>JAGTXR010000111.1:0-1468972 GCA_022606575.1 Glossosoma conforme | reverse complement strand
GGCCGATCAGTTGGCAAAAGACGCTGCCCTTAAACTGAAAACCAAACCAGAATACGACAAAGTCCCTATCTGCTTCGCAAAACGACTTCTCCGAGAGAAAACACTTGGAAACTGGCAAAAAAGATATACCGAGTCGAGTACTGGCGCGGT
This sequence comes from Glossosoma conforme, assembly GCA_022606575.1. NCBI lineage: Eukaryota > Metazoa > Arthropoda > Insecta > Trichoptera > Glossosomatidae > Glossosoma > Glossosoma conforme. The sequence goes on along the minus strand of JAGTXR010000111.1, from coordinate 1,468,822 downwards.
AACAAGAGCATTCTTCCCGGACGTGCGAACGGCATATAAGCAAATCAGAGAAAAACCTTTTAATCCCAGAGTTATCCAAATGCTGACTGGACATGGAGGATTCTCAGCGTACCTCTTCAAGTATAAGCTGAAAGAGAGCCCAGGGTGTACTTGTGGAGACGACGTAGAAGAGACGGCGCTGCACCTCGCCTTGGAATGCCCCAGATATGAATTGCAACGCATAAATCTAGAATTTAAAACGGACATGAAGGTCAATCTGAACAACCTTCCCTTACTTATGGCAGGAGAAAATGGGTTCAGGTTTTCAGAATACTAAAATGATTTTAAAAGACGTGCTGCGCAGAAATGGCAGCACGGAACTTTAAAGCGAATAACAAAAAGATATTGATAAAATAAAACAAAGACAAAAAGAATAAGAATATATATCGAATAACAAAATATAATAATAATCGATTAACAAAGTCTCTTCGAGTTACGGAAGAGGAAGACGAAAGGGGGAGAGTTTAGTCGGTAAAAATCCGACACTACTCTTGGAATTGAAGAGTGTCTTGTAAAGATTCTCCCCTCCAAAGAAAAAAAAAAAAAAAAAAAAAAAAAAAAAAAAACCTAACCTAACAGGCACAATCACAAGAGCCTATTTCCCAGACGTGTGCACAGCTTATAGGCTGGTGAGAAGTATGGCAGTGAATCCAAAGCACATCCAGATGCTGACAGGACATGGCGGGTTCTCCGCATATCTCCATAAATATAAATTGAAAGATAAATCAGCGTGTACGTGTGACGAAACGGTAGAAGAGACGGCACTACACCTTCTTCTAGAGTGCTCCAAGTACGAGCTGTCCAGATTGAACCTGGGATTCAGGACAAACCTGCGGGTGACGATTGGAAATCTCCCTCTACTGATATCAGAGGACCACAGACCATCTCTGTTGGAATTTATGGACGTCATACTGGAAGACGTATTAAAGCGAAATGGAAGCACCGCCTAGAAAATGACCTAAAAACATTAAAATGTGTATACGCCTGTACATAGAAAAATAGTGTGGTTCTTGAACTGATTCTAGTTGGAAAACTGGCGGATTGAGATGTGTTGGTTTTAGTTCGTATTTATATAAATGCGAACTCTAGCCTTATATATCTTACTTATGGCAGGAGAAAATGGGTTCAGGTTCTCAGAATACTCTGAAATGATGAATAACAAAAAGATATTGATAAAATAAAACAAAGACAAAAAGAATAAGAATATATATCGAATAACAAAAAATAATAATAATCGATTAACAAAGTCTCTTCGAGTTACGGAAGAGGAAGATGAAAGGGGGAGAGTTTAGTCGGTAAAAATCCGACACTACTCTTGGAATTGAAGAGTGTCTTGTGAAGATTCTCTCCTCCAAAGAAAAAAAAAAAAAAAAAAAAAAACTAACCTAACCTAACCTAACCTAACCTAACCTAACCTAACTATCGTATATGTAATATCACAAAAGCGGTGAAATCTGCGACAGATACGGTCGGTAAAAAGATGCTTACCCAGAGGCGCTACAAAGAGCTTGGTAAATGCGTTTAGTCTCCAAAATGGACTACTGCAATGCACTGCACGCAGGCCAGCCAGACAAACAATTAAAGCGATTGCAGTCATTACAAAACGCAGCAGCACAGATGACGATCCCAGGGAAGCGGTCGCTTTATTGAATAGACGATGTCAATTGGAATGATGATGATGGTTATTTTACTTACAATACTTTGATGTATCCGGTGTACCTGTATATTGTGTCCTGGTTTTATAAGGTTTTAATAAATAGTAAATACGAGTAAGTGAAGCAACTGAACAACAGTTAGTTGCTCTGGGGAAGTCCTCGGGTGTGTGAGAAATATGAACAACAATTGTAGGAACAGTAGAACAAATTTGAGGAAATAAATAAGAAAATATGCATTTTAATATTTTATTAATAAAAAAATTACACTTAAGTATTATCCATACAAACAAGGGAATACACAAAGAGATGTGCTGTCGGACAAACATGAGAAACACTGTAATCATACATATTCAACTCTGCTACAGACACTCACACACATCTACACTCTGCCCTGAACATGTTAATGAAAGCTTAAGTCAATATTTATTTTACTTCCCAATTGTGTATTTTTTATAAAGAGTTCTGAGAGTCGGGTTTAAAATTCAAATATTCATTTAAATACTACAAATACGGGTTAAACTTATTTCCCAGAGACCCCGAGTGAGAACTGGAGTAAATTCCTCTACGGGTTATCGGCCGCCTCCTCGGCCTCATCCATGGGAGCGTACAGGAAGTCATCGCTGTCAGTTCCCTTGTCCTGGGGTTCGTAAGCCGGAGCCAGTGGGGACACCACCACGCCGTCCCACACAGTTATCTCACAGGAGATGTCCTTCCCTGCAACCAGACAGACACTCACGTCAACCACTAATGAGAGAAAAGAAACTTCCATTTATGAAAACGGTTGCTCTCAGAGGTCTAAAATTTTTTTATTATTATATTTATTATTTCTTAAATGGACAGTTTAATTGTATTTTTACAGTGTTTTTTCAACATTCTTTATGGTTGTTGATTTGAATGAATTATTTCATTATTTTTAAATGCATTAAAGAAACGTTTGTAGTGTTTGTAAAGTTAAAATAAAATAAAATTGAATCATAAAACTTTGAAGAACGAAATCTCCGGTTTATGATTGATAATTTTTTTAAATAGCAATTTACAACACTTACAAACAAATCTAACCAAAGTATTATTTCTTTGATAACGAATTGTAAGTGAATTAACCATTTATAGGACAAGGATTTGTGTTAGTTAACATTAACTAGTGCCAGTCGTCTATATTTCCTGCAGTTCTTATTAAAACGTCAATTTTTGTATTTCATTATGTTGTTGATAATATATTTTGGTTCTTTACTGTTCAGATTGAATTAAATTTGCAGTATTACCTAAAAATCTTCGTGTTTAGGTTTACATCATTAAATTAAGCATCGACGCTTTAATATTTCACCAAGTAATAACACAAACTTTCTTCAGTCGAAATATAAATTAACCAAAGAACTCTCAACAATATATTAAAGTACAAAATTTGATGTTATTTATATATTTACCATTCACTTTATCCATTTTAATCTTAAATAGATAATAATTTCATACCTCGTTTTAATATGGATCACTCTGGGCACCGTTTCACTTGATGGAAGACAGCAGTTTTGCGATATATGAAAGCTCCTTCAGTTCCAATGTCCACACACATACTGAAGTTTAAATGAATATTTACTGATAAATAAAACGTTTCAATGGAGGGTGATTAAGTGGTGCGTAGAAGTGGTGATAAATAGGTAGGCAGAAGCTTTCACGGATCGTGAAACTACAGTCTTCAATCAAGTGAAATAGCGTCATAATAAAACGTTTCAATGGAGGGTGATTAAGTGGTGCGTAGAAGTGGTGATAAATAGGTAGGCAGAAGCTTTCACGGATCGTGAAACTACAGTCTTCAATCAAGTGAAATAGCGTCATAATAAAACGTTTCAATGGAGGGTGATTAAGTGGTGCGTAGAAGTGGTGATAAATAGGTAGGCAGAAGCTTTCACGGATCGTGAAACTACAGTCTTCAATCAAGTGAAATAGCGTCATAATAAAACAAGGTGGGAAATTCTTATCTACAAAAGTTGACATTTCTATGATTTCTATCGCCATTTTACAGCGGACCGACTGAATGTTATGCGGCGCGGAGCAGACCCTGTCACACCCTGCACCCGGGAAGACCTGATGATGGCCGGGAGCAACGCCATCGACGTCGCCCACTTCTGGCCAGACAGGATCTGACCCATAAGAAACATAGACCCACTCACCGTCCTCGAAGTCCTGCAAGCCCAGCAGGTAGGCGTGGCCGCCACGCGCCAGCACGCGCAGCAAGGTCTGCGCCGTCATGGTGGCGCGGTCCAGCTGGGCCGGCGACAGCGTGGCGTGCGCCGGGCCACGGGGGCCGCGGGGCCGGCGCGCCCGTGGAGCCCGGCAGGTAGAGCCCGGCGGCCAGCAGCTGCAGCGCGCGGCGGAAGGCCACATTGAGCGGCAGCGCCTGGCGCCCCGGGTTGTTCATGATGGCGTGGTGCGCCAGCGCGTCCAGCAACCAGGGCCGCAGCGGCGCCAGCCCGGCGTGGCACGCGCACAGGTCCTTCAGCAGCCGCACCAGCACCTTGATAGACGAGTGGTGCGCGTTCTCCTCGAACCACATGGTGTGGCTGATGGCCACCATGTGCCCGCGCAGGATCTCATACGACAGGTGCACCTGGGCAGACAAGCACTGTCAGTACACTCATACAGCTAGATACTCAAATTGAAAAACAAATACTAATGGAAAAAATCCAAATGAGAATTTCATGCCTCGTTTTAACATAGATCACACTCTGAGCACGGTGTCACTTGATGGAAAACTGCAGTTTCACTATCTATGAGCTTCAGCAGTTCCGACGCTCGCAAACGTATTGACGTGTAAATGAATATCTCATCATCAGCCTGTGTCCGTCCACTGTTGAACGTAGGGCTCCCGCATGAGTCTTCATCCTCTTCGATCCACCGCCTTCCGCATCCAGGTCACTCCCGCTATTCTTCTCGTCAGTCCATCTCGTTGGGTAGCATCCACTACTTGACTTCTTCTGCGTATTTCCTCATTTCGGATTCTATCTTTTAGCGACACTCCGAGCATGGATCCTCTCCATAGCACGCTGGGTGACCTATATTTTATGGGTAATACTTGCTCTCAGATTCCACGTCTCTGCGCCATAAAGTTAATACAGGGAGGATGCATTGGTTAAACGCCTTAGTTTTAAGACATTGCGGAATTTTCGCTTTAAAAATGTACTTTAGTTTTCCAAATGCTAACCATCCCAGTTGTATGCACCTGTCGATTTCTTTTGAGAAGTTCTTTCGCCCTAGTTGTATTACTTGTCTACGACTAAATGAATATTTACTGATAAAAAAAGTGTTTCACTAGAGGGTGGGTAAATGAGTTAGGTGGAGTTTATGAGTGGGGATTATGAGTGAAACTCTTAGATTCTTACTACAGTGCAGAGACATGTTATTCAATCGGACACCTTTAAATATAATAGGCCATTAAATATAGGTCTTCCAACAAGCTAAGGTGAGATCCACACTCGATATCTCTAATAAATAGAATCTGAAATGAAGATATCCTAAGAATTTCAGTACCGGACGATACTGAAAGAATGGCACATTCACTGGCAAGCCAGACTGCCAAAGAGACGACTGTCGATGGGGAGAAAAGTGTTAAAAAGGAATGCCGGCCAACTCCATGCCAGATGGACTGGCGACACCGGAAGAATAGCAGAAGAAATCTGATGCTGTGGGACCCGCTCATACGGAAGGCTACTTTCACAATTAGACAGACACAGGTTGATGATGATGATAAATAGCAAGACAATGATGTGGTTTCAGATTAAATTTGAATTTCAAAAATAAAAAAACACAGAAAATGCTGGACAGATATTCTGAACGGCTGTACGAAGAACTATGTTTTCCTCACGTCCGGCGTCAGCTTGCGCAGGTTGGGGTTGATGGTGGCCACCAGCACGCGGACCGTGGCCTCGTCGTTGCCGATGCAGAAGCCGCGGTCGTTGACCTCGGTCTTAATCTGCTCCGGCTTGAACCCCGGGTCATTCTTCATGATGTTCTTCAACTCCTCGGTGACCTGCAATGTATTTTATATTATATGAATTTTTTAAATCGGAAAATAATTATTTTAAATAAATTGATACACACATACTAAACTACAACAAATATCATCTTTTATGGCAAAAGAAACGGCAGATGCTAGGATTCGAACCGCAAACTATGCATTTTAATTATATTGTATACACAGCGCGGTCCACCAAGACCAGCTCTACAACCTATTGAAGTATTTACACTATTGGTACATTTGTATTGTTACAGATGGCGCTTTGTTGTTAAAAGCTTCTTCTATGAACTTTATATTAAGATTCGATCAAATTTTTATTCATTGAAAGCATTATTATTTAATTAACATCAATCTATTTCTTCAATATATTTAGCGTTAACTTCGAGATCCATCAAAAATAATAAATATTGTATCACACTGAGTGTGACCTCCATTTATGAGACTGCAGTTTTGACTAACTCGTAACGGATTGAAGAAGGCTACGAGTTAGTTGAAACTGCAGTCTCATAAACAGAGGTCATACTAAACGTGATCCATGAAAAAAGCAAGGTAAATAAATAGACCATATATTTATTTAGTAGCCCTCTGGGTCTCGTCTAAACTATAAATTGAATGGAAAATAAATTTTATTTTAATCCTACACGGACATTACTGTATCAATTTATTAAAAATATTGGTATGGATCAATTATCTATAATTTGATTATTAGAGATGAAATATCATCCTTCTGAAGATGTCCTTGTGCTCACCTTGCTGGCCAGCCCGTCCACGGCCTCCTTAGTGGGCAGAGTCTTGAGGATGAACACGAGGTCGGCCACGTTGTCCCCCTTGACCATGGTTCCCTGCTTGAAGGCTCCCACGGGCCGCACCATCAACAGTTGCTGCAACAGACACCATCACTACATGTAAGGAGTCCAGTCGCCTGCCTTGCCTGAGTGCAGACACCGATACACTGATATGTGAATAACTCTTACGTATGTGATCATTATCGTTATAATAACTGTTGTATGCACTTCTACATCTATCTTTGCATATTATACGTTTCCTCTCCACATATTTTGTTAGATTGTTTTCACCGGCTCAACGACAACATTGTCAATTTGTTAAAGTCCAGGCGTTTGGTAATTTTGAAGGGAAAAATGTTGCATCTTCAAAATATTTAAATATTTTTATTTACGTCAGGAAGTCATCAAAAATCAAAAAGGGTCGCGACGTATAAAAAATTTGTATTGAAGACAGTTTTTTTTAAAACCTAGATTAATATTTTTTTATCAAAATATTTATAAGCTTACTGTCGGAGCTGGGGGAATCATTCCGTGTCGAGGAACACTCGACATTAGAGTGGTGAGAGTCAGGTTAGGTTTACAAGGAAGGCATATTTACGAAGGCGGCGAAGTCCCCGGGCACGACGGCCAGGTTCTCGACCATGGTCTCGATCTTGGTCACGAGGCTCAGGATGGCGGCCTGCTCCGCCGCGGTGGGGTACAGCTCCGTGTGGCGCTTGAGCAGCGCCTGCGTGAAGGGCGCGTCGTCGGGCGGCGGCCGGCAGCGCTGGGAAGGCCGGCTCGGCAAGCGCCAGGTCGAAGGGCGGCCGCAGGCATGCGGGCCGCGGCCGCGACAAGTACGGCGCGCGCCCGCCGCGGCGCCCGCGACCTCCGCGACTGCTTCCGCGAGCCATCTGCAACATCACCAAGTCTCTCGAGTCACCGGATATCCCTTGTTGAATGGGTCAGTACACTTATTGCAGATATACCCCACCCGAGGGAGGCCGGACGACTCCAAAAAATTAATCCTCTAAACAAATTCGTGGAGTTTGTGTCTAAGCTGTGCCTCCCTTGCGTGGAATATATTTTTTTTATGTTAATACAAACAGGGGAAAACTGACAGATAGTGATTCTGAAGTTTCATCTATGGATTCAATTAAACCATTTTTTTCAAATGTCTCTAAAGTATTCAATTTTTCATATTTGTTATTAAATCTTAGGTTCAACTTATAACTACAGTACACTTTAACTAAACTTTTATACATCGCTTCTATGTTCATTTTACCACCCCTATCATGCACGCCAACTGTACACCCTAATTTCATAACATCATGTATATCAGCTTATAACTAGGACAATATTCGAGAAAAAGTTCGTAAAAGACTTCATTTCGTAGTTCATAATATACATAAAAAGACCTCCAAGACCCGATCACGTTTCATCATTCCTTCTCTTTGAAATAAAATAACAAATAAAGGTTATAAATACAGCCTTCTTACTGTTACACAAACATTGACTTGTGTTTGAACCGCGCAAGGACGCCGATCTATAACCTCAAAAATTTAATACAATAAAAAACACGCTATAGCCATTATTACTAAACAAAAATAATGTTGAATACAAAAAATGTGACAATTACTTCAAAATGATTTAAGATGTAATCGGTACTTAATATTATACATAATGACAAAAAACAATTCTCTCGAGATCTAAATTTTGACAGTTCTGTATCGCGAACGCCGCTAGTTGGAAATATTTAATGTTATATCGACACATTTGTTGACAACTCTTATTCTGTTACTTGAATAGGTTATCTTAAATTTCAATGTGATGATTGTTTACTCACTATGGAGCTAATTTTTCGATTATTCTCTGTTAGAAAGAAGGCAATGCCGAATTATACAGCGGAGATCGAGACAGGTTTCTTCTTCTTTTAGTGGTTTGTCGGACGAATTGACATTTTTTCTGATACCTAGCATTCAAGCTTTGTATATCATAATGTAATTTATACGACAAAAATTTATATAACAATCACTTTAACCCTTTCATTACGGCTCAGTTTCAATACAAATTAAACTGTCAATTATAAAACTAGTATTTGAAGCATAAATGTTATTATCTTGTCTATTTTCGTATATTACATTGGTTTTTGTACCCTTTAGCTATCAGATGATGCAATAAAAACTATTCTTAGAAAGTAGCAAAACGATTTATCACGTCAGCCGATGTCAACTGTCAGGGAATCTTATGACGGCATATGCCGACAACCGATGCGAAAGGGTTAATATTTTGAAAAAGATTAAAATTACCCTACGTCATAAAACAAAAACCAAAATATCAAAATTTATGACACAAAATTTCGTAATGAGTCAAAGAAATATTAAGTTTTAAAAGATTTTGAAATTTCCAGTCAAAATTAACTTTATAATTATAATTAACTACTAAGCTGAATATGTAATTGAAAAAAAAATACTCCGTGTGCCCAGTAGACAGACGTAAAATGTATATATATTAATATAAATATTGTACCTACATCCACATTATTTTATTTGCATATATATATATAATCGTGTCGGAAACAACAGGGTCAGATCCTGTCTGCCCAGAAGTGGGCGACGTCGATGGTGTTACTTCTGGCCATCATCAGGTCTTCCTGGGTGCAGCTTTTTATTTGCATCAAAAATACATTTTAGAAGATTCTACTTTCCTAAATCCGTTTCATAACTGAAACATTTTGGCGTCATAAATTTCTGCACATTTACATCAGCTTTCATCATATATATAAATCTATCAGATATAAAATAAAAGATTCTTTAGAATTTATTCCACATATATTTTTTTTTGACGACATGTTTCAGCCAGGTCGGATGGCCATTTTCAAGTGAATTGAAGATGGCCATCCGACCTGGCTGAAACATGTCGTCAAAAAAATAAATGTGGAATAAATTCTAAAGAATCTTTTATTTTATATCTGATATTATGGAATTCCACCAAGAAATATCGATCGAAAAAATCGATATAATATAAATCTACCCTAAATTAAGTATTTGCTCCAGGAGTACTGGTTCATAGTTCCTGACTGCTTCCAGGACGAGAGCTTGAGGGCTGGATAAATAGCATCCGAAGTATTTTTAAAAAGATCTAAACTGCTGAAAATTTGGATCCAAGAACGATAACAGAAGACATGATTTTTTCAAAAATCTTGATGTTTCGATACTTCATCTTTTATTCTATTCGGGGCGGAAAAAAATCAACAAATTGAAAATCATAAAAATCGTTTCACCCGTTTTAAACTAACACGTCTTTCTTTTAGTATACCTATTTGTTTATTTAAACAAAAAAAATGTTCCAAATTAATAATACATACACTTATAAGATTAAAAGTAGTAAACAATAAAACATTCCACTTATTACATTAAAATATATATTTTATGGCATAAGCGTACCTATATATGGATTATAGGTATATATTTTTTTTATAATACGAAATCACGGCAAAACTTCATGTGTATCAAACTTTCTACACTACGTGGAGCTTTGCGGTCAAACGTCAGTCACCTCGCATCTTGCAACCTGTCAGCGAAAAATTCATTTTCTGACTTAAAGTTTCGATTCCCCTCGACCATGAAGGCCTTTCTGTCGTCCGCACTGCTGATGTGCTGCTTGGCGCTCGCGGCGAGTGAGTGGTGCGCCAATCCGCAGATTTCCACGACCACCTTCACCAGCAAGGATAATGCCGTGTTGACGCAAACAGCTTTCATCGCCGAGTTCCAGGTGCGGTGCGAGGACTCGCAGTCCGGCGTGCTGTACGCAGAGGTGGCCGGCATGACGATGCCGGCGGCCAAGGTTGGCGAGGACAAGTTCCAGGTGAGATAACCGCGATCCCCGATTCAACCTAACCCTACTTTTTTGAGAACGCCGACAGAATTCTAAGTGACACGTCACTTACACTTCTGGCAACTTAAGACCCGTACGCTGAGGCATTTCTTAAAGTAACCTCCCTTACTAGCTACTTTCCTTTAGAATGACTAAAGTGAGGAAGCCTCAGACCCGACTCACCTAAAATCTTAAGAAATGATCTTGTAATCGGGTGTTTAGTTGGTCTCTGCATACGGGTGTTAGATTACTTATTTTTTTACTTTACTACTTTATAAAATCAACACGTCCATTATACGATCTAGAACTTTGATATATAACTGACTGTTGAAAGCGGATAGATCCTGAAGATCATTGTGGCTTTTCGGTTTCGGCATGTTTAGAGAATTTCTTTTAATTAATATCTTGACCGCCATTTCAAGGGTCATCTTCAAGGTCAATGATTTTGTGAAAGAAAAACACTCCTGCAATGGGGGTCCAAATATTGGTCAAAATATATTTTGTGCACACGAATAAACCCAACAAAATCCACAATTCCAAACCTGGTTGTGAAAACCCACGAAGTTATTTGTAATGAAGATGGTTGCTTATTTTAGACCATATCGAGTGATAACATTAGATAGATTTAACAATTCCTTGTTTAGCTTTTTCTACATTCTTGGACAGTAATCCTACCTACAAACAAATGTGCTTACAAAGAGTATTTACAGATGTTTTTTAACAACTAAAGAGCTTAAATAACTTCTTAGGTTTTCACGGCCAGATTTGATATTGTGGCTTTTGGGTTTAGTTGTGTGTGGCGAACTTCCTTCAACCAATATTCCTGCAATGGCTGTCGAAATATTGGTTGAAGGAAGTTCGCCACACACGGCTAAACCCAAAAGCCACAATATCAATTAAAGAGCTTTTAAAATGATTTACATTTTGAGCTTCGTGGAGATTGAGGAGCGAGTTGGCAGCCATTGATGGTGTTGTTGTTGCAGGTGTCCTGGACCGAGGAGGCGGCGCGCGGAGGGGAGCGCCAGGTGCGCTTGTACTCGGAGGAGAGCATCACGGCGCTCAGGAAGGCGCGGCGCTCCGGCGAGGAAGCCTCCGCGTCTGCCGTCAGCATCATCAGCCTCAACTACTCAGCCGGTGAGAGCCTTATTGCGATATCTCAAGAGATGTGGTGTTTCTTCTTTAGTATTTGATAGCATAAAGAATTAGATAGCATAATAATATCGGCGAATAAGCTATGTTACGATAGTATTTCTTTAAGTAATATTGATATGCGAAAAATTATATAGAATTTTTGAAATAGGATTTTATCTGATGAAACCTAAGTACTATTATTATCCATTTAACTACGACTATTGTTTTAATAAATGCTTGTGAAAATGACAATAATCCATGAAAAAATTAAGTATTGATTTTATATTTTTTAATAATAATTTATTATTTCACGCACACCCATTTCTGTTTTTATATATTTTTTTCATTACTTTTGGAGGAAAAAATCTTTTTTTTGATAGTCTTATATATAGTATGTAGAAAATGTCATTTTAAGCGTATACTTTGATATATATATATTTTAAATTCGTTTATTTTGGTAAAAACATGCTTTTTAATTTGACTTATAAAATACTTTTATAGACATAAAATAATGATTGTAAATGTGTATCTGTTGGCCCGGCCTGTGTATCGTCATTTCTTAGTTGAGAGAGTATAGAGTGTCATGTATAATAAAGTGTTGGCATCTCATAATTAACTGTAATATTGTGTTTCTAATGATTTTTAAAAACGTTTTATCTGCATGTGTTATTGTTACAATGTCAATTATCTGTAAAATTATTGAAACAAGCTGTCCGATTATTCAAGTCAATATAATTTGGATGTTATTTATATGTTTTGTTAATTTTTTAAGGTTATTCCGGTCCGAGCATCAATTCTGAGGTCATGGCTGCCGTGCTGATCGCCGCAGTGGCCTACGTGGCTATCAGCAACAAGAGCAAGATTCTGTCTACTTCCCACTAACCTATGTAACCTGGGGAAGCCAACAGTGCAGGGTCTACATGCACACAACCACACTTGTATATTATGAAAGAATTAGATTCTGCCCGGCATCTGGGTAACGTTGATGAAGATGTAACCCTGCAGCCGTGGATGGAAGCTCCTGTGCAAATACTTTGTTCACAAGTGGACGGACGGCACCATTTTGATTTTAAAAATTGATATTTAGACTGACAAACAAATTTCGAACAAAAATGTAATTAATTATTTAATGTTATTTATGCTTCTGGTCCATTCCGAAGATCAGATTCTAATGCTTAAGCCGGAAATTATAAAGTAACACAAACAAATCAACAGATTGTTAATATGGAATATGGAAGACCAATACAATAATCACTAGGTAATAATATTTAATGCTAATGTTTTTAGATGCTATTCAGAAAGTATTCCATACATTATTACTATATACATATAATATTGATTCTATTTATATATATATATATATTTAGTTTTTTAAACCTTTCTTTTAATTTATTGATTAATAAGACAATGTGACGCATGGTATTTTGTTGGTTAAATAATAATAAAAGAAATTAGACACCGTGTAAACAAGGCTACCAGGGCATTATTGTGTTTTCTTATTCTAATTTATATATTAAAACAAATTACTGAGATCAAAAAACAAATATAAGCAAAGCAACCCAATTGTACATTACTTTCTATTAATATGTAATATTAGCTTAAGAAAAATTCATTTTATTTATGTTACTGTGAACAAACTATTATCTGTAGTGTCTGTAGGATCTTCCAGAGATATCCTCCACAAGCTTACGGTTGCTTTGAGCTCCAAACAAAATGATATGTGATTTTATTTATATATATTTTATCTGATATTTTTTCTTTACTGGAACAAATTTATTCATATTTTATTTTGTGTTGATGAACCTGTACTGTACGGTCGGTAGAACAAATATATACAAACAAATTGTTTTTGAGACATATTCTTTTTTTGTAATAAAATATTAAAATAATATAAATCATGTTTTATTTCTCAACATCAATCGAACTTTCTTAATTGATCATCACATAAAATTAAAAAAAAATACACATAAAACCCTTTTCGAACATACATACAATGTGATGGATTGTGATTCCTCCCTACATACATAATATAAGGAATTAAAAAGTTATGTTCAACGGTTGTGACCGCCATCATTTCTAAACGCAACATTTGCTAACCTGCTCTAGTGTACTGTAGCTGTCGTAAATCACTTACATACAGTCATTATGTTTTGGCGATCAGACAATAGTTGTTATATACATTTAAACATTGTATAATAGCGACCACAATGTCTCTACGCTCCACCAGGGGCCACTTTGATGGATGGGCACTTGGACCGGAATAACCTTAAAAAATCAACAAAACAAAAATAATATCCAAATTATATTGATGAATAAATAACCGGAAAGTGTTTTTCAATAATTTTACAATTTGTATCAATTGAAACTATAGAAAAACAATAGTAATAAATAAAAGTTAGCTAAGCCCAAAAGCCACAATATCAAATCTAGCCGTGAAAACCGATCAAATAAACTTGTTACATACTTTTTTTATTGGACAATTTAGTATGTACATTGACTTTGTTGCTTATCGCCTGCCAGTGCTCAACCACCGTGTCAATCAAACCGAGTCAATAAAAAAATACAATGTAATTTTTTTTTCATAAAACATTAAGCTGCAGAAAAACTGCTTCATTATTCTGGTCTATACTTCAAAAAATATCGAGAGAGAAAAATGAGTTTGAATGTTCTCACACTTGTGTGTAAAAACGGGAATAGGTATCCTCTCGGAACATATTTTTTTAGTCCAGTATGTTGTGTTGTGTGTATGTGTTATTCCAGCAACACAGGGATTTATTTTTTAATCGTAAAGCTGTTAATAATCAATTTTTTTTAAAACGGGATGGTGATCGCATATTCAAATTAATAATCATTTTTTTTAAAACGGGATGGTGATCGCATATTCAAATTAAGAAACGAGTGATAAATCCAATGATTTCCGCTTGGCTGAGTGTCTTTTGAATCCTTATCAGCTTTTGCTGATAAGAATCGAGAGAAGTTAATTTTTATAGTGTCGGGCCACAATAGTGCGCCCAATAGTTAACAATGCTCAAAAACAATAGTTTTCTGTAAGTGTCAACGAGAGCATTGTTTATTTTAAACATATGCAGCTCCACGATTGTTGTCTAAAAATTAAAAGAAAGAACATAACGAACGTAATTTTTTTAAATATTTGACATTTATTTTTAAGTGATATACATGTTTTGAGAGAGAGAGTACATTTCTCACCTCCGATTTGCAGATGACATAGTGCTAATAGCCGAATCACCTGACAAGCTCCAAGACATGCTCTACGACCTCAATGAAGCGTCGAACAAAATTGGTCTGAAAATGAACATGGATAAAACAAAAGCCATGATTAATAGTCATATTTCACAGACCTTTGATCCTATTTCCATTGGAGGAACAGAAATAGAGGTTGTAAACGACTATACCTATCTGGGACAAGTAATACAACTAGGGCGAAATAACTTCTTAAAAGAAATCGACAGGCGCATACAACTGGGATGGGCAGTATTTGGAAAACTAAAGTACATTTTTAAAGCGAAAATTCCGCAATGCCTTAAAACTAAGGCGTTTAACCAATGCATCCTCCCTGTATTAACTTATGGCGTAGAGACGTGGAATCTGACAGCAAGTCTTACCCATAAAATAAAAGTCACCCAGCGTGCTATGGAGAGATCCATGCTTGGAGTGTCGCTAAAAGATAGAATCCGAAACGAGGAAATACGCAGAAGAACTCAAGTAGTGGATGCTACCCAACGAATAGGCACACTCAAGTGGCAATGGGCAGGTCATATCTGTCGAACAGACGACGGTCGATGGGGAAGAAAAGTATTGGAATGGCGCCCAAGAACTGGCAAACGAAGCATTGGCCGACCCCCTACAAGATGGACTGACGATATAAGAAGAATAGCGGGAGTGACCAGGATGTGGAGGGCGGAGGATCGAAGAGGATGGAGACTCATGCGGGAGGCCTACGTTCAACAGTGGACGGACACAGGCTGATGATGATGATGATGAAAAACATGTTTTGAACCAGACCTTGTCTATCCTAAACAATCGTGAGATCAAAAATAAAAATATTACTAAAGAGTTTTTATATTTTAGATAATACAGGAACATAATTTTATATTTTATTAATATTTATTTAAATTTCATTGTAATGACATAAAATTCTTAATTTTTTACCCTTTCATTAGGGCTCGATTTCAATACAATTATACTGTCAATTATAAAAGTAGTATTTGAATCATAAATGCACTCATCTAGTCTAGTTTTATATATCACATTGGTTCTTGTATCCTTTAGCTATCAGATGATGCATAAAAAATTAATTTAAGAAAGTAGCAAAAAGATATATCACGTCAACCGATGTCAATGGTTGGGGAATCTTATGACGGCATATGCCGGCAACGAGGTGAAAGGGTTAAGTTGGTGTGGCAAAGCCCCTTAGGTAAGAATAATATTGAAATTATTACCTAGAAGTGACGTGTGTTGCCAGTATTGCGAGTAGCGATTGGCAGCCCTGCTCTTGTGTCGCGCGGTAACAACAGTCGGTACCGCGACCTCGAGGAAACAAACACGCCAACCTACACAGCGTCCTTCTCCCAGGCGGCTACAGCAGCAATCTGCAGCGACAGAAACTATCAAAAACAAGCCAAGGTAAGCTCTCAGCCTCCTGCGCGTCAACGCCCGGCCGGCGGCCCCAGTAATGGCGGTACCCTGCGCCTTCTACATAAAGCCGCGTCAACTCGCGAGCCGCACTGAAGCCCGCCACTCACACGGGGCAGTGTTAGGAGATGTCGTCGGCAATAATAATTAGGCATTTAAAGGACTGGCGTGACGGGAGTCACGCCCGAAGCCTCGCCAGAAACGTATTTTGCGACCAGAGACAGTTGGTCCCCTTACGCGATGTCCATACGTAATCGCGCGTTTTACTGCTGAAGCGCATGACTTTACACAGCAGTTGATCGGTGGTAAACAAAAATAGTCCTTTACGCATGTTCACGGTGAGCTCTTGTGATAATTTCCCTGGAAGGCGATCTCTCAGACACTAAATACCGAAAAAACAAAGTCCCCTTGATGATGAGATCTACTGAAGTCCACTAAGCGTCTCCGCCTGAGACCTACGTATAGGAATGGGGAAGGATTGGCTGACCAGCCTGTCCCCTATATGAACATTGCGTCTGCTGCTCAGAACTGCTAAAGGTATTACCCGGGAAGGAATTGTGGATGAAAAATATCCTATGATCCTCCCGCCACAGTAAGTGTTTGTTTGAATCTTACCAAGTCATGAGTTGTGGACCAATGATTGTTGATGGGTTAAGATGGTTCAGCCCAGCAGCCATTATTACTGACTTGGAGTGCTCTGTGTGAGTGGCTGCCAAAGAGACTTGTTGAGGGTTTTGCTGCCTGCAAATCAAAAGACGGTCAACGTCCTCTGATATACATTTTTATGTTTATCTTCCAATGTCATAAGGTCGCATGATTCACGGACTCGTGAATGAGTTCATTTTCATGGAACTATTTTAAAGATTCCCAGTTAAGTTTACAAGCTGTGTTACAGGTTATAGAGGCGGAATCAAAACTATGACTTTTTTTAAATCTTTCTGAAACAGTATGGTTGCACTGGCTGGACAGAGATCAGTGGCAGATCACATTCTATTCTTTCTTGTTGAGTTGCCGCATAAAGGGCTGATACGGCCGCGTATGAGTGCTGACATTCCGCTGTATCAACTGTTGTTACGATAGTGTTGTAAAGGTGAATCTTCGTTGAGAATCGAACCCACGATTTTCGGTTTAGTAAGCAAACGCTTTAACCACTGAGTTCTACGTGCCGGCATCGGTTGTCTGATTACTGTTGTGTTGCAGCAAGATGGCCTCCAAGAAGGATAAGGAGGGCAGTGAAGAGGAGGAGCAGTTCTCTGTGGAGAAGGTTCTAGACCGGCGCGTGAGGGACAACAAGGTGGAGTACTTCCTGAAGTGGAAGGGATACTCCGACGATGACAACACCTGGGAACCTGAGGAGAACCTGGATTGTCCCGACCTCATCAACGCCTTTGAGGACGCTCGCAAGAAGAGGGAAGCTGGTGAGTGATGATCTGCCTGTGCACACACCCGGGGATTCTTGGCCGTGCTCGTACCCATTCACCAGCACACCTCCATCCCTTTCTTACATCCTTTTCCTTTTTTTGTTGAGGGTATTGTTTTCCTAAATCTATATGACCTTTGACACATTTCATCTACTTCTTTTTATGTCTATGCATGCTCTATGTTTCTATTTTGATTATTGTTTACTTTTATATTATTATATGTTTATCTTTTGTACATCTTCAAACTACAGTTATTCTATACTATCTATCCCAGTGGCTCTCAACCGGTGCACCGCGAGCGTGTTGCAGGTGCACCACGAAAAAAATGAGTAAAAACGAAAAATATCCGTGAAGGAGTGAAAACCGAAAAGTAGTTGGCGAAATTATGAAAATCGACAATTTTCAATCAATGTATATTTTATTACATTCGAGATACCCTGCAATAGATAAATTTATTACCAAACGAAATAATGAATCAGACCAAAATATCAATGACACAGAGAGTACAAGTGGAAGAATCACATACATCATACGTCTCATACAAGAGAAATTATATCCAGTAAAATCAGAAAAATTAATCGACAGTATTCTGAAGAATATTTACGTTTCGGTTTTACTAGCATTAATGAGGAAGGATATCACATTACACTATGTGTCGTATGAGAAGAAAAACTGTCCAATAGCGCGATGTATCCCGACAAGTTAAATCGCCACTTCACTACCAAGCACGCCGATCTTGCATCCAAAAGTAAAGATTACTTTGAAAGATTAGTAAGCATGCAAAAAAAAGTGAAATATTTTGAAAAAACTGTTAAAATTTCCGAAAAAGTACTACTGGCGTCATACATGATTGTTGAATTGATCGCTGCACAATTGAAACCACATACTATAGCAGAGTCTCTAATTTTACCTGCATGTTGTGAAGTAGAAAAAAATATGTTTGGTGATGAAGCAAAAACGAAATAATGAAAATTCCTCTTCCAAACGATACAATAAAAAGAAGAATTGTAAATATGTTGGATTATATAATATTGATGAGAAAACAGTTAAGTCGAATGGACTGACATTAGCCGCGAGGCACAATCACTCGGGTTCGTTCCTTTCATAAATGAAAACTAAATAGTGAATCAATATCTATTCTGCAAATAACTTACTGAGCATACGACTGGACAAAATATTTTTGATTCTATTTCTTCATATTTAGAACAATTGAAAATATCGTAGGAGTTATGTGTAGGAATTTGTAAAGATGGTGCTCTTGCAAATTTAGATGAAGAATTGAAAGAATTGACCCCCTTTCTAGATTTCGTTCACCTTCAAATATTAATACATGTAGACGACCAGTCAGCCTCGACTGTTCGAACCGCTCTACGGGCGGTGGGTGGGGGTCCTTGTCTTCTTGGCTCAGGTCCCGGACAGCTGGTTGTAAGGCAGCTGTTGTTCCGCTCTGCTGGCCGGCACGAAGTCTGCTATCCCAAAGCAGGTTATCCGTCCAGCGCTGAGAGCCGGAAGCGTCGAGAAGTCCAGGGGGGTCCAAGGCGGGAGAGTAGTAAAAGTCCGAAGTAGTTTCAACTCTGTTTATTTTGGTTTTCAATACGTATACTTATACCATGTCACACCCAGGGCGGCTCGCCCTGGCGAGGAACGCGGACCAATCAGAGCACCCCCATTTAGCGCGTCGCCGCCCCCCTTCTGCCGGGGTCTAGGCGTCGCGGCTCGGGAGTTTCACACGCATCGCCTCGCAACTTCGAGAGCGCAATTTGTATTGTGTACATATATCCTATTTATCAAGTTTACCTATATCCTATTTCGGTGCCTGCGCGGTACGGCGGTCGTCGAGCCTTAACCATGAATGTTTCTTTATTCAGGCTCGACAGACCGCCTAACAGTACCGGGCGCCTAGAAGCTGAATAATTAAATGATCAACTTATTTCTACATAGTCGGACGTCCGTAACACTCCCCCAGTGCGGGCTCTGCCGCACTCTGCTTAGGACGTCTCGACTCGATCTGTCTCGAAGACCGCCAGCTTCGCTGCTGGCCGTGTGTAGTCTCTGCTGTGCACCGCACCGGATGTCCCACGCGAATGTCGGCGCGAATGCCCGCATGCGCCCGCAGGGCGGTGGCGGCTCCCCCCGTAGCAGAACCTTCATCTCGTCGCCGGAGGCGCGCCTCTGGGAAGAACGCACACGTATCGCCTCGTCGTCGACGATCTTCTCTGCCCGGAGCTCACACTCTCCTTCGGGCTTCAGGCGTTGGGGATTCTGGCAGCGATCGACAAATCCTGTAGTCCGAGCGGTTGTCCTTGGCGGTCTCGTCCTCGATGAAAACCGCGGCACGCTCGGCGGTCCCTCCGTTACGCTGCAGTGCCCCACGAAGTGTCCAGCTTCATCGCCGCCTTTCGGTTGAGCGCACGTGCCGAACGCAACGTGGCCCAGCGGCGTATCACTCACAATTACGCCATCACGCCGGAATTGCGCAATCCTTCAGCGGCACTATTAGCTCGGCACTGTCTAGACCTATGATAATTTCAGGCCTCACTTTCACACTGGTGACACAATTGTCGTTTAAACTGTCCTTTAAGTCAATCCACCTCCATTGGAGGTAGCCGGGAAGCTTCGACGCCATCTCCGCGAGCAGCGCCGTCGAGACGAGATGCTGCGCGCCGTAACTCTTGAGTGACGACACGGTATTTCTGATTAGAGTTGTGTAATCTACAACAGCAATCACACTTCTATCCGGGAGCTGCGGGACCCTGCTCACCCGATTAGTCAGCATGTTGACGATGACCCGAGGATTCCCGAACTCTTTGTCCAGGATCTGCATCACTTCCGGAACGTTTTCCGGATCTGACAGCATCTCGCTCACCATGTCAAAAGCTCGTCCGCTCAAGGCCTTTTGTAGCCGGAGTCCATTTTCGACATTTTTCAGCTTGCACAATTTCGTCGATTGGATGAATTGTGATTCAAATTTGCGCCACTCTAGCGGTTCCCCCGAGAAGGGTGGTAGGTCTTGGACCCCAGTCCGCCTTGCCATCATCGACTGCATGTCGGCATCATCCAGCGTCCTAGGCTTCTGCATGTCTCTCAACCATTCGTGAGTATGACGGTCGAGGTCGGCAGCCATTCTCCTCGATGCCTGCGCCATAGCAGTGCGTGCGGCATCGAGTTGAGCCTGGATCAGTTCCGCCATTATATCTTTGAAGTCGCTGCACAGCTCGCGGCGCAGGGCTTGCAATGACCTGGCAGGAGACTCCGGGGGCGACTCCATATTCGCCGCCTCAGATCCCGGCGAGCGCGCACGCTCGTCCATTTCCTCTGCTTCACGACGAGTTCCCGATCGAGTCGAAACCGGAGAGCGGTTGACGGGCATCGGGCAGGAAGTGAGCTCCCCACAGAAGACAGGAATCCGGCTCGAAGGACCAAATGTAGACGACCAGTCAGCCTCGACTGTTCGAACCGCTCTACGGGCGGTGGGTGGGGGTCCTTGTCTTCTTGGCTCAGGTCCCGGACAGCTGGTTGTAAGGCAGCTGTTGTTCCGCTCTGCTGGCCGGCACGAAGTCTGCTATCCCAAAGCAGGTTATCTGTCCAGCGCTGAGAGCCGGAAGCGTCGAGAAGTCCAGGGGGGTCCAAGGCGGGAGAGTAGTAAAAGTCCGAAGTAGTTTCAACTCTGTTTATTTTGGTTTTCAATACGTATACTTATACCATGTCACACCCAGGGCGGCTCGCCCTGGCGAGGAACGCGGACCAATCAGAGCACCCCCATTTAGCGCGTCGCCGCCCCCTTCTGCCGGGGTCTAGGCGTCGCGGCTCGGGAGCTCTCACACGCACGTCTCGCAACTTCGAGAGCGCAATTTGTATTGTGTACATATATCCTATTTATCAAGTTTACCTATATCCTATTTCGGTGCCTGCGCGCTACGGCGGTCGTCGAGCCTTAACCATGAATGTTTCTTTATTCAGGCTCGACAGACCGCCTAACAGTACCGGGCGCCTAGAAGCTGAATAATTAAATGATCAACTTATTTCTACATAGTCGGACGTCCGTAACAATACATATATTTTTAATAAAACACGTATAAATATAAAATTAAATATCTTCTTAGGTTTTCTCAGCCAGATTTGATATTGTGGCTTTTAGGTTTAGCCGTGTGCGGCGAATTTATTTTTACCAATATTTCGACCGCCATTGCAGGGGTCTTCTTCAGAATTGATTATTTTTCGAGCTTTATTGTCTCCGTTGCAACTATTTTTTTTTAAATAACTATGTAACAAAAATTATGTACACATATTTTTTTGACCTCTTAATTCTGGTGCACCGCCATTTTTTTCCATGATCAAAAGTGCACCGTGACTTCAAAAAGGATGAGAACCGCTGATCTATCCTATGGGCTGTCTCCAATTATGCCACAAATTATTTATATCCATCGCTACAAATGAATAACTATACATTATTAAGTTTATTTAATACTTAATTATATTACGGCGGAATACAAAAATTGTGAGCTAGTATATATTATATTTTACATGGATAATCTCATTATTAGAGTGGAGTTGTAGTTAATACATATCCGCATAAAGCAAGGGTCAAGAAGCTTCTAGATCTGAAACTAATGATATGGAGAGATTTGTTGTAAAATATGTAATCGTTGTTTGCAGAGGGCAAAGCGGACAAATCAAAAGACGTTAAGAAGAGGAAGGTTCCCTTCGACGTGTCGGCCAACACCAAGGGGGCCAAGGTCAAGGCCCCCGACGACAAGAAGGGGCTGGGCTTCGACAAGGGGCTGGAGCCTGAGAAGATCATCGGTGAGTTGTTTTACTAGCAAACTGTACAAACACATCCATAAACACTAGTAACTATACAAGAAAAGATTCTCATCCACCATTAATTGGCCATCTTAACCCATTCACTGACGTCGATAGCAGTGATAGCGGTCACGAGCTTTACATGGAGTTTGTAGCCTCATGTTAAAGCTTTATTCTACTGTTGTAATGTTCAAAATTTACTTACTATATATAAAAATATAAAATATATTGGATTCTTGTCCAAAAATAAAAGCCTCTGATGTATTTGTTTACTAGGAACTATATTACAGTCTATATTGATTTCTCAACAATTGATTAATAAATCCACCAAAAATGAGCTCCGTTCAAAAGATGGATGTCGGCGAAACTGCATAATTGTAATTTTACTATACTTCTAAAAATATAAACTTATCCTTATCAGTATTAACTAAAATACAGGTTCATTATGAATGGGTGCGGTTGAGATGATTATCATCTACCATCAATTTTGATTCACTCCATTTCAATCATTTTTTTTACTACACCTCGATTTTCCTGGTACTTATTTTTGCAAATTTTCACTTAAACACGGCTCAAAAAAAAAAGTTCAAAATAACTGCCTACGAAACAATGTCCTCGTATCTGTTTGTGCACCCATGTGCCGGGTCGTTCATCTGGGCGAGTCCATTTCTAGGCGAATCCAACTGTATGCACGTGTCTCCTCTGGCCATTTGGTGCTTATCCTTGACTTGAGCGTGACGGCAGCTACAGTGATGCCAATTGTGTTGGAATCTTTAACTTTTAATTCTTCATATTCGTAAGTAAAAAACGAGTAAATCATTTTTAATTACGTGTTTTATATCTTGCAATAATGAATCATTTGGATTTAATTTTTATGTTCCTCTTTATATGCTTACATCCTCTTCTCTCTCAAAAGGTTGTTTATCAGTCGCGTGATTGCAGGATTAGGAGCAGATTGATAACACAGACTTTTTCAGAAGCACATTGTGACGATAAAACTTTACAAATTTATGGCTCGACCTAGCGTTCGGCCGAGCCACAATACAATATGCTTTCGCCGATGGGCGGGGCACGACTGGCGTGATGGGCTGTCGCACCGGCGCCACAGCGACGGTCTATATAACTAATCCCAATATGGCAGACACATAAATGTATGACAAGTGAACAGAAATAAGAATCGAAAGATTGTATATCGAGGTTTTTGTTACCGGTCAGCAAGGGCTACATACATCATGCTGATGTCAATGCTTTATTTGTATTGAATTAATAAATGATTACGTTTTTCGTGTACTTTTTGATTTACACGGTTTTACAACAAAATATGCAATTCCGTTATTCACATTTTTCTCAGGAACCTCTCGTGTGAATCGTTTGTAATAAAACAAGTAATAAAAGAAATATCTTATCTTGCAGGCGCCACGGACAGCTCTGGCGAGCTGATGTTCCTGATGAAGTGGCAGGGGACCGACGAGGCCGACTTGGTGCCCTCGCGCCAAGCCAACGTGCGATGCCCGCAGATTGTCATCCAGTTCTACGAAGAACGCCTGACTTGGCACACGCCCAACACGGACGAGGCCGCTGCCGATGACTAGGTAACTGTTGCAGACTGCCACTGTTGAACCTAGGCCTTCTGCCGAGTACAATCTCTTCGATCCTTCGCCTTCCACATCCAGGCTACTCCCGCTATTCTTATAATGTCGTAATTTCATCTCGTGAGGGATTGGCCAACGCTGTTTGCTAGTTCTTGAACGACCGCTGTCTCTTCAATACGTTGAGTAGCCTCCACTGCTTGAGTTCTTCGGATATCCTTATTTCTGATCTACCCTTTAGAGACACTCCGAGCATGAATCTTTAGAACGTTGGGTGAATGTTATTTTAGAACTTTTTATTTTTAAAAAAGTTTGATAAATAGAAGTTCGCCACGATGGAGTTAGCCACGGCTCTAGGTTGTATTTAGATGACAGTGGTTTTGTTAAAATCTCACCGTTAGATTATATTTTTTGCAAAATCCACCTACCGATGTCTAACAAGCCACTGTATATTGTTGTTATTTATGGACCACCCAATACGGACACTTTTTATTATGATCTGTTTTTCTCTGCAATCTGTACTTTTTTAAACTCGGTTCCAAACTACTACTTTTTGTGTGTCGGGGATTTCAATCTTAATTCAGCCCCTCGGTCTGTTTCTCTAGTTATTGATAACTTCACTAATAGTCTGAACCTCGAGCAGCATTCCGAGGTGGTCAATTGTAATTTTGGAACCCTTGACCTAATTTTTTCTAATCTTCCATCATGTAGTGTTTCCAAGTCCCTTGAACCCCTTGTCCCTAAAGATACCTACCATACCTCCCTCGATATCCTTCTTAACCTCAAACCCATTCCTCCAGCACGAGTCATACCGTCAGATGGTATTGCCAGAACCTGTCCCCGATGGAACTTTAAATATAATCAATCTAACTTTTACAATCTCTTCAAGAACCTTAACGCCGCTGATTGGAGTGGCTTATATTTAACTGAGAATGTCGACGATGCAACCAACATGTTTTAAAACCTCATGTATAATGCCTTCGACAACTCCTTCCCTCAAATGCCTCCATCCCCTCCCTCGCGTTACTACCCGGCCTGGTTTACTCCCTCTATTATTTTCCACTTAAAATCTAAAGCCAGTGCTCATTTCCGATGTAAATCTGAGGAAACTCTAATGATTATTTAGAGTTCACTCGTCTTCGCCGAATCACTAAACAGTTGATCTCATTGGCCCACAAGAATTACCTGGCAGCTGTAGAAAATGACCTTCTCTTAAATCCAAAATCATTTTGATCCTTCGTTCAAAAAAATAAATCACATACATTGCCTTCTCAAATAATGACCTTATCCGAAAAATCTTCTTTTGGGTGTCAAGAAATTTCCGACGGGTTTGCTGATTATTTTAGCTCAGTCTATGACTCTGTGCCACCCGAGCTTAATCACTCTCTATATCTCCCATCTGCCTCTAGTAATCTTCAACTCTATGAAATTAGCTCAACTGATATGGAGTTCGCTTTTCGTAAACTTCTTCCAAAGTCCTCTTTCGGCCCGGATGGTGTCCCGTCCTTCGTACTTAAGGGATGCTCTGCTGCGTGACTTGAGCCTTTAAAATATATTTTTAATCTCTGCTATCGCACCAGTGCATACCCATCTGTATGGGGAACAACGAGAATACGTCCGGTCCATAAGAAAGGATCTTTGGATGATATCAGTAATTACAGGCCTATCGCCCTTCTGTCTTCTCCCGCTAAGTTATTGGAAATATTAATTCACCGCTCCCTTTCGAGACAGATAGAGTGCCGTCTTTCAGATAGACAACATGGTTTTCGTTGTGGTAAATCTACAGTTACTAACCTGTTAGCATACAATAAATTTATCGCACATTCACTTATCTCCAAGCCTAGCTGCCAGGTCGACTCAATTTATACTGACATTTCAAAAGCATTCGATCGTGTTAATCATGACTTACATCTTAGTAAACTGAGCGCTTTCGGTGCCTCTTCTATGCTTATTAAATTCTTCTCTTCTTACTTTTCCCATCGTAAACAATTTGTAGACTACGGTGGATATGAATCTCACCCATTCTCTGCATATTCTGGAGTGCCTCAAGGCTCTGTCTTAGGTCCCCTTCTATTTCTTGTGTTCTTCAATGATATTGTTAATTGTATTACCCGCTCCTCGTGCCTATTATTCTCTGATGATCTTAAAATCTTCTCTTCCATTTCCTCCATCGAAGATATGCACAATCTGCAATCTGATCTTAATAGTGTATCAAACTGGGTTGCCATAAATAAGCTCACGTTTAGTATCAACAAATGTAACGTTATCTCTTTCTCCCGTTCTAAAAATCCTATTCTGTCCAAATACTACTTATCTGGAACATTGCTCGACAGAGTAGCAGTTGTCAAGGATCTAGGTATAACCTACGATTTATTATTCACTTTCCATACTCACATAATCAATTTAACTTCACGCGCCAATAAACTTCTCGGATTCATCACCCGCCAGGCTAGTCAATTTCATAACCCTCTAATTTTACGTACTCTCTATTCTTCACTCGTTCTATCTGTTTTGGAATATGGGAGTTTAGTTTGGAATCCCAATAAATTCAAATACATTTTCATGCTCGAAAAAATTCATAAAAAATTTCTCCTACGTCTTTATTTTTATATTTACGGTAACTATCCATTCAATTAATTTAATTCCGAACATACCCAACTCTTTTTCTTCTAGGGATGCTTTCTTTTCATTCGCTAGAGTCCCGGAGGAAAATTGCTGCACTCAAACATTCATTCCTTCTTCTTCGCGGTTCAATTCACAACCCTGGGATTCTTGAATGTTTTAACTTCTATGTTCCAGAGATAGGTACACCCGTGCTCGTAGCCATCCATTGTTTTTGATCCCAGTCGATGCTTGTGGAGCTTCAAGCACTCAATTTGGTACAACGGCAATGTCGCTCCTAAATGGCCTACCAGCACACCTCGATCTTTTTCTTACATCCTTTTCCTCTTTCTCATCGTGTCATCTTCTTATTCTTTTGTGTTATTTTTATTTTTATTATTTTCTCTATTTATTGTATATTTATGTATATTCTATGTTTCTAAATATTTGTAAAAAAAAAATGGAATTTCGATTCTGTATATAAATAAATAAATAAATAGAAGTATTTCATACTTTGTTTTAACATAGATCACACTGAGCACTGTTTCACTTGCTGGAAGACTGCAGTTTCACCATCAATGAATCAGTTCCAACATGTATAAACATCTTCTTCCCATATCTGGAACATATGGTCAGCTGCCACTTTCCATTCCTCATTCTAGGACATCTTCACCTGCAGGTCACCTGGGAGAACTGTGTTTTAAATGGTCAAGTTGACACTCTTCTTCTTTTTATAAAATGAACTATATGTATAGGTGATCCCACCATGCGTTGCAATGTATTCTGTTTAAGTTAGTAGTTTTGCTTATGAAACATGGGAAACTATCACGGGCATGCACACAATAAACCAAGTAAGTTTCATAGCAATCAGTTGAACGACATCAACTTGCAGTTTGATTGTTTATGAGGTGTTGTTTCTAGATACACTTTTAACCTGTTAACCGAGGAATTTAATTTTGCTCATGTTAATAAAAAACACGCAACTTGCAGTTTGGTTGTTTAAGCCGTGAGGTTAGTTTCAGTTTCTTGACAGAATATATCACATACCTTTTCTGGAATGACGGAATATTTTGCTCAAGTTAACAGGTTAAGCATTCATAAATTGAATACTTTATGTGCAGTTCTTTTTTCAATGGTTTTAATAAACTGCTGCTGTAGATATTATGTAGATGCTGATTTTAGCATCTACATAATATCTTTTTGGCAACTATTTTTATAAGATGCAAATAATTAATAATTGTAATACATTTATTTATTATTTATTTATTCATAATACTTACAAATTTATATATTTAATATTAAACAAAATATTCTTAAAATAGGACAATAATATTTATAAGAATATAAATTGGAATTTCAGACGTGAACAGTAACTTGGTACCTCAAGTTACTGACAAGCGTCATTTACAGAAACAAGCGTCATTTACAGAAAAATTGAGGAAAACCCAGCGAATCCAGCGAAACTTAATAATATATATATGTAATATAATTTTTCAAATTATAATGATTTTATCATCTCTTTTGCATCTATTGCAAAATGCTAAAAATACGGGTTTCTACTTATCACCTTTGCATTGTCCCTTCTTCCTCTGTTTATTATTCTTCGGTGAATGTTATTGTATTGCAATATTTCTGTTTCAGGTGAAGTGAGTTATTAAGTGCTAAGGACACATAAGTTGATAACGTTTAACAACGTTGGTGGACAGAGTGTTTGCTTCAGTTCAGCAAGGTTTTATTCTTCATTTTTATTTCGGTTCATGTCTGTTATCAAATAAACGAGAAACGTCAAATTGTCAACTCTCCCTGACGTCAATTATGCAGTAAGCAGCCCAACCACATCCAAGGCAATCACAAATGTTAGCTTGTGATGTCTGTAGCGGTCCCTACCTCATATTACAGCTTTATTCTACTGTTATAATATTCAAAATTAACTTACTATATTAATGGTGTAAAATCTATTAGATTCAAATCAAAAACTGTAAGCAACATCTGATATATTTTATGAATTTTTTTAATTTTTATTAGAATATTATTTTATTATTTCAATATTCTAATCCACTTTTATAGATCATTGACTATATTACAATATTATTATTACTTAAAATATACATATACTATACATAAAATTCTTTTTTCAACGCGTCAATCCAAGCACAAAAATAACGGCAGAAGCGGGATGCAAACCGCGGACCTTGGAAACCAACTATGCCCAGGCATTCCATACCGCTCGGCGAACTGCGCCATTGCTATGCCTAGACCGACTCGCGTTGAAACTAGTATTTATATCATTGTTATCATCGTATGATAGATGTCGCTATAGTATATATTCAAAGTATGTATATTTTCATTATTATTCAATCAGTCTTCATTTATTCACAAGCTTATATATTTGTTTACTAGGAAATATTTTGCAGTCTGTATATGATTTAGCTGAAAAATCAAGTAAAAAATCCACGAAAAAGACAGTTCAAACGTATGTTAATCTTAAGGAAACTTTATAGATATAACAATAAAGTTTTATGAAAAATTCCTGCAAACACTAGGAAAGCACCATCACAGATGATGGAGATTTTTCTTTGAAAGTATTTCTAGGAGAAAGAAGGGTTGATTTTGTATCTGACCTAATAAACTGAAATTGTTCTATTGATAAATATTATATATTATCTTTGTTAACCGAGCGTCAGGTTTATTTACAAAAAGTAGTCTTAAAAAAATCACCTTTTTTTTTTGCTAAAATCATGTTAACAAAGTATGTAAATAACTATCGGAGTTTCCAGTTTTCCGCTCACAATAGCTTTGTTTACAACAGTTTTAATGCTTTCAAAATATCAGGGGTTGAAAACCAGTGGAAATAATTCAAACAAATTGATTTTTTTAAAGTTTATTTTACATGTAACATTTTATGGTTACATCAAAATACATTTTCAAATATTTTTGGTTATTGTAACTTTTAAAACAAGGAATGCATAAACCTACATTGCAATCGGGACAGTAACATCGTATTTCTCGTCTTACTTTTTTCCCCTTATCATCCGTTTTGAAACAGCAAACGGCGCATCGTCTTGTGGCACTTATGATAAAAAGTTCACTTATAAAACTATTCTCAACTAAGTAAAAAGTTCAAAACGTTCACGTATAAAAGTAATCACAATAGACATATTCACAAAATGTAATAAAAAGTTAAAAAATAAACATTCAAAAAACGAAATAAAAGTTCAAATATAAAAATCACTATAAAATAGGCAAGTGTTGTGCTCCCCTGCTTGTAGTACTAATTATTATGAACGTCACAAAGACCAGGGAAAGAACCGCTTTATCAGAACGTAGAATTGCTTAAAGTGGCTGTCTCGTGTATCATCTCAATATCTTTATCCCGACTGTGGACCGGACCGGCTGCTCACTGCATGTGTCTAACTACTACGACTATAGTCGGTCAGTTGTCCAGACAATGGAATGTTTACATTAATAATGACTTCTCTTAACATAAGGTTGGCGATTAACATCAAACAATCCAAATTGTTTCCGCAGATAATTAAGGACATGTAGTTTTGAAATATATATTTTTACATTAACTATGAAAGCAATAACAAAGATAAGAATCTTTAATAAAAATTACATGTTGAAAATTGAGGTAGAAATGATCTTTCCCACCAAACAAATGTATGTCATGAACGTGAAATTAGCTTCAAACAATTTGTTTTATAAATCTCAATACTGTCGATCTTGGTGTAAAATACTTGGTGTATTTTTTCATAATCTGCTTTTACAAAATACAATTGATCATTTTTTAATAAATAAATATAAAAAATAAATAATAAGATTGTTTTATTTGTCATTGTTCCCGATTTCAGTCGATACTTAGAAAACTATTTTCAATCTTTGCATACTTCACTGATTCGATGACCGAACATGTTGAAGCACGAGCTCTTTTCCCATTACTTATTTTAGTTTAGTAACATTGGTCATCACTATTATTCTATACGGTTGTGAATCTTGGCATCTCAGCTATAGCCGATGCAGCCGTATAATGGGATTTGAGAACAGTTACACAGAACAGAAGAATAAGGACTATACTGGCGCTGTAGAGCAGTGCTCCGCAACCGGTGTGCCGCGGCACACTGGTGTGCCGTGAGCTGGACACAGGTGTGCCGCGGTCAAATTTAATGTATTTTGACATTTCAGTATGGAATAATAATAATAATAATTATTATATAATTTTTCAATGTTCCTCCAGCGCCTGGTGCCAATTGTTGAAAACTGCGCAGTATGCTTTGTACACACCATGACCACACCAAACTAATCACAAACGAAGAAAAAATTACCCTTATGCGCATCGATGAAGACTCATTTTTTTACGTGGAAAAGATCCGAATGAAGAAGCCAGCACAAGTGTTACAAAAAACAAAAAAAGGTAGTTAAAAGAAAGTACGACGAAGACTTAATTAAATATTGATTCTCGTGGTGTGGTGTCGAAACGGCTCCAAAGCCACAGTGCATCATTTGCAGCGAACAGCTATCAAACGAGTCAATGGTACCCAGTAAATTAAATCGCCATCACCATTCAAACCACCCCAGCCACGCCAACGAAGACAGACAGTATTTTAAGAGGCTCTTAGAACAAAATAAAAAAAACAAGATATTTATGAAATCAGCTGTTATGGTTTCTGATAAGGCCTAAGAAGCTAGCTACCATGTTGCAAAATTAATTGCACGTCAAAAGAAACCACATACGATTGGCGAAACACTTATTAAACCAGCATGCATGGAAATTGTTCGACTTATACTTGGGCCCAATGAAGTTAAGGAAGTGAATAAAGTTTCGTTGTCTGCTGATACTGTTAAAAAACGTATTCACGATATGTCAAGCGATATATTAGGAACACTGATTAGAAAACTGTTATTGGTTGAAAAATTTGCGCTTCAGATCGATGAAACAATCGATACTAAAAATAAAGCAGAGCTGATCGCTATTGTATGTTTCGTTGACGAGGACTTTATTAAAGATCATTATTTATTTTGTAAGGAGGTTCCAGAGCGAACTACCGGTGAAGAAATTTTTCAAGTGACCGATGATTTCTTCAAAATATATAATATTCAATGGAGCAATTGCATTGCTGTTTGCACGGATGGCGCTGCAGTAAGAAGGGTTTTTTTCTCTTTTGTCAAAGAAAAAAATCCGACGTTACAATTTACACACTGCTGCATACATCGAGACGCATTGATGGTCAAAAATTTGCCGGAGGAACTTTTGAACACGATGAATGAATGCATTAAAATTGTAAACATAATTAAATCGAGAGCCCTAAACTCGCAAATCTTTGGAATACTCTGAGCAGAAATGGGAGCCGAATATGAATCCTTATTGTTTTATATTGAAATTCGTTGGCTATCCCGAGGCAAAGTTTTGGTTAGATTGTTTGAGCTTCGTCACGAGATGTGAGTTCCTTTTAAATCAAAATATCGCCGCACTATATCAGCACCTCGATGATGATTACTGGATAGCCAAACTTGCATACTTGGCTGATATATTCGAGCATTTGAATGAACTTAAAAAAAAAATGCAAGGTCCAAATGAGAATATATTGACGAGCTCCGACAAATTACAAGGGTGGAAAAAAAAACTTGAACTTTAGCAGAAAGAGTTGCAAAAAGGATGTTTGGAAATGTACCAAAGGACCAACAATAGTACAATTGAAAACAAACAATTAATTGTGGATCTGGGGCCCAGCAACACTTAAGTACGCTTCAGCAGAAATTTGATCAGTATTTTTATTCCATTAATACGGAACAATACGATTGGATTCGAAATCCTTTTGCAACTATTGCAATAATTTCTACGGAAGCACTGCCTCTGCAAATTCGAGAGGAATTTACAGATTTAAGTAATGACATGACTCTAAAACTTCACTTCCCCGAAGTTCCATTAGATGTTTTCTGGATTTACGTTAAAAAAGAATATCCTCGCATTTCCGACAAAGCAATCTTAACACTATTTCCATTTTCGACAACATATTTATGTAAGCAAAGTTTTTCAACGCTTGTATTAACCAAAAACGATAAACGGTCATGCTTAAAAAGTCTCGACCAAGAACTTCGGGTTGCGCTGTCAAAAATCGAGCCGAATATAAAACTTTTGTGTTCATTGAAACAAGCGCAAGTATCACATTAGTTTAGTTAGCTTCTGATTTAATAATAAGATTGTACACCCAATTTGCGCTTCCGCCAGGGATACAGAAAAGTCTACGATCTTATCTGTGCCCGCCCTACTGGGACCAGAAGCCGCCTTACACAGTCAACAGCCCACTCCCGTTTATCCAATGACTTCCCGAACGCCAGCCCTCACATGACGAAGCCTTTACGGGCGGCAACCCTGCACTGGGCGAAGGAAAACATGCGCGATCAGACAGTTCTCTGCATCGGCGGAGCCAAGAATCACCGAAGATAACGGAGGAAAATTGGCTGCCGCCGACAGAGAGGCAGGGCGAGGATGCTCTGCCCCTGCAAGTGCTGGTATCTCAGGAAGATCGGCTGCCGCTGACAGAGAGTCTGAATAAATTCAGTGATGTGCGACTTGTGTGCCCAGTGTTAGTTTGGGAAACATTGTTTAGGGAGCCCGTGAAGCGTCCGCCACGAAGACCTCCCGAAGTAACTTTTAAGAACTCCCTTCACGCCGCCTAAGGGTTGAGGCGTACGATGGGTTATTCTAGTTAAGGCCTAGTCGTAGTGCATTGTAATTGTTTTTTTTTTATTCCAGTAGAATGTTTCTTTTAATTTATTATTTTTAAATGTTTTTATTTTCAAGTAATTTGTAACTTTTGGGCGTTATTTTAAGGCCTTCGCCCTCTGTCCCGACGACTGGCCATTGATTGTCAGTCTTAAGTATAATTTTGTATTTTTGTTTTTTATGTTTTATTTGTAATATTTTGTATTTGTATTTTTTATGTTTTTTTCTGTAATTCTTTGTGTAATGTTGATTGTGTAATTTTGTGTAATGTTGAAATACATATGTGGGCATATCGACAAGCAAGCTTAAGATCGTTTATCGCGGTTTTCTGTCTCTGAAGGGAAGGCAGTTGACATCAGCATGATGTAGTCCTTGCTTACTGTTACCGAAAACCTCGACAGACAATCTTTCGTCTTGTATTTTTGTCGCTCGCCACACCTTTATTTATGTGGCCACACTGGGGCGAGTTACATAGTTTGGCCACCGGCGGTGCTGCTGACCGCACGCACGCCACGGAATTGCGGACACAGTCAGTGGGTCCCCAGCCTTAAGCGTGACAAGGTTCGCGTTACGACCGCGTGGCATCATACCGCGTGGTCACAAAGCTTGTAATGTTTGTATCGTGAATATATAATCTGTGCTTCAAAAAGGAAAGTATTTTTCTGCTGCCCTGCTCCTCATCCTGCCTTACGCGACGTAATAACGCCCCGTATGAATACTTTTCAAATTAAAAACTAAAAATTATTGTAAAATTTTGTATCAATTTAATACCTATATATCTTAGCTTTTGGTGTGCCGCAGAATTCTAGGAAGAATTTTGGTGTGCCGTAGGTGAGAAAAGGTTGCGGAGCACTGCTTTAGAGGATGCACTTTGTCTTGTTCGTATACTGGGAGTGGTAAGTAGAAGCTTGCGTAGAATGCTGGGATACGATGGTTTGACTTTGTGAGGAATGGTGAAGTGAGAGAGCGGACAATGCGACCTTCCATACTACAGTCAATCAAGAGGCGAAGGTGGACCTGGCTGGGACATATTCTACGAATGCCGCAGGAGAGCATAAATTAGAGCTGACTTTTCTTCGAGCCTCCATGCTCCTGCCGTCCTGAAAGGCTGTCGGGAACTATAAGCAGAATGTACTTGGCGCAGCATCGTATGATGAGCATTGGATGCGGATCGCTGATGGTCTCTGGAACTCGACTTTGTATGTAATGAACGGAAATCCAATTGCAAATATGACTTGTTTCAAGGAAAAAATAGCTGCGAACATAGAGTGCTGGGCTTTTACTCCAACTAAAGTGGATATGGAAAATGAATATCAAAATGTGGTCTTTTATTAAACACTAGCGTGTACGCGGCATGCGTTGCAATGCCACTAAAAAAAAAGAAACCGCGAGTTTTTATGGAACGCCTCGTTGGGAGCCTCTCGTCTTCCGATTGGATAAGTCGGACTTGAGGCGTGACCGGAGCCAATTAGAAACAATAAACTTAGGTTATGTTGTTCTTACCTAAATTTGACAGTGGCGCCCGTATGTGTTTTTATTTATTGGAGTGCTTTTGGATACATAATGTTTTTTTGTTTTTCAGACATCATTTACAGCTGCATCGCGTAAATGAATATACCCTTCGGAACGCAACTTGGTTTGATTTAATCAAATGTAGAGGAGTCGTTCAGTTTCTATTTTCGCGTACATGTATTGATGGAACAAATGTCGACCTTTTAGGATATGATTTTCAGCGTTTTCACGAATCATCAATCGATATGAATAGTAATTCATGGCACTGACTTTCTTAGTCGCTTCCTCATCTGTTTGTGGATTTCTCAACGGGATGTTGAAATGGTATCCGTCTTCTCCTTGCCAAAATAAAATCGGATATTGCAATCCATCGTACGATCGATGCGTTTCTGAGACTTGCTGAACATGACCATTTGTATGATGAAGAATGATTTGCGTTCGGCAGTGGTAATGAGAAGAATTGTACGTTCGTATGTTTGTCAAGAAATGTTTTGATTCACTTGTATCACCCGATACCAACGTTAATAAAGGTTCGAGTGGTGAATGTAATTCTGGCAATTTCAATTTTCCACTCGCGCAACACATTCCTAGTGTTTCATTTTTAAATTTACAGGCACTACAATACACGCATAATTTATACATTTTTCCAATAACAATACCTGGGTGCAGACTGTAATCATAATTAGGATCGTAATGGAAAGCACTATGATTTAAATCAGCATGCAGAGTACGTCTGCTACGATCTACGCGTACTCGATCTGTTTCCAATCTTGCTTCCCGTTGCTCATCTGTTTCAGATGAACCGGTTTGAGCAGTGTGTACTCTAACTGTTTCCAATCCTGTTTCAGATGAACGGGTTTAAGCAGTGTGTACTCTAACTGTTTCCAATCTTGCTTCCCGTTGCTCATCTGTCCAGATGAACGGGTTTGAGCAGAGTGTACTCGATCTGTTTCCAATCTTGCTCTCCTTTGCTAGACTGTTTCTGAAGCTCGAGATGCCCTTTTCATTTGTGCTTGAGTTGTACTCTTGACCTATTGCTTTTCGTTTGGGTGGCATAATTGATTTCACAGTGAATGTTACGTTTTGAAATTCACTTTTGAAAAATAAATTGATTGATATAATACTAACATTAAGGTTATCAACTGACAATACTTGGTGAAATAATTATTATTTTACAATTAATTTTAATTCAAAAAATATAATACCTAGTATTTCATAATATCTTTTTAGATTGAAAGCAAAAAATATATTATTTTATAATGTCTTAATACATTAAAACTAATCACATACCAATTAATTTTTAAATAACCTTTTTCTCTTTCCAACCTGTAAATATGTGTGTACTAACTAATATAGGATCTTGTCCATACCTATATAAGCCACGGCCTGTTTTTATTTGTTCATTATTGAAGATGGTCTACAGGAAGGCCGAAACATGTAAACATTCAAATAAATTGTTAATCAAAACTAAATATTTTTAATTTATTAATTTTTTACTTAAAATTAATTATAAAATTATGATATAATGCTATCCGAAGCCGACCAGCAATTGGAATTCCAAAATTAACTCTTTCTACTGTATATCACACAATAAATACGTAATATTTATTTTAATTCGAAAAACAAAAAAGTCAAAAATTCAAATAGTTTATTCGAAAATCGAATTTTGTTTCAAAATATTCAGTACCTTACGTTAATACCTACTTAAAATACCTACTTAAAATAACTTCAGGTCAGTGAATTGTTTACGGCGTTGCTAAGGAAACACAATGTTCTAAATTGGCCGTTCTGTATTACAAAAGTCTTGTATTAAAACATGTTTTATGTAAATATTCAATTAATTTTTGTAATTAAATCAAATTTTGAGTATCCTATCTTTTTCTTTTTAGTATCAGCAATAATTCGACAAAGTATTATCGCAATCGGGTTAATGGTAACGGAATGCATCAACGACACACACACAGACAGACAGACAGCATTGATTTTTATATATGTATATAGATTAGAGGGTTCCTTTTTGTATCTTTTACCCGCGTCAAGATTTGCATCCTTTGCAATAACCCCCGATCGAGGAGGGGCTGTGTAGATGTGAATAGTTCAATGTCTGACCTAGAGTGTGCTTATGATTTGGTCAACATATAACGTCTCACTGAAGATCTGCATACCAGGCTGCAGACAAACTCACTGCAACTAGTGATGAAATAATGCAGAGAACATCTTGTTGCT
Organism: Glossosoma conforme; assembly: GCA_022606575.1. Lineage (NCBI taxonomy): Eukaryota > Metazoa > Arthropoda > Insecta > Trichoptera > Glossosomatidae > Glossosoma > Glossosoma conforme. Next base: position 1,431,816 of record JAGTXR010000111.1, on the reverse strand, counting down.
ATGCACGACATCTGTCGAGATGCAGATCGGATGATGACTGAAAAACATTATTGAGATTCCAATGTCAAGAGTTTCTGATATCTTTGAATACATAGCCTTTCTATAGTTTTATATCGTTTTTCCTTGCATGAAAATCACTTTGACATATTGTATATTCTGAGATAAGCCTTTGATGATACAACATGATATCGCACTCATGTTATTTATGAAATTAATACATAAGCTGCAATAGTACATATGTTAGACGTAAGTTATTGAGCCGGCCTTTAGTCAAAGGCCGGTTCTGTGCATAATTGAGTAATGAAAGTTTCTAAAAAAATTTAAAAGTAAAGGGATGTAAACAAAATATTCACAACCATTATACATTTTTTTCCACATTTTTATTGTAGAAATAAAACTTCGTCACAATAATAGTAAAGAACTATAAAAGTAATAAAAGTATAAAACTAAAAAATGATGAACATATAAATTTAAGTAACTGTGTTATTAATGTTAGGTTTTGAACTTTTTATAATTAGCAAAAAAAAAAGAAATTATACCATTTATCACTTCACATTCGCTGGGTTGAAAAGATTGGCCGGAAGAGGAAGTCCGAAATTCCGTTTTCAGGGGGCACCGCGTGGAGGTTCTTTTCATGCTCCCCATATCTATCATATAGCTACCGCCCAATATCTTTACTATGCCATATATTTAAAATCTTCGAACGGATACTACTCAACCGACTCACCCCCTTTATCGAACCTAAAATGATACCCCAGCAGGCGGGCTTCCGACCCGGAAAGTCATGCACTGGGCAAGTACTAAACCTGACCCAACATATCGAAAACGGGTTCGAACTAAGGAAAGTGACCGGAGTGGTATTCGTCGACCTAACCGCTGCATACGATACAGTGTCGCACAGCACACTCCTCAGTAAATTGTACAGAATGACAGGTGACTTCTCACTAGTGCAGATGATCGCGGCTATGCTGCATAACAGGAGATTTGCTGTGGATTTTCAGGGGAAAACCAGCCGATGGCGTAACCAAAAGAACGGCTTACCACAAGGCAGTGTACTTGCTCCTATACTATTTAATATATATACAAACGACCAACCCACCCCTAAAGACACAAAATCTTTCATATATGCGGATGACTTAGGTTTGGCAGCACAAGCAGTAACGTTTGAAGAAGTTGAGGACATCCTAGCCAGGGACTCAACGAGATGTCCCATTACTACGAAACCAACCATCTCAAACCTAACCCATCAAAGACACAAGTCTGCTGTTTCCACCTTAGAAACAGGGAAGCTAACAGAAAGCTTCGTGTCACGTGGGAAGGTAGAGTACTGGAACATAGCGACCATCCAAAATACCTCGGAGTCACTCTAGATCGCACCCTCACCTTCAGGCGTCATTGCAGCAACACCAAACAGAAAGTTGCATCAAGGAACAACCTCATCCGCAAACTGACCAACACTCACTGGGGAGCCCAACCACCCCTTCTTCGTACCTCAGCTTTAGCACTTTGTTTCTCAGCCGGAGAATATGCGGCACCAGTGTGGGGTCGATCAGCCCACTGTAATCAAGTGGATACTGCCCTGAATGATGCATGCAGAGTCGTCACAGGCTGCCTCAAACCAACACCCATTTCTAAACTATACCCCTTGGCTGGTATCGCACCACCGAACATAAGACGCAAAGTCATATGCGCCAAAGAAATGCGTAAGGCAATCAACCAACCGTCCCACTGCTTGTTTAATCAGATACCCCCAACACCAAGATTGAAGTCTCGAAGCAGCTTTCTGAAATCCACACAACCTCTCACATCCGGCCCTGAAAATGAGAGACTCCAACTCTGGCAACAAATCGCACCAGAGGATTTCATTACTCCAAAGGAAGGCCTCCCAACTGGCAAGAGCCTTGACTGGCCGACCTGGAAATCCCTAAACAGATTAAGAACCGGAGTTGGTAGAACAAAGGACAACCCCGAGCGGTGGGGAATGCTTCGGCAGGGAGAGACACTATTGTGCGACTGTGGAGACCTGCAGACCGCCTCACACCTACGATGCTGTTCCATGTGCCCAACAAGTTGCACATCTCAGGACCTAATGCTGGGCAACACACGAGCTATCGATGTTGCCAGATATTGAGAAAAAATAATTTGACGTCGCTGACACGAAGAAGAAGACTTCACATTATTTTGAATGATTATCTTATCCCTTGCGATTTTTGAAAAAAAAATATATTTACAAAAATATTGTGAAAGAACTTCAAACTTCTTATAGGAGTAGCTCCCAGATGTTAAATATTTTACAAATTTGTCCGTTTATCTTAAAAAACGTAATTCTGAAAAATTATTCTTCAATGAACAAATGCCGAGAAACTATTTTATTTATGGTCGACCCGACTCCCCACTTTAAATAGAAAAAATATACATCTTTTCTTTAAGCATTATTTTTTGTCTCCATCCATAACATTACAAATACAAAACAACTTGTGAAATATGATTCAAGATACCTATTAAGCATTGCTAAGTTTCTGAAGAACCATCAATTGATGTAAATTACTCAACTTACTGATTTTGAGTTTTTTAGATATTTATGTTATATATAGACCCTTCCTTATTTTAATTATTAGAAATATGTATTAATAAAAATTAAATAAAATAGAGCTTTCTCTATGACTCCTGGTATCTTCTTATTGAAGGTAAAAGTACATATAAAAATATTTACAATAAAAATTGATGTGGAATATAATTATTATTTTAATTTGTCCCACACTTTTACTTTTAATCAAAAGAGATTGTCAAACATTTGTTTTTGTGAAAATAAAGCAAAATAAGCGACAACAAATAACAGGGTATTATACAATAGTACTGGCTGTTCCAATGAAACAAGTTATAAAGCTTTCTCACTTTTAAAGAGGCATACAAATATTATCATTTCTAGAACTCATCTCATTTTAACACAGACTTGACAACTAATAAGAGACACTCCAATATTTAAGAATACTAGTTACATTAGTTACACTAGTTACATTAGTGTACGCATAACTGTGTCCCTCATTAAAAGTTGATCGATATTGCAATTGGTTTTGCTCGCGGAGGACAGACAAGCCTCAGTACTGGAAAATGATCAGACGGTTTAATTTTCATATCAGGAATCGACTTGAATAATATATATTAATAAGGAGCAGCCGATGGATCGGTCCAATCAATGATGGACTTGTCGTACCACACGAAGGCCCCGGTGAGCGTCGAGGGAGCGTCCAGCGCCAGGAACAGCGGCGCGGCGGCTCCCTCGGCGATGCTCAGCGGCCCGCGGTGGTCTGTCATGTCCGTGTCCACATAGCCGGGGTGCACCGAGTTGACAGCCACGCCGCTGCTCAGCAACTGGCGGCTGTGCACGCGCGTCAAGGCGCTCAGCGCCACCTTCGCCACGGCGTAGGCACTGTTCCCCCAACCCGCCGCCTGATGCGCGCCTTGCTGGGCAGCAGAGACAAACTCCCGGACGGCAGCAGAGATGCTCTCTTCCGTTGCGTTGGGAGCCGCGAACCTGCGCCGAAGCGCCTCCGAAGGAATCTTCCCCAAATGTCCCGCGGAACTCGAAAGGTTCACGACGCGCGCTCCCGGGCGCAGCAGCGGGAACAAGGCGGAGCAAGTGGCGGCGAACGCGAAGTAATCTACCTCCGTGGTGGCCGCGGCCTGCGACGGGAAAGGCTCCGCGGTTTGCGGCCCGAACATGATGGCCGCGTTGTTGACGAGCAGATCCAGCCCGCCGTGGCGCAGCTGCAGATGCTCCCGCAGTCGCGCGAGACTGGCCGCGTCGGTCACGTCCAGCTGGTGGAACTGCGGGTTCAAGCCTTCCTTCCTCAGCTCCTCCACGGCGGCCTGGCCGCGCGCCGTGTCTCGCGCAGTCAGGTAAACGGTCCCGGGGAATCTCTGACACAGTCCTCTGGTGATCCCGAAGCCGATGCCTTTGTTGGCACCGGTGACGACTGCGACCTTTTCCGTCATCTTTGAATAAAAGCCGCTTCCTATAATATTTTTTTTCTTCTTCCTGAACGAGATCCGCTTCGGTTCAGCTAGATCTCATAACCTCAAAGTCTCCGACGACTGACGTGTTTAGTGACAGCTACTTCTTCTTCTTCCGTGTCCACTGTTTATCCGGGTAATGCGATCGCTAAAAATTACTTCTGTATAATCTGTACACTTGCGTGGCTGGGAAAAAAATTCGTTCCCTACTAGCGTAACATGGGGAAAGGGGGAGTAAGAATCGCAGACGATAGATTATGGTGGTGGCATGTTGTCAATTTTGTGCATTTTATTTATATCTAAGACAATAATATAAACTTAAAATAATTTAAATGCTCTACAGGCAGCGCTTTGTTAGTTTAAAAAAAATATATAGTATAAAAATAAATACCTAGTACCTAACAAAAAACGACGTAAACAATTCACTGACCTGAAGTTATTTTAAGTAGGTATTTTAAGTAGATATTAACGTAGGGTACTGAATATTTTGAAACAAAATTCGATTTTCGAATAAACTATTTGAATTTTTGACGACTTTTTTGTTTTTCGAATTAAAATAAATATTACGTATTAATTGTGTGTGATATACAGCAGAAAGAGCTAATTTTGGAATTCCAATTGCTGGTCGGCTTCGGATAGCATTATATCATAATTTTATAATTAATTTTAAGTAAAAAATAATAAATTAAAAATATTTAGTTTTGATTCACAATTTATTTTAATGTTTACATGTTTCAGCCTTCCTGAAGACCATCTTCAATAGTGAAAAAATAAAAACAGGCGGTGGCTTTTATAGGTATGGACAAGATCCTACATTAGTACACACATATTTACAGGTTGTATATGTGTGCGGGTACAACAATTGAAAAAGGTTATTTTAAAAATTAATTGGTATGTGATTAGTCTTAATGTATTGAGATTTTTTTTTTATGTAAACACATACAGCAGAATACCGACAGATGGTGATAGTAATTTTTTGTCTCATCTGTGGAATTCTATGACGCTTACCATGGCGCATATGGCTAAACGGTGCGTGTGGAGTGTTGATCCGCCAACGTCATAGACTACAGCCCGAGATTCACGCATCATCCTTTATTATTACAGGAATCTTCTATGAATGGGTGGTCTTCACGGGATGACTTTTGTCTACCACCAATTTTAATTGATAGGCTTTGACTGACATTTTACGGGTGATGGATCAAATTCACACCAACCGGGGTATTTTAGAGCTCAGAAATCGATTAAAAATCCTTTTTTTTAATCTCCGTCGGGGATCGAACCCACGACCTTTGGCTTGCAAAGCAAACGCTTTACCATTGAGCTATGACAGCCAGCATTATACAATAATATTTTTTTTGCTTTCAATTTAAAAAGATATTATGAAATACTAGGTATTATATATTTTTTAATTATAATTAATTCTAAAATTATAATTATTTCACCAAGTATTGTCAGTTGATAACCTTAATGTTAGTATTATATCAATCAATTTATTTTTATTTTTCAAAAGTGAATTTCAAAACGTAACATTCACTGTGAAATCAATTATGCCACCTAAACGAAAAGGTCAAGAGTACAACTCAAGCACGAATGAAAAGGGCATCTCGAGCTTCAGAAACAGTCGAGCAAAGGAGAGCAAGATTGGAAACAGATCGAGTACACGCTGCTCTAACCTGTTCATCTGGACAGAGGAGCAACGGGAAGCAAGATTGGAAGCAGATCGAGTACGCGTAGATCATACCAGACGTACTCTGCATGCTGATTTAAATCATAGTGCTTTCCATTACGAACCTAATTATGATAACAGTCTGCACCCAAGTATTGTTATTGGAAAAATTGATAAATTATGCGTGTATTGTAGTGCCTTTATATTTAAAAATGAAACACTAGGAATGTGCTGCACGAGTGGAAAATTGAAATTGCCAGAATTAGATTCACCCCCCGAACCTTTATTAACGTTGGTATCGGGTGATACAAGTGAATCAAAACATTTCTAGACAAACATACGAAAGTACAATTCTTATTACTACCACTGCCGAACGCAAGTCATTCCTTATCGTACAAATGGCCATGTTTAGCAAGTCTCAAAAACGCATCGATCGTACGATGGATTGCAATATCCGATTTTATTTTGGCAAGGAGAAGACGGATACCATTTCAACATCCCCGTTGAGAAATCCACAAACAGATGAGGAAACGACTAAGAAAGGCAGTGCCATGAATTACTATTCATATCGATTGATGATTCGTGAAAACGCTGAAAATCATATCCTAAAAGGTCGAAATTTGTTCTATCAATACATGTTTGCGAAAGTAGAAACTGAACGACTCCTCTACATTTGATTAAATCAAACCAAGTTGTGTTCCGCAGAGTATATTATTTTACGCGATGCAGTTGTAAATGATGGCTGAAAAACAAAAAAACATTGTGTATCCAAAAGCACTCCAATAAATAAAAACACATACGGGCGCCACTGTCAAATTTAGGTAAGAACAACATAACCTAAGTTTATTGTTTCTAATTAGCTCCGGTCACGCCTCAAGTCTGACTTATCTAATCGGAAGGCGAGAGGCTCCCGACGAGGCGTTTCCATAAAAACTCGCGTTTTCTTTTTTTTTTAGTGGCATTGCAACGCATGCCGGGTACACGCTTGTATTGTATATATTAGTGGTATTTGGAATTCTTACTGACGATAAAAAATATTACTAATTTATGACCAATTATCATTATAGGTAAAGTCTAAATATACCTACCAAAGTTTTCACAGGAAAAATCAAACTCGTGCGCTCTTGCAACATTGTTCGCGCTTCTTTGACAGTTGAGACCACATGTTCTGACAGGAGTGGCATAGAGAAGTTGAGACAATTGTAATGTGCAGTTAAGTCACAAAATAAATTAAACATACGATTTCGTTGATAGAGAATCGTGGCGGACATGTCGGTGGACGAGATCCTGAGCGATCTGCGCAGCAGATGCCGCATTTGCCTGGAGAGGCCGGGATCCGTGGACATATTCTCTACTCAGGACATGGTCGAGAACATCTTGTTATCCACCGGCGTACATGTGAGTCTAGATTTTGGTGAATATTTTTCGGTGCTTACTTAATAAAATAATACAAAATTAAAGCGTTCTTGCTTTACACATCGCTATAGTGTATCGGTCTTAAAATCGTTTTATGAAATTACTACACGTTTTATAAAATGTAAACTGCAATTCAGCTGACAGTACATAGTGTTGTTTCTCAATGTTAAATTTTGTTTTATGAGTAAACACGCCACTTTTCACACGTTCTATGTGACTTACAGAAATGCTGACAATGTTATGACGGAAAAAAACAGTCCTGCTGGTTTAATTCTACCTAACGTTACCCAACTCTAACAAGTAATTAATAAATTAGAAAAAACCTATTTTATTTTACTTTTTGTTTATGCACACAAATACAAGAGAATATAGTCAGATGGTGATAGTGATTCTGAAGTTTTTTCTTCTGTGGATCCTCTAACGCTTACCATTCTACATATGGATAAGCACCGCATGTGGATCCGCCAATGTCATAGACTACAGTCCGACATTCACGCATCGTCCTTATTATTACAGGAATTCACTATGAATGGGAGGTCTTCACAGGATGACTTTCGTCTACCATAAATTTTGATTAATAGGCTATGACTGGTATTTTACTGGTGAGGGATCAAAAAAGGGGTATTTTAGAGCTCAGAATTCGATTCAAAATATTTTTTTATTTTAATCTCCGTCGGGGACTTTCGACTTGCCAAGCAAACGCTTTAAACACTGAGCTATATCCGCCAATGGTAGCCGCTCGTATAAAAAATACTTGTCTTAAGTAATAATGATATTGACGATGTGGTTGTTGCTCCAGGTGAAGTAAGATGAGCGCCTGCCCCCCAGCGTGTGCCGCGCGTGTGAGCAAGTGCTGAGGAAGGTGGTGCCGCTGCGCAGCCGGGCCGTGGCCTCGCAGCACCGCCCTGCTGCTGCTCGTGCAGCCCGAGACCTGGCACACGGTGAGGACAGAATAAGCACTCAGTGTCAAGAAGCCTCGATATGCGATATTTTGTCTCTTATTTTTGTTGGCTCGTCGGACACGCATATAGGAAGGTGTTACATAAAACATGGCGCTGCGTTGCTATTTTATTTGTTATAATAGGTCGCTATTTCGATTATTATTGAACTCTCAAATATTTCTCTGGTACTGCAGCCGGAGTCTATGCAAGTTCTTGCCCTGGCGGCTCCTGGAAACCGTACATTGTAAAAATGTTTACAAAAAATATTATTAATAGTTACCACATTAGTAGATGCAGGAAGTAATTTACAATTCACAAAATAATAACAAAATTTTCAAATAGGTATGACAAATATGCCACCCAGATATGAAATCGGTATGTAATACTCATCTATTAACCTTTAAACGCCCAGTGGTTCCCTTGCGGGACCGCAGATTTGCGTCGTTCAATGCCCCACGGTCCCATACAGGAGTGCTTATGGTTCATTTCACAATCGGATTACATTAATTTGTAATGATAGTATTAAAGTAAGTTCATGGAAGAATCTATTGTGCGACGAAACATTACAAACATTGGCCTGCTAGGGCATTGAAACGACGCATATTTGCGGTCCTGAATGGGACCACTGGGCGTTTAAAGGTTAATTAAATAAGTATATCATATCTTGCTTTAACATGGATCGCACTTAGCACTGTTTCACTTGCTGGAAGACTACAGTTTCGCGATCTGTAAAGGCTTCATCAGTTCCGTTTCAACGTTTACAAACGTACTGACGTGTAAATGAATATTTACTTATAAAGAGTTTCAATAGAAAGTAGGTACGGGGATGGGTGGAGTGTAGCTTTAATTTAAAAATATATCTTTGTAGGTTTTTCCTGTTGAGTGCACCCCTGACATGACAGAGATGACAGAGGAGACAGAAGAAACAGAGGAATATGATCATTCTCGAGTTTCTTCATCAGATCTTGGAGACATCTGGACAAATGAACAACACCAAACTGTACAGACATTTGAGTCATTAGATGAATTCTCCCGTGTGGTGCAGCCGATAATGCCTATCAGCAAGAAAAGAAAACGCCTGGAGGACGTCAACACAAACAGCAACATCGCTCGGGTGCAAGGACAGATGAGGGAGACTCATCAGAGGGAGACACACCAGGGGGAGTGTCATCGGCAGAGTTCTGTTCCGAGCAATGATCTAAAATGTGAAATCAAGGTAAACTCAATCTTTAATCTCTTGAACGCGGCGCCTTTTTGGTGGATTTGTTAATTGATTTTTGGGCAATTAATATAGAATTTTATATATTTTCTAGTAAACAAATATATCGGATATCGCTTGTAGTTTTTGACTGGAATCCAATATATTTTATATTCAGTTAAATAGTAAGTTAATTTTGAATATTACAACCGTAGAATAAAGCTGTAATATGAGGCTACAAATTCCATGTAAAGCTCATGACCGCTATATATGTCATACGCAGTGAATGGGTTAAAGGTTTATAAAATATTAAATTAAATAATTGCTGAAGTGATAATTCCTTTATATCACAACTAATGATTTAAAGTAATTTGTTTTCCAGGAAGAGCTGTTCGATGACATATCTGAAATTATGAGAAAGCTGCCAAAGAAGTATGTCTGTGAGGTAAACTTTACAGTTTAATACACACAAATAAGATGTCATTATGGAATCCCTTTTGGGTAGAACATAAATAAGGCAATCGCAGAATCGAGACGGGAACTTCATTAATATATCATTCCTTTTGAGGTCCTAAGAGATTTTCATTTTGTAAATCAGACTTTGCAGAAGAAAATTGTCATAAATGAGAGAGAGGACAAAAAGCATTGAGCAAAACTGTGCTGGCGGTATTTATGGTGGTCTCTTCCAGGACACTACAAGGAAAGACAATAGATCCTCGGATATTTTTTTTTTACCATTTCCACTCCATATGTGGAACATATAGACAACAATTTTTTTTTTTTATCAATTCTGTAAGCTCAGGTTGACTATGCCTTGTCCCAAAATATCTGCACCGGGAGGTCCACATGGGGAACATAGTTGTTTCCCAGGAGCCTCCAAGGCAAGAGCCCGTAAACTTGCATAGACTGCAGCTGTAGTGCGAGAGAAATATTTGGGTGTTCAATAATCAGCGCTTTTAAGGACGCCTGGAGTTTTTTTTGCCTTTTGCTAAACCTTACTATTTACATAAATATATATAGTAACTCATTTCTCTTCATCAGCAGTTTACATAAAAAATGTTTTATTGCAGGTGTGTTCTCGACGCTACCAAACACGCAAGTCGCTGTACAACCACAAGCTTTACCATGAGGCCGTTAGACGGTTTCCGTGCGAGAGGTGCGAGAAGGGCTTCACCACACGTGGGGACCTGAAGAAGCACCATCTTGTGCACACCGGGGAGCGCCCCTTCCACTGCCTCCTCTGCCAGAGCTGCTTCACCCAGCGCGGCTCCCTCAAGGCTCACGTCAAGCGCTACCACCCAGACAGCATCACGTGAGCCGCACAAGAGACCGCCAATGTCTCGGCCGGGTTCTGTTTCACGCTCATGTCGCTCACAATCGGGAGACGGAATGCGCGTTCGCTTGTTTGCTCTAAATCGGCCATTCAAATAACCTTGGGAAATAATATAATAAGTTAAGAGTTATAAATATATAATAAAGTTTAAAAATCTAAATCAAATTTGTTTATTATTGCAACTCTTTATTGATCATTGTTCTGTATAGAGATTTAAATACTCGTAAGTATAATATTTATCCCCACATTTTAAAAGTAAGAGCTTAGCAAATATGAACTGTAATGTAACAAACTCATTTGTCTGTTCTTTTGCACAGACCGCTTAAAAATATATATTTTTAAATGGTATGAATTGAGTCTTGTATATTCATCATCAGTAGTCTGTCTCCCCGATGAGTGCCGAGCCCCTCTTGACCCAGTGCTGCGCCCCGCGGGCCCCCGCCGCCAGCTTTACGGTGAGCACACACTTGTTGCGCCCATGAGTCCTGTAGGTCGGGCAGTCGTACTGACTCTGTGTCGATGGCTTGGAGCCGCACGGCTGCGGAGTCATCAAGATGGCCGGCATTTCTGGAATGTTTAATTGATGGCCTTGCATTAAACCGCCTAGGTATAATGTCTGATTTGTGATGAGTGTCACTTACCTGCCATGAGTTCCTTGGGCCGGGCCTCGTCCAGGCCGCGCTGCACGCTGCTCCAGCGAGCTCCTTCCATGAACAGTCCCTCCACACAATAGCCGTCCACAGGTCTCTCGGCAGGAAGCTCGTCAAGAACCTTAAAAGCAAAAAAGTTGGTCATGAATATTTATAAAAGGCCAAAAAATGGTCATAAATATTAAAGGATGAGAACGATTTGGTATTATTGGTGGTTTCTGGCGGTGCAGACTGTAATTTGACAAAATAACAATGAATTAATATCTTTGCTTAATTAGGCATCACAGTCATTGATAGTATTTCGAGAATAATTCATTTTTACGCACTGTAGATTTAACCAATTTTGATATCCATCCATACAATTATTGATCAAGTAAACAAATCATATTATCTTATAAATGAATTGTTTTGATTTTGACACTGTATTATGTTATTTATTTTTTACCATATTTGGAGCATATGAACACCGAAAATTGCCGTTTCACAGTTCTATAAGCTCAGATTGTCTTATTCCTTGTCCCAGAAAACCTACCTGGAGGTCCACATGGGAACAGATAGTTCCCTAAAGCCTCCAGGGCAAGAGCCAGCAAACTTGCATAGACTGCAACTGCATCACCAGAGAAATATTTAGGTGTTCAATAATCAGGGCTTTAATCAGGGTAAAAACCCCATTATAAACATTCATTTCTCTATTCAATCTGTTATAAATGTAATACAGGTATACTGGTATTATGTCAAAGCAATTATCTTGTCTACTGTTATATACTTTAAATTCTAAGGATCGGTTCACAGAAATTTTCTGTATTTATTTTTTCACTGAGCTCGGACACTTTATGTCATTTTACATATTTCCCTAACTAATGTTTGTATAAATAAAGACTCACTCGAAAATCATACTCTATGGAGTCAATAGCGACGACATTTTTCCTGGCGTAGTTCTGCAGCAGGCCGGTAAGGAGGCCTTGCGGGGAATATAGACCGGACAACCAGAACACATGCGGAAGGCCGTCAGACACCCAGCCGGAGATGAACTTTATCCGCAGAACCAGATCTTGAACCCAAGAACCTGAAAACGATAACGCTTACTAGGTATGTTTAAAAAAAATGCAATCTATAAAGAGCGAGATTCTTACCTGCAACCTGTCGTCACAGGCGAGTGTTTGATCTAAGTTATACTCCTCTGCATGGCTTGCTAGGTGCAGGAATATCGTCTACGAAAAAATCAACATTGGCAGTCACCATTTGCAGATGTAATCAACGCTCTCTGGCATCAGCTAAACATATCCCAGCTCCGTCTCTTGATCGATTGAATGATGAAAGACTGCCATGTCCACTCCATTCTGTCCAGTTCTGTCTGCCGGTACTGTCCTCAGTGACTTGTACTGGGCACTGCGATGTCTTAAATACATGAACTTCTCAATATTGGGACTTCCACTTGTGAGTGCTGCTGTTTGAGGATATGAAAGAATAAAACTTATTTGTTGCTCACCCAGAGGCTTGAGTGAAGGATAAGCTTTGGCGCTCCACATGGCGGGCACCTGGTTCACGGCCAGGGAGCTGCACAAGTCCTCAAGCGCGTCAGACATCACCACTAGACCTTGGAGTGCCTTCATCATGTCTCTGCAACAAGACGATGCATCAGATTGTTGATCTGCCCGTGACGTAAAACAGATCCATCCCACGGGCTAACCATTCACCCATTCTCAACTAAATAATATAAGTAGTCTGTCATTATACATAAAATGAATAAATAATACACATACGTCTTATAATTCTTTAGTCCAGTGGTTCTCACCCTTTTTGAAGTCACGGTGCACTTTTGATCTTGGAAAAAAATGGCGGTGCACCAGAATCAAAAGGTCAAAAAAATATATGGGAATCATTTTTGTTACATACTTATTTTGGAAAAATAGTTACAAACTAAATTACATTCAATTTATTTGATATATTTTCTTTTTAATTTAAGTTTTAGAAAAAAATGTTTAATATTGAATATAAATTTACTTCGTAAATTTTTCTTTAGATTTTTTTAAATATTTATACATGTTTTATTAAAATTATTTGTATTAAGATTTGAAGGTGAATGTAATCTAGAAAGGGGGTCATTTCTCTCCCGGCTCTTATCCACCCAAAATGACGTCCATGCTTAGTAAAATTTAATATTAATTATACCTGAGCTTGTTGTTTATGCATATATCAGAAATATTTGCTCGAATATTTGATATGGCTACCCTCAATTCATTGTCTAAATTTCTTTTCTTTTTCTTAAAAGTCTTTGTCGTTTTATATTTTTTATATTTGTTATTCTTTAGAAACCAAGCTAACATAAATATGATGTTGAAAATTGTAGAAAAATTTTCAGTGCCTTCATGTGAAGAACTGGATATTCATCTTGGACAGAAATTGTATGAAAATCCACAATACGGTGTATCAATTGTAGCAAATGAATTTCGTATCCAGTCATAATTTTCTGTATTTAAAGAAGGATAATAATGTGCGATATTTTGTTCTAATAAAGTTAAATGATCTATTATAGCGGAAATAATTTCTTCGGGTATGTTTTCGTTGAGTGAAGGAAACATATCTATTTTTTTTTCTTTTATTAGATTTTTCCAAAGTCATTTTTTCCTAAATCCTGACAATTCGTCAATGGATGACAAATAATTTTCGTTTTTTCCTTGAATGGTTGTGTTAACGTTATTTAAGGAATTAAAAATATCTGCTAAATATGCTACTTTAGTATAGCAATCATTATTCTGAAGACATTTAACAAAATCATCCACACCTTCATTTCGAAAAACGATTAATAACTCATTCTTAAGTTCTATGAATCTAGAAATAACTTCACCCCTAGAAAACTACCTGACTTCAGTGTGAAAAAGCAAAGACTCATATTTAACTCCCATAGAAATGCAATGTTTTTTTAAATATGTGTGGTTTTAAAGGTATTGATCTTATGAAATTCACCATATTTACAATTTGATCTAGTACAGGTTTTAATGCCGCTGGTAATGTTTTCGACACTAAAGATTCTCTATGTAAAAAACAGTGCGTAGATATAATATTAGGGTTTCTTTTCTTTGCAAGGGTAACAAATCCTTTAATTGAGCCTACCATTGAAGGAGCACCATCTGTACAAATTCCTACACATGACTCCCACGATATTTTAAGTTGTTTTAAATATAAAGAAATATAATCAAAAACATATTGTCCAGTCGTATGTTCGGTAAGTTTTTTGCAGTTAAGATATTAATTCACTATTTTATTTTCGATTATGAAACGAACGAACCCTAGTAATTGTGCCTCACTGCTAATTTCAGTCGATTTGTCGACTTGTAAAGCAAAATGTCGTTTGAAAAGTTTATCAGTAACTGTTTTTCCAATATCATCCGACATATTAAAAATTCTTCTTTTTATTGTATCGTTTGAAACAGGAATTTTCATAATTTAATTTTTTGTTTCATCACCAAACATAATTTTTCTACTTCACAACATGCAGGTGAAATTAGAGACTCTGCTATAGTATGTGGTTTCAATTGTAAAGCGATCAAGTGAGCAATCACGTATGACGCCAGCATTGCCTTATCAGAAATTTTAACAGTTTTCTCAAAATATTTAGCTTGTTTTTTTTGCATGCTTAACAATCTTTCAAAGTAATCTTTACTTTTGGATGTAATATCGGCGTGCTTCGTAATGAAGTGGCTATTTAACTTGTCGAGATACATCGCGCTTTTGGACAGTTTTTCTCCTCATACGACACATAGTGGAATGTGATATTCTTCCTCATTGATGCTAGTAAAACCGAAACGTAAATATTCTTCAGAATACTGTCGATTAATTTTTCTGATTTTACTGGGTATATTTTCTTTTGTATGAGACGTATGATGTCTAATAATATCGTCATTACTTCTTCCACTTGCATTCTCTGTGTCATTAATATTTTGGTCTGATTCATGATTTCGTTTGATTTTTTTTTTTACTCATTTTTCTCGCGGTGCACTTGCAACATGCTTGCGGTGCACCAGTGCACCGCGGTGCACCGGATGAGAACCACTGCCTTAGTCACTGGAACCAATGGTCACGGTGGGCGGCACTGTGTATAAAATATCTTTGGTGCATAGTTGATGGCTTATATTGTAAATATGAATCAATATTAGAATATTATTACCGAAGAGAAGACTGAATGATGGCCAGCAGCTTGTTGTACCTCAAGACCTCTTGCAGCAGCACTGTGTTCAGCGACTCTTCGTATAACACAGGAAACCTGAACACGATTAATAAAATTGCAAATTATCCAAACCACACTGAGTTTTCAAAGTTTACATTCAAAATCGGATGAGAAAATAATTGCAAAGCTGTCAATATAATAAATATGTCAAAATTAATGTAGTTATTCAATAAAATGACTAGGTGTATTCATAATATATTTTTTAATATATACTTTTCAGAAATTTCTTCCATGGGTAGAACTTGTGGCACTTTCATTAAGATGTCGTTAGCAAAAGATTCTAAAACATTCTCTGTTGTGTCTGCGTCATCGCTGCTCTCTTGCTGGCGACCTTGCAACGTCCTGAGAGTGTCTGGGAACATGTAATATATTTAATCATATGTAAAGATGATCAGTTTGCTTAATATTCAACCTCACACTACATGTACCCAATAATCCTTGAATGATGAAAGACTGCCATTTTAATCTTCCATAAACCTCCGAAACATTCGGAACTACCTGCTGCTAGGGAATCTCTGGTGGAGAAGATGAACATGTCTCTTGAAAGGGTTTCACGATGGGGCGACCTCAACCTCGTCAGTTTCAACATTTCCAAAACCCAATCATGTACTTTCTCCACCAAGAAGACTGCTATGGATCCTGTATCTTTCAACGGTTGTTCTCTTCCAAAAGCAAGCTCCATCAACATGCTTGGATTATCAATATCGAATAATGTCAAATATTACGAGTCAATTAAGTGTAAAGCCGGTCTCGCTTCCAAAAAACTAGGTGTATTATATAGATCACGTCGGTATTTCAACGATAAACAACTTCTTCTTCTATATAAAGGACAAATCCGACCTATCCTTGAATACGGCAGTCACCTTTGTATTGGAGCCCCAAAATACCTTCTAAACTTAATTAACTCAGTTCAAAGAAGAGCAATTCGTTTGATAAACAACGACACCCTTACGTCTAATCTACAATCAATGGAACACAGACGTAAGATTGGTTCTCTTAGTCTTTTCTACCGTTATTACCACGGTCGCTGCTCTTCGGAACTTAAAGAACTAATTCCTCCTGCACCCACTCCCAGCCGACAAACTCGTCTTACACTAGCCGAACATCCATACACGGTTAATATATGTCGACCAAGAACTGGCAGCTTCCAAAGTTCCTTCCTTAATGCCACCGGTAAGCTATGGAATGCTCTTCCAGCGTCTGTGTTTCCTCCTTCCTACAATCTGGATCTCTTCAAGAAACAGATAAATATACACTTGCAATCTCCCCAACCCACACACAAATACGAACACAACACACGTTTTCCGCATGCAGCGTCCAGCCTCCCTGACTGAGCGTCATAGAGTTCACTGGTCCTGACCGGGTGTGCTCTCCTGCATGCGTTTATATAAAAAAAAACACTGTTTGCCAAAAAGCTGCATTTTATGAATAAATAAACTCGTTAAATAGCTTTAACATTGATTGCCTCCACCGCAGACTGATTGCCTAGTGTATTTATATTGTCGGA
The DNA here is from genome assembly GCA_022606575.1 of Glossosoma conforme. NCBI lineage: Eukaryota > Metazoa > Arthropoda > Insecta > Trichoptera > Glossosomatidae > Glossosoma > Glossosoma conforme. Next base: position 1,414,863 of record JAGTXR010000111.1, on the reverse strand, counting down.
CTATCTTGTTGTGATTCTTTAAGCTCCTTATCAACTCCTACGCAACTCTTTATCAACATTCTCAAAGCAATGAAATTTACCCAGAAATGAGTTTGATTCCGCTTGTGCTTGGCTGATGTTGGCGTTGGGGTGCAACCCAAAGATGGCAGGATCGTCGTTCATGGGCAGCGAGCTGATGTATTCCATGTAGTCCTCTATAGCGGCGTCTGCGGGGAGCTGAAGAGAACAATGGAAATGATACATGTCATTTGTTGAACGGTATATATGTAGGATCCCTATTCTTATTCCTGCCTCGTTCCCATTGCCGTTTTTTATAAATAAATAAAAATGTAGATTTAATTTTGTACCGCATTGTAAATATAAAAACTTGACTATAATTCACTGACGAATATGAGTGATCATATTCAGCCCGTTATAGGGACGCGCGGCTATACACACGCCACTTATTCCTATTTAACAGTTTTCGCTTTTCGAAGTTTTTTTTATTACATTACTCCTCGCGAGCTTACATGCAATAATTCCTAAGTTTTATATTGATCCGATGAATGGTGTCGGATGCATAAAACACAAAGCAATACACACAAATACACTAATTTTGATACATATGTAGATTGTTGAGTAGCATAGTCCAGTGGTAAAAGCGTTTGTCTGTCTGTCATTCAGACGCTGTCGGTTCAAATCCCTACCAAGCTCGATTTGTAAAAATATAATTAATCAAATCTAAGCTTTGTACATGCCCTCGCTAGGCCCCTTAAGGATTAAACATAATTTGTCCAAGCGTCGGGCTGATCATCTGGTTTCCTTAAAAACGCTGATTCTTGAACACCCAATTATTTCTCTAGTACTACAGCCGCAGTTTGCAAGTTTGCGGGCTCTTGCCCTGGAGGCTCCCGGAAAATATCTATGTTTCCATGTGGACCTCCGGGTGCAGGTGTTCTGAGACAAGGCGTAGACAACCTGAGCTTACAGAACTGTGAAACGACAATTAGTGTATGCGATAATTCCTGAATGTTTCATATGGATCGGATGAATGGTGTAGGAATGCATAAAGGACAACCAGATATATATACTAGGTAGCTGCAAGTATGCACCTGGTGGTAGAAGCCTTCGCCCCCGAAGCAGTGCTCCTCGCTCAGCACCTGCAGGCTGTAGTGCTCCCCCAGCAGCGCCAGCAAGCAGCGCCGGTCCCACTCGTCCGTCACGCGGCCTCCGTAGTTGATGTGCCCCGTCACGTACGTGAGCATCTGTCATCGGGACGCGCGGGAGAGGGATGAAGAGCAGGTCACGAAATAAAAGAACTTTTCGATAAGTACATTGGAATTTATTTTTAAGTTAAAGATTGTCAAACTTCGAAAGGAACAAGATGCCATCTGTAAGCGCCATCTCATATGACTCCTTAAATCTAGAATAGTCTATCATTTTTATATATGCATGTCAGACACAAATAATAGACGAAAGATCGTATATCGAGGTTTTTCGGCACTAGCCTGCAAAGGCTATATCAGTCTCATATCAATAACATCATCAAGGGTTTATACCAAGCTAACACAGTTATTTCAGTGCACAAAGTAACATGCTTTCGATTTATTGCAGTAGATTAATTACGAAAACACGCTTCACACAGTTGTTATTGCTATATGAGTTGAGTATTTTCTATATTGAGAAATGATTCTGTGGCAACACCATGCTGACATGCGACCAACCATGCGCGCCTGCAGGATAGTCAAACTCTAGACCTCGAGACGCCAAGTCCCATCTCTACATCGCCTCCATTGACAATTACTTTGTAAAGCTAAATTTTCAAAATATGATAATTTGGATTATACATTTTTCTGCTCTCAAATCCCTTATACGGCTGCATTGGCTCATGGTGAGATGTCAAGATTAACAAGCCTAAAGAAGAATAAGGACGATACAGGCGCTGTAGAGGAGGCACTTTGTCTTGTTCGTATACTGGGAGTGGTAAGTAGAAGCTTGCGTAGAATGCTGGGATACGATGGTTTGACTTTGCGAGGAATGACGAGGTGAGAGAGCGGACAAGGCAGCCTTCATTACTACAGTCAATCAAGAGGCGAAGGTGGACGTGTCTGGGGAATCTTATGAAAATGCCGGGGACAGCATGAGGTGCAGGTGTTACGGACATATTCAGATCAGTGACTGACCTTGAGAGGGAGCTGATCATAGTCGAGCAGGAACATCTTGAGCTGCTGCAGGCAGATGCGCAGATCTCCGTCGGTGAACTGATAGGGCACGTTGAAGCCCAGCCTCCCGAACTTGCCCCTCTCCAGCACCACGCCGTGGAACAGACACAGGCTGAAGGCGAGCCACTGCAACGAAATAACCAAAAATTGAGACCAATCCAGCCGCTGAAGAGAAGTTCAATACAAACGTGCAGAAAAACTATGCTCTATAATGGTTTTACTCGTACATATTTTTAAAATATTATTTCAAGGTTATTAAAAAAAAAAAAAAACTTTAATCACTGTGCATAAGAGTTTATCGGTGATGGAGAATATACAGATATATGGTCGTTTATTAAACCACACCGACCTTGAACATCTCTGCTTTGTTCCCCTGCCCCGAGAACAAGTCCCCGACTTCAGGTATTTGACTGACAAAGGCAATGTGGACGTTGGCTTTGATTCCTCGAGGAGGCTCCATCGCTAGCTTTGTACCTAAAACACAGCTTAGATTAATTTCAATTAAACACCATCATAATATTAAAACAATAGTTTGTCCATCTCCGCTTCCTCATCATGCGCCGCCGCCATAAAGCTTTGTCAGCCGCCTTGGTCCTCTCCTCTTGTAGCTCTCCGCCGAGTACATTCTGCATATAGTTGCCGACGGTTTACGAGGACGGCGAGAGCCTGGGGGCTTGAAGAAAAGCCAGCCGCAGTAAATCGATTTCTAAACTCTAAGATACCCGGTTGGTGTGACTTTGATTCCTCTATGTAGCCTATTATGTTGGCGGATCAACACTCTAAATACAACGCTTACCCATATGTAGAATGGTTAGCGTCACATAGAATCCACAGATGAGTCTTCAGCATCACTATCACCATCTGTAGGTATTATTCTGTATGTGTTTACATGCAAATTACATGCAAAAAACCTAATAAGATTATTCACGATAATAGTAATGTTTTCATTATATTAATTAACATATGGGTTGGTGTGTCTTCTCGACATTAACACAAGCAGGGGGGACCAGCAAGTGTACCGTTCTGCAGCAGCGCCGCGGGGAACTTCGGCGACGGCATCGACGTTAGCCACAGACGGAAGTCCTTGTGAACGCTGTCCGGGGAGATCTGCTCCACCAGCTGCTCCAGCATCGGCATCCAGCTCGGGGACAAGTGGCAATTCTGGAACAAAACAATACTCTGCATATTACAACATTCAGACTTAGGAATTCCTGAAAGAGAGACATGGAAGCACGCTTTGTGAAAACCCTCTCTGTCCGTCCTGTACTTGGAGACCCAGATGGGGATCCGTCAATGGACGCTAGCAAAAAGCTACATTTTTTAGAGTGGCTAAAGGCCTTCTCGTGATTTTAAATTCTTCAATCAGATGTCAATTGACCTCAGTCTATGGACTACGAAGTTGAAATGCTACAGCGTGTCTCGAATTGGTGACCTGTTGATAACCACGAAATGCGTGGGAATGGATGGAAGACATGGGGGCAAAGGGAGAATCACGGCGAATCACAAATTCTCGCCTCTTAGAACCATGGCAACACTACGCAAACACAGCGCCACCAACGGACGACAGTCACGCTCCAGCCCTCGATACACAAAATCCCTCACGAACTCAAATACCACGACGCAACATTAACAATTAGTTTGTGAAACTATCAGGTCAAACTAAACTGCCCAGGTTTCGGAAGTGCCTGGTTAAGCATCAAATGTTATTCAATTGAGCTGTACTTTCTTCAAGACTCGTGTACCTGAAAGAAGAGCCAGTCCCCGATCTCGCAGGCTCCCTTGAACAGCGCCTCGGCCCTCTTGCCCTGCCCCTGTCCCAGTGAGATGCTCTGCAGCCGCTTGCTCATCTTCTTTTCATCCACAAACTTCATCAGCTCTGAAAACAACCACATTCACCTGATAGCCCTTGAATTAATTACATTTGATTACAATATGTGTTCAATTAAGTAATATTTTCAGGTAGTAGTAACCCTCATTAGTTTATATTTTTATAACATTATAAAACATATAATTTTAGAGATAATCTCGCGAGTGACGCAACAATAAGCTATACACGCTAATTGTATCAAAAGGCAATAATTAAGTGCGTGTATCTCATCGCAAGCAAACTTATAACGTTTATGGTTGTTATGTGATAGCATAATAGTTGCCACTAACTTTTTTTCCACTAACGATGAAGTTCCGTGCGTAACTTCATCGTTATCTCCGTTAGCTCGCTATATCCCCACAATTATTTTTGGCCTACATTTTTTGCTCCGTTTCTCAATTTTCTTGGGGCTGCCATTCGTGGCATGCCCCAAGTCATATCTACACCCAGAGGTCCAGCTGGAGACATGTAAGGTTGCCAAAGACTTCCAAGTCAAAAGCCTGAGGACTTGAAAAGACAGCAGTTATAGTATTCGATTGAAACGATAAAATAATCAATGGAGACTAATCGCCGGGAGTCCAGTCACTCGTATGTTCCACTAAGCCTGGAGTAGAGGCAGCCATGAGTGGGGACTGCTGTGACTGTAGTTGACTAGCGCAAGTGTGGTATACTAACCTTGCGCGGGATCCGTGCCGGTGGACAGCACGAAGATGACCGGCGTGGCGGGGGCGGAGTCCCTGTAGGAGTCCGCGAGGCGCGCGGGCGGCGGCGAGGCGAAGGCGGCCCCCAGCCGCTGCTCCACAAGCAGCGTCACCCCTGCGCCCAGCAGCTCCAGGCGCAGCGCGCGCGTCACCGCCAGGCGCTGGAAGCCGCTCAGGCGCCGCTGCCAGGCGCCGGGCAGCGCCATCCTGCAGACGGCAGTAAAGACTTCAGACAACCTAATCTAACCATCCAACCAGTTTCATCTAGCGACTGTGGCAAGCCTCCACATTACCAAAGCTATTGTAAGCTCACACACACAACTCTAGTTGACACTTGGTACATAAACGAATGTACAGCAAATGCCGTCTTATATCCAGTAGTGTAGTGGTAGCTACATATGAACCAGGTCGGTCATTGATTTCTTCACTATTTTAGTTTGTTTTTATTTTATCATATCTGTACGTAAAAAATAAACATCCTAATTTAATTCGAATTTCCGCTTATTAATAAATAATATTTGCAATTTAGTAAAATGATTCAGGTACCAGATTATCGACCTGCGCCCACTTACACCACTGCTTACTTCATGCATCTTTTATCATTTAGGAAGAGAATAGAGGGAAAGACTATTATTGAATGACTATTATAGTGCAGACGTTATCATCATAACAAGTTAAGCTTGACCTGATAGTTGATATTAAACAACCTGTGCCCGTCCTCTGACTCGTATATCTTGAGGTAGTCCTTCAGGTATGTTTCGAAATCCTCCACGAAGCCTTTGAAGCAGCCGAGCGTCTCCAGCGACATGACGTCGTCCCACATGCTGGCAGAGATCCAGTGCGGAGCCGGGTTCTTACGCACCTGCAAAATAAAACTTACAATTATTATATTCTGACGATTATAATTTGTTAAACGCACCAGATTTCGTCCTTTCATCGAAAGCTACTCGTTAGATAAGTGTTCACTGGGATCACCGCTGCCAGTTAAGCTGAGCTACTACTTATGACCGAATAGTCTGAGCCCTGGGAACTAAGAGCTATTCACGTGATCTGCGATTTTTTATTATTAATTGACAAGCACAGTGTCATATACTGCCTTGTTACGTACGTCTCACGCTGAAGACGACAGCTGTTGATAGTTATATGTTATTTGTAATGATATAGGAATTCGATGGTTTATTATACTTTGCGTCCCACGAGTATTATCGGGCGGACCTTCAATAAAGAAACAGTCCGTGAGCCCCGACCGATTGTTAGAAAGGGGGTCATAAATATTAAATAAGCCAAAACCGTCGCCCTTTGTTGGCCAGCGTGAGATGCGTCTATTCTCGGGAAAATGTCATAAATATTAAATATTCAGAAAGTGTTCCTTTGTGTAGTAAAGCGTGCGAACGAGCCTGGGATACGTTTCAGTTTTAGCCATAAAAACATAAACCGATGTTATGGCTAGGATTACCTATCTCCAGGAACATTTCGTAATAAAACCCTAAGAAAGGAATACAGACTCGTGCGAACGTGACTATTCTCACGGCCGCAAAAGTAGGTACCAGAAAATTAATGTATAAAAGCACCGACTTGAACGTTAAATAAATCAGTTTAGACTTGAATCTCTTGCGTTTCATTTCTATCTCCCACCCTCCTGAAGCCGCGCCGGCTGCCTGAAGTCTGGAGAAATGAGGCTGTCCGCCCACTTCAGATTGATGGCGTAACTAGTTACCTTACAAGTAACTGGGAGAAGATGGTCTAGTGAAGAGCGGAAAACCGATACACGCCCGTAGAGCGGATCGTCAGCGGAACTGAAAGCTGTCGTCTACATTTGGTCCTTCGAGCCGGATTCTGCCTTCGTGAAGAAGATCATCTCCTGACCTGATCATGCCTGCCAATCGATCACCGATTGCAACGCGATCAGGAAGCAACCGTGGAACTAACATGGAGGAGGACGACGCCCGATCAGAATCGGGGGAGTCAATGAGGTCCATGGACTCCAGAGAGGCGCGCCGCAAGGCTGACCAGTCGCTGAACGCTCTCACCGACATGATGGCCCAGCTCGTCGCAGCCAGCGCGCAAACCAACGCAGCCCTGACGACAACCAACGCAGCCATCGCAAGCTTGGCCGCCAGCCTACAAGTTCAGCGGACCACGGAGCTCCCGCCCGCACATGAAGCGGACCGCCGTGCGGCCCGCAGTACGGGCGAAGCAACTCACGCCCCGATGCAGCAGCCCGCCACGCCGAGGTCTGTGCAAGTCATACGGGAGCCTGAGGAGGACCACTACCGTGCAGCCTGCAGCGCCGGTGAGTCAGTCCCGCCCACACATGAAGCGGACCGCCGTGCGGCCCGCAGTACGGGCGAAGCAACTCACGCCCCGATGCAGCAGCCCGCTTACGAGTGGGTGAGGCAGGAGCCAGCCGCGCAAGAACAGCTGAGCTCCATGACTGGTCGTGAAGAGCGCGCGGGGCATATGGCTGCCGCGGTTCGAGAGCGCCCAGCGCCGTGTCGGTCGGGCGCGGAAGCCGAGGCCGAGCAGCCCGCTTACGAGTGGGTGAGGCAGGAGCCAGCCGCGCAAGAACAGCTGAGCTCCATGACTGGTCGTGAAGAGCGCGCGGGGCATATGGCTGCCGCGGTTCGAGAGCGCCCAGCGCCGTGTCGGTCGGGCGCGGAAGCCGAGGCCGAGCAGCCCGCTTACGAGTGGGTGAAGCAGGAGCCAGCCGCGCAAGAACAGCTGAGCTCCATGACTGGTCGTGAAGAGCGCGCGGGGCATATGGCTGCCGCGGTTCGAGAGCGCCCAGCGCCGTGTCGGTCGGGCGCGGAAGCCGAGGCCGAGCAGCCCGCTTACGAGTGGGTGAGGCAGGAGCCAGCCGCGCAAGAACAGCTGAGCTCCATGACTGGCCGTGAAGAGCGCGCGGGGCATATGGCTGCCGCGGTTCGAGAGCGCCCAGCGCCGTGTCGGTCGGGCGCGGAAGCCGAGGCCGAGCAGCCCGCTTACGAGTGGGTGAGGCAGGAGCCAGCCGCGCAAGAACAGCTGAGCTCCATGACTGGTCGTGAAGAGCGCGCGGGGCATATGGCTGCCGCGGTTCGAGAGCGCCCAGCGCCGTGTCGGTCGGGCGCGGAAGCCGAGGCCGAGCAGCCCGCTTACGAGTGGGTGAGGCAGGAGCCAGCCGCGCAAGAACAGCTGAGCTCCATGACTGGTCGTGAAGAGTGCGCGGGGCATATGGCTGCCGCGGTTCGAGAGCGCCCAGCGCCGTGTCGGTCGGGCGCGGAAGCCGAGGCCGAGCAGCCCGCTTACGAGTGGGTGAGGCAGGAGCCAGCCGCGCAAGAACAGCTGAGCTCCATGACTGGTCGTGAAGAGCACGCGGGGCATACGGTCGCCGCGGCTCGAGAGCGCCCAGCGCCGCCATGGAGGGCGGACGCTGAGGCCGGTCATCCTACTCACCAGTGGGCGAGGCGGGAGCCAGCCGCACGGCAGCAGCTGAACTGCGAGACTGCTCGTGAAGAGCGCGCGGGGCATACGGTCGCCGCGGCTCGAGAGCGCCCAGCGCCGCCATGGAGGGCGGACGCTGAGGCCGGTCATCCTACTCACCAGTGGGCGAGGCGGGAGCCAGCCGCACGGCAGCAGCTGAACTGCGAGACTGCTCGTGAAGAGCGCGCGGGGCATACGGTCGCCGCGGCTCGACAGCGCCCAGCGCCGCCATGGAGGGCGGACGCTGAGGCCGGTCATCCTACTCACCAGTGGGCGAGGCGGGAGCCAGCCGCACGGCAGCAGCTGAACTGCGAGACTGCTCGTGAAGAGTGCGCGGGGCATACGGTCGCCGCGGCTCGAGAGCACCCAGCGCCATGGAGGGCGGACGCTGAGGCTGGTCATCCTACTCACCAGTGGGTGAGGCGGGAGCCAGCCGCGCAACAGCAGCTGAGCTACGAGACTGCTCGTGAAGAGCGCGCGGGGCATACGGTCGCCGCGGCCCGAGAGCGCCCAGCGCCGTGGAAGGCGGACGCTGAGCCCGAACATCCTGCTCACCAGTGGGTGAGGCGGGAGCCGCCAGCACCAAGGATGCTGAACAACCGAGCCCACGAGTGGGACGCGGGCGTCTATCGAGATGAATTCGCGGCGTACGAGAACTCGGCATCGAGGGAATGGCTGCCGACCTCGACCGTCATACTCACGAATGGTTGAGAGACATGCAGAAGCCTAGGACGCTGGATGATGCCGAAATACAGTCGATGATGGCAAGGCGGACAGGGGTCCAAGACCTACCACCCTTCTCGGGGGGAACCGCTAGAGTGGCGCAATTTTGAAACACAATTCATCCAATCGACGAAATTGTGCAAGCTGAAAAATGTCGAAAATGGACTCCGGCTACAAAGGCCTTGAGCGGACGAGCCTTTGACATGGTGAGCGAGATGCTGTCAGATCCGGAAAACGTTCCGGAAGTGATGCAGATCCTGGACAAAGAGTTCGGGAATCCTCGAGTCATCGTCAACATGCTGACTAATCGGGTGAGCAGGGTCCCGCAGCTCCCGGATAGAAGTGTGATTGCTGTTGTAGATTACACAACTCTAATCAGAAATACCGTGCCGTCACTCGAGAGTTACGGCGCGCAGCATCTCGTCTCGACGGCGCTGCTCGCGGAGATGGCGTCGAAGCTTCCCGGCTACCTCCAATGGAGGTGGATTGACTTAAAGGACAGTTTAAACGACAATTGTGTCACCAGTGTGAAAGTGAGGCCTGAAATTATCATAGGTCTAGACAGTGCCGAGCTAATAGTGCCGCGAAGGATTGCGCAATTCCGGCGTGATGGCGTAATAGTGAGTGATACGCCGCTGGGCCACGTTGCGTTCGGCACGTGCGCTCAACCGAAAGGCGGCGATGAAGCTGGACACTTCGTGGGGCACTGCAGCGTAACGGAGGGACCGCCGAGCGTGCCGCGGTTTTCATCGAGGACGAGACCGCCAAGGACAACCGCTCGGACTACGGGATTTGTCGATCGCTGCCAGAATCCCCAACGCCTGAAGCCCGAAGGAGAGTGTGAGCTCCGGGCAGAGAAGATCGTCGACGACGAGGCGATACGTGTGCGTTCTTCCCAGAGGCGCGCCTCCGGCGACGAGATGAAGGTTCTGCTACGGGGGGAGCCGCCACCGCCCGGCGGGCGCATGCGGGCATTCGCGCCGACATTCACGTGGGACATCCGGTGCGGTGCACAGCAGAGACTACACAGGATCAGCTGGTGGCATGACGACCCTGGTACAGTACGACACGGAGGAGGAGAAGATGTGTCTCAAGAAACAATGGCGGGCGTCACAACAGATGGCAGATGCTTTCTGGCGTCGGTGGGTACGGGAGTACTTACCAACGTTGGCGCGGCGCCCGAAGTGGAGGACCCCGACGGAGCCGATTCAGGAAGGAGACCTGGTACTCGTTGCGGATCCGAAGTTGCCGCGCAACACATGGCCACGGGGACGAGTAACGCGAGCGACTCCAGCAGCCGACGGGCAGGTTCGCGTGGTTCAGATAAAGACCGCAACAGGGACTTATACGCGGCCAGCGGCTAAGCTGGCGGTTTTCAACACAGAACGAGTCGAGACGTCCGAGGCAGAGTACAGCAGAGACTGCACGGTGGGAGTGTTACGTACGTCTCACGCTGAAGACGACAGCTGTTGATAGTTATATGTTATTTGTAATGATATAGGAATTCGATGGTTTATTATACTTTGCGTCCCACGAGTATTATCGGGCGGACCTTCAATAAAGAAACAGTCCGTGAGCCCCGACCGATTGTTAGAAAGGGGGTCATAAATATTAAATAAGCCAAAACCGTCGCCCTTTGTTGGCCAGCGTGAGATGCGTCTATTCTCGGGAAAATGTCATAAATATTAAATATTCAGAAAGTGTTCCTTTGTGTAGTAAAGCGTGCGAACGAGCCTGGGATACGTTTCAGTTTTAGCCATAAAAACATAAACCGATGTTATGGCTAGGATTACCTATCTCCAGGAACATTTCGTAATAAAACCCTAAGAAAGGAATACAGACTCGTGCGAACGTGACTATTCTCACGGCCGCAAAAGTAGGTACCAGAAAATTAATGTATAAAAGCACCGAATTGAACGTTAAATAAATCAGTTTAGACTTGAATCTCTTGCGTTTCATTTCTATCTCCCACCCTCCTGAAGCCGCGCCGGCTGCCTGAAGTCTGGAGAAATGAGGCTGTCCGCCCACTTCAGATTGATGGCGTAACTAGTTACCTTACAAGTAACTGGGAGAAGATGGTCTAGTGAAGAGCGGAAAACCGATACACGCCCGTAGAGCGGATCGTCAGCGGAACTGAAAGCTGTCGTCTACATGCCTTTTGTTTTTAAAAGAGGCTTTCAATAACTATTCATACAATGTATACGACATACGGCTCGAACCAATCGACATGTGGTGTTCCTTAGCCCATGTAAGCAGCATTTACGTCCAATGTTGCTTCACATCGGTGATCCATGAGATCGGGTGTTTCAACGTGGTATATTTGTTAAACGTATACCATCTTAGGTGGAGCTCCGTTCAGGAAGAAGTGGAGCTCGGCGGGATCGACCTCCCCCTCTTGCAGCATGATCCTAACGCAGAGCAGGAAGGCGAACGTCATCTTGTGTCTCTGGAACAGCCCGCGACAAGCCTCGTTGTACAGCGACAGCGTCAGGTGGTTCTTTATCGTCTCCACGCGAACGTCTACTTCGTCGGAAGGTTCAGTGTCCACCATGCTCCTGATGAAGATGCGCTGGAACCAGGTGAGCGAGCTCTGGTACATGGGGTCCGCGGCCGCCATGGCGCTCAGGCAGAAGTACAGCACAGCGCCCCGCCGCGCCACGGGCACGTACAGCAGGCGGGTCGCCTCGATGCTCTTGGCCGTTACTGCGGCTTCCGCGACCTTTGTCTGCGTGATCAAACAACCTAAGTTACTACAAAATATGGGGAGTTTTCCCTGCTATAACTTCATTGATACACGTAATTTAAGAACATAAGGTCCACTGTAGAGGTCCTTGTTACCGCAGCTGGCCGCTGTCTATTACCAGTATGTCCTGACTGGTGTCCTTGATGGCCTCCAGCGTGCTGATGAGCTCCTCGTCGTCCACGGGCTCGCCCCGGCTGTGGCAGAGCCCCCGCAGGATGCGCCCCTGCATGTCCTGCAGCTGCGCCGCCATGCGCGCGTTGCCCGCCACCAAGGATGTCCTCTGCTCCTCCAGCTCGGCTCGCTCCTGCGCCACCGCTATTGACAGCAGTTGCTCTTGAAGACCACTACTCGAAATGAATCAAAAAGTTTTTTTTGCAATAAATGATCTGGTCAAAATCTCTTTTGTCAAAATATGGTGGTTTATTAAAGAACAGAAGATTCCATTTTACATTGCCCATGAATATAGTTTCTGACCTCTGCACGAGCGCAAAGTTGACGACCAGCACTTTAGCTGCTAGCTCTGGCGAGTACTGAGGGTTGGGGAGCTTGGTTGTCATGAAAAGCTGGAAGGCCTCGTTGTAGGGTACAGTAGAGTCACCGAGGTTCAGCATCGGCTTCCCAGCTTGCAGAAACACTTGTTTCTGAAATCAAATTTATTAGCTTACCTTGATATTAGTTCATCGCATGTGCGTCGAGCACGCATCCAACCTCTGATCCAACGCGAACGAAAAACTAATTAACCGCGCTGCGTTCGAGAAAATAAAAGCGCACCCTGGGGCGTCTAACTTTCTAAATCGCAAAAATGCTAGTAAAGTAGTGAGCATTACGGCGACCTCACTCAAAAGTGGTCGGGATTAAGCTAGTTTTTGTAAGGGTAACTTCTCCTGACTGAAATTGCCTCAAAGGCATTTTACTGTAAAATTTCGTAGTTAATTATGTATTTAATTATAAGGTGAATTTATTATATTTCAAAAATATAAGATTCAAATCTAAGTGCCGTGGACTTTTTATTTTAGCATCAATAGCTATTAAATTACGTGATATTTAAGATGTAGACTAACTAAGAAGTGGACATGGAAGAAGAACAATATAATTTACTAGCATTGATGTATTTTAGTTCACCTTTATTATGGAGTCCAGTGAGGTGTCCAGTTCTTCGCCTACATTCTCCAGCAGCATGGCTTTACCAAACCTGATCGCCTTGTCGAATGGATAAAACAAGTTCTTGTCGCTCGGCTTGCCGATCTCCAAGCCTTCAGCTTTGTACTGAAGGAATTAAGCAAACAACTAATATAAATGCTATTTAAGCATTTTACTGATACTACAAATTCATCTCTGGTAAGACAATCACTAATTGTGTTTATCAAGGCATTTATATTAACCGAGAGTTATTTTGAAAAGCTATTCATTAATGTAAATATAATTGAAATCTGGCGGATTTTGAAGTGACCTACGAAAATTTAACATCTATATGCGTGAATTTGTTTCAATAAACACGTGGTTACAACAGTCCCCCACCTTGAAGCACGCTAAGCATCACTGACCAATTGTACGCGTCATCGCATTAAGTATTATCACTAAGCATTCCATCCATGTAGATCCTCTTATAGTCCATCCAATATATGAAGAACCCTATGACACATTTATTGCCCCTTGTAAAAGGGATGGGGCAAAAATATTTATTTCGATTAGGTCGATTTTTTTTCTCTTCTTCTTCGAAAAAAAATCGAATTTGAATTCGAAGTGAATCGTATATAAACATCTCTATTTCCGCATGGCGGCTTCATGGCGGATCAGTACAAATGTTTGACTTTCAGTAGCGTGTTGTTCTTCGATCGATTCGTGTTTTTTGTTGTTGTAATTATTAAATTTATTGTTAGTATTGTTAAAGTTGTTTCATTGAATCATATTTTTGTGTTTTTACAATGCCGAAGAGACAGAAAAGAACTATTCTCAGCAGTGAATCACGTGAATTTGTCGTACGCTTGCGTGATTATTTTCATCAAGAAAAACAAAATGGTGGACCATTGCTGTCTGTTGAAAACATTCGAGATCGGGTCGCAGATGCCCAAGGAATCAGTAAATCTACAGTATCTCGAATCACAGAGGAGAAATACGGTGAATCTTCATTAGAAGAGAAAAATTATTAACACCAAATAAGAAACGACAGAAGAAATGCTCAATAACAAAACCCGATAGCTTTGATTTGGCGGCAATTCGGAATCACGTGTATGCATACTATGACCGCAACGAAATACCAACACTTCTTAAACTGGTAGGTTCTCTAAAGTCAGTCGGATTATTTCAAGGCAGTGCGACGTCTCTTAGTAAGGTATTGAAAAACATTGGCTTCAAATATAAAAAATGTGAAAAAAGAATGTTTATAATGGAGCGCACGGATATTTCCCTGAAAAGATGCGATTTTTTGAGGCAAATGAAGGCGTTTTTCTCGACGAAACTTGGTTCAATGCTAATCATACTGTTGGTAAAATATGGACCGACGACACGGCTAAATCCAGGACGAAAACTCCTGAAGGAAAGGGCCAGCGCCTCATTATTTGTCATGCCGGAACGTCAAAAGGTTTTGTGCCCAATTGTCTTCTGGCGTTTAAGTCAGTTAAAACGACAGAATATCACGAAGAGATGAATTTTGATAATTTCAGACAATGGTTTATGACCTTATTGTCAAATTTACATGAGCCTCAAGCCATAGTAATGGACAACGCTTCGTACCATTCTGTCCAAATCAACAAAGTTCCTACTACGGCAAACAATAAAAATGAAATTATAAGTTGGCTTCGTGACAAAGGAGTGCCAAGTAATGAGGCAATGTTAAAAAATTAGCTGCTCCGATTGGTTAATTTGTATAAACCTCCAACACCAACATATGTATTGGACGAACTGGCCAAAACAAAAAGCCATACGGTAATCAGATTACCGCCATAACATTGCCAATATAATGCTATTGAAATGATATGGGCTCAAATAAAAGGTATATTAATATAATTTATCACTTCTACCTCACGCCATTTTAATCATTATTTATGCAATGAATATCCTTTTTTACATTTAGGTTATGCGGCTAGAAATAACACGTCTCCACCATTCACAGTGAACAAGATGTTGACTCTATTGAACGAGGCATGTGACAATGTCACGACAGAAGATTGGAAAAAAGTGGTGGACAAAACAAAAAGAGAATATTATGCAGATTGGGATCGCGATGTACGCTTTGACAATTTAAGTGAACAGAACCTGAAATGTGTGTGAAAGTTGTAGTTCTGATTCCGATAGTGACGAAGACAATTTAGAATGTACTGCTTTATCGGATTCCGACTAAAATATGTGTTTTTAAGGTTATGTGCTAATATTTATCTCTACACTTGCTTTTCTTCATAATTTTCATATTACTAATATTATTATTTATAGTTTGTTTTACATGTCTCTTAAAACCTGTTAATATTCACTTATAATTGATAATAATTCTAATATTTAATTTTAGTAGGTATTTACAAAAACAATCGAAAATACGATTATTTATACCCCAACACTGGTTTTCGCAGTAATGTGACATGGCCTTCTACGTGCGTCAGATATTATAGTATTATAGTTACAAATTGCCATATTTTTTCTAATTTGTAACAATATGCATATATTTTTTATTATTTTGTTTTTATTGTGATATATTTACCTAAATAACTTATTATACGTAAGAAGAGAGGCTTTTGTTTATGTTGATAAAATTAGTATAGGTAGCGAACGTTTTTACAACGTTATATCGGACGATATTTAGCACAGGGCAATAAATGTGTCATAGGGTTCTTCCTATATTGGATGGACTATAGGTATATTTTATATCGTTAATCCCGCAAAATTTGCATTCTCCGGTATCACGAGATCAACATGAAGACATCAGCTCGGTATATTCGTAAACCTTGCAGACTGTTGCCGAAAAGCCTCAATATACAACCTTTCGTCTAATATATTTGTTCGATCTTAATGACTCGCATATTTAAAAATGTTTTGCTTGTTGTGACAGGAGAGAAGTTTGTCAAAAGGCCGACAGGTGATCGAAAGGCGCTGCGTGTGTTACAGCGCACTCCCCTTAATTTTCGGCCCGAGTCCTGACGGAGATAGATCGTTCATTGCTTGAGGCCGAATACAGAAGTTGTCAATCTTTTGTCTTAAATAAATTACAATGTGCTTCTAAAAAAGGTTTTTTTTGTTTGTAACTTGCTCCGTATCTCTCCTCCACGCGTCCCGGTGACGGAAAGTCGTCCTTTGAGACGGGGATGTCAATGAAATATGTTGTATCAGTCAAGAACCAATAAAGGAATAATCGGAGAGGCAGTAAGAAACAAGTAAAGGGATAAAGAAAAAGGAATAAGTGGATAAATAGTACCTAACAAAAACAAAAGGATTAATTGGGGTTGTACTAACCATGTTCTTGATCCAGTTGTTGGCTTGACTCTGCGGGTCGATGAACAGCGGCCAGCGGCGCGAGCTCATGGCGAGCACCGCGCTGTCTGTGGACATCTGGTCGCGGGGCAAACCAAACACTTGCCAGCCGCTGGAACCACCAAGGTGCGCCTCTCAACAAGTGAAATGATTACTTTTCCTAAGGAGCCACAGTTTTCAGTCCTCAGTCCAGACATTCCATTAAAAAGAGATAAATTAAGATGTGAAAAGTGATAGCTGAAAACAGAATGTGCGATTCTTATCTCATTCACGGCTTTTTTATTAGTCCAGTGCAGCAGAAGAAAGAACCTTCATTTTCAAATCACTACCCTTTTTCATGTCAAAGACGTAACATACAAGTCTTCCTAGTATCCGGATGCCGTGAAAAATAGCCAATCGGGCACTGAGGGTAGGACATTATATGTGATGTGGTTTGTACCATCTATGTTGCAATTATATATAGTAGCGAGTTTCTTTAATTTTTTAATACATTTTTTTCTTTCACATTTTCCTTAATCTTTTACACCATATATCTGGTGGTTCAAAAATCTCCATGTCCGTCATTCAAGATTTTCTCCAAGAAAACGATTAAGATTTAAATGATTTAATTCCTCTATAATGATCATGTGACTTCATACAACAGATGTACTTATATTACAAGTATGTATTCGTACCTTATAACGACTGGTTCTCCCAATATGGTAACCGGGCTACAGTCTTCAGAGTGAGGCACCTTACACTCCTCGATCTTGTTCATCCACGCTTCCAAGAGGTTCCTCCTAAACACGTCCGTGTAGGGAGTCAAGTAAGCTACAGCACCTATAAAACAATAATTATAACATAGTCCATTATATATTGATATCACCTCAATATTGCCCTTGCAGGCTAATGCCGAAAAGCCTCAACATACAATCTTTCGTTTCTCATTTTTATTCCCTCATCTGACACGCATTTGTCGCCATCTTGTTTATTTGACTGGTCCTGTCGTTGGCGCGTCATTAATTTTATAAATGACCACTATATTAACTTTGGTGCTGGGCTGTCACTGCATGCGTAAATCCAGTCTTAGTCTGCCCGGGATGTGAGCCGCATCCTTGTTTGTGGTCCAGGCAGAATAACGGTAGTTTTTCAATATTTTACTTAAATATATATCAAAGTGCTTCTCAAAAAAATCTTTGTGTTGATTATTTGCTCCTCATCCCTCGATCAAGCGTTTTGATGACTATCCCAGCGGCATGGAGTCGCTTCTTTGATGAACGGGGATGTCAATATTTAATGACCAGTATTTGACCATTCATTCTGGTAAAATATACATTCTCACATGAACTGATGAGGATGTCCCCAGCAACGTTGACCAGGTCTACTTCCAGTTTAGCGAGAGAACTAATCCAGCGAACCTTTTCGTTGCCGAGACCGTTTATAAGCCTGAAATATATTTTACAACAATTGTGAGCATTATTTACACCGAGTAATATATTTTTGAATATCATTTAATGTTATAAATAACTGGGTTGAATCGCATTTAGAAAACATAAGTTAATTTTTAGAAAAAATAAGGCATTTAACCAATGCATACTTTCCCAGTATTAACGTTAAATGTATGGCGTTGAATGTGACCGAAAGAATGGGCACACCTAAATATGATACAAAGGACAAATCAGTAGAAGAATCTGCCATATAGTTGTCATTATTATCAACATTGACATCAGCAAAATGGGTTTGGATCTAGGAAGAAGATCAAGAGGAATTAAGTCATGCAGGGACTGACGTTTGTACAGTGGATGAACACAGGTTATGTGCTTCAAATCAACACGTCATTTTAACATTCCCAGGTACGGTAGGCAGCAGCCGACACCATCTCTTCGTGACACGGGCCAAGCTCAACTGCGCCTGTTATGAAACAGTTCAAGTCGCGTTATTTCGTGAAGGGCTGTCAACAACCGATGTCCTTCGCTACAGGTGATAGTCGGCTTTTGAAACTTGTAGCGTTTTTAGCAAACAACTAGCAACTCAACTAACTGCTTCGACTTTATTCATGTTTACTACACATCACCTGACAGCTCTGGCCATCCTCGCCTGGCACTGCTCCATGTCATTCTCCACGGCTCGCTTGTCTCTCTCTTTGGAAGCGAGGAACTCGTTGAGGCGATCCAGGCCTTCAATCATTTCCTGCATCTTTGCCTTGGCCGCTTTTAGTACACCTGATGTCAACCACAAACAAACAATAATAACCATTAACCATCTTAAAGTACAATGGAAACACGGAATTTATAGCACGCATATGTACAAACAATCCATCTTGAAACATAATATATTATTATTTGGCGTACGACCGATATATTATTGTGGTATTAGATATACAACATCATACAGACTTAAAAAAACATTTTTTTTACGTGCAATGTACTACAACTCATAGCAATACTCTATAGTGACCTTGTACTACAACTAATAGCAATAGTCTATGGTTACATGATTATCAAGAATCATTTTTTATCTATAATATAAAGATAAATACAAAGTTCTACAATATTACAAGAATTATCTTTTTTTGTCACCTTCTGAGATTTCCAACTTTTCCTTAGCCGACTTGAGAGCCTCTTTTTTGGGCAACACGGCCAGGTTCACGTGGTAGAATTTGTACATGGCGTGCACCCACATGCAGAGGGACGTGCACGCCTTAGACACCTGAAAAACAACATAATTCCCGCAGTGGTTGGAGCATCGAGCACGCAGACCTTAAAGAACCCGCGACTTTACTAATTTTGATGGTTTTTTCCATGAGACAATATATATCCCTTCTTCATTTTATTTTTGTAAATTGTGAATGACTTTAATTTGATACTTTTATATAATGGGTGATTTTTTAATAGCTATAGGAATTTTTTCCAAAAAAGGCACATAAAATTAAGAAAAATGCATGATATCTTTTTTAAATCGATAGTACAGTCCATATAATTTAATGTTTGAAGATTATTTCATTCAAATGTTGACCGCGGCTGCGCCTCAAATGGTCCATCCGCTTATTCCAATTTTGGCATACACTTTCCAACATTTCAGCCCGTACCTCACGAATAAATGCTTCAATGCTGTGTTTCAATGCGTCAATCGAAACGGGTTTGTCAGAATAGATATGATCCTTAACATAGCCCCACAAAAAATAATCTAAAGGCGTTTAATCGCACGATCTAGGCGGCCAATTGACCGGTCCCAAACGTGAAATAAAGTGTTCACCGAACTTGCCACTCAATTGTTTTATTGTTTCGCATGCTGTGTGGCATGTGGCACCGTCTTGTTGAAACCACATGTCATGCAAGTCAAGCTCTTCCATTTTGGGCAAAAAAAGGTGGATATCATCTCACGGTAGCGCTCACCATTCACAGTTACGTTGCGATTCGCATCATCTTTGAAGAAGTACGGTCCAATGATGCCACCAGCCCATAATCCGCACCAAACAGTAACTCTTTCTGGATGTATTGGTAGCTCTTGCAATGCTTCTGGCTGATCTTCACTCCAAAACCGACAATTCTGCTTATTTACGAATCCATTCAGCCAAAAATGAGCTTCGTCGCTGAACACAATTTTACGATAAAAATATGGATCTTCCGCTAACTTTTCAAGAGGCCATTCACCAAAAATTCTGCGTTGTGGTAGATTGTTCGGCTTCAATTCTTGCACCAGCTGTATTTTGTAAGGCTTCACACCTAAATCCTTCCGCAAAATTTTCCACGTTGTTGAGTAACAGAGGCCCAATTGCTGCGAACGGCGCCGAATCGATAATTGATGGTCATCACTAACACTGGCCGATTCAGCTGCGATATTTTCTTCAGTTCGCACTGTACGTAAGCGTGTTGGTGATTTATTGTCCAAAAATGTAAATTTGGTGCGAAATTTAGTCACAATAGCCCGAATGGCCGCTTCAGTGGGTCGATTAAACTGACCATAAAATGGAAGAAGCGCGCGATGAACTTTCTTAACAGAGCACGCATTTTGATAATAAAATTCAATGATTTGCAAGCGTTGTTCGTTTGTAAGACGATTCATGGTTAAATTGTTGACAAAACTGAAGATGTTTGATAGTGACGCAAAACACGAAACGTACGTGAGCTGTCAAAATCAGTGTTGCCAAAAAGAAAATAGTTTAAATATCACTCTTAGAACCTGCAGCACGGTATTCCACTGGAACACATGAAAAACTTCGGTACCGTAAATTTAAGGCCGCAATTATAACTGCTTTATCCTGGAAACCTATCAAGTTCATTATCAAACATAGGGTTAACTAGGCAAAGCTTACATTTCATCTAGTTGTAGTCTTTAAAACGTCCAAATCAGTTATAGCAACATGACCGAAAAACTAGATTGTGCGCCACTTACACATGGTGTGTAGATGACTTTTTATATTCATTTTGAAGACCCATGCTTCATAAATATCTAGCAATTATGCTACATATTTATGAAGCATGGGTATTAATTCACCTTAGCTATCTTCTCAGGCTGATAGTTGGGATCAGTGACATATTTGTGCAGGCTCTTGATGGTCGCTTCAGAGATGGATTCCTTGTCGAAGTTCATGAGAGAGTCGAGAAAGGCGCCTGCGTCGGCCAACATGGTGGATCCCGGCTTCCAGTAGTCCATGTCGTACTTTCCCAGCACCTTGCTTGCCACCTGACACAAAACCACACTGTCACAAGACGATCCTTGTCTCTAACCGCGGTAACGTTATAAGCGTCAATAAAACTTTTTCGTTGTAAATATTTTACTACAATATCATATATAATCTCTCACCTTGATGGGCTTGATGTTGTAGACTATGCAGAGCGTTTCTATGACCTGCAGCACTCCAGTTGGTGGACTCTTCATGGCCTTGACCTCCACCACGTCCCCCTTGTTGAGGGCCTTGAGACTGGTCTCGGCCGCTTGCAGCGCTGGCAGTGCCTCGTCTGTAAATATTTATTGTCTATTTTTTTATGTTACATATTATATAAATATATATTTATGATACCGGTCGTCGCCATCTTGCATAACGATCGGCATCGTACTTCTCTCGTTCGCAAAAACTAACCAGTGGCGCTCCTGCTGACCAGAGAACCGGTTAGTTCCCGGCGTGGTCGCGGTTGGCAGGACGGTCGAAGTAGCACCCAATCAAGGGACGAGTGAGGTGCTGCTTCCCACGCAACCCTCAGTCTACCGTCTACTAAGCTTACGAGCGGGTTAAGGCTGAGTCGGTTTCCCAATTAGATCGTTCTCTTGGCTGTAGCGCATACTTTAGGCAGCAGTTTTAAATTCAAGCATGTTTTTTTTATTTTTTTATTTTTTTTATTAAACTAGAGTAATCTCAAATGGTTGCATTAGTCGTCGATTGGTATCAGTGTACTGTTGCAATTTACTGTCTTCTTTATTCCATGATAGCCTTTGTATTTTTGTGAATTTGTATTTCAAGACTCAAAAGATTTATTTTGTTCACACTCTTACCTAAGTCCCTCTGGGCATCCGCTGCCAAGGCTTCCGTCTCCTGCTGAATCAGCTCAGCCCCTCTTTGTTCTTCCTCCACCTTGACTCTGGCTTCCTCAGCAATTTTCTTCCAAGTAAATCAAACAAATGCTAGAGAGAAGTTTTCCATATTGACAGTCAAAAAAAAACGAGTAAAGCTCCAAAATGAACGGTCTTATTTGGCTTCGAACACAGAACAGAAAGCATAAAACAGTTGTAACAACAACTCTGAGACTTATAACCGTAGATTAGAGTATTATATTTACATGCAATAGAACCTCGACATAAATGATATTTATTTATCCATATCCGATCGCTTTTTGAAGCGTATAGTCACCACAAAATACTACCACATAGTTCTGTCTATTCTCTTAATATCATTGATTCGTCCTAAGATGCTAAGACGAGACGTAGAAGATCAGCAGTTTGTGTATTGATGTACCATCCCAGGTATTAATAAACTTCAATTTCAAAATCATTAACACAATGTTTTGGAGAGCTGGATAATTTGATACTAGGGGAGGCTCAACGCAATCAACAAGCACGCGATGTTTCCAGGCAGTCACCAATCCGTGAATGCTTCAACTTACCGTGTCGACTTCTATCCGCTGGATGACCTTCTCCGTGTCCTTGGCCGCCTTCTCCATCTGCGGCTTCAGCGCAGCCAGCTCCTGCTGCAACACGGCCACGGCCACCTCAGTGTCGTAAAGTTTGGCAAGCCCTGGAGCCGTCAAAACCATGGTCAAGAAAATAAATAATATTAATATTTTTACAAATACACAGTGATACCAGCTCTCCGGGAAGTGCTAGCATCTAGCTTCGTATTAGACGTGAAACAGTACAATGCTCGCGAGACAATGAACGCACGCCACTCGAGAGCTGGAATACAGCCAGTAAAGCAGCCAGTGCTATGGCAACCTCATTCGAAAGTACTTGTACTTGGGATTAAGTTGGTTCTTCTAAAGACCGCTTTTCCTGACCGTGAGATAGCTTCGAATTAATTTCACTAGCCAATTTTCTAACTATTATTTTCGACGACATAGGATGTTGAAAGCAACGAAAAACTATACTTCAATAAAGTTACAATAGACATCCACAGATTCATAAAAAAATATCTTAGTTGATATAACTTCTTCCAGCAAGATTTCATATTCTTTCAACTCTAGTATTTAATCTCTTCAATATTTTTGTTGATAGCTAAGTACTAAAGTGTCTACCTATCTTGAGGGCGTTGTACTCCTCCTGGATGCGCCCCTTCTTCTTGGCGTGCAGTTCCTCGAAAGTGGCCAGCAGTTGTAGGAAGGTTGCTGGCGTGGCGGAACTGCAGCGTCCCAACAGCCGCTTGTAGCGCTCCGCAGCAAGTACGGCGCTCGAGTGCGCAAACGAGCACATCGTCTACCGACATGACAAGTATATCATTGACTGTACAAGAGCGCATCATCATCGCCACTTTACACTTTGAGAAAACTTCAAATAAAAGCCAGTAATAACAAAAACTCACCGGACCACAAGGGTCGATCAAACAGGTCACGAGAGAAGCGTCTGCGGTGAGCGGCGAGAATATAATGGGGCGAGATCACTGTTGTTCCTCGACACTATGCTAGGATTCTAAAATGACTTGTATACTCGCTCGGTTAAGTGTCCGATTCAATAAAGTCTAGATGACTGAACATTTTCATATCTTTTGGTGTGAGCCTGTCGGGACCATATCGAGTCGATTATCAAATTATTATAACATAAGTTACCACATTAGTTACCACCGATAGGCGTATACAACTGGGATGGGCAGCATTTGGAAAACTAAAGTACATTTTTGAAGCGAAAATTCCGCAATGTCTTAAAACTAAGGCGGTTCACCAATGCATCCTCCCTGTATTAACTTATGGTGCAGAGACGTGGAATCTGACAGCAAGTCTTACCCGCTAGGTGAAAACCCTCTCTGTCCCGTCCTGTTTTTGGAGACCCAGATGGGGACCCATTACTGGTCGCACGCAAAAAGCTACTCGTTAGAGAGTGGCCGAAGGCCTTCCCGTAATTCTAGGTGCATCAGTTAGATGTCAAATAGACCTCAGTCTAAGGCTGCGAAATTAGTATACTACAGCGAGTCTCGAATTGCCTTCTTTAGTAACACGTTGCTAACCACGAAATACGTGGGAATGGATAAGGAAATGGTAAGGTTCGGAAATAGATTCTACAAAAAGCAGACATCAGTTAAGAATGATTACTTGCGTCTGTACTCTTGCAGACGGACGCGCAGAAGTCCTGGTATCCTCTGGAGCTGATGCCGGCCGGACCACTTCAAAGAGCGCAATCCTCACAGAGTGGTGCAGCGGGCAGTTCCACAGAACGTGAGGTGCGTCCTGCGGAGAGCTGCCGTCACATGGGCACTCTGCCTGGGACGTGGGATTCAACTGTCCAAAACTATCGAGGTAGCTCCGGAAGAATCCGTGTCCGGTTAGCAGCTGGTTCGTGTAGTGGTTCGGAACGAGCCACTTTACGGCCAGTCTTACCCATAAAATAAAAGTCACCCAGCGTGCTATGGAGTGATCCATGCCCGGAGTGTCGCTAAAAGATAGAATCCGAAACGAGAAAATACGCAGAAGAACTCAAGTAGTGGAGGCTACCCAACGAATAGGCACACTCAAGTGGCAATGGGCAGGACATATCTGTCGAAGAAACGACGGTCCATGGGGAAAAAAGTATTGGAATGGCGCCCAAGAACTGGCAAACGAAGCATTGGCCAACCCCCTACAAGATGTACTGACGATATGAGAAAAATAGCGGGAGTGACCTGGATGCGGAAGGCGGAGGATCGAAGACGATGGAGACTCATGCGGGAGGCCTACGTTCAACAGTGGACGGACACTGGCTGATGATGATAAAAAAAAGTTACCACTGCTCCTTGCATCTGGTGGTCCTGCAGGTCCAGCCCCGGTACGCGCAGCAGGCGGCTGTGCGCCACGCCGCGCAGCGCCGACTCCGGCCAGGCCGAGAACCAGTCCGCCGTGCTGCAAGTCACCAGCGAGGGGAACTGCCTCAGGCGCGCCCTGAAGGTCTGCAAGCAACCACACACTCCCTAGTCAGCTTGACGTCGTGGTGATGATCGTTGACATACATTTCAGATTGATGTGGTGTTATACAATAATTCAGTAGGTGACGAGAAGTCTAGATGGTTTAGGTTGGCCTAAGTAGTAATTACCATGGGGTAAATTGACGAAAACCATGACTTTAATAGATTAATCTCGTTTATTTAAAGATGAAATAAGAAAAATGCAGAATTTGACTAAAATCTATGGCGTGCGAATTCAAATGTCGTGAGGCTACGCTACGGCTAAGAGAAACTGGCAGTTTCCAAAGCTCCTTTAATGCCACCGGTAAGCTATGGAATGCTCTTCCAGCGTCTGTGTTTCCTCCTTCCTACAATTTGGATCTCTTCAAGAAACAGATAAATATACACTTGCAATCTCCCCAACCCACACACAAACACAACACACGTTTACCGAATGCAGCGTCCAGCCTCCCTGACTGAGCGCCATAGAATGCACTGGTCTTGACCGGGTGTGCTCTCCTGCATGCGTTTACATAAAAAGAGTGATTTGACATCAGGAACACCTAAGCCTCAACACGTTCCATGTGGTGGTAGCCGGCAAACTGCTGGTCGCGTGGGGAGTAATATGAACTCAGCCACTACATCCTAGATTGGCACTACGTCGACCGTACCTGGCACCTGCAGCAAGACATAGAACTACACAGTTCTTTTGTAGGCCACCGGTTAGCAGAGGTGCTAAAAGCTTAATTGCGACCAAACTTACGGAGTACGAAAACGATGTTGATCGGTTTCGTACAACAAGATGCCGACAACTAGTATCAGTTCTACAGAAGTTACATACCTTGGCGTAATCATGGATGGTAAAAGAAGTTTTGCCGCTCACGCTCGCCATGTTGTGATAAGGCACGGAAGGCTTTCTTCTGTATTTCTCGCCTTACAGGAAATTCATGGGGACTCAAATGTCGAGCCCTTAAAACAGTGTATGATGCGATCTTTCTCAGCACGGTGACATATGCGGCGCGGTGCTGGGTTGAGCGCACTCGACTACTCTTCATTAGACGCATTCTCTTGAGCGGTCAAAGAACCCCACTTCTCTCACTTACTAAAGCCTATCGATCCTCTGCCACCGAGTCATTGATTATCCTTGCGGGGGTGCTGCCGTTGGATCTGCAAGTACAGGTGAGCGTCGCTATGTCGTTGCTTAGACGTGGTTTCTCTGCGGAGGTCGGGGGCACTTGTCTCAATCCTCCGCAGGGTAAGATCACGAAAGAAACCGAAAAAGAAGTAAGACTGGGGGCGCTCGCAGCATGGCAGAGCAGATGGTCGACCTCGCTCAAGGGTAGACACACAAATTCCTTCTTTCCTTCTGTCCTTGATAGAATGGAGATGCCATGGCTTATTCCAAACCACTGGACCAGTCAATTCATGACTGGGCACGGAAATTTTAAGGCTAAACTCTTCAAGTTTAGCCTCGTTGATAGTTTAGACTGCCCATGCGGCAGCCCCTTGCAGGACGCTGAACACGTTCTGTGGCATTGTCCAATATTATATTTAGGTAGGCAAAGGCTCCTTAGCGTAATCCAACAGAAGTCTGGACCGGTTGGATATATCGATCTCATATCTACGGAGCCCAACTACCATGCATTTTCTGTATTCGCGGCGACCTTCGGCGAAGAAGTCAAAAAGTCCAAATTTTAACGTCTGAACTACTAACTTTACACCCATGTTTGGTGTTGCTCACCAAAACCCGTTACTTGTATAACGAGAATGTACTCTGAAAACAATGCCTTGGTAAGTGCTCCCAAGGAGCGCAGGTACAAGGCGACCGGCCCGGCAAAAAAAAAAAAAAACTAGTATCAGTAAAAATATATTAATTGTAAAATAATGTGTTATGAAACGTAATATTTAAAAATTATGGAGTGTGATAAGACCAGTCAAGCAAAAGAGTCTTAATAAAGCAGTTTAAGGGAATAGTCAATACCGGCCCGTTGAAGAGAGTTGCTTAGTTTATTTGGTTAGATGTTTAAGCCTGGATTGTCGGTATTCCTAAAAGTTCCCGGTCGTGTGGTGTTTGACAGACTGGCATGATTTAGCTTACCTCTCCCAGGGGAGACATGCAGACCACCAGGTGCAGGTTGCAGCGCACCCTCCGCTGGTGACAGGACAGCAGGTTGGCGCGCGACAGCGGCAGCCCGGCCAGCGTCGCCACCTCGCGCATGGTCGTGTAGATCTTGTCGAGATCCTCGCTCTGGTAGATGTTGGGAACGTCGCCAGAGCTCAGGATGCTGTTTATGTCTTCAAGGAACGACTCCATCTTAACCTACAATCATAAGCCGGCGGTCATAGCTCAATGGTCAAAGGGTTTGCTTTGCAAGCCAAAGATCAATGGTTCCCCGATGGAGATTAAAAAAAAAATGGATTTTTAATCGATTTCTGAGCTCTAAAATACCCCGGTTAGTGTGAATTTGATCCATCACCCGTAAAATGCCAGTCATAGTCTATTAATTATAATTGGTGGAAGACGAAAGTCGTCCCGTGAAGACCACCCATTCATAGTAAATTCCTGTAATAATAAAGGATGATGCGTGAATCTCGGGCTGTAGTCTATGACGTTGGCGGATCAACATTCCACATGCAGCGTTTAGCCATATACACCATGGTAAGTGTCATAGAATTCCACAGATGAAACTTTAGAATTACTATCACCATCTGTCGGTATTCTCCTGTATGTGTTTCCATAACAAAAATAAAAATAGAGCAAGCTTTTTCTTCGATTGTGTTATTTTATGAATTTAATTCAGAGAAATGAAAATAATCACATAATTTTGTACATTTTCACGGCCACATTTGAAATTGTGGCTCTTAGTTAGAGCCGCGTAAGGTAATTTTTTCTCTTCTTGGATATTTAAACTACTTTTGCAGGAGCATTTTCGTATGATCTTTTAATGTGAATACACGAATTCAACTTAAAATTACGTCATTCGTTAGTGAAATTTCACGCCCAAGTAGAGCGGTCCTCAGAGAAATCTTCTCAATTGCAAGCACTTCCTAGCAAGGTCACCGTCAAATTGCCTACTCAACGGTAGTCCTACGGCTACAGAGAAACTCAGTTCTTTTTTTGACCGTGGCGCTGTTGGTTGGCTAGTCGTTTGCGTTGGATCAGACGGTGTTTGCCCGCTACACGCGTTTGCGATGGCTAATATCAAACTTATGTTCGTTATTTTCACCTGCATGTCCGTGAAGAGGAACATGACTTGCTTGCCCTCGACGCCGGCGCGCATCATGCTCCTCCTGAGGTCGTCCCTCCAGTCAGTGGCGCTGTAAGTCTTGGTCACCAGGATCTGGTGGAGGTCCAAGTCTCCCACGAAGCAAGCCAGCCGGGACAGACTCTGGCGACCTGAATTATGATTATAAATAACCAATCAATTATAATACACTTTTAAGCTTCATATTTCTTCAAAAGGTTATAACAACAAAATTAATACTAAATGGTTTATTGGATTATTTCTAGCGTGTGTGGCTACCTATATCCTTCTTCAATACTTCGACCACGTGATCGTCAAGACGTGTGTATAAGCACTATCGAAATAAATATAAACCGGGATGGGTTAGATGTTTGAGTGTAAGATCCCACCTGATCCCCCCACGCCCAGCAGGAGCGCGTTCCCGCCAGGCTGCCTCACGATCCTGCAGATGCGGCAGACATGTTCCATGGCGTCCTTGAACAGCACCAAACTAAGCTTGTCTGTATTAAGCGCATTGTACTCTTCCATATACTCATGAAGAACCTCTCCCAACTGAAATAAAACAAACAGGTAAGGTAGCTGAAATAACTCTTATTTATTTGAAACTAACAATAATACAAGAATTTAACGTTAAACAACGGACATGCTTTAATGAAATGCCGTTGAGACTATTCCACGATCCGAAAGAACGGTCCTAACTACAACCAACTCATATCATGACCACTTTCGAGAGAGGTTGCCGTCACACTGACACTTTTCCTGGTACTGCGGTGTTTATAAAGAAAAAAGTCCCGAGTGTCACAGTCTCACTGAAGGGTGGCGCATGCTCATTGGCTTGTGGGGGACTGTAGTCAATCTCTCAAGTGGCGTGCGTTTATTGGCCTGCGGGCATCGTACCGTATCTTATTTCTTACGTATTTTGCGGAAGGGATGGCATTAGTATGTAGTCATAAAATTCCAGGGGTTATTCCCTTGGTAATTATGTTAATATAGTTAAGATAAAGCGTTTAGCCACCCCCAAAGTTTGTCGAGCTGCATAGAAGCCACAAATTAGATTGTATCCATCTCCATCTTGTCAGTTTTCTGTTGTATGTATTTAAATGAATACTCACTCTTGAGGTGTCGTCGATTGGTGCGTATGTTCTATCGTCTCCCACAACATCCAGAAAGTCTCCATACAGGAGTTCAGTTTCACCCAATACCTCTTTGGGATCCAGGTTCAAATCCTTCTGCAACTTTGATTTCAGCAATCTACACAAAATGTACAATAATGTTGAGGTTTATTTGAAATATTTTGTATGCGAGTATATATGGCGAAATTAATATTAATGTGGAGCACTGGTTACTGACCTCACATTTATTACCTGATATTATCAATGAATAGAAACATAAATTTAATTTACGATAAACGTTTATTCAGCCTTAAAAGTTAAAAAAAATCATCTTTCTAATTGATCATTTTAAAATTTAACATATAAATTGCTGTAAAAATAAACGATAAAAGAATACTTAATTGCAATATATTTTGGTATACTTACAAAAAGAATTAGATAACAATTAATCGATATAAACGCTTAAAATATTTCCCTTCATTCCCTTACAACTGTCACAAGAAACGTGAAGTTGCCACGCAGAGATAAAATATATATTGGACTTCATTAGATGATATTTAAGTTGTTGCACTTACTCGTTGAACCAGGACCTGTCTTTGTCGTCCACCAGCCGATCTCTGTACACGCGGCAGCTCTCGTGGCACCACAGCTGAGCCACTTGAGTCATGCTCTGAAACATAAACATAAACATCAGTTGTCGGTAACTAGAGCAGCCAGCTACCAGCTACCAGCTACCAGCTACCAGCACGTTGTTTATATGCTTTCTATAGACTTACTTTTATGGTGGACGGTGGCAGCATCAGCATGCCCTGGAAGACCCTCGCTAGCTCTCTGAGACTGAACGCGTAGTGGCTGGTGGCCGGCGCTGGTAGCAGTGTGGCAGCGGCTGCCTGCAGCACCTCCAAGCTGGCCCGCACCACGCCGGCTACAGACTCTTGGCAGCCGTGTGTCCTCGAGGTCCACGCGCTGAAGATCGTTCCGAATATCTCCATCTAAAAATCATTGATTTGTCATTGAATTATTGTAAATTAATATATAAATAACATAATGAGGTCTTGTAGTGAACAACTAACGTGGAGTGTTGTAAACATAGGGGCTTGCTGATTTATGAGTGCAATGAATATACAGTCGATTCCGCTTAATTGGGACACCGCTTAATTGAGACAGCCGCTTATTTGGGACAAATCTCAAAGAACAGAAACCAAACAAAGAAACCAATAGTAAATTTATATGTTTAATTGGGATAACATTCCGCTTAATTGGGACAGTAAATTTAAGGTCACAACGCACATGATGTTACATTTTCAAGAATAAATAACAATTTACCATGTTACGATGATAATTAAGACTGTGAGGATTCAATTGTTGAAGGTATTAAATAAAGTATGAAAAATTAGACGAAGATGATGATGATGAGTCACCTGTGCCTGTGACTAACCAGGAAGCAAAAATATGTATGGCCGTGTTACAGCGTTATTTTATGCAGGTAGGAAATGAAGGGAGCCCTACATCCGCACTGAATATCTGTGCTGATTTTGTAGAAGTGAAATGTTACAAAAACAAAATACAGACTACACTTAACTCATTTTAGCATTGAATTAAATTGTATGTACCTACCCATTTTTTTTTTTTTTTTAGTATATATTACATATTTGTAATTTATATGATAATTTATATTACCTTTATGTAATTTACAGTTTCCAAGAGCTTATAAAATAAAAATATTTTTGAAAAAAATGCATTGTTTAATTTTATGTGTGTATTACTGGTTAATGGCCTTAGTTGCCAAAACCAAATAAATGAATTAAAAAAAAAATGTGAAATTCTCTTAATTGGGACAGCCACTTAGTTGGGACAAAATTCCCAAGTCTCGATGTGTCCCAATTAAGCGGAATCGACTGTACATCCTACTACTTATGAATGTTAAATTCTGCTCTATGTGTGAGATACTAAAAACGTGTTTATATTAAAAACCTAAGTCTGGTGATTTAGGTAGTCTCTCGTAATTCATTCCAAGATATTCAAATCAAACATGGAAGTATTTGGTTAAGTGATATCTTGATGGAGAAAGATAACCTACTGACCTTGCTCTGCTCCGCCATGTCCGTGATACCCAGCACGTGGAAGTGCCTCAGCAGCCGCATGGACACTTGGTGGCGTCCGCCGCCGGGCGGCGCCATAGCGGCCAGGAAGCAGACGTCCATCAACGATATGAACTCGCCAACGTTGGCCCGGTCGTAGAAACCTGAACAAAGTGAAATCAAAGTCAAACACGGCCTACAAGTTAAGTTATTTTAAAAATAAATATTTATCGGCTCTAAAGTTTCAGTAAAACAAATAAACGCAATGTCAGTTCAAAAAAACTGAGCAAGGTTTGTTTTGTCCAGTAATTTATTAAGTTTTTTTTATTACCATATCATTTCTATATTTCAAGCATATTGACACAGCGAATTACCGTTTTTCATTTCTGTAAGCTCATATTGTCTATGCCTTGTTACAGAACTCCTGCTTCCCAAAAGCCCACATGGAAACATAGATGGTTCCCGGGAGCCTTCAGGGAAAGAAACCACGTACTTACATAGACTGTTGCTGTAGTATCAGAGAAATATTTGCGTGTTCAATTATCAGGGTGTTTGTAAGGAGATCGGATGATAATCCCGAAACCAGGACAATTTCTGTTTTGTCCTTAAGAGGTGGCTCAACCCTTGTTTTATTTATTAATTCTACATTTCCCGGAGCACGTTTTTTCGTAAGTTACAGTCCGGAAGAATCCGTGGATATTTTTGCCACTACAGAACTTTGAAGCAGACTTTGTTGAGCATGTCATACCTCCCTGGTCCAAGCACTGCCTGAGCAGCTCCAGTGGCGGCTGCGCCCCGTACACCTCAGGTTGGGGCAAGTTGAGGTCATCTATAAAGAAGGCCAATTTCTTCGACGGCGGGGGACCAATGGCGCCCTTCTTCCTCTTGTCCAGTCGGCTCTCGATAAAGTCCTGAAACCATACGGTTTCATAATTGGACGACATTCAATTCAAACATCGATATTTCCGTACGGATGAATATAACGCGGTGAAGATTCAAATAGAAGCTCCTAGTTTTATGGGCATAGCATTCTTGCTGAAATCTTTTTGTTTAAGCAAAGGCTTATGCTTTGCATATACGTACGTTCAATACATTGCAATCTAAACTTTTGGCATTTTTTTTTTTTATGTAAACGCATGCAGGAGATCACAACCGGTCAAGACCAGTGCACTCTATGACGCTCAGCCAGGGAGGCTGGACGCTGCATGCGGGAAACGTGTGTTGTGTTTGTGTGTGGGTTGGGGAGATTGCAAGTGTATATTTATCTGTTTCTTGAAGAGATCCAGATTGTAGGAAGGAGGAAACACAGACGCTGGAAGAGCATTCCATAGGTTACCGGTGGCATTAAGGAAGGAACTTTGGAAGCTGCCAGTTCTTGGTCGACATATATTAACCGTGTATGGATGTTCGGCAAGTGTAAGACGAGTTTGTCGGCTGTGAGTGGGTGCAGGAGGAATTAGTTCTTTAAGTTCCGAAGAGCAGCGACCGTGGTAATAACGGTAGAAAAGACTAAGAGAACCAACCTTACGTCTGTGTTCCATTGATTGTAGATTAGACGTAAGGGTGTCATTGTTTATCAAACGAATTGCTCTTCTTTGAACTGAGTCAATTAAGTTTAGAAGGTATTTTGGGGCTCCAATACAAAGGTGACTGCCGTATTCAAGGATAGGTCGGATTTGTCCTTTATATAGAAGAAGAAGTTGTTTATCGTTGAAATACCGACGTGATCTATATAATACACCTAGTTTTTTGGAAGCGAGACCGGCTTTACACTTAATTGACTCGTAATATTTGACATTATTCGATATTGATAATCCAAGCATGTTGATGGAGCTTGCTTTCGGAAGAGAACAACCGTTGAAAGATACAGGATCCATAGCAGTCTTCTTGGTGGAGAAAGTACATGATTGGGTTTTGGAAATGTTGAAACTGACGAGGTTGAGGTCGCCCCATCGTGAAACCCTTTCAAGAGACATGTTCATCTTCTTCACCAGAGATTCCCTAGCAGCAGATAGTTCCGAATGTTTCGGAGGTTTTTGGAAGATTAAAATACATTGAAAAAGCATTGTTGTTCAAAGCGTTTTGAACGTAATTATTTGATCTGTACATATAATACATACAACCAAAAGTTTATAATTTATCAATATTTATATTAAAACTTTTGAAAGAAACAATAGCAGTTATTGACAAATATATAAATAACTATTGCATTATTGCTTAGAGTCTGGGCACAGTAATAAGAGCCAGCAACATGCTGGCATATCCAATATGCTGTAAACTTATTTCTTGTGATAATGCCAAGAATCTAGACAACGCGGACAAGTAAGTTCAATGTATTTTAATTTGTAGTCTTAGCGATGAAACCATTCCATTTAATATCAATGGTGTACAACTGTATAATGCTTATCCATGTACTCATTGGACTTGAAATATTGTATTAAACATCAAACAGTTATTCAATAAATTAGTATCAATTCGACTCCGGTCACTGGACGTTTCCTTTGTTCCAGAATCCGTTGTACTCCGACGTCAGCATTCAGTTGACGTCGTAATTTCGGGACCGAATCTTTGGTTCTAAAACAACCGTCTTCCACTGGCTTTGGAATTTTTCCCTACTTTAAGATTTCAGTAAAATGTGCAGTAGTGTCTTTCACGTACCTGCACCTCGCATGCCGCCGCTCTGGCCGAGAAGCCGAGGAAGTCCGCCAGCAGCCCCGGCGGCGGCTTGCGCTGGAGCACGCGCCTGGCGGCCAGAGTCTTGCCGCAGCCCGCGGGGCCCACGCACAGAGCGCTCGCCAGTCCGCCCATCAGCGCCCCCAACAGAAACTCCGTCCTTACATTCTCCACGGTGGGTATTTCAAACTCTGCGACAGTTCAACACCAAACTCTGTCATTATCCACAAAAACATTCCAATTATAACAATCAAAACTCTCAATACATCAACTGACCGGTAAAGTTTGTTGTGAGGCTGACTGTGACTTTCTCAACGCCATCCATCCAGTTCTTCCAACTGGGAGACGCTGGTTCTTCAACCGATGGTTCAGAAAATCCTCCATCATTGAGGCTGCAAAAGTAATGTCACTTGAAAATGTTTTATATATATATATATACATATATACATGATAATTAAGTATCCCCAAAAGACGCCTCACTTATAGTCGTAAGCTGTCCCCGAGGACGGGAAGGGAGTCTTCTCATTGCGCTGCTCCATGAGGTCCCTCAGGCGGTCAGAGAACTTCTTCCTCGAGTCCTCGTCGCAGGCGGCGCCCACGGACCACACGAGGCTCCACACCACCCAGCAAGGAAACAGAACACCTATGCATTCATATTTGACGTCATATTATACAAAATATGATGAATACTGTTTATTTGTGCAAAAGTTTTGACTATTTTATGGAATGCAGGAAAGTACAACATTGAGGCTCCTTGGCGTTCAGTCAAGTTGACTGGACGCTGCATTCGGGACACTTTGCGTTTGTGTGCACATGCATCACCACACAATGTTGAAGAGATTGGGAGCGTATTTAAATATAATTTTTAATAAATCCAAATTGCTTGAAGGAGGAAAAGTTAATACTGGGAGAGCATTACAGAAGCCACCAGGGCCATTTAAGAATGAATTTTGAAACCGCCAGTTTTTAAACATCACAGCAAGTGTAAGACGCGTTTGTCGGCTGTGCGAAGGTGTAAGAAGAATTTATTGATTGAGTTCAGAAGAGCAGCAGCCGTGGTAATAATGGTTAAAAAGATTTGTTAAATCAATCTTACGCCTGTTTTCTGGGGATTAGAGGTTAGGTTAGAAGTAAGTGTGCCATTATTTATAAGACGAACTGCTACTTTTTGATAAGATTGTATTAAAACTAGTATTTCTACCGGCATGTTTGAGTCCAGGAGGTCCCCTGGGCACGAGCACGCGTAGTCGCCACCCCAGCAGCTGCAAAAAGTGCTGCACTAACGCGCAGTTAGTGGACAGCAGTAACTCTCGCAAGGTGCGCAGCTCGTGCAGCAGCGGGTACAGGTACGCCTCAATCAGCGGGGACAACTGAGATCGAAGAATCTCCGCATTCTGCAAGCAAGGTCAGAAACTGAAGACAGCATCTTTAGATACGTCCAGGGATTGTTATGTCTGCTTGTCGGTCTCACCAGGTTGGAGGGCAGACTGGTGCGCAACCAGCTGCTGACGAGCGGCCTCAGCCCGACAGTGGAGCTCGCCATGTAGACCATCCCGCAGCGCGACACGGTGGCCGGCGAGGCCACGGCCAGGTCCTCTACTTCAAACACCATCCGCTGCCTTTCTGTCAGCTTCATGATCTCGCCACTCGAGAGGCAAAGCTTCTTGTTGTCATCCAACACCTAAAATGATACCAATTTATATTGACTCAATATAATCCATTAAGGCTCACGCCAAAAGACTAATGATCTGTTATCTGTTATCTGTATTTCGCTCGCCACTAAACCTAATCGAGCGAGTAGAGATGTCGCTTTTGATAGCTGGAAAAGTTAATAATAAAGATAAACTTATAATAACTAGTTACATTGAAGATCAAATATGCAGATCTAGATCGCCATGCAGATGGTCAAACCAAGTTTAAAGTGCTACAGCTCTTCCACTATACGAGTATAATGTGCAACGCTTAAAAAGAAAAGTAGGAAGAGATTAACAGTTGTTGTCATCAAAGGGTTAAATTTTGAAGCATTCTGTTTTTGGAAAAAAAGAATTTGTTTATAAATTTGGCTACCAAATTGTGGTCTAATTCGCTGCTTCCCGAATTCACGTTTTGTACGAAAGTACGCTTTTGTAGCAACACCTTCACTGCACGTCCGCTTCCACGTGTCGTCTTGTCACGAGTACCACCGTCAGTGTTCCTATCACACAAGCATTGCATTTTAATATGAATATAATACATAAAGTATTCTACTCACTGTGTTAAGATTTTCGATCCACACAGCGTCCACCGGTCCATCGAAGACATACCATCTCTTGCAGTTGTCCTCGGCGGCGATGCCCTCGCGCACCAAGCATGGCAATATGCCGTCAGTCCTGGGACAAAACATGTCGTACATGTATCTTTTATAATCAATTTACATTGATTCTACTCTCAATAATACACTTCTTTCTTCGTAGTATCAATCCGGTGGATTGGCTTGCAGCAACAGAATCTTGCATCTCGATCTCCATTCCTCTCGGTCCTCCGCAACCCTTTTCAGCTCAGCATAAGCGCTACAGTTCATGTCCTCGAATACTTGCTGCAAATACTCCCGTCTAGGGTGCATAATACACTATGGGCTTATAATAGATCACTTTTCATACAAAAGAAAATCGTTAAGTAACAAATATTAAAACGTACTTAGCTAATGCAAAGTAAAATACGTAAGAGTATAATTGTCTTAGGTATGTATTACCACAGTACACGCGGAGTATGACCGCTTACTGTGTATGACTTATGAGACGGAGCTAGTTTTGGTTTTTATCTATTCCACGCATTTTTTTTAAAAAGTATTCAGTTAGATTAGTAACTTTTATCATTAAGTTTTGGTGAAGTAGTTTTTTTACATAATTGCGTCATACAGCAAATATTTCTATTAATAACCCGACTGTTCTGCCACTTATCGTGTTCATTGTTAAACAATTTGTTTAAATCGCTACGTACCACTCTCTGGTCTGATCGTCGAACTCCCCGTATAGCTGTCCCATGGTGATGGACTTGGGGTTGAGGGTGAAGGAGAACACCTCAGTCAGTGGCGTCCCGTCCGGCCCTGGCTGCCCCTTCAGAGCGCTCACGGCGCACTTTAGGATCTGATAGCACTGCAAGCAAACATCAAGTGACACTATCTGTTCCTCGTTCAACGACGATACCAAGTAAATAGTACTAGTTGTCATACGGATTCCTACATCCCACAGCGGGTTATGACCTACCTTGGTTTTCCCCGCTCCAGCCGGCCCCACCAACATCAGTCCGTGGCGCACAACAGTTGTGTCGAAGAGCTGAATCGTCTTCTTCACATAGGCTGCAAATCAAATCAATTAAATCATCAATATATTTGCAGTAATTAGAAAATGTTAGAAAACCGAAAATTTAACATAATTAAAAAGTTGTATATTCATCCAATGCATCCTCCCAGCGATGCCGCAAAGACGTGGAATCCTGGCCGCGGGTTTTCCCTAAAAAATAAAAGCAGCTCAACGCGCCATGGCAGAGATATTGTTAAAAGATTAAAACCGAAATGAAAATGTCTGAAGAAAAACTCAAAGCTTGAAAAAAACTGAAAAAACGACTGTTGATGGGAAAGAAGTTAAGGACTAGTTAGCTTTTTCAAAATGGACTGACTATATCGTTGAAACAGCAGGAGGAAGCTAGATGCAGAAGGTAGAGAGAAAATAGGACTGGAGACCTGTGGATGGATTATATACACGGACATAGTAGTATTATAATGATGAAGTCATAATTTACAAACAACAGGTTTTATTTCTGTTAAAATCAAATTGCATAGTTTTTTTTTTGCAATAAACTGCTTACCTTCCACCACATCACACCCCAGTTTGGTCATCCACGTCTTGATGGATCCCTCCAGCAGCCCGTAGTCCACCTCGGGGTTCACGACTTGAGGAAACAAGTCGGAGATGATACCTGCAATGTAATGAATGTCTTAAGACTCCGTTTATTGACGGATCTGTCAATCGAAAAATCATCATGCTTCAATTTTAATATAATGGGCTAGTGAACAAATGCCTCCATCTACCCTTTTTTCGTGGAAATATTTGAGCGCTTAAAATATATATCTTTATTAAATACAGTCCTTTGAAGTCAAATTCGACAATTTTAATAATTATTGGATTTAATAATACAAGAGTTATTTTAAAACCTTACGTTCTTTCACAGAACACCGTGAATGCTACAAGATTTAGTGATTCTGTACTGGCAACACCGTCCGTTGGCAGCCCTTTTGCCATGATGCGGTAAAAGACAGTCAGTAACGCTTGGCCCACCTCACAGAGAGGTTGTGTGTCAGCTGTTGCGTGGACTGTTGAATCCAGAGAATTGAATTGACCTACAGAGTCCTTTATTGACGTATTGGCAGCCAATCTCAATAGTAGTCTGGATCATGAAGTTAAAGTCCATATTGTTGATTAATAATTGAATGATCGTGTATGTGTGGTTGTATGCACCGTTGAACAGCAGCAAGTCTTCCTGGATGAACTTGGGCACGTTAACGTCGCAGATGGCCTTGAGCAGCAGCTGCTCCTCTGCCATGGTCCCTGCCAGGTGCCTGATCAGGTTGCCGGCCATGGTGATCACGGTCTTCACGGCGCGCATGCCGTAGTCGTAATGGTCCTGAAGCATGATAGCAACAAAAATAAATGGAAAAATGTTAATAAGGCCGCAATGCTTTAGTTTTTAAACATTGCAAAATATATATTTATACCGTTCGTCGCATGTGCGTCGCACGGCATTGTGCAATGATTCAATCAAGAGCTGATCGGCCGCGCCATTAAATAGAACCGTGTGATTCTTTAACTCCGCTGACGACAGCGGACGACAAAATAATCGTTGTTTCCCGGTAGCGCCATCGGCAGAGACAGCGGCAAAATGAGGGAACTACTCCACTTGGCATGTCTGTTTGTCGAGTACCTACTACTGCATGGGGCGCATTGTTGCGGTGATCATGCTTTTAGATCGCTATCCTGACACAAGGCTACTCCTTCGGCATTAGTGTTGACGCTTGCCATTGTATTGTCTAATTTTGTATCTTTTAAAATTTAAATAAACGAGAGAATTCAAGAGTCGTAGCGTTGGTCAATTTATCCCATGGTAAATATATCAATATAATTCAGTTGATATGAAAAAGACTATTCTGCTGTTAAGCACCGTCGTTGAACAGCTTAAAATGTTTTTTTTTTGGTAGAGAGGAATGTGACATTTCCTTTCTGTATTGATTCCATACTTTTACTTTATGTACCTGTGCACTGAGCTGCTCTGCGCACAGCTTGAAGGTCGCCACGACCTTCCCCGCGAGGGCGCGGGCGCTTGAGAAGCCGAAGGAAAACAGAGAGATCTCCACGATCAGCGCAAAGTCAGGCACCATCATGGCCACGGGCCGGAACAACGCCTTCAGGTTGTCGGGTAACTCGGTGCGACCTGCAACATACAAGAGTTCAAGAAATCCAGCGCTTTCGTCATTCGTCAACTCACTCGTTGTTGTAATTCACATCCT
The DNA here is from genome assembly GCA_022606575.1 of Glossosoma conforme. Lineage (NCBI taxonomy): Eukaryota > Metazoa > Arthropoda > Insecta > Trichoptera > Glossosomatidae > Glossosoma > Glossosoma conforme. Next base: position 1,375,519 of record JAGTXR010000111.1, on the reverse strand, counting down.
TACAATTTACACAATAGCCGCGGTCGCAGCATCTCGCTAAATAATGTACTCCACTGATATAATCTTTAATAGGTGTCTTTACTCCTACACAATCTTAACGTGGTGAAAAACCAAAGGCTTGGATAAAGCTGAGGACAAATAATATCTGAAATCTCGGCTCAGTATTTTATCTACACTTGCCATGTATCGGATTATATTCAACTATATTTGGACCCGAGGAAATACGCAAAAAAACTCAAGTAGTGGATGCTACCCAACGAATAGGCACACTCAAGCGGCAATGAGCAAGACATATCTGTGGAAGAGACGACGGTCGATGGGGAAAAAAAGTATTGGAATGGCGCCCAAGAACTGGCAAACGAAGCTTTGGCTGACTCCCTACAAGATGGACTGACGATATAAGAAGAATAGCGCGAGTGACCTGGATGCGGAAGGCGGAGAATCGAAGAGGATGGAGACTCATGCGGGAGGCTTACGTTCAACAGTGGATGGACACATGCTGATGCTGATGATGATAATGGGACTTATGGCAACACCAGGCTGACATGCGATCAACCATGAGGATGTGTGCCAATACAGGATGCCAACAAGATAGTTAATCTTCAGAACCCGGCACGCTAGGATACGTAGCAGACCTCAAGACGAAAAAGCCCCTCGAACCGCTATTTTGTAAAACTAACTCAAGAACTGCCCATCACACTGTAGACTCTTGGCGAGCGTCCATACACATGATTACCTGCGTAGCCGGGGTTCATGGTGATGAAGACGGCGCAGGACGCCTTGAGCTTGATCTCGCTGCCCTCGAACATGAAGCGGTCCAGGCGGCGCATCTGCGCACGCTGGATGCTGACCACTTGCTGGGCGATCACGGACAACACCTCCACGTCTATTCTGTTGAACTCATCAAAGCACGCCCAGGCTCCGGAACTTGCGGTAAATTAACAAAATTACGAGTTAAGGTAAGTAGACACAATGCACGATAACACCAAGTTAACATAGATTAAACATTACCATAAAGCGAACCGTCTTATTCACAAACCTGGCCAGTCCTTTGAAGAACTTCCCCATCGCCATGTAGTCCAGCTGGTCCGAGCAGTTGAACACCACGCACTGCACGGCAAGTGCTTTGGCTAGGTCCTGCGACAGGAGATACAAGATTCAAGATGTCACTAAGCCTTAAAATGTGAGATGGATGACCTTATCATAGCCAAGCAAGTGATAATTGGATTAAATCTATCAGTAGCCACATCAAAGACAGGGTGAAACTTGGGTATTCACAACACAACATACCTTGGTGGTCTCCGTCTTGCCTGTGCCCGCAGGCCCCGCCGGAGCGCCACCGAAATATAGATGAATGGCTCCGAGCAGAGTCAAGTAGCAGCGGTCTGTCAAGGGAGCTATCACCAGCCGACCGCTGTCCAACAAAACAGAGCTTTAACATGTTTAATAAAATATGAATCACAAAATGAGCAAAATTATATGATAAGGTACACAAAAATTCAATTTTTACCTCATGAACAATTGAAGATTTTACGCCTTTTTTTGAATTTGAAGTGATCTCGATATCTATTCACAGACACAACATAACGACAATATAACAACGAACCTGTTGCCCAAGTACTCGTTCATGTAGGGGAAGCCCGCGTTGAGCGCCCGGACTTGGACCCGGTCGCCGCTGAACTGGCTGTAGTAGCCGGAGGTGTCCAGCGAGCTGACTGTTTGCTTAATCTCCAAATCAGAAGGATTCACTGAATCTTTCAAGCCCCCATTTTCCAAGTAATACCTTAAAAACGATGGTTCCCGACATTATATAAGTATTCTACTATAATACTAATTTTTTAAATCATCAAGTGTGCTCGCTTCACCACTGTTCTCTATCCCTCCTAAAAAGGTGCTTGTAAGATGTGTCTCTTTTGTAGCTCTCTTCTCTTCAATCAACTCCATTAACACTTATTATGTGTCTGTGTATTTAAATATGGTTAGTCTATAGCGATCCTACCAGGATGGCAATCGTTCTTGTGTGTAAATCACACAAAAGACCAAAAAAGTCGATTAAATAAAAGCTCTGTGTAGCAATCCATGTGGGAGCTGTTCACTGTCGAGAGGCTCGCCTGTTGTGATCTTAGATAAATGTTTATTTATTGTATTTTAAAATTGTGGTTTGTAACTAGAAATACTCATGTAATAATATAATACGAGTCAATACCTCTCCACACACAAGAACATTTTCTTAATTGGCTATGAAAGCGAATTGAAAAAATATGGATGTGTATAGTTGAGGACTGAGTTATGGATGTGGGTATTTGATGTTCTGTGTACAGCTTACATGATGCGTCGCTGTGAGATGAAAAATAATTAACCACTGGAAGTCCGCGAGGAAAGAGACTAGTCAATAATAGATAAAAGTTTTAAGCCGTTACATTAAGCAAATTAAGATGTACATCATGCAGACACCTTAACTGGCAGATCCATTCAAAGTCTTGTACAGACTGTATTTTGGCGTCCAGCAGGGTCTTTGTGATATCCTTGGCGTGCACCTCTATGACGATCAACGCCGACAGCATCTCCCGCGTCTGCACGGAGAGATTCTGCTTGACCAGGCTTCGAAGACCTTCCAGCTGCAAATGAATACTCACTTTATCGTATAAACCTAAGTAAAGCCGAAAGATTGAAAGAGAACCGTCGACTGCATTACTTATGTTGTTGTGGATATAACACAGGAAGTATTATGAAGATGTATACCATTATTTTTACATGTGCATTAAGTGAAAATCTAACTCTGATTCATCACAAACGGAAAATTAATAAACAGCGCTACGGTCAACAAATGAACTATGCTCTCTTTGGCTGCACGGCAACCTCACTGGAATGTGCTCAGGATTGAGTAGGTTCTTCTTAGAACCGCTGTTTGGCCGTGGAATAGACTCAGGGACTCGTAAGTGCCGTATCGCGTCATCAATGTTGCCCCTGCAGATTTCAAGATTTATAAAGTTACTTTTTTCAAGACGATCTTGTAGCATTCCTCCATGTGCCCCGCGCGGACAGCTTGCTCCACAGCGGCCGTCCAGGTGATCTGCGAGGCCGCGATGATGGCCTGTCCGGGCCATGAGGTGAGCCACTGCTCGCGGGACCCCTCGCCCAGCGCCTGCAGACAATCCAGCACCGTTAGCCTCACTGCAACAAAAATCTCATCATAATCACTCAAATACCTTCAATAAGCAACATCACTGTCATCCAGCATGTCCTCCCATCTGCATAAGTAAAGCTCAGTGGCGGATTGATCAATTGTACAATTTCTGTTAGCTATGAATTGCTATTAATATTTGTCTTATATGTCCCATGTATGTCGTTAGATTCTCTGTCATAGATGTCACACCAATCACATGGGAGACCTTATCCTGTGTGAGTGAGTGGGTCCGCAATAATAAGGAGACCATACTGGACCAGTCCCTTTATCCGCGCCGTCCGCCACGCGCCGACCATCGCTTAGCCGACCGCCGAAGTTCACTGCTGCCTAATTGCTGTTCTACCACCTGATCATCATTCAACAACTCCTGACGTACTCCAAGAATCTTGGTTAAGTCAATTCTAGAACTTTCTAAATCTCAAATATTTAAAGTGTTGCAATAATTTAACTCGAAACTCTCAAATCCGATTATCATTAACTCAACTAAAATATTATCATAAAATTTAAACTTTCCAAATATAAATTAAGCTCACTATAATAACACATTAATTTAAATTAAGAAATTAACAAATTTAAAACATTTAGTTTTGATTTCACATTTATTTTTTAATGATTAGATGCTTCGGACTCCCTGGAGTCCATCTTCAATAAATCCATTATCACCACACACACACACACGCACACTGACACACTGTCACAACCGTGATCGCACACACCAACATTCCGACAGCTCCTATAAGTGAAGTTTCTGGAATGAATTTTCACTAGAGACCTTCATTTCAAAGGACCTGGATCCGGACACGATAGTCTTTGATATTACGAATAATTAATAAATTATCCATTTACTTATCTTATGTTTACTCTTTAAAAACTACTGCACAGTGGATACAATTACTCAAAGAAGACTCCTTCTTGACTGGCAATGCATCATCAGCAAATTTACTGTTAAGAGTGATCCGGACGTGTTGTGCAAAAGTTCCATTGAAATTATTTTTCTTCAAGAGAGATTTCTTGTGAGCAAAGGAATATTTTGTAAGCACTATTTACCATATATTTTTTTCACCTAAATTTTAGTTTTAAAGATTAAAGTATACCTGACCTGTGTTAGCCATGGTGTCTTCCAGCAGCAGCAGCCAGGACTCCACGTTGCCCACAGGATAGAACTGTAATTTCAGTTTCATCTCTTCTCCCTCGGCAGAATGCATTGCAACGATCTTGTTATCATCCTCGAATGTTAACTTAAATTAAATATACACCTTATTAGAATTCATTATGTTGAATTAGGTATGAAACTAATTTATTGTAATGAATACAAAAAAATGATATAAAAAATTCACTCAATCCTGATTACTTTCGAGCGAGGTTGCCATCACACTGCCTGCTACGGCAGTACTGCGGCCACAGGGAGTGCAATTCATTTCTCGACCGTGGCGCTGTTGAAAAGCTTGTCTTTTGTTTTAGATCAGAGATTGGATACTTGCTCTATATGTATGCGATGGCTGGTGTTAAGATAATCTTCTTCTTATATCCGTCCCATATGTGGAACATATGGTCATTACAAATTGACGCCATTTAGTTTTGTCAGCTGCTACTATCCATTTCTCATTCTAGGACACATCTGCACCTGAAAGGCCACTTGGAAACATTCATGGTTCCTGATAACTGAGCAGAAGTCCTAGTAGACGTCCTCTATAGCAGCCAAGGGGCTAAGCAAGACGGAGCTGTACTGAACAGTATGTCACGCATATTCTTGGGTGATTAGTTAATCGGAATTTTAAAGCAAATCATATGATTAGCCTGACGCTCCTGAGACCTAGACACATTTGTTCTAAGGGGTGGTTCAACCCAATCAATAGTATATCCATTGAAGAGTCACCTGTGCGATGGCCTCGAAGCACTTCTTGAGGTGCGGCTGCACGGTACGTGGCTGCCGTGCCCGTGCCAGGATCTGCAGCAGTTCGTCGTCAGCCAGGAAGTAGAAGCGCGGGAAGCGGCTGCGCGTCAACTCGGCGATGCTGGTACAGGCCGCGCGCTACCTCGCCCAGCTGCACCAGCGCGCCCGCCAGCCGCTCGTGCAGCGCGCTGGCCGGGCACACGCGCATGACCTGCAGTGACCATTATCATCATCATCGTCATTGACAGCAACATAGACAGCAAAGCCAGGTACCTCGCAATCACTATTCCTTAACAACTTTCTAGGAGACAGACGCTTGTAGAAGGGATGACATTATTACCACATATAGCCAAGGGTTGTAAGTCCAATAGATGTTGTCTTCGAGCTGTGGCCATAAAGAATAATTCCGTCTTTTCCGGATTAAGGGCGAGCCTATTTGCTGACATCAATTGTCCGATCTCTTCTATACAGCCGACCATCCTTTTTTTCATGTTGCCAATGTCCTCGGGCCCACAAGAAGAGTAGAGCTGGCAGTCATCTGCGTAGCAGTGTACTTTTATTTCCGATCTCTCAGCAATCTCCTCAATTTCCTTGGTGTATAGAATGAAGAATAATGGGCCGAGAACTGAGCCTTGTGGGACACCACATGATAGAGTAGATGGTCTCGACGTTTTATTCTGTATACAGATGGTTTGCTTACGGTTTTCTAGGTATGACTGAAACCAGTCTAGGGCTTTTCCAGATATACCGTAATGTATGCTGTTTACCTTTGAACAAGAGATAATCTTTGTGATTTAAAAGATTATATATATACATACTCGTAGAACACACTTTTATTTAAAGAATAAAACAAGTAAAACTTTGCTTGAAGCCACTGAGTTTTTATCAAAACTACTACTTATTAGTAATCTTTTTACCGGTTTCGGTGCCACCGCACCTCCATCAGAAGCTATTTACTAAAGATAAGTCAGTAGCGAAACCAGTTAAGTGGTTATTTCATACAAAGCTTTACTTATTTCATTCTCATATATATTGATACCGGTTGCCAGTAGTACTTCATGATCTCGTTCTTAAAAACTAACCAGTAGCGCCTCTGCTAACCGGTGGCCAACGAGAGAGCCGTGTGGTTCTCGGTGTCACCGTGGGTGACAGGACGGTCGACGTAGCGCCAATCGAGAACCTAGCGGCCGAGCAATGTATCACTCTCCACGTGGCTCGCAGTCTGAGGCTTACCGCACATGGAGTGGGTCAAGGTTGAGTCGGTCCCTTCCGGGCTGTGGCTTAGTCTCCTGACATTTGCATTAACGCATGCCATAGTTTTCAGTCAAATTCTGTACCCCTCGGTATCAATATATATTGTTTCATTATTTTACCAATGGGTTCTCCAGCACCGAGGCCATGATTCTCTTCCACGTGAACACCATGGAGTTGTACTTCTGCGCCTCTATAGGCAGCTCTCTCCTGATGTCTTCGGAGGTGAAGATCGGCTCCAAGATCAGCCACTGCCTAGAAATACAAAAAGAAACTAGTATGTATTGTGCCCGCAAACACTCCACGGCTATAATAGGTGTATTTTATAAACCCAATAAGGTAAATTATGTTGTTACTAATTTTTCTTAGAAAAAAACTATGAGGCAGTCACATATTTATAACAAAACACGAAAAACTGTACAGAAAGGATCAAAAGAAAATATTTTGAAAAGATAATGCATAAAGTATACGTGAATTGACCAAGTTTTTTGTTCTTTAGTTTATTAAATTTTTCATGCATGTTTTAAGTTGGCGTTTACTTCTGGCACCGTCGGTTGTTGTCCTGGACCTGAAAGCATCCCAGTTGTCGTGAGGCTCCATGCTTACTTCTGGCACTCTATCCACAGCTGGACAACTTCCTGGGCCAAGGTCAGCTGCTCGGTCCACTCTGCCAGGCGATCCTCAAACGCAGCCCTGAAGGGCGAGAAGCCCAACTGCTGCGTAGCCAGGATATGGTCGTCGAACAACTGCATAGTGTCGTCGGAGATCTTCAAAATGTACATGCCTGGAAATACAATTATTCACCAAATATGAAACAGTGTCTAGAAGTCTGAGGACAGAAAATAAGATAATTTAGTAGGTTTACATGAAATGAGATTAATTTCATTGAAGGTGTAGTGCTGTAAAGTGATGCTGATTATTTTATTATTTTTTTTTATTTTTTCGATCGATATTTCTTGGTGCAATTCCATAATATTAGATATAAAATATTTCTTTTATAGCTAATTATTTAATTCTCATTGAATGCAATATCATATAATAATTGAGGCTAGACTAAAACATGATGATGAAGACTCCTCAGCTGGCTGGCTAGAACCCACAGTATACAAATAGTTCAGATATTCTATTGGTTTATCCACTTCATCACAGATTTGATTGTGATAGGAACACTGACGGTTGGTACTCGTGACAAGACGACGCGCAGAACGCTAAGGTACAAACAGCCAGTGCAAGCGCTGGCACGAGACCGAAGTACGAGAAACAGCTAACTAGACTACATTAACTTTTTCTGTTATTTTTCTCTCATTCGGCCAACATGTTGTACAGCGACTCAAGGATGGAGTACTCCATAACCTAGTCCTCTCTTGTGACTCACCCGTGTTCTTGTAAGGAATCAGCTCCAGCTTGCGGTCGCTCCACTCAGCCAACATATTGTCCAGCGCCTCTTGAATGGAATACTCCTTCGCAGCAACCTCACCGATCCTCTTGATGACCTCCTCATGCTCAGCCAGACCCTGCTCTAGGAACCCCCGCAAGTTCGGCTTGTCGGGGATTACCATTTCTAGACCTGAAAAATCCAAAGTAAAAAACACAAAAACCATATCTAAAGATAAAGTACCTAGCCCTGATGTATAAGCACCATTTTTCTTTTTTTAAGTCGTTATGCTTATAATATACATTTTATTTAGTAGAATTCAAGTGATTTGTACTAATATAGATAATGCTGGTGTAGACGACAGCTTCCAGTTCCGCTGACGATCCGCTCTACGGGCGTGTATCGGTTTTCCGCTCTTCACTAGACCATCTTCTCCCAGTTACTTGTAAGGTAACTAGTTACGCCATCAATCTGAAGTGGGCGGACAGCCTCATTTCTCCAGATTTCAGGCAGCCGGCGCGGCTTTACAGGAGGGTGGGAGGTAGAAATGAAACGCAAGAGATTCAAGTCTAAACTGATTTATTTAACGTTCAAGTCGGTGCTTTTATACATTAATTTTCTGGTACCTACTTTTGCGGCCGTGGGAATAGTTTCGGTCGCACGGGTCTGTATTCCTTTCTTAGGGTTTTATTACTATACGAAACGTTCCTGGAGATCAGTAATCCTAGCCATAAACATCGGTTTATGTTTTTATGGCTAAAACTGAAACGTATCCTAGGTCCGTTCGCACGCTTTACTAAACAAAGGAACACTTTCTGAATATTTAATATTTATGACATCTTCCCGAGAATAGACGCATCTCACGCTGGCCAACAAAGGGCGACGTTTTTGGCTTATTGAATATTTATGACATCTTCCCGAGAATAGACGCATCTCACGCTGGCCAACAAAGGGCGACGTTTTTGGCTTATTTAATATTTATGGCCCCCTTTCTAACAATCGGTCGGGGCTCACGGACTGTTTCTTTATTGAAGGTCCGCCCGATAATACTCGTGGGATGCAAAGTATAATAAACCATCGAATTCCTATATCATTACAAATAACACATAACTATCAACAGCTGTCGTTTTCAGCGTGAGACGTACGTAACACTCCCACCGTGCAGTCTCTGCTGTACTCTGCCTCGGACGTCTCGACTCGTTCTGTGTTGAAAACCGCCAGCTTCGCCGCTGGCCGCGTATAAGTCCCTGTTGCGGTCTTTATCTGAACCACGCGAACCTGCCCGTCGGCTGCTGGAGTCGCTCGCGTTACTCGTCCCCGTGGCCATGTGTTGCGCGGCAACTTCGGATCCGCAACGAGTACCAGGTCTCCTTCCTGAATCGGCTCCGTCGGGGTCCTCCACTTCGGGCGCCGCGCCAACGTTGGTAAGTACTCCCGTACCCACCGACGCCAGAAAGCATCTGCCATCTGTTGTGACGCCCGCCATTGTTTCTTGAGACACATCTTCTCCTCCTCCGTGTCGTACTGTACCAGGGTCGTCATGCCACCAGCTGACCCTGTGTAGTCTCTGCTGTGCACCGCACCGGATGTCCCACGTGAATGTCGGCGCGAATGGCCGCATGCGCCCGCCGGGCGGTGGCGGCTCCCCGTAGCAGAACCTTCATCTCGTCGCCGGAGGAGCGCCTCTGGGAAGAACGCACACGTATCGCCTCGTCGTCGACGATCTTCTCTGCCCGGAGCTCACACTCTCCTTCGGGCTTCAGGCGTTGGGGATTCTGGCAGCGATCGACAAATCCCGTAGTCCGAGCGGTTGTCCTTGGCGGTCTCGTCCTCGATGAAAACCGCGGCACGCTCGGCGGTCCCTCCGTTACGCTGCAGTGCCCCACGAAGTGTCCAGCTTCATCGCCGCCTTTCGGTTGAGCGCACGTGCCGAACGCAACGTGGCCCAGCGGCGTATCACTCACAATTACGCCATCACGCCGGAATTGCGCAATCCTTCGCGGCACTATTAGCTCGGCACTGTCTAGACCTATGATAATTTCAGGCCTCACTTTCACACTGGTGACACAATTGTCGTTTAAACTGTCCTTTAAGTCAATCCACCTCCATTGGAGGTAGCCGGGAAGCTTCGACGCCATCTCCGCGAGCAGCGCCGTCGAGACGAGATGCTGCGCGCCGTAACTCTCGAGTGACGGCACGGTATTTCTGATTAGAGTTGTGTAATCTACAACAGCAATCACACTTCTATCCGGGAGCTGCGGGACCCTGCTCACCCGATTAGTCAGCATGTTGACGATGACTCGAGGATTCCCGAACTCTTTGTCCAGGATCTGCATCACTTCCGGAACGTTTTCCGGATCTGACAGCATCTCGCTCACCATGTCAAAGGCTCGTCCGCTCAAGGCCTTTTGTAGCCGGAGTCCATTTTCGACATTTTTCAGCTTGCACAATTTCGTCGATTGGATGAATTGTGTTTCAAAATTGCGCCACTCTAGCGGTTCCCCGAGAAGGGTGGTAGGTCTTGGACCCCTGTCCGCCTTGCCATCATCGACTGTATTTCGGCATCATCCAGCGTCCTAGGCTTCTGCATGTCTCTCAACCATTCGTGAGTATGACGGTCGAGGTCGGCAGCCATTCCCCTCGATGCTGAGTTCTCGTACGCCGCGAATTCATCTCGATAGACGCCCGCGTCCCACTCGTGGGCTCGGTAGTTCAGCATCCTTGGTGCTGGCGGCTCCCGCCTCACCCACTGGTGAGCAGGATGTTCGGGCTCAGCGTCCGCCTTCCACGGCGCTGGGCGCTCTCGAGCCGCGGCGACCGTATGCCCCGCGCGCTCTTCACAAGCAGTCTCGTAGCTCAGCTGCTGTTGCGCGGCTGGCTCCCGCCTCGCCCACTGGTGAGTAGGATGACCGGCCTCAGCGCCCGCCCTCCATGGCGGCGCTGGGCGCTCTCGAGCCGCGGCGACCGTATGCCCCGCGCGCTCTTCACGAGCAGTCTCGCAGTTCAGCTGCTGCCGTGCGGCTGGCTCCCGCCTCACCCACTCGTAAGCGGGCTGCTCGGCCTCGGCTTCCGCGCCCGACCGACACGGCGCTGGGCGCTCTCGAACCGCGGCAGCCATATGCCCCGCGCGCTCTTCACGACCAGTCATGGAGCTCAGCTGTTCTTGCGCGGCTGGCTCCTGCCTCACCCACTCGTAAGCGGGCTGCTCGGCCTCGGCTTCCGCGCCCGACCGACACGGCGCTGGGCGCTCTCGAACCGCGGCAGCCATATGCCCCGCGCGCTCTTCACGACCAGTCATGGAGCTCAGCTGTTCTTGCGCGGCTGGCTCCTGCCTCACCCACTCGTAAGCGGGCTGCTCGGCCTCGGCTTCCGCGCCCGACCGACACGGCGCTGGGCGCTCTCGAACCGCGGCAGCCATATGCCCCGCGCGCTCTTCACGACCAGTCATGGAGCTCAGCTGTTCTTGCGCGGCTGGCTCCTGCCTCACTCCACTCGTAAGCGGGCTGCTCGGCCTCGGCTTCCGCGCCCGACCGACACGGCGCTGGGCGCTCTCGAACCGCGGCAGCCATATGCCCCGCGCGCTCTTCACGACCAGTCATGGAGCTCAGCTGTTCTTGCGCGGCTGGCTCCTGCCTCACCCACTCGTAAGCGGGCTGCTCGGCCTCGGCTTCCGCGCCCGACCGACACGGCGCTGGGCGCTCTCGAACCGCGGCAGCCATATGCCCCGCGCGCTCTTCACGACCAGTCATGGAGCTCAGCTGTTCTTGCGCGGCTGGCTCCTGCCTCACCCACTCGTAAGCGGGCTGCTCGGCCTCGGCTTCCGCGCCCGACCGACACGGCGCTGGGCGCTCTCGAACCGCGGCAGCCATATGCCCCGCGCGCTCTTCACGACCAGTCATGGAGCTCAGCTGTTCTTGCGCGGCTGGCTCCTGCCTCACCCACTCGTAAGCGGGCTGCTCGGCCTCGGCTTCCGCGCCCGACCGACACGGCGCTGGGCGCTCTCGAACCGCGGCAGCCATATGCCCCGCGCAAGAACAGCTGAACTGCGGTTATTAGATATGTCTTCGCTTGGTTTATTCCATTAATTAATTTATTAATAAATTAATAAATTAATTAACAATACAAAGTTAGATACCCGATAATGGCATTTCAAGTTTCTCATCCAAACTTGTTCCAACTGTGATACGTTACACGTGAGACTATATCCAAGGATCGTAAATAAGTACCACACCATAGTGTTTGTTGCAGATATGTTTTATTGAGACTCGTCGAAGGTATCATGAAATTTATATGATATATGAATTTTGTGATGAATGTACTAACCCGTTTTTTCTGTAAATTCTTGCCAACGCTTCTCGTTCATGCCAGGGCTCTGCACAGCTACCAGAATCGGTATGAGAGGCTTGAATTCTTCTATCTCTTGCTAAAAACATTGTAACGTGTAAAGAGTGAGTAGTTAAGTTGCGAATTGTTACGGCAGTTCGTAGATAATTACATTTTTCTAAACTATTTTGCAGAAATCAATTTTTAGAATACTCACATAATAAACAAATAAACATAGTAAATTGATACAAAAGCCCCCCCATCACATACGGGTTAAGCAGGCATCCAAGCACTGATCCCACCCAAACGACAAGCCAATCAACGGTAGTTGAGAAAAACACTGCACTGTCTTCTCCCTTGTTCTTCTCCCTAAGCAGTACTGCCATAGTAGCAGACAGTGTTTCGGCAAACTCACTATCAAATGGGTCAGGATTGATCACATTTTTCTTAGAACCACGCTTGTAAATTGTGGAATAGCTTGAAAATCATTTTACTTACGAACCTTAATTATGTATTATTATATTTTTCAAATAAATAAAAGTCATACCTTGGTGCCGTGGCTTTTTTAGTTTGGTATCAGCACACACCTAGAGTCTTAGTAAAATAGTAATATACTTGTGATAAACTGACCCTTATAGTGGCAGCGACCTTCTGCACCAGCGGCATGTCCGTGAAGGTCTTGCAGCACTTGATCATGACCTTGAGCTGCTCGTTGACGGTCTGCTCGATGGTGTCCGCCTGCACTTGCGACAGGGGGTTGTCCAGCCAGCCGGTCTTCAATTCGAGGAATTCTAAACATTTCATAAATATGGATTATATTTAACATTCTTAAATCTAGTGGTATGAATTAACAGGCGTGGGTGGGTGGAAGCAGTTAGTGTAACGGATAATTGAGGTGTGATGGAGGTAGTCAGATCGGCACCAAACTTCAGTAGCGCCACTAATACCCCCACGGTAGTGCCACCTGGAATGACAGCGGTAAAACGAGGCACCACTCTCCACGCGGAATCAGTTTGCTGTGTTACGCGCTTGCAGGTGGGTCAAGGTTGAGTCGTTTTCTGATTGGATCGTTTTCATATCCCCACCGCAGACTCAAAGCATCAGCATTAACGCGTACCATTAGTTTTACGTCTAACTTTGTATTTTTAATGTAATTACAGTTAACTCAAGTCATGGATTTAGTCAATTAACCCCTTGGTATCGATGTATAAGAGAAATTTACGCATAATGTGCTTGAAATGATAAGTCCTCTAATGGCAATACAAACACCTGGTAGTCTTTGAATAGCGAGTGGCGCATAGTGCACCTCAGGGTGGACTCTTAAAGTCACGTGCTTATATTATAGAAACCACAAGTTGTGATGTGAGTCTTGCTAGGTGGAAGGGTTCCCTAAGCAATGTCACTGGCTTACCTGCAGCCGTGGCCCACAGACTGTTGAAGGGCTCGAACTCCTTGATGAGCCCCTCGAGTTGCTCGTACGGAGTGACCGGCGCGCGCAGCAAGGCCTGTCTCTTGTTCAGCAGCTTGCCGCGCTCCTGCGCTTCCTTGATCTGCTTCCACACCTTTGTGATGTCCACGGCGGTCTCTTTGACCTAACGGAAACATCGCTTTTAGATCAGTCACCTTTGAAAGAGAATCCGCAATGGAATTATATCAAATATTGAATATGGTGTTTGTGTATACGATTTGACGCAAATCGATAATAAAGTCACCACTTTGATACACACTGGATATAGCCCTAGCAAGCTGTTGCTGAAAAGCCTCGATATGCGATATTTCGTCTCTTATTTTTGTTCGCTCATCTGATACGCACATATAAAAATGCTAGTCTAAATTTTAAATTTAAGTAGTTATAAGTTTTTACAGTCGCTCCATTTCACGTGAGAGCGGCTAGTTTATTAATTTCGATGCAGCGACTGTCACTGCTGCCGCCCGTCAGTCTCTACTCGGGCGTTGTCATTCGGCTCATTCTCGTGTCTCGGGCAGAAGATTTTTTCAGTTTTTTAACATAAAATAAATGTTGATAAATTCTTGATGAGATCTTTGCTTTGGCGATCTGCTCCTGATCCATCCACCAAGCATCCCGATGACGATCCCGGCGATCTGGAGTCGCTTTAATTAGATGGAGTATGTCAACTTATTAAAACATTGACGTCTTACACATTCTTATTTGGATCCATCTTAAGGATGCATATTTATAGTGAACGGAAGAATTTCAGCTCGTGCTCAGCATGGTACTAGCTTCTATAGGTGAGCATCAGGATCCTGTCCTCCCAGAACCTTGTGTTGGGCAACATTCATCCTAGCGTCACCTTGGTGATGTCGCACTGTCCCTGCAGAGCGACGCACTGGCCCGTAAAATTCTCAATCTCCTCCATGAAGGCGATCTCGTCCTCTTTGTGGATCTTGGCAAGCTGGTCCTCCTCTACAGCCAGAGTGTCGGACACTTCTTTGACCTGAAACAACAAGTCATCATTGCACCACTTATTACTACTGACGACAGACCGTTGGATCGTTGCGTGTTAAATTTTATACAAAAATATCATTTGCCATCGCGTATCATAGTATCAATTTTGACTCGTTTCCATCCAATGGTTTACCTTCTGCAATAGTACAAACATTGGTAAAGTCTTAATATGTATATTGATCTTAAATAAACAATTTAACGTAGTCTAGCCATTAAATTATTAATTTGACGATAAAACTCCAGACAAATTAATACACACATACAAATCTACATCAAATATCATACTTTATGACATTTCTCTGCACCTTAGCTCTTCACTATGGAGCATAGTTCACGGTTAAAATTTCAGCGTCTGCTATTTTCTTTTTCTCTGATATTGATGAGAGAAAAGTCATAAAATATATTATTTGATGTAGATTTGTATATGTGTATCAATTGTTTACAAATATTGGTATATAATAATAAGAATATTGAAATTTATTGTAAAAAAAACTGATACAAAAGATCTAATTTAGTGTTTTCTCGGAATGAGTATATTTAGTAATGCGTTAGTATTGATCATATTAATAATAAATATTTACAAACCATTTGACTGAGTTTGTGCGGCCACCCGATGGCTTCCCATAGCAGCCGGAAGTCCTCCAAGTCGAGAGCGAAGTAGAAAAAATCTAGTATTTCCAAATCCTGTAAATATATAATTTAAAACGAATGAATATGTCACTCCTTATAACGTGTTTGTAACTAATTTAAAAAGTTCGATATGTCGTGAAAAGCACTGCGCCTAGTCACAGGCCAGGTAGAGCAGTGAGCAGGGTTTGTACATTTACAGGTAACAAGTAAGTAGATATAGCTTCAGAGCTCACCGCGCGCGCCACCCTCACGACCTCCTGCTGCACGGCTATGCTGGACGGCAGCACGCTGAGCAGCCACGCGCGGATATCCGCCACGTGCTCCAGCGAGGAAGGCCGCTCCGCCACGTGGCGCCCCAGCGAGCGGTACTGCCCCAGCACGTCCTCCAGCACCAGCCGCTGCTCGGCAGCGTGCATTTGCAGCAGCCCCTCGATGGTGTCGCTCTGCTTTTTCACCAGTGAATCCTACAACATAATGTGCTCTATATAACGATAGGTCATTATTAAAGATCGATAGAATGGAGACACCGTGGCTTATTCCAAGCCATTGGACCAGTCAATTCATGACTGGGCACGGCAATTTTAAGGCTAAACTCTTCAAGCTTAGCCTCGTTGATGGTCCAGACTGCCCAAGTGGTAGCTCCTTGCAGGACGCTGAACACGTTTTGTGGCATTGCCCAATATTAGATTTAAGTAGGCAAAGGCTCTTTAGCGTAATCCAACAGAAGCCTGGACCGGTTGGGTATATCGACCTTATATCTACGGAGCCCAACTATCATGCATTTTCTGTATACGCGGCGACCTTCGGCGAAGAAGTCAAAAAGTCCAAATTTTAACGTCTGAAGTACTAACTTTTACACCCACGTTTGGTGTTGCTCACTAAAGCCCGTCACTTGTATAACGAGAAAGTACTCTGAAAGCAATGCCTTGGTAAGTGCTCCCAAGGAGCGCAGGTACAAGGCGACCGGCCCGGGGGGCTTTAGGCCCCAAAAAAGAAAATATCATTATTAAAAAATAATCATGTCTATAAGATTCATCATCATCATCACCACCACGTCCGCTACCTTAGTTAGAGCATACGGTTATCATAATCTGCCATCACAAACCTTTATTAGCCGCGATAGACTTAGCCACATCTTATATCATATGTCTGCCTCCCGCAGCTCAACCGAGTACATTATATTTATAGTTTCTGGCAGCTTTCTAAAATGGCGCGAGCTCGCAGTCTTTAAGCAAAAGCAGCTGTACTTTATGCTCTCCTGCGTCATTCTAAGTGCATGTTCCAACCGAGTCTACCTTCACCTACTGACCGACTGTAATATATGCAAATTTGCCTTGTCCGCTTTCTCACCTCAACATGCTTCACAAAGTCAAACTATTACGATGAGATTAGGGCACACAAATACCCGATCAAACTCATCAACCCTGTTCTTTGGTTCCCTTCAATAAATTTACCGTCTTGGAACGACACGTAGAAGGTAGTCAGTGAAGGACTGATCATTAAAGGCAACAATTCTCCAGAAGAGAAGCGCACGTGTAAGAAGAGAATCCTACCTTCAATGCTTCAACGCTGACCACAAAAGGACCGATGTTAATAGTTTGCGGCAGTCGCACAATCAGCTCGTTCATCTCGTCGTAATGATGCTGTATCTCTTCTTTTATTTCTATTGCCGAATGTTTCTCGCTTCGGTACGCTCTGAAAGAAGAAAACACGATTTTACATGAGAAATAATAGCATTATCCCCGTGACAGTAGTTAAGCTTTTAAATGGATGCAGAAAATTATTTTATTTAAATCTCGTTTTTTTCTTCACTTATTTTTTTATAATAAACAATAATACTTCCAAAATTTCATTTACTTCGAAGTAGAAGATGGGTATATTTTTTAAATTCAATAAAAGTACATTCAGAAGGCTTAAATGGAATACATATTTTTTTATTTTCCTCCCATAATCTAACTTAAATTGAAATTTACTTTGATCATAATTTAATACCGATTTCAGTGTTTTTCTCATACAAATAAAATAAATGTTATTTTTCAACTTACTCTACATAAGCTTCGTGATTAAATTCATACATTTCTTGATAAACTTCGAACTGCTTACAATAGGACTTGAGTGGAATGATGGCTTGTTGGTAGGCGCGAGTCAGGCGATTTCTGAAACATTACAAATAATACAACATGAAGCGCTACAACAGAAGAAATACAATAGATGCAGCACAAGTCTTGTGAATATACTTTTCTGCAAATATTATATGTCGTTGCTGCTCTATAAATCTTACAAACTGATTCTTCTCTCACTTTGGACGCGTTCAAAAATATTGACATCAGCTCGATATACCCCATGCAGACTAGTGCCGAAAACCTCGATATCCAATCTTTCGTTTTTTATTTTTGTTCGCTCGTCGGACATATATGTGTCGCTATTTTAGTAGTTTTGACAGAAGATAATTTGTCAAAAGGCCGACAGGTGATAGAAGGGCGCTGCGGTGTTTTAAAACGCGCCGTCAGTTCGGCTCGGCCTTCAACGGAGGTAGATTATTGATTTTCCGTGGCTTGAACCGAATACCAAATTTTGTAAATTTTTATCTTGTTATTAAATATATGTCAACGTACTTCAGAAAAAGTCTATGTTGTTCATCTACTCCTCACACGTCCACCAAGTGTCTTAATAACTGTCCCGGCGACGCGAAGTCGTTTCGTCCTTAAGTAAAGGGGATGTTAATATATTTAAAATTGAGAGTATATCTGTTGATCTCCAGAATTAGAAAAGATACTTTCAATTTTTTCAATTGATTCAAAAGCATATGAATGTTTGAAATGTAGATATTCTCATGTACCTGTACCCGACGACCAGCTCGTCCAGCAACCCAATCGACGTCAAATACAATTCCTTTTCGAATGTCAGGTTTAACAAGATCTGCGGGTGGATCTGCTTTATGAAGTGGCAGCTGTACAACATGTCCTCGAACATCTTCAGAATCACGGCCTGCGACAAACAATACCAGTATAAAATATTTGTATTTGTGGTGGCCACACCGTCTGTTGGCAGCTATTCTTGCCATGACGTGCAATAAGATTGTCAGTAGCGCTTGGCGCGCCTAACGGAGAGGGTGCGTGTCGGCCATTGCTGACATGTGCGTGGACTATTGCAACCACGCGTTGACTTGATACTACACCCATCCAAGTACTATCCGCGCCCAATGTTGCTTAACTTCGGTGCTTTCAACATGGTATGGTCGTTGGCTATACTGCAGTATTATTAGTGAGTATAATACGCTAAGCGCAACGACGAATCTACCAGTTGTTAAAAGAGGACTGGTGGCGTGTCTTGTGCCGGGTTCTGGAGACTGACTGCCGTTGGCCCTCGTGGTTAGTTGCATGTCTGCATGGTGTTGCCACAGGTAATGATTCTTACTGTTATTAGGTCCATAGTACGTTACTTGACATAGAGCACTTACCCCGAAGCCATCAGGAGGCGTGGAGTAGTGTGGACCGTTGTCTCCCATGAGCAGGTCCACGTGGAACAGAGCGTCCGGCGTCTGGAATGGCGAGTCCACGAGGTCCTCGCGAGGCCACGCGAAGTCGGGCCCGAGGTGCAGCGCGCAGAAGCACGGAGTCTCGCAGGCCTGCACCAGCGTGTGCATGGCGGCCTCCACGAGGTTCCGCAAGGTGGACTGCGACAACCAACAATAATCCATTAGTCTTAAGATCGCGAATATTGATCACCCATCACTTCTTTCACTACCATAAGCATTCTTAGGTAGATTGAATTCGTTGTGCTCCGAGTCGTTGGTCCCGGAACAATCATATAAGTTTAAGTAAATACTTATTCCAGCCAAAAGAAACGTCATAACATAACCGTTCAGTGACGCTTAGCGTGCCTCGGGGTGAGGGTGTAATGTATAAGCTAAGTTATGATCTGCATCCAATGCTGCTTGAATTCAAAATAAAGGACAAAGTTGATTTCTTCTTCTTCTTTTGCTTACCTGGAGTTTGTGATCATCAACTGATATAATTTTTGTTTCGTTCCAAGTCATATCTTTACTTGAGATCCGTGGAATGGTTGCATACAAACAATATATAACTCCCGACTTCCCTGCAGAATTATCCCCAGAGTGTTTGAATAAAAATCAGTGATAGTATGCAAGTTCAGCAAAACAGCCGATGCTCTCGAGGCCTGAAGCAATAAGTTCCAAGGAACTGCTCAACACTAACTCACCTGCATTCTAAACCTGACGAGCTGCATCAGCCTGCTCAGCTTGCTCACTTCGTAAGTCTTCCAGTCGCTTACAGAGATGTCGTACCACCTGCAAGCAACATGTTACAGTTAATACTACCCGGTAGTGAGATAGTTCGTCTACAGACTCTTACGCATGTTCACGGGACATATAAAGCGGATATGAAAAATAATAAATTCAATTACGAACAAAGTAAATGTTGATTTTTAATATACAATACATACCCAATTTTTACATCCTGTAGATTCATTTTCAGCAAGAAAGCAATATTGTCCGACCAATCCGAATGGAGGTATTTAAACATCTGTAAAGAATACATTTGTATTATTGTCGTTCAACATTATATGAAGAGAGTATGGTGCTACATAGTATGGTGCTACATAGTATGGTGCTACATAGACTTTACAGAGAAAGCAACTCGCCTTGGCTGTGGCGTTGTTCTGGATCTCTTCGAAGACTTCGAGGCGTAACTGCCTGGTGAAGTTGTTCGTGAAGAAGGCGCCTTGCTCGGCCAGGACGCCCTCGTGCAGCAGCGGCGTGTAGGAGGCCGCGGCTCCTGCCTCCGCCCACAATGAGGCCCAGCCCGTCCGCCCCCGCGCCAACACCACGCCGACAGACTCCACGAAGTAGCAACCTAGATAATACGACAACACCAGCTACAACCAGCTACAACCAGCTACAACCTCCTATTTCCAGCTACACCTCCCCTACAAGCAGCTGGAACATAGAACAGTGACTCCCACCTCCACGGATCAGCAGTCTGGGACAACACGATAAAACCAACTGCAATCCCTTAAAACCAGCTATAGCTACCTACAACCTTCAACATCAGATTTAACTAGTTACATCCCCCTACAAGCAGCTACGACATGGTGCAGAGACCCCCAACTTTCACGGAGCAGCAGTCTGGGAAAACACGACAACACCAACTACAACCAGTTGTACCAAGGAGTAAATTGACTAAAGCCACGACTTCAGATAACTGTCGCTCATTTAAAATTTAAGCAAAAGAAAATACAGGCGTAAAAATAAGGAAATGACTTAACCTTGACTCGCTCGCAAACGCGGCAGCCGACAGACTGACACCAAGTATTCAATGCGCAAACATTCACTGTTATGCCGACGACAGCACTGTCCATGAGAGTATAAGAAGATTATATGGAAGTATAAGAAGTTTATGGAAGACATAAACCTCCGAAACATTCGGAACTATCTGCTGCTAGGGAACCTCTGGTGGAGAAGATGAACATGTCTCTTGAAAGGGTTTCACGATGGGGCGACCTCAACCTCGTCAGTTTCAACATTTCCAAAACACAATCATGTACTTTCTCCACCAAGAAGACTGCTATGGATCCTGTATCTTTCAACGGTTGTTCTCTTCCGAAAGCAAGCTCCATCAACATGCTTGGATTATCAATATCGAATAATGTCAAATATTACGAGTCAATTAAGTGTAAAGCCGGTCTCGCTTCCAAAAAACTAGGTGTATTATATAGATCACGTCGGTATTTCAACGATAAACAACTTCTTCTTCTATATAAAGGACAAATCCGACCTATCCTTGAATACGGCAGTCACCTTTGTATTGGAGCCCCAAAATACCTTCTAAACTTAATTGACTCAGTTCAAAGAAGAGCAATTCGTTTGATAAACAATGACACCCTTACGTCTAATCTACAATCAATGGAACACAGACGTAAGGTTGGTTCTCTTAGTCTTTTCTACCGTTATTACCACGGTCGCTGCTCTTCGGAACTTAAAGAACTAATTCCTCCTGCACCCACTCACAGCCGACAAACTCGTCTTACACTTGCCGAACATCCATACACGGTTAATATATGTCGACCAAGAACTGGCAGCTTCCAAAGTTCCTTCCTTAATGCCACCGGTAACCTATGGAATGCTCTTCCAGCGTCTGTGTTTCCTCCTTCCTACAATCTGGATCTCTTCAAGAAACAGATAAATATACACTTGCAATCTCCCCAACCCACACACAAACACGAACACAACACACGTTTCCCGAATGCAGCGTCCAGCCTCCCTGGCTGAGCGTCATAGAGTGCACTGGTCTTGACCGGTGATGTAGAGAATGGTACCTCGCTTTACCGATGTCTCTCATTGTGACGCTAAGAAGAATTGAGAAACAGAGTTTTCTAGCAGGTGAAGTAGTTCCTAGGTGTGGTAACAAATACTTCACCGAGACGAGCGGATGTCATCTCCATGACTCTACGTCTCTTTAAAATGAGTATAAAACATTTTTTTTTGCCGGAGCACACTAACACAATACATGGTGTCACTTGTCCCATCATTGAGCTATTTCAATTGGAGGTAGACAAAAATCGATTCCGTCAACACCATCCTTTCACAAAACAGTAAATCCCATAAAAAATGGACGTTGTACGAATGCTATAAATGTTGCCAGGTATAATTTCAATTAATGTTATTTAACTTTTTTTAAGAGATGGGATGAATATTGTTTGACGTTCCCATTGCCCGGAACAATTTGTTAAGTTGCTTACCTCTGTCAGGAACTCGAGGTTTCTCCATCTGCGGGACTTTGTCTTGAAAGTGCTCAAGCCCTTCCAGGATTTTGCCGCGGAACATCATGTCGACATTGGCCTTTTTAAAACTCATGTGCACCTGAAATTGAACATCACATCAGGACTCATTAAACTCTTTAATCAACTCCCACCGATAAGGGGTGTTGGCATGACAACCAAGTAATTACTTTCAAGGTGTAACCATTGGCAAGGTTATCTCTATATTATCACTTATGCTTTTATCTTCATTCCGTATCTGCTCTCTAGTTGTGGTAATATTCAATACATGGTTTCATAGTCCACGCGCGCGTCCCTCAAGTTCTTTAAGAGCAACTGACTATTTCACAGCGGCGCGTCGCATTAGCAATATTGCCACCACTGCTTAGGCATAAGAATGTCACAAACTGCAGCCCCAAAGTTCTGTTAGTCGCTACGTTTCTCGCTTAATCCCGTGTCAGCTCTGCCTTCTGGAACTCCAACAAGTCTGAGAGAGATCGGGGGCATACCTCGTCCTTGACCTTCCTGACGGCCGACCTGCTGACCGGCCGGGGGAGCCCGAGCACCGCCACCAGGCTGCAGGCCTTCCTCAGCAGCTCCCCGGGCAGCGGAGACAAGCCGCTCAAGTTGGCGCAGTCCAGGTACAGATCGTATCTGCAGAAAACATTCAATCGTGACTTGATAAACAAAATGTCTACGCTCGCTTTATAGAGCTTTATACACAATAGGTCTTCTAAACGCTTCTGCGCATTTATCGGTCAAGACACAGTCGCTACAAACCAATACATTCCAAACAACACACATCACATTGGTTGAGAGTTTCGGCGAGAATCCAGTACAAGCTATGCCTCTTAGCTTACAAGGCACTCAACGGAACTGCACCGGGCTATTTGACAGAACTTATCAAGCCTTCAGAAATAAGCACGCGTGGAGAGACACTCAGATCGGCTAGAGCAAATAGAAACACCCTTCAGCTGACGGGAGGTAGTCCTAGCACGGTATTTGGCAATCGGGCTTTCAGCTACACGGCACCAATGGCCTGGAACTCGCTACCGGAAAACATAAGAGAGCTTAAAGCGGATGCATCCTTCAGAAGCAGACTCAAGACCCATCTTTTTACTCAGAGAGGCAAAGAAGCGCTTTTTGAATGATCATTCGGTCATAAAAGAGCGCTATACAAATACTAATATAATAATCTTGAGATAGCAACAAATCACAAAGAAAGGCAGCTCGAGGCACGCACTTAGTATACTAACTTCATCTCTGTTCTAGACTGAGGTATGTTGTCACGATATTCTATGCTGTATTGTCGCGGAAAGGCCATAAGTTACTTGTTAATAAAGTAGCTTTTAGGAGCTTCCAATGATGGATCTCTGTCTGACACCTTCATACAAGAACGGAAAGGGTGGGTTTAGTCTATGCTCGCCTTATGTCTGTCTCCACTTTGTTCCTCAACTCGAATGCCGCCTTAATGCTGCGAGCTGCAGTTTGAGGATCTTCTCCCTCCAAGATGAGGCGGGTTCTTGTAATCTCGTGATCTTCAGAAGGCTGAACCATCTCCGTCACAGTCCATTTCTCTTTCTAAAAACACACACGATCAATATCCATAATTATAATACAACAAGCTTGCGAGTACAAAAACCTTAAAAATGAAACATCTGACTGAATAAGTCTAATTGAATTGAGGTGTATAGTAAAATATTTTATTATTGCATATTATCATATACGAGCATCATCTTAACCAGTGCCGGTTTTAGGGGGTGGCGAAGTGTTTCGGTGCCCCAGGGCGTCAAATAAGCTAGGGGCGCCGAGTACAACCAATCTTGCTTACATTTTTTTTAATGTAAACAATATGGGGCGCCAGAAAAAATGCCCTAGGGCGCCGCAGGGTCTAAAGCCGGTACCGAACTTGACTATAGTCAATAGTATTATTTTACTATCATAATTTTATGTTTTAAATACCTTTTATTTTCAATTAAGTTTCTGCCCACTGGCGACCCCAACGCTCAAATGGAACGCTCATCTTATTACCAAACTAATGAGAAGCCGCGCCTCTAACTCTAGAGGCGACGCGACTCGTCGCCATCACCAATTAACCTATAATTACTAATTACCTCCTTGTTGTATTTCTTGATGTGAACACGTTTCCACTTATAGGATGTCGATTTTTTCTTATATTTAGATGGTGCGACACCGCCAACTGGTAAAAATGCATCTCCTTTCAATGTGGATTTTCCGATACCGATTTTCCGTTCAGGAAAAAACCTACAGCAAACATAAGATCATATTAATATTTAATTCAAAATACATTTTGTGGTAGCAATAGGAGCTGTTGGTAGCCCTTCCTGAAATGACGCGACATGATTTATCAAGTGACGTTTTGGCGCGGAAAAGGCTGTCAATAACGCTTGGCCCGCCTCAAGGTGAAGGGCGTGTCCGTCGTTGCCGCATGTATACATATTTATTGTTGAAACTACGTGTCGATGTATAGATAATACCTAACATTTGAACTAGTTTTATCCCAACAACTTGGTACTTCTTCGTTAAAGTGAGGCGCAGATCATTTCAATGTGAGATGTTTTCATCTTTGGATGGTTACATAACAATTAAAACTGTTTCGTTTGTTAAATACAGGTGGTTCTCGACTTACGACGGTTCTACTTACGACGATTCGCACTTACGACCAAAAATTTGAAAAAAATAAATAATAATAATTACGACCAAAAAAATTGTATTGCGGTGCGCGTGTCAACCTGAGTCATGCGTAAACAAAGATGATGCAATAATGATGCCATAAAAACTTCCTTCCGGTCAGTAGATCACAGGACGTGCGCAAAGAATGTTGTTTATTTTTCACTTCTTCCCTTCGTTGTTTTAAAATTATGAATTAATATAAAATATATATATATATACATATACTTAATTCAGTTGGCACAGTGTTATTGAACACGGACATAAATACAATTAATATAATAAGATATAAATATTACATATACCCATTTAATATCTAAAGTCAATATCAATAAATCGTGCCCATAATGACTGGCAAACGGAGTAGAAGTGACAAAGAGAAGTGCTATAGATTTAGAAATAAAACTTAAAATAATTAAACAATATGAGAGTGGTAAAAGAGTGAAGGACATAGCTCGGGATCTACACTTATCACATTCAACGATCTCTATAATTTTGAAGAATAAACTAAGTATCAGTGAAGCTGTTAAAGGAGCAATATCCATAAAATCTACAATAATAAGAAAAAAAACTTGGACCCATTTACGAAATGGAAAAACTATTAGTGATTTGGATGGAAGATTTGATAAAAAAATTAATCCCCCTTAGCCTTGTGACCATAAAGACAAAGGCGCTGAGTCTTTTTGAAAACCTAAAATTAAAGGAGCAAACTAACTACGAGCAAACATTTACTGCTAGTAATGGTTGATTTGCGAGATTCAGAAAACGGGCGAATTATCAAAATGTGAAAATAAGTGGAGAGGCAGCTAGTTACAGCAGCCGATTACAAGGCTGCTGGAGATCTTATCCATACATTTGACGCAATGATTAGGAAAAAATGATACATCAAGGAACAAATTTTTAATGTTTACGAAACCGCGCTCTATTGGAAGAAAATGCCTCATAGTACCTACATCAATAAGGAAGAAAAAAGTATGCCAGGCTTCAAGGCATTTAAGGATCGTTTTACACTTTTATTGGGTGGCAATATTGCTGGATATGAATTGAAATAATTAATGATTTATCACTCTAAAAATCCGAGAGCCCTCAAAGGAATCAATATCGATATGTTACCACTATATTACCGTTCAAATAAAAAATCGTGGATGACACAATTTATTTTTAAAGACTGGTTTTTGAATTTATTTATTCCAGAAGTAAAACAATATTGTAATCAGAAAGGAATTCCATTCGATATACTTTTAATACTAGACAATGCACCAGGACATCCACCACATATTGGAAATTTACATCCTAACGTTAAAATCGTGTATTTACCCCCTAATACCACCAGTATTTTGCAACCCATGGACCAGGGAGTTATTGTCACATTTAAAGCCTATTATTTAAAAACTACATTTACCCAAGCAATAGTAGCGCTTGACGAGGGAAAAACGTTTAAAGAGTTTTGGAAAAATTTTAATATTCACCAAGCAATTAAAAATATTCTTAAGGGATGGTAAGAGGTCACATCATCGTGCATGTATGGAATATGGAAAAAGCTTACTAAACGTTTTGAAAACATAACTCAGTCGCAATTTGAAAAGGAAATGAAATTGAACACACTACAAATCTCATTGTAGGGTTTTGCAAGAAACTTGATATTAATATTGATCGTGAAGACTTAGACTAACTTATAGAATATGATTCGGAAGATCTTAAAAATGAAGAATTATTATGCATCGAAAATGAAAGGGTTGAAGAAGACACCAAAAAAAAAAAATTATCATGGAATCTCCAAAAAAAATTGTATTGAAAGAAATGGAAGCAGAGTTCCTTCAAATTAACCAAGCAATGCAAAAATTTGCAAAAATGGATTCGGATAACGAAAGATTTTTGAGTATAAACCGCCGCATTCAGGAAGATCTTGCTACAAACAAATATACGGGGAAAAACAACAAACAACTCAATTCAAATTGGATATGTTTTTCAAAAAGACTACTACTGCTTCTTCTTCCTCTACTGTTGATGAGCCAATGGATTGTATTTATATAAGTCCAGATGACGAAACACTTTAAATATTAGTGAAGTAATTATTTTAAATATTATTGATGTAAATATTTCAGATATTAATGAAGTAAATATTTTATTTTGTATTAATAAATAAGTATAAATATAACAATAAAAAATATATAAATAAATACACATGTTTTATTTTAATATGTAATTATGTACATATGTACATATTTTGTATGAAATTCGACTTACGACCAATTCGAATTACGACCAA
Organism: Glossosoma conforme; assembly: GCA_022606575.1. Classification (NCBI taxonomy): domain Eukaryota; kingdom Metazoa; phylum Arthropoda; class Insecta; order Trichoptera; family Glossosomatidae; genus Glossosoma; species Glossosoma conforme. Next base: position 1,348,655 of record JAGTXR010000111.1, on the reverse strand, counting down.
AGTCCAGGAACGTATCTCGGTCGTAAGTCGAGGACAACCTGTATATTGAGATGATAAAACTGAATAATAATTACTACACATGGAAGTGTTACACGGTTTTATAGCCGAAGCCGAATCTATAAAATACATTTCAAAAGGTAAAACAATATACAACACAAATAAAGTAAGAATAAATTAAAATGAAGCAGAATGGGTAAAGAAAAATTGTTTTTATTATATTTATATACCTCCCAAATAAATAGAATTCCGCATAAAATAACAAACAACAAATAATATATTTTATAAAAAAAATTAGAGCTGTCTTTTATGATGATTTAGTAGTGATAAATATATCAGTGATATTGCACAATCGGTGAGGTGTTCAAGTGCTGCGTACAAAGCAATTGATACCAATTGATACTTGTATATATTACCTACTTTATATGATAATAAATTGATGCGACACATTTAGTCAATTAAAATAGCTTATCACTGACCTTAGATCGAATTCGGAAACGTGAAATAAAGAGATGTCCAACACGTAAAGGTCACTTGCCGACATTGTGTGCCTGAGTATATTTTCCATCTCTCCCATGGTACACGTGTCCTTAGCGGAGATTCCCATGGATAGCTCTGATTTCTATAAATAAATGCACTAATCATAATATATAAATACCATTAATTAAAAAGGGGTGAGTGCGATAATAATGAACATTCTTCTTCTTCTTCGTGTCAGCGACGTCAAATTATTTTTTCAATGAACATTCGAAAGACAAGCTTTGTATGCCGCAGAGTTAATATCGCCCGCCGTTTATGAACTGCAACTACGAGTACGCTGCCCGCGCCCGCGGCTTCCACCTTGTATAAGACGCATTACGTCCAGCCAGGAGTCAGTGCAACTTCACTTGAGTGGTTGGAACATGACTTGGTTCTTGTTGGGACAACTTTTCCGTGGAATAGCCTCAAGGATGGTCTTCTTCACGACATTGTGGAAGGGATGGCTGAGGGTAGAAACTTCAGAGGGCGCCCTAGACGGGAGTATTTGCAGCAAGTGTTCGAGGACATGAGTTGTAGCTTTATGCTGATCTAAAGCGGATTGCAGAGGATCGAGAAGAGTAGAGATCGAGATGCAAGATTTTGTTGCTGCAAACCAATCCACCGGATTGATACTACGAAGAAGAAACCTCAAAGGCATTCCACTGACGCAGTTTTAGTTGAAAGTTCGATTACTTCATTTAATTTATTTTTTTATCATAAAAAAATATATACAATCGTTTTAGTAGTTTTAGTAGTTAACTTACTCGATCAGTAGTCTTCTTCGGAGTCTCCAAATGCGGTGTCTGTGGATAAAATGTGACAAAATACTCATTTTTCTTCAATATCTTTGAGTAATAACTGATTTTATTGACAGCCGGGTCGCTGTTTATCAGAGTAATTGATTCGTCAGAAAGTTGCACGTGAATTGTGTCCATCTTTGTTGATGACTTCAATTGTTTGAAGAAAAAAATAACGGCCCTTTTTTAAAAACGTATTTTATTTGTTTTTCAAAAAAAAATTGAAGCAGGTACATACTTAGACATTTAGGTATTTTCACCATAGCAACACATTCAAAATGAAATGTGTTTTTCAAAGTCTTTAGGTATTTCTAATAACGAACTATCGCCAAGGTTTATTCTAGTATTACGTAACTTATTACCCAATGAAAAAAATACACTATGTAAAACCACGAGCTTTAATTCATATTAGTTTACTGGTTTCCTCCTTACAGCGTTTAAAATTTGTCCTGATGAAGAAAGGGTTGTCTCCGAAACCGACAGACTTATAAAAATTATAAGTATGCATTTTTTATGTATGTTTTTTCATTGACTAATATGACAAACCACAAAGTTACTGCGTTTAAAAAATATATATATATATATATTACCTATTTTAGATCAAAGCACACAAATGTTGGGTGTGTAGGTATACGACAGCACAGTTTATATGAAACGGAGCTTAGCGATTCCCTCGGCTGATTCTATGGAGAGTTTAAGATCGACTTATTACAGAAAATGTAACACAATGGTTATCGAAGAAACTTAATATTTTACGGTAGGTCTTACTAAATTATTCAAACCGACCTGTAAGTACTAATTTAATTTGTAATGGTTTCTATGCATTTGCCGGGCGGCATGGTACAGTGGAGAGAGCGTTTGTTTTTCATTCAGACGTTGTCGGTTCAAATTTTGACCAAGTTTGATTTAATTAAATCTAAGCTCTATACATGCCACCCCTTTACCATTTCGCATCGGTTGTCGGCATATGCCGTCAAAGATTCCCCGACCGTTGACATTGGTTGACGTGATATATGGTTTTGCTACTTTCTTAGAACAGTTTTTTATGCATCATCTGATAGCTAAAGTATACAAGAACCAATGTGATATATGAAAACAGACCAGATAAGTACATTTATGCTTCAAATACTAATTTTATAATTGCCAGTATAATCTACAGGTAGTTCTCGACTTACGACGGTTCTACTTACGACGATTCGCACTTACGACCAAAATTTAAAAATATATAAAATAAAATTTAAAAAAATTAAATCCAAAAAAATTTCAAATTGTGCGTTATCGAATTATCAAAATGTGAAAATAAGTGGAGAGGCAGTTAGGACCGATTACAAGGCTGCTGAAGATTTTATCCAAATATTTGACACATTGATTAGGAAAGAAGAATACGTCAAGGAACAATTTTTTAATGTTGACGAAACCACGCTATTGGAAGAAAATACCTTAGCGTACCTACATTATTAATAAGGAAGAAAAAAGTATGCCAGGCATCAAAGCCATTTAAGGAGTTTTACACTTTTATTGGGTGGCAACATTGCTGGATATAAATTGAAACCATTAATGACTTATCACTCTAAAAAGCCGAGAGCCCACAAGGGAATCAATATCGATATGTTACAAAAGGGTGGATGACACAATTGACATATTTTTGAAGACTGGTTTTTGAATTTATTTATTCCAGAAGTAAAGCAATATTGTAATCAGAAAGGAATTCCGTTCGATATACTTTTAATACTAGACAATGCACCAGGACACCCACCACATATCGGAAATTTACATCCTAACGTTAAAATCGTGTATTTACCCCCTAATACCACCAGTATTTTGCAACCCATGTACCAGGGAGCTATTGCCACATTTAAAGCCTATTATTTAAAAACTATATTTGCCCAAGGAATAGTAGCCCTTGACGGAGAAAAACGTTTAAAGAGTTTTGGAAGAATTTTAATGTTCATCAAGCAATTAAAAATATTGGAAAGGGATGGCAAGAGGTTGCATCATCGTGCATGTATGGAAAATGGAAAAAGCTTACTAAACGTTTTGAAAACATAACTCAGTCGCAATTTGAAAAGGAAATGAAATTGAACACACTACAAATCTCATTGTAGGGCTTTGCAAGAAACTTGATTTTAATATTGATCGTGAAGACTTAGACCAACTTATAGAATATGATTCGGAAGATCTTACAAAATAAGAATTATTATTCATCGAAAATTAAAGGGTTGAAGAAGAGACTAAAAAATTTGTCTTGGAATCTCCAAAAAAAAAATGTATCGAAAGAAATAGAAGCAACGTTCCTTCAAATTGACCAAGTAATGTAAAAATTTGCAGAAATTGATTCAGATAATAAAAGATTTTTGGGTATAAAGCCGCCGTATTCAGAAAGATCTTGCTTTCTACAAAGAAATATACAGGAAAAAAACAACAAACAACCCAACAAAAATTGGATATGTTTTTTAAAAATACTACTGCTTCTTCCACTGTTGATGAGCCAATGGATTGTACTTACAGATGACGAAATATTTTAAATATTAATGAAGTAAATATTTTATTTTGTATAAATTAATATAACAATTAAGAATATAAATAAATACAGGCGGACCTCGACTTTCGCCCATTCGACTTTCGTACAATTCGCTATTTCGTACATTTTTGAAAAATATTTTTATTTTGTTTTTTGGCGAAAATTCAAAAAAAAATTGTTTTTCTATAGTTGTTTCCCTGTCGCACTATGTAATGAATATGAACGAGGTCCGTACTGTGAAAAATGTTTTGTTCTGTTCGCACATATGCATTAACATACGAGCGCGAGCGAGTCCGAACGTGCGTTTGTATGTACTAATTTGTACACACTCCCGTCTGATCTCGATACGTTTAGTCTTGCGTCAGCGCACGTACGGGTACATTGTTATGCGAGATTTGTTTAAAATATTTCCTACCCTTTTAACATGAGTGAGAAACGAAGAAACTGCGAAATAGATATTGCTAAAAAAAAATCAAGAGCCCATAAACTTCATAAAATAGAAACGAAGATGGATATAATAAAACAGTCTGAAAATGGAGAGCATTATGCTTCAATCGGCCGTTCGTATGATATAAGAAGGTCTACGATATGTTCGATATTAAAGAATAAAAATAAAATTAAAGAATATGTATAAAAAAATTGGAAATATAACATCAAAAATTATTTCCAAAAGGCACGGCATAGTGATGGATGAAATGGAAAAATCTTTGTGTTATTGGATAAGTGATCAAAATCAAGAAAACATCCCTATTAGTACTTCAATGATTCAAGCTAAGGCACTTGGTTTGTCTAAAGATTGGAAGGCTAGACTAAACAAAAATTCTAACACGGTGTTTCAAGCAAGTAACGGCTGGTTTTCAAAATTTAAAACAACGTATTCTTTACACAATATTAAATACACTGGAGAATCAGCTGATGCGGATGAAGATGCTGCAAAAGACTTTATTTCGTCATTGTCCAAAATTATTGAAGATGCGCCTATGCTGAGCTGAAAAGGGTTGCGGAGGACCGAGAGGAATGGAGATCGAGATGCAAGATTCTGTTGCTGCAAACCAATCCACCGGATTGATACTACGAAGAAGAATTGAAGATGGAGAATATACCTCTAGTCAAATATTCAATGCAGATGACTGTTTTTTTTTGGAAGAAGATGCCTAATTCTACATTCTTATCAAAGGACGAATCAGTTGCCCCGGGTCATAAACCTTCTAAAAACCGATTGACATAGCTTCTTAGTGGAAATTTAGCTGGTGATTTAAAATTGAAGGCAATGTTAGTTTACCAAGCAGAAAATCATTGAAAGGAAAAGATAAAAAATTGCTTCCAGTCATTTGGAAATCCAATAAAAAAGCCTGGGTTACTGCTTTAATATTTAAAGATTGGTTCACTTCACATTTCGCACCACCAGTAAAACATTATTGTGAAGTAAATAATTTACCATTTAAAGCATTAATAATCTTAGATAATGCTCCAGGACACCCAAAATCTCTACAAAATTTATACCCAGAAATCAATGTTGTGTTTCTTTCCCCCAATACTACGTGTCTCATACAACCCATGGATCAAACGGTGATAGCTACGTTTAAACGATATTACATGCGGTCGATAATGAATCAGGCCATCAAGGCAACTGACATGGAAGGTGGGCCCACATTAAAACATTTCTGGAAGAATTATAACATATGGAACGCAATAAACAATATTGGAGACGCATGGGCTGAAATAAAAGAGTCAACAATGAAAGGTTCATGGAAGCAACTTTGCCCACAAATGATGAGTGATTTCATAAATTTTGATGAAACTCCGGAAACCATCACACTTGACATAGTTCACCTAATGAACGAACTAAACCTAGATGTTGACAGTAAAGATGTTAATGAGATGATTGAATCTCAAGAGAACGAAAATATAGTGAGGAAGAAGAACCAGAAAAAATCATCAAACCCTTAACAATAAAAAACATGAACAAAGCTTTTACGTATCTCGAGACATTTTTGAATATAAAGGAAAAATGTGATCCCAATGGAGAACGCATATCTCAAGTGCGTAGGGCGATCTATAATAGTACTGCATGTTACAGAACTCTCTATGAAGAAAAGAAAAAAAGTTGTATAATACAATTAACCCTTGACAAGTTTATTGAGAGAATATAATTTTTATTTAATATGTACAGTGGTGCCTCGCATAACGAACGCCTCGCACAGCGAACGCTGCACACAACGAACTTCCTTTTCGTTCATTTCACGATTCATACAACGAACTTCGCTTCACACAACGAACTTCGCTTCACACAACGAAGTACTTGACAATGCCCCTTCTCACCCAAAAGACCTAGAAGAAATATTGCAGGAAAATTATCCTTTTATCAAGGTGCAGTATTTGCCACCAAACACCACATCCATTCTCCAGCCAATGAATCAGCAAGTTATTGCGAACTTTAAAAAACTCTACACTAGAGCCCTCTTTAATAAGGTGTTTGAAGAATGCGAGTTTGGTGGAGACAATATGACTATCCGAATGTTTTGGAAGGAGAAATTTGATATCCTTTTGGCAATACGACTTATACAGAAGGCCTGGGAAGAAGTGTCACAAAGGACCCTCATTTCTGCTTGGAAGATGCTTGTGCCTTCGTGGATTCAGGAAGAAGCAGTAGTTGATGACACAGAAGTGGTGAAGGACATCATCACAGTGGCCCAAAGGTTGGAATTAGAGGTAGAGGAAGAGGATGTAGAGGAGCTTATTGAGGAACACAAAGAAGAGCTGACAACTGAAGAGCTCCAAACACTTCTGGCCCAACAACAGGACAATGCTCAAAGGGAAGCGTCATCTGATAACGAGGAGCAACAATCAAACAATCAACCAATTCCAACTGCTGACATCAAGAACATCCTGGTCAAATGGAAAGCAGTTCAGGAGTTTACCAATGCCCACTATCCGGATTCCGCTGAAGCAAACAGGATCAACGACCTGTACTCCGATACTCTTGTCCGTTATTTCCGGCAGATGTTGAAGAAAAGAGAGAAACAAACGACTTTGGACAGGTTTTTCACTGCACCATCGGCCAAAAAGCGGAAAATGGATGAAGATGTGCAAGATTCGATTATTTCTTAAAATTAAAAATGTGTGTTTTTTTCATTATGTTTTTAGATGTATCTAAATAAAAATAATAACAAAAATTTATCTTTTTTTATGTCATCTTACCATATTTTATGCTACAGAACGAATTATTTTTTTTAACATGTATTGTTATGGGAAAACGCGTTTCACATAACGAACTTTTTGCATAACGAACTTGCTCCTGGAACGAATTAAGTTCGTTGTGTGAGGCACCACTGTACTTAGTTTGTAACTTTTGATAAATAAACATTTTAAGTACAATTTTTTTGAGTTTTTTTTTTTATACATCCTTCTACTTACTAGCGCCCAAGAACTGGCAACCGAAGCATTGGCCGACCCCCTACAAGATGGACTGACGATATAAGAAGAATAGCGGGAGTGACCTGGGTGCGGAAGGCAGAGGATCGAAGAGGATGGAGACTCATCCGGGAGGCCTACGTTCAACAGTGGACGGACACAGGCTGATGATGATGATGATCCCTCTACTTTCGGACATTTAACTGTCGTACACATTTTCAGAAACCAATCGTGTACGAAAGTCGAGGTCCGCCTGTACACATGTTTTATTTTAACATGTAAGTACATACATATTTTGTATGAAATTCGACTTACGACCAATTCAAATTACGACCAAAGTCCAGGAACGTATCTCGGTCGTAAGTCGAGGACAACCTGTATATTCAAACCGAGCCGTAATGAAAAAAAAGAAAAAAAAATCTCTGCTACTACAGCCGCAGTCTATGCGTCTGCGAACTCTTGCCCTGTGGAGGCTCCCGGGAACCATCTATGTTCCCATATAGACCTCCGGGATACAGGTATTCTGGGACAAGTCTTAGACAATCTGAGTTTATAGGACTGTAAAACGGAAATTCGCGATATCCATGTGCTCCAAATATGGAGCTGATATGGTAAAAAAAAAATATTGCTCTTTTTGATTTTTTTAGACAATGTATTACTTGTAGACTCCACTCTTCAATCAATGCATTAAAAATCTCATACCTCTTATTGCGTCTTTACCTAATAATGACGCTATCAACACATAAACAAACATGGTTCATGAGAATAATAAAACAAGATTAACAATTATATTTTTTTATTAAGATCAGTGGAAATTCACATACTTGGTATGCATACATTGAAAAACACTGAATCCAAAATATAAATTCATTTGTTTTTCTTAAAAAAAAGAGTATGTTTGCACTGGCTGAACAGAGATCATTGGCAGATTACATTTTAAACTTTATTTAAATATATCAGCAAGAAAAAAACACAAAGTAGGTACAAAAAATATGAATTATTTAAGTGGACCATATTGAATTGAATCTTGGGGATAATCTTAGAGAATAAATCCTCTTATAACGTATTTATTTTATGATTTGTAATGTGGCAACACTATATGGACACGCCACTAAGCACAAGAGCTAACACCAGTCAGTCTCCAGAACCCGGCACGTCAAGACACGCTACAGTCCTCAATACCTAAAGGCCCCACAAACCACAGACGAATCTCGATGTTACATCACTTCCTTCGACGATTAATTAGGAGAACTAACAGTAACAAATATTTTTTCTATAGTGTTTGCAGCAATTTTTTCATAAAACTGTACCTTCTACAATATGTTGTTAATTTGAATTGAACTGCATCTTAGGACTAAATGGTCCATGCCTCAGGAGCATTTAGCTTATCATCCGATCTTTTGAAAACGTTATTACAAGATTGACTATTATTCTTAAGAATGGTGGTTAAGAAACGCCCAAATATGCCTCAGATACTACGGCTGTCTTTCTTTTTCTTCCCCACAGAAGCCTTTAGTAACTATGCATAGTAGGTACTTAGTGGACCTCTGGGAGCAGAGATGATTAAAGATAAGGCAAGGATAATGTGAAATATACCGGGCAGCATAGTCCAGTGGTAAAAGCGTTTGTTTGTCATTTAGACGCTGTCGGTTCAAATCCCGACCAAGCTTGATTTTGAAAAATTTATTTCATCAAATTTAAGCTCTATACATACCCTTGGTAGGGTTGATGTACCCCTTAAGGACGAAAAATAATGTCCAGGCCTCGGTAGCATGGTTAAAGAAAACCCTGATCATTGAATACCCAAATATTTCTCTGGTACTACAGCCGCAGTCTATGCAAGTTTGCCGGATCTTACCCTGGAGGCGCCCGGGAACCATCTATATTCGCATATGCACCTCCGGGTATACAGGTGTTCTGAGTCACGTTATAGACAATCTGAGGTTACAGAACTGTAAAAACAGCAATTTGTGGTTTCCATATGCTCCAAATATGGAATAGAAAAAAACTATATTTGTAAAAAAAAAACATATATGAAGCGTGAGAAAGAAAAATTTGCATCAGTTTTATTCAATTTTCTTTGAAAAATGAAAGCCAGAAAGTTTGTCCAGAACCTGTAATTGATAGGACCATTAGTCCTGAGGGTGGCTTTGGAAACGTGGTGGGTAGCTCCCCTCCTCTCTTTAGTCTTCTTCTTTCTTCTTGCCTTTGATTTTGCTGGGCTTGTGAACGGTGGTTGTCTCGTGCCGGGCGCAGTGCGCCTTTCGCCTAAATCCTTTGCCGCAGATTCGACATTTGAATTTAGTCTCCTTGTTGTGACACACCATATGTGATAATAGCTGACTGAAAAAAGAAACAAACAATTTGATGGTTATATGCCAATGAAATCAAGACGACAGAAAGAAAACACATTTTATAATATTCTTTGATATTACTGGCAACCTTTTACACTTTGCAAGTTTAACCGCCCTAAACACACGAACAAACGTGACTCGGGGCGCACAAACCGGTCTATTTTTCACTATCCCGAATGACGTTCGTCGGTAAGAAAAAAAGTACATATCTTAAATATTTACAACTAACTTGATGCGTTGGAGGTACATATGATGTAGGGATACAGTTTTGTAAGTAATAAGTCAAGGACAGCCGCAGCAAGCGGTTCTTTCCCTGTTTTTTGTGACGTTCATAATAATTAGTACTACAAGCAGGGGAGCGCAACACTTGCCTATTTTATCTTCATTTTTATATTTTAACTTTTATTTAGTTTTGTGAATAAGTTTATTTTTTTTACTTTTTATTACATTTTGTGAATACGTCTATTACGATTACTTTTATACGTGAACGTTTTGAACTTTTTACTTAGTTGGGAATAGTTTTATAAGTGAACTTTTTATTGAGCTCTTTATTTTTTGTGAATACTTTTATACTTGAACCTTTTATTTCTGCGTGCTTACATCATTTTGAAATTAAGTGTGAAATTTGAACTGGGATATTTTTTTAGAACTTTTCTCACTTTTACATTTTTATTTTTATGTATCTACTTTTATTTCGAGTTTTTTTAAATATTGAACTTTTTATATTGCCGTAAAATGTCAAGCGAAAAACAAATATGAAAATGAATCAAGTGGAAGCGTAATCAAGAAACCTGAAGAGATGATGAACTGGACAAAAACTCCGTAGGCCTAGGCGCAAAGGTGTGCCTAAAACATATCATTTCAAAAAAAAGTGGCCCGTGGTTTTATACAAAAGCATATAGAAAAGGAAAAGTGATGGTACTGAGGTGGCGAGACAAGAAGGATGTCTTCTTCCTATCCACTGTACATAGTTGTACAATGATTGAAGTGGCCACCGGTAAACAAAGACTAACTGTTGCCAATGAATACAATTTTACTATGGGGGGTGTTGATCGTGTAGATCAACATTTAGCCATTTGACTTATTAAGCGTTGTGGAACGCATTTGTTGTCTATAAATAAAAAAGAGGAACTGAAAACAATTCCAACTTCCGGGGAAAAATCATAATACAATATTTGGAGAAATACCATTCCCTAGAATTTGCGTCCAAAAAAGACCCTCTGCGACTCCAAATTCATTGCGCCTTACTGAAAGGCATTTCATTGATGTCATTCCACCAGCAAATAAAACAAGTGCCTCAAGACGATGCGCCGTTTGCTGTTTCAAAACTGATGAAGAGGGGAAAAAAGTAAAACGAGAAATGTAGTTCTACGCATTCCTTGTTTTAAGAGTCATAATACCCAAAATGTTTTTTGGTGTATTTTGATGTAACCATAAAATGTAACATATAAAATAAACTTTAAAAAAATAAATTTGTTTTAATTATTTCCACTGGTGTTCAACCCCCTATATTTTGAACGCATCAAAACTGTTGTAAACAGAGCTATTGTGAGCCGATAACGTGGGATATGTTATTTACATGCATTGTTAACATGATTTAAGCAAAAATAAAGGTGATTTTTTTAAGACCACTTTTTGGAAATAAACCCGACACTCGGGCGGTTAAGCAATAAAATAAAAAATAAAACAATTTTAAAAAATGTATGACACATTGCTTTTTGTAATTTTATTATAAAATAACATCCCCTTTCTTAGAGAAAGACAAGTTCACGTCGCCAGGATCGTTATTAGCACACTTGGTTGACAAATGAGGAGCAGATTAGCAACACAAAGTGTTTTTTAAGGTGCACATATTGACATATATTTTCGATAAACTTGACAAACTTTCCGCCCGGCTCAGGCCACGGACAATGAACGATCTACCTCTGTTGAGAGCCGAGCCAAACTGAATCGGAGCGTTTTGTAACACTGCAGCGACCTTCATTATTCTAAAAATCACTTCTAGAACTTGCCAATAAATAGAATCTCGTTAATCATTCAACTCAAATCTAATGTAAATATTCTATAACTTTTCAAACTTAAAAACTGTTTAAATATTAAGCTTACTTCCTGACATTAAATTCCCCGTGACATTATGCTGTGTTCTTATTTCTTTTCATTCTATGTTCGGAATGTCCGCGTTTTTCCATTGATCTCTTCCTAACACCACAGATCACAACACTTTCACTACAACACTCCCACATTCCGACAAATGTTATTATTTTGTTTAGTTCAAGACATAACTACAAAATACATCTTTAATAATTGTACATCTTCAATCAAGAGAAAAATAAACATTTTTGTCTCCAGGGTTTGGGGATCAAAGTAAAATCATATATTTTTGAATGCTTTTATTTTGTATTAGTTTTACTTTATTTATAAATGAAATACTCACTGAGAAGTCATGAACTCCTTGTGACAGATGTGACAGCGCTGCTCCTGGGCGCCGCGGTGCAGCTTGTCGTGTTGCCGGAGGACGCTGTACGCTGTAAACGTCTCTCCGCAAAACTTGCATTTGAATATCTTTTCTTTTGTGTGATGAATCCTAAAATACAAACCAAATAATATAATAACCAAATGAATTTTGCAACACCGTCATGTTTGTTAGTCTTTTCCCCACCTCGCTGTACACTCGGCACCTCGCTAGCAAGCTCAGTGTCGACGCAGCAGCCATTCGCAATGAACGTCTCGATTTTGCTCCCGCCAAGTTCGAACTGCGGTCTATCATACTACTGAGTACATTGGAAAAATAGCTGAGAGTTCAAGGTCTTTCCCCCATCCCGCTGCACAAAACGACACCCCACTAGCAAGCTCAGTGTCGACGCAGCAGCCATTCATGATGGACGTCCCGATTGTTGCTTCCAAGTGCGAACTGCAGTCAGGCATATTACTGACTACAAGGGAAAAATAGCTGAGAGTTCGAGGTTTCTAACCATGAAATATATATTGGCAATAAATCTAAAACTTTGAAAAAAAAATTGAACAACTTTCTTTTCATATTCTCTTAGTTTATGTAACATGATATCTAATACTAGTAATATCTAGTGTTTAGTGGGTGTTTTAGTGAAATCTTAATGTGTTTATAATTATGTTAAATGATGAATCGTTTACTCCACACTCTATATAAAGATTAAAATCTAGCTTATACATCTGCTACTTACTCTGCTGCAAAATTCCCACCATAAATTTTTGTCAGCTGCCGCTTCTCAAGTCAGTAGATTCTATATATAGTTACAGCTAAGTATCAAAGGTACTTGGATGTTTGTCAAATAGTTTTAAGATCTTTATTTTTTGATTAGCCTAACGGTCTCAAGATATAGACTATTTGATCATAAGACGTGGCTCAAGCCAATTATTATTGAACACATTGTAAATACTTGCTTTCTGTGTAATTGCAGGTCTCGGTCGTGTGTGAAGGTGAGGGAGCAACCTTCACAGGCAAGGCGGCTGGCCGAGTGGCTTTCTCTGCAAAACAAATATTGCAACATCAGCTAATTGTTGTAAATAGTTACTCTCGAACCAATGAGTTGACTCTTGAACGAATAGTATGGCTGCATAGTTTGCCCTCACACCTCGTCATTTTTCAAATATGTTAAACAGATATAAAGGGGGGCAACAACTTAAGACAATCCAAAAAAGAAAAATTGATTTGGATATTTTTTTCAAGAATATGCTCAAAAAATTTCAAACTTATGAGAAACAATAAAAAATACGTCTGTGGAGTAGGAATCGCTAATTAAAATGCAATTAAAACAAATACTTAAATAATAATTTGACTATTTAATATTCCATACATGTTTTTTAAATGCATTTTTCTTAAAAAGACTTTTTTCCAATTGGTGTGCAGAGTTACGCAAAAACTAATCATTCGATAATTGCCAAGTACAGGGAGTTCTCGACTTATCGAATTATCAAAATGTGAAAATAAGTGGAGAGGCAGTTAGTGGCGATTACAAGGCTGCTGAAGATTTTATCCGAATATTTGACACATTGATTAGGAAAGAAGAATACATAAAGGAACAATTTTTTAATGTTGACGAAACCACGCTATTGGAAGAAAATTCCTTAGCGTACCTACATTAATAAGGAAGAAAAAAGTATGCCAGGCATCAAAGCCATTTAAGGAGTTTTACACTTTTTATTGGGTGGCAATATTGCTGGATATAAATGAAACCATTAATGATTTATCACTCTAAAAAGCCGAGAGCCCTCAAAGGAATCAATATCGATATGTTACAAAAGGGTGGATGACACAATTGACATATTTTTGAAGACTGGTTTTTGAATTTATTTATTCCAGAAGTAAAACAATATTTTAATCAGAAAGGAATACCATTCAATATACTTTTAATAGTAAAAAATGCACCAGGACATCCACCACATATCGGAAATTTACATCCTAACATTTAAATCGTGTATTTACCCCCTATTACCACCAGTATTTTGCAACCCAGGGAGCTATTGCCACATTTAAAGCCTATTATTTAAAAACTATATTTGCCCAAGAAATAGTAGCCCTTGACGGAGAAAAACGTTTAAAGAGTTTTGGAAGAATTTTAATATTCATCAAGCAATTAAAAATATTGGAAAGGGATGGCAAGAGGTCGCATCATCGTGCATGTATGGAAAATGGAAAAAAGCTTACTAAACGTTTTGAAAACATAACTCAGTCGCAATTTGAAAAGGAAATGAAATTGAACACACTACAAATCTCATTGTAGGGTTTTGCAAGAAACTTGATATTAATATTGATCGTGAAGACTTAGACTAACTTATAGAATATGATTGGGAAGATCTTACAAATGAAGAATTATTATTCATCGAAAATTAAAGGGTTGAAGAAGAGACTAAAAAATTTGTCTTGGAATCTCCAAAAAAAAAATGTATCGAAAGAAATACAAGCAACGTTCCTTCAAATTGACCAAGTAATGTAAAAATTTGCAGAAATGGATTCAGATAACGAAAGATTTTTGAGTATAAAGCCGCCGTATTCATAAAGATCTTGCTTGCTACAAAGAAATATACAGGAAAAAAAACAACAGACAACCCAACAAAAATTGGATGTTTTTTAAAAAGACTACTACTGCTTCTTCTTCCACTGTTGATGAGCCAATGGATTGTACTTATATAAGTACAGATGACGAAATATTTTAAATATTAATGAAGTAAATATTTTATTTTGTATAAATAAATATAACAATAAAGAATATAAATAAATACACATGTTTTATTTTAACATGTAAGTACATACATATTTTGTATGAAATTCGACTTACGACCAATTTGAATTACGACCAAAGTCCAGGAACGTATCTCGGTCGTAAGTCGAGGACAACCTGTACTTTTTTTGATCCTCTATCAAATTACCTATTAGTTGAATTTAAGTTTTACAAGAAATACAGTTTTGAAAATATATTTTCTGAGAAAAACAATGAAAAGAAGTGTCAGAAAAAGGTTTTTTTGTTTTCAAAATCTTTAAATCATAAATATTTCACACATGTTATGTAAACATAGGTTTAACTAATAACTACATTACTATATATTGTAACTACACTTCTTATATTGCTTCTAGGTTTACATTCCGACCCCTATCGTGCACGCCAACTATAAATAAATTTGTATAAAAAATATAAGAAAATATTTGATTATGTAATTCGCAATATACATAAAAAGACTTCAGATACCCAATCACTTTTCATTATTCCTTCTCTTCGAAAAAAACGCAAAAAAGGTTAAGAAACAGCCTCCTAACGTGGTTGACCCCTTAACTACAAGAAGGATCAATTGAGAATGTTTGTAGTAGTGGTCTAATGTTTGTAGATAGTCTTACTGGTGTTCTCTCAGCAGAGAGGGCAGAGGGAAGACTTGGGAGCAGCCGGGATGCGAGCAGATGCAGGGCAGGTCCCCGTGGTGGTGCAGCAGGTGCTTGTTGAGTGAGTGGCTGTGGCGAAACAAGGCCGAGCACAGCTCGCACTGAACGATGCCTTTGCTGTGCACCAACTTCAAGTGCAACTTCATATTGCTGAAATCTGACAACGATCAAATTATTAGAAAATATCATTGAATTGAAAATAATATTAGGTAATAAATAATTTAAATAATTTAAATAATTTAAATAATTTATAAATTTATATTAATTTCAAATAGAATATGAACAAATTAAAAATATTTCATTTTCATTTGAAGTTTATTATTATGTGATTACATGTTTCAAACTCCCGTTTTCTGAAGATGGACTCCAGGGACTCGGAAACATTTAATCACTTAAAAACAAATGTGAAATTAAAACTAAATATATTTAATTTGTTAATTTTTCAATTAAATTTAATAAAAATTATAATTATTCAGTTTTACTAAGTATTTGTCAAAACACTTGTTTGGAGCATCTTAATGTACGGCTGTGAGACATGGTGCTTATCTGAAAGTGATAAAAAAAGACTAGAGGCCTTTGAGATGTGGTCGTACAGAAGAATTCTCGGAATTTCCTGGAGAGACCACGTCACGAACAATGAGGTTCTCAGGATAATCAAGGAAGATAGGCACCTAATAAGAACCATCTCAGAGAGGCGAGCCCGATGGATTGGTCACATCATGCGACACGATGGTCTTCTTCACGATATTGTGGAGGGGATGGTTGAGGGTAGAAACTGTAGAGGGCGCCCTAGACGGGAGTATTTAGAGCAAGTATTCGAGGACATGAATTGTAGCGCCTATGCTGAGCTGAAAAGGGTTGCGGAGGACCGAGAGGAATGGAGATCGAGATGCAAGATTCTGTTGCTGCAAACCAATCCACCGGATTGATACTACGAAGAAGACTAAGTATTGTTAGTTGATAGCCTTAACAATGTTAGATAAAGTTGGAAGAAATAATAATGTTTGTAGCGCGTTGCAGTCATAGTTGGGACTACATGAAGCTCTGTTTATATTCTTACCATACCTTCTTGTATTGTTGTAAAGTATCCATTTCTCATCTACAGTTTTATAACTTTGTTTACGAATATTCTTTTACACAAATTGCAGCCCGGCGCAGGCAATTTTTGGGTTCACATGCGAGTTTGTTAATATTTTATTAAAAACCTACGTCATCCGTTATGGAAAACATATTATTATGATAACTGACGTCACCAGAGAGTAAAAAATGTAGTTTTACATTTCCCGGATTTGAGATTCAGACTAAAAAATTATCTAGTCTCCTGAAAATTATGTGTTGATTTAATTAGTTAAACTATATTAACGTTAACATTAAATTAAAAAATAATTACTCTTTTCGCACAAGTCACAGTAGAAAGATCTTTTTGGCATTTTTTTTGTTAGGGTATTTTTTTTAATCGGCGATTCGCCAGCCTCCCAATTCTCGTCACTTTCCATCCGACTGTCCCGATTGCCATCCCCGTCAGCTGCCAAATTCTTGTCGTAGTCACCAAACTCGTGGTCGTAGAAATTGTTAGACTCGTCGCAATAGTCTTCGTCGGTGCCAGAAGCACTGTCCGGATTTATGACAACAACATACATCTGTACATTGTTGGGATCGTTTTCATTCACAGATTCGATCCAATTTCTGTCTATACTGTTGACTGATCTAAAATCTTCACTGGAGATAATCTCTTGTTCTATGGCTTCATTGTAGATCTGTAAGCAGCCGGCTTCGTTATCGTTTTCCCATACGTTGCAATGTTTGCTGTCAGTGTCATGGTTTCCGTTGGCCAATTCGTCCCAATTTTCGACTGCGGTAACGTCACGGACTGTTGTGTAATCTGCAATCTGTGAACTCTCCATATCATGTTCATATTCCGTGTTGCCAGTTACGTCATCAGAGCTAAAATTGCTTTCTTCTTTGATACGGACATCACAAGTGTGATGATTTTCTACATCATTATTCTTTGCCCCGTGTTTGTGTTTGTTGTTATTTGCAGTGTTGCCAGTTTCGTCTTCTACGACTTGATCGCTCTCTTGATTTATGTGGACATTATAGATGTGTTGACTTGTTTCGTTACTTTGTTTTGGAATGTTGAGATATTTGAGCAGTTTGGTGTAAGACGCTTCGTAAAGACAGGAAAATCTGTAGGCGCTAATTAGTTTGTAAAGACATTTGGAGCAAATCTGCTTTGGCAGGATGGCTTCGTGTTCAATCTGAAAATTAAAAAATATTATTTTAAATATTTTTTAATGGAAACACTACTCATCCTTTACAAATTTATGAAACAATTTTGATACAGTAAAGTCAAATTTTACCAAAATAATTTTTTAATGGTATATCTCGCATTGTGCAATGCTACTAAATATCACACTACAAACATAATATTGATTTTATAAATTTCCAAAATTTCGAAAAAGAGTTCCACTTAACAGTATATTTACCCAATTATAATTTTGTACAGGATTTTAAACGCGAGATTCACCGTGGAAAGTCACCTTTTAAGGCTTCGTTCACTTTACTGTATAATTACCATACTACCCACCGGAGTGCTTGTGCAGAACCTCAACATGTCAATACAGAGGAGCTGTGAACCGTTAGCGGAACGCCTGGTGGTTAGCAGCGGATGGTGGTCACCCTCCGTCAGGCAAATTCTGCACGCAGCCTCAATGTCCATTACTGTATACCGTTTTAAATCATTTATCTCGTTTTAGTTTACTTTACTCGGCCATTATTATTTTCAAACGTCAGTCTCGTATTGCCTGATTTGAACATTCGGTGTTAAATGTTGCCGTAATAATAATAAAAATATTCTTTATTAAATTTATTAATAGGTATTACAATTAAAAATTATTGAAATCGTACCGAACCTTCGCTCAATTTATCATAGCAGTCCTTAAAATTAAAGAACATAATATTTAATTTTTATTTAAAAAATTCAGTAATGAATCATTTGTTCCTAATAGATATATTAACAGTTAAGTAGTCACATAAAAAAAATACTCGCATATTTTTTCGTGTGAAGCATCCAGCTGTCGTAGTTATAATCAAATCACATAGTTATTTCGATTTTTTCGATCGATATTTCTTGGTGGAATTCCATTATATCAGATATAAAATAAAAGATTCTTTAGAATTTATTCCACATATGTTTTTCTATTTTTTTGACTACATGTTTCAGCCAGGTCGGATGGCCATTTTCAAGTCAATTAGTTAAATTTTTGTTGGCTCTATATAAAGCAAAAGAGTGAGCGAAAAGGTGTATATAAATTATGTGATGGGTAAATGTGGTTTTAGGAAATTATTAATGTATAAGGGAATTCATTTATGTCACAACAAAATAATATTTATAATTACAAAGGCCAATAAAAAACAATCAAAATTTACATCAAAATGCACTTTACGTACGAATTCTAGATAATTTTAGCGAAAATTATTTTGGTGGATAATCCAAAAGTAGATAGGGAAGCTATACAATTCTAGGTAAAATTATAATTAATTTATGATACTGATGAAGGCGTTACGAAGTCCGGTTAAATTTGAGCTGAAACAAAAAAATTTTAGGCAGTATCAACGATTTATAGGATACAAAAGAACCCAAAGAAAACCAAAAGAAACCAAATCACATAGTATCACAGAAGTCCATTGGTTATTTTAATGGCAACTTTACGATCATGTGCTAATTTGACATCTGTCAAAATTATTCTACTCCTATTTATTGTTATTCTTTATTTATCATTGTTATTAGTCAATAATTGTATGCAATCGAAATAACATAATAAATTTATATTTGATATTTCATAAAATCTTATTAGTGTAATTGGAAGCAATCTCTATTTAATGATGGTTTGTATAACAAAAACTGCATCAATATGTAACTACCCCCGAAAAAATTCTGTCTTTCGAAACATTAAATTCTTCAATAAAATATTACATACAGAGATCAATCAAAAACATGTATTTTCAATGAAGTAACCCAAAATTAATTTACTTCAACAGAAATATTTTTCATTAGCTACACAGTGTAGTAGAGATAATAAAAGCGGCATTTTTAGGCTAATATAATCAATTATGCAGACATTTATAGTCTGATTCTTCTTCTTCGTGTCAGCGACGTCAAATTATTTTTTCCCAGCGGTCGGGGAACTTTTTTAACCATTACCCCAAAATATTTTTGCGTAAGTCGATATTACCTCAAAATATTTTTGCGTAAATCGATATTACCCCTTCCTCTGATTTTGAAAAGAAGGCAATCAATGTATATTTGAATAAACATTATTTATTGAATTAATTCACACAGAAAATAACAAAAAAGTTACATGAAAATAGTAAGTTTTAAGAAATAGCAAACTAGAAAAATTTCCTTATTACCCCAAAAAACATATTTTTACCCCATTTGGGGTAATTTACCCCGGTTCCCCGACCGTTGCTCTAATGTAATGAATCAAAGAACCTTTTACAATCCAAGTTGACTTAATTAACGGATATTTAGAGTTCAGTAGAATGAACGACGCTCTACAAAACTGATTGTGGTAGATAGTTACACTACGGTATAGCTAAGTGCCGTTGGGAACTATATATAGAATGTACTCGGCGGAGCTGCGGGAGGTGGAGCTGATATAGGATGAGACGAAGACCAAGGCGGCTGACTGCTTTGTGACGGCGGCTCGTGATGTCCACATGCTCCAGTTGAGGGAGTGGACATCGACAAATGAATGATTGAAATTGGCCTTATGTGTAAAATGCCAGTCAAAATTGGTGGTAGACAAAAGTCTTCCCATTAACACCACCCATTCATAGTGAATGCCTGTAATAATAAGGATGATGATGCGTGAATGTCTATTACGTTTGCGGATTAACACACAGCGCTTAACGCTTAACCAGATGTAATATGGTAAGCGTCATAGAATCCACAGATGAGACTTCAGCATTACTATCATCATCTGTCAGTATTCTCTTGTATGTGTATACATAAAAAATCAAAAAATGTTCGTAGTGAAAGCTAAAGTAATAACACTCTACAAAACCAATTTTAGTGGATAGTTATATTAAGAATTTCCGATTACAATTTCAGGCAACATACACACACGCATGAATGATTATATTAATTAATTTCCAGGTGGACTGCGACACGTCCAGCATGGACAAGATGGTGGAGGAGCTGGACGCGAACCTGGCATCTCTTCTGGCGCTGCCGGTGCGGTCGGGGGAATCCCTGGCCCAGGCCGGGGCGCTCAGCAGCTTCAGTGAAGCCCTGCTGCCGTGCATAAAGCCTGGAGACGCATCCGTTCAAGGACCCCTTCAGACGCCACCCCAGATTGCCACTGAGAAGGAAGGCGAAAGTAAGGCAAACTACAATGTGTCTCGCTTGCACCATATATTCTGACAAATACCTTTATGTATACCTGCCGAAAGCCTTCCAAGACTAGAGACTTTGAGCTTCAAGAGTCGATTCTTTACTCGTAGAACGCATCAACGTTATGGTTTGTCATATTTAAAGAATAAAACAAGTAAAACTTTGTATGAAACCATTGAGTTTTATTTAATAATCTCTCTACCAGTTTCTTCACCGGCACCTTCATCAGAAGCTAATAACAAATTGGCAATGTTACTGGTACCTCAGTTTTTCTTTTGTTTTTTTCCTTAAATAAGACTTTTCACTTTTTTTAGAAAAGGCAAAATGTGCTAGAGTCTAGTGGTTCCCAAAGTGGTCCATACGGACCCCCAGGGGTCCCTGGGATCATCCAGGGGGTCCGTGGAAAATTAAAATTGCTTTGGGGGTCCCTGAACATCGTTAGGGGATCCGTGGATGGTTCAATATAAAATTATAAGAAATTGTCACACATTATTATTAATTTGCAAGTTACAATAAATAACAATATTTAAATTAAATATGCGTGATGTGAATATTGTGAAGTGCATACAATAAATATCCTAGTCTTGGACAAAAAGAAGTAAAATACGGGATGGACCAATAGCTTCTTAACACTTAGGAAGTCGGTTACTTCTGCGCAAATATAAATATCGGTGCGGGAAGGGTACCAAACTCGAGAACAGCTGATTTCAGGAATTTAGTGCAATAGCAACATACACGAAGCATAAAGTCCGCTCTGCTTTTGCGATTACTATCGAAACAAGGATTCTGCGACCGCAGCTAAACAGAAATTTTGTTTTCATTAGAGTATTCGGAACACAAATCAAGCTCCAACAATCCAAGCGATTCAAAATTGGGTGCGGAAGTTCAAGTCGACGGGTTTAATCTTAACTCAACCAAGATGCAGCAGACCCAAGAAGTCGAGAAATCCGGAAAACATGGAGCGTGTACGTGGTCTGTTCAACCTGGCCTTACACTCGAGTCTAGTGTCTTAAATGTGCCCAAAAAAAACTCTTAATCGGATTTTACACAAAGATTTACAATAATCTTACAAAATTCAAGATGTACAGGCATTGCAGCCAAACGACCATAATAGACCATAACACTTTTTTCAGGCGGTAATGGAAAATTTTCAGTCTTGATTGCAGGAGTGTAAAAATAAACAAGACTTGCATTAATATAAAATTATTTGCAAAAAATAAAACCCTAAGTTATATACTTTGAAAAACAATATACAATTATTGATTTACATATTTTGTTTATTTTTATAGGCATTTTAATTGTTAACAGGTTATTGGTCCACCCTGTTGGTTGTATTGTTACGTAGATAAGTAGTAACACAAATATTCCAATAAAACAAATATTTTTGAACAAAAAAATATAGTCATATATAATTAGTTTTGCAATGTAGTGGGGCTTTAATTCCAAACGTTATTCAGTATCTATCGTACTTGTGCGTGCCTTTTTTCAGGACTCCCAGCCAAGTCTTGCGACTCCTACTAATTGAAAAATTAACTCCTTCCTAAGCTTTTTGTGATATCTGTTAGTTTATGTCACAATCTAATGCATCAAATGTTCTGTAAAAAGAACTGAAAGAATCCTAAAGCAGAGTTTAGTCGTTAACTGTTTGGAATTCTAATATCTGATGTCGCAGGAGAGTATGGGAACTCGGGTTTCTGTCATTTCAATCCAGTAATTTTTCTCTTTTTTTCTTTCGACATATGTGTTTCTATCATCATTATCTGAGCTGTTGACATTATCGTCTTTAAAATCTTCAAAATCCCAAGTAAAAGAGTAAAATTCAAAAGTCATTTTGAAAGAGTATCTTTCAAATGTGATGTTTTTGTAAAATAATATTTAACAATGCTCAAAATTGTTTCATCATCATCATCATCAGCCTGTGTCCGTCCACTGTTGAACGTAGGCCTCCCGCATGAGTCTCCATCCTCTTCGATCCTCCGCCTTCCGCATCCAGGTCACTCCCGCTATTCTTCTTATATCGTCAGTCCATCTTGTAGGGGGTCGGCCAATGCTTCGTTTGCCAGTTCTTGGGCGTTATTCTTAGCACCCCCCGCCCCGCCGTTACCATGGCCGCTGCCGTGGCCAGGAAAAGCGAAGCTGCTGGGAACTAGGGGCCGGATCTTTTGTTGTGTTTTCATTCGGGGTTGTTGGCTTAAAACGCCACGCTTGCCAGGCGGCTTGGCGAGTTTATGGCCGGTTTACACCGTGCCTAGTTGAAGCTGGGAGAGTTCTTTTGATAACTCTCTCAGCCCTCCTTTCTCCCGTCAGTTCATCACGTCATATCGCCAAAGGGATTGGTTACCGCAATCTTGATGTGACATGACTATGTAGGGCTCACCACGTACAGGTGGGAGTGGAGTTGGTTGTGAGAGGCTATAAACTGCCGTTTTGATAGCAGTCGGTAGGTGCGCATCACCACCCAAGAGTCCCTAAAAGCCAAAATTGTTTAAGACTATCAAAATCAGTACTCAATATTGTAAAAATCACAAAAAGTAATGTCGCGTTAGTAGTTTTGCGTACGAAAATGAACTACAAACGCATGCCGTCATTCATCGGCTGCCGGCCGACAACTGAGTTGTAGTGAACAAATAGCTAAGTCGGCTGACCCTTGACAAAGAAGTGCAAACTACGGCAGCAGAACAAAATAACTTTAAGCAGATGGAATTAATAGAAATGCAGTCTACACTAAAATCTAAGAATATAGAAGTGGGGGATACTTGGTTTTTAATAATAACCCCCCAAAAGCTATACAAACTTTGAAAAACTGTTAATAAAAATGTGGAAATGCTTGGCTCCGTATTAAATTACTATAATAGTAGCAGTGTCTGAATTTTTTGTTTTATAACTGATATCTAAAAGAGGCGACATTAACTGGTCACCCGCAGCCCGAATTTTTGTCCCAGTGGACTTTTACCTTTTGGTTTATCTTTAAAGTATATTTAATATTAGCAATCCAGGATCTATTGAAGAATTAAAAGGGAAAATTAACATATGGAATGAATTGGATAATTTTTCACCAACTATTTTTCGGACGGTAATGTAAAAATTTCAGTACAGATTACAGGAGTGTAAAAATAAACAAGGTTTACATTTACACAATGTAATCTTCAATTTACTAAGACCGTAATTTATGTACTTCAAAACTCAGTTTACAGTTTTTCATATAAACGGCGAGTTTATTTTTTATAGCCATTTTAAGAGGTAATTGGTCCACAAATGTTACAGTGATTCTTATGTTTCTTGATGCGGCCGCCAACATACTCAAAATCCCTTGTGCGGGCCTTGATGTCTTTTGAGTTTAACGCCACTGAACTAATGTTTCTTTTTGGAAAAAAAAAAAATTCCCAGTGAGTAAGAGGGGGTCCACCGAAAGCCGAAAATCATGCCAAGGGGTCCACGAGTGAAATAAGTTTGGGAACCTATGTGTTAGACGATCTGATTTTTTTGACCATTTTATTCTTTGGGGTGGCTCAACTTAATTTTTAACCTTTAAATGCCCAGTGGTTTTCTTACGGGACCGCAGATTTCCGTCGTTCAATGCCCTACGGTCCCATACAGGAGTGCTAATGGTTCATTTGACAATCGGATTACATTAATCTGTAATAATAGTATTAAAGTAAGTTCATGGAAGAATCTATTGTGCGACGAAACATTACAAACATTGGTCTGCTAGGGCATTGAACGACGCAAATTTGCGGTCCCGTATGGGACCACGGGGCGTGTAAAGGTTAATATCATTTGAAATAATTAATTTCTCAAGACAGTTTATTTACAATATTACAAACCAGAGAAACAGACACAAAGATCGTCAACTACAGCATGTATTCGGAGGTATTTACGTGTGCTGAATTTTTCAAGCTGTTGGCATAAATGATGATGATGAGTTGCGGTAGCCATTTTCTTCAAAACAGGACCAAATACAGCATAAATTTTTAGATTTTAATGTCTAGTAAAATTTTATTGATGGAGAAACATGTCACTGTAGTGCTTTTGTCTTCACTTCACCGTCTGGTGGTATTCTTCTGTGTGTGTGTAAAAAATGAAGTTTATCATTTGTTTTTATTACAGATTTATCTTGTGAAGTGTGCGGCAAGAAGTTTTCAAAATCGAATCAGTATTACGGACACATGAGAATTCATTCCAAAAACAAGTCATGGAAATGTGGTGAGACTAACAAAACTCTATCCCTTATTTACATCCTTATTAAGATTGACAACGTAAACCAGCAGATTATCGCTAAAAATAAATTCCTTGTTAAATTATTTGATTCAAAATTGAATGAAATCTCCTCGATTTTTAATTTTCCAAGACATGTAGTTTA
This sequence comes from Glossosoma conforme, assembly GCA_022606575.1. NCBI lineage: Eukaryota > Metazoa > Arthropoda > Insecta > Trichoptera > Glossosomatidae > Glossosoma > Glossosoma conforme. The sequence goes on along the minus strand of JAGTXR010000111.1, from coordinate 1,323,384 downwards.
ATATTTTGTAATAATACAACATATTTATCAACAATACTTTATGTTATCACTTACCTTTTTTAATGTTAGATATTTCCCACCGTACTACATTGCAATCTAAAACCTGTTTTATTTAATTATTAATATTACTGCATAGTATTTTTGATTTGTGAAACAACTTTTTTGTTAATCCTTCATCTGTTATAATACGAAAGTATCAATAGTATAAATACGTCAAATAGCTCGAGATATCTCGAGTCAACAGGCAGAACAATTAGTTGTAGTCGATTGCACTGTGTATAGAATAGAACTAAGGTGCGTAGTTCGTGGTTTGAATCCCAGCGCCTGCCTTTTCTTTTTCTCCAAAATTGACAATAGAAATGCTTTGATGTATCAATCTTTTTAAATATTTGCATAGATAAATTATCTATGCAGGATTAGAGTATTAAATCATATTCTAAAAAATAATCCGAAAAATATATATTTGTACTGTTTGGGTGGCAAGTTTTGTCTTTATCTACTATACTTTGTCACGCCTCACAATGTCAGTACACAGAATGAATGATGAATGATTGCAGAGCTGTGTCCCAGCCAGACGTTTGACTCCCGTCAGCTGCTGCAGCAGCACCGGGTGATGCTGCACGGCGCTGCTCAGCGCAGGTTCCCTTGCTCACACGCCGGCTGCGAACAGAGCTTCCATCTGCCTGCCGAGCTGCGAGAGCACCAGCGCAGAGTGCACGACAAAGAGAGGTCAAGCAGAGCCCAAAAACAATCTTAACCTAACCTAACCTAATCTCGCCAATCTCTCCAAAAACAAAATGATACCAACTCTATTCAACACTTGCAGTCTGGTACCAAAAAACCTTGATATCCAATCCTTTGATACGCACATATAAAAATGTTAGTCTTAGTTATACATTTAAGTAGTCATGACGCATTGCAAATGCGCCATTTACTTTATTTTGCCAAGTTGCTACCTGTCACGTGGGGTTAGTAGCTAGTTCCATAGACGACCACATTGAGTGCTTGGCACAGTGACTCGCTCCTACGATGAGAGTTGCTGCCCGGTGTTGTGGAGTAACAGAATGTTTATCGCAGGCAGCGGGCCGAATTTTAACAGTTTGCTTTTACTCAAAATAAATGCCTAATTTTTTTTTTTTTTTAAATGTAAAATATTTAAAGATGTGTTTTGATGTTGGTTGAAAACCGATGAAAGTGACAACTTCGTGTTGCAAAATTTATGTTGGATGAATACTATATTAATTGACAAAAATATGAACTGAAATAAATGAACGACATTTTTTTTCAATGTCTGTTACATTTTCAGGACTCTCCGTTGTCTTCTTTGTGATGTTTCATTCTTCAAAAAGAGTGATCTACGTACTCACCTTGTTATACATGACGGTACGTATACTTACATATTTTTTAAATCATTCACTATAAGAAAAACATTCATCTTTGTCTTTATTTAAAAATAGAACATTAATATTTAAAAAAAAACAAGTCAAAGTATCAGTGTTGCCACAGTGTAAAAATATGTCTTTTGAAATATTTCATAATATTTGCAGCTTCCAAGCGCATCCCTTGCAAGGTATGTGGCCGAGCGTTCTCGCACGTGTCCAACCTGAACCGTCACATGCATCTGCACACGGGACTTAAGCCCTTCAGCTGTCCATTTTGCCCGGCTGCGTTCACACAGGTATTTAGCTTATTCATTATTTTAATTTTAAATGTTTGTTAATGAAGATATTTTGGGACAAAGATAAAGGAAAGAATTAGTTTACAAACTGAAGCCTATCTTGAGTGTAAACTGACAAAATGGCGATTGGTCCTGAAAGTAGCTTTAGAAAATCTGGTAAGACTCCCCTTCCCCTCCCTCACTGTGTTGTCATTCTATTTAATGCATTTAAATTTTATGAACAGGGTTGCCAGATGTCCTAATTTTTGTGGGTTGCTTAATCATTTGAATGCGGCATCATTTTGGTGGGTTTAGTTAATTCATTTTTGGGAAATTAATATATACTGATATAGAATACACAGATATTGCTTATAGTTTTAAACTGCAATCCAATATATTTTATTTAGTAAGTTAATTTTGAACATTACAACAGTATAATAAAGCTGTAATATGAGGCTACAAATTCCATGTAAAGCTTATGACCGCTGTAGACTTCATATGCAGCAAATGGGTTAAATAAAAATGAACTCACCAAATACTGACACATAAAATGAAATTTCTTTTGGGGAAGTGAAATTGTTATATATTTAATTTACATAGAATTTTAAGTTTAAACCTTTTTAACCTTCTTTTTTAAAATTGGTTGAAATTTGAAAAAGAGTATATTTAATTTATATAGCATTTTAAGTTTAAACCTTTTTTAACCTTCTTTTTTCTAATGTTATTTTCCTCTTGTTTAAGTTATTATTTATTGTTTCAGTCGGTGTCATTGAATAGACATAAAAAGAAGCATCTGCAGCTTGCAGAAAACTCTTCAACTAATACACAAGTGAGTATTCAAAAAATATGTTAACTCATACTTCTTTAATATACTGTCATTTAGTAAAATATTTCTATTATTTGAGGTAGTTTAAGTAAAGGCTTGTACTTGTATGTTGAGAGATGATAACCCAACATTCATGGATATTCCCTTTTTAATAGAACTAATTGTTAATGAGTGTTGTTCACAAAAAGACTTTCATCTACCACTTAGTAACTTTGTATTATTCATTTCAGAAATTACCCGAGGCTGTTGAAATGTTCTCCGACGATTTGAGCATAGACAACTTTCATCAATTACAAGATGAAAATACATCGTAAGTATTTATAATATATCTAAAGACAAAATGACTCAATATTATTATTATTTTAATAAATATTTAATAAAAATTCTATTTGAAACATTAATTGAATAAATGTTTTTTTTTATTTTAGTCATACTTTTGAAGGAATGCCGAAAAATCTGGATAGCATCAGTAATCTAAGCTCCGTGTCCAACGGTCTAACGGATGCACAACTGGATGAACTAATAGACGACACGGGGCGAGCCTCCTCGGTTGGGGACATCTTCACTAACACCTCTGAGGATAGTCTCAACACCATGCTCATCCATAACTTTGATTACATGGACAAAAACGAAAGCGTCCTCAACAAATCGCAATCTCTGTTAAACGACAATGAGTTGAATGAAGCCAACGACATAATAGACGCGATAGCGGGCGCCATTGACGACAACTCTGTCCTCAACGAAATAATCACGGATAACATCCTACAAACGCCGACAAAGCATGACTCTACGTTTTATTCTAACTTAACAATTCCTACACATGGTGACGTCATTCAAGAAACGTTCGCAGACTCGGCGTCATCTTCAAACATGAAGAATTTTGATAGCTTATCGGAATACACCCAGCAATCCTCTTACAACTTGGTCAATTTTGAGTTGCTCACTCGGCTATCTGAATGCCAGTCCGACAACATGGAGATATTTAATATTCAAGAGCTGAATAAATGTCCGTTTGATGGCACCGACTTGCTGATGGATAAAATCACTTCGGACGATAATTCTGTATCGCTGAATGGTGATAACTTTTTGAAAGATTCTTATTTTGATTCGGAGCTTGTGAGTATGCTGGAGGGCGCCGAAAGCTCGGATATACAGAACAAAGAGATGGAAGATCCGAGTACAGAAGAGCAAAACGAAATTGAAACGCTCTGTATTCAAGAATCCTCTAAGACTGAAGATGTCGATGGAAGCACGTTTGTTAAACCTTTGATGGACGTGCCCGTGAAGAGAACGCCTAAGAAGAAAAAGAGAAGCCCGGTGAACAGTCCGGTGAAGTTTCCTCCGCCTGATGCGATGTCCAACAACATCTTGAATATTAAGAGCATCATTCCGTCAGATAACAATCTTATGGAGCAGATTGATGAGATTGATAATATCGATAGTGGGGATGATCAGGTAATATTGTTATTTTTTTTTTTTTTACCTTACTAGCTTCATATTTGGAGTTTATAAAAAACGGAAATAAAATTAATTTATTGAGCTATATAAAGTTGATGAGTTGTTAATTTCCCTTATTCAAACATTAATTTAGTAAAAAATAGAGTATAAAAATAAGCGAGTGTATTGTTAACGAGGGTTATAAAGAGAAGGCACAGCACTGAAGTTGCTGAAGTTACACTTATTTATTTGAAATAAAAAGAGAAATCAAAAAATATTTTAAAACTACGAAATGAGCGACCAAGACAATCACTTTTGGTCCCAGCCATTGTTGGCGACGCACTTTGAACATTTTGGTAAACAACTAAATACAAAAACAAAAATATTTGAGAAACAAAATTCAAATTTTGTTCCAAATTTGAATCTTAATATTACATTGAGTATATTTACAGGGCTTTTCGTTGTCGTTTAATAAGAGTTTTGATAATAATGTCACATACGTCATGTCTGATATTAGTATGAATAGTTAGAAAAAGCTTAAAGAAATAGTCATGCAAATGGGAACATTTTTTAATTAGCTTTTTAAACTCAAATAAAATGAAGTAACATTGCATTACTAATATTCTTTTAGGCATGACTTTTTAATTTGCCTTCTTTGCCAGAACATAACCTAAATATACTTTAAGAACAAATTTAAATTATGATTTTTATCTTAATATTAATTTAAAAATAGTAAATCAAAAATATTTACTTTTATTTCACGTTTATTTTTAAATGATTGCACATGTTCCGGACCCCATCAAATTCATCCTGAGCAATGGCTTAACTCTAAACTGACATTCTGTTATATATAGGTAAGGTATATTTAAAATGAATTAATTTTTATATTGATTCCAGGCGCAGGCAAACATCGAAGAGCAAACGGATGACTTGATTCGGCTCGTGAAGCAAGACCAGCTGCAGCTCTTCGCCACCGAGGATCGCGACACATTCATTATCTGTCTCAACAGCGACATGGAAGCAGACGCCCTGGAGCAGCTGCTCAACGACGGAGTCCTCACCATACACGTGGACGACGGAGACAAGATGGCCGAGGCGACTGCACAAACATCTACAATCAACGAATCATCAGACAATCGAGATCCTAAATTGAATGATTTCAACAGATGTATTTCTAGTGAGATGCTGCAGCTCTCATTACCGGAAGATGGCTCTAATAAACATAATGATTTAGGAATCACCCATGAAGAATTACACATTTCACCAAAAAGCCATGTTCAAAGTGATGCTTTGTTGGAACCTGGGCTGAAGGTTTGCGATGTGATAAACAGTGAGGCCGTTGTGAGTTTAAATGATGCTGTGCAACTAAAAGAGAGTGAGGTTACGAAGGCCAAGAAGACTAAGATCTTCAAATGCAAGATCTGTCAGCAGACTTTTACGAAGAAAGATAACTGGAAGTCGCATATCGGTCAGTTGAAATATTTTCGATGTGAAATGTTAAAACAATGAACCACATTTATTGCAAAAGTACTTTATTTTTTGTTTTCTTATTACATATAATATTTTTGAGTGTACTTTTTTTTTTAATTAATGTTCACTGTTATTATTTTATAGCAATACTTGTTTATCAATCATTTAATTCCTTTAGAGCGACTCCCTTTCTCAATAAATCATTCTTATTCCAAAAAACGACTTTCCAAGACACAATTTATAGGTTGACTACTCAAGACAATGTAGTAAGATCTCTGAGTATCTGCCTTAACCCTTTCGCATCGGTTGTTGGCATATGCCGTCATAAGATGCTGACATTGGTTGACATGATATATCGTTTTGCTACTTTCTTAGAATAGTTTTTTATGCATCATCAGATAGCGAAAGGATACAAGAACCAATATGATGTATGAAAATAGACCAGACAAGTACATTTAAGCTTCAAATACTGGTTTTAAAATTGACAGTATAATTTGTATTCCAACCGAGCCGTAATGAAAGGGTTAATAATTTATATTTATTAGAATTTTCAACATTTCCCATCTTTGTCCCCAAGTAAATAATGCTTGTACTTATGCCCAACTACACTTTCAGTGATTATAAGTTTATTAAATCCCCGGATTCTAGTAAATATACTTTATTTAGTTAAATTAAGAGCCACTTTTCTCATATTGTTTCACATTCAAATATAGACTTATTCTAACTTGCACTTATTATACCTAATTCTTATATCTGAAGCATAAACAAATACCATTAATTATAAGAACTCCTGATTGTTGTTTTTCAGGCACCCACGACGTGCGGCTGAAGAGGCACGCCTGTGAGGAGTGCGGCGAGCAGTTCTCGTGGCGCTCCACGCTGACTCGCCACATCTCTGCCAAGCACCGGCCCCGGGCAGCGTGTGCGCTGTGTCCCGCGCTCTACACCACTCAGGAACAGGTTAAAACATCTTTTCATAAAAAATAAAAGAAATTAAGTTTTTTCCTACTTGCCACACTTAATACAAAACGGCTTGTTTCACAACATATCTGCATATGAAAGTCTACCAGGGAACTTACATGGATTCCCGAACCCCCAGGACGCAGTATCCGAGGGATGTTTTTAGATGATATCTAAATCAAAAAGCTTTAAGAAGATCAAATAATTAACCCGTTGCTCCTGAATGATTCAACCTGTTTTGATGTATTTTAATATTTGGAGGCAAAAAAATATATTTGGTTTTTACTTTGTTTTGGAAGGACAATAAGTCATTTAAGTTTTGCAAAAATGGGCATTCTTTTTTGCTAGTTATTATGTGTTATACTTTATAAGAATGTACTCTTTGAAGCTCGATGTGTATGTTTTGAGACTGAATTATTTGAATTATTTTGCATTAAAAAGTTGATTTGTGAATGTAGTTATTGGTTTCAGGTCCGCCAGCATGTACAGAGGGAGCACAACAAGCTAAAGAAGCATCTCTGCACCTACCCGGACTGCGAGCAAGCTTTCTTCAAGAAGTACAACCTCACCTTACATATAAGGCTAGTCGTCTTATGTCTCCCGCTGTCCTAATACAATATTTTCATTAATACACCTAGAATCACTATGTTTTTTATTTTTTCAAAACTCGCATTTATTATTATCTTACAAAAATATGGAAGAATCGCCGCATGACCAACATCTCTAAAACGAGGTTTGTAAAGCATCTAGTCTTCACTGTTTTCCTGTAAAATATAAATCATTCGCCAAAATCGTTTGAGTGCATCATATCTTAAATAGACAATGAATCTTTTTATGCATTCACTAGAATGCATAAAAAGATTCTTTGTCTATTAATAAATACTAATTTCATAACTAAAGCTTATGTAGCCTGGGTTTATAATCGTAAGTACTGCGTGACTCAAAAAAGATCAATAACTATTGCTTTTTACACTTGAACTAAAAATGAACTTTGGACATCATTCATTAATGCAATTTATTATTTGTTAAGCAGGACTCACACTCAAGAGCGTCCCTACGCTTGTGAAGTTTGCGGTAACACTTTCCTGCATCTGTCACATCGCCAGCGTCACCAGAAGACCCATTACTCCCCCGTACCGCCACATGGACCAAAGTAAGCACAAAACATAATACTTAAACGTTTATCTCAGGACAATATGCAATGTTTGGTTGTCAAATGAATGGAAAATATTACATTTTGTTAAAAAAAAATGCCAGCCGGATTTAATTAGGATTTTAACAAAATCTAGTTTGTAATTCATAGATTCCGATTATTCACTCGCTTCCTTACTTCTAAATAATTGTTTTATTTTCAGGATTCTGCGTTGCAAAGTAACAGACACGGTCCCCAAAATGAACTACAACCAAAGTGACATTCCCATTACAATCAACAAATGATCAAAAGCATTGCGGTGATAATTTATTGTATTAAAACTTAATACATTTGTGATCAAATTTTTATTAATTTAGTATGACAACTCTACAAAAACCTCACCTGCCCTTCTGTATTCATCAGAACCTTGGAATGTGAATGAGATGACAAAAACATCTTGATACTTGTATATTTCAGAGGCATATGGGACACATATGGACTAGTCTACGAGCAAGAAGTCCGGAGACTGAAAGCAATACATATCTCTATCAATTGTACAATGATAGGAACATTCTCCACATTGCCAAGATGTCTCAACTTTGATGGCTCGATCACGAGCAGTGGGTAGAAGAGGAAAGTGATGACTGTCAATCCAGTGGAAAGACGTTAAAGTTAAGTAATAAAACCAAAGCTTGGCTTGATACAGTCTCAGCTGACTGCAGAGTACTTAGTGAAGACTGCTGATCTGGATAGAAGATGATGGCGCCGAATTTTAGAGGCAGCCAAGATTCACCATGTTTATAGCGTAACAAAAAATAAAAAAGAATTTAGTAAAAGTGTTGAGCCATCATTTTTGATCAAATAGTTATATCAGTTAATAATTTGGCCTCTTTAAAATTATTTTCAAGTCCACACAACACAGCTTTTAACAGCAGAGTACAGCTGGAATAAATTCCTTTCCCAATCTTTATATGCTCCTCCAAGGATGTTGTTGTCCATGGTTGTTGCAGGATAATGTTAATCAATGTTGCCTCTTCTTCAAAACATTATGTTACTACTGTCATTCTAATCAACTGTGGACTACAGAATATAACTGAAAGAATTTTGAGATTTTTATGATATGTCAGGTTACAGAAACAGTTTTGCTGTTGAAATCACATGTGTTTTTTTTCTTTGTGAAAGCAATATGCTATCTTTTGGAAACAAACAAAGAGAGAGAATAAGATGTATAATTGGCATTTACTTTTAATTATATCAAATAAGTGTATAATTACCTTGAATAATGATCTTTGATTGACTGTGTTAATTAATATTTGGCTGTAGACATATTTCGTCCGTGAAATGAAATTCAAAATTTAATCTTGTTTTCCACAAACGTATTTTCACGCGAGTATTTATTTTAAGAATGTTATTTTTTATGTTAATTATATGATTAATTATATGCATTTTTTGTAAATCTACATAATTCTGTATAATTAAAAACAATGGAGTATTACTAAAATTTAATGCAACTCATTCCTTCCCTTCATTTTTGATTATTTGTATCCTAATTGTTTTTTTCTTTTTGTAATAAAATGTTTTCTATTAATTGTTCTTATTAAACTTTTTTTGGCATATTTACAATATTTCAATTCAAGTCTTGCACTCCCATACCTATCTTTATAACTCTACTTTCATCGCTGGTGACCAACCGAAACTAGATCAGCCAAAAACGAATATGTTTTCGGCTTTAATTTCGTCCAAATCCGAAAGTGGAGTTACTTAAAAGTACCTTTAGGTATTTTTCACAAACACTGGCCGCCAAAGTCAGCTGTTCAACAACAAGCCGTCAGTATGACAGCTATTGTGAGGTTATATTTACGGTAAGTGCCAACGACTACTATCTTGTTTACAAACGAATTATTTTATTGATGGTCTTTATCGTTCGGCCCGCCTCACTGATAAACGAGCGATTAGAAGTATTCGAGACAGTTTTAATTCATGCGACCGTGTCACTGCGCATCTTGATGTGTATTCTCTTCATCCACACTGGAGGACCAGAGGCCGGGGGCTATAGACTTATACTGGCGAACAACAGAGATGAGTTCTTCGACAGACCGGCTGCCGTCGCAGCGCCTTGGGATGAAGACAAAGACGTTTTGGGAGGTAATGACAAATAATAAGATACCTTCCATATTATTTTACTTATACCTAGCGATGACGAACTGTTTTCACAACATAACCTGTCTTTGTAAAAAGACGATGATATTTTCTTTTACACTTTATTTTGTGTGTATTAAGAAGATATAAAGTCAACACTCCTATAACACGCGCATTGTTTATTTCTAGCGGAGATTTTTCCTAGAGAGGATTGTGATTATTTATTATAAAACAGTGACTTCTATTTAAGACGAAAGTAGTTCAGGCCTCAATCATCCGATTTTATGTTTTTTTTTAGGAGGGTTGACTGTACGTTATAAATGAGAAATAGTCTTTTCATTATCAGATTTACTCTTTTGCAGTTGAAAATATCTCTTTCCTCACTTTTTATGACAATTTTGGCAGCAAAATAAAAAAGAAAATACTGATGAGTTAAATTACTTAAAAATATATTTTTAGTTGAGGTTCTTTTCAACCAGCATATTGACTTATTTTTTCAAAATATTTATGTAATACAAATATTTTTTTCATTGAAATATATCACAACTCTCAAAATAAGCTGAAAATTGTAAAAAAATAATTTTTCTGAAAAGGGGAGTCTAACAATCAGCAATGATTCTCAGAACCACTTGTTTTTCGTAGTGTCAATCCGGTGGATTGGTTTGCAGCAACAAAATCTTGCCTCTCAATCTCCACTCTTCTCGATCCTCTGCAACCCTCTTTAGCTCAGCATAAGAGCTACAACGCATGTCACCGAACACTTGCTGCAAATACACCCGTTTAGGGTGCCCTCTGCAGTTTCTCACCTCAACCACCCCTTTCACAATGTCGTGAAGAAGACCATCATGGCGCATGATGTGACCGATCCATCGGGCTCGCCTCTCTAAGATGGTTCTTACTAAGTGCCTATCTTCCTTGATTATGCTGAGAACCTCATTGTTCGTGACGTGGTCTCTCCAGGAAATTCTGAGAATTCTTCTGTAATACCACATCTCAAAGGCCTGTAGTCTTTTTAATCACTTTCCGATAAGCACCATGTCTCACAGCCATACATCAAGATGCTCCAAACAAATGTTTTGGCAAGTTGCTTGCGGATCTAAGGACCACTATCGGTCATTAAAATCATCATTTTGATTGTAGAAACCATGTATTGATGTTATGAAGCTAAGTAAAGTGATGTATTACTAAAATTTTGTATTATTTATTATTAGATCAATTTAAATTTGTAAAGATAATCCAAAGAACAGCAGCTAGACCATTGGATTTGTTATCAAGGCCTGTGTAGGATCTAACATCATGGACTGGTTTGGGATATTTTTTGTATTGATTTATTGAGCTATATAAAGTTGATGAGTTGTTAATTTTCCTTATTCAAACATTAATTTAGTAAAAAATAGAGTATAAAAATAAGCGAGTGTATTGTTAACGAGGGTTATAATCACATGCATTATTTAATGCTATTAAAACAATATTTATCTTGATTGATTTATAACATAATAAATAACTTTGTCATATTATACTTAATAAATGCATTGACTCTAAGTACACAATAGTTGACACTCTAAGCAGTCTAAGCCAATGCGCTTGGGGAAATTAAATTGTATATTTGTTATCCTGACTAATTTATTCACCCTTTAAGTGTGTTATGTATTATTTAGATATAAATTATGATGCTTATTATTTAATGAAAAATAAAAAATAAATAAAATCGTAAAAATAAGAAAAAATATGGGTTAAAGTATTAAGTACAGTGGTACCTTAGCATACGAGTTTTATTTGTACCGCAGCCTTGCTCGTATTTCAAATTACTCGTATCTCAAAACAAATTTCCCATTGAAATAAATAGCGAGCACAACTTACCAAAGATGCCTTGACAGCGAGAGCACACTGATAACTGATTCTCTGACCGCGGCCGGGGAATTCACGCGGGAAAGCGTGACGCGCGGTTCTTGTATCTCAAATTTTGCTCGTATTTCAAAGCAAAAAATCGTTAGCTCAATGGCTCGTACTTTGAAAAAACTCGTATGTCGGGGCACTCGTATGTCAAGGTGCCACTGTACTGTAGAATGGGAAGTATGACTTGTATAAAGTCATGCTCTTGAGTCTGGGTCAAATATTTAAACAATAGCTTATCTATGTGAAGATTGACAACCTTTTTCTCCAACTTTATAACATATAATCAGCACTTGATGTGATGTTGCAGGGCGAGACATGGAGCCGGGCCGTGAAGGGGGCACCTGGCTGGCGGCGAGCCCGGCGAGGCGCCGCCTGGCCGCACTGCTGAACTTACCGGGGGTCACGTATCCTGAAAACCCGCGTGGTGAGACCTAACAATACTTTCCTATATGAAGCAAAGACACTATCTACCAAGAAACCTGAGTGTTTATCTGCCAACGCATTGACGTTGAACAATTTGAACTTCTGTAGTTTAATCAACTGTTTCCCGCACTTATAGCTTATACGTCTGTTACCAAGCATTCTGCGCATTGTCTTGTCACTGGTACCATCAGTCAGTGTTCCCATCACAACTTCTTCGTGTAAAGTAGACTTGACAGGTCATCGGTTACTGTGATGGACAAATTCATCGGAATTTAATGTGGTATAGACTTATAAAGATTAATAATTGTTCTATTGTTTTCCAGGTAGAGGTTTGATAGTTTCCAACTTTGTGTTGGGCAATATGTCTACCGAAGAATACCTTGAAGAGTTCCACCGCATCGGCAGTGAGTACAGCGCATTCAATCTGGTCACCGTGCACATCAAGTAAGCAAACAAGACCCAGCGCCGTACTTGAACAATGTCATTTAATTACAAATAGATGTCTCATTTTAAACAAGTTATGACAATGAATGAATCTTTGCAAAGATTTGAGACAAAGTCCATGGATGGAGACACTTGTACAGATGATTATGTTAATCAACGTGCAGTCTGTTCTGCTCATGTTTGTAACCCTTAACAATCTACAGAAGAACCAGAAATCACCGGGCAGAGTAACAATGACATGCCGTGGAAAGTTTTTTGACTATTACGAATGACTATACTAAAGAATCACTAAAGAATTTTATCTGGTTTCTGATATTTACGGATCCTCTTATGCATCCAACCTTGAAGAGAAACAAATAGTTCCATAATATTTCAGTATTCTGAAAGAGAACCTCCCTACTGGCAAAAAAATAAAGTTATCTAATACAGGAGAATACCGACAGATGATGGTGGATAAATTTCATCTGCAGATTCTTTGACACTTGCTATTTTTTAATATGGCTAAGCGCTGCATGTGAATTTTCCGACAAAGACATGGCCTGGTATTTACGCATTTATCCATTTTAAAGGAACTCACTAAGTTGTAGTGTTCACAAAACGACATTTGTCTACCACCAACTTTAACTAATAACTAATAGGCTATAACTGCCTATAATTTTAACCATAATTTTTTATGGGTTAGGTAACAAATTCACCAACCGGGGGTATTTGTAGAGGTTAGAAATTATTACTTTTTTTAATCTCCATCAAGGATTGAACCCATGACCTTAGGTATGGTAAGCAATCACTATATTACTAAGTCATCACATCCAGCGAATTGGCGAACATAGAAATTATTGAACATCACATCTCAGATCGTACCCCAGACCGAGTATCGCCTCCCAGGGCTTATGTTGGGCAACAGATAAGCCATTGATGTTGTCAGATATTTGTCTGAAACAGATTGTGCTCTCTCTGCTGTTTGTGTATGGCATATTTATTACTTCAGTGAGACGTCGAGCAGCGTGCATCACTACTCGAGCTTCACGGACGAGACTCTTGACTACGGCAGCTGCGGCGTGCTGGGCTTCAGCAACAGTTGTCCCTCGCGGCCGTTAAAGAAGGTGTGCGCCGGGCGCCGAAGGTTCCAGGGGATCTTGGAGAGCTGGAGCCGTGCGGGCGCCGACAAGGAGACGCTCATCAATGAACTCCTAGAACTTCTGCAGTGGGACGAGACGTAAGACACATATATTATTTTAAATCATATTAACCTCTGCACCCAGTGCCGGTTTTAGGGAGTGGCGCAGTGTTGCGGTGGCCCAGGGCGTCGAATGAGCTAGGAGCACCGAGGGCAATCCATCTCACATATATTTTTTAATACGATACAAATTGGGGCGGCACAAAAAACATCCTTAGAGTGCCGCAGGGTCTAGAGCCGGCACTGATTTCACCCTTAAATTATTTACGAAAAATGACCAAAAAAAACCACCTTTTTTTATTAACTTTTATTTTATGTTGTTGCATGAAAATAATAATAAAAAAATCAATGTTAAAATTGATATTTTATAAAAATATTTTAAAAATTAAATAAAAACGCATTTATTGGGTTAAAAGTTTCTTCTTATCCACTATCAAAAAACGATAAGCCTCGAATAAGTACTTGAAGCCCACTAAATATTGTTTGTTATTTTTTGTTGAACAGCTGTCAAGTAAATCTATTGTTTTTACTCTCTCACACACAACGATAATAAATGCTGTGTTCACTTATTTTAGCGAATTTAAATTCAGTTTGGCATTGTGACTTTTGGGTTTCGACACTAATATTTCGACCGTCGCTACAGGGGTCATCTTCAGGGTTAACGATCTTCTAATCGTCAACCCTCGAACGGAAACTCGGTAAGATTTTAGAATTGCTCCCAAAGAAGATCCACTTAATTTAAAAATGATAATATTTATATTCCAGACACCTCCCCGACCCAGAGCTGGAACTGAGGCGGCCCAATGCTCCGGCTGGGCTGGCTGCGGTGTGCGTCAAAGTGCCCAATACTCGCTATGGCACCAGGTATATTATTCAAATATTATTTAAATTAATAAATCCCAGCGTCTGCCGTTTCTTTTTGTCCGATATTCATGAGAGAAATGTCATAAAAGTTTATATTTTGTGTAGATTTGTATGTGTGTATCAATTTATTAAATGAATATGCTTCAAATAACTGAAAGTAGGTACAAGCTAGTTGTTTTGAGGAGCAAACGGATGAAATATTAAAATCTGCAATAAATATCAGTTACTTACTTAAATACTCAGGGTTCATGCTATAATCTTCTTAGCTATAATCTTCTTAAGTATAATGCTATGCATTTTTTTTAATATAGAGCAGAACTCCGCAACCTTTTCTTATCTACGGCACACCAAAGTACTTCTTTGGATTCTACGGCACACCAAAGTTCTCACCTTGAATACCGCGGCACACCAAAAGCCAAAAATAGATATTAATTTGATCAATTTTACTTTTTTTAAATTTCATTTAGAACTTAATAAAGCAAGTACCTCGTTGTATGTCTACATAAATAGGCGATAGGCGCTGGGAGCTTCAGGACCGTTGTAAAATTATTTATTTATAATATTGCCTTATTTGATCGAGGCACACTCCTGTATCGGCTTACGGCACACCAGTGTGCCGCGGCACACCGGTTGCGTAGCACTGATATAGAGTATTTAAAAGCCTGACCTGAAGTTCTTGAAGATTTTTTTGAACACATATTCCATCAAGAAAACAAATTCTGTTGATGATGTTTGATGTAATATTAAAAAATATTTATATGAGTATGTACCTCTAATGTTCAGAAAATTTAAATGCCTGAATTCTTAATTTCTTGCCTCAAACATTTTATTTTCAGCAATGTGTAGTACCATTATTACAATTATATTTTTAGATTTGCAGACTAGCAACACCAGGCCAGATATTAGATGAATGCCTTCCTAATGCTTAAATTGAGTTTTAAAAATAATTAATTTAAGTTAATATTTTTTATGGTTTTCAGAACTCATACAATAGTGTTGGTGGATGCGGAAGGCACCATGGACTACTTGGAGTGGACTATGGTGCCCGGGAAGGAGGAATGGCAGAAAACGCATCTAAAAAGACACATTTAACAATTTAAAAAAATAATTGGAAATTTTATATTTTACTCTTAAAAATTGCAATATTTTAAATCCCTCTGATGGCAACCGTGATTGAAAAACAATGTTACCTCTTTAGTGAATTAAACATGGACCATTAAATTAATAATTATAATTAGACATCTATGAATCAAATTAAAAATATTATTTTTTCGTATCCAGCGAAGCTTCTGGATTTTTTAACTGTTCAGGATGATTTGTGGTCACATGCTTTCTTTTTGAGAATTTTCATTGTTATGAGAATTATGTCACTTATGTTATTGGTGCTCGTGTGTACAGGTAGTTCTCGACTTACGACGCTTCTACTTACGACGATTCGCACGTACGACCAAAAAATAATTTAAAAATTAATTAATATAATTTTAAAAAATTACGACCAAAAAAAGTGCATTACGGTGCGCGTTATTGGATTATCATTTGAAAATAAGTGGAGAGGCAGTTAGGGCCGATTACAAGGCTGCTGAAGATCCACGATTTATGACGAAACCGCGCTCTATGAGAAGAAAATGCTTCAGCGTACCTACATTAATAATTAAGAAAAAAGTATGCAAGGCTTCAAGGCATTTAAGGTTAGTTTTACACTTTTATTGGGTGGCAATATTGTTGTATATAAATTGAAACCATTAATGATTTATCACTCAAAAAGCCGGGAATCTTCATGGAATCAATATCGATATGTTATCACTATATTATCGCTCAAAAGCGCTTGACGAGGGAAAAAAGTTTTGGAAGAATTTTAATATTCATCAAGCAATTAAAAATATTGGAAAGGGATGGCGAAAGGTCACATCATCGTCCATGTATGGAATATGGAAAAAGCTTACTAAACGTTTTGAAAATATGAGTCATAACACTCAGTCGCAATTTAAAAAAGAAAATGAAATTGAACACACTACAAATCTCATTGTAGGGCTTTGCAAGAAACTTGATATAAATATTGATCGCAAAGACATAGACCAACTTATAGAAAATGATTTGAAAGATCTTACAAATGAAGAATTATTATGCATCGAAAATCAAAGGAAGAAGAGAAAAAAAAATGTCTTGGAATCTCCAAAAAAAAATTGTTTTGAAAGAAAAGTGAAGCAGCATTCCTTCAAATTGACCAAGTATTGCAAAAATTTGAAAAAATGGATTCGGATAACGAAAGATTTTTTAGTATAAACCGCCGTATTCAGGAAGATCTTGCTTGCTACAAAGAAATATTCAGGGAAAAAAAAACAACTCAACTAACTTCTTCTTCCACTACTGTTGATGAGCCAATGGATTGTACTTATATAAGTACAGATGACGAAACATTTTAAATATTAATGAAGTAAATATTTTATTTTGTATTAATAAAGAAGTATAAATATATCAATAAAAAAAATACACTAATTTTATTTTAATACGTAAGTACATACATATTTTGTATGAAATTCGACTTACGACCAATTCAAATTACGACCAAAGTCCAGGAACGTATCTCGGTCGTAAATCGAGGACAACCTGTATATGATGTGTGAGTATATTATACCTACCTGATCTTTTTTTTTAAATTAGAACAAAATATTATAATACTTGTTAATGATGAATATACCTGTTACTTTGTTTTGTCTATTTATTTTGTTTGTGGAATGTAAATGTTTTTTATACCTGTTGATTGTTGCAAAGAAAATAAATTAATAAAATATATTAAATCAAAAGGATTTTTTTTTTCATCAATAATTAAATAAATATAGAAATGACTTAAAATAAGGGGACAGGATTATGAAAGGCATTTGTAATATTTGTTATATTTTATTTTATAATCTTACAACAAATCGATACATAATATGAAATCATTAGCTTGTTTATAAATATTTATCTTTCATAATATTTTTTTCACAATGCGTTCTTCATTACGCCTGGAATTTCGAAAGGTGCTTCTTGGTTCTGCTCTAAAATGCAGCCGAGGAGCTTCGGGACACTCAAAACAGTACCAGAAATCAATTTAGGAAAGAACAGAGACTTTTCTTCTTTGTAGCAAAACTGCAGTCTTTTAGGAATGTAGTTATCGCTGACACTTATATTTCCAACTTCAATATATTTCTTAGACGACGTAGAAAACATCTGAAAACTGATTCTGAGACTTTCCCAGCGACGGAGGCTCAGCGCCGGGACGTAGCACACTCTAAAATGATAACCGATTTCTTTGTAGATATCAATTACCGTTTGCATCAATTTTTGCAGTTCCGAATCCAATTCTTTGGTTGAATCTTTAACAGCAATGAAAACCTCAGATACCGACGACTGACTAACTCGAAACAAACCTAAAGACGAATCCTCAGGTACCGGTTTGTATTGCCTGCCTAATGAGTAGTATCTCAAAGGAAGTGCAGTAGGATAGAGCACATTTCTCGTGTAATACGCCGCAAACGCCATTAATGACCCTCCACCGGTGAGATGCATTCGGCTGTCATCGGACACTTTAGTGTCTTCGTCATGATGAAGAATAAAAACTGAATCGGGATCCGTATGATCGAGGCCGCATCCTTCAACGATGACACTCTTTGCAAAGTCGGGATTTGAAAATTGGATGAAGCCTGCTGTTCGCAAGCGATCGCTGAAATAAAATTTGGCGCTTAGTTCAAACACGGCGGCGATGCCTTTCAAATAGTAACTCAAAGGACTCTTGAATGATAACAAACCGCATTTCCGTTGCGATATCGATGTGAGTTTTTGCATTTGAAGCGGGCGGTGTTTCTTTAAATGTGATTATCTCATATTCTTCAAAATCGGGAGTGTTTTTATGCAGAACGTTTGGTAAAGACAGAGCTTGCAGCACGGCCTTTTCTTCTAAAGCTCCAAATAGAACTTTTCAACTCTTTGACATCGTCTCTCATAATCTTCGCATGTATTTGAAGTTTGTTTACTTCATCTTTGGCGCCTTGCGTATCGATCTTCATTAATTTTTTCAACTTGTCGGCGATTTCCACTCGTCGAATCTCCAAGTCTTCTTTGCTCTTGGTTAAGCTACTGAAAAAATCCCATTCTTCTTTAAGTTTTTCAACGTCAACCTGACATTTTCTTTTACGCAAGTTGTCCCCGAGCGTCTGCAGATCTCGCAGTCTCTCGGAGGCGTCCACATGCGGCGTGACGACGCTGCACACTTCTGTGGCCTTGCTGCCCGGAACGAACAACGCAGATCCGTAATTATTAACGAAAACGATCCTTTTCGGAGATATTTTTAGCAGCTTATCTGCGCATCGCATTACTTTAAATATCCCCATTTTTATAAAACAAAAAATCAATTTTATAAAAGAATCAGTAATATTAATTTATAATTATTTTCTTAAATGCGGCGCTTTTTGATTGATTTTTAGGCATATAGGTAATTATATAGATGGATATATATTTTCTAGTAAACAAATATATCAGATATTGCTTACAGTTTTGATTGGCATTCAATGTATTTTATATTCAGTGAATGGACACTCTCTTATAATATTGTAAAGTTTATACAATTATATCAACTATTGTATTATTTTTTCACAAAAGTTACATGAATGCTGTAACGATAGTGTCTTTCTTTGAACCTAACACATAAGGTGTATTCCACCACAGTTTTCAATAAAAATGTCAATTACTTGATAATCTTTTTTATAGATCAAGTATCACAAAGACTTGCAGCATACAGTTATGTACTGCGCTTCTTCTTTTTAGGTTCTCCCATCGTGTCGTCTTCATCTTCGTCTAAGCTCTCGGCTACAGGTTGCTCTCCCTTGAGTGGCTGCGTGACAATCTTCCTCTTGAGGGGGGCCTTGAAATTGCCAAAGCCTGCCGCGCGTTCTGCTTCCTCTACGCTGTAAGGCTCTAGTTCCAGAGCCTTGAGGCGACGTTTGTGCACCTTGGTGCGGAAGTGCTCCGTGAGCGCTTGCTGGTCGATGAAGTAGCGAGCGCAGTGAAGGTAGTAGTGCTGGGCGCCGCCCGCCTTGTCCAGGTCCACCTCCTGGTTGAGAAGTTTTTCCGCGTTACCTGAAAATGTGTAAAACCGTCATCAAATCAATTCATTACTATCCCATGTTAATTGCGAGAACTTTTAACATCGTTAAATCTTGATAATAGATTTGTTTGACTAAGCTACTTAAAACTTAACAATATTCTACTTCTTTACAATTCTTTCAGCTGCCATTTTGTTTTTTTTTTTGTCGCATGTCTATCTGCACCGATTGCCTTGATTATGTATCGACATCCCCCATCTAATTTAAGCGACTCCAGATCACGGGATTGTCATTGGAATGCGTAGTGAATGGATGAGGAGCAGGTCACCAAGCAAAGAACACATCGAGAACCACATTTGACATTTATTTTACATTAAACAAAAAAGACACAAAATTCAGTCTTCCGTCTGTGACACTAAAAATGCTGTTCACTTAACAACACTCGGATAGAAACAGCCTGCCAGTGGCAGGAGAGTCACTACACCTGAAAACTACATAGCGACCATATAGAAAACTATGCCGCCCCGCATGACTTTCAGAACCAAATAAACAGAATGGCGTTTACAAGTGCCGCGTTTTTAAACTACTTAAATCTAAAACTAAATAAAAATATTTGTGCATGTCAGACGAGCTAACATAAATAAGAGACAATCGCATATCTAGACTTATCAACACCAGCCTGAGAGGGCTATATCAAGTTGGTTTCAGTATTCTTCACAGTACTTAAGTTTATTTCACAGGACAATTATTATAGGTTGACTTTCTGGCTTTATAATAAAATACAGACTTGGTCACATTTTTATTTCGGTCAATTAATAAGCTACTAGAAACAATCACTAGGCTTTGCACTCTAATAACTGCTGTCTGTCAATCATGTTACCATCAGTGTGTCGACAATTAAGACACCGCCATGACACGTGACATTAATACAAATATATTAATTCCTTCACAATTATAATACAAAACGAGCTGTGATATTTACATCTGACGTTAATAATGTTATATAAAAGATACGGCAGATTTATAGGTTATGTGCGATAGAGAGCATGTGGGCAACATATTTCGCGCGAAATGTCAAAACTTATGATGGCAGTTGGCGGTTTCCTTCGTACCTTTCTTCAAGTCCACGTCTATCTCGTCGAGATCCTTCTTCCTGTTCTTGAGCCTCCACCTCTTCTTGAGGTGGGTGTCACCGTCGTGATACTTTTTACGTTTATATGTCATATTTGGAGGTTATAGTAATGAAAATACAAAACTAGACACGGCGCTCGCGCAGGAGACCAGTGTTGAAATGAATAAACAAAATAAAAACTTCATCTAGATTTTACATTTTTTCATCAAATTGGTGTGTATATAATTACATACTTCAATTATTATTTTTCTGTATAAATTATTAAATAACATTAATAGATATAATGACGATGACATGAATTATAAAAACGAATAGTTGATTTGAACTATTTCACTTACTGCGATGGAATCAATCATATTAAAAGGGGAATTAATGACTTATGTTAAGAATTGAATTATAAAATTGAAAAAACACACTTTCTTACATAAAAATATTTTATTTCTCAATTGAAGTGAATTTGATATTTTATTTAACAAAGCTATTTTATTAGTTTTCACTTCTTTATATTTTAATGTTTAAAATTATTATACACACAATTACAATTTATTTTACGTTTCGTTTTTGTATGATATTTTATGAAATATTGTTAATAAATTGGTTGTTCCGATTTTTTACTATTTTATTACAAGAAATTTGTGAGCTTATGATAAGTTTGACCTTCAAATGTTTATTCTCCTCCCAATAACGTTTGCACTCTGTAGTCACTAAAAAAATATGCAATGTTTTTTCATCTCGTAGTATCAATCCGCTGGATTGGTTTGCAGCAACAGAATCATGATGCATGCAATGATGATGTGACCGATCCATCGGGCTCGCCTCTCTGAGATGGTTCTGTAATGTTCATATTTTTATATCAATAATTTAATAGGTATTGCATATTTTAGGTATATTTAATAAAAATAATTGTTTTATTTCTATGTCCTGGCAGTACTCAGGTAGCCACCCCCACGACAGTTCTCTTGATACTTCTCAAATGACCGCTTGTTAAACGTCAGATTTATTATTGAAATAACATTACACACACAACATTAAAATGTCACGCAAGAGCACCAGGCTGGATGCCAAGAAAGTGGTAAGATATATATTATTAAATTTATGAATTAATAATGACAAACATTATTTCTTATTGTTATCTTGATACTGCATAATATAATTTATAGTTTAGTAGAGCAATGATATCATTTAGTCATTGATCAATAATCATTACTTAGACTCCCTTAACTTACTCAGTGCAGCTCCGACAGGCGAGACCAAGACCATGACTTAGCTAAGCCAACTATAATATATCACGAATGATAAGAGCAGTTAGTGAAGACCATATTCTCTAGTTAGGTAGTGGATATGGAATGATGATGAAGATCCAAAATAGAGTTGAATATGATATTTTATTACACTGTCATATTAGGTCCCTCAACATTGATTATCGCTTAAGAGTAAATTTCTCTGTTCTATTCAGAAATGGCTGTGGCAAGTGGAAATTTTAATCAATCTTTAAACATTCACTGGCTTCTCAAACAGTTCCTCCTCCATTACTAATTCATTTCTACTATTATATATTGATATCACTACAGCGCTTCATGCCAACTATACTAAACGGCCTCCTGTATGTCACACGAGTCTCCATCTTTCTCGATCCTCCGCCTTCGACTCGTAACATACTTTGATTGTTTCATTAAATTAATTAACATCCAAAGGTGACCGCAACTCATCTTATACATCCATGCGTAATTCAAATTGGTAATACCTAATCCCTTGCTTCCTGTCAAATATTAGCACACTTGTATATTGTCACACTGCCTTTTCTCCACAGTGAGCCACAAGTTTTTCATTTCCATACACAGCTATCATTTAAATCGTCAATTATTAGGGCTTTTTAAGGAGATCGGATGACAATCCCGACGCTCCCCAGGCTTTGTCCTTAAAGGGGGTGGGTAAACATTACTGAGGACATGTTAGAGCTTGGATTTGATTAAATATATTTACCCTTATGGATGCCATGAGCCCAAATATGGGTCCGCTGCAAGAAGCCCGCCAGTGCCGTGAGCACTCCGGTGTGTTATAAAACTGTATATTTTCGGTCAATGTTATAGCTTGGGTCTATAGCAACATCTATCGTCTACCCAAGAAAAAAAAATGGTTTAAATTGGACACCATTTAGGGGTTCAAATCTTCGATAATCCACGAGGCTTTGCATAGATCTATTCAGGGTCATGGCATCCAAAAGGTTAAAAACAAGGTTGGTTGGGTTTTGAACCGACAGTATCTGAGTGACAAACAAATGCTTTTACCACTGGACTACGCCTCCCGGCTATCAATTACACAACATCAATTTATAAACTGCCACAAAGGAAGTAAAGTCTATCATCTATAATGGACTTGTTGTAGAACTCTGAGCTGCTGACGCTGACGTACGGCGCGCTTGTGGCGCAGATGATCAAGGACATGGAGAACCTGGAGGACGTGAACAAGCAGCTGGAGCGCGTGGGCTACAACATGGGCGTGCGCCTCATCGAGGACTTCCTGGCGCGCACCGGCTCCGGGCGCTGCCTCGAGCTGCGCGAGACGGCCGACAAGATACAGCACGCCTTCAGGTCAACACTAAATATTACAAGTTTCTGACCACGCGGTATGACATGCCGCGCGGCCGCAATGCGGACCTTGCCTTGCCAAAGGGTGGAGACCGACTGCCGGCCGTCAGCACTTCCGCGGCCCGTGGTCACCAGCGCCGCCGGTGGCAAAACTATGTAACTAATCCCAATGTGGCCATACATAAAGGTATGGCAAGCGACAAAAATACGAGATGAAAGATTGTCTATCAAGGTTTTTGGTACCAATTAGCAAGGGCTACATCGTGCTGATGTCAATATCAATTAACATAATTTATTTGGATTGATTTTTATATTTTTTTAGAAAATGTTTCAATAATAATTCTAATCCTTCATAGATCTATAGCAATATTTTTATAAATGAATACATACGTACTCGCTACACGGCCTCTCGTTATACGGCACTTCGCTATAACGGCCCTCTTCAATTAAGGCATGTTTTTCGATTTTCGGCCTAAAATTATGGAAAAACTTTTGATTATAAGGATTGTGGACAGTAACAATAACAAACGGAGAATGCCAATGAGTCAAATGACTATCCAGGAAAAAAATTGTATGAATTCGTATTAGAATAATTGATTCCTTATAGGGCTTTTCGCTTTGCGGCCAAGTTTCGTGGAACGTTTCTAGGCCGTAAAGCGAGATATGGGTGTACTACCAGAACGTATTAAATTTTTAAAAACATTTACATGCAATTTACAGCGAGCGCCATCTGCAACGATTATGATGATCTGTATTGTTCAAAAAAATAATACAAAATATACCAAAACTACATTATGTTTGTAACATAATTAAATAACGTTATTTGTACTGGTTGTCTGTCCAGACTGTACCTGGGCATGCAGCCCTCCGTGTCCTCGTGGAGCAGCGCCGGGGACGAGTTCTCTCTGACCTGGGAGCACTGCCCCGTGTCCGAGTGGGTGGAGCTGCCGCCCGACGTGCGCGGCCTCAAGTACTGCAGCCTGCTGTGCGGGGCGCTGCGCGGCGCCCTGGAGATGGTGCAGCTTGAAGTGCACGCGTGGTTTGTGCAGGTAAACACATTAGTACAAAACGCAGCAAATTCGGTCCCATACAGGAGTGCTTATGGTTCATTTCACAATCTGATTACATTAATTAGTAATAGGCAAAGTAATGGGGAAGGAAAAAGTGAGATTCTCACATAAATCCGGATCTCGCACGGGATCGTGCTATCACTTATTCACGATTTCCCCTGATGCCAGAAACTCCTTGATGGCAACGGGAGAAGTTCACGTTGGCTGGCAAAACTTTCGCTTTCGCGACTGGCTTGACACCCACAAGTGCTCCAAATGCCAGTTGTACGGCCACTTGTCAGGACGTTGCGACCGGCCAAAACCAATATGCCACCACTGCGCTGAAGAAGGCCACAGCCGAGACAACTGTCCTAAAGCGGCAGACAACCCTCGCTGCGCCTCATGCACAAGATTCGGACAGCCAAACGCCCACCGTACTGGCTCCAAGGACTGTCCAGCGCGCCAGGCAGCCGAAGCAAAAGAGCTTTCTCGAATATCGTTCGAAACAAATGCCTCCAGTCTTCTGAAATGACTAATTTCGGACAGATAAATCTTAGTAGAAACCACGCCGCAACATCGGAGCTGAGGCGGCTCATATCAATTCACAGTCTGGACATAGTCATGGTGCAGGAGCAATACGCTTCAGGCGGCAAGACACGAGGCCTCGGTGGCGATACCAGGATCCTGGAGAAAGGACCCAACCCAGCTGCTGCCATAATCATGGCCGACCCGAACATCAGCATCCTTTACCTGGACCACCTCTCTGAAGAACATGTAACGGTCATCGAGGTTTCTCAGCCATCAGGTTCCTTTTACGTTATCTCGGCATATTTTCAACATTCGGAACAAGTTTACAGAGTCCTTTCGCTGCTGGACAGGGCACTAGTGACTCTTCATGGAAGGAATGTCATAATAGGGGCCGATGTGAACGCAATGTCGTCACTCTGGGCCCTGACAACTCGGCAAAGGGACGCTGGTCGCTGCACGGCGATTGAGGACTTCATCGTGCAACATGAGCTTGTAATTATGAACGACACTTCATCTCCACCCACTTTCTCTGGTGCTATGGGTGAGAGTCATATTGACATCACACTTGCAACTAAAAAGTCTCCATATGCTCATGGCGTGTCCATCCTGATGAATCATGCAGCGACCATCGTCTCTTAACATTTAAGTCACTATCAAATACCGTTCCAACCATCACATCACCTTTCCAGCATTCTCTCCAACCTCCCTTCAAAACATGCAAAGCAAAGTGGGATAGATTTAAAACCCTTTTCGGGACAGAAATGGATCGTTTTGCCAATTCCCCTGTTACAAACCCGCACGATGCCGCTCGTAGATTAAATGACTGCATAATTTCAGTAGCCGAGGAAGCCCTTGGCCGCATAAAGAAGCGCCGTCCCCAAACTGTCCCATGGTGGTCACCTGAACTTTCCCGCCTAAAGGCTCTAGTAAAAAGAACCCGCAGATCATTCCAGGGCGCTCGCAAATCCGGTCTCGCTACAGAGACAATAAGCTGGCTTAAGACTGAACATAGCTCCGCCACATATATGTATCTTCTTCGTAGTATCAATCCGGTGGATTGGTTTGCAGCAACAGAATCTTGCATCTCGATCTCCATTCCTCTCGGTCCTCCGCAACCCTTTTCAGCTCAACATAAGCACTACAATTCATGTCCTCGAATACTTGCTGCAAATACTCCCGTCTAGGGCGCCCTCTACAGTTTCTACCCTCAACCATCCCCTCCACAATATCGTGAAGGAGACCATCGTGGCGCATGATGTGACCAATCCATCGGGCTCGCCTCTCTGAGATGGTTCTTGTTAGTTGCCTATCTTCCTTGATTATTCTGAGAACCTCATTGTTCGTGACGTGGTCTCTCCAAGAAATTCCGAGAATTCTTCTGTACGACCACATCTCAAAGGCCTCTAGTCTTTTTTTATCACTTTCAGATAAGCACCATGTCTCACAGCCGTACATTAAGATGCTCCAAACAAGTGTTTTGGCAAGTTGCTTGCGGAGCCCTAAAGAAATATTCTTTGACTCAAGAATTTTGGCTTTTTTATTGAAAGCTAGCCTTGCTTGATGTATTCGACTGTTGACTTCTCTTTTTGTTCTGCCATCCCAGGTGATTGTACTTCCAAGGTATACAAATTCTTTCGCATCTTATATGTATAAGAGCTCCATAATGAAAGCGAAACAATCCTCTTGGCGCAATTTCGTAACACCTACATCTAATCCAGATCCTTGGGGAAAGGCTTTCCGTGCAGTTAAGGCAAGCTTACAGCCAGGCCGCACGCTCTGTGGTATCGCCCAGCTCTTGGGTGATACACCTACATCCACTCTCATTGATACGGCTGGCGCCCTTGTAGACTCCTTACTCACAAAGGACGACCCATTTTCAGACGACGATCACGCGTTGCAGGTTAGGCGTGTATCGGCACTTCCTCTTGACACGCCCTCGTGCACGCCCCCTTCAGAGAGCGAAATCAACACAATAATCTCGTCCCTTGACCCTGGCAAAGCACCAGGACCAGATCGTATTGATAAAATGGTCTGGCTCATAGCCAAGCCAGAGATCACAAACCTTCTTTCTTTATGCATCCAAACAGGAACCTTCCCCGACTGTTGGAAGATGGGCCTTCTGACAGTCATTCCGAAATCCGGAGACAAACCCCGCACCGACCCTAAAGCATATCGTCCAATCACTCTTCTGCCAGTCCTCGGCAAAATCCTGGAGCGTATTGTCGTAAGTAAACTAGAATCACATCTAGCCACTTCAAATATGGCAATCATCAAGAGACAGTTCGGCTTCCGACCGGGAGTCTCAACAGAAGATGCTATTCTCACGACAATCAAGACAACAACTGACTCCAAGTGCACTTACGTTCTGGGTGTTCTTCTGGACATCTCAGGTGCTTTCGACAACGCATGGTGGCCAATGGTCTTGGCTAAGCTTCGCCTTCGACAGATTCCCGGTAACCTATACGCATTATTACAGAGCTATTTCCAAAACCGTAAAATTTTCGCTGACGCTGGAAGCGTTCGTGTATCACGTAACGTCTCTAGAGGGTGTCCTCAGGGTTCCGTTCTTGGCCCAATGCTTTAGAACATTCTTTTCGATGACATCCTCAGCTTACCGCTGCCTCCCGGATGTGGTGTTGTAGCATACGCTGACGATGCACTCCTAACAGTAGAAGCTAATAGTCGATCTTCACTGGAGCGCTCAACCACAGAAGCTCTAAACCAAATCTCATCCTGGGGCTAACGAAACAAACTATGTTTTGCGCCACATAAAACAGAAGCTATTCTTCTAAAGGGAAAATTATCTCCACTACGTCCACCAGCTATTTACTTCCAAGGAGCTAAAGTAAAAAATTTCTACAGAAGTTACATACCTTGGCGTAATCATGGATGGTAAAAGAAGTTTCGCCGCTCACGCTCGCCATGTTGTAGATAAGGTGCGGAAGGCTTTCTTCTGTATTTCTCGCCTTACGGGGAATTCATGGGGACTCAAATTTCGAGCCCTTAAAACAGTGTATGATGCGATCTTCTCAGCACCGTGACATATGCGGCGCGGTGCTGGGTTGAGCGCACTCGACTACTCTTCATTAGACGCATTCTCTTGAGCGGTCAAAGAACCCCAGTTCTCTCACTTACTAAAGCCTATCGATCCTCTGCCACCGAGTCATTGATTATCCTTGCGGGAGTGCTGCCGTTGGATCTGCAAGTGCAGGTGAGCGCCGCTATGTCGTTGCTTAGACGTGGCTTCTCTGCGGAGGTCGGGGGCACTTGTCTCAATCCTCCGCAGGGTAAGATCACAAAAGAAACCGAAAAAGAAGTAAGACTGGCGGCGCTCGCAGCATGGCAAAGCAGATGGTCGACCTCGCTCAAGGGTAGACACACATATTCCTTCTTTCCTTCTTTCCTTCTGTCCTCGATAGAATGGAGATGCCGTGGCTTATTCCAAACCACTGGACTAGTCAATTCATGACTGGGCACGGCAATTTTAAGGCTAAAGTCTTCAAGTTTAGCCTCGTTGATAGTCCAGACTGCCCATGCGGCAGCCCCTTGCAGGACGCTGAACACGTTCTGTGGCATTGTCCAATATTAGATTTAGCGAGGCAAAGGCTCCTTAGCGTAATCCAACAGAAGTCTGGACCCGTTGGATATATCGATCTCATATCTACGGAGCCCAACTACCATGCATTTTCTGTATTCGCGGCGACCTTCGGCGAAGAAGTCTAAAAGTCCAAATTTTAAAGTCTGAACTACTAACTTTTACACCCATGTGTGGTGTTGCTCACCAAAACCAGTTACTTGTATAACGAGAATGTACTCTGAAAACAATGCCTTGGTAAGTGCTCCCAAGGAGCGCAGGTACAAGGCGACTGGACCTGGGGCCTAAGGCCCCAAAAAAAAAAAAAAAAAATTAATTAGTAATAATAGTATTAAAGTAAGTTCACGGAAGAATCTATTGTGCGACGAAACATTACAAACATTGACCTGCTAGGGCATTGAACGACGCAAATTTGCGGTCCCGTATGGGACCACTGGGCCTTTAACATGTTCCACACCACGTAGGTCACTGGTGACCTACGCTGTTGTTGAAAAAAGCGCCCTGTAGGTTACCGGTGACCTACGTTTTACTTGGTACGCTAGCGCTGACGAGTAAGATGTGTTTTACTTTGAGACTTTTCATTTAATATAATGATATATTTCCAGGACCAATTGAAGGGAGATCCCGTGACCGAACTGCGAGTCAAATACATCCGGAGACTAGAAGATGCCATCCCTGCCGGCGAGGACTAGAAACTGCAGCTGCCTTCTCTGATACACTCAACACTGACCATCCATCAGCAGTCCGCTGCGTTACATTTCCAAAACATCGTGGTCTATGGTCTGGCACTTTAACCCGATGACAATGACCAATATATGAGCGTCCAGATGATTGCCATGCTACCACTTAATTACGATGAACAATGGTGTCTATGATTCATAAAAAACTCAACAAGCAAACGATATTTTAGTTTTAGATGTCGCCAAATCCAATACAATGGATTGCACATGTTTTTTAAAAGAAAAACTGTTCAAAGTAATTATTTTTCTCCCTTCTCATATCTCTTTATTTATAGTTCCATATTTTTGTTCCGCTAATACAAGTAAAGTGCTCACGATTAAGTCTATTATTATATTATTACAATAGCCGATAATAATTAAAAAAAAAAAATTATCCCTTTAGGTGCAGCTTTTTGTTTTTATCATTGTTCCATAAGAACTGTCGATAATCCATGGAAAAATAAAATAATTATATTTTTGATTTTTATACCTATATCATTATTTTAAATTTCTAATCTTATTAATTAATTAACCATCAATTAAAAGAAACTATATATTTCTTAAATAAAATTCTATGGCCTTGCCTATTAAATATCGGCACACCACACTCTAGCGACATAAAATGTCATACCTATATATAGGCACGCCGCATCTAAAGGGTTAAGTTTTGCTTATTTTTGTAATGAAGTATTGTAGACCAAAGTAACCTTTTACACTCTCATTGTCAGCTATCTTTAGGCAACTCGCTGAATATTGTAGAGGTGGCATAACATCATCTGGCGTTGCCGGGTAATCCTGACTGCCGGCCGGCACAGGCAACACTCAATAATTGGGTTATTGTGTATCATATTGATCATAGACTCTTCACATAAAGAGAAATTCATTTCTTTGTAAAGGACCTAGCGTTTGTTACGAGTGAGAGGCTGGAAAAAAGATTATAGGTGTTTGTAATATCATACGGATCAGCTTGGACTTTTCCTGTTTCGGTGTTATAGAGGAAACCTCATTGACCATCCACAAAGCAGCACCACTCATGTTATACATTATTATATTATTATTTATAAAAGGATTTAAAAGTTAACATTTAATGTCTATGATATTGGAAGCATGAGTTACACTGAATCGTTGAAAACTTCTGACAACTGTCACATGAGCAAACAAGGAACTCGTTCTTGCTGCTCTAAAGTCAATATTTTCAGTATCGACTTATATTTTATGATGTACCGATTGTAATGAATTATCGGTGAATTGAATCTATTCGAAAGTTCTCTAATAAAGCTGTTAATTGATAAAAGGTTATATTTTTTTCTTTGTGTTTCTTTCAATGTCGTATTTATTAGATTCTAGCAAAATTATTGGTACTTTTCAATTGTGTGTACTGAAACCTAACCTAACAAAACTAAACCTAACCTAAGATGACCTGAATGTTTCCTGTAAATTCGCTCTGTTAACACTACTCCTCTCCCCTCCACTTCTCTTTGTAACAGTGATTAACTGTTATGTGTTGAGGCTAAATCTTCAGTAAGTAGCTTCTGAGGAAGGTGTGCTAGCACCGAAACCGGTAAAGTGATTTATTAAAACTAAATGGTCTCATATAAAGTTTTACTTGTTTCACTCTTTAAAAAACGTTATCTACATCTAAGGTTACCTGAATATAAAAAAGAATAGCAGAAATCAAATGCCATACATATGATAAAAAAATATATATACTCTATGTGTTTGGCTAAAATAAAAAAATAAAATTCACTGTTAGGTTAGGTTAAAATAACATCATAAACACACTTTCTTGTTCTGTATCTAGTCGAATTATTGTAAATTTTCACCCACATATTTGCCTCGGTGTGTGTTTTCACACACAGGCATGATGGGTGGAGTACACACAACAGATGAGTACCAAAATATTTAAATTATTGTAGTTGTAATGTTTATATTTAAGCAGTTTGTAAAATAAACATATATTTTGTATTAATCTCCTGGTGTTATTTATTTTTCTTACGAAATGTGAAAAATAATGCATTTGTGAGAAAAAATCCCATTTAGAACATTTTATGAAAAAAGTTTAAACCTAGTTGAGCATTTTTTTTAAATTTACAACAAAGAAATATAACAAAAAAAAACCTGTCAGATGTTAGTGTATGTTTAAGTTCTCCTTAAAAAATATTATAAAATCACCCAAAAATATTGCCTTGGATACTACAGCTACCATGAGTAGACCAAATGAATGCAAGAATGCAAGAAAACCATTAATGACTCCAAAGACAAGTTCAATGTACAAATTTGCAACAAGTTGTCCGCTTGCCCTGCCGGTAGTAGAGCATTCTGGTCTCTCGCTAACTCTATTGGCAGCAACTTTTGCATGTCTTCTTTTCCACCGCTGACTAATGCCGATGGCTCACTGGCTCTAGCCTCCAAGAGAAGGCCGAACTTCTTGGTTCGCAGTTTGCTTCTAATTCCACACTCGACCATGATGGGGCCAACCCCCCATCCATTCCTCACTGTGGCAAGCAGATGGGGGCTGTAAAATTCAGCCTCAAAGCCGTACGTCGAGAACTTCTCCAATTAGCGACCAACAAAGCCAGTGGCCCAGATTTTTTTTCAATTTTTTTCAATTTCAATTTTTGTTTATTTTTCCTTTCAGAAACATTACAAATTATATAAACTCAATTCATTTCTGAAGTACAATAAAATATAAAAATAAAAATATAATATATACAAAAATAGGTACTTATGATTAAGTACTATGAACAAAGCAATAAAGACAAGCAACAGAAGGTCCCAATGCTTATCAGACAGACGACGCCAACCAATTATCCCTCCAAAGAAACTCTTGGAGTTCTTGTCTGAATTGGGCCTCTCTTACGTGAAATATATCAACATCCGAGGCGATTTGGTTAAACAGTCTGATCCCTCACCAAGAGGCATAGTCTCTGGCAGGTTAGTGTTACTCTTAGGGAGAGCGAACAATCTATGCTTCCTTATTCTCAGATATCTATCGGGGACACAAACCGATATTCATCAAAATTTCAGGATTCCCGAACACGCCACGCAACAGTCGGAAGAAATGCATACCTAAGCATATATCCCTTCTTGTCCTCAACTCAATGTATACAGCCACGGATAGTATCCATATATCCTCATGTAGAGAGATCTCAGAAATTTCTTCTGTACCCTCTCTAACATGAGGCTATATTTCAACTCATGGGGTTGCCCAAATGATAGATCCGCTCTCGAGTATGCTACGGACTAATGAGTTAAACAACACTACCATTACGTGTGTGCTCGAGAAAACTCTGCCATTTGTTAATACAAAACCCAGCATCTTAAGTGCCTTACCACACGTGATATTCCTATGTTGTTCATAGAGTACCTATGATATACAGTTTTCAAATTTCGAGTATAGGACAGAACGTTGCACTTAGCTATATTAAACTTCAGCTTATTACGCTTACCCCAGTCGAATATATTATTTATATCCGACTGCAGAAGCATACAATCATCCAAGGTAATTATGTTCATGAATAGTTTCAAGTCATCAGCAAATAACAAAAACATAGCATGATTAATGACATCAGCTATATCATTAATGAAAAATGAAAACAGCAGTGGTCCCAGGTTGGATCCTTGCGGGACTCCCGAATATGTGTAAAAACTGTATGATCGATTAATGCCATAAGTAACAAACTGTTGTCTGCCTCTAAAATAACTCCCAAGCAAAGTTAAAAGACCATTAGAAAAACCCAATCCACTTAATTTCTTAAGCAGAATGTCATGGTCTACCTTATCAAATGCTTTTGAAAAGTCATTATAGGAACAGTCAACTTGTGCTCCACTATCTAAAGCTCTCTCTATCTCAGATGGCATACCAGCGGTGGTATTAAAAACTTGCGCTCCTTAACTTAGTCCTGTGCTCACCAAACTTTTCAGATTGTCCTTTAGACGTAGTATTGTTCCCCAGGGATGGAAAAAAGCCCTTGTTCACCGAGTTCCAAAAAAAGGAGACTGAAGAGAGCCCACAAACTATCGCCCAATAGCCATCACATCACTACTTTCCAAAGTGATGGAACGTTTAATTAACAGCCAACTTCTAAACTACTTAGAGAAGAATGATCTTCTGTGCGATCGGCAATATGGTTTCCGCCGTAGTCGATCGTGCGGCGATCTCTTGGCATATATCACACATGTTTGGGGGAAATCCGTCGAATGCTTTGGAGAAACGCAAGCTGTTGCCCTGGATATCTCCAAGGCGTTCGATAGAGTCTGGCATCGCGGTCTGGTGAACAAATTACCATCTTATGGACTAACTCCCTCCCTGTGCTCCTGGATTGAACACTTCTTGAGTGATCGAAGCATCATCACTGTCGTAGATGGCTTTTCTTCTTCCTGCCATAAAATCAACTCAGGAGTCCACAGGACTCTGTGCTGTCGCCCACTCTTTTCCTTCTGCATGTGAATGATTTGCTTCAATGCGCAAACATTCACTGTTATGCCGACGACAGCACTGTCCATGAGAGTATAATCTTCCATAAACCTCCGAAACATTCGGAACTATCTGCTGCTAGGAAATCTCTGGTGGAGAAGATGAACACGTCTCTTGAAATGGTTTCACGATGGGGCGACCTCAACCTCGTCAGTTTCAACATTTCGAAAACCCAATCATGTACTTTCTCCACCAAGAAGACTGATGTGGATCCTGTATCTTTCAACGGTTGTTCTCTTCCGAAAGCAAGCTCCATTAACATGCTTGGATTATCAATATCGAATAATGTCAAATATTACGAGTCAAAAAAGTGTAAAGCCGGTCTCGCTTCCAAAAAACTAGGTGTTTTATATAGATCACGTCGGTACTTCAGCGATAAACAACTTCTTCTTCTATATAAAGGACAAATCCGACCTATTCTTGAATACGGCAGTCACCTTTGGATTGGAGCCCCAAAATACCTTCTAAGCTTAATTGACTCAGTTCAAAGAAGAGCAATTCGTTTGATAAACAATGACACCCTTACGTCTAATCTACAATCAATGGAACACAGGCGTAAGATTGGTTCTCTTAGTCTTATCTACCGTTATTACCACGGTCGCTGCTCTTCGGAACTAAAAGAACTAATTCCTCCTGCACCCACTCACAGCCGACAAACTCGTCTTACACTTGCCGAACATCCATACACGGTTATTATATGTCGACCAAGAACTGGCAGCTTCCAAAGCTCCTTCCTTAATGCCACCGGTAAGCTATGGAATGCTCTTCCAGCGTCTGTGTTTCCTTCTTCCTACAATCTGGATATCTTCAAGAAACAGATAAATATACACTTGCAATCTCCTCAACCCACACACAAACACGAACACAACACACGTTTCCTGCATGCAGCGTCCAGCCTCCCTGGCTGAGCGTCATAGAGTGCACTGGTCTTGACCGGGTGTGCTCTCCTGCATACGTTTACATAAAAAATAAAATAAGGTGGTACCATAAGTAGGCCTTCAGGTGCAGATGGCAGCCCACTACTGGTTTTACTTCTCTTTTTCTCTAGGTTTGAGCCGCCCCTTAGGATAAAATGATCCAAGCCACCGGAACGTCAGTCTTATCTGATTTATTTTAAAAATCCGATTAATGAATCACCTAAAAATATGCATCGGATACTCGGAATTCTTCTCTGGAGGTTTTCGGGAACCATTTACATTCCCATGTGGACCTTTGGTGCAGAGATGTCCTAGAACGAGGAATTGACAATGGGAGCTGACAGAACTTAGTAGCGGGGATTTGTGGTAGATATGAAACAGATATGGGTAGAAGAGACCAATAATAATGATGAAATATTAGAAAAAACGAATCAATCTCAGTAACTAATACCTAAAAGGTGTCATCATATTGTAATTTATACTCGAGACATTATTAATATAATAAATGTGATTTATCAAAAACCAAATTAATTTGCCTTCGTGTTACAGCAACTTATTATCAATGGATTAAAGGTGCATATTTGGAAAATTCTCACAGCCAAACAAAATCGTGTTAAATTAATCAATATTAATTTATTACCTCAGCATTAACTTTGGTAATCGATTTTATGTTTTTAATTGTTCATTTCTTAGTTTAAAAAAATGAACAAACTGGGAAAGCCGACAGTCACTGGAGCGTGTAAATAAGGCACATGTATGCCGGCGAGTATTGCTTAGTGGTAAATCGTTTGCTTATCATACAAAATATCGTAATTTCGATTACCAATGAAGATTAAAATAAAAATGTATTTCAATCGATTTCTAAGATTTCAAAATTTATTGGTGTGAATTTGATCCCTCGCCGTAGGGTCTATCTAGTAATACCCAATTGCGTGGCCCGTCGTCTGCTTGATTTTCTTCGTTCTCAGCGTCATGAGCAGCCACAGCTGCGATATTCTGTATCCCTGCCATGATCTACTGGCGGCACCACAATACCATCCGATTATTTTTCAAAAAAAAATCGACTCAATTATTACAATCTTTTGTAGAGTAAAGCGCTTCGTTGCTTGTCTGTTTGTTAACTACAACTCTATAGTTCACAAATGTCAAATATGATTGACGTACGATGCCATTTGGAAAAATTATAACATCTTCCGATTGGGTTATTAATTTTGCGCCACTCCCTTGGTATTAATTCTGACATCCGCCGTACTTAAAAAGATGACAAGTCGCGGGTTCGTCACGCGGCCGCGTGGAGGAAGGATGCAGGAACAGATTAACAACACAAAGAACTTGTTTTTGAAGCACAATTCGCATTTATTTTGATTAAAAACTTGATTTCTATGGCGTTTTTGCAAACCGGTCAAGCGGGGACTAACTGGCGACTGCCAGAACACTGTCACATGCAGCGCCGCCAAAAAAATCACGGCAAAAATAACTTAATTAGAGATGACAGTTGAACCAACATGAAATGGAGCAACAGTCAAAACAAATAAAATGGCGTATTCAAATGCCGTGTAATTTTATATATAATTAAAACTAACATTATTAGATGTGCATGTCAGGCGAACGAGCAAAAATAAAGAGACAAAAGATCGTTTTTCGGGGCTTTTAAGCATCAGCTTAAAATAGCTATATCAAACTGATATCAAACTGATATCAAACTGATATCAAACTGATATCAAACTGATATCAATTCATATAGCAGAAAGTTCTTAAGTAGTTACAAAACTATTTACACCATCGTGTGCAGCTCTTCCTTTATGGAATGCAGTCTGTATTGAATATAAACTTATCTCCATTCGTGAAGCAGTTAGCGAGCAAACAAGACAAATTAAAATATCGCAGGTAATAAATAATATTATCTAATTTTGTACGCAAACGTTGAAATTTTCGAATAAATGCTCAGCAGTAAGATGAACCACCTATTGGCATTTTATTAAACACACCACACCTTGATGTTAAACCCCTGTGGTCGAAATATCGGAGAACCACAAATTCAAACCACACGGCCTAACCTAAAAACTATGAAGTCTAAACATACGGAAAACTAATAAGTGTAATTGTAGATTTCTGATGAATTCAGTATAAGGCGTGACATTAGACGTTCTTCTTCCCATATTTGGAACATTTGGTCACAGGTCCACTTAGTTCTGTCAGTTCCTACTGTCCATTCCTCGCTCTAGGACATCTGCAGCTGAAGGTCCACTTGGGAACATACATGGCTTCCGACAATCTCCAGAGCAGAAGTCCGAGAGCTTGAAGAGAAAGTAGCTGTAGTCTCCGTATATTTTGGTGATTTTTATAAGAAGGTAGGATGATTAGCCCGACGCTCTCGAGGCCTGGACCATTTGGTCCTA
This sequence comes from Glossosoma conforme, assembly GCA_022606575.1. NCBI lineage: Eukaryota > Metazoa > Arthropoda > Insecta > Trichoptera > Glossosomatidae > Glossosoma > Glossosoma conforme. Next base: position 1,286,474 of record JAGTXR010000111.1, on the reverse strand, counting down.
AGTGGCGGCTCTACCCATATTACACTTATTAATTTAAGAATGAAAGAAAAACCTATTTTTGCCGCAAATTCCAATCAAAACAACTGCCGTCGTTTTCTTTGGTTATTTGTGATGAAAAAAAACTGAAATATCCTAGTGTTTATTGTAAATCGTATTGCATATAAATAATTTGATTTTATGTCAAAAAATATCAATATTGCTTAAATTTGTGTTGGAGTTAGCAGTGCTCCCGATAAGCTGTCAACATGTTGTATTATATAACCTTAAAAATGCACGGGTCAGTTTTCTCTTACACGATATTTCCATAACCGCCGGTTGGGAAATGATTGTCTTTTCATTTTCTTTGTGCGTCGAATTTCGTCACGAAGCATTCTTTCCGCTTGGTTGTAAACCGCCCGCAGCAAGTTGCGACACTTGCCCACATTTCTAAACGGTTCTGAGCCTACGGCCATCGATGACCAATCACTAATCCAACTAACTTCATACAGGGTATGTTGGAGTACATTGAGTTGAAGACAAGAAGGGATATGTGCTTAGCTATGCATTTCTTCCGGATGTTGCGTGGCGTGTTCGAGAATCCTGAAATTTTTTTGAAGATCGGTTTGTGTGTCCCCGATAAATATTTGAGAATAAGAAAGCATAGATTGTTCGCTCTCCCTAAGAGTAACACTAACCTGCCAGAGACTATGCCTCTTGGTAGAGGGATCAGACTCTTTAACCAAATCGCCTCAGATGTTGATATATTTCACGTATGAGAGGCCCAATTCAGACATGAACTCCAAGAGTTTCTTTGGAGGAATAATGGGTTGGTGTCGTCTGTTTGATGAGCATTGGGACCTTCTGTTGCTTGTCTTTACTGAATTGTTCTAAGTACTTAACCATAAGTACCTATGTTTGTAAATATTGTATTTTTTATTTAATTATTATTGTACCTCAGAAATTAATTGAGTTGATAACATTTGTAATGTTTCTGCAAGGAAAAATTGAAAAATCATAATCATCAGCCTGAGTCCGTCCACTGTTGAACGTAGATCCTCCGCCTTCCGCATCCAGACTACTCCTGCTATTCTTATGATTTCGTCAGTTCATCTTGAAGGGGGTCGACCAACGCTTCCCCATGGACCTTTGTCTCTTCAGCATGTTGTCACTTGAGTGTACTTACTTTATTCATAATTTAAAAATAAATTTAATTAAAAAATTAACAAATTAATCTTATTTACTTTTGATTCATATTTATTTTAAGCGATTACATGTTTCGGCCTCCCTGGAGACCATCTTCAATAATATAATTATTCAGTTTCACCAAGTATTGTCAGTTGATAACCTTAATGTGCTTATTCGTTGTAAAGCCTCCACTACTTGAATTCTTCTTCAGATGTCCTTGTTTCGGATTATCTCTTTTAAAGACACTGCTTTCATGGATCTCTCCATGGCACGTTTAGTCACCTTCATTTTATGGGTAAGAATTTTTGTTAGATTCCACGTCTCTGTGTCATAAATTAATGCTGGGATGATGCTTTGGTTAACCGCCAAAAAGTTCAAAAGTCTTGATATATTGTGGAATTTCTTCTTTAAAAATGTATTAAGTTTTCTAAATGCTGGCCTTCCCAGTTACGGTAGTTATACGCCTGTCGATGACCAATGAGTTGTCAAACTCAATGCACACAGAGATCATGCAACGAACCAATTCATCAGCTACCCACACGCACACACGCACAGCTGGTGATTTTGCGGCAATGTGCAACGCCGGTATGGTCAAGCGATACTTGACTTGACTAAGATTACCTCAAACTGTGAAAAGGCGTTGAAGTACAAGTGCCTGCTTACCTAGTTGCTAGGTACTCTCTCTCAATGGCAGCGCTAGGCGTTCATATCGAAAATAATTTCGTACTAGCACCTGTACCTACCCATAGGACTAATAGAAAATTATTTTTTAAGTATAATACGAGTATATAAGTAAATTTTTACCTGTAAAGGTAATATGAAGGTAACTCGTTGTATGTACATGTATATGAAACTTTAATCCGTCATTAGACTATATCTTTACATACATTATTGCATTACCATGGTTTTTTAATATAAACTTTTAAGGGCTATTTTAATTACGATATGCCTAAAATACACCGAGCTTTTGACTAAAAGGCAATACTTTTTGCTCCTTTTTTCACACCTAACATTGAGTTCTAAATCCATTTTTTGGGGCACATCTCCATATGGTGCGCGTAATTAAGGGAAGGATGGCTATCGAAGATAATAAATAATTTATAGTTACTTATCGGAGTTTCGGTGCAGAGATTACTCGAAACATGTTAAGGAAAGTGGCAACTGGCAAAACTTTATAGTTGCTATTTGTTGCGTCTATATATACATTATTTAAAGAAAGATGGCTATGGTGATGATGGAACAAGCATTTTCTTACTAAATCAAAGGTCGTAGGTTCGATCCTCGACGGAGATTAAAAAAAAAAGACTTGAAATATCTCCGGTTGGCGTGAATTCGATTCCCCAACCGTAAAATTACATTCATAGCCTATTAATTCAAGCCAGTGGGAGTGAAAAGTGGTTCAGTGAACACTAATCATTCATAGTGAATCCCTGCAATAAATGGATGATGCGTGATGTAGGGTTGGATGACGTTAACGACAAGAATCCACATTCAGCGTTTTTAGCCATATGTATATATGTTATATGTATTATAGTATGTTAAGCGTCATAGAATCCACAGATGAGATTTTTGCATCACTATCACCATCCGTCGGTGTTCTCCTGGATGTGTTCTCATAAAGAATTGTCGGCCAACAATCGAAATGTTATGTATTTTTAGCTGTTTTAAATGATAACAAAGGGCTCCAAACATCATCGAAAATTAAATTAAACTAAATAATATATTATATAAAAAACACATGAGACCTTAACCCTTTTTCCAGGGCCAGGCAAGGATTAAACTGTCACATTAGATGCCTGAAAGGTCGAATTACACGCCGAAATGTGCAGTAATTCGATAGGTTTTTTTTGCCCCATTTGGGTAATATCTCAGTGGAGTTGGTGCCGTTTATTTGCCTTGAGGTTGAGACTCGCGCGTTGGAGATATTTGATGAAAAAACTTTATTTAAATAAATTTAAATTTTGTAACGGCCGCTCTTACGCAAGTATGTAGTTCATATTGTCGCTTACGTCATCGATAACGCACCAATGGCATGCGGACAACATCTATAGTCTATCCAGCGTATGAAGAACCCTGTGACACATTTATTGCCCCTTGTAAAAGGGATGGGGCAAAAATATTTATTTCGATTAAGTCGATTTTTTTTCTCTTCTTCTTCAAAAAAAAACGAATTTGAATTCGAAGTGAATCGTATATGAACATCTATATTTTTAAATAATAGAATTTAAAGTGCAGCGAATATTATATTTGGGAAGTTTTAGCTTCATACGTATGACACTTTTATTGCTCTGTGTAAAAGAGATGGGGGGAACATTTTTTACTCTATTATATTGATTTTTCTTCTCTTCTTCTTTGAAAATAAATTATATTTTAGTATCATTTTTTTCCGCATGGCGGCGTGTGGATCAATACAAATGTCCGACTTTAAGAAGCGCGTTGTTCTTCGATCGATTCGTGTTTTTTGTTGTTATAATTATTATATTTATTTTAAGTATTGTTAATAAAGTTGTTTCATTAATTCAAATTTTTGTGTTTTTACAATGCCGAAGAGACAGAAAAGAACTATTCTCAGCAGTGAAATCACGTGAATGTGTCGTACGTTTGCGTGATTATTTTCATCGAGAAAATCAAAATGGTGGACCATTGCTGTCTGTTGAAAACGTTCGAGATCGGGTCGCGGATGCCCTAGGAATCGGTAAATCTACAGTATGTCGGATCACAGAGGAGAAATACGGTGAATCTTCATTAGAAGAAAAAAAATATTAACACCAAATAAGAAACGACAGAGGAAATGTTCAATTACAAAACCCGATAGTTTTAATTTGGCGGCAATTCAGAATCACAATATTTATCTCTACACTCGCTTTTCTTCACAATTAACATATTATTTATAGTTTGTTTTGCATGTCTCTTAAAACCTGTCAATATTCACTTATAATTGATAATAATTCTAATATTTCATTTTAGTAGGTATTTACAAAAACAATCGAAAATACGATTATCTATACCCCAACACTGGTTTTCGCAGTAATGTGGCATGGCCTTCTACATGCGTCAGATATTGTAGTATTATAGTTACAAATTGCCGTATTTTTTCTAATTTGTAACAATATGTATACATTTTTTATTATTTTGTTTTTATTGTGATATATTTACCTAAATAACTTAATATATATAAGAAGAGAGGCTTTTGTTTATGTTGATAAAATTAATGTAGGTAGCGAACGTTTTTACAACGTTATATCGGACGATATTTAGCACAGGGCAATAAATGTGTCACAGGGTTCTTCATACGCTGGATGGACTATAAGAGACTCTTAACATTAACTTCAATTAAGTAAGTCTCAATTAATCTTTGTGCCGGTGGATTCAAAGCAGGTAAAATCCATTGTTTTCTTCCATATTCGTTCTATATCTGTAAAATCACTACAAATTGCCGCCTTTCAGATAGTTGCTAGTTGCCCCTGTTCATGAGTCAACCCAAGATATCATTGAAACTATCTAAGATCCACCTGGAAATATATATTCTCGATGACTTCTAGGGCAGCAGCCCGAAGACTTGAAGAGTAGGTATTTGTAGAATCTGAAGCATATTTTTGTGTGATTAAGAGTCAATCGGATTTTTTACGGATTAGTCCGACTATAGATAGATAGATATGACTCCATCACTCGTTTCCAGCTTGACGTCGACTTTGGAGACAACATGTATACCTACATATAAATTAAATAAAAAATACTTCACGTTTTTTTCTTTAACCCGTTATGGGGCATTTATACCCAGTGGCAAATATAAATGCCAACACAATTAAATATATTTGCCACCGTGCATGCACACGCAGTGGTTTTCTTAAACGTTAGGTGGCATTATAATTGATTAATTAATAACCACCTAACGGAGCCTTATAAAAGTAACATTTTTTTTTTTAATATTTTTTTATTGCTCCGTAGACTGATGTTAATTTTATTAAATTTAGTTTTTCTTAAAAATGAACAAAAAACTTTATGCCCTATAAAGGGTTAACGTTAGTTTTTAACTCTTCCCAGATCACATCACCCTCCAGTAGATTTTGCGCACAGTGAAAAGCAGCTCTAGTTTTTGTTGTCTTGCGTCATCCGAAAAACCAAGTCTTTCCAGAACCCACATTGATTCGTAGACCAAAGCACCGTAGTAAAAAATGTTGGCGACAACTGAAGTGTAATAATTGTGGTGTTTTTTAGTGTTATTAGTGTTTTTAGAACCAGGGCCAGAGTGGTCTCGCCATTGCACTACTGACTTACATATTTGATAAAGCAATTATAAAAGGTACTCGCACACATCTATATTTAGACTAACTTTTTTGGACATTTTCCGCTGTCTATCCGATGTTAGGTCACAGAAGAAGCCATTCTTTTGGGTGTGTTTTTAAATCGTAAAGTTTATCACCAGGATTGATACAACAAAGAAATATGTTGCCGCATTAAATTGCTTTTTTTATTTTTAACGTCTTAGCAACAATCCATTGTTTGCGAAAATTTTGGATTTTACGATTGTTTTATTCTTTTTTCATTTTGGTCGGTAGGTAGATATTTATTAAAGCAGTATACCTACTTGGTCAAATTAAAATCCGTTACAATCATTTCTTAAAAAAATATTTTCAATTCGGAAAAATAATTCTCATCTATTTTAATATTTTTTAAAGCTAAATTGTTGTGGTTTGAGAATTACGACTAGATTTTTTTAGAATGATGATTTTGGAAATAATTCCAATTGTTTTTAAAATGTGAAGCGTTTAATAGCAAAGCCTTTTGTTTTTTATAACTTATGTTACGCGGTTAGCATTTTTTTCATAGACTATAAGACATCAACCAACGCCTGCTGTGGATGAGTTATTGTTTATTGGCTAGTGTTATAAGATCCTACCCATGACTATGCATACTCTATACACTGCTTAAAGGAAATTAGTGGTTTACATTGTGACGAATAATGCTTCTACTATTATTACAAGATTTGAAGGTCTTTATAAATTATTACATAGTCCTATTGATATTGTACTCGTATATCTGTAATCAATGAATTGTAAGTATTAATTGATCTTTGTTTCAATTGAAAAAACATAACTATTTAGAGTATTTAGACGATCACCTGGGATGGCAGAACAAGAAGAGAAGTCAACAGCGCATACATCAAGCAAGGCTAGCGTTCAATAAAAGAACATAAATTCTGGAGTTAAAAAATATAAACTTGAAGCTCCGCAAGTAACCAAAACATTTGTATGGATCATCTTGATGTACGACTGTGATACTGCTTATCTGAAAATGATAAGAAAAGACTAGAGATGTGGTCTTAAAGAAGAATTCTTGGAACTTCCTGGAGAGACTACGACACGAAGAATGAGGCTCGCAGCATAATCAAAGAAGATAGGAATATATTATAAGAACCATCTCAGAGAGGTGAGCCCGATGGATCGGTCGCATCATGCGTCACGATGTTCTTCTTCACGACATTGTGGAAGGAATGGTTGAGGGTAGAAACTGCACAGGGCACCCTAAACGGGAGTATTTGCAGCAATTGTGCAGCAGAGATCGAGTTGCAAGATTTTGTTGCTCCAAACAAACCCACTGACAAATGAAAAAATTAAAAAACAGATTAACGAACTTGATCCATTAATTCAGTTAATTCTAACGTCTGCTAATTACAAATTATCATATCTATGGCAATGTTGCGAAAAATATTAAGGAAGTACTTTTATCTATTTAAATATAACACACACGAGTGTGTTATTCTCGAAGCTTCATTTTCTCTATATTTTTTGATAAAACTAAAAAAAAATCTTGTATGTGATATTGTGTCATGTCAATTGTCAATAATCACATTAAATAAGGAGAAGTTGCTGTCATATTAATTATCGTATTATTTTAATGAACGCGTACATATTTAAAATATATATAAAAGGAAGTTGTTGCTTAAATTATATAAACATATATATTAGTCTACTACATATTGAATAAATTGCAAATGAGTTGTTGTCTGTGGCATTTCTATATTTTTTATTAACGTGAGTTCAATTCAACTCAAAAAATCATCTCATAAAAGAAAACTTCAAATATTGTATTCAAGTGGATACTTGTTTTATGCCAGTAGATAAGAAGTAAACGTGTTTTTCTGACAACTCGCTCCATAAGCAAGTGCATGAATCTATGTATTTCATCATAGCCTCCGTGGACAGTGTGGCGCTCAACCAGGATAATAAGACACTGCCTCCTTGAAGGATGTGCAGTAGTTATGTGCGTGCAAGGATTAAGGAGATTGCATTCATTAAAATATATTTAGTAATTTAATTAGAATAAATTGTAATGATTATATTAATAAACAATTATTATTATTTCTTAACTACGAAAAAAGATTATGCAGTTACGTGTTTATACCTACTTACACTAGGTAGGTAGGTGCGTTTGAATTTATGCGAATTCTAATTTATTGAAACAATTCACACGGTAATAAGGAGAAGTTATACCTTAAGCCAGGCCTGGGTAAAGACACAATAATCACCCAATATCGTAAAAAGGTGGTTAACAAACGTCCAATTATGTATCGGGTATTACAGCTGCCGTCTTTTGAAACCTGCCGTTTTTCGCCCTGCAGGCCGTCGGGAACTACGCACAGTACCAATTTTCTGAGCGAAGCTTCTGTTTCTTTTGTTATAAATATTTTTTAGTTGGATATTTTATACAAGCAAAAAAAATGATTTTTGGTTCAATTTTGGAAGCTTTTTTTGCTTTCGCACAATTCTTAGGAGGAATAAAAAAATTCATTCTGGTCTGCATCAACTGGTGGACGTTTTGGGTTGAACCACCTCTTAGGACTAAATGTTCCAGGCCTTAGAGAAGCGTAGGGTTCATCATCTGATCTTACAAGAACTTTATTATAAGCAGCTTAACCACATAAATTATAAAACAAATAATAATGTCTCATCACAAGATTACGATTTGGCTTATATTTGTTTGTTCAGTAACTATTTAGGCATTTATTATGTGGATTAAATAATTTGTCAGTGTCCACTGTGTCAGTTTGCATTTGGTCAGTTATAAAATTAAAATGTCAGTAACATACTCAACACTGCCAGTAATAAAGCAAAATGAATGAATAATTAGCACATTAAATAGAATATTATTATTTTTATTATTATTAAATATTTATTTACTGCCAATTTATTATTTTTCCTGTCAACTTACATTTTTCCACTGCTATTGTTTTATTTGACTGACCTTTATATGTACTTATTACTGACCAATACTTAAATATTTGACTGACCTTTATATGTACTTATTGCTGACCAATACTTCAATATTTACTGGCCACTAATGGAATTAAATACGGACAAAATAGTTAGTTGTATATTTTAGTTCAATCTCTATTGATTTAAGGTCATTTCAAACATCAACTATATTTAACTTTTCATGTAAAATTAAGCTAGTAAATATTATAAATATCGTCTAATTGCTTAATTTTCTAATAAATTGAAATGACGTTTCCTTAAGCTGCAAAGTCCACCGCTTATAATAAAATATTATATTATAAAGTATGTATCGCTGTGGATCGGACGAGAACATTGAACAAGTTAACAACAAAGGTAAATATCGCAGAGGCACTCGTGAGTCTAGTTGGCTGCAAGTCTATAGAAAATATTCTGCAACAAGAAATCGGAACAGAATCAGTCGGCCATTACGTTTCGCGCCGTTCGGTCATTTTCAAAATTGTTCCAATCCGTCAGTGTTGTTAGCCTAATAAAAATATATTTCCCCTTATGAAAATATTGGAGTATTTATTTAAATACATAATTATTGTTCTAATTTGTCAGTGTGGCATTGGAAAAAAGTAATTATCATATATATATTTTTATATATACTTTTATTGTGTTTTAATAATTGACGTTGTTAATTTGAATAAAGTTAATTATTTACAATGGCGATTTTGTACGGTCCGTCCGAAAAACAGTTAGAAATTATACGTTTGCAAGTGAACGAATCTGAGGGGAGGATGGAAGAAAATATAAAACATTTGAAGGCGTGGATTGAAAGCCAACCACATTTACCTAAAAATTATGGTGAGTAAAATTATCAAAAAAAGTAATAATTATTTTTAAATTATTTTATTAGTGAATTTTTTTTTTTTTATATTTAAGGCGTCATAGTATTATGAGGTATCTTAAATATTCCTTAAATATACCTACTCTAGTCGACTGCATACTATCAAATAAATTCCAATTTTAAAATAAATGTTAGAAACTTTTTTCTTTTGTAAAGAATGGTAATAGGACCTGTAAGTACTAAAAAACGTCCATACAATAAAGCATAAATGAAGAGAAATGAAGGAGATTGGTATAAAATCATAATTGTCAACAATGACCTAATTTTAAATAATGAAATAACTATGATTACACGCAGACTTAGTTTTATTTATTTGTTTGCCGAAACGATTACTTTAACAAGTATATAAAACGTAATTATTTTAGATGATCAGACTTATCATATAAATTTAATAGTTTTTTAATCGATTTGTAAATCAATTATATGTCCACTATTTTACAACCAAAATGGTTAGAATAAAAATACGAAGCGCTCAGTATTATTTATGTCATAAATAATTATTTGGTGAGGTTAGGTTAGGTTAGGTCACTGCAGTATTATAAAAAAGCATTAACAGATAATATAAAGCATAAAATACAGTAGGTATAAACAAAAGAATCGATATAATAAAAAACTGTGTATTTAAATAAAATCCTATTTAAAATACTAAATTACATTTTTACTGGAAATCGTCTAAATAAGCATGCTTAGTGTGTATTCTTCATTTGAATAATATAAATCTCAGTTTATATGGTTTGATTTATAGATACATTCTAATGGGTAATCGAAGACTGTTTACAGTAAAAGTAATTTCATAAAGAAATTTCTGATATTCTTGAATTTTATTTATATTTTAATTTATCACATGTCTCTATTATGTAACATTAATGGCAAAATTATAATATTTTTACGAACAAAAAATGTGAAACAAAAAGTTGTACATACTTACTGTTGGTGCGATATACACGTTGTGTTAGCGATTGTGTATCTTGGAAAGTGTCATATTTGACAAGTCAATGTTAAACATTAAATAATTCAATATAATAACATTCATATTTTGTATGTAAGCACATAAGTGAGAAATCCGGCAGATGGTGATGGAAGAATGTGTGGATGTGTGACCTGATCCGCCAACTTAATTAGACTATTGTTTGGCATTCATGCAGGTCTATTTGAAGGAGACTGTCATCTGCCAATAATTTTCATTAACTGACTATCATTCGCATTTTATGGTAGAAGAATAAACCTCACATACAACGGTGGTATATTATTATATTATAGGTTCGAGTATTTATAGAAAATTTTGATCGATTTACAGCATCTAAATTATTAAAATGATTTTTCTCACATGAACGTTGATCGTCTTAAGCTTTCGACATTGTCTTTAATTTTCTCGGCATTCACTTGCGTGCGAATTAAAGTGGCAAGCTATTCAAGAAGTTCCAACAATGTGTAGCTATTTAACAAATAGCAAGACTTGCAAATCAGATATCATCTCAATGTTTCGTCAAATTAAGGAATTACATTTTTGCTTCAAATACTCAAACAACGATTAATTTAATTAGAAACTTGTTTGGCGGGAACACATTCAACACTTTTTTTAAAATAGGAAAATAGTTCATTGTATGCCGCATGATAACTAAATTTTGTGATTTACGTACATAATTTCAGAATTATCGTTAAAAATATAAATACCTATAATGAACGTTAAAATGGTAGTCAATTGTTCGGGTTAAAATAATTGGTGTTGCCAGCCTTAACGCCCACATTTTTGTCATCGGTTAAGTAATTATAGATACATATACCTATCGGCAATAACCCATAGCAAGTAAGGTTTTCTAATTTATGCACCTAAATTTGAGAATATTGCCTCACAGTGTGTTTCACATTATTGCGTTAGGTCGGCGTTTCGAATAACTCGGTAGGGCCGTTCCTTTATTTCCCACGGCATAATAAATTCACGTGTCAGAAATCTCTTGATAAAATAAATACACATTAATTTATTGGGTCAGAATTAAGTAATAATCGGCCAGGAACATGAATGTTTAACTACCACTTTAAGCTATTGGTCAACATTGAACATCGACGTAATCCTCACATTACCTGTACATTCGAATATCACAGAAGAAATAACGCAGCCGCACAATACTAAAGAAAATATTGCTTTATCCCAAGTGTTTACGTAAATAATTTATATTTATTAGAATTTGTAATGTTTCAAATAACTTATACTTATCCCAAGCAATTTCAAGAATTTTAACTTTTATATAATCCTCGAATTCTAGTAAAAATATTCAGCGATAATGCTGAATTTTCTTGAGTATAAAACTGATCATATTTTCTGTAAACACAAGTAAAAGTGCTTTTCATTATATATAAACTAGTGGTTGTATAATAATTATACCACTACTCTTGCAATCTTCCCAACCCATACACAGACACAACCATACACACGTCTCCCACATGCAGCGTTCATCCGTCCTGGCTGGGCAGCATAGAGTCCAATGCTCTTGATCAGTTGTACTCTTTTGAATGTGTTGCATAAAACAGTCATAAAGTAAAACTACTTTATGAAGAAAATTTGAGAAAAAAATCTAGAAAAGGTGCAGCAATTTGACCGAAATGTGTCAAAACCATAAACAATTTCCGTCACTCAATAAATAACTGTATAACATGGCGGCGCATCTTGCACAATGGAAAACATAAATCATTACAAGTTATTAGTTATTGCTGGTCTGATATACATAAGTGAAACAGCTGTTTTGTAATTTAAAAAAATGAGAGTGTCCCAACAAGGTACTTGTATAAACTACAGAGAGATGCAAGATAATTCTCGTATCTAGATAGTCTCTAGAGACGTAGAAAAACTTCCACGTGGATTATTCGACTCTGCCGAGATGACATAACATTGCACGTGTCCACTTGGATCCAGACGATCAGTTATATATTGAACAGTACCATTATATACAAATACCACGAATATTATTCATTCAATTATACGTGGATTGGCGGGGATTTCACAGTATTATAAACTGACATATTCAAGAATACTACAGTCAGGAATATAGACTATTTTATACGAAAAAGTAAAGGATTGCGAAATTGACTTGCTTGATGGGCAACGGAGAAATATAAACATCATAGATAGCTGTTTGGAAAATATTTCTTCTCAGAGGATAAAAAATATCTTACTAGAATAAAAGATTACGGGTAGTCCTTTTACATTGTAACTTCGTTATTTAGTTTTTTAAAAAAAGCGATAAGTGCTAAGAAAGCAAAAAACCTTCGAATACGTAATAGTATTTAAAAGAAAATAAGAAAATAATTATTTATATATCGTACATTTATATAAAAATAATATTTAAAATGTCCGTAATGCATAGCCTTAACATATATAACATGTATACGCACAACATACGCCAATGCCATTCGGAGATCCACCCAATGTCACAAAAAATATAGGTGAAACACGTCGAGAGATTTAGAGCAAAGACGCTGACAACACCTAGCTACATAGCATGACTCAAACTTCATCGCCGTGTTGCGTGTTTTCATTTTATAATATTTACGAATATGTATTGATAATTTTGTAAGAAAAAGGTTAATCGAAATAATATTTGTAAGGGGATCACAATATTTAGGCGATAGATCCAGTAAAATGAACATTGAAGGCGGGATCATGTAACATTGCTTATGGTTGTTTGTCGGGACTAAGAAATTAATAAATTATGCGGAAAAACTTAAAAAGCGAGAACGAAATAATGGGATCCCAATATATTAATTTCCAAGTAAATTTTACGATAGCGTTGTCTAAAACGTTGATTCAGTGTTGAAATGTGCTGTGACTCAATGACATTTACTCGATTACCTACCATTTATCCCTGCAATATCAACACTATAAGCGATGCAATTAGTAATCTCAGGTAATGTTATTCAAGCTCGCACCGACCAAGGTGACGGCAGGTTGCTGGTTCACTGGCTCACGCGAACAGCGAGGACTTCTGCGTCAGGACAGATGCATAATAACCGGTGACTGCATCTTGAAAAATGGCCTACCAACCAACGTAATGATTAACGCCGTTAAAATAATAGTTTTGCGTAGTATTTGATCGGTGGCATTGTTTACGTGTAACGACGTACTAAAAAAGGTAACAAGTTTACTTTCCTCCCAAAAATAGCACGAAGAAGAGAATTGTTGGATTTTAGGAACTAGCGGATATTTGAAAAAAATGGAACAAAACTGAAAAAAACGAAGATATTCAAAAAACTAATTTCAAATTTTGTTCCAAATTTTTCAGAGATTTTCGTTTTCGTAGACGAGTGTATCGGCGCCAATGTCACACACGTGATGTTTGATTTAAATAAACCTATTGTAACGAATTCTTTATAAATTACAGCTGAACCGGCACGCGCTACAATTCAAATGATTTATTGAAGTACTTTTATAAACATTGAGTTTTATTTATACACTGCTTTATATACGTATTTAAATTTTAAAATTTATAAAAACTATCAAGGGGAGGAACACATATTGCATAAACACGTTTCATAGCAATCGGTTGCATGGTACTAGTTACGTTCCCGCTTTTTATACAAAAAACATCTCGAATATACACGCAATAATTCATTTTAGATAATTTCGTAGGTTTTCACAGCCAGATTTAAAGTTTTGACTTTTGGGTTCAGCCGTGTGTGGCGTATTTCTCCTTCTCTCTGATATTTCAACCGCGTTTGAGGTTGCAGGAGTCATCTACAGTTACAATCATAAAAACTGAGGATGACCCCTGCAACGTCGGTCGAAATATCGTCACACAAGGCTCAATCCAAAAGTAATTGCAAACACTTTGTTACTGAAGATCGTGTGCGTAATACATCAAACACGCATTATTAAATAGTGCATTATTTATATCTAAAGCACGTGTATGACATGTCACTATTATGACTTATATTAATATATTAAAATACTTTTATGACTTTGTTACACATAATAATGTTGTCATATTTTTTTATGACTAGAGTTAGACTCGTATTGCACATTGACGATTCATCTTTTCATTTACACTTTACGCAATGTGTAATAAATTAATCATTAATTTATTACTTAGTTAATTTAAAAAAAAAACACACAAGTAATAGGAAGTTTCTCGCTTATCCGTTCGTTCAGCTTTTAACTATTCAAAAAATGAGAATTTTGAATCTATTGTAAGCGATCGGAGAAAATGTTTTTTTCTTAATTTATCATTATGTACATTTATGTATTAATTATTTACTAAGTATTATTTTTTTATGTTGACTTGTGGTGTAGATACCACAAACCAGATACTGTCACATATCCGAAACATATGGTCACCACGAATTGCCGCTACGCACTTCTCTCAGTTGCCACTGTTCATTACTCGCCCCATGACATATCTGCAGCTGAAGGTCTACGTGGGAACATATGCGGTTACCGACAACCTTCAGGGTATACGACCAAGAGCTTTAAGAGGCGGCAGCTGTAGTATCTGAGGCATATTTTGGTGGTTCCACCGCATTTAGTTCCCAGACAATTCATTCATTGGTTAGGTTAGATTAGGTTAGCGAGACAGACAGTGCACCAGTTGTCCCGTGCGCCAAATGTCCCGTGCACCAGACGTCCAGTGCGCCCCACGTCGTTACCGATGAGACATTGAATGAATTGTCTGGGGACGATAGGTCGTGATTTTGGGTGATTTATTAATCGGATTTTTTATGGAGATCAAATGACTAGCTCATCTCCGAAGCCGGGACTGTTCTGTGCAGCGGCTCAACCCAACCAGCGACACGCGGTGACCCATCCAAGTTTTGTGCAGCGGTTCAACCCAACCAGCGACACGCGGTGACCCATCCAAGTTTTGTGCAGCGGCTCAACCCAACCAGCGACACGCGGTGACCCATCCAAGTTTTGGCCATCGTCTAATGTTGCTTAATTTCGGTAATCTAACGAGAACCACGCTAACGATGACTAAAAGTATTATGTGTTTGTCGTTCGGAAAAGTGCTCCCTATCTTCAGAAAAAAGCTTTGAAGTGCTGCTTAGTTCTATGCTACATTGCTGTTGAACTACCTTAATAACATCGTTTGGATCACGCGCACGGTTAAGAAGGCTTAAGTAAATAAGATTATTTGTCGATCGTTTTTTCTTCACGTTGCAAAAGTCTCTCCTTAAGTGAAAATGGGTGAGCGGATAAAGTATTTTATTGTCCGAAAGAAATAATGAAAAGAAATTCCTAATTAACACGTAATACATTAAACATAATAAAGACAAATTTAATTTGTCTTAATTTCATTAAAAAATCACTATACAATATATAAAAATGACATTTTTTATGTAAACGCATACATGAGAATACCGACAGATGGTAATGATAATTCTGAAGTCTCTTCCGTGGAATTCTTTGACGCTTACTGTATGGCTAAGAACTGCATGTGGAGTTTTGATCCACCAACGCCATAGACTATAGCCCGAGATTCACGCATCATCCATATTATTACAGGAATTTACTATGAATGGGTGGTCTGTCTTCACGGTACAACTTTCGTCTACCACAAATTAAAATAGATAGGCTATGACTGACATATTATGGGTGAGGGATAAATTTCACACCAACCAGCGGTATTTTACAGCTCATAAATCGATTAAAAAATACTTTTTTTTTAATCTACGTCGGGGATCGAACCCACGACCTTTGGCTTTCAAAGCAAACACTTTGACCATTGAGATATACCCGACATTAACTAATAGCAAAAAATCCATCATAATTAAGTAAATTAATGTAAACATATAATTGTCATTTAAAAAAAATATATAAAAGAACTATTTTATTTAACTTGATAAAAGAATTTTAAATACATAAGTTTGTATTTCACACAGTTACGATTTTCAGGGGTTGGCAAACTACGGTCCGCAAACCAAATACTAACCAATTAAATTTTTCGAATATCTATAATACTTCGTTTCTTTAACCTTTAACCAACCCCAAGTGGCAGTGTATGTGAATGGCTGTAACAAGAGAAATACATCAATAGTAACTTTTCCTCCAATACTCGAGCTTTCAGATCTTAACTGAAAATTCTGTCAGTTGTTAATGAAAAATCGCTATGTAGATTTATGACTCTTGCCATTTTTAATATGCCTTAACGTTGTATTGATGTAAGTCTGTCAGCTCCCAGTCATCAGACTTTGCAACATCATAGTTAAGAGGGCTTACTGCTCACGAGATGACCCTCGTTTGCAACCAATATTAATAAGAAGACTATGACAGGATTTTGTAACATAATAAACCGTTTTTCTCTAAATGGATTTTTTATGTAAAAACAAACACGAAAATACCGACAAATGTTATGACGCTTACCACTTTACATATGGCTTAAAGCTGGATGTGGAATGTTGATTCGCCAACTTCATAGACAACAGCTCGGTATTCATGCTTCATCCATTTTTAACAGAAATTCACCTTGAATAAATGTTATTTACTGAATGACTTACTTCTATAAATAGGCTTTGACTGTCATTTTACGAGTGAAGGATATTTATGGAGCTTAGCAATCGATTAAAAAATATTTTTTATTTTGACCTCCGCCGGGGATTGAACCCATGATCTTTGGTATGGTAAGCAAACACTTTGGGTGGTGCCGGTATGGGTTAATGAACCCATACCCACCGGCAATAACAATATACTTAA
Source organism: Glossosoma conforme (assembly GCA_022606575.1). Classification (NCBI taxonomy): domain Eukaryota; kingdom Metazoa; phylum Arthropoda; class Insecta; order Trichoptera; family Glossosomatidae; genus Glossosoma; species Glossosoma conforme. Next base: position 1,269,502 of record JAGTXR010000111.1, on the reverse strand, counting down.
ATATATAAATATATATAAAGTATATATGTAAACAATAATGCCGTGTTATTTGTGTGTCAACCATGATATACTTATGACATGGTTTTTGTTGTCACAAATCCTAACTATTTGCGCTTCGTATTCGACACTTGTTCTGAGTGTTAGGCCATTGACACTAAATATATCAATAGATTTAAATCGTCAGATTTACGTTAGTACTAAAATAACGAATTAAAATAGTATATTTTGTAATGTCATTGAAGGAAAAATAAATATATAAAATAAAAAAATGATATACTATTTTTGTTTTTGATTACGTCGCAGATATAAACCTATTTTTTTCGTATATAAGCAGAGTGCTTTAACTCTTTGATATATTCTTTAGCATATTATATATAGAATATTATTATTATATAGAAAAAGTCAAATTTTTATTTTATAATAGTTTTCGTCCAAAATTTGCCAATGTATAATATATTATAACCGTGCAAATTTCTAGCGTCACGATCAAAACCATAAAGGAAAAGAACACAGAACTTTTAAAACATATCGTGCACTATGGTTTACCATAGAGTGTGTGAAATAGTTTGTTACCTACCCATTTAGAGTTTAAATGATAAATCATTTTTGCTACAGCTGTAGCAAAAGTGTACCGATTCTTTTAGTATCATTTTATCATCACCAGCACATGGTAGAATATTTTAATAAAATTCGGATGCTTAAAATTATTAAAAAAAATGACATTTACACTCAATGCTTACTTACATCTGACACATAAACATATGTAGAATAATATATGCCATCAAACTACAGACTGTAAGTCGTTAAACTGGTTATTGCGCCTGTAAATCCACATTTTATAAGTTAAATTGATGTAATGGATTAATACGATTGACGAGACCTTCACTTGTTATCGATTATTGATTATTTATAATTACCTAACGACAATTACGCAGGCCACCATGATCTTCCATTAATTAGCCAATCAACTGAAAAAACATAATGGGATGCGATTAAAAACATAAAATACATATGTATTATAAGTATGACGTATTTATCAAAGTTTTGCATTAGGCGGTCAGTTTTTTAATCCCTATTTTCAGAAAGTATTTAAATATGAACCCTTCATATTTCAATAGTTTTATCAACTGGAATAGGATTTATCAACTGACCCTCAGTTGATAAATCCTAATTTAGAATCATGCCTTAGATATTATGTTTTTTCTGCCTTAAATTACATGTTTATGGCGGATACAGGAAAGCACGACCGATCAAGACTAGTGGATTTTATTACAATCAGTCAGAATGTACGAACGCTGCATGCGGGAAGCGCCTGTTGTGTTTTTGAGGAGATTGCAAGTGAAGTGCATATTCTTATATTTCTTAAAGATATTCAGATTGTATGTAGGAGGAAACAGCGATACTAGAAAAGCATGCTAAATCTTACCGGTACCATTTAGGAAGGAATTTTGGAAGCCTTTAGTCCTTGCTTGACATACCTGTATATTACCCGAGCATGGTTCAGCAAGTGTAATACGGGTCTGTCGGTTGCGGTTAGGTGCAGGAGGATTTTATTCTTTCAATTTAATTATATTTGGTCATAATGGTACAATACATAAAACTGACTGCATCAATGTTTCTTTTTTTTCTAAGGATTTGAGATTATTCGTAAGCGTTTCATTTGTTATTAGCCAAACTGCTGTCATTTGAACCCATTAGGTTACAAACTAATTAACGTAAGAAATTACAATTTTGTTAGTAAGAACTGACTGTTATACTGATAGTATTATTGCACTGGTTGTTTTGGAATATACATTGACCGATGGTCGATTTATTTTCTTTAGTATATTTTTTAGTTGATTCTCCATAACATTGCGTATTTATTGAGTGGGTAGGATTCTTCCTTTCTATATCTTTCTATATAATTACCGGCGGGTATAGCTCAATGGCCAAAGCGGTTGCTTGACAAGCCAGGTTCATATGTTTAATCCTCGACGGAGATTAAAAAATAAAAAAACATTGCTGAGCTCTAAAATACCCCCGGTTGGTGTGAATTTGATCCCTCACCCGTAAAATGCCAGTCATAGCGTATTAATCAAAACTGGTGGTAGACGAAAGTCATCCCGTGAAGACCACCCATTCAAAGTAAATTCCTGTTACAATGAGGATGATGCGTGAATGTCGGGCTGAAGTCTATGACGTAGGCAGATCAACACTTCACATGCAGCGCTTAACCATATGTAACATGGTAAGCGTTATAGAATCCACAGTTAAGGCTTCAGCATCACTACCGCCATCTGTCGATATTCTCCTGTATGTGCTTACATAAAAAAAACAATTAATTCATGCATCAAAAACTAAATTGAAGGAAGACATTGATTTGGTAGTTAATATCCTAAAAGAGCTCTACATATGCTTACAAAGGCGATCCGGTTTTCAGTCCCTGAAGGACAGTGCCATTAATTATTATATTTATAAAACAAGAATGGAGATCAACTTCCATTGACGCATTGTGCAATAAAACGTTTAAATAGGAATGATGGAGGCGTTTGAAATATGCGTTTCGTAAAAACCGTAGTAGCAAAATTCAAGGCTCGAAATGATCGGAAAACGTTTTATTTAAATTTATTACAGTCATAAATTTTAAAAGGCTTCTACATTAAATATTTAATCCTTGTCTTTTTTCCTGTATCCAAGGGTGGGCTTTGAATGTGCAGAACTCTGCGTCTTTACCTTTTCTCAATGTGATCCAGATTCCAGGTAAACAGCAAACTGACAGACATTCTATAATTGCGTGATCTAATAAAATAGCAGAAGTATTCCGTATTATCGTTTAGTACTAGTTATTTAGTTAAGTGTAGATAGTTTTTGTTTTACGATAATTCAATAATGTCACCTTTCTTGTAAGTAACATGATCCATAAAACAAAGTTAAAATAAATTTCATATTTGTGTTCATTATGGGCAACTCATGCGGGAGGCCTACGTTCAACAGTGGACGGACACAGGCTGATGATGATGATGATGGGTAACTCATGCGGGAGGCCTACGTTCAACAGTGGACGGACACAGGCTGATGATGATGATGATGGGCAACTCATGCGGGAGGCCTACGTTCAACAGTGGACGGACACAGGCTGATGATGATGATGATGGGCAACTCATGCGGGAGGCCTACGTTCAACAGTGGACGGACACAGGCTGATGATGATGATGATGATGATGGGCAACTCATTTTATGGCAGTATTTAATTCAATTAATGGGCAGTAATAAAAAGGTAAGTAAAAAATAATCATTTGGCTGCAGAAAAAAATTTAATTGGCAGGAAATAATTAATCAATGGTAATTAAAGATAGGTTAGGTTAGGTTAGGTTTCCATTTTATGGGTTAATTATTCATTAATTTTACATTATTTTTTACCAATATTGAATATAATACTTCCATTTTAATTTTATAACTGACCACATTCATACTAACACATTGAATTCTGACAATTTATTTAGTCTACTGTCGATTAATTTTATTTACTGCCAATTGATTTAACTTTCTGCCAATAAGCCTTGAATTAGTCACTGAACAAAGAAACACAGGCCTTTGTTATGTACATAAGTATTTGTTTTGCTCTGAAAAAAACATTTTACTTATATTTTTAGATATTTTACTCTAGATTTTTTTTAATTTATTAAATTAAGATTAATGAGAGTGGAATACGAAGCTTAAGATGTAACTATGTATCGTGTGTACCAAGTATTATTTATTTGGTACAATGTTACCTTATCAAATTAAATTAGATAGGTAAAGTGCGCCGAATTATTGAATCTTTATTATTAACAACTCACTGCGGTGGAAAAGCTCTCAAACGGGTTAAGTGTATTTTATGCAATCAATTGCGGAAATCAAGCCATTTTTTATTGTTTAAAGAATAAATCCATAAGCATAAACCAGCCACATTATTGGATCATTATTTTAATAATTAAGCATTCCGGAAAGACATTTCTTGAAAGCTATACTAACTATCTCGACGCGTTTTCCAACGTGTAATCAAGATTCGCAAAAACACCATTTTCATATCAGCTTAAAATGGCGGAAATGGCATTGAACGAAGGGCTTGTAATGGCGCTCGACGAGTCACAAGTTTGCTATCATTTTTTTTTAATTTGTGTTTTTTTCAACATTAAATATTGAATACACTCTATATAATTTATCTGAAGTACTTACAGATGACTCTACGAAACTTCTCGATGATTTCTTTTGTGATAGAAGTGGGCGAACGTCCATCACCAAGAGTACTTACTTTCAATATATCATATTTAACACATCATCATCTCCAATACTTCATCTTCAAGTCTTCATCTTCGACACAGCATCTTATAACAACACTTAATCACCATCACTTCATATTCAATACTAAGGATCTTTACGATAACTCTTATACTATTTTATTTCCTTAAGCTAGTACGTTTTTAACCCTTGCTTTACGATGACATGTATTTACTACAACTCGACTCCTATTAGAGTCGAGCTGTTCTTTATTATGAGAATATTTATATAAAATATAAAAGATATTGAAGTCACAATTTTTGTATTCCTTCGTAATATTATAAAGTATTAAATCAAATTATAATAATGTAAAGTAATCCTTTTGCAGCGATGGAAAGAAATAATTTGTGGAATAATCTGGGATAGAATCACGCGCCTGTGTCATGCATCTGCGCAAGCGCCTGCGCAGATTGACAAATTTGATAGAACGTGGCATCGGACCGTGAATCAAAATCAAACTTAATTAATTACAGTAGTACGAAATAATTATGAATAAAAAACGTTAGTACATTTCCAAAAAAACAATACTAAAGAGAATGCTTGGGACATATTCATACGAATCAATTGGTGTAAAGATATTAAAAGATATTACAAGAAAACAAGAAGAAACTAACTGCGCTTGGTGCAACTTTATGGTAACAACTCTGCCACCTTGATCTCAGCAAGTAATCATTATTGATGATTCCTCCATGAACCGTGAAGTCTTCACTTCCTTACATTGATTACTTGTTTATTCAATTGCTTGAAGACCAGCGGGAAGTCTGCAACTATAATATTCGATCCCAGACAAATATGACGACAACAAGACACCTACACTCATGAGTAAAGAGTGGATGGAGTTGTTTACTGATTTCATGAGGTAGGTAGTTGTTTATTGTAAATGTTATCCCATGCTACACCATCATTAACATTTAACAACAGTAATTTATCGTCACAGTTCTAACAATGCCATTTATGACGCAGGTACTACCTATAGGTATCAGAGATAATCAAACATTTTAGATTCTTATTTACAATGAAATATTATACGAATATTATGCTTTTAAAAATGCAGTCTTATGTTAAAATCTTTATATAAGAATTTGTAGTATGATCTATGTGGCAGGTGTCATATTTTGTTTAAGAGGGACCAATGCCCTGTGCCAGCCTCTCTTATGTGTGTTTATACGCAAGGTCTATTATAAAAGTAATGCTCATTTTGTGGTAGAAATATTCCTATTTATTGAGCGGATCTGTTTTGTTCAAATGCTTCCAAAAATTCTTCAAAAAACGAGCGACCGACTGCATTGGAAGGGCAGACTCCCCATCAAAATTTATGAGAGGTTTTACTGGGATGCTATGGAAAGTCGCGTCATCCTAAAATATTGCCTATTACTTTCATAACGGACGGTATATGTGCACGTCTTTCATAGTTACCAACGTTCCTGGCCTAGAACAACACTCCATTGGTCCCCAGCCCCCTTACAGTTACGAAGTGGCTTCCATTTTATTTTTCCCTGTCTGAAGAGGGAGCTGAAAGGAAAGCATTGAGATACCGCGGAAAACATCCAAAAGCGTGTTATATATTGGGATATATTATTGTCAAGAAATTTAGGGTGCCTTTCAGGTGTGGCAGACACGTCTCCACAAGTGTATGATGCAGGAGGAGAGTATCTTGAATTTTAAGCATTTGTACAAATCCGATCAATAAATTTAATTTTCCCTGAAAAAGCTTATGACTTTTGTAATGTACCCTGCATCTACTAGTTCTGTTGTTCACTGAAGATTGTTATTACAGACTCCCGCTTACTGCCCTTGTTCCTGCGTGGATGCCGACAAGACCCCTGCCGCACTCGCCGCAAACTAGAGAACTTCTTCTGCTGCCGCGCTGCCTGCCATGAACTCTTCGCCAACTGGGATCCTTGCGACAAGCCGACAGCTGGAGCCTTCCATCTCATGTAAACAAAACTTAATACAATAAACTTAATCAGTAACTGTGGCAACGCCACACGGACATGCGACCAACTACGAGGCCTAATACAAGCAGTCAGCCTCCAGAACCCGGCACATCAGGACACGCTACAGTCTTCAACAACGAAAGGCCCTACGAACCGCTGACGAATCTTGACGCTACATCTCCTCTATCGACGATTAGTTAGCAAAACCAACAGTGGTGGTGTTGCAGGTCCGTGTGGTGTTGCCACAAAGCTAAAGCCAAAGCGCAACCTATATTATCTGTACTTTAAAAAATATTCCATCTAGTTACTCGACAAAAGCAATTATACTGATTGTGGTATAATTAGCTGTTTCCCGCGATCACGCCTCACGTCCATAGCTCTCGTGCCAATGCTTTCATCGCATGTCCGTTCTACGGGTTATCAACGATTGGATTCAGAGACAAACTGCTGTGGCCGACGTCGTTGAAGGATATACTGGTTAAAGTGAACCGGGCAGACCATAATAAATTAATATCATCAGATGATTAGACGTGTTTTAAATGGGCTCCACACGATGTCAATTGTGCGCTACTACTTGCGTCAAAGATTACGTTTGCCATGAAATTACAGTAATATAATAAAACCAATGCACGCATTAAGCAATCTGAGGTTTCTTGTGAAACTAATGTTATCAACTAATTTCACGCCGATAATGTTTCCATGTAAATTCGGCTTTACATCTAAGAAACTATTTTGGCTACATCTAACATCGTTTCGTAGAAACAACAACAAACGACTGGCACAATACTCAAGGTATCTGTTGCAATTATGATGATGATGAAAGTTAAAACAATAATCAATTAAGCGATATTTGATTGCACTGTGTTGCAGGCAGGTGGCCCCGCTGCCCTACCTCACAGACGAGGGTTACCGCGTCACGGTGCATCGGCTGACTGAGCACACCGAGCAAGACTTCGTGTTCAAGGACCTTCTACGCATGCTGCTCATGATGGGTGAGAAACCTTTACTTCCACCCACATCAATATTTATCTCTTTATGTATAAACTATCAATATCCTTCGTAAACCTCTTACGTAACTGATGATCCTTTGCTCTTTATCTTCCTGATAATCTTACGTTGTTCATCCATCTATCAGACAACCATCCGACCTTATTCTTGAATATATTTTTCATTTTTTTTTTATGTAAACGCATGCAGGAGAGCACAACCGGTCAAGACCATTGCACTCTATGACGCTCAGCCAGGGAGGCTGGACGCTGCATGCGGGAAACGTGTGTTGTGTTCGTATTTGTGTGTGGGTTGGGGAGATTGCAAGTGTATATTTATCTGTTTCTTGAAGAGATCCAGATTGTAGAAAGGAGGAAACACAGACGCTGGAAGAGCATTCCATAGTTTACCGGTGGCATTAAGGAAGGAACTTTGGAAGCTGCCAGTTCTTGGTCGACATATATTAACCGTGTATGGATGTTCGGCAAGTGTAAGACGAGTTTGTCGGCTGTGAGTGGGTGCAGGAGGAATTAGTTCTTTAAGTTCCGAAGAGCAGCGACCGTGGTAATAACGATAGAAAAGACTAAGAGAACCAATCTTACGCCTGTTTTCCATTGATTGTAGATTAGACGTAAGGGTGTCATTGTTTATCAAACGAATTGCTCTTCTTTGAACTGAGTCAATTAAGTTTAGAAGGTATTTTGGGGCTCCAATCCAAAGGTGACTGCCGTATTCAAGGATAGGTCGGATTTGTCCTTTATATAGAAGAAGAAGTTGTTTATCGTTGAAATACCCACGTGATCTATATAATACACCTAGTTTTTTGGAAGCGAGACCGGCTTTACACTTAATTGACTCGTAATATTTGACATTATTCGATATTGATAATCCAAGCATGTTGATGGAGCTTGCTTTCGGAAGAGAACAACCGTTGAAAGATACAGGATCCATAGCAGTCTTCTTGGTGGAGAAAGTACATGATTGGGTTTTTGAAATGTTGAAACTGACGAGGTTGAGGTCGCCCCATCGTGAAACTTTCAAGAGACATGTTCATCTTCTCCACCAGAGATTCCCTAGCAGCAGATAGTTCCGAATGTTTCGGAGGTTTATGGAAGATTATACTCTCATGGACAGTGCTGTCGTCGGCATAGCAGTGAATGTTTGCGCATTGAAGCAAATCATTCACATGCAGAAGGAAAAGAGTGGGCGACAGCACAGAGCCCTGTGGAACTCCTGAGTTGATTTTATTGCAGGAAGAAGAAAAGCCATCTACGACAGTGATGATGCTTCGATCACTCAAGAAGTTTTCAATCCAGGAGCACAGGGAGGGAGTTAGTCCATAAGATGGTAATTTGTTCACCAGACCGCGATGCCAGACTCTATCGAACGCCTTGGAGATATCCAGGGCAACAGCTTGCGTTTCTCCAAAGCATTCGACGGATTTCCCCCAAACATGTGTGACATATGCCAAGAGATCGCCGCACGATCGACTACGGCGGAAGCCATATTGCCGATCGCACAGAAGATCATTCTTCTCTAAGTAGTTTAGAAGTTGGCTGTTAATTAAACGTTCCATCACTTTGGAAAGTATTGATGTGATGGCTATTGGGCGATAATTTGTGGGCTCACTTCGGTCTCCTTTTTTTGGAACTGGGTGAACAAGGGCTTTTTTCCATCCCTGGGGAAGATTACCACATCTAAAGGACAATCTGAAAAGTTTGGTGAGCACAGGACTAAGTTCAGGAGCGCAAGTTTTTAATACCACCGCTGGTATGCCATCTGGGCCACTGGCTTTGTTGGTTGCTAATTGGAGAAGTTCTCGACATACGGCTTTGAGGCTGAATTTTACAGCCCCCATTTGCTTGCCACAGTGAGGAATGGATGGGGGGTTGGCCCCACCATCGTCGAGTGTGGAATTGGAAGCAAACAGCGAACCAAGAAGTTCAGCCTTCTCTTTGGAGCTAGAGCCAGTGAGCCATCGGCATTAGTCAGCGGTGGAAAAGAAGAAGTGCAAAAGTTGCTGCCAATAGAGTTAGCGAGAGACCAGAATGCTCTACTACCGGCAGGGCAAGCGGACAACTTGTTGCAAATTTGTACATTGAACTCGTCTTTGGAGTCATTAATGGTTTTCTTGCATTCTTTGGAGGCTAAATTGTATGCTGCACGACTTATGGGGTCGTTATTTTTTCGTAGTTTGTTGTATGCGGTATTCCTGCGTTTTACGGCCTCGGCACAGTCACGGTTAAACCAGCTTTTTAAGGTGGTGCCCATAGTTTTCGTGGAGTGAGGAATAAAACATTCCATTCCTTGGATGATTACATCCTCCACCAGATTGGCACATATTGAAGGGTCCTTATTTTTGAAGCAAATATCTCCCCACGGGTATCCTCCGTAAAATCCACGTAATCCGTTCCAGTCAGCCGACCTGTAGTGCTACACACGTCGATTGTTTTGTTCTTTTGGTGGCAATGGAGCACTGATTGTAGTTGTTTTCACAAGGCAGTGGTCGGAGTTGCCTAGTGGCGCTTCGACCTCCACCAAGTAATCATTTGGCTGAGAAGTAAGAAATAGGTCGAGTAGAGCTGGACGATGTGATGCGATGTCAGGTTTACGGGTGGGGTTCTGTACGAGCTGTGCAAGGCCATAACAAGACGCAAATAATTCACCAAAATTGCCAGCGGAGCTTGTCTCTCCCGACCCCAACCATGCAGTGTGGTGAACGTTGAAGTCGCCGAGAACAACAAATTCTGCTTGTGGGTAAGAAAGCAAGAGACCATCAATGGTCTCACCCAGATAGTCGAAGAGTTTAGATGTTTCTGCTTTGGACATGTTAGGGGATCTGTAGAGTCCTGCATAAATCCTAATTCTCTCGGGGTCGTTGACCCTGACCCACAACACTTGGAACTCAGCTCGTTCTACAGAGCGGATTCGGTTGTAGTTGATGTCAGACCTGATAAAAAGGCAAAGGCCGGCTTTGTAATGAAAAGCACCTTCCAAAGTATAATGCGGACAGTTGAGGTAACTATGGTCAGCAGGTGTGGCTATCTGTGTTAAATTTGTGGATCGTCGTCTCTTTAACAGATGTGTCCTGGTCATTACCACTTGATTGTACGAATTCTTTAGGTGGTATCTACTACTTTTTTTTTATTAAATTAAGGAATATGCTACTATCATCTGTCAAACAGCTCGGGGAGAGTACAAAATTTCATCAAATAATGCAAGCCGCTGCTTGCTGAAGTTACTATTGCAAACAAGCAAAGTAGTGTGATTCACGCTTTTCACGAACTTTACGCCTTGATCTTTCCTTTACTCGTGTGTCTATTTGCAACGAGAAGACGTAATATATGAGTTTATGAGAATTTGCTTAAAATCAACACGTAGTAAATAGTCCACGCACGCGCCAACACAACCTCGGGCGAGACGGGCCAAGCGCAACTAACGCCTTAATGCGCGCCAAAACTTCACTTAGCTCACGTCGCAGGGCTACCAACTAATGGTGTTTCCTGTTACAGAGGAGATGGAACTCATGCAAAAAAATAAAGGAAATTAAATATTCTCATTATTTTAGCTGACCTCCGCATGTCCAAGGAGACCGCCGTGGCTGGCGACATCTTCGTGTTTGACTCGCGACACCTGCGCGCTTCTGATCTGCTCCGCTTAGCCTCGCCGCTGCTGAAGAGACTACTGGACGTGCTGCAGGACGCCTACCCTCAACGACTAAAGCAGATCCATCTGCTCAACGCGCCAGGCTTTATTTCCACCGTACTGGGGCTCTTCCGCGCCTTCATGAAGGAAAAGATGAGAAACAGAGTGAGTCAAAATTTCATGCCAGTGATCGCCAAACGGTAATATTTTCAGAAGCTCACGCATGAATCGTGTATGAACCGAGGCAATCATTTTATATTTTATTTGGAATTTCAATGACTATATATCAATAAGTATCTCGCCAGACAATTTGATATTCTAAAGTAGCTACACCCTGTTGTGTTTGCAAACCACTGCTTTAAGTTATAATACTATTTTGAAGATTTACAAAGCTGTAAATGTAGATTCTACTCAGTTGAAGATCACTTCGTGCGACTACACTCTTTGTCTCGGTTAAACTTCAGCTAACTTTGTCATTATGTACAAATAGCATATCTTAGCGTTGATACGTTGGCCTTGTTAATTCAGAGAAATATAGAAGCTCTCGAAATTTCGACCAATAATACGTCATTTTCGAAAAGCTCGTAATTTTCCAGTAATAGACTACATGATCTACAGTAAGAATTCAAAATGAAATTATCTTAAATATTATTAAACATATTTTATATATTTATACTAACCCAACCCAACCACCTAACCCTATCTTAATCTAAAAATATTTTTAATTTAGATCAAAAGTTTTTTTTAAATTGTGATCGTATATTGAATAAAATTCTGACTATTTTTTTTTCCTTTTCACAATTTTAATATACCTATAACATTAATATACCTCCTGATTATAGCAACCTTGCAACTTTGTAGGTACGTAAAAAATATTTTTAAATTAATGGAACATTTTAATATTTTGAATAATAGAATGTCATTTGTTGCCTTTTCATTTCATATGTGAAGCATTCACATGTTTTTTTTTGCAATTCTCAGTTTGTCGTTCACACGTCGCACGAAACACTCCTGGATCACATCCCGAAGAGGATTCTACCCTCGGACTACAGCGGTCAGCTGCCAAACACCCTGGAGCAGCTGAGCGACCAGTGGGCGGCGGGACTCCGCGCCGCGCAGCCCGCGTTGTTAGACAACAAACACATGCGTGCGGATCTCAGCAAGGCACCCGGCAAGATTGTCAACAACAACAACGACACCATGTACGGCTTCCAGGGCAGCTTCAGGCGACTGGCCATAGACTGATCACACAATCCACGCAAAAGGACATCAAAGAACGCACGCCCCGACGAAAACCATCTTGTCAAACGACAGTTCTATTAATATTTTATTCAAATTCATCTTGAAACTATGTTAGGCTAAGCTTTTGTGACACTCTTTAGTTAGAGAAGTAAAACAAAGCAAGCTGCCAGTGTGTTATAACTAGAGACTCTTTTAATAACAATGACACCTTAACATTGCCGTCATTTAGTTCTGTCAGCTGCCACTGTCCATTCCTCATTCTAGGACACATCTGCACCTGAAGATCCACTTGCGAACATACATGGTTACCGACAACCTCCAGAACAGAAGTTTGAATACTTGAAGAGAGGGTGCTGTAGTATACCAGTACGAGGCATACTTTTGGGTGATTTATTAATCGTATCTTTTAAGGAAATCGGATGAATAGCCCAACGTTCCCGAGACCTGGACCATTTTGTCCTAAGGGGCGGATTAACCCATCTATTTAGTTAGGGAAGTAAAACCAACAGTGGGCTGCCAGTGCGTTAAAAAAGGGACTCTTAACCCTTTATTTACTGAGTTATGAAATAATGTATTTACTTTTCTGATTATTTTTATATGAATAAGTGTTGATAGGATAAAAAGAAAAATTAAGAAAAATCATTTTCTTTTTCTAAAATAAGCATTTATTTTATAGTTTTATAAATCCGACTTATAAGTCCCGTCAGGGCACAACTGCAGCAAAATGCACGATCAATAATGGATTTTGTGGTACGGGACTTATAAGTCCCGTCAGTAAATAAAGGGTTAAACGCAAAAAAAAACTGCACGACTTGAGCCAATTATTTTCTAATATAACTTTTGATAAAATTCAGTTCTTATCTTCAAAGAATCACGCCCCTAAAAAATTTGACTCATCAAAAAAAGGTTCACGTAGTCCTCCAATTCCCTATGTTTGGTTCCCACTGGTATATAAGGGCAGAGTATTGGTGAATATTAAAAAAAAAACATTTAAAATTTTTAGTATAATTTACTTTTTTAATTAAAAATATTTTGTACATATAAAGTAGCAATAATACCTAGCCACTAAGTGATACTCTTTTTACCAAAAGATCATTTAATAATAAGTATATCCTTCACCTGCTTCTCAATCAGATTATGTTACCAACATATGTTTACTTTTTTATATTCTATTGATAAGTGGTTTAATTATTTTTTTCACACTTTGCAGTACCGTTTCCTGAATTGTTAAATCAAGATCTATTTAAGAAGCCGTATAATAAACACTCACACATATTTTCCACATGCAAGGTTCAGCCAGATTCGTTAAATTGGTATTTACATAGTAGTTTTGAGTGATATAAAAAAAAAACATTGATTTGGCTAAAAAAAACCCTCTCCTTGGTAATAAATACAAATATTTATTTTGGTAAAAAATTGGCAAAAAATGAGATGACGTTTGATAAGAGAGTCATTAATTTGTTTAGCTTGTTCAGCAAAGTTCTTTTATATTGATAAAGATGACAAGTTTAATATTGAATCTTACTAATTGGGGGATCGTCACCCCACAGCGCACATCATTTAGCTATCTTAGAATGGCAAGCAAAATGGTTTAAGAATTATTGTGATGAGGTGAAACTATCTTATAATTATTACAAGCATGAAAATTGTTATCACTTGTAACTTGTCACACGGCCTCGACATTTTCTATTGAATTGTATACAATTGTACGTAAACAATTAGCTTAGTTATAAATAAATATTATTATAAGATCAATAAAGATAAAACAATATGTTTTTAATTTCTATTTATTTGTTTTATTATATTTTAATTGACAAAATCGATCAAACCGAGTATATATAGTATTGGATGCATTCGCTTTGAAATCATTTTGAAGATTAAACACAAAGTTTGCACTGTTTTGATGTTAGAGTTGTCTTTGAGGACTGATGAAGTGTGCAGTGCACATGACACTGCAGCCCGGTTATAGAAACTGCTAAATGTTGTATAACAGTGGGTTTTTTAAAATTATATCAAACTTTTAATGAAATGATTATTGCAAACTATTTCATTGACCAAATTTCATTGAATAAAGTCTACATATATCTTACCTCCTATATATATATGTATATATATATATATATATTGTACAGCATATATAAAATAACAATGATTATTACATCAATAAACACAGCTATTCAGTCAATTTTAAAATAAATTAAGTACATAAATGTGCTGGCAAGAACAAAGGATAATTTGAAGGAGATCATTATTATCAAAAACATTTATAAATCCAAACTCCACTCCCAAAATAGGTGGACTCCCAATAACTTGTTGGGAGTCAACAGCTCAAGACCATGGGTCTGAAGAAGAGTCATGCAGTTATTATGAGGATATAACTGCACTATAAAGATGGCACATAAATGTTTCAATATTTATAGCAAAACAAAGATGTCAATTTTTTAAATTACGATATTGGAATATTTACAATTTGAAATTAAAAAAAAATAGGATACAAGACCATAAAATGGAGCAGAAAAAGGTAAAAAATATATTATAAAATATTCATTAGTTAATATTATTAGCCAGTTTTTTTTTATTTTAACAGCCCCATTCATTTTGATCGAATTTTCGACCACGAATAATACAAGAAAAGATAATTTCCCAAGAAAATAGGGAAGTCTGTCAACACTAAAAACACTGGTTAAATTAAAAACTTACTAAAGCTATTGTAAAAAAATAATTGTTGTCATAAAAGACAGATGAACACAGAGCCGCAGAACATCTCTAAGATAAATATTAAAATATATAATTCCTATAAATGTAACATTAATTAAAATTAAAATTCCCAATTACGTTTAGTTTAAAAAATACCTTCAATTTAAATTGTGTTAATACATTTATAACTACAAAGTCGTTATCGCTGGAATTATTAAATTACAATTATATGAAAGCATTGACTACTTCTATACATTTGAATGTTCTTCACAGCCAACAGTCGGGTGGAAATAGTCAATAATCACATTGCCAAAGTTTGTTAATAATTTTAAGAATACAAATCCATCATTTAAGTCCAGATTTGTCGTAAAAAATAGAAACACTCTAAAATGTATAAATTGCAAGTATTTGTTCACCTAAATAACAATTACGGAACAATTTTTTCTAAATTCAAGCAAAGTTATCTAAAAAAAGAGTTTTTACAATTTACATGGCAGTAAATTGTTTTGTCAATTTAAAAGATTGACGGACACAAGTCACAAATATAAAATATTTAAAAATATATGAAATAGCGTCGTTTGGTTGTAAGTCATCGCATGAACGCAGTCGTTACTAATAATTACAACACAAACAATCTAGAATAACTATTTACATAAACCGATCAGTAAAATGAATACTTCGTTAAGTAACATTCAATAAAATCATAACTTAATATAATGAATATCTTGTATTGACTATTAAGTATCAAATACCAAATGCTATTTTCGAATCATGACTTCCAACAGACAGTTAAGTGAGACTACTTGGAGTTAAATCTTTGACTATTGAACCTGACTTGTTTCTTTGCCGACCCGTCGCTGGAATCCTTAGAGGGTTGGTGGCTGTGGGCCTGGCGATATTCCCTGTATGACTTGGCTCTGTATTCAGGAGCGGTGCGGTCTTCACCGTACGAAGAACTCAACTCAGAATCTGAACTGTCCGAATCGCAGCTGACAATTGGCAAAGGAGCCGGCTTCTTGAATTTTTCGCATCCCGAGAGGGCGCTCCTGATGTTGTTCACCTTTCTGTTTTCTTTTTTAATACTTCCGAGCAATTTTGCTTTATTTTTAATACTCGAAGCGAATTCTGTCGTGACTTCAATCGAAGTGTCGACTTCTTCGATTTTCACACTGCGGCAGCTGTCTGAATCATCGACGCTGTCCAAAGTCTCGATCGAGACGCCCAAATCACGTTTAAAAATAATGTTTCCGTCAAGTTCGGTTATTCTCACGTGACTGTTGCCGTCGGCTGATTTTTGACTGAGCGACGAAGCGACAAAAACGCATCCTTTTTTAAGAGACTTTCCTAAAAACTTAGGCGCATTGAATTCGATCATAATTCGTTCCGGAGCGCCGCCCGCCTCCGTGGAAGCGCTGCTGACGCTGACGTCGTCCCCGACGCATTTCTTATACGAAGTTTCCTTCAGATGCGACACTTCGATGCCCGCGAAATGAACGACAAACAAAAACGGCTTTTTATAAATAACATCGAGAGGAACGTGCGACCATTTTATATCTTCCGATCTCGATCGTTGTCCGAATTCGTCGACGAAAACTCCGAAGTCGTTGTAGCAGAGAAGGTATTCTGTTGCGCGATCGACACCCGATTCTTTGATCTTCACGACTTCTGTCGGGAAGATCTTTTTCTTGTGCGCGTAGACGACGTGCGATAAGCTGGTGTCGGACGGGTCGAGGAACTCTTCCACTCTGTAGTCTGCGAGGTCCAGCTCGTGGAACTTGTGTGAGCCGACCAGCAGCGAGTGCGGCGTGAGGCGCAGGCAGGCCACGGGCTCGCTGGCGAGGCGGCGCACCTGCAGGAAGGTGTCCTGCGCCACGTCCAGCACGAACACCAGCAGGTGGCTGGCCGTGCCGGCGCACAGCAGCACGCGCTCCGAGGACACAGCGGGAGTTGACATCTGAAAAATACCATAAAAACGATTAAGTCTAAGAAAAAAAACCTTTAAAATAATAAATTATGAAATCACAAATATAAGTGTGTTTCCGCTTTAGCACACTTGGCGGTGGCCGCTTTCGTGCTCTTATGTTCAGATAATAAATAATACTGAAAAAGTACCATTTAAAATTTTCTTCATGTGAATAATTTGAAATAACAAAATTACATCCGCACGTGTTCAAAGGCCTTGATACATTATTAGTAAAAGTTGTAATGCTGATAAAATATAAAGTTAGGAATGACAATAGTGACGCACCTCAAAAGTCAGGCAGGGCGGTTGCCCAGTTCCCATAGGCAGATAACTGGTAGTCAGCTCTGCTCCCTGACAGCTCTTCAGGGCGGCCAGCAGTGGGGCTCGGCCACACACAGAAAGATGGCCGTTGGAGTCCAGCAGGGCACAGTGAGCAGCGGAGCTCCTCGCTCGCCGAACTCCATTGCAGCCAAAAACGACAGAGCATCCGCCTTCACGACCGTGCTCGTACGACAACATCTCAGTTTCGGTACCTGAAATAAAAAAATATGTTTCCAATAAATTCACTCTCTTCAACCGGTTTATCTACAGAAAATGCCATAAAAGATGACATTTGCTGTATATTTTGATATCGTTCAATGTGGTTCCTTTGGACTACTACAAGACCGCGACAAATGATCTGTAATCTAAGCTTCATTGTATCGGATACCTGACCGAGCGAATTTAGAAGTCATTTTCGGTAGTTGGCAACACTCCTCCCCACCACTGACTCTCACCGTAGTGCCGAGAAACAACAGTCATATCGGCCCATTTTTTTCCTGTCGACGCTTCTTTCTCACCGCCCGGATTGACCCTTTAATGTTCTTCAAGCCGCTCCTGAACACGTGGTCTGGACCCCTGTGAGTCTTTGTAATTACTCATCCATCTCTCATCATTTTGACCCTCCGGATATTGGAATTGGAGCTGTGTCTGTGTATTTGTATATGAATATCAATTTCTTCAATACGGGTTGAGAGATTACCAATAAGGAAGAGGCCCTCTTGCAGCTCCATCAAGCACAGGGGCTGGGGCTTAGAGAGGCGCAGCAGTTCTGCTCCGGGCATCTGCGGTTCCTCCAGCTCTTGTACCAGTTGTACGCCGCGCACTCGCTGCAGCTCCGCCAACCAGTCCTCCTTCTGCGCCTCCGAGGGGCAGAGCACCACCAGGCACTGCGAGGGCCAGCAACTCGTGCCGGAGGAAATGTCAATCTGCACACAAAAAATACAGGTGAACTGTGAATTACTTGCTGCTTATCTGAGGTGGGAGGCTCTAGGATCTTGTTTGGGAGCATTCAGTATGTTACCATAAAGGCCTTGTGGGCCTGATCTGCAGGAAGCGCGTGCGAGGGCGGCGCGCCGGGCAGCAGGCGGGGCGCCCGGCCAGCAGCAACTCCCCACGGGCTGCGGCGTCCTGCGCGCGCCACTCCAGCCGCTGGCCGCACAGCTTCATGTACACGCGCTCCAGCCCGGCACCCCTGCAATCACACAACATCATTCATTGGCTGCCACTAGAAGGGGTCAAATTTGTTTGACAAACCTAAAAAATTCAACTCTAAAAAATCCACTCAACCCGGCGTGGCGCTGATTTAAAAAAATAAATATTTTTAACGTGTCAATTAAAAATTACTAGTATTATTTTTAAATCGAAAGCTAAGAAATCATATATTTTGAAATCAGCACCACCAGTTTAAAAAGCATGTGGTTTGTCAAACAAATTTAACCGTGGAGTGGCAGCCATTTAATTAAAAAATTATTATTTTTTTACAAAAAAGAGAAGGGATTCTACTCTCCTATAAAAAATATCAAACACAATAATCAAAAAATAAATTTAAGGCATATTTATTCCATAGAACACTGGTACCTAAGCTGCCTTCTGTGAGCTGTCCTCAAGTGTGATACGTTCAAAAATTATGCAGGATTACAGTTAATCGAGTCAATGAATTAAATTAGATAATATGGATTGGTTCTGTATTCAAACAACACATGTTTAGGGAAGGAACTTCAAAACACTTGCAGATATTTTTGTAAAAACTTTACATGAAGGATCAACAAAAGAAAAACGTCTTTGTTGTGTTGCTGTTGGGCGGCTGCTGGTCGGCTGTCCACCACATTAAAACTAATTTATATAACGATGAAAAAATCAATTATGTGTAGAGGTGCACTTCATTTTAACCTTTAAAAGCCCAGTGGTTTCCTTACGGGACCGCAGATTTACGTCGTTCAATGCCCTACGGTCCCATACAGGAGTGCTTATGGTTCATTTCACAATCGGATTACATTAATTTGTAATAATTGTATTAAAGTAAGTTCATGGAAGAATCTATTGTGCGACGAAACATTACAAACATTGGCCAGCTAGGGCATTGAACAACGCAAATTTGCGGTCCCGTATGAGACCACTGGGCGTTTAAAGGTTAATGAGGTAAATAATAAATAGTTATAAACACAAGCGGTAACTGCAATATAGAGATAGCTCTGCATAACAACCTGCTGAACTGTTACTTACCGGGCGCTACTAAATATATACTTAAAATAGTATTAAAAATTTGGTTACTTTTGAATGCGAACCCATCCCTCCATAGTGATGTCAGCCAATGATTTGGAGTTGATTCTGCAACGGTAACAATGTATATTGCAATGTTTCATAATATCACTGAAGGTTTATTCCAACATTAAAATATAAAACATGTTACAAGTCATGAGGTTTATGTGGCTTGTCACTGTGTATAGTTTATGCGATAGGTGTATTGACAATAAAGCCGGTTGTGGAAGGTTGTGGATTCGATCCCTGACAAAGATTAAAAAAAAAATCTAATCTAAATCAGTTAGTGTGAATTTGATCCATCACCCATAATATGCTGTCATAACCTATTAATCAAAATTGTTGATATATGAAAGTAGTCCCTTGAACACAACCCATTCATAGTGAATTCCTGTAATAGTTGGATGATGCATGAAGTTCGCGGGCTGTAATCTATGAAGTTGGCGGATCAACACTTCACATGCCGCGCTTAGCCGTATGCAGCGTGGTAAGCATCACAGAGTCCACAGATGAGACTTCGGCATCACTATAACCATCTGTTGGTAATTTCCTGTGTGTTTTTACATAATAATAATTTAAAAAACCATCAATATATGTTTTGTGTTGCTCAAATATTGATGACTTTAAAATGCTTTTATTTGAAAGGGTGTATCATTAAGTCTTTTATTTTTTATAATATTGAATAATTATTATTATATTTTATTGAATGTTTAGTTGTTTAGAAATAAAGCAATGTTTCATTGCTCTCACCCGACTCTCTGGCTCTGTGTGGCTCCCCCAGCCGGCTCTGGCCTGCGAGGCGTTGTCATTATTCTGCAAATAAAACATTTAACAATAACTAAACCTATCAAAATAACACCACAGGCAAAACAACACAACTATTATATATAAAAATATTGATAAGCTTGAAACATCTGAAATTTCAATTTTCCCAAGAATCCATGTAAACTATAATATTCTATTTTTCATCCCCATATCCATTCCACATCTAGAACACCTCCAGCCTTTCGGTTCTGTCACTTGTTACTATTGATATGTCATTGTAGAACATATCTGCACTTAAATGGTCTACTTGGGAACATATATGATTCCCGACAACCTCCAGAGCATAAGTCCATGTGCTTCAAGAGAGGCATTTGATAACTAGATTTATTAAGGAAATCGGATTAGCCAGAATTTACAGAGGTCTGGACTATATATTCCAAAGAAGCAGCTCAACTTGAATAACACTATATAATATTTTATTAGCAATAAGATTTTTTATTAAAAAAGGTATTTATTTTTTACGATACTCACTCGTCTTTGCAATGCGGAACAGTGTCGCCAGGTAAATCTGCTTTATTCTGTAAGGCAGCTAATTTGTTCTTTAATATAGCCAGCTCCTCTCTCAGCTCCCTGCAAATATACAAATTAAAATAAAATAACACAAAATACTTTATTTTAGCAGTTCCTAATGGGAGAGGAATTCTCTGTGAAATGAAGAGTTCCAGTGAGAGAATGGCGTAATGCTACTACCACGAGGGCAGCCCTATGTCAGGAGAGAGATCTATCCGCTGTCTTACCGATGGCGCCACTGGGGTACAATGTTGCTTTCGCCTACCGCAGGCAAGCAGTGAACTTACTGACGCAAGATGGCCACGCTCGTCGGTGATAGGTATGGTGTACTGACCGAGTGGTCTGCTTTTCCTTGGCCAGCGCTCGCTGTTGCTCCGGCCCGGGGAGCTGCGATGTGAGCGGCGTACCTGGGGGTTGCGTGTTCTCTTTGGTGGAAGTTTTGCCAAACAGCATGTCTCCGAAAGTCTTCTTACGCTTGGTCGCCTCTTCGACCTGAAATCAAAACAAACAATACATACATTTTTAAGTTAAAATTTTGCGAAATTGGCAATGACTGGCAGTCTGTTGCAAAAAAAAATGATTCATCTGGCCATAAAAACCATTTTAAGCTCGAGGACCAAACCCACATCCCTTGTTATTATTACATGTCTGATCACTAAACCGCTGCCACAAAGCTCTGTCAGCCGCCTCAGACTTCATTCCATGTCAACTCTGCCTCCTGCACCTTCGCCGAGTACGTTCTATGTATAGTTCCCGTCGGTCTTCTAGGACGGTGTGAGCCAGGAAGCTTGAAAAAAAGATAGCTGTAGTTTATGCTCTTCTGGTGGGCGATAGTGACTAACCTTGGACTGCAGGAAGTCGATGAGCTTAGTTTGCTGTGCAATGGTGGCTTGTGCCTTGAGCTCCCTCTGCTGCCAATGTGTCTGCTCTGCCACCAGCTCTTCGTCTTTCTCAGCGGCGAGAGAACGCAGCGTCGCAATGGTTTCCTTAAAATATATATATTTATTATTATTTTTGTCATTACTGTTACGTTAATAAGATGCATAAAGCAAAGATAAATATCTCATATCTTCTTTAGCACGTATCACACTAAGCACTGTTTAATCATTTGCTGGAATGTAGGATTAATCACTTACTATGAGTATGCATATACATGTTAAGAACTGATTATGCCTTCATTGAAGGCGAAACTGCAGCCTTCCAGCAAGTATTTGCATAGTGCTCAGTTTGATTCATGTTAAAACAAGAATTTTCCACTGACGTGGAGATTGCTACAGTTCAGAGTAATGTTCTGAGATTACCTGGCTCTCGCGCAGCGCCAACTGGGCACGCAGCGCTTCCTCTCGCAGGTCAGCTCCATCGGTGAGCAGCCGGGACGTCTCTTCCTTAAGGGCGGCCACCTCGGAGCGTCCGGCTCGTATCTGCAAGGCCAATAAGATCAATATTAACAAATCGAGCCTCAGACAACCTCGAGAGTCCCTGCTGTGTGACTGTGGAGACCTGCAGATCGCCTCGCATCAACACCAAGGATATTGAGAGACTCCATCAAGGAGAGTCACTGCTGTGTAACTATGTGAAGACCTGCAGACGCCTCACAACTAAGATCCTGCCCCATGAGCCCAACTAACTGCACATCAACACCTAATGCTGGGCAGCACACGGGTCCAAACAATTTGGCATCACTGACACGAAAACGAAGATTAACAAATCAATTTCACACACTTATGATGAAGAACTAGATATGCATGAACCTATGTAGGGAACCTATAATTTGCCGGCGGTCATAGCTCAATGGTAAAGCGTTTGCTTTGCAAGTCAAAGGTCGTGGGTTCGATCCCCGATGGAGATTAAAAAAAAAAGGATTTTTAATCGATTTCTGAGCTCTAAAATACCCCGGTTGGTGTGAATTTGATCCATCACCCGTAAAATGTCAGTCAAAGCCTATTAATTAAAATTGGTGGTAGACGAAAGTCGTCCCGCGAAGACCACCCATTCATAGTAAATTCCAGTAATAATAAAGGATGATGCGTGAATCTCGGGCTGTAGTCTATGACGTTGGCGGATCAACACTCCACATGCAGCATTTAGCCATATACACCATGGTAAGCGCCATAGAATTCCACGGATGAAACATCAGAATTACCTATAACTATCTGTCGGTATTCTCTTGTATGTGTTTACATAAAAAAAAAAAAAACATTGTAGTTTTTCTGACTTGAGCCTTGGCTTGCTGAAGCTCGGTGCGTAGCCGTGATGCCTCGTCCCGGGCTGAGCCGGCATCAGAACTTACCGATGACTCGCGTCCCATTAGATCCTCTAGTTCTTTCTGAAATTAACAAAATAAATAAATCAATACCAGATTCATTATTCTTTATTAGGTCTGGCAATCTTTTTGCAGGCCGCTTCAACCTCTATTGTGATAATTGTATTTTCCATTTGAGCCACTTCTTAGAACTTCATGGTCTAGGCCTCAGGAAAGTCAGACTAATCGTCCAACTTCTCTCATCAATGGAATCTGTATTAATATAACCATAATAATTGTCCAGCGGACATATTTGTAACGGTAAAGCAACGGGACTAATCATCAGATCTCTTTTTAAAAAAATATATTGACAAATCACTAAAAAATAGGCTTTGCACTAAATCTGCCGTTAATTAAAGTGCCCATATTCTGACTAGGAAGTCATCGGAAACTATATATGTTCCCAGGTGCAGAGATGTCTGGGGATGAGGCACAGACCGTGGCGACTGACAGAGCTAAGTGGCGGCAATTTGTAGTCACCATATATTCCAGATATGCAATGAACAGTCACCCGAACCGTCTTTGTGCACATGGTTGAGAGTCGTCTCTAGTGACGCTGTACATCTTGTATTATTATCCTAACCTCTAGTTGTGCCGTGCGTGCTCTCTCCTCGGAGAGCTGCTCCAGCGCCTCGGCGTACTTCAGCTCCACGGCCGCTGTGCTCCGACACTGACTGTCATACAGCGAGCGTTGCTGCAAGGCTTCGGTTGTCAACTGTGACACTGACGCTCGCAGACTAGCAATTTCCTGCTGCAAAATCAATCAAAGAAGTCAAAAAAGAGCGTGTTGCCAGCATAGAAAAGGCTAGCGATGGAATTACATTTTAGGCATTTTAAATTACATTAGTTAAGTGTAGGTGATTGCGAAATATAAGCCGAAGAAACACACTTTGGATGCATGCTTACTTAGGTATTAACACAACAGTTTTCGACACGTTAAATATCATCATTTATTTAATACGTGATATTGTTTTTGGTGGATTTTTACAACATATTTCAATACTCTAATATTTATAGATCATTGAAGATGCATTCCAATATTCAACAATCGATTCGCGCACACAACTACACAGTGAAAGTCATCTTATATGTCCATTCTCACATTAATGACTCGGCAAAAAATAAACAGCAGACACTGAACCACAAACCTTTGTAAACACTGTTCATTTCTTTACTCAGCCGTACCCCGTTGCCATGTTATCTGCATATTAAGTCAGTCAATGTATTTAAGACATTTATCAAACCTTTGTGATTGGAATCCCAACATTCCCAGTGAAAAAATGACATATAAAATGAAATTTGCTGTGAATTTTAAAGTATCTATCAATTGTAATCTATTTAATACATATCCATACATACAAAATAACGAGCCCGATTGCCCACTGCAGGTTTTCTAGCAAACTATAAGACAAACCAAGCACGTGCAAGAGTTCACTTACAACTTGAGAGAGAGAGAAACACTAGTAATGTGCTTGGTGACACACGGCGCGTGGGCGAGCACGTCCAGAGACGTCTGAACACTTCAGTGGGAGTCGGTCATCTCAGTTTCCACAAATACTCTTGGGACTCATGACTGATTTCATCAACATTGTTTATGTGTCACGAAAACACGCATCTTTTTGATGATAAACAAATGAGGAGAAGAATAATGCAATGAAGCAATACCTCTAATGTTTTACTACAGCATTGCCGTGTTTGCTCTTTCGGAGCATATAACCATCTCAATCCAACTTATGTTTTATCTCGAGTAGTTGAAAACAGTCCTCAGTTTTTCATCAAGATGAAAGACTAGGTATTAGCCACTTTACTGTGAATGACGTCAATAGCTGCTGTGAGTTTTAGTTCTACAGTTGTCTAGCCTCCCTGACTGAACGTCATAGAGTGCACTGGCCTCTACCAGTTGTGCACTCCTGCATGCAACTGCATAAAAAATACTAGAATCCCGTATGAGGCATCTCCAATACTACCTGTAAGATTCCTCTATATCGGTTTTATAGGGAATACTGCCTGATGGTAATAAAGAGAGACTGGATTCTACAACCCTTGATATTATTTAAGCATGCCTATGCATTAATCAGACTACTTGAGATATTTCAATTAGTTAAAAACATGTGTTTGCCGGATTCTAGAGAATTGTGGACATGTTTGTGACCAGATTCAGCTGGTCCGGCATTACTTGTCAATCTGGCAACACTGCAAAGGTTATCACATTATCAAATAATTTGACACCGATCTGTGTTGCCATTGAGAAAGAAAACAAAAAAGGACCGAGTGTAGTTTTCATTAAAAAATATAAACAATTTTTCTTTATCAGTAAAATATTCATTTACACGTCAATAAATTTGTGCACATTGGAACTGAAGAAGCTTTCATAGATCGCGAAACTGCAGTCTTCCATCAAGTGAAACAGTGCTCAGTGCGATCCATGTTAAAACAAGGTATGAAGTTCTAATCTATTTAACTGCTGGTCTGTTGTTTGAATGTAAACTACGGATCTCTTGTAATGTTATTGATTGCATCTTTGTTT
Organism: Glossosoma conforme; assembly: GCA_022606575.1. Classification (NCBI taxonomy): domain Eukaryota; kingdom Metazoa; phylum Arthropoda; class Insecta; order Trichoptera; family Glossosomatidae; genus Glossosoma; species Glossosoma conforme. Next base: position 1,243,988 of record JAGTXR010000111.1, on the reverse strand, counting down.
GATTTTATGTACAGTAATTTTTTGACCTTGTTCTGCTGTGCGGCTACGTCCTGGGCCTCGGTGAGTCTCTCAAAGTCCAACAGCTGCTCCTCCAGTATCACGCAGGCCTCCTGCAGCATCTTATAGTTCTGCGAATAAAAACCAAATCATCAACCCTTAAATCACCACACCAGTAATCAACAATCGATACCAAACTATAACAAATACAATCACATACAATATGTCATTCATTGATTAATCAGAGAAATTAATAAAAAAAAGTACAGGATTAGAACCGAAGACTGTGTATTCGGCGGGTACAGCATTTGTTTACCAAACCAAAGTTCATGAGTTTTATCCCCATGACCTTTGGTTTGGTTTATTGATGGAGATTAAAAAAATATAAATAAACATTTATATATTTTTAATTTATTTCTAAGCTTTATAATACCCCCCGGTTAGTGTGAATTTAAACCCACGCCCATAAAATGCCAGTCATAGCTCATCAATCAAAATTGGTGGTGGACGAATGTTGTTCCATGAATACCACCTATTCATAGTGAATTCCTGTTATAATTTGATGCAATTAAAAATACATTCAAGTCATTAGTTATCATTCCTTTTGTCGTCGAATTCAAATATTTTTTACATGAAATATTTAGTTTTGGAATTTTAATAGTTTGAATAATTAGAATATTTTTTTAAATGAAGCTGATTGGTCGGCCGTGGGTTAACCAACTGCTGGAAATGATGCCAAGAGTGCCAAGTGCTATTAAATCATCCCATACAAGTGTGCACGGCTCAAAATAGATCCACACTCACACATACACACATCCACCGGTGGCCATACAGAGGGGAATGTATTGCACACAAAGCAATCAATAAACTAATAATAAAGTAAACAATATTCCCTAAACATTCAACCAATAATTGAATGAAACTATTTGACAACAGCATGATATAGCCCTTGCTGACTGGTACCGAAAACCTCGATATACAATTTTTCGTCTCTTATTTCTGTTTGCTTGTCGTACATGTATGTGTCGCCATATTGGCATTTTAGACAAGTCCGGTCACGGGAGTGACGTTAGTTATAGAGATCGCCACTTGCGGCACTGGGTGTCACCGACCACGGCGCCGTGCCCGAGTAAGTAGTTGTCCCCGACCGTGACGAGTGTCTGATTGAGGTTGGCCCGGCCTGAATGCTGTGACTAGGTCCGGGCCAGAAGTTTGGAAAGTTATCGTAATATATATGTCAATGTGCTTTAGAAAAAGGCTTTGTGTTATTAATCTGCTCCTCATCCTGCCACCACGCGATTGAATAACGTCTTTTTAAAGACGGAGGATGTCATATTATTTACAAATAAATTTGTAATAAATACTCGATAGTATTTTCAGTATTAAAATGAATTATGAATCATTTTCATAAAGGATGTCAATAAATATTGAATGATGTTAAAGCAACGTCACAGCGTCATGTCACAACCAAAGAGGTTCTCAGCAATCAAAGAAGATAGGCATCTATCTTAAGAACTATCTCAGAGGCGAGCCCGATGGTCTTCTTCACGACATTGTGGAAGGGATACTGCAGAGGGCGCCCTTGACGGGAGTATTTGCAGCAAGTGTTCGAGGACAAGAGTTGCAGCTCATACGCTGAGCAGAGGATCGAGAAGAGTGGAGATCGAGATGCAAGATTTTGTTGCTGCAAACCAATCCACTGGATTGATACTACGAAGAAGACAACACCAAATATTTCTTGGCAAAGTTTTGAAAGATCTTAAATGACATTGATATTCTTAGCTAGGAGATCATATTTGAACTATAAATAAGCAAGACCTTGAACTGTACAGGAGTTTTTATTTGTTGTTTTAAAAAACATAAAAATGTTTTTTTAGCTACACTAAACAAATACCAGACCATCATATATATTGAAAGCGCCGATTCAAAAATAATCACTGTAGTTAAGCAACTTTTGGTGAGGTTAGTATTTGAATGGGTGACCATCTGTGAGCATTGCGTATGGGTTTTTCAGTTGAACAATCCCTTAAGACTAAATATGTATAGTAGTCTATGCTTTGGATATATCAGGATTGTCATCCTATAAATAATTTTGTATGTTTTAACAGCCGCTTTTGGAATTTTGTTTTTAGGTCGAACGAATATATTCCTCTCTATGATATTTCGACAGCCATTTCTGGGGTCATCTTCAGGGTTGATGATTTGGGATCATCAAAATATCAGAGAAGAAAAAAATTGCCAAACACGGGTCAACCAAAGAAGAAGAAAAAGAAAGTTCTCTCACAGAAAATACAAGTAAAATTGGTAAAGCAGATGCCTTTTCTTCAGGCTCAGAGCTACGCATACATGTATGGGTGACTTGTGATGTGTTTGCTTACCATATGAAGGTCTAGGTCTAATCCGCAACAGAGATTAAAATAAAAATCATTTCTGAGCTTTAAAAATAATTCCCGCTTGGTGTGAATTTTGATGGAGGCTCATACCTGAGGCAATGCTCAACAGTGCACAGACACAGGGTGATGATGATGATCAAGTCATAAATCAGAACGATTGTAAGTAGCTACAGGACAGCTACTGTCAGTATTCTCGTGTATGTGTTTACAACTCACAGCGGCCAGGCTGTCGCAGTGTCTCTCCCTCTCCTGCAGATAGACCTCCATCCTGGCGCGCAGCTCCCGCTGCTCGCAGTGCCCGGCCTCCGACAGCTTGGCCTCCTGGAGGGAGCGCTCCACCATGGCCTCTGACTTCAGGCGCCGATTCTCGCTGTACTGCAACTCTGCCTTCAGCCGATGCACGTCGTTCTTCCATCTGCAGCAGAAAACATAACAATCAAACCTGAGCAGTCTCTGATGATTTACCTATTGATGCGGTAACCCTAAAATAATATATTAATACTGATCGTCGCCACATTTTTTAATCGTGCATCATGCTTCAAAATCTCAGTGTTAACACATTATTTGCGGGAAACGTAGTAATACGTTTTTTACTCTCTGGTGGTGGACGTCGGGTAACGTAATAATATGTGTTGCGTAATAACAGATTTTGTTGCTGAATCATATATTTTACTTCAAACTACACATTTCACTCACAAATTTGAATTGTTTTTTTTTTTAGTTTTAATTTATTAATAAATTATGAAAAGAAAAAAAAATGTCTAAAAATATACATTTTTTGTGTGCTTGAAGAAACCTTGACGCAGATACCATTGGCTTGATTTTTTTTTGACCCTCAATGCGCAATATTTGTCTTCAACTTGTACAGAGAATTGGGGTTCTTTCTACCTGATGAAGGGATGAATGTTAGAAATGTTTTGTTCATATTTCTACAAAATATTTGTGTGTATGTAAAGTGTTAATTTAAAGGACGATTTCTGTTGTGTTTGTTTGCCACCATTGTATCATTGCTCCACAATAAGTTAAACTACATTTAAAATTTCACTAAATTATCGCGAATATTTCAAAAGTTATAGACTTTTAAAAATGATAAAAAACACTTGCACGGGAACCCAAAAATCACCCACGCCAGGCTGCAATCAGCATAAAACATTGCCTGCAAACAATGTGTTAAGAGGTAGCCAGAATGGCTTTCTGTTTTGCCGTGGGTGACAGGACAGTCGACGTAGCGCCAAATCAAAGAAATAGCAGCCGAGTATGGTGCTGCTCCCCACGCTGCCCTCAGTCAGTCGCCTAACGCACTTGCAAGCGAGTCAAGGTTGAGTCATTTCCTGATTCTGGATTGTTCTACTGGCTGCAGCTCAGTCTCAAGCCATTTGCATTGACTCATGCCATAGTTATAAATGCAATTCTGTATTTCTTGTTTTACTATCAACTCATCCTGGATATAAAAAAAATTCAATATCAAATAGAAAAATATTTCATACCAGTCAAGGAAATTGACAAGTTTTTACCTGTCGAGTTCTGCAATAACTCTTTGTCGTTGGGCTTCCTCATCATTGGCCTTGTTCTCCCAGTGTTTGCTTTGCTCCTTGCTTGCCGCCACCTCTTCCGTGCCCGCTGTCAGCCTCTTGGCCGCTTCACTGGCGTCCTTCTTCGCGGCAAGCAGCGCTTGACGTGCGTTGCTTAGCGCTGTCTCATGATCAGCAGCCAGCTTTTTCTTCTCTTCATCGCAAGCCTTTACTCTTTCCTCGGCTTGCTTGAGCTCCCGAGTGGCGATGCGTCTGTCCAAGTCGCAGTCGGTAAATTCTTTTTCCTGAAAATAAATAAATATATATTCTCCAGACCTTGCATTAATAATTTAATAGTTGCAAAGATTTTTCTTTTCATTTCCCACACATTTAATATTTGGAAGATGTGTTCATCGCGCATTGTCGCCACTGTCCATCCCTCCGTAAGCGGAGGTCCACTTGGGAACATGCACAGCTCCTGACAACCTCCACAGAAGAAGCCCGAGGACTTAAAAAGATGGCAGCTTTAGTATTCGAGGCTTATTTTTGTTATTATCGTTTATTTTTTTAAGATCATCTGATGATTAATGCAATGCTTTATGCTAACGACATTGATGCTGGACAATTATGGTTATATTAATGCGGATTCCATGGATGAGATGCATATGTTACACTAAATTACTAGTATCTAATTTCGTAATAAACGACCCAACGTCTATTACCCTCACACGCTACCCAATGAATGAACAACGCTTGAGAAAGAGACTGCAATCCCCGGGGCTTCTCCCTTTATAAGCCACAGTACTACCATTAAAGTCATTGTTTCGGCAACCTCACTCAAAAGTGGTCAGTATTCAGTTAGTTTTTCTAAGGATGGCTCTTCCTGCCCATGATATAAACTCAAAGGCATTTTACTGACCAATGTCATTGCTCTTAATCTTTTGAACACGGCGCCTTTTTGGTGGATTTTTCAATCGATTTTCCATGTATTAATTTTCCATGATTTAAACATGTATCAGATATTGCCTATAGTTTTTGACTGGAATCCAAAATATTTTACATTCACTTGTTACTACATTGTTGCTACATTCGCTGTAATATGAGGTTAAAAATTTAATTTAAAGCTCATGACCGCTATAGACGTCATACGCAGTGAACAGGTTAAGTATTATCATTATGTATTAGGTGTATTAGATTAAGTAGTCACCTTCTTCCACAAGACTGAGCTGGCTTTCCTGGCCTCCTGCTTGAGCAGCACGACCTCCTCGCGAGCCGCAGTCAGCTGCTCCTCCAGCTTTGTCTGCTGTTCCTGCAGCACCAGCAGTCTCTCCTTGTGTGCCACTGACTCGCCGGCATCTGGAACTGACAAACAATCACATTAAGTACTTTTATCTATTCATAAATTAAGTTCTGCGATTCACAGACGTAAAAAGAACAGAGACAATATAAGCATAAAAAAGTGGATGGTGCTTACTTTGAGAAGGAACTTGTATAACACGGGTGACCTCCTTACTCTGAACGTTTTCGAGACGAGTCACTTCCTGCTGCAGCTTCCCGAGAAGATCCTCCAATGTGGTCACCTGAAATGTGCAATAAATAAATATAAAAGTAATAAATATTGAGGACATAGTGTATTGGTCAAATTAGAGTTTTCTTTATACTACATAGCTTATAGTAAGCAGCCGAGTGAATATGTACCTTCTGTCTGTAGCTGTCTTCCCTGGCGACGGCCGAGTCCAGCCGGCCCTTGAAGGAGTCCCGCTGCTTCTCTACTTCGGCCATCAGAGCGTTCTTCTCAATCAGGTCGGACTCCAGAGAGCAAACAGAGAACTCCAGATCCTAGACAAACAAAACATTTATAATATATAATAATTAATACTGGACTGGACTTTTTACACACCTCACACTCGCACCACACTGCGATCATCGAGTGTGTCCAGTGAGAGTCCTCTCTAATAATTGTGGCCACTGCAGAGAAGAGCTTAAGATAAAGAACCTATGAAATAGATTAGAAACGCATTCACGGGTTGGAAGAAGATAGAGATGAAAGAAAGATTCACTGAAAACACAAGCGAACATGGTAAATGCATGCAAATTGTTTTCAGTCGCTACACAGTCTGCCTTATAGGGATGAGGCACTAGGGATGAGGAGAATGTGCTCTGAGGTCTGGAAGGGGGCACAACAGAGGCAACCAGGGTGCGAAACTAAATTAAAGGAGTTTAATCTGTCATTAAGAGCATAAACTGGGTAGACCAGTGATCAGGGTTTATCCAATTAGCGGTTAGTCTGAAATAAATATTTTGCTAGAACAGAAAGGTAGTTGATGACCAACAAGCTTGCCATGCTGCTATAAGGGCATCAGTATGAAGCTTCAATGAATCGTCTTGCAATAACAGTTGATACTATCTAACCTCTATCTGCGCCTGCAGGGCCCCCACGGCGGTGCGCTCCCTGCCGAGCGCCGCCTGCAGCCCCAGACTCCTGTCGCGGCCCTCGGCGCGGCGCTGGCTCCCCTGCTCCTGCAGCAGCTTGTTCTGTCCCTCCAGCTCCAGAACCTTGAACTCCAGGTCCGTACTCAGACTCACTTGAGCCTGAAACAATCAATTACATTTCCAATTTCATCATTAAAATATCACTGGGGATATAATAAATATTTTTAGACGAGAATCAGCGATTACTCAGATCATTTATCTTTAATCCTATCTATACTATGCAGACTGTCTCAAATTGACACTAAAAAGCTGCCGTAATCACCGTTTCATATTTTTGCTCTCCGCCGGAAACATTGAATGTTTGGTTTCGAATGGTACTCCAGGTTGAGAGAACGAAGGCAGGTAGAGAAGCTTTTTAATAAAGTGGTCTACTGTATTTTTAACCCATTAACGCCCAAACTACTTGAGAAAACATTTTTTCAAGGTTATATATTACAAGATATTGAGCAAATAAACATAATACAAAACATATTTTTTCAAATATATAAAAATTTAACAAGAAAAGGGTGTGCAATGGGCAGAATAAGGATGACATTATCCACAATAAGGTAACTCTTTCACATAACGTTGGAAAGCTTGCAAGGACAGCCAGCAGCGTCCTATGTTAACATCAATGTTACCAAAATCACTTATGTTGGTTATTTTGCCTTGCGAACTTATTTCTATTTTCTGTAATGAAGTCCAAATCATCATCATTAAAGAATTTTTGTCATTTTGCTCATAACAACTCTGGGTCAGTACAATTCTGAGTCGTGAATCACAAATAGGACTAAGGGTATAGTATAGATGAAATCATCCAAAATATCAGATGCCCATTAACTCTTTCCACTCCAATGTCGAGAGTCAATCGACATGCGATGTTTCCACCAGATCTTTTGCGTATTATTTTTTAAGACAATTTTTTTTATTACTTTTGTCGATGCACATTTGAAGTAGATACTATTTGACAAGCTGTGTAAGCATTTTCTAAGGTTGTAAAAAATGCTTGGAGTGGAAAGGGTTAAAGACACATGTGTTCAGAAAATAAAAAATAATCCAGCACAATGTAATTAAAAAATATTATTATTTAAACAGTTCATCACTTCATAGTAGTGTCTATGATAGTACAGCTCTGGAGAAAAAGCAGCTAGCAGAGTCAAAATCAACCATTAGCGAAGAGACCACTTTACCCTAACAAAATATTCTACGAAACTACCAATTTTTTTAGGATATCTAAACGCCGTATGTAATAACAAATACCTCCAACTGCGCCTCGTAGTCCTTGCGGCACTCGGCCAGCTCCAGCAACAGGCTCCTGTTGGTGTCTTGCTGCGCCTGGAGGCGCCCCCGCTCCTGCTGCAGCTCGCTGGCCTGCGACTGCAGCTGCGCCCTCGAGTCCGCGCGCATCTGCTCAACGTCCACGATGGACTGCCGAGACAGCTTGCGCACCTTGGCCATGCTGTCCTGGAAACACAAAAAACAATATCACATACAATGATATCCCCCGTAGAAAAAAGGACAACCTCGAGCGGTGGGGAATGCTTCGGAAGGGAGAGACACTATTGTGTGACTGTGGAGACCTGCAGACCGCCTCACACCTAAGATCCTGCTCCATGTGCCCAACAAGCTTCACATCTCAGGACCTAATGCTGGGCAACACACAAGCTATCAATGTTGACAGATACTGGGAAAAAATAATTTGACGTCGCTGACACGAAGAAGAAGATATCCCCCGTTTAATAAAGAGACTCCGCTTCACCGGGATCGTCATCAGGACGCGTGGTGGAGGGATGGGAAGGTCTCCAAATAAAAGAATTCGCCGAGAAGCATAGCTACTGCCCGGGACAGAACCTTCCCTGTTCATTTTACGACCTCAGAGCAGCGACTGCCTGTGGTAAAGAATCACTGTTCTGAATACAAACCACTTTGCGAACATAATAAACAAAATGGCGCAACAAGTGTTATATCTTATGCTATTAACATTTTTTATATGCGTGTCTGACATGTGAACAAAAGTAAGAGACGAAAAATCGTATATCAAGGCTTTTTGGCACCAGCCTGCAAGGGCTTTATCGAGCTGATATCAACAATATTCAAGCATAGACAACATGCATGTTACAGTCAATCTTTTGATATAGTTACAGACAACTCGATATAGCCCTTTCAAGCTGGTGATGCGATCTTTTGTTTCTTATTTTTGTTCGCTCAGCTGACATGCACATATAAAAATGTTAGTATGAGTTTTGGATTTACGTAATTATAAGACGCAGCATTTGCATGCGTCATTTTATCTATTTGGTTTTTAAAGTTGCTTCATGTCATGCAGGAGCAGTAGTTCCATATATGGCCGCTCTGTAGATTTGGGCGCAGTGATTCTCACTGCCGCCGCCTGTCAGTCTCCGCCCGGGCGCTGTGAGGTACACAGCATTGTCTACGTCCCGGGCGGAAGACCGAATTTTGACAGTGTTTTTTTGTTTAACGTAAAATAAATATCAAATGTGCAAGAGAAATTGCAAGAGACAGAGCTGACATGGAGCAAGGCGAAGACCTGGCAATTGACTAAACTTTATGGTGGTAATATATGACAACCAAATGCTATAGCTATGGAGCACATATTGAAAGATGACGATATTTCACACAAAATTAATGAAAATAGAATATATTGAGCCATTTGATTTAAGGTTAATAGTTTTTTTCATTGTATCTAATAATATACGCTGCCATAGAATGATATGCAAAATTTAAAATGCATAATTTTATCACAAATCAACTACATTATTCCACAATGAAGAAATATAAACACTTTGGCCAAATTAAACTATAGTTTAGAAAATCACAAATATTTAAAAATATATTCTTACGATATCCATTGAATTTAATTACTTTAAAAAGGGTTTTCATGACGACAGATGTTTCTTTTTATTAATTTTACTTAAAACTGATTAGAAACTATACATTATCCGACAACTTACTAATGAATACATATTCAATAGACAACCAAAACTTCAATAGACAATCAAAAATGCGCATTACAACAATAATAATTGACAGAATCAATGTGTTTAAGCGTAATTGAGACAGAAATCAGTAATTTCGCAATATCTGGACAAGAAATTGCCACAAATTGATTGCCATGTGAAGAATTGTGGGTTTGCAGAATGCTGAAACATTCATCCTGCTTCTGTTGATGAAGAGACAAGGTTAAATTAAATTTTCTTGCTTTTTGTAATCCAAAACAATCATCAAACAAAGAACAGCAGTATATTGTGGTAATTTAGATTTTTTTATTTTCGGGGCTATCAATGTTTAACATTTACATTTTTTTTTAGCTTTTTCACAAAGAAAAGAATGAAATATCTACTCTTAAAGATATATTTATCAAGATCATTTGACTAACCGATGAGGTAATTCTTGAGTATTACCATTATGTGTTAGATGAATTACGTTAAATTCTAAATATACTAGTATATGACCGAAGATCCTACCCACCTTCTTCCACAAGACTAAACGGGTCTTCCTGGTTTGTTCTAATGTAGTTTTTAAATTAATTTCGTGTATTCACTTCAATTTCAAGTAATTGAGTGTCTTACTTTAGTGGCATGGCTTTCTACTTCGGTATAAATATGCAGTTATCTAACCTTGTGGCTCTTGTGCAGCTTCTGCATGGCCTGCAGCTCAACATTGGCCTGGTCCAGCTGCGTCTGCAGCAGCTGTGCTCGGTCATGAGCGGCCTGCGCAGCGTCCTGCACCGCGGCGTGACTCCCACGCATCGCGGCCGCCTCGCCCAGCAACTCCGCCTTGCGCTTGTCACTGCGCATGCGCCAGTCGTGCTTGGCCGAGCGAATCAACTCCAAGGACTTGGTCTCCAACATTTTGCGCTCTTCGTGCTCAGTCTTTAGCTGATATCTCAGTTGCTGCAATCAAGAAAACTATTTATTTATATTCATCTTCATCGAGACCTCAATGCTGAGGACTGTGACCGCTCGGCGATACTCTTTTAATTTTGTTTGTAGTATTGAATAAAGCAAAGTAAATTATGAAATGAAAATTAACACAAACAACAGATGAGTTTTTAAAATTTTTTTCGACATCAACAAACGCTTTAACCACTGGACGATGCCGGGCGCTCAGTCCAGTGGTTGTCGCCACAAAGCTTTCTCGCAATAGTTTATGCTCTCCTGCGACATCCACTGTATGATCCAACCGGGTTGAAGAACGCTGCCTTGTCCTCTCCCTCACCCCACATCAAGTCTCACTTGTACCCCCCGTATTCTACGCAGCTGTCTACTTTCGAAACTAATTACACGGCACCATTTTGGGGAGATGCCAAGATTTACAGCTGTAAATAAAATATATATTCAACAGTCATTTAAGATGTTTGTATCAGCTTCCCACCTGATTCAGTGCGCCCAGATGTGCCAAGTCCTTCTCCATTTGTTCTCGCTCCTGCTCGGCCGCCTGTAGCCGCTTGTCCTTGTCCCGGTCCTGCAACCGTTTGGCTTCTGAAGTCGCGAGCTTCTTGTGCAGGGCTTGGATCTCGCACTTGCGGGACTCTAGCAAAGCTTCCATCTCCCTGACAACACAAAATCACTGAATAAAAACACTGCATGTTGATCAAAAACCCCAAACTTTCTAATTTGTTTTAATGATGTTGTGACAAAAAATTATTTGTGTTTGTTTCTGATCACTAATTTCATTCCCTTGCAGTTGGATGATCATATGTTGTGTTTTGGTAGGTTTTAGAATACATTTCAATATTGTGATATTTATAAACCACCGAAGATTTCATTCTACAACATTCTACAACTGATATATATACAAATGACAACATAAATTCACAGCAAACAACATCTGATATGACATTTCTCTCATTAACAAATCGGATAAAAAAAAATTGCAGACGCTGAAATTAGAACCATCGTCAGCTATCGCTAGCCATTTGCACCGTCTGTCGAATCGAGAAATAAACTGTATTATTTATAAAAGGCGTTTGTTGTAAGCTGTATCCCTACTTTTGTAAACAAATCTAACGAGATCAACCCTTTCATCATTGGTTATGCATCTTTCTGGACAGTACGTGCATAATCTGCTTTTCCAATACCGAAATTGATTCACGATGATTTGTTGATTGCAAACCAGCATTTAGGCAACGTCGCTACAGCGGACAGTCCATGGAAGTATTCCAACACAATACGTGGAAAATATCCCAATCAGGCAGGTTAATGAATGCAGTTACACTTGAGACTCTACTGTACTGGAGTGGCTAAACATGAGCTGGTCCGGATGCCTGTTACCTGGCATTGGACAAGCAGATAGCCGTGCTGTTGAGGCTGGCGTTGAGGAAGCCGTTGTTGGCGCTGCTGCCTGAGCCGGGGTCGCTGGAGGCTGTGGAGTCGCCGCCGCAGCCCCCAGCGAGCATCGGCGCGTCCTGCACGTAAGTGAAGCCTGAAGAAAACATTTATCTGTTATCGTAATTCAATTATTATCATAAAATATAAAATACATCAATACACACATACAAATCAACATCAAATATAATATTTTATGACATTTCTTTTATCAATATTAGACAAAAAGAAACGGCAGACGTTGGGATTCAAACAAAAGTTTTGTTATTTTTTTACCATTATTAAGCATGGAACTAGTTTCAAATCAATTTACTTATTTCTCTTTTTTAAAACATTACAATATAAGAGTGTTTGAAAACAAAGAATAGATAGTAATGTTTTCAAATAAAAAAAAAATTACATTTCAAATTTTAAATAGGGGTATTCATTTATAGAAGTACTAGTAAGTCCCAATTCTTGCAAAACAGACGACTCCATGAATTTTTTTCTACAAACAGATTCATGGAGTTTGTGTCTGAGCTGGGACTCCCTAATGTGTAATATATCAACATTCCAGACGATTTTATTGGCAAAAATAATCATATAAAAATAAATGTGAGTATCAGGTTCACGTTGCTCACCGATGAAGGGCAGATTCCTGCCGCTGAACTGACTCCTGGTGCGCAAGCTGTCCACACTGGGCTGGGGGCGCTGCTTGGCCGGCTGCGAGAAGTTGGACGTGTCGTCCTGCGCGGACACCACGGGAACTACGGGCGGGGCCTGGGGAACACGGGAACATTTTCAAAACAAGTCAGTGTTTATCATTCCTGCCTGAGGAGTGAGCTTCCCGTCTTGGGAAAACTGGAGCATCTTTTAATTCCATTCGCAAGAGTTCTGGGACTCACAACTTTACTCAATCAAAACGAGGTGCCATCTATATAGCACCTACGTAGTTCTCATTCTTCTTTACGGCTGTGAATCTGAAGCTGCGAGTCTGTGAGCAATGTCACACCAAATACGTTAATGTAATCTGGAGTGTTACGCTTTTGTGTTATACCTGTTGTCGTAGGGAGCTCCACTTGATGTCCTTAAAGACCAGGTGTCTCTGGGCGTCCTGCCCCTGGAGGCGCTTGTGGGGCGCGGGATTCAGCAAGGCCCCCACCAGGGCCCGGTACTCGTCGCTGATGGGCCGCTGCGGCGGGTAGCGCAGCGCCCCCGAGCAGCGCGCGTACAGCGTGATGGCGCTGTACACCGCGATGGGAGTACTGCCGGCCGTAGCAAATGGCGTGTGGCCGATGATCAACTCAAAAGCGATGACGCCCAGCGACCAGAAGTCGCAAGCCGGCTGGAAGATCAAGCACACGAATAAGAAGTAATATTTAATTGTACATTTATCGACAGACTACAAGTGATAAAGATGCCAAAATATATAATCAGGGGATTTTTGTTTTGTAACAATTTTTGTAACTGAAATATTTTTCAGGTAAAGAATTGATTGAGAATTGATACAAACCGAGTATATTTATAAAACAAATAAATCAATTATAAATATATATTTGATGATAAATGCTCTTCTGAACAACAGTTATACTCTTTCAAAGCATCCATCCTAAACATTATATTTTAATTATTTTTTTGCATTCATTTTAAAATTCGCGACTGCCAAGTATCGAATAAGGCATCCTCAGATAATGTTGAATCCTTGTTACCCCGTGGACGACCGGCTTGGAGTTCTCCAGCGTCTGCAGCAGCTCGGGGGCGATGTAGTCGGGCGTCCCCACGGGCACGGCGCTGCTCACACTGCCTGACGACAGGCGACCGGCAGAACCAAAGTCTGCCAACTTCAGGTGACCGCATCTACAAAAAAAACAAAGCAACATATAAATTCGTTTAACCCTTTGGTTATTAAGCATCGAAACTTCGACAGTCGATTCTCGTGTGAAAAAGACAAAGCGTCCAATATTCTCAGCTCATCTAAATCATATATGATCTCAAAAACAAAATTTGATTTTGGATATTTACCACCAAAAAGAGAAATCTCTACTGGCAAAACCATTATTTATTTATTTTTGAAGCTATAGGACTCTTGGACTAGTCGTCTTGGACCTACACTCCTTGAGAGCACTCATATAATACAAGTAACAGGCTTTGTTAAGCATCACGAAACGTAGCTGCAAAAGCAATAGACTTTGACGTTACAATATGAAAATTTTCAAAAAGCAAAAGCAGGAAATCATTATACACACTGAGGACCAATGTTTTCCTCTAAGCTGCACACTTATCCTGGGTTGGCACATACTAAAATATAATCATTTGAATAAATTTTAGAATAATGAAATTGTGCCACGCATTAGTAAGATTGACCTGCTCAGAATCTGAATATTCAGCACAGGCACCTCTCTTCTTAGAGGGAACATTGCTAAGAACTATAGCCATTAACAATGCTGAGACTTCAGACTACTTCCCATCTAAGTTTCTGTCACCAGATGCTCACCTGTCGAGCAGGACGTTGTCTGGCTTGAGGTCGCGGTGCACGTATCCCAGGTCGTGCAGAGCGGTCAGCGCCTGCAGCAGCTCCGCCAGATAAAAGGCCGCCACGGACTCCCCCAGGGTCCCGCGGCGCTCCATCATCCCGGCCAAGTCGCCCCCGGGGCAGTACTCCATCACTAGATACAGCTGCGTCGCATCCTGTAACACAGATTACCCCATTATACCCGCGATTACCCAACAAACATTTTATATGAATGTGGCCACCCCAGCAGATATATAATATGATAACAAATAGTTTTTCTTTTATCCAATCGCATGTAGGAGAGCAAAACCGGTTGAGAACAGTATACTCTATGGTCAGCTAGTGGATGTGGGTTGGGGAGATCAGAGTTTATATTTATCTGTTTTTAGAAGAGATTCAGATTGTATGAAGGAGGAAACACAGATGCTGGAAGAGCATTCCAGAACTTACTGGTGACATTTAGAAAGGAAATTAAGAAACTGCCAGTTCTTGGTCGAAACACATTAACCGTGTATGTGTGTAAGGACAAGTTTATCAGTTGTGGGTGAGTGTGAGTGCCGTGCAGTTCCTCGTATTGTTTTCAGCAATTTTAAGTATTTTCACTTATATATAAGCTCAGATTGTAGTCAATTAAATTATTTATTTAAATAATTAGGAGTCATGCAAAATTTTCTCCCTCATAATGGAAATTACGGCCGTGAAAACAACAACCGCCGTCGTATTCCCCTCACATGTCAGCTCAGCCGAGTACATTCTTTATAAAGTTCCCTACAGCCATCTATGACAATGAGGTCTGCAGAAAAGGCACCCGTAGTTCATGCATTCCTGTGAGCCGTCCAAAGAACATAAAAAAAAAGCAAAAGTGCACAAAGTCCAGTTTCATTTTCGTGAATAACAGTTGCTAAACATTTTTATTATGCTTGTCAAAAATGAATATATTAATATCCAAGTGTGTAGGGTGTTGTAATAATATACAGTTGTTTCTTTCTCTTACCTGAAAGGCGTACTGCAAGGATGTGACCCAGGGGGAGCTGGCGGCAGCCATGACATCTCTCTCTTCCTCAAAGAACGCAATGTCCTTCTGCCTCAGAGTGGCCTCCTTCCTGAGAGTCTTCATGGCGTAAACATCACCCGTGTGTTTTTCTTTCACCACCTGAAATTGTCATATATAATAAAACATAGAATTGATTTAAAAAAAAGCATTTTCAATCATCCAAAGTCAAGTATCCCAGGAAAAGGGCTTTTTGTTGGGTTGATCATAGGCTTGATGGCAATGCCACGCATATGATATCTGGTATCAATGTATGCTGAATTACAGTGAAATCAAATATTACAAAGTAGGTTATGCAGGGGTCGGCTAATGCTCCGTTGACAGTCATCTCTTTGAAAGATGTCAAATTGCCACTCGAGTGTGCCTATTCGTTGGGTAGCCTCCACTACTTGAGTTCTCCTTCGGACATCTTCGTTTGGGATTATATCTTTTAGAGACACTCCTTTCATAGATCCCTCCGTGGCACGTTGGGTGAACTTTGTCATGGTTAAGACTTGCCGTTAGATTCTACGTCTCTGTGCTATAAGTTAATACTGCTGAGACCCATTGGTTAAACGCCTTAGTTTTAAAACATTGTGGAATTTTCGCTTTATAAATTAACAAAAAAATTTCAAATACTGAATTGAAAAGCTTGTGAGATTTACGGCCGTATGACTCACATGAACTTCTGCAAAATGCCCGCGCCCGATGATTTCCTTGACTTCAAAGTCGGAGATGTTGACCCTCATCTGCCTCAGCTCCGACAGAACACTGCGGTCTGAACATAAAACATAAAAATGACAACAAATTGATACATTCTTACAATTTACAGCAAATATCATCATGTGCCATCCTGGAAGGCCATCGGGAACTATATGATGTACTCAGCGGAACTCCGGCCCCAGAGCTGACATGGGACGAGGCAATAACCATGGCAGCTGATACAACTTTATGGCGGTAATTGTTTTACGATCATATGCTCTATCTAGAAAGCGCAAATGGAGGTGTAGTGTAAAAAAAGTTTTTGTAATACTTCACTTTATTACAAAATAATCTAATAGCTAATCAGGCATTAGAACGTTTCATAGTTTTAATAAATGCTCGAAAACTTCTCTATTATAGCATCTTTTCTTATTTTTAGATTTACCGTTTCACAAGTAACAATTAAATATTTCACATTTTCAAAAAGGAAAATAGAAAATTTTATAATACTACATGTCATTTTTTTTTTCTTGGTTCCGAGTACTTTTAAAACTTAAATTATTACCATTTATAAATAGGTAATATTATAAACAAATTTGATGCTGTCGCTACTCACATCTCTCGACAAACTTTTGTATATGCTGATCGCCTTTCTTGAGGCTCTCGTTGTTACACTCATCGTACAGGACAGTCAAGGCGTCGAACAATCCCTCCCTGTTGAGAGTCTTCTTCAAGGAGGAGCCGCCGGACGAGGCGGCGCCTCCAAAATTGACCCTCCCCAAAAACTGGCCGTTGAGTTTAGACAGCCTCACGCCGATAGCCTCCTTGGACGGCTCCATCGCAGCCGCTTTTATAATATGCGTTCTACACTAATTCAACACGGCGTTGTAACGAATTTATCGCATTCAATTCGCCAAAATCCATTAATAAATATTTGTTTCAAGTTTTCTTTACGAGTTGTTTTGTTTTCGTTGAGAATGACGGTTGCCGGTTTCAAACTTTTATAACTGCAATCATCTTCTTCTTTTTTGATGGCGGATTCGTTTTTTATTGTTTGTATGTGTTTTATTGAATAGGTATTTTGCCGATCCCTTTTTGTATTAATATAGCAACAGGAAAATATAAATGAATTAACAATAAATAAATAAATATAATAACAAATATAAAAAAAAAAACATTTAAATAAAAATAAAAACTTTTTTTTAAATTTTGAGCGTTACATTATTATGTTTTTTAAGATAAAATAATTTTCCTATTAAGGTAAACCTTTCATAATCAAAAGTTCGTAATATTTGTAGCGTTTTTTTTAAATTATAACTTTGCGTTAAAATTATGAAATTTAAAATTACTCAATATATGTAATAAATTATTGAAAAGATATTCGAGAGAAAATATATTCAATGCTTTAAATAATGTTGATATGGCTAAACATAAATAAATAATCTCTGTAACAATTGTACTTATGACATCTTGAGAGTATTGATGATTTGTGCAGGAGTTGTACGTTTTGCAGTGGATAGGTACGAATAATAAAGAAAATAGATCATTTTAATTTAAAAAAACTTTATTTTTTGTTTGAAAATACAGGCATTGATTGAGATGTGGTTGACGGACTATAATTTTGGTTAGGTACTGTGCCAGGATAAAATGGAGTTGGGAATGGAAAATCCGTATTTAGGATTTGTACAAAAGGTGGAACAGTCAAATATGGCGTCTCATTCCCCCGCGGAGGACTAAAATGAATTATTGATATATTGGCCCACGATGAATTTGCTCCAGGAAATCCGATATTTTGGGGAAATGGCAATGTCCAGTTTCCTGGAATAATTCCAGTCATGTTTGGATATGGTCCAGGTAAAGTCATATTCATTGGCATCATCCACGACACGTTCATCGGTGCCATATTTGCAATTAATGCATTCAAGCCAGTACCGGTAGAAGGAAATAAGGGGGCCATTCCTTCATTTCCTGAATTATTGCCAGCCAAATTCATCATCACGCCACTAAATACAAACGTATCGTTGTTTATGTTAGGATCCGACTGTCTTTTAATGCGAAATAATTTATGTATGTGGGTTAAAGTTCCCAAAGAATTTTCTGGGAAAGCGTTTAAACCTTTTATATTTTCAGTTTTCTTGAATCTTTCGAGAGTTTCGTTTTTAAGTTTAGCGTATTCCTTGGACAATTTCAATATATTTTGTTCCCATCTTTTCCATCTGTCCAATCCATCTGAACTTAATTCCACTTTTAAAGTTGTCGTCGGTGTTGTAAATTCGTTTTCATCAAATCCTGTATTTTCAGCTGATACGTCTGCGTAATTGTTTTCGATGATCTCGGATCTTTTTTTCCGAGTCGCACGTTCGAATAAAGTCTTGGAATACGTGTTCACATGGGTCATAGAAAATGGAATTTGTCTCTCTGGTCGCTTTAACACATTACGGTTAGCAATGTTGTAATGTTTTGGTAATATCCAATTTGCGATAACATTATTTTCTCCTTCGAATGAATATGCGAGCTGAAAAAAACTATAATTTAATGAAAGAAGTATTTTCTTATTCAGTTTTGGAATTTTATTTGCAAACAAATTAAATTATTTAAACACAGAGTTTGGGTTTTATGAAGCCATTTGGAAAGTTCCCTTTTTTATTTTTTAGCTCAAACGGTAATAGCTTATGAGAATTTTTGAAGGTTTACTATCAAATAAATGACTCAGGCCCGAGACAAAGTTAAGCTTTTATAATAAAATATACAAGTTTATAATGTACGTTCAAAGTGTTAAGTAATGTAAACAAAAACACTGGCCAATTTAGCCTTCATTGCTTTAAATCAGTAGTTCTCAACCGGTGCACCGCGAGCTTGTTGCAGGTGCACCACGGAAGAAATGGGTAAAAACGAAAAAATCCGCAAAATAGTGAAAACCTAAAAAGTAGTTGGCGAAATTATGAAAGTCAACGAAAGGGTTAATGTGATTTCGATTTAGTCGAATCGATCGCACGTGTTGTCGCTGGCTATTTCCCGCAATGGATAAATTTATTACCAAACGAAATCGTGAAATCAGACCAAAATATTAGTGACATAGAGAGTACAAGTAGAAGAAGTAGTGACGATGTTACTAGACATCATACGTCTCATACAAAAGAAAATATATACAGTTAAATTAGAAAAATTAATCGACAGTATTCTCAAGAATATTTACGTTTAGGTTTTACTAGCATCAATGAGGAAGAATATCACATTCCACTATGTGTCGTTTGTGGAGAAAAACTGTCCAATAGCGCGATGTATCCTGACAAGTAAAATCACCATTTCACTACGAAGCACGCCGATCTTGCATCCATGAGTAAAGATTACTTTGAAAGATTGTTAAGCATGCAAAAAAACAAGCGAAATATTTTGAAAATACTGTTAACATTTCCGATAAGGCAATACTGGCGTCATACGTGTTTGCTGAATTGATCGCTGTACAATTAAAACCTAAAACATAATATAGCAGTCTCTAAATTTACCTGCATGTTGTGAAGTCGGAACAATTATGTTTGGTGTTAAAGCAAAAAGGAAAATTATGAAAATTCCTCTTTCAACGATGCAATAAAAATAACAATTTAAAATATGTCGGATGAAATTAAGAAAATAGTTACCGATAAACTTTACAAACGAAATTTTGCTTTGCAAATCGACTGATATTAGCAGTAAGACACAATCACTAGGGTTCGTTCGTTTCATAAATGAAATCAACATAGTGAATCAATATCTATGCTGAAAAGAACTTAAGACAAGATGTTTTTGATTATATTTCTTCAAATTTAATGGTCCTTCAATGGTAGGCTCAATTTGAAGGATTTGTTACCCTTGCAAAGAAAAGAAGCCCTAATATTATATCTACGCACTGTTTTTTTACATAGAAAATCTTTAGTGTCGAAAACATTACCAGCGGCTCTAAAACCTGTACTAGATCTAACTGTAAATATGGTAAATTTCATAAAATCAAGACCTTTAAAAACACGAATATTTAAAAAACTTTGCATTTCTATGGAAGCTGAATGTGATTCTTTGCTTTTCACACTGAAATCAGGTGGTATCTAGGGGTCAAGTTTTATCTACATTTATAGCACTTAAGAATGAGTTATTAATCTTTTTTCGAAATGAGGATGTATGGATGATTTTGTTAGATGTCTTCTGAATAATGATTGGTATACTAAATTAGCATATTTAGCAGATATTTTTAATTACTAAAATAACGATAACACAAGTATTCAAGGAAAAAACGAAAATTATTTAGGAAAAATACAACTCTTTGGAAAAATTGAATAATATGGAACAAAAATTATGTCCACAAATTTTTTTGACCTCTTAATTCTGGTGCACGGCCATTTTTTTCCATGGTCAAAAGTGCACCGTGACTTCAAAAAGGTTGAGAACCACTGCTTTAAATAAAAGTACCTTGAATTAATGTTTTATGTTTCGTTTAAATCAATAAAACATTATTGATATATATTTACTGATCACTTTTAAGCATTAAATTATTTTTTACGGGATTCAATAAGATAAATACCTGAATATAAGCAGCAATAAAATTGAAAACAAATATTTTAATATGAATTAAAAATGACATCTTGTCTGGAATCGAATGTATCACCAAATGGTTTTCAAAAATATGGCTAGCTGTTAATATAATAAATTGCGATACAAAAGAATTCGGGAAAATTAAAAAAATTAAACCTGTAAAATATATATTATCCAAGCGTGAATAATTGACTTTTATCCACCAGGCGCCAAATTACGAAAATTGGTTCTCATTATAATCTGGTACAAACACAAAAAATATTACATAATGTAAATACTCGTATATTATATTTATACAAACGAATAGTACGGATTTTAATAGATTTATTTTTGCCGAATATGTTTTTTTGCATTCTAAGTATTTCAGGAATTTCCAAATTAAATAATTTCGATCAAAACATGAAAAATAGTTTATAGAATAGCAATTTATTCATAGAATTTAATTGTTCAGGGTTATGCTAAAATCAGTGTAAATAAAATAAAATGTTTTTTTATCTGTCAACTTATTTCTGCAATTTTACTTTAAAGATATTAACTATATGGCTACATATGGTTCAATTATCGATACTAAGCTTTTAGTCAACTGGATTGGACTCTCAGTTAAGGATTTATTTTCTTTAGTGGATAAATTAGTTCGAATTATTGATTTCATTCCTAACATTCTGGAAGTCTATGGCGCTCAAGACTCAAGAGTAATAAATGTTAATAATACTTGAAAACATCCATTCAGAGTAATTTTATTTGGATAATTCAATCGACAATTGAAGAGTCCTATTACATAGTTACTTAGGTCACTTTATAATTGATAAAATCTGTTTTACGGCAGCGGCTTCAAAAATTTTGGATCCGCTAGATAAGATAGCCCAACAAAAAATTTAGGTAAGAGAATTGATATATCTAAAAAACGATCAGCCGGACGTACATCTTTGCACATTTTGTGAGGGATAGTGTTTTCTTTCCAGCTTATCCGTCAATAGTGAAGGCATCATCTGAGATGGGGATCTCTTACTTTCTCTGTTTTTTTGGCACGCGCTAGAAATGGAAGTAATGCTATTTAGAAAACTATTCCATCATCCCTGTTTATATTTATGAATGCAAATTTTCCTTGATCAATAAATAACTTTGATATTAACTTATATAAATGTTAATAGGAGGATTAATATAGCCAGATTTTGAATATTGATATTTTATTAAATAGTACTGTCGGAGTTATATTGAATATAAGTCCAATTACGTACGTACATGTCGGCTTGACTAAATTCTGAAGAAACATTTCAATACCTACACAAACATTTCAATTCCTACCTAGGTATTGAAATGATAGTGTCATGGGGAAGGTTTCTACCAGAAAAAATATGTACTATAGTCCATCCAAAATAGGAAGAACCCTATGACACATTTATTGCCCTGTGCTAAATATCGTCCGATATAACGTTGTAAAAACGTTCGCTACCTATACTAATTTTATCAACATAAACAAAAGCCTCTCTTCTTATATATAATAAGTTATTTAGGTAAATATATCACAATAAAAACAAAATAATAAAAAATATATGCATATTGTTACAAATTAGAAAAAATACGGCAATTTGTAACTATAATACTATAATATCTGACGCATGTAGAAGGCCATGTCACATTACTGCGAAAACCAGTGTTGGGGTATAAATAATCGTATTTTCGATTGTTTTTGTAAATACCTACTAAAATTAAATTATGAATTATTATCAATTATAAGTGAATATTAACAGGTTTTAAGAGACATGTCAAACAAACTATAAATAATAATATTAGTAATATGAAAATTATGAAGAAAAGCAAGTGTAGAGATAAATATTAGCACATAACCTTAAAAACACATATTTTAGTCGGAATCCGATTAAGCAGTACATTCTAAATTGTCTTCGTCACTATCGGAATCAGAACTACAACTTTCACACACATTTATAATCAGGTTCTGTTCACTTAAATTGTCAAAGCGTACATCGCGATCCCAATCTGCATAATATTCTCTTTTTGTTTTGTCCACCACTTTTTTCCAATCTTCTGCCGTGACATTGTCACATGCCTCGTTCAATAGAGTCAACATCTTGTTCGCTGTGAATGGTGGAGACGTGTTATTTCTAGCCGCATAACCTAAATGTAAAAAGGATATTCATTACATAAATAATGATTAAAATGGCGTGAGGTAGAAGTGATAAATTATATTAATATACCTTTTATTTGAGCCCATATCATTTCAATAGCATTATATTGGCAATGGTATGGCGGTAATCTGATTACCGTGTGGCCTTTTGTTTTGGCCAGTTCGTCCAATACATATGTTGGTGTTGGAGGTTTATACAAATTAACCAATCGGAGCAGCTCATTTTTTAACATTGCCTCATTACTTGGCACTCTTTTGTCACGAAGCCAACTTATAATTTCATTTTTATTGTTTGCCGTAGTAGGAGCTTTGTTGATTTGGACAGAATGGTACGAAGCGTTGTCCATTACTATGGCGTGAGGCTCATGTAAATTTGACAATAAGGTCATAAACCATTGTCTGAAATTATCAAAATTCATCTCTTCGTGATATTCTGTCGTTTTAACTGACTTAAACGCCAGAAGACAATTGGGCACAAAACCTTTGACGTTCCGGCATGACAAATAATGAGGCGCTGGCCTTTTCCTTCAGGAGTTTTCGTCCTGGATTTAGCCGTGTCGTCGGTCCATATTTTACCAACAGTATGATTAGCATTGAGCCAAGTTTCGTCGAGAAAAACGACTTTCTCCCAATTCCTAATGCTCTTCATTTGCCTCAAAAAATCGCATCTTTTCAGGGAAATATCCGTGCGCTCCATTATAAACTTTCTTTTTTCACATTTTTTATATTTGAAGCCAATGTTTTCAATACCTTACTAAGAGACGTCGCACTGCCTTAATATAATCCGACTGACTTTAGAGAACCTACCAGCTTAAGAAGTGTTGGTATTTCGTTGCGGTCATAGTATGCATACACGTGATTCCTAATTGCTGCCAAATCAAAGCTATCGGGTTTTGTTATTGAGCATTTCTTCTGTCGTTTCTTATTTGGTGTTAATATTTTTTCTCTTCTAATGAAGATTCACCGTATTTCTCCTCTGTGATCCGAGACACTGTAGATTTACTGATTCCTAGGGAATCCGCGACCCGATCTCGAATGTTTTCAACAGACAGCAATGGTCCACCATTTTGTTTTTCTTGATGAAAATAATCTCGCAAGCGTACGACAAATTCACGTGATTCACTCCTGAGAACAGTTTTTTTCTGTCTCTTCGGCATTGTAAAAACACAAAAATATGATTCAATTAAACAACTTTAACAATACTAACAATAAATATAATAATTACAACAACAAAAAACACGAATCGATCGAAGAACAACACGCTACTGAAAGTCAAACATTTGTACTGATCCGCCATGAAGCCGCCATGCGGAAATAGAGATGTTTATATACGATTCACTTCGAATTCAAATTCGATTTTTTTTCGAAGAAGAAGAGAAAAAAAATCGACCTAATCGAAATAAATATTTTTGCCCCATCCCTTTTACAAGGGGCAATAAATGTGTCATAGGGTTCTTCCTATTTTGGATGGACTATAGTACTCAATTATTACCTATAATATAGTTGTTTATAGTCAGATAGATGAACTGGGAAGAAACGTAGATTCTGTATTTAACGGATTCTTATATCGGTTTTTCATAGTTATCATAGGCTCACGAAAGGATCTGATATATCAATAAAAAAAATTGAAAGGCTTCGCGGCCCATTGATTGGACAAGGTTGATAGTAACATTGATGGATAGTTATTTTTAATCTCCATCTGGCTTTTGTCGACAGTACATTATAATCAACACGTAAATGCAGAGATGTGACATATTCGATAATCATATAATTTGATCAACTCGTTTCCTGAAGGTAATAATTATATGTACCTACTATGGCAAAAAAAGCGTGAAGCTTTGTCCGTAAAAAAATGTAATTTGATCAAATGTATTACTAATGTCTCTTCCGCGCAAATATCGCGGGTGGATTCTTAGTATTTTGTATATATTTATTTTAATATTATTTTATTTTGATGTAAAGCTTTCGTTGATTCGCTCAACGCCAAATATGTAATAAAACCAGAAAAAGGACACTATATTACATTGCCCCTCCTATTAGCACGCGCCTACACTAATTACAATATCTTATATACACATCTGTGCTTGCGCATGTTCTATCCTTAGAAAAAGTTTAAAAACGTAAAATTTTGAAAAAAAATATGAAATATTTAAATACTTACTTTCAAACTTAAATTAACTTTTCGTATATACCATATCTATATTTCTACGAAAAAACGCCTAA
Organism: Glossosoma conforme; assembly: GCA_022606575.1. Taxonomy (NCBI): domain Eukaryota; kingdom Metazoa; phylum Arthropoda; class Insecta; order Trichoptera; family Glossosomatidae; genus Glossosoma; species Glossosoma conforme. The sequence goes on along the minus strand of JAGTXR010000111.1, from coordinate 1,219,112 downwards.
ATTATTTGTTTATGTCAGGCATCCCCGACATATTAAAAAAAAAAAATCTTATAATTCATAGGTAAATTACCTGCCACATTAACATTATTCCTTAATATGAAGGCTTTAAGTTTTTCTCGAAGTATCATATAATTATAAAGATAGCCACAATACTGATGCTTTTATACATAACTTCGATATAATAAATATATTTTGCTCGAACTGCTGTAAAGTTAGGCCAGTGATAAACTATACTTACTTGACATTTCGTTAATATGTAAATTATTGACACGGTACTTCACTCAAAAAAAATATAACATGATCGCTGAGTATTTCCCTGAATGATTTATATTCATTAATTTTTTAATTTTTATTAGAATATTATTTTATTATTTCAATATTCTAATCTACTTTTATAGATCATTGACTATATTACAATATTATTATTACTTAAATATACATATACTAAACATAAAATTCTTTTTTCAACGCGTCAATCCAAGCACAAAAATAACGGCAGAAGCGGGATGCGAACCGCGGACCTTGGAATCCAACTATGCCCAGGTATTCATACCGCTCGGCGAATCACGCCATTGCTATGCCCAGACTGACTTGCGGTGAAACTTTTCGCCGCAATTCACCGAGTTTCACCGCAAGTCAGTCTGGGCATAGCAATGGCGTGATTCGCCGAGCGGTATGAATACCTGGGCATAGTTGGATTCCAAGGTCCGCGGTTCGCATCCCGCTTCTGCCGTTATTTTTGTGCTTGGATTGACGCGTTGAAAAAAGAATTTTATGTTTAGTATATGTATATTTAAGATTTATATTCATTTAAAATGTTTAATATGTTTTCCCTAAGTAAATAATAGTTTTTACCTACTTTCGTTGGTTCAAAGTAGTTTAACTTGTATATTAGCCCCGATTCTAGTAAATGTAATTTCTTTAGTTAAATAATCGAGGATCAAACTAAAAATTCTACAGTATACATATTCGTATATTGATAAATGTTGTCGAAAATAAGATATATAAAAATTATGAGTAACTGGCTAACCACTAACCAATGAAAAGTAATATTTGTTGAAGTATAGAAATTTATTTCGTTGCCATAAAAATATTTAAAAAAAAAAATTAAAAATCAATTATATGTAGGTATGATCGCATAAAAGTTTAGCACCACTGACATAAATAATAGGGACAGATTAATGATGAATAAATACTAACTTCCACATCATCACAATCATCGTAATTATTTTTTACATGATTCGTCGTTTTATATAAAACCAGAAAACGTGGAAAACCCCAATTGTTCAATCTCTTAGTTTCCGAATCGAACGGTGTGAAATTTATAGATTTAAAACGTAACCGAATCATTATATCAAAATGAAAATCATCCTTTGGTGTTCTCTCTTTGCCATGATTGCTGCTCTAGCCACTGTTGTAAGCATATTATAATATTAATGGTAAAATTCTTTTTATCCTTAATTTTAATCAAAATCAAAGACGAAACGATGATTTTGGTTTAAAGCGAGTAGGATATAAAAATATAATATGAATTCAGTTATACAGGTTTAATATTAAGACATAGTTTATACAATCAAAACTATGATATTACTGATAAATAATGGTACGTGAATAATCATTGGACATTTGTAAATCATTTCAACAGCAAAAATACTTTTTTCATACTTTTTCTGCCAAGGTTCACATACTCGTATATAATATCTACCTACCAAAGAATGATAATACCTAATAAACGAATATTTATGAAAAAACATTTTTTATGCTGGTTTAACTTAACCTATCTCAATTTAAACAATTCATTTTAGATGAGAACATTGTTTGTAAAAATATATGAAATTTAGCTTTTCTATCATAATACTATGTCCGCTTCTAAGCAGAGCATATGGCATTCACGAACTGTCGGCACAAAGCTCTGTCAGTCACCATCTTATCTCATGTTAGCTCCGCTGAGTACATTCTATGTATAGTTCCCAATGGCCTTCCAGGAAAGCGCGAGCCTGGGGTTTTGAAGAAAATGCAACTATAGCTTTTGGTCTTCTGAGGCATTTTAAAAATATATCTCAGCCAGATCCAAATTCACCTACAGAATCCAGAGACGAGGCAAGAGACGAAGTAAGAGAATAAGTAAAATAATGATGTCTCTGTTTTTATGTTATCCATTAGCAAGGTATGGCCGTGGACCTGCAGGGCATGGAGGCTCACTTGAGCGGCGCCCCTGGGCACAAGCATTCTGCTAAATGCGGTCGAGGTGGGCGAGGACCTCCTGATGGCGGTAACTTCCCGCCCCCTGGAGGCTCCGTCAGCCCCGGCACAGGTTCCCCGCCCCCTCCCCCAACAACCACTCGACCAAGTAAGTAAAAAAATGTAACCTATTATAACTAAACTTAACCTTATTATCCTGAGACCAGACTTACACCAGACTTGACTTAAGTTAGCCTACTTATCACCTGTTTGAGGCTTCCTCACCTTCATCATTCTAAAGGAATGTAGCTGTTTTAAGTTGTTTAACTTAAGAAATGACTCTGTATACAGATCTTTTGTTGATTGCCTTATGTCAAGGAATGACCACATATGGGTGTTAATTTAACCTAAGCTTACATACTTTGCACTAGAGTTACTAGGGAGGAGATAGCATTTTGTAAGGGGCAGTATTTCATCAGTTTAGAACAATTTTTTATGCAGAGGTCGAAATTTTAGAGGGCCTGTGAGGATGGTTTTTATTACATTTTAGAGGGCCTGTGAGGATGGTTTTTATTACATTTTAGAGGGCCTGTGAGGATGGTTTTTATTACACTTTAGAGGGCCTGTGAGGATGGTTTTTATTACATTTTAGAGGGCCTGTGAGGATGGTTTTTATTACATTTTTACTCATTATTTTTTATAGTCGTATACACTTATGTTAAATATTTTATTGTGTAACTATATTCTTGAAAAAAATAAAAGGAGATTACCATTAGAATTTAATTTCTAATTCCGTCGTCAGTATTTATTAAAGTATTAAGACATGTGAAATAAAAGAATATATTTATTCTATAGAATACTACTAGTACTATTACATTTATTCTATACTACAAGTACTATTACATTTTTAAATAGTAAGCGTGTGAATTAGGTGTTAAAAATACATTCTAAGGACCTACCATATATTACCTAAGACTACTAATTAGACCTAACAAATAAATTTTTTGCTCATTAATTTATATATATAGCTTCAGTTTGTTTTTTACACACCAATATTATTGTTTAGCCTGAAATTAATTTGTGAAACAGGAAAGATTCGCCAACATTATTTTCTTGTGTATGTTCAAATGTATAGATCTCTCTCGCTTGTATATATAATACTCTTTATAAAAAGGTACCTTAAATTGTTTTTTTTTTATTTTAGCTACCTCATCTGGATAATCAGATATCATCCTATTACCTACTCAACATCATTGAAAGTAACAAATAAATAAACATAATTTTTGACAGCATCACTCTGACTTTTATTTCCAATTGGTAATATAACATTTTCAATGTTCTATTAAAGGTTAATCAATCAAGGTATGTAATACATATTTATTATTAAACAAAAGAGAGTCGCATATCCTAACATTGACAGTCAAGATATTCCCTCTCATAATTATTTTTGGAGATTATATTTTAAAGTGAAATTAATTATAAGAAAATTCTTATAAATATTTAAGCTTCAAGAACATAAAAAGTTATAGTTTTAAGATACTAAAGAAGTTATAAGTAAGGGATAATATATTTCTTGATATTGACCAGTACATAATATTTAAGAACATTTGGTGAATAATAAAAGCGAAATGAATAATCAATATATTTTTTATAGAAAATTATATTTTACACAGAATTTATTACAGAGTATATTATAATAAAAATATTCTTTAGTGTTTCAAAAACGATGCTTTATTGAACAAATATTACATTATAGGTGAGAGAAAATTGTTTACGGTACCGCTTCACTTCTTTTCTCAGAAAGGAGTATAAAAAAATTCCTTTCTGACTTCATATTTCTGATGGAAATGGAGGAATGCTACTAGGGAACACTACCCATCAATTATAATGTAATATTGATTGCATAAATACAAGACACACTAAGCTGAAGCTTAACCCAATCTTTATTCATCAAAATAAATACAAAAATATATCATCCAAAAGTAATCAAGAGAGCATCTTCCTATTGAAGCGCCTAAGCTTGAAATTCTGCAAGAAGCGAAGCTCCTCATTCCACGTCTTTAGCACGGCCACCTGGGCAGCGTTGAGGAGATCAGGAATCTCCAAGCCACACGTGTCAAACTCCACTTTCTCCCTCTCTTTAGTCATCTTAATAACATCCTCTCGGCTGGCGTGCTGCCTGTTTGTTCTTCCACCGATAGAATGCTTAATTTCTATTTGAGCTAACTCTTCATCAAAACGTGCCAAATACCTCTCTATCGTATTCAAAATTTGTTCTTTTGAGAAAACAGGCTCATTTGTTTCAGGCACGTTTTGTTTAAACCATTGACACTTCTCTCCGACAATGTTCTGTTTGATCATCTGCCCGAGGCGGGCGCCTTCTTTGTTAGAGATCTTTTTCGTCTTCTTGCTGAGCGCCTTGGTCCTGCGGCTGTTGGGATGCTTGCATTTTGATATCTCCTTGTCGATTGCGTTGGGCATCGTGGATGAAATTAAACAAAAATAAATGTAAACAATACGCTCGATATTATAACCTCAAATGCTCCGCGTTGAAATGACAGGCGTACGAAATAACTTGCCAGTTATCAAAATAATCTACTGCAATAATAAGAACATTTTATATTTTACAAAAAGTATATGGGTAGGTAGTTGGTAATTTACTATATAGCCGGAGATATGTACCAAAATTACATATTAGATACATATAAAAATTTAATATTTTTATTTACTCATGAAAATATGCTTATAAATTATGCGAACATGTACACAAAAAGGGCAGTAATTATTTTTTCATAATTAATTGGACATTCAGAAATATATATTTGTTCAGTTTTTTTTGTATTTTATTTTATTAGTTAATAAAAATATGCCTTACGAAATAAGTGTCAGTTGGGTACTTCTAGCAAGAAAATTATGATGGTTAAGAAAAATTCACCAATTTCGTACACACTTAACAGGATATTACTTTTGATTATTTATCGATTTGTGGTAAACAAACTGATGTTTTAATAGTTGTATGGATATTTCTATGGAAGTTACATAGCTTGGCGTAATCATGGATGGTAAAAGAAGTTTCGCCGCTCACGCTCGCCATGTTGTAGATAAGGCGCGGAAGGCTTTCTTCTGTATCTCTCGCCTTACGGGAAATTCATGGGGACTCAAATATCGAGCCCTTAAAACAGTGTATGATGCGATCTTTCTCAGCACCGTGACATGCGGCACGGTGCTGGGTTGAGCGCACTCGACTACTCTTCATTAGATGCATTCTCTTAAGCTTGTCTCAATCCTCCGCAAGGTAAGATCACGAAAGAAACCGAAAAAGAAGTAAGACTGGCAGCGCTCGCAGCAGAGCAGATGGTCGACCTTGCTCAAGAGTAGACACACATATTCCTTCTTTCGTTCCGTCCTCGATAGAATGGAGATGCCGTGGCTTATTCCAAACCATTGGACTAGTCAATTCATGACTGGGCACGGCAATTTTAAGGCTAAACTCTTCAAGTTTAGCCTCGTTGATAGTCCAGACTGCCCATGTGGAAGCCCCTTGCAGGACGCTGAACACGTTCTGTGGCATTGCCCAATATTAGATTTAAGTAGGCAAAGGCTCTTTAGCGTAATCCAATAGAAGCCTGGATCGGTTGGATATATCGACCTCATATCTACGGAGCCCAACTACCATGCATTTTCTGTATACGCGGCGACCTACGGCAAAGAAGTCAAAAAGTCCAAACTTTAACGTCTGAACTACTAACTTTTACACCCACGTTTGGTGTTGCTCACCAAAGCCGTAACTTGTATAACGAGAAAGTACTCTGAAAACAATGCCTTTGTAAGTACTCCCAAGGAGCGCAGGTAAAAGGCGACCGGCCCGAGGGGGCCTTAGGCCCCAAAAAAAGTTGTATGGACTATCCGTGTCTGAATATACAATCTGTTATGATACATTTTATTTTTTAAATTTTGTTGTTCAGTGTCATTTTACTTTATAATGTGCAATCAATAATACATAATAATAACAAAAAATAACAATGGGGTAGATTATAAAAAAAAAATGATCAATAACAAGTAAGGACTTTCTAATTCACATAAAATACTCATATACATAATATTACACAACAATATGCTGATTAAACAGTATTTCCTAATATCCACACTAAGTGTATCTCATTGTATTGTCAGACGTTGCGGCTGTGATATCAGTGTCTCTGCCAGGGTAAATCCTGCCTGCGAGGTCGATGGCGTAGTTGAAGTCAACTTGGTTTGACAAACTGTGTTCAATGGCTTCGTCAATCTTATCCCGGATTATGAAGCTCTTGCTCTCCTCCTGAAACATAAAATTCACAAATTCAATTATTTATTTTAGAGTGAATCAAAAATTCCAACAAAAAGACATTTTATGTTGTTGTAGACGACCAGTCAGCCTCGACTGTTTGAACCGCTCTACGGGCAGTGGGTGTGGGTCCTTGTCTTCTTGGCTCAGGTCCCGGATAGCTGGTCTAAGGCAGCTGTGTTCCGCTCTGCTCGCTGGCATGAAGTCTGCTACCTCAAAGCAGGTTATCCGTCCAGTGCTGAGAGCCGGAAGCGTCGAGAAGTCCAGGGGAGGTCCAAGGCGAGAGAGAAGTAAAGGTCAGAAGTTTATATCATACAACTCTGCTTTATTTGGGTCACGACACGTATGTTTATACTCCAAACTGTAATGGAGGCTCGCCCTGGCGTGTAACGCGGACCAATCAGCGTGGTCGGTTCGCACCCCGACTGCGCGCCCCGCCGACCGCCCTTTGCGTCGGTCAGCGTGTCGACGCAGCAGAGCTCCTGAACGCATGTCTCGCAATTTGAGGGCGCATATACCCAACCTACAATTTAACAAGTTTATTTATATTCTACTTCCGCAGTACGGTGGTCGTCGATCCTTAACCATGAATGTTTCTTTATTCAGGCTCGACCACCTTATATCACCGGGAACCTAGAAGCTAAATATTAATAATCTTAATTCTATCGTCATCGGACGTCCGTAACAGTTGTATTGTCAATGGCATGTTACTTATCATGTAATAATAAACCTAACAATTAGAAATGATAGTCAAGATTACTATTTGTCAGTTACAACATTTTCATGATTGTATAAACCAGTGTTCTCCAACCCATGGGCTGCGGCCCACTGGTGAGCCGCTGAGACTTTTCGCTGTGTCGCAAACAATATGGCAAATTTTAATAAATTTCCTATGCAAAGATATTAAATATTGTTTTTTTACAACATTTTTAGTTAGGCTTATAAAAGTATGATTAGTTGGATGATGCAACACCTGAGAATGGACAGCATAAATGTTCTCAGAAGCACTCAGAAAAAACGGCAATATTTGTTGCTCTTGAATAGTGAAGCCAGATACAAAACCCTAACTGGTACTCGTATAACTTTCTTAAAATGTAATTAATTGTCTCATTCTAATTTGAATTATTAAAAATCCATTTCTATATTAGTGTTTTTTTAATTTTTTTAGTAAACCCAGGAGTAAAAAGGTTAGGAAACGCTGTATTAAACAATTAATTTTAGATATAATAGAAAATTTTGCTTATAAGTAGGTGTTTTGTGTTTTATTTTGTAATCGTTATAAAAATTGTGAATAACGACATATTTAAGTTTATAATGGTTAATCTGATAAGAAATGCTACTAAGGAATTCTACCTGTCATTTATAATACAGTACTGATTTTTTAAAGCTTGATACTGTCAAATAAATTTTAGGCTCATTGTTTTTTTCAATTTTGTTATTTAATAGGAAATTTAGAATTTTTAAGCTCGATTAATATAAGACTTATAATTCGGTGTGTAATAACACCATGAATTGAATAGTTAATAATTCCTTAAATAATAATAAAAAATAATACTAACGGCAATAGTCCGCACGATTTCCTTGGCCGCCTCCAATTTCATAGCCATCTTTTCCTCTCTCATCTTCCGTGTGTTCAAGATCTGATTGGTCCTTACGTCCGCCTGCGCCTTGAGCCTCTCATCGCGCAAGAGAGACACTTCAGCGTTCCACAGCTCATTCTCAGCGAAACATTTATCGAAATCGAGAGCCTCGCCGCGCTTACTTTCCTCCGAGCTGGTGTTCTGCAGGGACAGCTCCTCTGCTTCCACCTCGCAGTGCAGGAAGTGCCTCACAGCCCTCATCTGCGTCTTGTAGTTCCTATGCAGCCTGACCAGCTCGTTGTGTTCCTCTTCTGGGATTACTGGTCTCACGGGTATCCTGAACATCTTGCTTTTCGCTATGGGCACCCAGCGTGGCTTTCGGTGCCATCGCACGCTTTGTAGGAATCCGTTGGACACTGTATAGTCATTAATTGCGATAATTCTCTTTAAAACATTCGATGTTAGACTCGGATACATCTTTTGTTTTATAATTTACTAAATTTATTAGAACTATTATTTTTAACCTATCTGTCAAAGAGGTGTCTTTTTCTTTTACCAGTGAGGCTGTTGAACCTTTTATAATATGTAGGTACATGTTTTTATAACTGTTATTGGTACCTACTATTTTAATCGATTTTGTATAGAAGTACAAATATTAATTCGTTTTTAAAAATAATCCTTGGTCACTTATGATATTAACCGACTAAATAATTTTTGACTTGAATATATTTAAAAAACAAGTTATCTAATTCCAAATGAATGTTTACTAAAAAAAAAAGAGTTTTATCAAAGAGTAAGCAAGAGTATGTGTTGCATGTAATTACATAAAAACATACAATTCAAACAATTTGTCAAATTGGAAAAAACAAGTTTCCTAACAAATTTTAATTTTTTACCATGTATTTTTTTATAGGTTTTGCTAATAAAGTTGTTATAAATAGTGTGAAAAACGTAATTTTTTAAATGAAATTTAACAATGAGGATGCTACAAAAATATATTTTACATCTTTATAAGATATTACTTTACAAAATTCAATACACTAAATATTTATGTACACACATACGAGAAAATACCGACAGACGGCGTGTCACTGAATTGATGTGTTAAAAAATCTTGCATATAAAAATATGCAAGATTTTTAAAAATTAATAAAGTGTAATATTTATGTTACCAGATAATTGATAAAAACGAGAATATTTGTGCAATAAAGATAAACGTTTAATGTGTGATAGATAATAGTTGTTATAACCAAATTTACTTATTAAATAAATATATGTCATAAGTCCCTACCTAAAATATTACTGTCGAAGAATAATGTTGAACCACTTTTATGAATGCAAATATCACTGACAGTATTTTGATAACAATAATAATGATAGTAAAATAAATGCTACCTTCAGACTGCATTTAATTTAAAGGATAATTTATAATTAATTATTTAGGCAGCCACAAATAGGTAAATTGATTTGTAAATTCGTGTATTAAATAATATATTTCTGAACATATTTTAGGTTAGATAACCTAAAAGCCTTGAACCATCAAGATTGATATTATGATTTAATTTCACAATTCCATTTATAAGTTCAACTATATTGTATTATAAGTTATACTATATGTCATGTTATATTGTGAAGATAGAATTTAAATTGTAGTATTACTATTTTTTTTAAATATATTTAAAAATTAGTTGTGTATTTTTTGGGTGTTTAAGATTAACAATGGATTTATACCTGAGACATCATCTTAAAAATGTCCAAAAAGTAATGGTGGAGGAGCAGAATGTCTTCACCGGTCATTTGGAAACAGAAAACGAATATATATCATTGATAAATACACTGAAGACTTTTGGATATAATTACTACATAAGAAATTCTGTGGTCAGAAAAAAATGTATGTCACTATTCAATGCAATTTAATTTTTACTTAGTTGCAAAAGTATTCCCCATTGCACCATATCATGGTTAATAAATGTCAAAAAAAACCGATATTTTTAAATTCCTTCCTAAACGATTTTATTAGTAAGCATACAATCTCTTTTAGCATCTGTTTCCCTCCACATTCAATTTTTGAATCTTCAAGTAACAAATAAAAAATACATTCATTTCAAACAGGGCATCTTACAGGGGCTCAACCAGCACTGGCTTGCCAGTTCTTAGTCACTATTTCCTATGGGCACCTTCGTCTCTTAATTAGATAAGTCCTGCTTATGTCTATTATTTCTGTCGTGTCCACTGCCTAAGTTTTTCATCAGATATCCTTATTTTGAATTATATCTTTAAGAGACATTCTAAGCTCTGGATCTCACCATCCAACTTTTATTTTGTCAAGTTCATGAAAAAATATACTTTTGGTAAATCAAAAATGTTTTCAAGTATTTTTTTTATATCTAATTCTCTGATGTTATGCTTGAGATGTTTATGTGTATGATAATACTATAAAAATTTTTTTTTAAAAAAAGTGGAAAAGTAATGTAATTACAACGAAAGTCGTGAAAAGGCAACATTTGATAGTAATATTATATACTTTTTATTATTTCCAGGTCGACTGCTCTACAAAATGGAAAGTAAGAAAGGTGACGGAGCTATTCCATACACCGGGTCTCCATTCCAAGTCTTAAGAACCGAGTACCTGCAATGTTCCTTAGACAAAAACTACTACAGGAGGAAACCCAAAGTAAAAACATCAAATTTATTTTAAATAAAATTTCCCATAAATAATTGGTAACGTTAGATTAATCCCCACACATGTTTAAAATGTGTTCTGCGAATTGAGGTTACAATATGCTTTCAATAAGGAACGCATTTCACAAGAGAAAATTATCTAAAGCTGCTCTTCATTCAGGTGGCTGTTAAAGTGCTCTTGCCATTTTGAGGAATCTGCAGCGGATGAATGTATTTGTCGCACCTGTAGTTTTAAGTGTTAAACTTATGATATGAAATAAAGCTGCTGATAGCTATTATTGGTGGCAGTTGATGCTAACCACATGCTCTTATTTTTAATTGGACATGACAAAGCGATAATAACATCATGCCGAAGTAAAAACTTGTAGTTTATTAAGAAGATGGTGGAGTAATAAATATTTAATTTATTTACTACTAGCTGTCCCAATGAACTTTATACCGCCTGAGAGTCATTCGATGTTGTGCTCTCATTATTTCTCTCATTATTTGAAGCCTCACCCTCGCCCTTACACCTATCTTCTTTTTATCATTCTTCTTCTTCAATGAACACAACGCCATGTTTATTTTATAAAAAAACCATTGAAATCAGTCAGTTAATACTTGACATATTACCCAAAAAGCAGTTCCATACAAAATGTATAAAGAAATACATTTATTTAAAAAAAACGTGATTTATTTTTAGATGTTTTAATATTTACTTTTCCATCTGGGATCAAGACGAATCCAACAAATCTAGAATAATGAAAATCACTCGTCCGTTCTTGAGTTATAAATCGTATAACTAACACAACTTTGTTTGATATATATACAATAAAGGGTTGTAATGTTGCGAATATTCGCAGACTGATGATGAATACAGCGGGAGGATATCCCGGGTGCCGCACACAAAGAAGATTGGTTGCCCGGCGTTCATCACCATGAAGTGCATCAGAATATTCACGGATGACGTTTACAAACTCAGATCGGAGTGTTACGTTAGAATATCAAAGGAAAAAACTGAGGTAAACACTTGGCACTATATTTTCATGGCTTTTGGGTTGAGCCGTATGTGGTAAATGTTTTTTTTCTCCTACCTTATATTTCCATTGTGATGCATATATATATTTCAACTCCCATTGCAGCGCTGGGACTCATTGTAAGGATGTTTGGTGAATTTCTTAGGAAAAGTAAAACAAATATATAAATAAGAAACATTTGACTTTAGCGTATCAAACTAAATAAAATCACGTAAAGCTAGTTTTCATTAAAAAGTTTTTTTTCTAATCCAAAATAAGCTGTTCGATTTGCTTAAGGTTAGGTTAGATACAATTAAATCAGCGCAATGATTCCCAAAATTTTACTTTACATTCAAACTTTTTTCGTCTTAATGTTTTCTTGCTATTTTGCTAATTTGGCTAATTTATTATTTTAACTATTTTGAGCTAATTTGCTGTGTTTATTTTCCTGAAAATCCAGATAATCGACATCCCTTTAACCACTTCATCAGATGTTTTAAAAAAATTAAAAAACACCTTTTCTTAATAACTACTAACTTATTTTAATATTTTTAACACACATTATTGGTGAGCTGCAATCAATTGAAATTTTCACGAAAAAAAAACACCTTTTTTTTTAACTAGGGCTGCCACAAAATAGGTTACAGATCAATACTCGACCACTTGCTCTGACTGTCCTTGACTAACCACTTACAGAACTGTCTCCCTACATCGTATGTACGTCCAACGCATCACATCATCAGCCTGTGTCCGTCCACTGTTGAACGTAGGCCTCCCGCATGAGTCTCCATCCTCTTCGATCCTCCGCCTTCCGCATCCAGGTCACTCCCGCTATTCTTCTTATATCGTCAGTCCATCTTGTAGGGGGTCGGCCAATGCTTCGTTTGCCAGTTCTTGGGCGCCATTCCAGTACTTTCTTCCCCATCGACCGTCGTCTCTTCGACAGATATGTCCTGCCCATTGCCACTTAAGTGTACCTATTCGTTGGGTAGCATCCACTACTTGAGTTCTTCTCGTATTTCCTCGTTTCGGATTCTATCTTTTAGCGACACCCCGAGCATGGATCTCTCCATAGCACGCTGGGTGACTTTTATTTATGGGTAAGACTTGCTGTCAGATTCCACGTCTCTGCGCCATAAGTTAATACAGGGAGGATGCATTGGTTAAACGCCTTAGTTTTAAGGCATTGCGGAATTTTTGCTTTAAAAATGTACTTTAGTTTTCCAAATGCTGCCCATCCCAGTTGTATGCGCCTGTCGATTTCTTTGAGAAGTTAATTCGCCCTAGTTGTATTACTTGTCCCAAATAGGTATAGTCGTTTACAACCTCTATTTCTGTTCCTCCAATGGAAATAGGATCAAAGGTCTGTGAAATATGACTATTAATCATGGCTTTTGTTTTATCCATGTTCATTTTCAGACCAATTTTGTTCGACGCTTCATTGAGGTCGTAGAGCATGTCTTGGAGCTTGTCAGGTGATTCGGCTATTAGCACTGTGTCATCTGCAAATCGGAGGTGAGAAATGTACTCTCCGCTAATATTTATTCCACATTTTCTCCAGGATAGCAGCTTAAAAATATCTTCTAGGGCGTTTGTGAAGAGTTTTGGAGATATAACATCTCCTTGTCTAACACCTTTGTTTATAGAAATATTGTTAGTACTATCATGGAGCTGGACCATCATTGTTGCAGATTTGTATAGAGATTTTATTATCTCTATATACCGATAGTCTATTTTGCAGCGTTGTAGTGAATCTAGCACTGCCCATGTCTCGATTGAGTCAAATGCCTTTTCATAGTCTACAAAGGCGAGGCAGAGTGGCTGATTATATTCTTCGGTTTTCTGAATGATTTGTCTTAGCGTGTGGATATGATCAATAGTACTAAAGCCTTTCCTAAACCCAGCTTGCTCTCGAGGTTGGAATTCATCAAATCGACCCGTCAGCCTGTTTGTTAAAATTCTGGAGAATACTTTATACACATGAGAAAGAAGGGAAATGGGTCGGTAGTTTTTGAGCAGTGATTTATCCCCTTTTTTGTGGAACAATATCACAATATCACAAGATTTTGAAATACATCTTTCGAATATTGCGAAGCGCCCACCGGTGGGCTTACGACGATCTTCGGGTTAATCCATTTTCTACTGTATAAATCGTGCATCAATTTTATAAAACGTTTTAAAGTATTATTGTCTAGTAATTAAACATACACAAACTATGCATCAAATTCTTTATGCGCATCAATTCATTCAGAAAAATATCAACAGAAGCGGGATGCGAACCGCTAGCCTTGGAACCACTTTTTCTCAGGTCTTTATATACCGCCTAGCCCTCTCGACTATTTCTCTGCCTGAGCTTACACGCGTTACAAGTTTTATTCATACCATTGTTATCATCGTATAACGATAGATGTCTCTATAGTATATATTCAGAGTATGTATATTATTTTTTATGTTTTATTATTGTATTACTGTCTATTTATTATCAGAATCTGAGGGACCTAAGCAGAGCGATATTGATGTCTCCGCCGCCTTCGAGCACTCTCCGCTTCCTGCTGCTCATCTCTTCGGAAGCCGAACACAAGCACAAGCTGCATCACGTAGAGAGCATTTACCCCGAGTTTACCTGCTCCGAAGATTCACTGGTCGACCGGGCCAAGAGCACCTGGGCCGAAACAAGAAACATCATAAAAAACATCGTCTCGTGCAGCTACTTGCCACACTCTTACCAAGATACCATAGAGTTTGCGCAGATTTTTAGAGATTTAGAGCAGAGGATGATTGTAAGTGCCGCTGGGGAGGCGAAAGTAGTCGCTGAAGAAAGCGAACGGCTGCGAAATCAGAAGAAAAGAAAGTTGAGTGAACTGATGGGAGTTGCATTCGATGGAAGAAACGCTAAAAACATGTTTATCGTCACGTCGATTGACACCAAGGACGTGGAGTTGGACGGTATTATGGATATGGATGGTATATTGGAGATAGACAGGATCGTCGCAATGGAATAAAACATTTATTCAATTTATTGCATTTTTATTTTTTTTAAATAATGTACTGCACCACCCTACCTTGTACCCTTGTATAATACTTTCTTTTTTAAATTTCTAATGGAGATTTTTCCTTTAGTGTTTGCTGCAATTTTTCATATATCTAATAACAGTCTCTTCTGTATAGGATTGTGACTTTTGGGTTCGCCTTTTATGGCGAATTTCTTCCAACCAATATTTCAACCGCCATTATAGGGGTCATCCTTTGATCAAATTTGATGGCTTTTTATATTTTTTTGGTCCTTTCCGTGTTGTTATTTGGTATTTAACCCTTAAAATGCAGCATGTAAATTTATATACATATCAATTTTCGTTTTATGAGTGCGGTCGTTGATTTATCAACCATCGACAATTTTTTTGTTACGATAACACATACATGAGAAAAACCGATGGCGATAGTGATGGTGAAGTGTTATCTGTGGATTCTATGTAGCTTCTACTGAAGGTCTTGGGTTCGAACACCACCCATTCATAGTGAATTGCTGTAATAATTGGATGATGCGTGAATGTCGTGCTGTAGTCTATGACATTGGTGGATCAACATTCCACATGCAACGCTTAACCACATACAGAATGGTAAGCATCATAGAACCCACAGATGAGACTTCAGCATCACCATCACCATCTGTCGGTATTCTTCTGTATGTGCTTACATAAAAAAAATATATCAAATATAAATAAATTGTTCACTCAGTATGTATATTTTATATGGATATTGTTATTGTCATTATTAGAGTCGAGTTAGCGCTTATGCTGAGCTGAAAAGGGTTGCGGAGGACCGAGAGGAATGGAGATCGAGATGCAAGATTCTGTTGCTGCAAACCAATCCACCGGATTGATACTACGAAGAAGAAGAGTCGAGTTGTAGTAAATACATATTATTGTAAAGCAAGCAGGGGCTTAAAGCGTGAGTATCAAAAGACTTACAAGACTTTCTGCCACCATCTTATCCATATGTAGAATGGTAAGCATCATAGAATCCACAGATGAAACTTCAGAATCACTATCACCATCTGTCGGTATTCTCCTGTACAAGCTTACATATAAAAAAAATCAATCTAGCAAGCAGCTTTTAACTTGGATCAAGCTAGCAAGCAGTTGATAGCAGCGGCTTCCACAACCAGCGGCTGACCGCCAGCCTGGCACGACACACAGTGCAAGGTTATGAACATTAAATGAAAACAAGTTTTGATATTTTACAAATTTTAATATAATAATTATATTCAACAATATACACACATTCAACACATACAACTTAGTTAATACTTGGGTATTTTGAAGTCTGATTCTTTTCTTGAAGAATCTTTGGGGGCCTTTCTCTTCTGGATGATGTTTTGAATCTGAAAAGGGGAAAAAAATAGTATTAATGAAAACATTAAAATAATAAAATGTAAAATAAAGTTCCTTCCATTGAATATAAAAAAAAGTGAAAACTTTTGGAACAGAACATCAATATTTCACTATCAAGATATTACGTCCGCCTTCTTTAACTTAAATTTTCCTAGAAGTATTCTATTACTTTCTAGCCTTGCCACAATGAAGGCATTTGTAGAGATGATGTCTACGTATCCAACCGGTCCAGGCCTATTTTGGATTACGCCGAAAAGGCTTTCTCTATGTAAATTCAATATTGAGCAATGCCACACATAACTGGAATTTCAATGAGGATAAATATTAATAATTTACAATATTATTATTAATTAAATATACATATACTATACATAAAAATCTTTTTTCAATGCGTCAATCCAAGCACAAAAATAACGGCAGAAGCGGGATGCGAACCGCAGACCTTGGAAACCAACTATGCCCAGGTATTCATACCGCTCAGCCAACTGGGCTATTGCTATGCCTAGACCGACTCGCGTTGAAACTAGTATTTATATCATTGTTATCATCGTACGATAGATGTCGCTATAGTATATATTCAAAGTATGTGTATATATATATATATTTTATTATTATTCAATCAGTCATCATTTATTCACAAGCTTAATTATTATTATTATATTATATTATTATTATTAACTATTAAGCTTGTGTGTAGACGACAGCTGGTCGATCCGCTCTACGGGCGTGTTGCGGTCCTCTGCTCTTCTCTTCGATCGATCCCCTCCCAGCTGGTTGTAAGGCAGCTAGTTGGCCAGTTCTCCAGAGTAGGCGGGCAGGCTCATTCTCCAGAGTAGGCAGCAGGCGGGAAGTCCAGACGAGGGTTGGAGGTAGAAGTGAAACACAGGAGAGTCAAATCTATACTGATTTATTTTGGTTTTCGGGCTTATATTTATACAACAATCTCTCCGGGAGGCGCGCGCGGGGGGGGAACGTCGACTAATCAGCGCGCTCGGCTCGCGGCTGAATTAGCGCTTCGCCGCAAGGGTCCTGCGTGGGTCGACGCGTAAATGCTCGGGAGCTCCCAGACGCACGCCTCGCAACTTTGAGAGCGCATAGACCAAATTTACAATATTTATTTATATATTTCAAACATTTAATAGATAGAGAGACAGACAATAACTTAATACTAACGACGTACGCAACACTTGTGAATAAATGATGACTGATTGAATAATAAAAAAAAAATATATATATATACACATACTTTGAATATATACTATAGCGACATCTATCGTACGATGATAACAATGATATAAATACTAGTTTCAACGCGAGTCGGTCTAGGCATAGCAATAGCCCAGTTGGCTGAGCGGTATGAATACCTGGGCATAGTTGGTTTCCAAGGTCCGCGGTTCGCATCCCGTTTCTGCCGTTATTTTTGTGCTTGGATTGACACGTTGAAAAAAGAATTTTATGTATAGTATATGTATATTTAATTAATAATAATATTGTAAAAATATACTCAATGATCTATAAAAGTAGATTAGAATATTGAAATAATAAAATAATATTCTAATGAAAATTAAAAAAAAAACATATATTAATAATTTAGCCTTAAAATTTGCTTAAATAGTCATAACATTACTGGTCTAGTTTGGCCACAATATCTCCATTCTGTCCAGATAGAAGGAAATGAAGGAAAGCCACAAATTTCACATTTTCTTCAAGCTCCTTTGTGATTGTATTCGAAGAGAAGTGAACCAAGTCACCCTGAATGCAGGGAGACCACATCTGAGCAATATATATATATATATATATAATCTGAGCAATGATAGGAGCAATGAATGGTAGAGGAAAAATAAGTGATTTTGGTCTATTTTAAACATTTATACATAATTGAAGATCCATATCAATAATTAACAATTGATACATACATACAAATTATAGCAAACATCTAATATGACAATTCTTTCTTACATAAATCGAAAAAAAAATAAACAGTGGACGCTGGGATTTAAGCCACAAAACGTTGGACCATTGATTGAGAATAAACATTGATTGCAAATGTTCGTAGTTCGAATCCCAGAAATGTCATATAAGATGATGTTTGCTGTAAATTTATGAGCGTTTCAAATGTTGATAATGAGTCAATTGATGGTAGGGAATTGGAGGGATTTGGTAAGTGATAGAAGTGGAGTTTTCTGCTTCCTTAAAAAGAAGTTTAGTGCATTTGAAAGTCAACAACACACCGCAAATATCACAATGCTAAAATAAACAATGCAGAATGATAAATATTTATTTATTTACCTTGTTTTTTACATGGATCACATTGAATATGACCTCTGTTTAGGAGACTACAGTTTCAAATAAATCGCACCCTTCCTAAATCCATCGTTGTCAAGAGACAACTGCATGATACTTTTATGATGGGGGGTGTGTCTCTTAAACAGAGGCCACACTCAATGTGATCCTTGTAAAAAGCAAGGTAAATAAATATTATTTATAATGCATTTCAAAGTGAAAGCTGAAAAAATGTAGGATAGTATATAACCTGCTGCCACTCGCGGTCAAGCTCCGCCTTGTCATTCTTCTCCTTGTTGTTGGTTTTCCTGGTCTTGCGGCCGTCCATGGTCTTAACTCCGTACTGGAAAGCGGCCTTGGGCAGCGCTTCCTTCTGGTTCATGTACACCGAGTACTCCTCCTGAGTGTCAAAGTCCCAACGACCTGTAAACAACACAAAACAATTACTTTTATTCATAAGATAATATTTACCAGACTGGACTTTACCCGCCTCACACCCGCATCACACTGGAGGACAGTTAAGTATCTTTGATGATGCGCGCATTCAGATTATGATCAGTTAGCTACTGATAAGTCCAGCGGGAGTCCCCTCTGAACAACTGTGGCCACTGCACAGAAGTGCTAAAAATAAATAATCCGTGAAAGAGATTAGAATCGCTTTCACGGGTTATAAAGAGATGGAGATGGAAGATAGATTCTCTTACCAAAAATATTCTAAATCTTGCAACTAACAGTCCCAGAGTATGTGCTCTGAGGTCTGGAAGGGGGCGCCACAGGGCCAACTAGGGGCAGAAACTAAATTAAATGAGTTTGATAAATAAACGAATATATATTATATTTACGGTAAATTTGTATGAATGTATCAATTTGTTAAGACATTTGGGTATTAATCAGTCTACTATGAAGCAGATTATCTCTTAAGCGACTCAGTTATAAAAACATACAACATAATTTTTAATCTGAATGAAATTACATACCGATGGGTCCTTTCTTGTTGCCGACGTCCATCTTGGAATAGTCGACCTCGTCATCCGAGTCATCAATGGCGTCGTCCATCTCTCTTAGCCCCGGATAGCACTCTGCGTATCCCTCAGGTTCAGCCGCCAGGCGGGACAGCAAAGTTGCAGCGCGAACCTTGTTAGCGGGAACTGTAAACGAGAAACATTTTAACACCATCCCACTCCCTTTCTTTATGGAATACTTTCATTCAGTTCACTCGTTTCTTGTAGGAAAATAGCTGCTCTGAAACACGATTTTCTTCTTCTGCGTGGCACTACACACACAATCCTGATATTCTTGAGTATTTGATGCTTTATGTTCCAGATAGGTACACTGTGGGGCTGCACCCACCGCTTCTGAGCAGACTCATGGCTCACCGCCGTCCCTTTGTTTAAGATATTCTTCAGGGCATTAATTATCTTTTATTCTTGCTTTTTATTGTAAATTAATAAAATAATATAAAAACACATACAGGAGAATACCGACAGATGGTGATGGTCATTCTGAAGATTCATCTGTGAATTCTATGACGCTTACCATTCGACAAATGAGTAAGCACTGCATGTGGAGTGTTGATCCGCCAATGTCATAGACTACAGCCCAAAATTTACTCATCATTCTTATTATTACAAGAATTCACTATGAATGGGTGGTCTTCACGGGACGACTTCTTCTACCAACAATTTTGATTAATAGGCTATGACTGGCATTTTACGGGTGAGGGATTAAATTTATACTAACAGGGGGTATTTATAAAGCTTAGAAATCGATTAAAAACCTCTTTTTTTAATCTGCGTTAAGGAGCCAGTAAAATTAGTTCTCGTACCTTCAACCTTTTCGACTTCAAGCGGCTTGTCAAAGTATTGCGACTTCTTGGAGTCGCTGGCGTCTTCCCGACCCTTGTCACTGTGTCCCACTCTGTCCCGGTCCTTGTCACGACCTCCGTCCCTACTCCTGCTCGGCACGTAGTCACCGATGTCACCATAAATCGTGTCATCTTGCGGCTTGATCACCTTTCCAGACTTATCCTGGAATAATAAAACAGAATTTAACACATTCCCCACATCTGCTGAAGAGTTTGCTCATCACAAATCACCATCATAAAGTTCTGTTAATTACTATGAAGCACGCCGTATACATTTGTATGAAAAAGGTATAACAGACCATGGAAGAGCATTGTATAGCTAATAGCATATAGGAAGGAACTTTTAAAACTGCCACTTCTTGGTCGACACATCAACGTATATTTAACGATTGTGTAAAATGAGTTTTTCGGTTGTGGGTGCAGATGCATTTACATGTACTTGTTTTCAGTGAGTTTAAGTATTTCAAGTGCAGGGTGCAGGAGGAATTAATTCTTTAAGTTCTGACGAGAAACGACCATGATGGTAATAACGATTGATAAGACTAAGTGAACTAATCTCGCAGGCTAGGTTAGGTTACATTGATTGCAGATTAGACGTAAGGGGGTCATTATTCATCACACAGCTCTGCTTGCCGCCACGATCCTACCTTCTTCTTGAGCTTCTTGGTGTGGCGCCCGCCCTGGCGCAGGTAGGCCAGGATCTGCGCCAGCTTGTTGATGACGATGTCGTTGGTGGTGAGCGTCGGCTGCTCGGCCTCGGCGGCCGGCACGTCGGCACGGCTGCGCGTGAGCGTGCACGGGATGTCCGAGTCCACGCAGCCCTCCTCCTCCAGCTCGATCACGTAGGCCATCCGTCCCGGCGTAAACATCTCGTTCCTGTCTACGTGCTTGGACCTGAACAACAATATCACATTTCAAATAATCGACAATAAACAGTGGTGAAGTTGTTGTAGACGACCAGTCAGTCTCGACTGTTCGAACCGCTCTACGGGCGGTGGGTGTGGGTCCTTGTCTTCTTGGCTCAGGTCCCGGACAGCTGGTCGTAAAGCAGCTGTGTACTGCT
Source organism: Glossosoma conforme (assembly GCA_022606575.1). NCBI lineage: Eukaryota > Metazoa > Arthropoda > Insecta > Trichoptera > Glossosomatidae > Glossosoma > Glossosoma conforme. Next base: position 1,197,749 of record JAGTXR010000111.1, on the reverse strand, counting down.
CTGCTCTGCCGCACTGGGATGAAGTCTACTACCTTAAAGTAGATGATCCGTCCAGTGCTGAAAGCCGGAAGCGTCGAGAAGTCTAGGGGAGGTCCAAGGAATGAGAGAAGTAAAAACTCTGTAGAAAGTACCGGGAACCTAGAAGCTAAATGTAATCAATATTAATTATTTAAAATTTCATCGGACATCCGTAACAGTTGTAAATAAATAGGTACCAATTTTCTACCATTATTACCACGATCGCTGTTCTTCAGAACTTAAAGAACTAATTCCTCCTGCGCCTTGTCCCAAACCACCCACAATCCACCCTATCCTGACTGAACATCATAGAATGCACTGGTTTCGACTGGTTGTGCTCTCCTGAATCTGATTATATAAAAAAACTAGGTCTGTCATTGATTTCTAAAAAATTTAAAAAATCTTACTTATAGAACCTAGCTTACTTTCAAGTCAGGTCATCGACCCGGTTTCAGCTGGCCCCACTACACCACTGACAATAACCAAAGATTTTTTGGCTTATAGTCCATCCAAAATAGGAAGAACCCTATGACACATTTATTGCCCTGTGCTAAATATCGTCCGATATAACGTTGTAAAAACGTTCGCTACCTATACTAATTTTATCAACATAAACAAAAGCCTCTCTTCTTATATATAATAAGTTATTTAGGTAAATATATCACAATAAAAACAAAATAATAAAAAATATATGCATATTGTTACAAATTAGAAAAAATACGGCCATTTGTAACTATAATACTATAATATCTGACGCACGTAGAAGGCCATGTCACATTACTGCGAAAACCAGTGTTGGGGTATAAATAATCGTATTTTCGATTGTTTTTGTAAATACCTACTAAAATTAAATATTAAATTATTATCAATTATAAGTGAATATTAACAGGTTTTAAGAGACATGTAAAACAAACTATAAATAATAATATTAGTAATATGAAAATTATGAAGAAAAGCAAGTGTAGAGATAAATATTAGCACATAACCTTAAAAACACATATTTTAGTCGGAATCCGATAAAGCAGTACATTCTAAATTGTCTTCGTCACTATCGGAATCAGAACTACAACTTTCACACACATTTATAATCAGGTTCTGTTCACTTAAATTGTCAAAGCGTACATCGCGATCCCAATCTGCATAATATTCTCTTTTTGTTTTGTCCACCACTTTTTTCCAATCTTCTGCCGTGACATTGTCACATGCCTCGTTCAATAGAGTCAACATCTTGTTCGCTGTGAATGGTGGAGACGTGTTATTTCTAGCCGCATAACCTAAATGTAAAAAAGGATATTCATTGCATAAATAATGATTAAAATGGCGTGAGGTAGAAGTGATAAATTATATTAATATACCTTTTATTTGAGCCCATATCATTTCAATAGCATTATATTGGCAATGGTATGGCGGTAATCTGATTACCGTGTGGCCTTTTGTTTTGGCCAGTTCGTCCAATACATATGTTGGTGTTGGAGGTTTATACAAATTAACCAATCGGAGTAGCTCATTTTTTAACATTGCCTCATTACTTGGCACTCCTTTGTCACGAAGCCAACTTATAATTTCATTTTTATTGTTTGCCGTAGTAGGAGCTTTGTTGATTTGGACAGAATGGTCGGCGTTGTCCATTACTATGGCGTGAGGCTCATGTAAATTTGACAATAAGGTCATAAACCATTGTCTGAAATTATCAAAATTCATCTCTTCGTGATATTCTGTCGTTTTAACTGACTTAAACGCCAGAAGACAATTGGGCACAAAACCTTTTGACGTTCCGGCATGACAAATAATGAGGCGCTGGCCTTTTCCTTAAGGAGTTTTCGTCCTGGATTTAGCCGTGTCGTCGGTCCATATTTTACCAACAGTATGATTAGCATTGAGCCAAGTTTCGTCGAGAAAAACGACTTTCTCCCAATTCCCAATGCTCTTCATTTGCCTCAAAAAATCGCATCTTTTCAGGGAAATATCCGTGCGCTCCATTATAAACTTTCTTTTTCACATTTTTTTATATTTGAAGCCAATGTTTTTCAATACCTTACTAAGAGACGTCGCACTGCCTTGATATAATCCGACTGACTTTAGAGAACCTACCAGTTTAAGAAGTGTTGGTATTTCATTGCGGTCATAGTATGCATACACGTGATTCCTAATTGCTGCCAAATCAAAGCTATCGGGTTTTGTTATTGAGCATTTCTTCTGTCGTTTCTTATTTGGTGTTAATATTTTTTCTCTTCTAATGAAGATTCACCGTATTTCTCCTCTGTGATCCGAGACACTGTAGATTTACTGATTCCTAGGGAATCCGCGACCCGATCTCGAATGTTTTCAACAGACAGCAATGGTCCACCATTTTGTTTTTCTTGATGAAAATAATCTTGCAAGCGTACGACAAATTCACGTGATTCACTGCTGAGAATAGGTCTTTTCTGTCTCTTCGGCATTGTAAAAACACAAAAATATGATTCAATGAAACAACTTTAACAATACTAACAATAAATATAATAATTACAACAACAAAAAACACGAATCGATCGAAGAACAACACGCTACTGAAAGTCAAACATTTGTACTGATCCGCCATGAAGCCGCCATGCGGAAATAGAGATGTTTATATACGATTCACTTTGAATTCAAATTCGATTTTTTTTCGAAGAAGAAGAGAAAAAAAATCGACCTAATCGAAATAAATATTTTTGCCCCATCCCTTTTACAAGGGGCAATAAATGTGTCATAGGGTTCTTCGTATATTGGATGGACTATAGTAATATATGCGTACAAAGGAAGGTGTTAAACCCTCCATAGAAGTGTTTCCTGAAATCTTCTCTTGAATCGGTGACATTCAAATTCTCCGTACTACCAGCTTGTGTGTCTTGCAGTGTGTTCATCAAGCAATGTATCCATGTGTCTATGTGATTATGTGCAGTTCAGATATTTTTCTTTGTTTCCTTTTTGTGTAGTAAATTAATGAAAGAAATTTAATATAAAAAGGCATTTGCTATAGATTTGTATGTTTATTATTTGTTGAACATTAAATGGTTACCTATAAGCAGCGAGGGTCTTGTAGATGTCTCTTCCGATTTTAGTTTTGAACTCCATTTCGTCTTCCTGAAAAATATTACAGATAATTAGTTTAAAAAGTATCTAAATGACTGCACAGACACACACAGGGTTTCCACATACACAGTCTGCCACTGATAATTAGTGGAGTTACTGAAGTTCGATGCCGATAGATGCAACAATATGCCGACGACTGCTATCACCATATATGATTGTGTCATAGAGGTCCCTTAACAGACTTCGGACCGGAGTATGCAAGACGAGGACACAAATAAAAGCCTGTCAGTTTTACAGCGGACCGACTGAATGTGACTGCGGCGTGGAGCAAACCCTGTCACACCTTTTGGAGTATGCGCGGTGCCTGAATATCTGCACCCAGGAAGACCTGATGATGGCCGGGAGTAACGCCATCGACGTCACCCACTTCTGGGCAGACAGGATCTGACCCTGTTATTTCCGACACGATTATATATATATATTGTGACATCTCCTAATTAAAGTGACTCCAGATCGCGGGATTGTCTTTAGAATGCTCGGTGGAAGAATGATGAGCAGGTCACCTAAGCTAAGAACTCGTCGAGACATTTTATTTGACATTTATCTTCTGTTACATAAAAAAGACTGACAAAATTTCATCCTCTGCCTGGGACAGACAATGCAAAATGACAAACAGAGCACGAAAATGGTCAAATGAAGAACGAACCGCTCCCGCATGACACGGAGCGACTCAGAAGCAAATGACGCATTCAAACGCCACGTCTTATGTTACTCAAATGTAAAACTTAAGACTAGTATTTTTATATGTGCGTGGCAGATGAGCGACAAAAATAAGAAACGAAAGATCGCATATCTAGTCTTTTCGGCACCAGCCTGAGAGGGCTATATCGAGTTGTTATCAATTGGTATACTACACTACAGTACATCTAACGATAGTTACCTCTTCCTTCTCTCTCTTTTCCCTCTCTTGGCGATCCTTGTCAGCGCCAGCCGCCAGTTCTTCCATCTGTTCCTCCTGCGCCACCTCGCGCACATGGATCTCCGAGCGAACCTTCTGCAGCAGAGCGTAGTCCAGACCCTTCACCAAGTGAGTGTGCTCCATGTCGCCTCCCAAGAACTTGGACTCCTGCAATTCATTCATAATTTTTCTTTTCAAATCTTTATCTTTATAAACATTACCGCCATTGCAGGGGTCTTCTTTAGGATTGATGATTTATTTACTTGTGAGTTGGTTTATTCAAATTTATACAAATCAATAACGCTCGTAAAAAGATAATCTGAATAAACCAACTCACAACTAAATAAATCATCAATCCTGAAGAAGACCCCTGCAATGTCGGTCGAAATATTGGTTGAAGGAAGTTCGCCACACACGGCTAAACCCAAAAGCTGTAATATCATTACAAATGTAATTTCAAAGCGTCTATAAATAAAGTAATAATGGATACAAACGATACCAAAGATGACGCAAAGGCACAGAAAGTATTAGTGTTTGTACTTGTGACTTCACATTCAGCTCAAGTGAGGATGAGATCAAAGTCCAGGAACGTATCTCGGTCGTAAGCCGAGGACAACTTGTCATGTTAAAACAATACAAAATTATGTTTTTACAAAAATGTCCTGTAAGTAAGGCGTATGGAAACATTAAATTGACCATTATTTAACCTGAATCATTTGTCTTCTCCGCTCCTTGGCATCCAACCCCGACTTGACGTCCGGAGCCACGGCGCGGTAGGCGCTTCCCGAGGTTGTGGCCGGGTCCTCGGGGTTGTAGTCGGGATTGTCGCCGTCCCGACGTTCCCGAGCTCGATCCCGGTATTTCTCGGCCAGCTCGGCCAGCTTGTTGTCTTCCTGCTTCTTCAGCGCAGCATAAAATGACTTCTTCTTACGACGCAGCTCGCCCTTGTCTTCTGTCTCGGGCGGGGGCATCAAACTGCAATTAAAACCAACAATTTATGATGAATCTATAAGAACAACATATTTTTACTTCTTCGACGGTGGTACAGCTCATATCTTGCTTTCTTTCCTATCAGCTTTCACATCCAACCTTTTATGTCATATGTATTTGCCAGTTTAGTGGTTAAAGCATTTGCTTACCAAACTTTGTCTTGGGTTCGATCTCAGACGGATATTAAAAAAAAGTTTTTAATCGATTTCTAAGCTCTATAAATACCGTCGGTTGGTGTGAATTTGATCCCTCACCTGTAAAATGGCAGTCATAGCCTATTAATAAAAATTTTCAGTAGACGAAAGTCGTCCCGTGAAGACCACCCATACATAGTGAATTCCTGCTATGTATTATATTTCCTGAATTCAGGGCTGTAGTCTATAACGTTGGTGGATCAACACCCCACATGCAGTGCTTATACATATGTAGAATGGTAAGGGTTATAGAATACAAAGATGAAAAACTTCTGAATCACTATCACCATCTGCCAGTATTCTCCTGTATGTGTTTACATAAAAAAAAAATATTTATTGCAACTTTCCAGTTAGATTCTTAGAAGTCGGGATGCATCCTTTTCAATAAAATCCTCCCATAGCAGTCTCGGGAACAGCTGCACTGTATATTATGTTTATGGTATTAGTCATAGACCTAATATGTTATAAACTAAAAGAGAGCCCCATTTTATAAATAGCGCTCCATCACAACATTTTTGTTTTGCTAAGGTGGTAAATTCGTACAAGATAAAATCATAAGCAGATAAGGTAGCCTTTTATTCTACAGTCGGTCTAGAGGCGAAAGTGGACTTCAGATGATACAGGAGAGTATTAAATACAGCTGTGTTTTCTTCAAGCCCATGGACTCACGTCGTTCTAGGTGGCTGTCGGGAACTATACATAGATTGTACTCGGCAGAGTTTTTTTGTAGTTTAAATAAATCAGTTAAGCGAGGGCATACAATGTTCATTTTAGGTTTCTACCTAGCTCTATGACGTTTAATCAAAAGGCTTGAAAGAGGTAAATTATGTATAATGTTGATAATGAAGTGATTGTAATTACTTGGCGTTGGCGATGGCCTCGCGGACGGAGCCTGCTGGATGCGCGGGTCCGGAGCCCGAGGGTGCATGGCGCGGCGTCATGAGCAGCTTGCGGAAGTCATCGTTGGTCAGTCGCTGCGACATCGGCGTGTCCTCCACGCCCCCATGCTCCTCCTGAGGCATCCTGACGTCTGTTTTTATCACCGGAGAATGTTAAACAGATCCACGCTGATGGAGAAATCAGCGCCCAGAGTGGATCAAATGAATTATACACAATTACAGATTTTTGTGTAGAGCCCTTCACAGATCACATAAACATAAGAGCTGTCAAATTATAATGTGGAGGTCGTTGCATTGTTTTTGTCTTCTTCTTTAGTAAAAAATATTTGTGTACAATTTATTTAGGTAATTGATATTGAAAGATTTTGATTCTTTAGAAAACGAACAGTATATATATCAACCAATCTATTAAAATCTTATATTCAATGATTTTTAGATTATTTCAATTTTTCGATGTCTCCCCTGAACTGAAATAGGTGAATATAAGAAAAATAAATTGTCAGAAGAAAATGTTACAAGTAATAATTTGATCAAAAATGTAACGATTATTCTTTGTACTTGTTGGAATAAAAATGATTAAATTGATAATAAAAATTAAAGAAAAGATTTTACTGAATTAGTCAAAACATAAACGTAAGAACATTTGTAGCTGACGCTCACGGATCAGCATAATAAATTAGTATTGTGCTTTGTAGAACTCCTGAAATATTTTCAGGGCGCATAAGTGTATCGAGAAACGGTGTTAAAATCGTTATCTTAAATTAATATTGTAATTATTAAATTGTAAATATTTTGTTATTTCAATCTGTGAAATAAATATTTTTTTATGACATTAATCGTTTTGTTAAAATACTTTTTCTATATGAGAGCATAGTAAACTCAAGTTTAGCATTTTTTCAAGTCGTATACTACTATTTCAAAATACCTTTTTAAAAAAATGAATCATAGTAAAAATGTGAATAAATACATAACTTCTTCGTAGTATCAATCCGGTGGATTGGTTTGCAGCAACAGAATCTTGCATCTCGATCTCCATTCCTCTCGGTCCTCCGCAACCCTTTTCAGCTCAGCATTAGCGCTACAATTCATGTCCTCGAATACTTGCTGTAAATACTCCCGTCTAGGGCGCCCTCTACAGTTTCTACCCTCAACCATCCCCTCCACAATATCGTGAAGAAGACCATCGTGGCGCATGATGTGACCAATCCATCGGGTTCGCCTCTCTGAGATGGTTCTTATTAGGTGCCTATCTTCCTTGATTATCCTGAGAACCTCATTGTTCGTGACGTGGTCTCTCCAGGAAATTCCGAGAATTCTTCTGTACGACCACATCTCAAAGGCCTCTAGTCTTTTTTTATCACTTTCAGATAAGCACCATGTCTCACAGCCGTACATTAAGATGCTCCAAACAAGTGTTTTGGCAAGTTGCTTGCGGAGCTTTAAAGTAATATTCTTTGACTCAAGAATTTTGGCTTTTTTATTGAAAGCTAGCCTTGCTTGATGTATTCGACTGTTGACTTCTCTTTTTGTTCTGGCATCCCAGGTGATCGTACTTCCAAGGTATACAAATTGTTTTGCATCTTTTAGGGTACTCCTAGCATTGATATGTTAATTTTCTGCTGCTCATTGCGGCTTACTCTCATGACTTTGGTTTTTGTGCTGTTTATCTTCATATTGTAGTTGGAATTAAATATGTTTTCCATGGATGTCAGCGCTTCAGTGAGTTCATCTTCAGTTTCAGCAATCAGAGCAATGTCGTCAGCAAACCTTATCATAGCAATCTTTTGGCCATGTATTTTAACCCCCTCTCTATGGCCCATTTTACAATACATAACATGAAATATATAATTTTTTTGACAACTTCTTTTTTCACTGAGTGGCAATACTTTCACATATGTCAAAAAATAATTTCTCGTGAGCAATTCGTTTGTTGTTTATTTATTAAATTTGTAAATTATTGACAGTGTACTTTAAGCGACAGGTAAAATTTTATGATAATTTAAATTTACAACAATTTCACAAACAACTTTTATATTTTGATTTTATATAACATATAATAGTGAGCGAGGTTATGTTCTTGAACTTGTTCTGTCATACGTAATATTTTTATTTTAAAACTCTTTGACATTGAAAATTAATGCATTTGGAAAATGAAAAGGTTAAGCTTCCGTTATAGTTTAATTCAAAATAATGCTGATAATACCTCACTTAAAAGAATAATGCATTTTGAAATTAATACTATGTTATAATGATTGGTAGTGTTATTTAGATGAGTTTCTCAATGCCAGACCATTGCACAGTTTTTTTTAAATAAATAAAAGTAACACTTATCAAGCATCATACAATCCAAACTATATTACATATAACTTATGAATAGTGGTCATTGTTAAATTTACCATATAAACAGTAAAAATGCTTCACACTTCTGATAATTTTGACAGTTATGATATCTACGATTTAAAAAAAAAAATATTTAATCAAATCTAAGATCTATATATGCCCCCGCTAGGGTTGAGCCACCCCTTTGACAAAAAAAAATGTCCAGGGCACGGGAGCGTCAGGCTGATCAACCATTATCTTAAAAACCCTGATAATTGAACACCCAAATATTTATCTGGTACTACGGCCACAGTCAATGCAAGTTCGCGTATTCTTGTCCTGGAGGCCCCCGGGGAACCATCTATGTTCCTATGTGGACTTCCGAGTATACATGTGTTCTGGGCATAGACAATCTGAGGTTAAATAACTTCTTAGGTTTTCACGGCCAGATTTGATATTATGGCTTTTGGGTTTAGCCGTGTGTGGCAAATTTTTTCTCTCCGATATTTCGACCGCCATTGCAGGGGTCTTCTTCAGGGTTGATGACTTTGTTGTGAGTTGGTGTCAGGAGGTAGTTAAGCCGTCAGCCTAACATACCTCCCCGAGCGTCATGTCGGGTAATCATGTACGGTGAGTATGTTCTAAGAAGAGTACCTCTGTGGTTGTCCTTGCTTGTCTGTCTATGCTTTTGAGTATGTGCTAGAGGCGGAAGATCCATGCTGTTTTGAGAATTAAGCCGTCATCCCTGTTGATGGGATGTCTTTTGATTTCAATTGCTTCCCTTACTAGGCGTGCATGTTTTCCTTGTGTTCGAGCCACGATTTTGGGTTCGAATGAAAACTGAAATATCGATAGAAGAAATTCGCCACACACGGCTAAACCCAAAAGCCACAATATCAATCTGAGGTTAAAGAACTGTGAAACAATATGGAGTGGACATGGTAAAAAATGCCTACTGGCTGTGATATAAAGCCATCATTACTTGTTCTGCTTGCAGCATGCAAGTGCAGGGCTGCAGCTGGCTGAGGCGCGGGCTGGCCAGTGCGCGCCTGTCTCACTACGACGTGCTGGGCATCAGCCGCAAGTCCACGCAGAATGAGATCAAGGCCGCCTACTACGACCTCTCCAAGATCTACCATCCCGACAAAAATACAGTGACTACATTTTTTTAAAAAATATTTTAGCTGCATTAATATATTGAGATTTGCGTCATTCAATGCCCTGCAGGCCAATGTTTGTAATGTCTCGTCGCACAATAGATTCTTCCATGAACTTATTTTAATACTAGTATTACAAATTAATGTAATCCGATTGTGAAATGAACCATAAGTACTCCTGTATGGGACCGTAAGGCATTGAACGACGCAAATCTGCGGTCCCGTAAGGAAACCGCAGGGCGTTTAAAGGTTAATTATTGCACCCCTTCATTAATTATTGAAAATGATTTGTAAAATGGAAAAATTCTGTTGCATTTATCAATTCTGATTTGATATTTATTTTAGGATGAAGAAGCTGCGAAGAAGTTCAGATCAATAACAGAAGCTTACGAGGTGCTGGGAAATATCAGGACCAAGAGGCTTTACGACAGAGGTGAATATTACATCATAAAGTTGTTGAAAAGTTAATTTTTTCCATTAATGGACAGGTGAGGGAACAATTATACTTACTACCTTTAAGATCCAAGGCCAACTTCTGACCAGGCATTTAGATTATTTAGCTGCTCATTTCCAATCAGTGCTTAAAATGCTAGTCGCATACTTCACGTTGGCAACCCATCTCATATATGGACATCCAAGTTTTTTTTTATGCAAGCACATACAGGAGAATACCGACAGATGGTGATAGTGATGCTGAAGTCTCATCTGTGGATCCTTCGACGCTTACCATGTTGGTGTTATCAGTGTTAATCTGTCTGACTGTAAGACTGTCATTTTACAAGTGAGGGATCAAACTCACATTTTCGTCGGAGACCAAACCCATGACCTTCGGTTTGGTAAGCTTTAACCACTAAACTATATCTGCCGGTAAAGTCCCTAATAGCCTTGTGCTAGCTAGTTTGATAAGCTTTAACCACCAAACTATATCTGCCGGTAAAGTCCCCAATAGCCTTGTGCTAGCTAGTTTGGTAAGCTTTAACCACTAAACTATATCTGCCGGTAAAGTCCCCAATAGCCTTGTGCTAGCTAGTTTGGTAAGCTTTAACCACTAAACTATATCTGCCGGTAAAGTCCCCAATAGCCTTGTGCTAGCTAGTTTGGTAAGCTTTAACCACTAAACTATATCTGCCGGTAAAGTCCCCAATAGCCTTGTGCTAGCTAGTTTGGTAAGCTTTAACCACTAAACTATATCTGCCGGTAAAGTCCCCAATAGCCTTGTGCTAGCTAGTTTGGTAAGCTTTAACCACTAAACTATATCTGCCGGTAAAGTCCCCAATAGCCTTGTGCTAGCTAGTTTTTCACTAATGACTGCTTTTAAACTTTTGTATTCGGCACCTTTATAGTGGACTTATCAATTGGTTTTTATAATATAAAATAAGCTTTTCAATACATTATCAAGCACCACATATGTTGGTTGTCACCAAATTCAAGAACAACATAACCTAACCATCTGAGTGAATACATCCAGTGCAGTGAAACCTTGATTTTATGTTTTTCAAAGGAGTCTTCAAAAAACTGATGAATTCAGAAAAACATACTATGCTTGAAAGCTTCAAATACTAAATAATATAAGACAACTGACATCAGCATGATATAGCCCTTGCTGACTGGTACCGAAAACCTCAATACTCAATCTTTCGTCTCTTATTTCTGTTTGCTTGTCGACATGCATGTGTCGCCATATTGGCATTTTGGACGTTAGTTATATAGACAGCCTCAGCGCCGACGAGTGCGCGGGCCAGTCGTGTGCCGCCCATCGGCGAGAGCATATTGTATTGTGGCTCGGCCTGCCTGCTGTGACTAGGTCGGGCTATAAGTTTGTAAAGTTTATCGTAAATATATGTCAATGTGCTTCTGAAAAAGTCTGTGTTATTAATCTGCTCCTAATCATGCCCTCACGCGACTGAATAACAATCTTTGAAAGAGAGAAGGATGGTACAACTTTGCTGGACTATACAAAATGAACAATAAATGCAGAAAAACTTATTATACGAGAACCGTTTATCAGGGTTCCACTGTACTGATATGTTGAGTTTTTTTTTGTTTTGGGTAACAGAAGATCTTAACTCTCTTTTTATGGCTAACGTGGTCTCTTATCATTTGATTAGAATTCTGTTCTTGCTCTTTCAGGAGTTCTCAATATTTTTGGTGGCTCGGGAGCTGACGAAGAGTCACACAAAGATTCGGTGCAGACCAAGTTTTACAAAGAAAGGGAATACAGATCCAAAGTTCCGGGAAACAGAGCGATCTACGATTTTGATACTTGGTAAGCCAAAATATTTTTTAAAAGTCATCATTATCATCATCAGCCTGTGTCCGTCCACTGTTGAACGTAGGCCTCCCGCATGAGTCTCCACCCTCTTCGATCCTCCGCCTTCCGCATCCAGGTCACTCCCGCATCAAATTCACTGTCCTCCAAAAGACAGCTCAATTTAATACACAGTATTTATCGAGTAAAAAAATATTCAATTATTTGTGGATTATTTATGTTCCATATTCAGATTGAATTCTCTGGATTAATTTGTTAAGGAAGATTCGATATTTATTTATTTATATACAGAATCGAAATTCCATTTTTTTTTTACAAATATTTAGAAACATAGAGTATACATAAAAATACAATAAATAGAGAAAATAATAAAAAATAAAAATAACACAAAAGAATAAGAAGATGACACCTGTCAAAGATCACAGAGATCAAGTAGAACAATACCATCGACAAAAGAGGAAAAGGATGTAAGAAAAGGATCAAGATATCAGCTTGATATAGCTCTTTTAGGCTGATGCCGAAAAACCTCGAAAAACGATCTATTGTCTCTTATTTTTGTTCGCTCGCCTGACATGCACATCTAATAATGTTAGTCTTTTAATTTAATATAAAAATACAGGGCGTTTGCATATGACATTTTATTTGTTTTGACAGTTGTTCCATTTCATTTTGGTTCAACTGTCAACTTTAGTTTGTGACTTAGCCGCGACAATCTTTACGGCGCTATATGTTACTTTGTCCGTCTGGCAGCTCAGTTCCCGCCCGACCGAGGCCTGCGACACACAAGTGACGGTCGGGCGGGGAAATCAAAGTCTTATATTGAAAATAAACGCGAATTGTGCTTCCGAAAAAATTCTTTGCGACTTGCTACTGGATCCTTTCTCCACGCGGCCGGATGGCGAACCCGCGACTTTTCGTCGCCTTATTAAAGATGGGGGATTAGATTGTTATAGGCTATTCTAAATACTGTCAATTCTCTTATAATGCACATTTTTTATTTTGTAAAGATATTTCCTATAGCGTTTTTGGCAATTTTTCATGTAACAGTCCCTCCTGTTGTTATATTATTAATATATGTTGACCAAGAACTGGCAGTTTCCAAAGCTCCTTCCTTAATGCCACCGGTAAGCTATGAAATGCTCTTCCAGCATCTTTGTTTCCTCCTTCCTACAATGATGGATCTCTTCAAGAAACAGATAAATATACTCTAGCAATATCCCCAACCCACACACAAACACGAACACAACACACGTTTCCCGCATGCAGCGTCCAGCCCCCCTGGCTGAGCGTCATAGAGTGCACTGGTCTTGACCGGATGTGCTCTCCTGCATGCGTTGACATAAAAAAAATAAAAAACATTGGGTTGCACCCCCTCTTGGGATTAAATGTTTCAGGCGTTGGCAGCATCAGGCTAATCATTCAATGTTATGAAAAAGTCATAGAAACGACTGTAAATCAATTTATTAAGCTACGAGTATATAACGGAGTTGTCGAGAGACAATTTTGTTAAAGTATTAATTTTATGTATAAATAAATGTCTTATAAATAGTACTGTGATCCGATAGTACTGTTTTATTTGAATTTTCAAACCAGTATAAAAGTGAATGACATTGAAATTATTTTCAATGTTTTGAGCATTCACTTTGAGATCCATAATAAATTATAAATATTTATTTATTTATTTACCTTGTTTTCACATGGATCACATAACAAAAGTTCTCTATTAGGAGACTGCAGTTTCGACTAACTCGTAGTCTTTCTCAATCCTTCTCTAGTTAAGAGATAACTGAGCTACATTGTACTTATAAGTGGTGTAACCCATTTTTGTAGGGGAGGGGTGGGGGTGTGTCTATCAGGAAAGGAGAGGGAGATAGGTAGTGTTGCAAGGATGAAGGAAGAGATAAATACATAAAAGTGGTTTAGGTATAAATTTATTTAAATTTATTTTTTATTTATTTTTTAATTTTATTTTATTTTTTATTCATATTAATATTATTATTATGTGTAGTAAATATTATTTTTATACTTATTCATTTATTTAACGGAAATAATTTTAAAATTGGTGAATTAATTAAGGTATTTAGTTGGTTATTAATTATATTTTCTTTCTTATTAATGGCTTTATAAATTTCTAAGTGTTCTAAATTATTTAATTTAACGGTTTTATTTTCTACATGTAATATGTTTAATCCTTTTTCTAAGTTCAACGAATGATTATTTTCTGTAAGGTGGTTTGCGAATTCAGAAAAATTAATGCTTTTTAGGCACCTTAAATGTTCTTTAATTCTAATATTAAAATTAAATAGTAAAAAACATATGGAATAAAATCTTAGAAAATGATTTAATAGTTACTAAAGCCGACAAGGGAATACGTCAATAGTCATGAATAAATTAGAATATATTAATAAAGTAGAATCATTTCTAAATACAGATAACTTCACTATATTACCTAAAGACCCAACTAATAAATACCAAGATAATATAAAAACTACGCTAAAAAATTGTAATAGTGATATTTTAACAAATACGCATACAAAAAATTTACTGTTACAAAAGAACCCAAAAATACTCAAATTATATGGCGCCATTAAAATACACAAAGAAAATAATCCTATTCGACTGGTCGTTGCAAGTTGTTCATCTCCCGCATTCCAGTTATCTACATATTTAACAAAGTTTATTAATAATGCTAATATCTTCTTACCTAAACACACCGTCAAAAATTCGTCCGAACTTATAAAATCATTAGAAGGAATTAATAGTTAAATAAAGACATACTTAACTTAATACAAGTTTTCATGAACCAAAACTACTTTCAATTTAACAATAAATTCTATAAACAAACAGACGGATTACCAATGGGTAATCCCTCAAGCCCATTAATAGCTGATATCTTCATGAACGATATTGAGGATAAAATACTAAATTCACAAATTAAACTCTCGGACAATATAATATTTTGGAAAAGATATGTAGATGACATTCTTGTTATATGGAAGGGAACAACAAGACAATTAAAAACCTTTTTAAGTAGTATTAATAATATTCACAAAAATATTAAATTCACTTTGGAAATAGAAGATAATAAGTCTATCAACTTCTTAGATCTAACACTTACTAGGATAAATAATAAAATAACATTTAATATATATAGAAAACCGACGTTCACAGATGTAATCATTCACAATTCTTCTAATCATCCCAAATCTCATAAACACTCAGCTTTCCATACAATGATACATAGATTAATTTCAATACCATTATCACAAACAAACTTTGATATAGAATTAAATACAATTAAAAATATCGCACAAAACAACGGCTATCATAGCCAATTAATAGACAGTATCTTGAATAATAAAAAACGTCAAAACATAACATATAAATACTTGTATCCTAAAGAAAATATTAAAGACGATAGAATGTGGAGACGAATTCTACACGTTAATAACTTTACCCCTAAAATAATTAAATTACTCCCAAATGAGATAAAGCCAGCGTTTTATACAGATAATAAACTAGGATACCACCTTATAAATAACAAAGATACTAATGATAAACGCAATAATTCTGGAATATATAAATTAAATTGCCAAGATTGTGAATCTATTTATATTGGTAGAACGTCAAGAAATTTTAATATTAGAATTAAAGAACATTTAAGGTGCCTAAAAAGCATTAATTTTTCTGAATTTGCAAACCACCTTACAGAAAATAATCATTCGTTGAACTTAGAAAAAGGATTAAACATATTACATGTAGAAAATAAAACCGTTAAATTAAATAATTTGGAACACTTAGAAATTTATAAAGCCATTAATAAGAAAGAAAATATAATTAATAACCAACTAAATACCTTAATTAATTCACCAATTTTAAAATTGTTTCCGTTAAATAAATGAATAAGTATAAAAATTATATATACTACACATAATAATAATATTAATATGAATAAAAAATAAAATAAAATTAAAAAATAAATAAAAAATAAATTTAAATAAATTTATACCTAAACCACTTTTATGTATTTATCTCTTCCTTCATCCTTGCAACACTACCTATCTCCCTCTCCTTTCCTGATAGACACACCCCCACCCCTCCACTACAAAAATGGGTTACTCCACTTATAAGTACAATGCAGCTCAGTTATCTGTTAACTAGAGAAGGATTGAGAAAGACTACGAGTTAGTCGAAACTGCAGTCTCCTAATAGAGAACTTTTGTTATGTGATCCATGTGAAAACAAGGTAAATAAATAAATATTTATAATTAAATTATTTATTTGTTTTTCTTTTACAGGACCAACGAGCATTACGGCAAAGTGTTTGCGAAGAGTCAGAAGGGTAAAGTCAGAAGTGAGACAGAGTCTCCCGAGATCTTGTATAAGCCGGAAGACCAGAAATTCCACACAGTGTACTTGATGGTAGCCTTCACGATGATGATGATCGGGATGAGCTTGACCAGGACTGACCACGATGTAATAGAACCGATAAAAGAGCAAACCAAGTGAATCCCTCCACTGTTTAAAAAATAATTTTAGGAGTTTTGCAATGCGTATTTGAAGCCTGCTAAATAAAAATAAGCTAATCATCAAATACGCCCCGTCACCTTTTGGGAAAAATTTATAAATAACTAGTGTAACACATTTTTAGTGTAAATTGTAAATTTGCTATTTTGTAGCATTAAAAACTGGAAACTGCGTACATAATAGTATCGAAAAAATTTACTTTAAAAGGTCATTTTTGGTTTTAAGTAATGTTTTTAATTTAAAGGTGATTACTTTTAAAGCACAATGCAGGTATATTATTTATTACTATAATTTTTTGTGCGGGTATTGTAAAATAGTTAATATATAGAATGTAATCGGTGGAGCTACGGGAGGCAGAACTGACATGGAATGAGGCGTAGACTATGTATGTTTCAGTTAGGGGAGCGGACAAATGAATAAAAAAATTATGTGTAATAAAGAAAGGCAGTCTGGAAATTCTGTTCCATTTAAAGTGATAAAGTTTATCTTCATTATTTTTTAAATGCACTACCTTCACCTTTTTTCTGTGATTCTTCTTCGTAGTATTAATACAGTGGAATGGTTTGCAGCAACAATAACTTGAATCTCGATCTCCACTCTTCTCGATCTTCTGCAACCCTCTTTAGCTCAACATAAGAGCTGCAACTCATGTCCTCTAACACTTGCTGCAAATACTCCCATCTAAGGCGCCCTCTGCAGTTTCTACCCTCAACCATCCCTTCCGCAATGTCGTGAAGAAGACCATCGTGGCGCATGATGTGACCGATCGCCTCTCTGAGATGGTTCTTACTAGGTGTCTATCTTCCTTGATTATGCTGAGAACCTCATTGTTCGTTACGTGGTTTCTCCAGGAAATTCTTCTATAAGACCACATCTCAAAGGCCTCTAGACTTTTCTTATCACATTCAGATAAGCACATTTGCTCTAAATTCACAGCATACAGTAGCAGGAATCTTTAGCAGCCACTAATGCTAAAAAAAATGTAATGATAGAGCATAAAATGTAAATATTAATAAAAAGGAATTTTGATAAATTACAATATTTTCTCAGCTCTAATTTTAAGGTACTGATAATGATATTGATGGCTTTCGAACAGTCTTCAAAGGTGCATTCAATTCCAATTGATGGTTTTCTGAGGAAAAACAGGTTGTTCTAGGAATAAAGCGATGCTACGTTTTTTAGGCTTGTCATTTTAAAAAACTGTCGACTATTGAACATATTCAGGGGAACTTCAGTACTACGTTTGACTGATGTTGTATGTTGTCAAAGTTGTTATATTAGCTAATTAATCTTTGGATTAAATATTCATGAAATTATGCTCTTACTATTTGTAAAAGCAATATTAAATTAATTTGTATTGATATTGTTTTATTAATTAATTAATTTATTATTGTCTACTGTTGTATGTAAATAGCCAAATTTATTTTCTTACAATGTAAATATATACACATAAACACATTACTTAAGATACTCATTGTGTATTTATATTCATGATAATTCTGTATGTTAACTTTATTTGATTAATGTGGGATGTGAGCTATAAAAAATAAATTAACCCAAAAAAGAGCTCTCACAAGATATTGAATAAATGGTTCACTATATGGTCGTATTATTTAAAGGGTTGATATAATGAATGTAGTACACTATCTAATGGACCAGACCCAGTCTCAGGTTTGTATGCACTCTTTCATTTTGTTAAGTTGGCAAATTCATACAATCCAGCATCAGATTTGAGTTCTTTTATAGTAGTCTTCTTCGTGTCAGCGACGTCAAATTATTTTTCCAGTATCTGGCAACATCGATAGCTCGTTTGTTGCCCAGCATTAGGTCCTGAGATGTGCATCTTGTTGGGCACATGGAGCAGCATCTTAGGTGAGGCGGTCTGCAGGTCTCCACTGTCACACAATAGTGTCTCTCCCTGCCGAAGCATTCCCCACCGCTCGAGGTTGTCCTTTGTTCTACCAACTCCAGTTCTTAATCTGTTCAGGGATTTCCAGGTCCGTCTTTTATAGTAATAATGATACTAAGAAAATGAAGTATAATTTTGAAGGATTCACCTAAATAATTGATCTTTATTAGAATTTTTAATATTTCACATGTTTTTGCCCCAAGTAACTAATACCCTTTACCTACTTTCAGTGATTGTAACATTTGTATTAGTTCGCATTCTCGTAAATATAATTTCTTTAGTCACATAGTCAGGCATCATGCTAAATTAACTCGAGTCTATACTCCCTCTATGGAATATGTGTCTGTTTTTTAAGTAAATTGTTTAAATGTGCATTAAAACCAAACGAGGATTCGTCCACGTACTCGACCTCCTTAGAAAGTCATTAAATCAATCAGTGATAATCGTAACGAAAAATAAAACAGCTGATAGTTTTTCCGATAGTTTATTTTACACCACAACACTTCTGTCATTCATACAATGCGTGGTTCAGCCAACTTAAAAAAAACGTCTCCCCGTCCACGTGCACAGTTAGAACTTCATGCGATGGGGGTACTGCGAGGAGCGCAGACCAAACATGGCGCAGAGGTACTGGCGCAGGACCTTGCGGTCCGGGTGCTTCTTCAGTATTCCCAGCAGGGCGTCGTCCACTGTCTTCTGGTCGGTCTTGCGCTGCTCAGGCGCTACGTATTTCTGAAACGACAAAACATATACTCATTAGAATGATCTCATAGGTTTTCAACCAAATTTAGAATATGATGGTAATTGAGTCGTACAGAGTGTGACGAACTTCTTAGCTGATGGCTAACTACCTGAAGACACCAGGTAATAATAAGTCATCAACTCCAGGAATGGCAGTTGAAATATCAATGAGAACAAAGTCGCCACCATCAGCTCAACCCAAGAATCACAATTCTATTTATTTTCTTTACATTCTTTGATTTCCTTTTTGATGTACATTTTGATTGATCAAATGTAGTTTTATTTATCGTACCTTTTTCTTCATAAAAATTCGTGGAATGCAAACAAAGATCCAATGAAGTAGTTGTGTAATGGGTTTTGCAAACTTTAATTAGGAATTATGAGGCAAGTGAGCGGTCACGAAAACCTTCCAATCTGCAGTTGCTCAAGATATTAAGTAGTTAGGAAATATTTTCTCCAGATGCCAAATGACTATGAAGTTAAACCTGCCTTATGTTTCAAGCCCATGAGTTATTTGAGGGTTTTGCAAGGTCATTAGGAAGTAATTGAATATAAGATGTACTTGCAATGTTTCAGTATAAAGAACTGTCTTCTTGGCAACAAGGCATGAACTGTTTTAGCCGACATAACTGTAAGATGGTAATTTGTGGCAAAAGTATGCTACAACTTAGAATCAAATATGGAATATCTATTTCGCCATTAAATGAAAATCATTTAATTTATTAGAAAGGTTAATAAAGACACAATGTAAGACCAATAATAAATAAATTGCTTTGAATGTGTTTAATCCCTTAGAAATTAAAAAATAAATGAACCTGTCCCTCAATTTCCACAAAGTATATTCTTATTGTAGCTTCATTGGTGCTGTATAATTAAGCAACATATTGACTCTTACTCTGTTTTGCAAGCGATCCATAAAATTTATTTTAGTTGCTAACAAAATTACTTCTTTCGGCATAAATGTTACAAATATTATTGCAAGATATAAAACGAGTAATTAAAAATTATGTATTTGTTTCTTGCTTACGAAAATGAAGAATTAAATTTTTCAAGTTAAAAGATTGCAATACAATTTGCGTCGCTGTAACTAATATCAAGCTTAAGTCAAGGATAAACGCTGAATGACGAGAAGAGACATAGGAATGCATACAGTTGGATTCGCCTAGAAATGGACTCGCCCAGGTAAATACTCCGGCACACGGGCGAACAATCAAATACAATTGGCGAGAACATTGTTTATGTTGATCATATCCAATTATTATGACTAAGTATGTAAATTGAGGGAGAGGCATATTCCATTGGATCTGTATTTATTTTTATATTGTTTTCATTAGTTTTTGAAAAATGTTTTTTTTGGATATTACTATAAATATGGAGAGCTAAATATAATTGAAATTAAAACAGATTCAATAAAGGATCGCAAGTGTTGAGATGTGAGCTTACGTCTTTCTTGGGGGTGAAGATGTCCTCTCCCTCTTTCCTCTTGACGGAGCGCTTGGCAGACTTCTTGTTCTTCTTGAAGTAGGCGTCGGTCAGGTGCTCGGGCAGCTTCACCGAGGAGATGTCCAGGCTGCCGGAGGTGCCGATCACGAAGCGCTGCGAGATGCGGCGCATGGGGCAGCCGTTAACCTAAAACACAAATTAATTAAGGTTAATATAATAAGTCATTTTCTTTAAAATTATTTTATTTTATTAACGGCCTAGGCCAATACATAAGGTTTTAAAATAGAAAATACAATAAATGAAATGGTAAAACAGAACAATATAATAGCTAAGACAATACATTCAGACAAAACATATCCATGAGTAAAAAAAAACAGATCTAGTACATTAGTAGAGGGATCTGCGAAATGCTGGAAGGTCCACCCCGAAAAAGTCCAAGTCACTAGAGGAGTTAACCAGTCTACACATTCTTAACATAGGATTATTAAGAGATATTGAAATAAAAATATAATTAATAAACTGCACTAGCAGAATGTTATAAATTATTTTATAATATGTATATAAGTAAGGAAGTTTTTCATCTGTGGATCCTATGACGCTTACCTACATATGGATAAGCGCTGCATGTACCAGACATTCACGCATCATCATCATCACTACAGAAATTCACTATGAATGGGTGGTATTCACGGGACGGCTTTCGTCAATCACCAATTTTGGTTAATAGGCTATGACTGGGATTTTACAGGTGAAGGATCACAAATTCACACCAACACCAAGGGTATTTTAGAGCTCAGAAATCGATTATAGATAAAAATAATAATAAAAAAACTCCGATGGGGATCGATCCCATGATCACTGAGCTATACCCAACCATATATATGATGTATATTAAAAGTCAATGAAAATGCCTTGGTCCTATTGGGTATGCAGATCTGGCAGATACAAATATTAACTGTAGAACAAGAACTTTTTGGTAAGAAAACATTTTTTTTATCTCCTATAATACTATATTCTCTCTCTATTTAGAACTTGTGCCCAGAGATGATATACCATCATTTGTTAGTTTTTATATTATGTTAATACCAACATTTTTTATGAGGCGTTAGGCATTTTTCAGTATTCCCGGTATTAATTTCAAGGGATGCGGCACTTCCAGCACTTCTATAGGCTGATCACCACTAATCTGTACCACGGCAATGATCAGAATGAGGTGAGTTGTGTTACATACTTGTAGAACGTAGTAACCTTGTGGTTTGTCACATTTAAATAATAAATCAAGTAAAGCCTTGTGTGAAACCACTGATTTTCTCAACTCTCAAAGAAACTCAGTGGTTTCATATAGTTTTATTGTTTGAGTTGCGTTACCTTGAAGGGTCCGGTGACGAGCAGCAGGCCCGAGTCGAGCACCTTGAGGAGCACCACTCGCTTGCCCTTGTGGCGGCCGGCCAGCAGGATCAGCAGCGCGCCGGGGACCAGGTTCTTGCGCGTGTAGCGGGTGTGCTTGCTGAAGGTGTTCTTGAAGGTGGGGGAAGGCATTCTGCAAACAGAACAACACCACATAAGCAACCATTGCTTCATCAGCACAACAAGTTAAGTCTAAAGCCGGTCTCGCATCCAAAAAACTAGGTCTTAGTTATAGTATTTCAATGACAAACTTCTTACTTTGTATAAAAGACAAAACTGCCCTATTCTTGAATGCGGCAGTCAACTTTGGGTTGGAGCCTAAAATACCTTCTTAATTTAATTGATTCAATAAAAAAAAAAATCTTTTGATAAACAATAACACTTTTACGTTTAACCTGCAATCAATAGAACACAGGCGTAAGATTGGTTCACTTATCCTGTCCCATGTGCCCGACTAGCTGCACATCAAGCCCTTATGCTGGGCAGCACACAGGCTATCCATGTTAACAGATATTGAGAGACTCCAGCAGGGAGAGTCACTACTGTGTGACTTTTGTAGACTTGCAGACAGCCTCACGCCTAAGATCCTGCCCCATGTGACCAGTTGCACATCAAGACTTAATGCTGAACAGCACACAGGACATTAATGTTGACAGATATTGGACTCAAACAAATTGACGACACTGAAACGAAGAATAACATAACAGATGGCCTTTGTTCTCACTTGTTCTGGGTCGGGTAGAAAGTCTTGCGCTTCTTCAACAGAACGGTGCGAGTTCCTCCGTTCTTATCTCCGTTGATCTTCTTCTCGACGCTGACGGCCTGCTTGGGCTTGATGGCCTTGGGGGTCTTCTTGCCCAAGAAGCGGTACACGGCCTGCAATACACAACACATCAATATTAACAGAGTTCTACTGGCAATCAGTGTCTATATACCGTAATGAATTAACCCTTAAGAGTGCTGACCGTCGAAATATCGACTCTATTGCTGCGCGTAAAGTGCAGAAAAAGAATAGTGATATTTTGAACCCTTAATCAAAACGGTGGTTTTGGTACGAAAAAATGTTCCACACTTCCACGGGTTAAGAACTTACATCAGGATTACCACAGTGCAGCTGGCAATAAGTGTCTAGTTTATATACAACTAGGTCATTCAATAGATTGACAATTTTGTGCACTATTTTAGAAATATATTAATTATTTTTTACCTTATGCAAATAAATAAGTAATAATAATATAATAAAGATATTCTTGAGTTTTATTTATAATTTGAATAAATTGATACAGTGATTTTTACCAGAATGCCAGTAAACTGAATGCTTAGGTTTATTTTACATAATTATATTTCTAAATGATTGGTTTTTCAATTGATGTTTCCGACAAGTCTAGGTCTATTTTCAATAATGTTAAAAATGGACCTGACCTCCAGACACTGTAACATTTAATGAAGTATGTTGGATATTGCGTGCAGGTTGTGGTTGTGTGCGTGAAGGTTTACAGCGATACTCATGAGACTGCATTTCAAAGAGATTTTAAATGTGTGTAATGAACTAGCGAGGCTCGCATTATTTAGATGACAATTTTAATAGTTTCGGTGATAATTTTCACTACATTAATCAGAACTTATATTGAATAGTCACAATTTAAATATTAGTCATATTATTTGGTCAACCTAACCAAACTTGATGGAGATACCATTGTATATTAATTTTATTCTAACTGTATAACATTTATTATGATCGTTAATCTTTTTATTTTGGCCAAAAATGGAATGTTATTCTAAATAAAAGTTGATTTAAATCCTGACCATTTATCGTGTTGCCCACTAGAAATATAATGTATTGGGAAGGCAGAGCTGACATGGGACTAGGAGAAGAGCAGAGCTCAGTATGGGCAGCTCGTGACGAGCATACGCTACAGTTATGGTAGTGGACAGGGGATGATCATGGATGTTTGTACCTTCTTGTGGAACATCCTGGTCTTGGAGAAGCGCACGATGCCGCTGCCGAGCTCGTAGTTGCGTCGCTTGCCTTGCTTGACTTTGGGCTTCTTCACGCCGGCCGGGGCCGCAGCGGCTGCAGCGGGCTTGGCCACCGCCTTGGGTTTAGTGGGCGCCATCTGTACATAACAAACAATATTATAATCAGATATAAAAATCCGGGCGGCACAGTAGAATGCAGCAGTAGCCTGGATGCGAAAGGCGGAGGATGAGCGCTTCACCAAAGGGACTTAATTGTGCTTTGGTATGATGCAGGTGTGCGGCGGTTAAAGTCTAGTCCAAGTATTATTACAACTAATTGAATGTGAAGCTTATTATGACAGCAATAAAAAAATACACAAGTGGTTCTGAAGATCATCAAACAGTAGTACATCAAACTTTCAAAAACGATTTAAGAGATATTTGTATCTTTTATACAATTATCGATATGGTATAATTAACATTTAGTGATCCTGACTATCATTTCTCATCATTAGAGTAACTATTTCACGAGTAAAAATGCTAATTTCCACACTTCATTTTAGTCAGTATTTATACATAATACGGGAAAGTACAAATGTTATAAGATAACCAGTTGCCGTGCTAGTTTAATGGAACATAACCTAAACCAGATTTTAATACATTTTAGGTTTAAAAATTCACATCTTTCAACAATATTCAGCTCACTTGTAGGTTTTTACTATGTTACTTATTGCATATAAATGTTTGAATAATAAACACTGTTTATGTAATAAAAAAGTGAGAAAACTGACATTTTTAATATGACAATCTGTAATGATGAATGGTACTAGAGGACCTTCAACTGTCATTTAAAACATTTTTATTTTTGTTAGTTTGATACACACCATTGAAGTGTTTTTCCTTAATCGTAAGGCCGATTGAGCAACCAAAATTTACCGCTAAAGCGATAGACTAACTATACATATGAAATTGTATGTAAAAACGTAAATTATACAGAACACTAAACTTTTAACGCGAGAGAAATAATCACTATTGTTTTAGCAATTAGATCAAAAGGTGTTGTGACATTGTTAAAACGTTATAAAGTGATTCTAAGTGCTGTAGCATTGCATTCGAAGGCAGTCAGTGTTTTGACATAAGACAGCTACACTTAGAGGTTAAGTTTTTTTGGTGGCACTTTATCACGATATATCCAAATAAATATAGTGCAGTAAATGCACAGAACGTGCCGCAAATTGATTCTAAGTAATCCTCACTCATTTCACTTTGCATAATAAAGAATGTGTTGACAATTAACGTTTCGCCACTCCACGTTGATGGAACTTTGCGGCAATGAAAACATGCAGAGAAGGGATCGGTTTTTAAAGGCGAAGACGGCCATCCACCCGGAAAATACACTGACGTATGGGTAAAGCGATGTGTTTACATTTTAAATCGGGTTTAACGGCACTCAATCGGGCTTTTTTGATATAGGATTAAACGGATTCATTAGAAAAGTTAAAAACCATCAACTCACTGGGAATCGCGGTGATCAAAAAGAAGAAATACTAGCGACACCTAGCGAAAATTAAACAAACTCTAGTGCTGCCATATAAATAAATGCCAAATGAATATTATTATTTAATTTTTTAATTTTTATTAGAATATTATTTTATTATTTCAATATTCTAATCTACTTTTATAGATCATTGACTATATTACAATATTATCATTACTTAAATATACATACACTATACATAAAATTCTTTTTTTTTTCAACGCGTCAATCCAAGCACAAAAATAACGGCAGAAGCGGGATGCGAACCGCGGACCTTGGAATCCACATATGCCCAGGTATTCATACCGCTCGGCGAATCACGCCATTACTGTGCCCAGACTGACTGCGGTGAAACTAGTATTTATAGCATTGTTAGCATCGTACGACAGATGTCGCCATAGTATATATTCAAAGTATGTATATTTTTATTATTATTCTATCAGTCTTCATTTATTCACAAGAACCAAACTATAGATATACAAGAAGGTAAAATTATCCATCAGTAACACAGGTAAATGATTGGTTATAAAGTCCGAGTCGGAACTATAATTAGTCGTTTCACATCCATTCAGTCTATAGTTTGGTTCGAGACCCGAGTGGTACTTACTAAAATAAATAGACTGCCGGAAAGTAATAATATTAAGCTTGTGAATAAATGAAGACTGATAGAATAATAATAAAAATATACATACTTTGAATATATACTATGGCGACATCTGTCGTACGATGCTAACAATGCTATAAATACTAGTTTCACCGCAGTCAGTCTGGGCACAGTAATGGCGTGATTCGCCGAGCGGTATGAATACCTGGGCATATGTGGATTCCAAGGTCCGCGGTTCGCATCCCGCTTCTGCCGTTATTTTTGTGCTTGGATTGACGCGTTGAAAAAAAAAAGAATTTTATGTATAGTGTATGTATATTTAAGTAATGAATATTATTATTTTATCTCTTGGGTTGGCATCATATTTATTAAATATTTTTTTAATCTTAATATTTATACATATTTTTTAAAATTTATATTTATATATTTATTCTATATAAATACTGAACCTGTTTATTTTAATTTAAATATTTGCTAATTACGTGTAAAAAAATATATTTACTTGTATTGCATTTATAAAATCTAATATAATTATTTAACTAAAACTTGAAAACTACAAATAAATATTAAAGAAGTCTTGTTTATAAATTTGTACTGTTAATTTATTTTTGGATCAAAGTTATTGTTTTTGAGTTTGCGTGTATAAAAGATATTATAATTTGGTTTCGATATCTTTTTTTGCCTGAAATAAACCAAAAAAACTTAGTTGTAAATAAAAAAAAAATCATTTAATATTTTAATATTATGTTTTAATTTTTTTGTCGGTCGGCATAATCAAAAAGCTTTGTAGAATATGAGTTTTTTTTTATTAATAGTGAGTAACTAAAGTGACGTTCAACTTAGATTCTAATGATCTAGTCCATTATTTTGTGGACTCAAATAAATTATATGTTTGTTTATTGCTTTACAGATCTAAATAATGCTTGAAAATTGAAGCGTGGCAGCATTATTTAGCCATAGTTCTTTAACGTATGGCAGCACTTAAGTTTCCTTTCACTGGCTTCATCGGCGGGCTCTTTAAAACAAGTGTTTATATGAAGAAAAAATAAATATGAACATTATTAAATAATGAATCGATTGAATAAATAATTATAAAGATATATAAATAAAATAAAATGGCATCTTGTAAATATATTACTATGTAATATCTAAGAAAATTTGCTTCTTATTTGCGGTGACGTTTATATGAGAACGATCGATAATATGAACAACAAGTCTCGATCTCAATCGAGAGCAATATCCGTGTGACAAACGTCAGAGATGGTAAAATATTCGTGCTTCAAATTTTCTCGCACGAAATAATCAATTGTGGTTGTTCTTTTGATTGATTTATTGTTAAGATACACGGCTGATAAATGGCTGAAGGGACGTACGAGCACGCTTGTATGAGGGCGGAGCTCCTGGGGTTAGAGAAGCCCAATAAAGAAGACTTCGCCAGGAGTAATCCTCCGAGTTCATTGGCAGACAGCGAGAAACTACAAGCTGCACAATTTGAAGTTAGTGAAAAGAACTATGTATATGCGGCCGCACCCTTCATGAAAAAACACTTCTCATTTATTCACTTTACAAACGTTTTTTTTGTAATAGTTTCGTCTTTGTCCGTCAAAAGAAATATTTTTTGTGGGAATATGTAGTAAAAATATTATAATTTCGCATTTCAAAATATTTTCTATTATTTCAACTCTGCCTAAAATAATCTAAACTAACTAATCTTATTAAGCCTGTAATAAATTAAAAAATATATATATTCTGACGAAAGTTGATTCAAATTTTAACCATAAATTTATTTAAATTCTGACCATTTCTTTAGTTGCTTTTTAAATATGAACAGTCTTAGTGGTAACGCCCTTGATTGCCATACCAAAAGTCGTGGGTTCGATCTCTGATGAAGATATATTTATTTTTTAAATCTATTTCTAAGCTCTATAAATACTCACGGTTGTTGTAAATTAGATTACTTATCGGTAAAATGCCAGTCATAGCCTATTAATTAAAATATGTGGCTGATGATAATCGTCTCGTGTACACAACACATTTAAAGTGTATTTCTGTTAAAAACATTGTAGATTATGCATAAATGTCGGTCTGCGGATCAAGACTTCACATGCAGCGTTTAGTCATATGTAAGATGGTAAGCGTTAGAGAATCCACATGAGATTTGAGTGTAGAACTATCAACTGTACATAATTCTACATCTTCGTATATTTTCTTCATTGTATGACGCTTGCCGTTTTGCTGAGGTGGGTAAAGCGCTGCATGCGGAGCGTTGAATCCCCAACGTCATTAGATTACATCTCGCAATTGACGGCATTGGAGAGCTCTCATAACATCTGTGTTTCCTCTTTTGTACGATTGGGATCTTTTCATGAAGTAGATTAATTAACACTTTCAATCTTTAAACGCACACAACCACAACACATCACTTTTACAAGCAGCGTCCAGCCGGCCTGCTGTAGCGTCATAACCCACTGGATACTCAAACTAATATATAGGTGTTATTCTGTGTTTGTTCATATAAAAATTAAAATAATTATTTTGAAACATAAATTCATTTACATGGAGTCATGTATCAGGTACCAATAATTATAAATATCCTGTCTCGCCTTTCTACATTTTCCAGGTCCATCAATGGTTCAAAAATATTACATTATTTTGTATTTTTAAAATCAGTTTTTGCTATTTTTCAGGAAGTTTCACTTCAAAACGAGGAACTCAAAAATGTCGGTGGCGGCCTCACAGAACTTAACACCATCTTGTCAGGAACTCAGAGGAGACTGAATAAACTCAAGGTAAGCATTAAAATCAATTAATTCTAAACAACCACCATTACCTTTTATTAAAATTATCCCTAATATGTAATGTATAAGTATGGAATTCAACGGCGTATATACACTGATACCGGTGGTCGCCATCTTGCGTCAATGGGGATCGTACTTCAGTAGCGCCGCTAATTATTAGTAGCAGACCAGAAAACCGTGCGGTTTAGAGGCAGATGTGGAGTAAAGTACCTCTCCACGTGGCCCCGCCAGACTGCCGCATACCGCGCTTGAGAGGGGGTCAAGGTTGAGTCGATCCTGATTTTGGATCCCTCTTCTGGCTGCAGTTCAGTCTCGCGGCATTTGAATTAATGCATGCCATATTTTTAAGTCCAAATTTGTATTTTTGTTGTAGCTTTTAAATAAACAAGAGTAAAATCAATGTCGTCGCTTTAATCAATTTACCCTTCGCCTTCGTATCACAGGTGAAATGATAAAAACGAAGATTTAATCAAATCCTTCAGGTAGATGATTTCTTCACGGAAGGTTTTAAAATTTCATCTCTGTAGGATGATTTTCCTAAGAAAGGAAAGTGATTTGATCCGAATGTAGATTGTAATTAACGAAGAAGTGATTGTCTTGCTCAGGGAGTTTGCGGCAGCCTCACTGACCTGCTGAGGAACAAACTGGGAGGCTCCAAGGACAACATTTCTTACTCTACAGACCCCAGCTATCTCCCAGGACCAGCCAGCAAGTGAGTCGTCCTAATCTTCTTAATCTACAGATTCACCTTCTTTCATGGTTTACATATAAACCATGTTGTATATAAGATAATTTATCTTCATTTAGGTTGTTTGTTAATTTAAAAGATACAGCGCTTCTGAGAGAGATATTTCACCTGTGGATTCTACGACATTTACTATATTTAAGATTGCTTATATATTATAGTGCTATATGTGGAGCGTAAAGCATGTTTATGAATTAACTTATCTGGGTCAAATAACAGGCAAATATATACAATTGGGAAGGGCATCATTTGGAAATATAAATATATTTTTTAAGCGAGAATTCCGTTGTATCGAAAAACATGTACGTATATGCATCCTTGTAGTACATATTCATTTATGGCGCAGAGACGTGGAATCTAACAGCAGGTTTTACCTATAAAATAAAGGTCACCCACCGTGCCATGGAGAGAGAGTGTCTCTAAAAGATAAAATCCGAAACGAGGATTTGCAAAGAAACACTCAAGTAGTGGACGCTACCGAAAAATAGGCACACACAAGTGGAAATGTGACATATCTGTCAAAGAGACGACGGTTCATGAGGAAGAAACATGTTTTAGTGGCCCAGAACAGTGAAAAAAACTAATGTTTTAAGAAGAATATCGGGAAGAACCTGGTCCAAGCATGATCAAGAAGGGTGGAGACTCATGCGGGAGGCCTACGTTCAACAGTGGACGTACACATGCTGATGGTTAACAAAGTTGGCTTTAGGTTTTCTTTTTTAGTCCCAGTCTGATATTTCAATTTTGTACCCACAAAACCTACCTCCTCCAAGCACTATTGCGCATCTCTCGCAATTTGCACCAACAGCTAACCACTAATCTTAACGCTTTTTGCGATTCAGCAACAAATCACCAAAGAAGGCAACCCGAGACACGCTTATAGTATACTAACATCAACAAAACTACTCTGGGTTCAGTTAGTTGTTGCACTGTGCGCTACATCATAGTCGTGGGAGGGCCTTTAACCCGTATCAAAATGTTTGCTTTTTTCCGAGCGTCCTTTGAGATGTGTGCCATCCGGACATCAATAAAGCACTGGAAAGGTGGGCAAAGCGTGCATAGATTTACTTTGCTTAAGTCTGAGTAAACCTGATTTGTGAAATGTTTTTTAGGTCAGGAGCAGCCGCTGGTGGGACTATTAATCAAGCCCTGGATGACCTGGACGCCATGAAGGAGGCACAATCCCAGCAAGTCATGTCGCAGGTCGACAAGCTCGACGCCCTCCTCAACAAGGCGGACAACGCGCAAGCTTCCATGGATCACCAGAACAAGCAAATGAAGAAATTCCTCAAGTAGACATCATCAATTATTACAAGTTCTTCTTAAGACACGGTGATTTCCACGCGGATGCAAATTACACACATCAAATACGTGATTAAGAGGCGTATTCGCAAGGTTGAATATTCTAATACCCACATGCAGAGACATTTTTTAAGATTTGAGTTGAGTCAAGGGCTGAAGTGTCCTAACTTTAATCATCCTAAAGCAAATAAAGACCTTGTGGCAACACCATCGTCAGCGTTTTGTAGGGCCTTTTGGCGTTGAAGGTTATAGCGTGTCCTGATGTGCCTGGCTTCGGAGACTGAGGTCGCATGTCCGTATGGTGTTGCCACAACCTTCAGTAATGCCTCTAAATACGCGTTTTTGTCTATAAGCTCCATGCAAATAATCTGCACTCATGGAACCCATCGTGTGTGCATTAAGATTTCTTCAACTGCTACTTGTTTAATATTTGTTCTTTAGCTGAAGCTTATAGTTGACATAAATATATCATCGCCTTCCATAAACAGTTTACGTCGCTGCAAAGTTTGATTTTATGATATCGGACGACATTTCATTTACGGTTCTTGGACGCTATTCTGAAAACACTTTTCTCCATCGAATGCTACATCTTCAAGCTCTAGAATCTAGAATCTAGATCGATGACAGATCTTTGATATTAATGGTTAGAACAAGGTGAATAATTTGACTGTGAAATATCGCAAAATATTGCGCCTATATAATACCGAAAATAAAAAGGAGAATCGTGGAAATTAAATTGTGGATTAACTTTTTACTGATTTATGTGAAATAATTATTAAAAGTGGAGGTTGTCACACATATTTATTATTTTTATTTTAGGTATTTAATGACACCTTTAATATGGAAGGGGATATGAAATACCTTATTAAAAAGAGAAAGAGAAGCGTTTTAAAAAGCATTTTTTTCGGTTATTATTCATCTAACGATGTGTTGTTATTAAGGACTCATTTTTTAAAATTTAACCTTACATCGTTGCTTTTTATTTTTTGTTCCGATAATGAGTGACTTAAGTGGCGACAATTCTTCATCCTCGGTTTTATTCCATTACGTAATAGGTCAATGGTTGTTTTGTTTTTAGGCACAAATGTTGTGTCGGTATTTAAAGGGTTAATAATTAACGAATTTAATTTTTAATAATTGACATTACAATCACGTTTAGACGTTAATTTTAGAAAAAATATTATTATAACGCATAAAGTTGAGCGGTTTATTTTTTAAATATTGCCATTAAGATAATAGTCCAGGGGAATAAGTCTTATGGAATATATGTGTCAAGTCCTAAACATACCATCATCAGTCTGTGTCCGTTAAATGTTAAGATTAGACATCCCGCATGAGTTTTCAAAAAGTCATAAACGATAGCAAGTAAAAAGGACATCTCACTGCAAGACATAGTGTAACACAAGGATTCGTTTAAAAGACATTAGACTTCCATACAATGGGTATTTTCAATATCTCGATTATACAAAACCGCTCGATTTTTTCGGTTTCCTAAAATAATAATTATAGATTTTATATTCCTTGTAGAATAGATATGTGGTGCTTGCATTGTTGTTGACAATAAACATTATTCTTCTTCTTCCTTCAACAAATTGGGGGTGATAGGTATTTATTTGCACTTCATTTAAATTTAAACAAATTTTGTACAGTGATTCTATTATTTACTACTAAAATAAATGATCAAATTACTACAATGTTTCCAAGACAATAAAAATAAAAATTTAGCTAACTTATTATCGTTCGGTTCTTGATCATCATTCCGAAACTTTCCTTCCGCAACGATGATTATGTCTTCAGTTGATTAGGTCACTTTAATTCGTTTCTTAATATGCAATATTCGACCTTCCTGTGGTAGGTAAAGCAATAAAACATCATTCAGAACAGAAATGTATGGGTAAATAAAATAAATATCTTCTCCCCAAATTTGTTGAGAGCGTATTTTTTATTAAATGTATTTAAATTGATACAAATTATATAAGTCCTCCAAAAATATTTAAACATACCTAACCTACCTATGAAATCATTATGATAACTAATGTCTATTTAAAGTGTTATTAACTACCATCAACTTAACAAGCCAACAGGACTTATACTTTCAAAATACTACATGAAAAAAGCTTATGTTATCTTACTAACTTAAGGTTCACTATAAGTAAAAGAAATCAAAGAGAGACAAGAAAGATAGCAAAGAAGGTCCGCGTGTCCTTAATCAATGACAAAGAATGAAATAAATTAGTCCATATTATTTATATAGTTTCAGGTCAATTTAAGATTAAAAAACAGGCCTTTTGTGTTATATTCCTGGACTCGTCTTTTGTGTTATATTCCTGTAGTCGTCTTTTGGCTCCAGTTCCTAAGCAGTGCTGCTGACTTATTAAGTCTATGCTAAATACCTATTTAATGTCTTTGCAATCATTATTTATAAACGATTGATTGAAAATATGTATCTTACTATATATAACAAACACTTTTATCATGATATTGTGATAATTCGTCTCATGTAAAGCTTGGAAGTGGCAAAGTTGCATACAATAACAATGACAGACAAAAACATTTGGTGCTGCCTCCTAGAAAGGTTTCAGAAGCTTTGTAGGTAAGCTAATGTAATAGCAAACCAGTATTTGTTAATTCTCACCACATTACATGCGAGTTATTCTTGCTAGTTTAATTTTCCTACAATGCTTCTAAAACATTTCTATGAGTTATTAGTGACAACACTGGCAACGTTTCTTCAAGTGCATAGACAAAGATAAACTTATCCTCAAAAGATGATTTCGTAGATCGCTTATAAAATAATATATTCATAAGAAATGTACACAAAATATGATTAGCAATAATTCTTTTAAATTTAATATTTCATGTATATTGTACAAAAACACATAGATACCTTTATCAACGTCATAGGCTCTTCCAAATTAAAATTGTTTTTTAATCAAATTAAACAGTAATGTGAAACAAGATTGTAAAATATAAATTTAAAAGTAAGCCATAAGAGCATCCATACAAGACATACTAATTTTTGTTGCCTCAATTATTAAGAAGAATGATATGTTTAATAGACATAAACATTTGTACAGATGACTCTTTGTTTATTGCTCGTGTAAAAGAATCATAATAATATTTTCTGGTGTTGCAAGCATACGAAAACCGTTTCAACTAATTTATTTTGACAGCCAAATTTGAATATTTCAAATTATTATATCCATAACTGATACACCAAATAATTCACGGCAAAAATCATCTTACAAATAAATGGTAGACGCTAGGATTAGGATTCGATCCACGAACATTTGCAACCATGTTAATTTCATTACAAGTCGCTAGACACAATGACTATATAATTGTTATGTTGTCTGATTTTTGATGAGAGAGATGTCATATAAGATGATGTTTGCTGTGAATTTATGTTTATTTTAGGCTTTGAATATTTGTATACATTTTATTGGTTTATAAATGTGAGAATATTAAATATATTCTATAAATCCACCAAATATTATATTATTTCGTATTTATATAATTTGATATGATTATAGGTTTATTAACTATTCAATATTTAACAACATACAGAAATAATTGGAAACCTTAGAACTGTGAATTAAAAATAAAACAAATGCCTAATTTTTAAATTAATTTGTTTTTAAAATTCCAATATTCAAATAAATTTCCTTAAAAGACTTGTCACTTTCCATTTATAATTAATTTATAAAATATTTTGAGGAGTCTGTGACAGTGATAATCTATATAGATTATATTTTGTATAGAATTTTTCAAATACACCCATAATAATATGGTGATTATTTAATATAATTCTATGGATTTATTTATTGTTAGTTTCTTTATATACAAACAGGAAATAAATATATATATATATATATATATATATATATATATATATATATATATATATATATATATATATATATATATATATATATATATATATATATATATATATATATATATATATATAAGAAGATGTTATATTAATTGTGGATTCTAATATGATGCTGGATGTTTTAAAGATAAAGAGTGTTTCTAATATTCACGTATCATCATTTAAGCTCTTCAAATTGTTTTGTGGATTACCAGTAAGGGTATGAGTCTCTAATTAATACTAAGCAACTTATTATTTTGTCAGTATTTAATTTTATGAATGGCCAGTAAATATTAAGGAAATGGTCAGGAGTAAATACATAAAAAAAGTCAATAAAAATAATGAATTGGCAGTAAATGGTTAATGAATGGTAATCTATAATATATTAGGTTAGGTTTCCATTTTATGTGATAATTATTCATAGTCTGGTCATAAATTTGTATTATATGACCATCTACTCACTAGCTGTCAAGCTTGAACTAGCCATTTATTTTCAAAAACTAATAATTTAATTCAAATATCGACCATTTTACATTAATTAGTTGCTGTATTAAATATATAACATTTTAATTTTATAAAATACCACATTCACATTTATAAAGTTGAGACTGCCAATTGATTTGATCAACTGCCTGAAAATTCTGAATACTTATTTGCAAATATTATAAAATAGTAACACGCAACACAGCGATGGAGTTGATTTGATTGATTGATATTTTTCTGCTGCCAAATGATTATTTTTTACTTACCTTCTTAGGTATATATTACTGGCCGTTTGCTAAATAAAAACTGCCCATTAAGTGAATCAAATGACTGCCAAAAAAATTAGTTGCTTTTTTTTAGTGTTGGTGTACAAATAATAATTTTAATAAATATTTATTAACTTAAAGCTTTGTGATTTCAAAATAATGTTATGATTATTATAAAAATATATTGTGAATTGAAATAAAATCTTATATTATCATTAGTTTTTTATATAAAATTACTACTATAATGTATCGAAGCAATAAAGTGTTACTCAAAAATATATATTTGACTTTAAATTGACCTACTTTTATTCAATGTCTGAAAGTGATAAGAAAAGACCAGAGGCCTTTGAGATGTGGTCTTACAGAAGAATTGTCAGAATTCCTGGAGAGACCACGTCACGAACAATGAGGTTCTCAGCATAATCAAGGAAGATAGGCACCTAGTAAGAACCATCTTAGAGAGGCGATCAGTAACATCATGGGCCACGGTGGTCTTCTTCGCGACATTGTGGAAGGGATGGTTGAGGGTAGAAACTGTAGAGGGCGCCCTAGACGGGAGTATTTGCAGCAAGTGTTCGAGGACATGATTTGCAGCTTTTATGCTGAGCTAAAGAGGGTTGCAGAAGATCGAAAAGAGTGGAGATCAACATGCAA
Organism: Glossosoma conforme; assembly: GCA_022606575.1. NCBI lineage: Eukaryota > Metazoa > Arthropoda > Insecta > Trichoptera > Glossosomatidae > Glossosoma > Glossosoma conforme. The sequence goes on along the minus strand of JAGTXR010000111.1, from coordinate 1,161,642 downwards.
GATTTTGCTGCTGTAAACCAATCTATCGGATTGATACAATGAAGATGATTCTCCTACTAAAAAGTATGTTTATGCAAAATAATAAAACAAAACCAAAAAAGACCAAGCTCCATTATATATTTCTTCTTCATTTCACTTAGTTTTTTTGCTTTATTCGGTTGGCAAACTTGTACATAACATTTCGACAGTGGTGTTTTTTGAGAATTTGTTAATTGGTGTTTATTACTAATATTGGATATAATATATTTCTATATAGTGAACAAATATATTACCTATAATTTGAGATTCAAATGAAAGTGTATAAAAATACTTTTGATAAAGAATTCTGCTAATTTTAAAAATTGCATCAATAGAAGGAAATGATTAGAAGACATTATTTGCAGTGAAAGGGTTATGATTTTCAGTTTACTAAGTTGCGTAATATTTTCATCCTTAGTTCTAGTCCTTAATATTGTATGTCATAATAAGCAACAGAAAGTGGAGATTTAAAAAAAAAAAAAATAGCGAAGAAGCGAACCATTTATTTTTCAAGTTTGAAAAAATTAGACATTTAATGTCTGTATTATATTTTGCTTCTTGGATAATTCATAATTACTATAATACTTCCAAACTGCAGCATATGGTCTTCATGAACTGCCGCCACAAAGCTCTGTCAGCCGCCATGGTCCTCGCCTCAATGCCAGCTCTGCCATCTGCAGCTCCTTCGAGTACATTCTACGGAGAGTTCCCAACGGCCTTAGCTTATTAAGGAATAAGAAGATGCCTTTTTTGACAACTATGGATACTATTATTTATTTATTTTTTATTCTGTTTTATGTTTAAATAATGTAAATCTTGTGACAGTGAATCAAACTTGATATTGCTCACGTGACAGTCGAGCCTAATATCACTATATATATAATCGTGTTGGAAACAACAGGGTCAGATCCTGTCTGCCCAGAAGTGGGCGACGTCGATGGCGTTACTCCCGCCCATCATCAGGTCTTCCTGGGTGCAGCTACTCGGACACAGCTCACACCCCAGAAGGTGTGACGGTCTGCTCCACGCCGCAGTCACATTCAGTCGGTCCACTGTAAAACTGCCAGGCTTTCATTTGTGTCCTCGTCTTGCATACTCCGGTACGAAGTCTGTTAAGGGACCTCCGTATATTCCAACCCTGGTTGTGTCCAGGGGCTAGGTCCTCTTTCGGGGCAATCCAAGATATACTCAGTTGCACTTCTCCACATGTTCAGCCGCAGGATGGCCACATTTTTAAGTTACTATATGTTTTATTAAATTTTAAAAATTTAAATATTTCCTGAAATTAAGAGAACGACTATATAAATAAATAAATTTTAAATAAAATAAAAGACAGTATATTTTTTAAGACATTTTATTTCTTGACTGATGTAAAATTACGCATTTTTTTAAAGACAAAAATAGCAAAACTTGCTTCCTTGTAATAAGGCGGTAACTATTTCCATTTATCATTTGTGGAACAGAAGTAATGACGTTTACTTATATTACAATAATTATTTACTTAAATACAGGGAGCGGCAAAAAGATTTGACGGTTTGTTTACTTGAGATTACAGAAAACCGTCATATCTTTTTGCTGCTCCCTGTAATTACACGTACATCGGTTATGGTTGTATAAAAAAATATATATAATAGAAAAATTAAACAATATTGTGTGTTTTAAATATTTTTCATACTTGTTTTACATATATTTTGAGCATTCATTTAAAAAAAAACATTAAAAATCATGCAAGCATTTAATAGACGAAGAATCAGATTGCACAGGAGAGCATAAACAACAGCTGCCTTTTCTGCTGTCGTGGATAGTTATCAAATAATGAACGTACAGAAAAATAGAATTTTAGCTAGCGGGTATAGGTCAATGGTCAAAGCGTTTGCTTTGCAAGACAAAGGTTGTCGGTTCCATCCCAGACGGGATTGAAAAAAAAAATCTGAGCATTAAAATATACCCCCTGATTGGTGTGAATTTGTCCCTCACCCATAAATTCCAGTGATTGTTTATTAATTAAAATTGGTGGTAGACGAAAGTCGTCCCGCGAAGACCACCCATTCATTCCCGTAATGATAAGGATGATGCATAAATCTCTTGCTGTAGTCGATGACGTTGGCAGATCAACACTCCACATGCAGCACTTAGCCATATGCACTATGGTAAGCGTCATAGAATTCCACAGATGAGACTTCAGAATTACTATCACCATCTGTCAGTATTCTCCTATATGTGTTTACATAAAAAAAAAGAATAGCGAGAGATGTAGATTGAGAAATCTAATGAGCAATATTTTTAAAGTAGACTAAACATATAAGCACATGCGAGAGAACACCGACAGACGGTAATGGAGAAATCTCATCTGCGGTTTCTATGACGCTGTGTAAGTGCTGCATTCTCCTACTCATCCACTTTTATTACGAATGGGTTGTGTTCATGGGATGACATACTAGTGTCTACCTCTCTAGTGTTAATCAATAGGCTATGACTGGAATTTTACATGTGAAGTATCAAGTTCACACCAACCGGGGGTTGCAATACATTATTTATAGTATTTATAATAAATCTATCAAAGTAATTTTTATTTTAATCTCCGTCGGGCATCAAACCCATGACTTTCGGTGTGGTAAGAAAAAACTTTGCCACTAAGTCATCCCTGTTAGCTTATTACTGTACACGGAGTGTCGATATACCATCGTCATTAAACAGCAACCCGGAATTCACACGAAATCCATTTTTACAGGGACTCACTGTTAACAAGACGACTTTTTTATCCCATATATTTGAATCAATATAATATAATGACGAAGTAAAAGACAACTCATCAGTTTCACCGGTCTTTTACATTGTTAGCCATTTTCATTTAAATTATTGATACACCATGACCGACATTTTTACACATATGATTATCAGTCTCACGCGAGATGAGTTTATCACAAGATGATTGGACATTTTGTGAATGCTGAAAATATACATTTAGAAAGTATGTTTGCATCCATTACTTTTTGTGATCATTTCACTGACTTATTTCACATAAAAAATATATATAGTATCTAATATTTACAGCGCTTTTATAACTTATTCTATAGGATACACAATTCAGCAACTCTTCTTCTTTTATTAATACGATTTATATAAAACGGAAATACACATACAAAACCACTTATTTATAAAAGCACTCATTTTGAGATTTAAACGTTTCAAGGGCAACTTTTTTTTTTGTTCAGTATTTTATTCGTTAACGATCAGTAAACATTTATGAAAAAGACAATTGAAAAAAAAATTTTTTTGGCCATTAAAAATAATATAGTTTAGGTTAGGTCGGCTCAAAATAAAAGCTTCATAAAATTTAAATTATATTCTGACATAATATAATTATTCTTCCCATATCAAAAGCTGTCGCTACAGTACATTGAGTGGCCATGGTTTATAGTCTGCACCCAAAAGTAGACTTGGCAGCACATGTTCTTACTTAAGACCTCCATGGCAGATGCCCGAGGACTTTAAGAGACGGCTGCTGTAGTATCCATAGCAAATTTTTATGCGTTCTTTATTAAAACTACTAATTAAAAACTATTACTTTGTGTTACAATAATACCGCAATGGAGATAAAACATGATGTTAATTCATAGAAGCCATGTTTTAAATTAAATAGTCTTTTAAAATTACAATTTAAATTTCAAATCAATATTTGGTTAAATAAAGAAGTCACCCAGCGTGCCATGGAGAGATCCATGCTCGGAGAGTCGCTAAAAGATAGAATCCGAAACGAGGATATCCGAAGAAGAACGCAAGTAGTGGATGCTACCCAACGAATAGGCACACTCAACTGGCAGTGGGCAGGACATATCTGTCGAAGAGACGACGGTCTGGGGACGAATGGGGAAGTATTGGAGTGGCGCCCAAGAACTGGCAAACGAAGCATTGGCCAACCCCTTGTAAGATGGACTAAATAATAAGAATAGCGGTAGTGGCCTGGATGCGGAAGGCAGAGGATCGTGACTCATGCGGGAGGCTTACGTTCAACAGTAGACGGATATGATGATGATTTGGTTTTATTAATTAATGTTTATTTTCTATTATTTTCAATGTGAAATATTAAATAAATTTATTATTTCTTTCTCAAAATGAGTGGTACAACAACTAGCACACAAGACATTGTTTTTGGTGTCCTTTTATTAAACGATGTGTCAAATTTACATTTCCACTTTAATGGAGGTTAGGTTAAGATTGTCTGATCAATGCGATTGAAAAAAAATCTTGATTTTAAACTAACCTAAAAAAAGAAATGTAAAATTAGACAGTCAAAAGGCACGACATTTTCTTATAAAATTAAAAATAAAGGGACGATTCGACGCGTCCGCGGCACATTTCATTTTTGTTAGGCGATTCCTTATAACTAAATTTTACAATAGATCATGTTACAATCATCGTGGATCGGTGTTGCTGATTCGCAGATCAGAGAGTCGATCGTCTTATACATTATTATCACAGCATTTATCGGAGGAGGAGGTCGCGGTCGAGGAGGGCGCCGCAGATCGAAAAGACACATCTTTGTAAACGACTCCACATTGCTCCTCTGAGAGTTGAGGCACCTTGTGTGCGCATCGAGAACTCTGCCAAACACCAACATAAGCTTCAAAGCCAGAATTGTGTTCATCTTGCTTGAATGAATCTTTTCACTATTATTATTAAGGCAAGTACTTTTCGGACATTTGAGCGTGAACAAATTTTATGTATCAATAAGAAAATGTATCTATTTTCCACAATATTGTCCTTTTCTTTTCAAACCTTAATCAAGATTCATTCATTGGATAAACATTCTGAGATCCTTAAGTCTTCTGTCTTCTTTGTAGTGACTCGACTGCATCAGTAGCGCTTGGATCTACTAAAAAGAGTCACTGCTGCATTAGCAACGCTTCATGTAAGCGTTATAACCTTTGAAAACGTGGCAAGAAGAAGGCTTTCCACTTTAAGTCGTGTTCATAGCTTCTCTTGATTCTTGCAGTTTCTTTTACGACGTATTCTTGAGATTTGACTTCCTAGGAACTCTCGAGACGTCACCGCGGGGGCGGCGGAACTTCTGAGAACTTACAGCGTTGCGGTCTGCCCCATCGTCTCGATTGATCGCGTACTTTTTTTAAAATTGACTTTCCAGGAGGACACCCCAGTCCTCCGAGCAGCAACGCACCTTCTTTAGGTTGCCCTTCGGCAGCTAGCGCACGTAGCAAACGCAACGCTGTACGTGATGAATCAGTAGCGCCACCTTTCCAACTGCTGGGCGATGATTCTTCAGAAGGGCGACGCCTCTTGAGCATTCCGCCGAGTTCGTTTTTAATACGGCGGCTTCTAAAGACGAACAGAAACGGCGAAACAGCCGATGCAACGACAAGCGCGAATAACGGCGTTAATCCGAGTGCTGGAGTCGCCAGTGTCACAGCAGCAGGGAGTTGACTCACTAGAGCTAGCACAATGACTAAAGATGAGACTCTAGCGGCGCGCGACTCTTCTCTGTACCTGAAGAGAGATGCGTTAGAGATACGGCATCGTAACGAGGTCACATACGAAGATGACGAACGTCTCTGGGGTAGTAATGCAGCAGCGCCTAGATCGGGACTCGATCTGACAGCTTTCAAAGCGGGTTCAGGTGCGGGCACGTTCATTTTGTATATATCATCGTGTGACAATCCTTTCTTGGTTGCTTCGTGCGTGAATTTCAGGCAAAGTGATGTCGGAAACGGGCGATTGACGTCCGAAAGCAAATCTCTTACGGACAACGCTTTAGCTTTTGCTATTAAATCTTCGCCTTCTTCTACGGATATGATCAATGCCGGTGGCGGCGCGGGCGGTTTAGCGCTTTTTCTAGCCGCCGAAGAAATCCTCCAGTACATAAGCGATATAGCGGCGAGCGATAGTGCGACGACTGTTAGATATATCACAGAATGGATGATTTTGAATACGTCGACTTTGTTATTTGTTTGCGTTGTCTTGCAGAAGCTCCACACGCTATTATTTGGTGTTTTAACTGCTGACGGCATGGCAAGAACGATAGCAAGTAACCATTGAACTAAGATGGCTAGTAAAGATCTCGCTCTCGACAGCCTTGAGCGGTATCTCAGTGGATCTGTGACTGCTAAATATTGGTCTGCGGCTACTAGGAGCCCTGACAGTGCAGCAGCCGGCGGCCCAGCGGCGGCGGCTAGCTCCGCGAGAGAGCAAAGGGCCGGGGCTTGCATCCCGCTCAAGTCTGCAGCCAGCAGCGGCCCGAGGGTGCAGGCGCACCACAGGTTGCTGCACACCAGGTTCATCACGAATCTGAAAAAAAGAAACAATAAAAATATAATTTATTTGTTAATGAAAATCAAACATGTGTAAAGAATGCGCCCACGTGTAAATGTTGCGGTATTAATACTTAAATTATTTTACTCAGCTCTGTCAGCTGCCATTTGTCCATTCTTCGTCCCAAGACATCTCTGCACCTATAGGCCCACCTGACACGTACACGATTCTGGACAACTCCAGGGCAGAAACCCGAGTACTTGAAATGTCGGTAGCTATAGTTTCTGAGCCACATTTTTGGGTGATTTGTAAATCGCATTTTTTAAGGTCGTTGGATGATTAGCCCGATGCTCTATAGCAGAGCTCCGCAACCTTTTCTCATCTACTGCACACCAAAGTACTTCTTTGGATTCTACGGCACACCAAAGTTCTCACCTTGAATACCGCGGCACATCAAAAGCCAAAAATAGATATTAATTTGATCAATTTCACTTTTTTTAAGTTCATTTAGAACTTAATAAAGCAAGTACCCCGTTGTATGTCTACATAAATAGGCGATAGGCGCTGGGAGCTTGAGGACCGTTGTAAAATTATTTATTTATAATATTGCCTTATTTGATCGCGGCACACCTGTATCGGCTTACGGCACACCAGTGTGCCGCGGCACACCGGTTGCGGAGCACTGCTCTATAGGCCTGGACCTAAGTAACAATATTTATTATTTTTTAATTACTGTTACGTTAATTTGATGAATAACATTAACCAAAGCAACATTAAGAAAACCCGATCAGAATGTGAAATTAAAACTATATCTTTTATAAATTTAAATTTAATTATCATTCCAAACATGTCATGTACCAAAGCTGTTTAGTTCCACGACTGTGTTAATATCGCCTTTTGTTAATACGCTATCATTTGGAGTGGGTCCGCGTGTGTCGCTGAGGGCGTGTTATGCAAATGCGGCCAGGTGAGCCAGGGGAGTCGTCATCATCTGATCATTGTCTTTGAACCTCCTCCAGACGGCCGGTCGCCGAAGCAAGAACTACCAAAAGTACCGTTACATTGAAAATATACCAAACTATTATAAGTGCCGGTAAAGCATCAAAAAGTACCGACAAATCGACCTAAAGTAGTAGTAAATCAATTAATAGCAACGGTAGATGACAAAAATGACGTCTAACACTAAAAATTATACATATTTTTAACCATATTTGGAGCATAAGTACACCACAATTTGTTATTTCACAGTTCTGTAAGTTTAGATTGTCTGTGTTCTGACCCAGAACACCTGTATACCCGGAGATGCACATAGGAACATAGATGGTTCCCGGGAGCGTCCAGGGCAAGACAGCTAATTTGTAAAGACTATGGCTGTAGTTCACTAGTACTCAAGAGCATGAAAAGAACCTCCACGCGGTGTCCCCTGGAAACGGAATCTCGGACTACCTACTCCGGCCAATCTTTCTAACCCAGCGACAATAAAAGTACTGTTTCCACTTAAGAAACAGGGAAGCTAACAAAAAGCCACCTCAAGACCTAATGCTCGGCAACACACGGGCTATCGATGTTGCCAGATACTGGGCAGGAATAATTTGACTTTGCTGACACGAAGAAGAAGAGAAGTACTCGAGAAATACTCGGGTGTTCAATAGTGTTTTTTTAAGGAGATCGGATGATCAGCAGGACGTCCTCGCGGCTTGGGCAATTTTGTTTCGTCATTAAGGGGTAGCTCAACCCTACCGGGGACATGTATAGAGCTCAGAATTGAGTAAATAAGTAAATATAAAAATCAACGTAAAAGTCGGGTTTTGAACCGACAGCGTCTGAATGATAAACAAACGCTTTTTACCACAGGACTAAAACAACCCGGCTAAAAAAAATCTGACCATACAGTGGACATTCCAATAGTTTATGTTCAGTGTCAGTATTGGAGACTCAAAGTACATAGTGTGAAGGTCTAACATTTCAACTGATAATAAAATACCAATAATTACTATTTAGAAGATTACGTGTAAAAGTTCAAAGTGTCTGGTGATAACGATTCACATTGAACGACCTTTTTTTTCAAAGGAAACATTAAAATAAGTACTTAATACCGTACATCTTCTAATAATACATTGTCGCACGTAATACGAGTACAACATCATTACGTATTGTTATTTAATAGGACGATAAATAGCGAAACAAAGAAAGGTAAATAATGACAGATAGAAGGTAATTGAGAAATCTCGTGGATAATATGACGCTTGACAATTTAATTATCTTTCATGCTGTATCCGTTACCGAGCCGGGCGGCATGGTCCAGTGGTAAAAGCGTTTGTTAGTCACTTAGACGCCTAGGTTCAAAACTCGTCCAAGCTTGATTTTTTTAAAGAATTGATTTGATCAAATATAAGCTCTATACATGCCCCCGGTGGGGTGTTGCGCAGTTTATGCAACTTCACGGGCTATTCCCTTAGAGGCTCCGCTCCTACAGGTGTTGTGGGATAAGCATAAACAATCTAAGCTAACAGAACTGTGAACCGGCAATTTTCGGTGTCCATATGCTCCAAATACAGAGTAAATATTGTAAGAAAAACTGTTATATATTTATAAGATATGGTCACCACAAATTGCTGCCACTCAGTTCTTGTCAATGTCCCAAGACATTTCTACATCCGAAGGTTCATATTACGACATACAGTCACCCTGCTACATTTTTTCATAAGATCGGATGATTAGACCGACGCTTAGAAAGCCTGGACCATTCAGTCCTAAGGAACGGTTCAGCCCAAAATAAAGACATATAATCAACCGTTATATATAAAAAAAAAACCGCCGAAAACACTACAATAAATCCTGCTACAAAATTTTCATAAGATCGGATGATTAGCAGGATGCTCCCGAGGTATAGAGCATTTAGTCTTAAAAAGTTGTTGAAATCAAAATAACAATCATAGAAAAGACCGTTATATGAAAAATCGCTGTAAATACTACAGCAGAAACATCTATTACACACACAACAGCGTGTTTTATACAAGGGTTGGTTGCACTTCATCGATATTATGAAATTTCACCTTGACTACCTACCCAAATAAAGAGATAATTTATGGGTCGGTAAATAGGCTAAGTTGGCTGGATAGATTGGAGATCAGACGTTAGGGTATGGCTACAATGGAGCGGAGCATTACCACTTATCCCAGCTCCCCGACAGCAGAGGTCTCGGAACAGTTGTCGGCAAAAAAACTCAAATTGACCCCAAACATCTATAAAGCAGTCGGCCATTTGGGACCAGACAAGCGTCAGGGATGACCATTTACCGTTATATTAAGTTTACCGGAAAATTAATTTAAAAAAATACATAATTAATTATCAAATTAGATAATTTTAATCTATCAGCGAACTCCCAAGTTGTTATTCGCCCGGGTTGCATCAATTAGTTGGCCATTAAGAACGTGGTTCATCTTCAACAGTTTTTGAATGCATGTTATCGATCAATACAATATTTTTTCCATACACATGGGATATTTGTTTTTCTTGCTTGAAAAGCGTTTTTATCTTTTTAGTAGTAAAATATGAGTATGGTGATTTTATTTTCATTTTCCTAATTTAAATGGGTACCAAACAAAAACTAATGCGTACACAGTCAACAGATATTTTACACAGGCAAGCCTTGATATATCACCTGTAAAATAAGTAATGATTATGCGGCTTAAGTGTGAAGTCGCCTGTGACAAAATACGACCGAGTCTCAATGTATAATATATGGTTCATTTTGTTCCGATGGCTCCGAGAACAGTTATAGTGATCTGTTCAATGGTATAAAATCAATTTTGCGTTAATTCGTTTGCATGTCCCACGCATTTGCAAGAATTGAAAATATGACTATGAGCACGAATATAGTGACCGTTAACAGCTCACGTTCACTTTCGGGCGCCCTGGGCTACTTAAAGTATAGATTTCGCAGATTGCCTGCCAGTGGATGACTACGAGCACGATCATAGTGATCGTTACCGGCACGCGTTTAGATATGGACGCCTTATATCCAGTGGATGACTGCAAACACGGATGTAGTAAACGTTACCGGCGAATATTGCATAAATTGCTAGTGGATGACTGCGAGTACGGTCATACTGATCGTTACCGGCAAATATTCAGTTTTGGACGCCCTGGACCACGTGACGCATAGATTTTGATTCGTATGACGCATAGATTTTAATAATAAAGCGTGTACCCCGACCCGCTCTTAGACCTAATTGGCTCCTCTGGACGGCGCCGTAACTCATCATAACTGTCGCAAGTCGAACAAGCGACATTTATTCATTTTTATGTAACACATAATTATGAAAGAGAACGCCGACATATGTACACGGAGAACATAAACTAAAATCTGTTGAATATAGGGCGCTTTCCGTTTAGAGGATTGCTAAGCACTGCATACAGATCTTTGAAACACTACAATACTATTCCCCTAAGAGAATCTTAATAAAAGGGGACATAATATTATATGAATAACATATTATTAAGTACGAGATCATTGATGCCACGATGCTCAATAATGAGCGACGCGAATAAGTATTGTTAATATTGATAATATCTCACAAAGTAAACACCGGAAGATATGGTTTTGAAGTAAAGTGCTTGCTTACCATATCAAATATCGTGGGTTCGATCCTCGATGAAAACTTTTTTCAAAAAATGTTTTTCAATCGATTTCCAAGTTCAAAAATGACGGTCATAGTCTATTAATTAAAATATGTGTTACGACTCCAAAGTTGACAGTATGGAATGCAAGAAAATCGGTAAGGAATACGTAACCGTGTTTGTTCAAGCGCTGTTTTCGTTAGATTACCGAGGTTAAGCAACATTGGATGCCGACCAAAACATGGATGGCTAACAGGCTATTGCTTACTGCTGTTGGCTGGGTTAAGCTGCCCCTTAAAACTAAATGGTCCAGACCTGCAGAGCGTCGGGGTAATCATCGAATATCCTCAATAATCGCGACTAACAAATAAACCAAATATGTTTCGAATACGACAGCAGCCGTCTTTTTAAGTCCCCAGGTTTCTGCTTAGCCAGTCTTCAAGAACTAATATATGTTTCCCAGGTGGAAATACGGGTGCAGAGATGTTTTGCAACAAGGTTTGAACAATGGCGATTGAAAGAACACAGTAGCTGTAATTTATCTGTATCGATACATTCCACATATGAAATAGATATATTATGTAAACGCATGCAGGAGAGCACACCCGGTCAAGACCAGTGCACTCTATGACACTCAGCCAGGGAGACTGGACGCTGCATGCGGGAAACGTGTGTTCTGTTCATGTTTGTGTATGGGTTGGGGAGATTGCAAGTGTATATTTATCTGTTTCTTGAAGAGATCCAGATTGTAGGAAGGAGGAAAAACACAGACGCTGGAAGAGCATTCCAAAATTTACCGGTGGCATTAAGGAAGGAACTTTGGAAACAGCCAGTTCTTGGTCGACATATATTAACCGTGTATGAATGTTCGGCAAGTGTAAGACGAGTTTGTCGGTTGTGGGTGGGTGCAGAGAGCAGCGACCGTGGTAATAACGGTTGAAAAGAGTAAGTGAACCAATCTTACGCCTGTGTTCCATTGATTGCCGGTTAGACGTAAGAGTGTCATTGTTTATCAAACGAATTGCTCTTCTTTGAACTGAGTCAATTAAGTTTAAAAGGTATTTTGGGGCTCCAATCCAAAGGTGACTGCCGTATTAAAGCGTCACGAATGTTTGATTGAAAAATTGGAAAGACGAAAAAATACATTTCATGTTTAGCTATTCGTTTTTATGCTTTGGTGCATTACAAAATGGAGGATTACTGCGTTGTTTTCTTTATTATATATATATGTTTAAATATAACAACAATATTAGACATGATTTTATATGAACTAATTCCGTGGAGAATTTTAGGTCAAGTCCTCGGATACACAAGGTGTGATAAGCAGGTGAAAGGTTGAAATGAAAGGGCAATCGGAAGAACTCGTCTACGCATCGTAAATTCTCAGAAATCTATTATATACATATATTTACTTGTTATATGTAAACAAATATAATTAAAATGTCATTGAACGAGAAATGTAAACAAAGTTGTTTAAAAGTAATGACATTTTCAAACAGCATCATCAATCTGGTCCACTAATTGGAGCATTTTTGTCCATCGAATATAATCGAACTGCTGCCACAAATAATGAAAATACTTTCCGAACCATCTATTTTTTTATGTAAACACTTACAGGAGAATACCGACATATGGTGATAGTGATTTTGAAGTCTAATCTAAGCGCGCGTGGAGAAACTCTCCGATCAACCATAGCTAATAGAAGCGCACCCTGCAGCTGTCGGGAGGTAGTCCTAGCACGGTCTTTGGCAATCGTGCTTTTAGCTACGCAGCACCAATGGCCTGGAACTCGCTACCGGAAAGCATAAGATAACTTAAAGCGGAGGCATCCTACAGGAACAGACTCAAGACACACCTTTTTACTCAGAGAGACAAAGAAGCGCTGCCGGAATGACCATTCAGTCATAAAAAAGTGCTATACAAATACTGATATAATAATAATCTGTGGATCCTATGACGCTTACCATGTAACATAGGTTCCGCCGCATTTTATTCCCAGACAATTCGTTCAACGACTCATTGGTAACGACGTTGGGCGCACTGGACGTCTGGTTCACGGGACAACTGGTGCACTGGATTTCATCACTCCTTACCTAAGTTATTTCGATAGCGAGACCTATGATTCTCTAGACTCTACGAACACTGGACAAATCCTTTAGGTTAGGTTAAATCAGATTAGCGAGACATGCAGTGCACCAGTTGTCGCGTGCACCAGAAGTCCAGTACGCTCCACGTCGTTATTGATGAGTCGATGAACGAATTGTCTGGGAACGATAGGTCGTGGCACCTGTTACATATGGTTAAGCGCTGCAGGGAATGATACATGGACAGTGGAAACTGACAGAACTGAATGGCGGCAACATATGTTCAAAATATGGAACGGATATGGGAAGAAAAACAAACTTAGCAGTTGTTTTCGTGGATACGAAGCTGTTCGTGTCGGTTCGACACTTGCGACATGCGGAGAGAGTGGACTCTATGCCCCACCTCTTTTCGCTGAACAACAACGCCGATGCAATATCGAAGAATGTAGACCAGTTTACGAGGCGAAGTGAGAATTTGTCCTTTATAGAAATGCATAACTTGCCGGCGGGTATAGCTTAGCGGTGAAAGCGTTTGCTTGGCAAGCCGAAGGTCGTGGTTTCGATCTTCGATAGAGATAAATAAAAAATCGCTTTCTGAGCTCAAAAATATCCCCGGTTGGTTTGAATTTTATCCTCCACCCGTAAAATGCCAGTCATAGCCTATTAATTAAAAATTATGATAAACGAATGTCGTCCCGTGAACACCACCCATTCACAGATAATTCCTGTAATAATCGGGCTTTTGTTTATGACGTTGGCGGATCAACGCTTCACATCCAGCGCTTTGCCATATGCAGCATGGTAAGCATCGTAGAATTCCACAGATGAGACTTCAGAATCACCATCACAATCTGTCGGTATTATCCTGTATGTGTTTACATTTAAAAAAAAATCTGCATCTGGAAGTTCCGCCGACTACATACTGTGCATCACGGTTCTTGACATCTCTCTCCTGGACGAGAGCTAGGATGTTTAAAAAGAAGGACGCTAGAGTATCAAATAAATATTTGAACTATTTATAATCAGATATGATTAGCCTGACGATCTTAAAAGGGCGGGTTGGTACAACGAATGCCCACGGCGTCCCACGCGGTCACCCATCCAAATGCAATCTCTGCTTTAATTCGGTGGACGATTATATTAATGTACGATTTACTGCGAGAGTTTTGTTTATGAAAGAAATTTGTGACGACATTTTATGGCAACTGAACACTTCAAGTATGGGAGCATACTCCTGTATGGAGAACTAAATAAATTATTTGCATGAAATGGCGGATTAGCTGGAAAAGCGTAATAAGTATTTATTTATTTTTATGTAAACACGTACAGGAGAATACCGACAGATGGTGATAGTTATTCTGAAGTCTCACCTGTGGAATTCTATGACGCTTACCATAGTGCATACGGCTAAGCGCTGCATGTGGAGTGTTGATCCGCCAACGTCATAGACTACAGCCCGATATTCATTCCGAATTTGATGAATGAATGGGTGGTCTTTTAACGGGACGACCTTCGTCTACCACCAATCCAATTTTAATTAATAGGCTACGACTGGCATTTTACGGGCGAGGGATCAAATTCACACAAACCGGGGTATTTTAAAGCTCAGAAATCGATTAAATGTATTTTTTTAATCTCCATCGGGGATCGAACCCACGACCTTTGGCTTGCAAAGCAAACGCTTTGACCATCGAGCTATACCCACTGGCAAGTATATCGTATTTACTCACAAAGTGCCATATTAGAATAATAATATAATTATTATTTTATCGATAAGCGTCTTTTTGATGAGTATTGACATCCCTTCGATAAATGATATTAAATACAATAACAATATTGATGGAGATTAAGCTGCGAAGAAAATTATTGCCCAATAAATTATAATCCATGAGATAATACACAAGTGGCTATCGTAATAAATGTACAGGTATATCGTTTATTGCGTTTTTTCACTCGATTGCCACGCAAAAGGTAGTGGGTTCGATCCTTTTCAAAGCATCCCTAGTTCTGAAGCATCATCATCAGCCTGAGTCCGTTCACTATTGAACATATGCTTCCCCTTCACGAACCTTCAAATGTAGGCTACTCCTGCTATTCTTCAGATGTCGTCAGTCCATCTTGTCGGGAAACGCTCCGTTTGCCAGTTCTTTTCATTTTATAGGTAAGACCTGCTGTTAGATTCCACGTCTATACGACATAATTAATTTGGGATCATACATTGGTTGCGATCCTCCGCTCTGATGTCGTTAGCCCATCTCGATCGACCAACCACTTCTTGAGCGCCACTCCAAAACTTTTCTTCCCCATCGACCGTTGTCTCTTCGACAGATATGTCCTGCCCAATAACACTTGAGTGTGCCTATTCGTTGGGTAGCCTCTACTACTTGAGTTTTTCTTCGGATATCTTCGTTTCGGATCATATCTTTTAGAGATACTCCTCACATGGATATCTCCATAACATGCTGGGTAAGATTTGTTTTATGTGTAAGACTTGCTGTTAATTTCCACGTCTCTGCGCCATAATTCATACTGGGAGGATCATTGGTTTAAAGCCTTAGTTTTAAGTAATTTTTTAAGAATTTTTGCTATAAAAATGTACTTAAGTTTTCCAAATACTACCCATCGCAGTGGAGTACGCCTGTCGATTTCGTTACAGAGAATTTCGTCCTATGACGATATAATACGCATACGAAAAAGATATTTGACGACGCCTCAACACAATAATGTGGTAAGCTTGTGGAGGATATATGCTCCAAGATGTTATTAATACTAAAACATTAAAAAGAAAAACTTCACTGAAAATCGAACTCTTGCAGCTAGCATAGCAATCGGGCGCGACATCGCTTTAGAATATCCACACAAAAAAAAACTCACACGGTAATATAATTAAATTAATTTTGAACGCTCTTTGTGTCGGACATAATGGGGCTGGCGGTGGACCTGGCTGCGTGGCTTTTTAGATGCGGGCTCAATGGAGCGTGATCCATTATCTGCATGCGGGAGAAACCCAAACGGGGTTTTTTTGACAATTCTTTGACAAAGCGACGAGGAAGTGATACTAAAAAAATAAAAAAAAAATCAAATAATGTAACATTTGTGTATATGCTTATTTATATACACACAATGTAGAATCTTTTAAGTATTAGATGTTTGTTTTAAGCTAACAAAAATAAGATAATATTCTTTTGTATTCGACGAACTTTCAGGATGCTGCAATGATTTCATACAATGCTAGAATACATAAAATATGAACCAAGAATTGATTATATTTAAATATTAACGTCCTCCTCTCTTTCAAAAAGGGTGATATTCCGTCGCGTGGGGGGAGGATGAGGAGCAGGTCAGCAAACAAAGACTTTTTGAGAAGCATATTGACATATATTTACGTTAAGACTTTACAAGCCTCCGGTCTGGCGGAATACATCGGAAGCCGCAAGAGGGTGACGTACTTGTCCCAGCCAGGTAAACTATCGCCTCTTGACTGACAGGAGTATGAAATGTTGCCTTGTGTGGCTCCCTCACCTCATCAAAGTCAAACCATCGTACTCCCAGTTGTATTCTACGCAGGCAACTGTTTCGAAACCAATTATACCGACTTTCGCACATAATTGGTTCCTGAAAATGTGTGCGAAAGTTAAATGTTCGAAAGTAGAGGGAAGAAAAAACACCAAAGATTGGATATACTTCAAAAATTTTATTTGTCAAAATTACTCAGTACATATTAAATTGAAATTATATTTTTTAACGAAATTGTCAAGAGTTTTTTGTATTTTTTTTTCTTTTCTTCATAGAGAGTTCTGTAACACGCAGTGCCATTATGGATCTCCCTACGCACTTTAGATATGCGTTCTCCATTTGGGTCACATTCTTCTATAATATTTAAAAAATTCTCAACACTTTAAAATGTCAGAACCGAAAAGTAACAGTAAGGACTCACTCACACACAGTTTTATACTGGAAATGCGACTAAATTTTCATGTACTTTTGAGCAGTGTAAAGTGAGCGAAAAATTATAAATTAGTTTAGTTAGTTTTACATGCATCACGTAAGATCACATAAGATAATCTTACGTGACTTTTGTGATCCATTTAGAAAGAAGGTAAGGTAAATAAATAATTATTTGTTATTTATAATGGATCTCAAAGTGAACGCTTAAAACATTGAAAAAAATATAAATTATAACCGCATTTTTAAGAAATTATGTTGTAACGTAACCCCATTGAATTGTTTTTTTTTCTAATATTTTTTTGGTAAATTCTTTCGCAGGTCTAACACGAATCTTTAATGTAATTTATAAGTATATATTTCATTCATTGTTTGTAATAAAAAATCTTAAATGTTTTGTGAGCGAATATTTTATCTTCCCAAAAAATGGCGCATATTTCAGTTCATATCGAATAATTTTCAAATTCCGTCCTGTGTGTGTGTGATACCATTATAAATTTAAAGCTTACAAAATCTTACGATTATGACATGTCCTGAACAAATAATCGGGAAAAAATAAACAGCGGATATGAGGATTTCAACAAATGATCTTACACAAAATGTTCATTTCTTTTTTGTCAAACGCGATGTCCATTCGACCACTTATGCCACCTCATATCTGCGTATAGTTTATTGTTAATGATACTTATATTTTACCGGCGAGTATAGCTCAATGGTCAAAGTGTTTGCTCTGCAAGCGAAAGGTCGTGGATTCGATCCCCGACGGAGATTAAAAAATTCAATCGATTTCTGGGCTTTAAAATACAACAAATACCCCGGTTGGTGAATTTGATCTCCCATAAGTAAAATGCCAGCCTATAAATTAAAATTGGTGGTAGACGAAAGTCTTCCCGTGAAGACCACCCATTCATAGTAAATTCCTGCCATAATAAGGATGATGCGTGAATCTCGGGCTGTAGTCTATGACGTTGGCGGATCAACACCACATGCAGCGCTTAGTCATATGCATCAAAGTAAGCGTCATAGAATTCCACAGATGAAACTTCAGAATTACTATCACCATCTGTCGGTATTCTCCTGTATGTGTTTACGTAAAAAAAACGCACATTTATATTCAATTAAATGCAGCAATTATGTAAATTTTGTAAATAAGTGATATTATTAGATAAGCGCCGGCCAAAAATTAATGAACATATTTTGTTACGGACGTCCGACTATGTAGAATTAAGTTTATTATTTAATTATTGAGCTTCTAGGCGCCCGGTACTGTTAGGCGGTCTGTCGAGCCTGAATAAAGAAACATTCATGCTTAAGGCTCGACGACCGCCGTACCGCGCAGGCATCGAAATAGGTAAACTTGATAAATTGGATATATGTATACAATACGAATTGCGCTCTCGAAGTTGCGAGACGTGCGTATGAGAGCTCCCGAGCCTCGACGCCTAGACCCCGTCAGAAGGGGGGCGGCGACTTTGGTCCGCGTTCCTCGCCAGGGCGAGCCGCCCTGGGTGTGACATGGTATAAGTATACGTATTGAAAACCAAAATAAACAGAGTTGAAAATAAATACTTTCGAGTTTTACTCTCTCCCGCCTTGGACCCCCCCTGGACTTCTCGACGCTTCCGGCTCTCAGCGCTGGACGGATAACCTGCTTTGGGATAGCAGACTTCGTGCCGGCCAGCAGAGCGGAACAACAGCTGCCTTACAACCAGCTGTCCGGGACCTGAGCAAATGAAGACGAGGACCCGCACCCACCGCCCGTAGAGCGGTTCGAACAGTCGAGGCTGACTGGTCGTCTACATATTTTCTATTATAAATTTATATTTTAGGAAAAATCCTGTGACACGATTAATTTCACAAATTCAAAATACAAACAAGCTACACAGCAAAATAATTCAATGAAATTGAATTAAGAAGTGTAAAGGGGCGAAAAATATATTTAAGCTTGAATCAAACTCTAAAACAAAACATTTTTGCATTATTTCGGGAAAAAAATAATTAAAAAACTATTTTTCAAAAATGTGCGAAATAGCGAATTGTGCGAAAGTCGAATGTGCGAAAGTCGAGGTTCGCCTGTATACCGCAACATTGGCTTTTGGAGAGATGCCAAGATTCACAGCCGTAAAATGATACAGGAGCTGTATAGTTGGTGCTTTGTTTTTGAACGAATAAAGCTGCGATTCCCGGATATTGCACTATGGCACGTAGAAGTAAAAGACGCTTTCCAAGGCCAAAGAAAGGTACACTACAAGTACGCGAAGCCGGAACTCTTTAAATTTGGTCGATTGCAAAATACATTGCGGCCCATACTGAATGCACTCGATTGTGATGTAATGACGTGTATAGTTTTCTATTAACGAAATAATAATGCGCGTATAAATAGATAGGAGAGGCCTTGAACGGAACTATTAGCCGCATGCTGATTCATTGAATCGAGACTGGAGGTGTCATTACAATTAATAAGTGCGTGGGCAGAGAAAACCTGACCGAAGAGTGTCAAACGGGCAGGTGTTAGGCTGGTTAAATAATCAGCATTAGTAGCAGGTAGACGCGGAAAATATTGCCAAAACATTTGTTTGGAGCATCTTGCTGAAAGTGATAAGAAAATACTAGAGACTTTTGAGATGTGGTCTTACAGAAGAATTGTCGGAGTTTCCTGGTGAGATCACGTCACGAACAACGAGGTTCTCAGCATATTCGAGGAAGATAGGCACCTAGTAAGAACCATCTCAGAGAGGCGATCGGTCTCATCATGCGCCACGATGGTCTTCTTCACGACGTTTGTGGAGGGGATGGTTGAGGGGAGAAACTGCAGAGGGCGCCATCGACGGGAATATTTGCAGCAAGTGTTCGAGGACATGCGTTGTAGCTCTTATGCTGAGCTAGAGGTTTGCAGAGGATCGAGAAGACTTGAGATGCATGACTGTGTTGCTGCAAATCAATCCACCGGATTGATACTACGAAGAAGAAGAAGACGCGGAAATGTGATGAACTATCAAGACCCATTCATAGTGAATTCCTGTGATAAATTGATGATGCATGAATGTCCCGGGGCTTGAAGAAATGGCAGCCTTATTTAATGCTTTCCTGCGGCATTCTCAAGACATGTCCTAGCCAGGTCCATCATCGCCTCTTGATGCACTGTAGTAGGCAAGCCTTGTCCGCTCTCTCACCTCGTCATTCCTCACAAAGTCAAACCATCGGAATCCCAACATCGTCAATATATTTTTTATTACGTGCAGGGTTCATTTATATATCTTTCATGTACGTACGAGAATATCGTTTTATGTAACGTCAGTATTTTATGTTATTTTAACATTACTTGCAAGTTTACGATGCATAACAAAATAATAACACGATATTAATGTAGTTCTGTGGAAAATTACTAACAAACACTTATCTGCTAAACTGGGGAATATATATAAATAAATATTATTATATATTATTAGTTTTTTATTATTACTACGTTGATTGCGTTTTAATAATTTCCAGTCAGTACACCTTCATGTATATCCTAAGCATTTTACAAACGGCTGAACGCTGCATGCGGAACGTTGATCCGCCAACGTCGTGTACTACAGTTTGACATTCACGAATCATCCATTTTAAACAGAAATTCACTATGTGATTGGTGGTGTGTTTACGGGACGACTTTCGTCTACAACCAATCGATTTAATTAATAGACTATGACTGGTATCTTACGGGCGTGGGATCAAATTCACACTAACCGGGAGTTAGTGTGAATTTGATGGAGAGATCCATGCTCGGAGTGTCGATAAAAATAGATTCCGAAACGGGAATATCCGCAGAAAACTCAAGTAGTGGAGGCTACCCAACGAATAGGCACACTCAATTGGCAATGGGCAAGACATATCTGAAGAAGAGACGACGGGATATTTATATAGCTGAAGAACAGATCTCGACTATTTATTTTCAGAAACATTAAATATTTTATTCAATACGATTCTGAAATAAGATAATAAAAAAATTAATAATATATAAATATAGGTACTTATGATAAAGTACTAAGAATAAAGCAATAAAAACAAGCAAAATAAAGTCCCAATGCTCATCAAACAGACGACTCCAACAAATCATTCCTCCAAAGAAAATCATGGAGTTCATGCCTGAATTGGGCTTCCCTTACGTGAAATATATCAACATCCGAGGCGATTTGGTTGAACAGTCTGAGTCTCTCTCTCTCTCAAGAGGCATAGTCTACGGAATTTTACCTTTGTTTACGTAATAAACATAAAAAAAGGTAAATAAATAAATATTTATTGATTTGACTACGCCACTGGCTGAGTTAGATATTATTGTTACCAGTTTTATTATTATTTTGATTTTAATTTACAAAAGCAGTACAGTGACGTACCAGCCTCTAATTGCGAGCACTCCTCCGTGTTTACGTCACCCGCATTAATGACACCCATCCACTCGGTAATTGATAAACTGCTTACAGTTTGCAATAGTGTTAATTTTACTAAGAATTGATACACTACAATTTAAGCTTGTACAAACTGAAACGCGAAGTAATTAGCAACAATACTAAACACTATTTAACTTGACAACTTTAAAGCAGTTACCACACGAGAGCATACTCCAAATGCGTAGCGAAGAAACTACAGCACATACAGCAGAATACCAACAGGTGGTTTAGTGATGCTGAAGTCTCATCTGTGGATTCCATGACGCTTATCGCGTTACATATGGCTAAGCGCTGTATGTGGAGTGTTGATCCGCCAACGTCATTGACTACAGCCCGACATTCACGCATCATCCTTATCATTACAGGAATTCACTATAAAAAGTTGGTGTTCGCCGGTCGTTGCCGTGCAGCCGTATAATGGGTATCGAGAAGAGATCCTGCGCCGAATACTGGGAGTGAAATGGTTTGACTTTGTGAGGAATGCCGAGGTGGACGAGCGGACAAGGCAGCCTTTCATATTACAGTCGGACAAGAGGCGAAGGTGGACCTGGTTGGGACATACACTATGGGTGCCGCAGAAGAGTATAAGCCTATAGCTGTGTTTTCTTCAAGATTTGGGTTCGAGCCTTTGTAAGCGTGGACCAAGGCGGCTTTTTTATGAAAACGCATGAATCAATTAAATTTAGAAGGTATTTTGTGGCTCCAACCAAAGGTGATAGGGCAGATTTGTCCTTTATATAGAAGAAGAAGTTGTTTGTCGGTGAAGTACTGACGTGATCTTATATAATTCACCTAGTTTTTTGGATGCGAGGCCGGCTTTATACTTAATTGACTCATAATATTTGAGTTTATCCGAGATTGATACTCTAAGGGTGCTTGGAGCTTGCTTTTCGAGCTGATGAAGATTTGTAGTGGCAGTTTGTGACTACCATGTGCTCCAGTCAGGGGAGTAGATATGATGGTGAAGTGTGAACGTGGAATGAGAGTAAAAATCATGATACAAGTAGGCACAACAAATCTAGGCTCTTAAAACAATGGCAATGTTTGAAATACAGACGACGATGGCTTTCTAAAGGCAGCTCGTTACCTGGTTATCAGTTCTAGAACAAACAAATCACGAGCACAAGTTTACAACTATCAAAAATATATGAAAACCGGATCGCTAATGGACGCTAATGGGATTCTCGCACATTCCGCGATAGTGCAGCTATCTTAGAGACCTAATATAACGTTCAGTAGGGTAGCAAAATTAAATAAATCTTACTCGTATCACAGCTCCCTAAAGGGCTGGATTTTACCCACCTCACACCCGCATCACACCAGATGACAATCATGTATCCTTGCAGATGCGCTCATTCAGATAATGATCGATTAGCCTAGAACTCGCTCTTGAGATGTGCAGCTATTTAGACACATGGGGTAGGATCTTAGGTGTAAGACTCTTCCTGCTGAAGCATTCCCCACGAGGTTGTTCATTATTCTACCAACTCCGGGTCTTAATCTGTTCAGGGATTTCCAGGTCCGCTAGTCAAGGCTTTTGCCAGTTGGGAGGCTTTCCTTTGGGGTAATGAAATCTTCTGGTGCGATTTTTTGCCAGAGCTGGAGTCCCTCAGTTTCAGAGCCGGATGTGAGAGATTGTGTGGATCTCAGAAAGCTGCTTCACGACTTCTTGGATTCACGAGTCTAGGTATTGGGGGTATTTGGTAACAACTGATAAGTCCAGTGGGAGTCCCCTCTTAACAACTGTGGTCACTGCACAAAAGTGCTAAAGAGAAAGAACCCGCGAAAGATATTAGATTCGCAGTTACGGGTTAAACGGCGATGGAAAATATATTCTGTCACCGAAAATACTAGCAAAAAAATGTAAATGCATGGATTTTGCGTTAAATTGCAATGTAAAGGACCCCTCGTGCTAACAAAGGGAACTGACAGTCGCAGAGAATGTGCTCTGAGGTCTGCAAGGGGTCGAGGCTTCTCGGCACCATCCTCCAAGGGCTATATCGAGCTGATATCACCGCTATTCAAGCAGTCCAACGTTCCTCAAGTCTAGAAAATTTACTCCTAATCCTCATCCAAATGTTCCAGTTCCAATGTTTACTTAACTTCTGTTCTTGCAGCATGCTACTGTCGCTAGTCTTTAAGCAGCAAGAGCATTTTCATTAAATCTGTACAAATAAATATATTAAAATGTAAATAATTTTAAACATATTACTTGGTCTACTTTTCTAGGTTGTCACCTTGAGTAGAACTATGTCGCAATTTACTGTTTATTTGCAGACTGTGTTAGCGAATATTTCGCTAATATGTTTAGCGTACGCGCTATGGTCCGATCGAGGGGCTTGGCAGACTGGCGATGTTGATAGGCTATGACGGCGGGCATGACTTAGCACCTATACACACGAGCACTGCAACTAGGGAGCGGCTGCCACTACAGCTGATTTGTGTAGTGAGAAGTCAGGTAACTTCTTAGGTTTTTACGGCCAGATTTGATATTGCTGCTTTTGAGTTTTAGCTGTGTATGGCGAATTTCTCATTTCCAATATTTCGACCGCCATTGTAGGGGTCTTCTTCAGGGTTGATAACTTAGTGGTCAAGTCATCAACCCTGAAGAAGAGAGAAATTCTCCACACGCGGCTAAACCCAAAATCCACAATATCAGAAGTCAGATGTTTGCTGTGAATTTGTATGTACGTATCAATTATTAAATAGTCTTGTTCACTTTTATTAGGAATAATAAGAAGAGAGTGCAGCTGCAGCATCCGAGGCATACTGTAAGTTTTTGTTGATATTTCGAATATCTAGTATAATTTGGTTTTAAGAGGTGGTTTAACCCAATTGAAGACAGCTGATTCAAGAGCTGTTTCGTTTGTTACAAACTGCCACAACTCGAGAGCTTACCAAATTTCGATTCACAAAGAATGTTGATACAAGGTAATTGTTTGCTTTGGACATGTCTCGACTACCAGTGTTGCCGTGAACCTCATCCAACACTGTACCTAACATGTGGGTGTAGCGAACCATACCAAGAATGCCTCTCAAGGAACAAACTCACGATTTTTTATGTGTCTAGGTCGTGCAAGAGAAGTCAAATGCTGCGGCGACATTTTTGATAAAATGCGAAATATTTTTGATTCGCTCTGTGTGACTTTCTTGACAATTCTGCTACAAACTTCACAATAATAAAACGTGAGAAAATACGATAGATAAGAATCTTTATATTAAGCGTAATGTGTTGGTAACAAAGTAGGAATTCCACAGCACTAATGTATAAACTATAATTTGATTAAAAAACCAATTAAAGTAACTTAACCCTTTCGCATCGGTTGTCGATATATGCCGTCTAAGATTCCCCTACCGTTGACATTGGCAGCCGTGATATATTGTTTTACTACTTTCAGTACTCATTGTGACATCTACGATAAGATCTTGAAGCTGCAGTCATTCCCTTTATCAACCTACATGTATTCTTTACAGGAATCTGTAAAAAATGTATATAAATATAGTTAGGTTTCGTCGCAAGAGCGATTTTTCTGTAAACCACATGTGTCAATGCCACCACCTGTATGGAGTTACATAATGAATGTTTGTTAAATATAATAGTTTTTTATGCATCATGTGATAACTAAAGGATACAAGAACCAATGTGATATATGAAAATAGTTCATATAAGTACATTTATGCTTCAAATACTAGTTTTAAGCAAAAAAATGGTTTGAAAAATTCAGGCCGTATTGACAGTATAATTTGTATACCACTGAGCCGTAACGAAAGGCTTAAGTAACGTCCTGCGGATATTTATAGATATTTGTGATCATTTTTAACAACAATATATTTGCGCTCCCAGTTGAAGCATATGGTGGTTTCAAACTGCTGCCATAAAGTTCTATCAGCCGCCATTGTCATTACTTCATTCTGTATCATCTCTGCCTCCCGGAATATCGCCAAGTACATGATATAACAACGATTCCATGACGCTTACAGTTGCGAGCGAGGTTAAACACATAACATACATGGAGAATATAAGTATAATTAGACTAAGATTTGTGTAGGAGTAAGAGGTTATCGAACTGTTGCAAAGGTTGCCGAGGCAAATTGCAGTGCAATGAAACCTTCATCCTGCGGTGAATCTGCTCGATGACGCCATCGAAACAATTATAATCGATCGCAAAAGGATTCGACATTAATAATGATGATGACGAGATTTATGGCGAAATAATAATTTTGCGGACGGGCAACACACGTACTTTTTTATGGGTCGATTCACGGTGTGTGGCAACGCATTAAAAAACTGCACATCCTTCGAGGTGACCTCTTCACTGGCCAAATTGGACGGAATTCGCGAAGGTAGACCAACAAATCCGCGACTTATTTAATTTATTTTCTGTAATTTGATAACAACTAGCTGTCCTGTCGAACTTTGCTCCGCCTTATAATCAATGACTATGGCACATCGTTAAAACGAGTCTTGTTAGATCGGCGAAGTTAGGCAACATTAGACGCGACCAAAAATTGATCCTCAGGATCAAATGGTCGAGCCTTGGGAAATGGTCGGGGAGCGTCGGGCTGATGATGCGATCACCTTAATAAAATACAATTAACATATCACCCAAATCTTGTCTCGGATACTACAGTGGTTGCCTCTTCAATACGTCGAGAATCGTATGTTCCCAGGTAGACTTTCCGGTGCAAAGATGACTGGAGATCAGAAATGGATAGTGACAACCGACAGATATGGGAAAAATATCTTTAAATAAAATCGGGGGATTAAATCGTCCTGGTGTTTGGAATCATTAGTCCTATATAATGGTTCAAGCCAACACGTAGTGTACTTAAACGGTCACCATCCAAGAACGTCCCGCGTCAAATGTTGCTTAACGTAGGCGATCGAAGACAAAAATGTATTACAACATGGTGAATGGTCGTCTTAGTAGCTGTTAGTAGTTAATATAGCGATCGATTAAATAAATATTCTTTGTTTGTGACGGTGCAGTGGTGCATTCTTTGCACCATATCCCTTCACATTATGGAGCATTTGGTCTTCAAAAATTTCTGGTGTAAGGCAGTTACTGATATTGGTGCAGGACAAATCAATAGTTCAGTGTTAATTGAAAAATAATGATAGACTTGCAAAATGGTGTGTTAAGGGGTTTGCTATGCTGCAAATAAATGAAGTGTATTTATGATGTGAAACTATACTTGGATGTATTCTTACCTATTAGAAATGGTTCTTAAGGAGGGCCTAGCGCAGAAGACAATCAGGGCCAGTCCATTAGCGGAGATCGCGATGACGAGAGACACGGCAAGCACGCCCTGCCACAGCCACACGAGGTCGACATCCATTTCACCACAGATAGTAAATATAATGTAAAAAAAAAACACTTTTCACAATGGAATATTCCAAATATTGTACTGGACAAACCACGAAAAATCACTAAACGTTATTTAAGGCACTCCACAGCTCAAAACAGAGATTAGTGCAGAAGGTTAGCGTTTACCTTAGTAAATTTGGTAGTTTTGAAGAATTAGTTTTGGAACTATTTTGAATTTCTTCTCTATGAAAAATCGAATAGCTTTATTATTGTCTATTGAATGACTGTTAATTTTATTTTCAAATTTGTTAATTAAAAAAATACTTTTAATGAATGTTAATTAAATTATTATTTTTCTGTTATGCTAATTTATTATTGTTTAATATTTTAAGTTTTTAAATATTAATTAATAATCAACCAAGCTGCAGTATTTTTGATTATAATTTAATTATTATTGTTGAATTTTCAATAAATTAAAGAAAATATATATTATTAAGAACAAACACTTTTATTAAATCAACAAATTAAGCTGCTTTAGACGATCACTTGTAATATTTATCACAATTATTTTACGAAATAAAACAAATTTGACAACCAACCAAAAATTCTTTGTCTAGCTTTTCAATTGATTCACATTTATCTATTTTCAAAACTTATTATTTGCAATTAAAAATGCACAATCGTGTTATGGGGTTGTTTCATTAGCGATATTATTATTTGTTTGTTTTGATCGAATTAATATTGAATCAATGCACACAAATTATGTTTGAAACAAAATAGCGATCACCGCGTATGGGCGAGTGTGTCGGTTGCAACACACAGTGTGAGGCAGCAAAATGGGGCGATTTCACTAAAGTACGGGTATATTTTGGGTCGCTTTGTGTAGAACGTTGAGGGGTTGTTGCGTCGATCAACCATTTTGCCGTCGCTCTCTGTCGACGGGTTCGCGGAGTGTTGTTGTCGGGAGTCCGCGTTGACAGCGGCACGGAGTTGGCGGGCGTAGATACTATTCTGACGGCAGCCAGTGGGCGACTGAACGGTTTTGTTCTTGGCCTGTGAATGCGGATTCTTTGGTGCTGCCCTCCTGCGGAACGAAAAAACATTTTCGAACATTAGCTTTAATTTCGGAATATTTTAAATTGTGTACATATACATCTTTTCTCATACATATTTAAGTATTCCTTTACTGTGCTGAAAAATACCCTTGCGCCATCATTACAGATCCAAAAATTACATATCTGAAATCATAATCGTAAAAATAATCACAGACAATCGTTTTAAATAAAGTATAATTGCTTCTTATTGTAGTCGACAGGAGCAGCTCTCTAGCCACATACGTTTTTTTTTGTTTCATAAACGTTTTTGAATGTAAAATATATTTAAATTACTTATATCCCACTCTCTGGTATATATTTTGTCCTGTTTCTTTGATAATTTCATACGTGATTTAGATCACAACATTGTAGGTTTTATTGGAAACTAATGTGTGTTACAATTGTATATACATATTGCATTTAATGTTATAAATATATATATCTATATATTGTTAGCATTCACTTTTAGATCCATTTTAAATTGACACCCATCCCCACTTCGATACTTTTCTACATACCGTCCTATTGTTATTAAACTTTGAAGATAATTTACTTTACTTGATACATTAGGAAGTGATAAAGCTTTCATTTATGGCGAAACCGCGGTATTAAAACAAGGTAGGAAATAATGAATATTATATAATTGATCATGATTTACGGGAATTCGAACAAAGCATCGCAGAACTTAAAAGCCTTGCTCTATGGCCATTGATTGATTTTTTATTTATTTTATATTTTATAGTTTTTTCTTCGGCCTAAAAGAGTCTATGGACATTTTGTCCAGCGAAAAATGATTCCCGACAAAAGGCTCCAAAGACATAAGTTTCAATACACAAAAGATTCTTTCGACTTCCTACCAATATTGATCCAATGACATTACACCAAAAACATGACTTTTTATGAAATATTGTAGTCGAGTAGTGAAATAGCTTTGAGACTTATAAAACACTGCTTTAAAAATGACTGTCATTGAATAATAAGAAAAATACTGTTTAAAAACAAAGTCGTCACATAAAAACCACCTTTGTGATTTTTACGTATTCGTAAAATGGACGATGCGCGAATGCCATGTTGTCGTCTAATGATGTTGGCAGATCAACACCCCTTCATCGAAAGTCGTAATCGACAAATAATACCTTGATAGTCGTTTTTCGGTGAAGTAAATAAAATAAAATGAAAAAATAAATTCAACGTCCGTTCGAATATTTTGAACGTCGTTCATTTATTAATGTTGGGTAAAACCTATAGCTTTCTGCTGTCCTGCATGCGTACGTGAAAGAAAAATATCCGTGCAAAAATTAGACAGCTCCATTAATAACGTCCGAGCATGGGACGTGTGCCAAAAAGTATTTGAGTATGTAAAAAAAATAATGGCTTACGTAATTTATGTTCAAATTTATGAATAACTACACCCAAGAGAAAATACAAATAAAAATCAGTATATCAACGAATTATTGTAATATATTTTTTATGTAAGCACTAAGACTATACAGTTATTCTCTCTTATTTGAGCAGACGATGATGCTTGTCGATTTTGGGGGATGCTAAGCGCTGTATATGCATTTTTTGTTTGTTAATGATATAAGGCTATATCTACAAATGTTATTGTATTTTTTAATTCAAAGACACATTCTTAACCCTCGCTTTACGATGCTTAAAACTTCCGCGCGTTCCGATGGTGTCAACTCATTACACATTCTGATTTAAAGTGAACAAAATGAGTAGAAATTCGATAAAATGAAAATATTCAAAGATATCGCTTAATTTTACAATAGTTGATGTCAATAAGCAGTAATAATTGACATTTAATAGCTAAAAACATGAAAAACATCAGACGAAGACCTCAAACGGCCAGACGCACCTTCTCGCGTGAACTTCCGAGAGATACTAACATTACTTGGCCTGTCGATATATCGATGTACCGACGCGCAAAGATATCATTTCGAAGTAGCCGACCAACTGAGGTTTCCCGTCTCGCTCACTCATATTAGTACGTCAGCGAGAGTGAGGAGTATAGATGCCGCCTCATCTGGGTATTTTTTAATTTTATTTTCGCACACGATTCCGACAGGTCCAATGATTCATGACAGTTGACGCGTCTTGATTGTAGTGGTGAATTTATTCCGGATTTTAGAAAAATATTTCCTGCCCCCGATGAGTGCCTATTATTATAAATATTTTTTTTTCAATACGTAAATGTATTAAGGAGGAATACCTAAAATCTGAACCCTGTGTGTATTATATTTACAGAGATATTTAAGTTATTACAAGCAATGTGTAGTCGATAGACATCACCGGGGAGGAGAGGTTGAAAACTGGTCGGTATTTCACTGACAAATACTAACTACTTTTTCATAAAGGACAAATCTACTCTGTCTTCGAATACGGGTTGAAGCCCTTAGATACCGTATAAACTTATTTAAGCAACTATGTTTAAAAAATCATTGTCTTAAGAAAAAAAATAGTACAAGTACGTCAAAACTCCAATCCTTGGAATACAGACGTAATGTTCAACCAAAAATGTTACTTTAAATGTATTAATTTTGCCTTCCAAAATTTCTTTGTATATCTCTTAATATTGTTGAGTTAATTTTTTTTGCTTCAATAGATTCGAACTTGATTGTTTGCATAAAAATAGATCACTTTTAACACCGTGCTGAGCCCCACAGCAACCGAAACGGCAATAAAAATACATGTAAATGGCCTTTATCGAGAGAAGTACGAACAGTAATAAAATCGTTGAATAATATGAAAGTGTCAAAACGAAAAAGACAACTAAATAAAATATACGCAATATGGATTTAATCTGATGATGATAGCTTACTGGCCTCGTGCCAACACACGCAGGAGAAAAAAAAGTGAATTAAATTTTAATACAAAAGGTCTCTGGATATTTGGCCTAAAAAAGTCATTTTATTAAACTGCATCCAAATCATTTTGTCTGTATAAATCACTACATAGCTATTCTTTTTTTTCAGTTCATTCGCTGTTTATATTTACGTCGCCTCTGCATGACTTTTGATGTCTATCCATCTTGTTAGTGGATGACCTGTTGGTCTTGTTGTTCTATTCAGACCCCAGCATATAACAATTCTTGTCAATCTCTGCACTAAGATCTGTCAGTTTTCGAAGTTTCTTCCTTAATGCTACCGATAAACTCTGAAATGCTCTTCCAGTATCGTTCTTATAGGAAGCTTTCCTTGCCCTTAATACTCGAGCGACATATAGTCCACTGCTTTCAACTGGTTGTGCTCTCCTGTACCTGTATGCGTTTTCGTGAACAAAAATCTCTCCATTGTACAAAAGTTACGTACGTTATGAACGTCAGAAAAATATGAGCAAAAAAAAAGAAACGCCCTCTGATCACGAGATGAGCAACTCACAAACGCCCCCTTTTTTACCTATGAAGATTTAGTGACATAAAAAAATAACGCCCCCTTTTTTTTCGAAGCGTTTGACGAGCAATTCAAAATGCCTTTTGTGTCTCTGTACGCATCATCTCATATTAGTTACATTACAAATTCTCACCAACAAGATCTGCCATTTGGCATTGTTCATGCCTTCTGCCAAGGCATCTCTGCACACAAAGGTTCTCTTAAGAAGAAAAATATGTTTCATAATACTTAAGATTCACAACATTGGTTAAAACATTGCCCTTGAGGCTTTTCCGAAGTCGGGATGATCAGTCATACGAAGAACACACTCAATCTGGAACACTTTCAAATGAGGTTGCCGGAATACTGACTGCTTCAATGGCAATACTGCAACTTGTAAAGGTAGAAGCAATAGGACGAGCGCAGCCATTTTCTCGAGCGTCGTGCGTTCATTGGCTAAGATTTTTCATACCGTCCCTCGTATTTTACGCAGTTGATTCCTGACGATCTCTAGGGCAAAATTCCATGGACTTGAATATAAAGAAAGTGTAGTATTCTTAGCATATTTTAATTGACTTATTATTTGTAATCAGAATTTATGTAGCGAATATTTTTTTTAAATATGCCATTAAGAACACTAGAAGCACAGATTTTAAAGAAGAATAATTTGCACTTGCTTATTGATCACATAGGAATATTTTTGGGCTTAAATTATCTATGTACTTATTTTTAAGATTGTGACTAGAAGGTGCTCCAGATGAGAATATTACACTCCGCTTAGAACACAGCAATTGTTCTTTATGCGTAGAATTCTGGGGGTACGATGGTTTTAGTTTCAGTTGAGAAAGAAGACAAGGCAACATTCCATTCTACAGTCAGTCAAGAGACGAAGGTGGACCTGGATAAGACATACATTCCAGATGCCGCAGGAGAGCATAAACTATAGCAGCATTTTCTTCAAGCACCTTTGCCGGGAACTATACATAGAATACACTCGCAGGATGCAGAGAAACACTTGCTTTATTGTGTTTAGTATGGGATCTACATAATGGCTTTAGAGTTTAGACCCTGCGGCGCCGTAGGGCATTTATTTTTCTGGCGCTCACAGAAATAAAAAAATAGTTGCGCTGAGCACCCCTAGCTTACTCGACGCCCTGGGGCACCGACCCACTTCGCTCCCCCCTAAAACTGGCACTGGATCTACATATTTATTTATTTTTAAGATTCGCAACTAGAAGACAGTTGAAATGGGGGAATTAAGTACCGCTTAAGAACCACTGCTCTAGAACATGTGATTGAATATACAAATAAACATATTTTCTGTATTGTGTTAAAGAAAATACAACTCAATATCAATGTTGTTCTTTGATATTGTCGTTGAAAACAAGATTTTTCTGTCCCGCAGGCGTTTAAGAGGCAGATATCAATGCTTTGGCTCTCATCCAATCGTAGTATGGGACTCTAATGTTATTATTGATTATATTCTTACCAACGTGCTGCTAATGACATGTCAATTTGAGGTCACTATTTACTTTAAGCGTTTGGTACTTGGGTTTTCACATCCCAAAATACCACACGTATTTATAAGACTACACAATTACTTCTACGTACGAATCTGTAGTAATAAATTAGTTCATTAAGAGTATAAACCTAGCTTTTCCCTGCTTGTAATGATGGGTTTATTTCATTGCTATCGGTTAGTTCATGACGGAACATCTAAGTACTTGAAAAATTATAGAAGACATGAAATTAAGACTGTTTCACTTAGACTCTCCACCGTTATTACCAAACCACAGTTGCTCCTCTGAATTTAAAGAATAATTTCCTCCTGCACCCATTCCAAAACCGACAAATTCGTCTTACACTTGCGAAACATTCATACACAGTGAATGTTTGTCGACCGAGAACTGACAGTTTCAAAAATGTATTCCTAAATGCCACCCCCAAGTTCTGGAATGCTTTTCCAGTATCTGTGTTTATTCTTTCATACAATCTGGATCTCGGCAAGAAACGGATCAATATACATTTGCAATCTCCCGAAGCGACACACAAACACGACACACGTTTCTCGCATGCAGCGTCTAGCCCTCCTGGCTGATCGTCATCGAGTACACTGGTCTCGACCGGTTGTGATCCTCTGCATGCGATTGCAAAAAATACTACGTTAGAACTTATCCTCTCTGACTGTTTAACTACCCACCGGTCACTTCAGCGACGGTCATAGCTTAGTGGTTAAATCGTTTGTTTGCTAAACCGAAGGTCGTGGTTTCGATCCCCGATTGTAATCGTTTTTTAAGCTTTATAAAAACCCCTCGGTCGGTATAAATTTGATCCCGGAAAATAGCAGTCATAGCCTATTAATAAAAATTTGTGTTAGACGAAATTTGTCCCGTTCATAGTAAATTCCTATAATAATAAGGACGATGCGCGAATTTCGGGCAGTAGTCTATGACGTTGGCGTGTCAACACTCCACATGCAGCGCTTGTGGTATTTTCCTGTATGTGCTTACATAAAAAAAACTGACTTCATAGCCAGGGAAGAAACTTATGTCTTATTCCATAATAGAAGTTAAAGAATAAATATATTTTGCATATATAAATCCCGTTTACGTTCAATTTCTGGAACATATGATCACCACGAATTGCCGCCAATTAGTTCTGTATATTGCCACTATCCATGCATCATCACAGTACATCCCTATATTCTAAACTCCACTTGAGAACATATATGGTTTCCGACTATCTCTAAAGCACAACTTCACGTTGTACGAGTTTTACGTCGTAATATCGGAAGCATATTTTTGAGTGGTTTTTTGATTATACTTTTTAAGGAGTTCGAATGATTGATCCGCCGCTCCCGAGGCGTGAACCATTTGGTTCTAAGCCGCAGCTCAGCTCTACCAGCCACACGCGGTTAGCAACAGACGCTGACCCATCCTCGTGGTCCGCGTCCAATGTCGGCTATTCAACCTTTAAAATTTTTCCCACGGTCTGATTATAAACGCGTAATAGTCCTTGACACTGAACACGACACCTAACACACGTGGCAAAATGCTGATAATACAACTTTTTTATTTAGTTAATTAATTAGGTCACTAGATAGTGTAGTGTTACACCTTATCATTCTAGAACCATTAAACAATTCACCATTTATCTACTATCTTCGTCTGCATTATTACTTTCAATTTCAATTTTCAATATTTATTTCTTTCCTTGCAGAAACATTATAAAAATTATCAACTTAATTCATTTAATTTCTGAAGTACAATAATAATTAATTAAAAAATACAATATATACAAACATAGGTACCTTCGATTAAGTACTAAGAATAATTCAGTAAAGACAAGCAACTGAAGGTCCCAATGCTCATCAAACAGACGACGCCAACCAATTATTCCTCCAAAGAAACTCTTGGAGTTCATGTCTGAATTGGGCCTCTCTTACTTGAAATATATCAACATCCGAGGCGATTTGGTTAAACAGTCTGATCCCTCTCCCAAGAGGCATAGTCACATGGAGCATTCGGTCGCCAAAAAATACTGCCTACTTACATCTCTGTCTATATGGCGCCTGTATCATCTCCATTCTTCTTAACTACTTGAAATATTGGCAGCTCACTAAAAATCAATACAGCCTGTAATAAGTTTTCAAAGCACATGTCTGTATAGAATAATGGGATGGTTTGTGAGGAAGAGGTTAGAGAGCGGTCAAGGCACCTATCCTTACTACAGTCGCTCGAGAGGCAAATGTGGACCTGGTTAGAACGTGTAATTCGCTGTCGTAGGAGATCATAAATTAAAGCTGCATTATTTTCAAGCCCCTGGACTCGCACGTCTGTTGGGAACTATACATAGACTGAACTCGCGTAAAGTAGAGCTGACATGGGATGAGGCAAAGACAATAGCGGCTGACAGAGCTTTCTGGTAGTAGTTTATGACGATCATATATTTCAGTAAGAGGAACTGACATGATAATGATGATCAGTAAGTCAAGAGCTTGGTGATTTCGAAGTGTCTGAACTGTACGCTGACTGGCATCCCATATCCCCTCCAAGTAGTGTTCTCCCATACCCATTCTCACTTCACTACACCTTATCGGAGAAACTCAATGCTGGGTGTACTGTGTAGCTTACTTTTAAGATTATGTCAAATGATATTGATAAATAAAGGCCATAGCGAAGCGTGTTCGGGTTCAGTTAGAATATGATAAATATATTATGTACATGTATTATTTTTCAACCCGATACATTCGTCGTGTGATTTTAGGTCGCGCAGCGGTTAGGAATGAAGCCCTATATATTTATTTTATTTCCACAGTCTGAAAATGCAGGCGAGGTTGTCCTTGACATTGAATATGACATACGACTGACGGCAAAAATGCTGATACAATGTCTGGTAATCATTTATTTGGGTCAGTTGGTAAGTTTATGTTATAACGTATCATTTCAGTCCAACGCTTATCGCCGCCGTCATCAGATTACATAATTATATTTATGTATTTATGTAAAACAATATATAAAACAAAAATAATTAGAGCGTTCGATAGAACCTAAGTATCATTTTTAACAATTACTACAATAACATTAAAGTTATCAACTGACAATACTTGGTGAGGCATTATTTTAAATTGATTTTAATTAAAAAATTAACATATTAAAAATTTAGTTGTGATTCACATTTATTTTAAGCGATTACATGTTTCGGCCTCCCTGGAGACCATCTTCAATAATGATTAAATTAAAAATCAGTTTTTAATATAATAATTATTGAATATGGTCTTCAGGGAGGCCGAAACATGTAATCGTTTCAAATAAATGTGAATCAAAAGTAAATATTTTGCATTTGTTAATTTTTTAATTTTAATTAATTTAAAATTATAATTACTACAGTAGTTTTTTCTTTTTCCAGAAATTAACCTCCAGAAGTCACCACAGATCGCTGTCATTCAGTTATGATTGTCTTTGTCTCGTACAAAGACATAAAAAAAATTACATAAAAAAAGACCAACGCTCCGTTTGCCCGTTCTTAGACGTCAATCCAACATTTTTCTTTCACATCGACCGTCGTCGCTTTAACAAATACGTCACGTTGACACATGACTGTGTCTATTCTTTTGGTAGCCTCCACTACTTGAGTTCTTCTTCGGATTTCCTCGTAGCGGATTTTATCTTTTAGATGTACACCTCTCATGGATTTCTCCCAGTGCCGGTTTTAGGGGGTGGCGCAGTGGGTCGTTGCCCCAGGGCGCTGAATAAACTAGGGGCGCTAAGGGCAGCCAATCTTTCTTATATATCTTTAAATATAAACAGTATGGGGCTCTAGAAAAAAAATGCCCAGGGCGCTGCAGGGTCTAAAGCCGGTACTGATTTCTCCATAGCATTTTTTGTGACTTTTATTTTATAAGACTTGCTGTAAGATTCCACGTCTCTGTGCCATAAGTTAATACTGGGAGGAGGCTTGTAATAAATAATGAAAACGGAGATTTGATCATAGGAAAATTCGCTTCGTAGAGCCAGATAGTAATGCGACGCCATTTTGTAAGTAACTTACTTCATGCGTGTACAGCCTTAATTTGATGATACTGTTTATTTTTTGTAAATTACAGAGAAAATGGCGATATCATCAGTCACATAAATACGTTTCTCTCTCAACTTTGCGACACTCGGAAATCAGTTCAAAGGAAACTTGTAATGATATTATTTACGGCCAATTTACGAATGAATTACGTGTCAAGTGTGGCCACATGCCAGCAGGATGACATAAACTTACACAGGTTCGCTCCATGACACTGTGTTACAGTCGAGAATAATATTACTATTTATTTAATGTATTATATTTAACCCTTTCGTTACGGCTCGGTGGAATACAAATTATATTGTCAATACGGCGTGAATTTCTCAAACCATTTTTTTTTATTAAAATTAAAAAAAGTGGCTTACAGAAAAATCGCTCCTGTGACGAAACCTAACGATATTTATTTACATGCTTTACAGATTCCTGTAAATAATACATGTAGGTTGAGAAAGAGAATGACTGCACTTCCAATTTCCAACCGTAAATGTCACAATGAGTACTGAAAGTAGCAAAACGATATATCTCGTCAACTGAAGTCAACGGTCGGGGAATGTTTGACGGCATATGCCGACAACCGATGCGAAAGGGTTAAGAGCTCCGACACGAGAGAGATAGATTTGTAAGTAAGAACATAGAAGGAACAAGGAGCATAGGCAAAATATTTTTAAATTTATCTGAAGATAGATGCGTTAATCGTTAAGAAAAATTATAATCAATTCCTTAACATTTACCTAAAGTTTTATTTACTTGAATTCTGAATTAAGTACTCACTAATAAGACATAATATATTGTAATAAATATCAATTATTTCAGTAAATAAACAGGCGTGAAGCTATAATTTATTGAAAGATTTAAATGTTAGTGTGTTAGGTATGGTGTCACGACCCATCGTTCCCAGACAATTCGTTTAATGACTCATCGGTTACAATACACGGGAAATTTGGCGCACGGGAAAACTGGTGCACTGGCTGTCTCGCTAACATAACCTAACCTAAGTATTTGTCAAGTGATCCATAGGTCTTGTTAACGACATAGATTAGGTTAGGTTAGGTTAGGTTAGCGAGTCATCCAGTGCACCAGTGGTTCCGTGTACCAAATGTCCCATGAGCCAGATGTTCAGTGCGCCCCACGTCGAAAACGATGAGTTGTTGAACGAATTGTCTGTGAACGAAATGCGGCGGAACCGGTAGGCATTCATAATTTATCTACTACACCTACTGCAATTTTTTAAATCAAATCAGCCCATCGTTATAATAAATTAAAGTCACTGCGAGCTTGCCAATGATAATCGATAAAAAATAAATTAATTTAAATGATATTATAATAATAATAATAAAATTTATTTATTTAGCCACTAGTGCCATTATCAAAATTTTACATACAATAATTCCAAGCAAATACAGAAAAAATTCAAATTTTTAATCAAACAGAATAGAATGAAGATATAAATCGGCATGTACACATACACCACATTATTAATATTGTACTACTCAGTGAGTGGAGCACCGGATCCCCTCTGGGGGGCCACGTGATATTATTAGATCAATTTATATTCTAGGCATTCATTCAATTTAAGATACATTTAAAGTAATAAATCGATGATTATTTATTATTTCTTTGTATATATTTAATATATTATTCAAATTTGATATTTCCTAAAAATAAAAAAATACATAAAAATAAAATGTAATTTATCACCCTAATTTATCAGTAACTTGATTTTTTATACAAAATTAATATAAAATATTATGAAACATGTAGGTACCAATCATTTTAATATTTCCCTTTTTCCGTCTGGTAACTCCGAGTTCTCGAACAGCCAATCAAAATGCAGCACAATTGTTTGACAGAATGTTCCATTGTATTTTGAATTTTAAGGGGTAAGTTCGTGTTTGATATTATCTCACACGGCTTTATCCAAAATATTCGTTAGGAATCGTTTTTTTTTTGGCCAGTGACGTGCGTCGCTGGGGGATACCATAACAACAGATTTCAAATAAAGATATTCCATTAATGTGAATGCGTGTGAAGATGCGACATCACGTTCGATTTTACTATGAAAAAACGATGAGTCATCTAATGCTATTCAAAAACAATAAATAACCGTTGAATTAATGATGTGAATTAGTAGTTTCGGACGCTAGGGGCCGGCGATGCATCATCGATGATGCTATTTATTATATTATGTAACAATATTAAAACCCAATGTAACAATAAACGCGGGTATACCATACCGAGGTTCGTGAGTTCGATCCCCGACGGTGATTATTAAATGAAGATGATTTTTATTCAATTTCAAAGTAATATAAATACTCTAATCAAATTGGGTTGAACCGCCCCTTACGATAATATAGTTCAGGCCTCGACAACGTCGGGCTAATGACCCGATTTACTTAGAAATCCGACTAAAAAATCACCCAAAATATGCCTCGGATAATACAGCCACCCTTTATTCAAGTAGTCGGACTTTTGCGCTGTTGGTTTTTGGGAATCATCTATGATCCCAAGTGGTCCTTCAGGTCGTCATATGTCCTCGAACGAGCAATGGGCAGTGGCACCTGACAGAACTATGTGGTGGTAATTTGTGGTGACCATATGTTCCATATATGAAACGAATATGGAAAGAAGAATAAATATTTTTGATGTGGCCGGTGTGAATTTGATCATTCAACAGTAAAATGCCAGTCATAGCCTGTTTATTAACCCTTTCATCACGGTTCGATTTCAATACAAATTTTACTGTCAATTATAAAACTAGTTTTTGAATATATACTATAGCGACATCTATCGTACGATGATAACAATGATATAAATACTAGTTTCAACGCGAGTCGGTCTAGGCATAGCAATGGCGCAGTTCGCCGAGCGGTATGAATACCTGGGCATAGTTGGTTTCCAAGGTCCGCGGTTCGCATCCCGCTTCTGCCGTTATTTTTGTGCTTGGATTGACGCGTTGAAAAAAAGAATTTTATGTATAGTATATGTATATTTAAGTAATATAAAACTAGTATTTGAAGCATAAATGTACTTATCTGGTCTATTTTAATATATCACATTGGTTCTTGCATCCTTTAGCTATCAGATGATGCATAAAAAACTACTATATTTAACAAACGTTCATTATGTTACTCCACACATGTGGTGGCATTGACACATGTGGTTTACAGAAAATGCGATCCTGTGACGAAACCTAACGATATTTATTACATGCTTTACATATTCACTTATCACATTGGTTCTTCTATCCTTAAGCTATCAGATGATGCATAAAAAAACTATTCTTAGAAAGTAGCAAAACGATATGTCATGTCAACCGATGTCAACGGTCGGGGAATCTTATGACGGCATATGCCGACAACCGATGCGAAAGGGTTCAAATAGGTGGTACATAAAATACGAAAATCATCTCGTAAAAGTGAAATCCTGCTTAAAATGAATGATGCGTAAATGCCGAAAAAAAAATTATTAACGCAATATCAATTCGCGAATGTAACTGATATTTTTTAATATTTACTTTTTATATTTGAATATTAAGTAAAACGGGTGTAAATATTTACCCAAAGAATACAACCATAAACAATGAGAGAATAAAGAAGTAAATTCTCGGTAAAGTGACCGCCCGCTTCTTCATTTAGTTTTTAGTCAAACATACGCCCATCCATTTGTTTATCTATGGTTTTGCTGATGCGGGTTTTCCAAAAATTCCAAACAGATAACAATAACAACAACACACCCAATACTCTGCTGTGCATCTTTTTTAATGCAACAGGTTAGTTGTTAATGGTAGCATACTTAAAACCTGTCAGTGAAATACTCATTAGAACCATTTAAAATGTAATAATAACAATCCAGGTATGCACACGTTACTCGTTAACATATGTAGAGTATATCATTAGATAACCGAAGTTAAGTAACATTGGGCGCGAATCAAAAACATTTTTCTTCGTAGTATCAATCCGGTGGATTGGTTTGCAGCAACAAAATCTTGCATCTCGATCTCCACTCTTCTCGATCCTCTGCAACCCTCTTTAGCTCAGCATAAGAGCTACAACTTATGTTCTCGAACACTTGCTGCAAATACTCTCGTCTATTGCGCCCTCTGAAGTTTCTCCCCTCAACCATCCCTTCAGCAATGTCGTGAAAAAGACCATAGTTGTGCATGATGTGACCGATCGCCTCTCTGAGATGGTTCTTCCTAGGTGCATATCTTCCTTGATT
The DNA here is from genome assembly GCA_022606575.1 of Glossosoma conforme. Classification (NCBI taxonomy): domain Eukaryota; kingdom Metazoa; phylum Arthropoda; class Insecta; order Trichoptera; family Glossosomatidae; genus Glossosoma; species Glossosoma conforme. The sequence goes on along the minus strand of JAGTXR010000111.1, from coordinate 1,120,706 downwards.
ATGCTGAGAACCCCATTGTTCGTGACGTGGTCTCTCCAGGAAATTCCGAGAATTCTTCTGTATGGCCACATCTTAAAGGCCTCTAATATTTTTTATTATTTTAAGATAAGCACCATGTCTCACAGCCGTACATCTAGATGCTCCAAACAAATGTTTTGGCAAGTTGCTTGCGGAGCTTTAAATTAATATTTTTTGACTCGAATTTTGTTTTTTTATTGAACGCTAGCCTTGCTTGATGTATGCGACTGTTGACTTCTCTTTTTGTTCTGCCATCCCAGGTGATCGTACTTACAAGGTATACTAACAGAAATATTAAGTTTGTTGGGTTGAGCCGGTTCTTAGGACCAGACTTCAGAAGCATCGGGTTGATCATCCAATATGCTTTAAAAAATCCGATTAACAAATCATTAAAAAAATGCTTTGGTTACTCTATAGCAGCGGTATATTCAAGTTCTTGGGGGTCGACGGGAACTACAATATACATATTTGTTCTGACATCCCAGTTAACTAAAAGCGACTCCATGTCACCGGGTTCGTCATCGGAACGCGTGGTGAGTGGATGGGGAATAGGCCACGAAACAAAGAACTTTTCAAGAAGCACATTTTAATTAATTTTTATGTTAAGGAATGAGAATCTTCGGTCATCTGCCCGGGAACGAAACTTTCTGCGTTCCTTACAGGTCTCAGGCAGACTCCCTAATCCGGCAGTTGTGACAGCACAGTGCCGAAATTAACATAGTACCTAATTACAGAACTAATGCCATGACAGGTAACGCCCTTGTGATAGGTAGCGATATGTCACAACAAGCGAAACGGCGACATAGCGCCATGTCTTATACAATATTACAAACAATTTTATACGTACGTGTCTGACGAGCGAATAAAAATAAGTGACGAAAGATCGTATATCGAGGCTTTTCGGTAACACCTTGCAAGGGCTATATCGAGCTGATATCAGTTCACAGTTGGAATTTCGGGTTCAGATATATCTGAATATGAGTTGTGGACGGTGAAAACTAAACGAATGGCGGCACTTTGAGTTGACCATATACATATTCCAGTTATGGAACGAATACGGGAGTAAAATAAGAATTCTTTTTGGGCTTGCGGACCGTAGTTTGCCGACCGCTGCATCGCAGTGCAGTCACGTTTTTATATTTTGATTTCTAAGCTCACGAAATGTTACACAAAGGAGTTTATTTCCAATGTAATCGCATTAAAGTATTACCGAATTTTTAAGCATTTCGCAGAGACACAAAATTATAAAATCGACGTGAAAAATATTTGAAACAGGTGAGAAAACTGTAGCTTGCTAAACCTAACCTAACCTATATAATAAACTAATTATTTTTAATTTTAACGTTAACCTACAGGTAGTTTGACCTTAATAAAATATAAAATTAAATGATACGTCAATTTTTAACGCATTCATTACGGCTCGGCGGAATACAAATTAAGCTCCCATCATACGGCTGTATTGGATTTTGGTGAAATGACAAAATACACAGTCGCAAAAAAGAATGGGGAAGACACAGGCGATACAGCAAGGTTAATAACATTGAACGAAGATCAAAATTTGGATGTGTCACAAAACTTACTTAGGTTGAGCAGATTATTAGAATTAACCCTTTCATTACGGCTCGGTTTGAATACAAATTAAACTGTCAGTTATAGAACTAGTATTTGAAGCATAAATGTACTTATCTGGTCTATTTTCTAATATCACATTGGTTCTTGTATCGTTTAGCTATCAGATGATGCATAAAAAACTATTATATGTAACAAACGTTCATTATGTAACTCCACACATGTAGTGGCATTGACACATGTGGCTTACAGAAAAATTGCTCCTGTGACGAAACCTAACGATATTTATTTACATGTCAGATGATGCATAAAAAACTATTCTAAGAGAGTAGCAAAATGATATATCACGGCTACCGATGTCAACGGTAGAGGAATTTTACACGCCATATATCGGCTACCGCATTCAACCCTTACTGTAAAGTACGCCTTTTTCATTTGTAACGGAGTTTTTTTTGTCTTTTTCTATATTTTTGTCTCTTCTGTGTTTTTATTTTGTGTTGAGTCGCCTCTTAGGACTAAATAGTCTACAGGCTTCAGGGAACTACTCGTAAACATATATATACAGCATATCGTTAGAAAACCGAAGTTAAGCAACATTGGGCGCGGAACAAAAACATTAAGGTATGATTATTGTTTGTTGGGTTGAGCCGTTTCTTAGCACCAGACCTCAGAAGCCTAGGGTTTATCATCCGGTATGCTTTAAAAAATTCGATTAACAAATCACTCAAAAAATGCTTTGGATTTTTTTAGTGATTCGAGGAACATCGGGATAATCATGCAATCTTATGAATACGTTACAGGAGGGTAAGCTGGATCTCTTACATTATACAAGTATTGTGTACTCGTAGTATAACATTTGATATCAGCTTGATATAATTCTTTTAGGCTGATGCCGTAAAGCCTCGAAAAAAAATCTTTTATCTCTTATTTATGTTTGCTCGCCTGACATGCACATCTAATAATGTTAGTTTTAATTATGTAATATTACACGGCGTTTGCATGCGACATTTTATTTGTTATGAAAGTTGCTCCATTTCATGTTGGTGCAACTGTCATCTTTAATTTCCTTTTTTGCCGCGATTGCCTTGGCGGCGCTGCATGACACAGGGTTCCGGTAGTTGTCAGTTAGGACGAAAAATCAAGTATTTAATAAAAATAAACGCGAATTGTGCTTCAAAAACAAGTTCTTTGTGTTATTAGTCTGCTCCTGCATCCTTCCTCCACGCAGCCACGTGACGAACCCGGCGACTTGTCGCCTTTTTAAAGACGGGGGATATCAAATCATTACAAGTTTCAACCGAAATCTATTATGAAGACATTACAAATAAAAGCAAGAGAAAAAAACTGGAGAAAAAGCCTGTTAACAGTAATTTTGAGAAATCGATTTGTCATAAATGTATGTACTACGGCTACCTCTCGCCAGCTGCAGGGTAAGTGGGATGGGTTGGAAAAACTGACCTTTACCACATTTCCCGACTGGTTTTACCGCGCTGCCATGTATAATCGCGTTACAATAAAATCATGCGCATCAGTTTCTAATAAACTTATTACAATACATGACGAATAGATGTCTTCGGCTTTGCCATCACTGGCTTTGAAGAGCAATAACCACGAGGTCTTACAGTGAGATACAGCAAAGGATTCCTTTAAGGAAATTTTAATATATTTACCATATGATTATAATATGCTATGTATAGAAATTTTCCTAAGTGCGATTACACAACGAAACGTAAACAAGTGCTTTTATTATTCTGACGATCACAATGCTCGTTTCTCAGAAGCTCTCTCACATTTTATCGATCTTGGTGGAATGACACAATTCAATGTAAATTAATTAAATAATAATTATAATACATTAAGCGTTTCAGAATTGAAATGTTCACCAAGATTAAAGACATCAAATTTTGAAAATATTTTATATTTTAGCTGCTATTGTTTTATCATGCTTATTAAAAACAACTAAGATTTAATTGAAGCTAAAAAATTCAATATTATCGATTGAATCAATAATTTTAAATGCTAAGCTCACGAAAGGCTTGCCAGTGGCAAACAGTGTACATGTTTTATATTCGGGATTTAAGTGTGTTCGAGTATTTATAAATTTAATTGAAATTGTAATTCAACTAAAGTAGTAGCTTAGCGGCAATAGCACATTGTCAGTGTAGTTTTTCTTAGATTACCAAAGTTAAAGTAACATTAAGCGCGACCACAACTTGAATGGGTCACCGCCTGTTGCTGACCGCGTGTAGCTGGTCCGTTGAGCCACTCCTTACGACTAAGCGATCTAGGTTTCGGGGGTGTCGGGTTAATAATTCGATCTCCTTAACAATCTTATTAACTAATCACTCAAAAATAAGCCTCGGATATTTAATGCTAAAATATGCAAGTGCCTACGTTTTTGTTATTGTTCTTATATACCTTTATTTTAATTTATAATCATCATCATCATCAGCCTGTGTCCGTCCACTGTTGAACGTAGGCCTCCCGCATGAGTCTCCATCCTCTTCGATCCTCCGCCTTCCGCATCCAGGTCACTCCCGCTATTCTTCTTATATCGTCAGTCCATCTTGTAGGGGGTCGGCCAATGCTTCGTTTGCCAGTTCTTGGGCGCCATTCCAGTACTTTTCTTCCCCATCGACCGTCGTCTCTTCGACAGATATGTCCTGCCCACTGCCACTTGAGTGTGCCTATTCGTTGGGTAGCATCCACTACTTGAGTTCTACTGCGTATTTCCTCGTTTCGGATTCTATCTTTTAGCGACACTCCGAGCATGGATCTCTCCATAGCACGCTGGGTGACTTTTATTTTATGAGTAAAACTTGCTGTCAGATTCCACGTCTCTGCGCCATAAGTTAATACAGGCAGGATGCATTGGTTAAACGCCTCAGTTTTAGGACATTGCGGAATTTTCGCTTTAAGAATTTCCAAATGCTGCCCATCCCAGTTGTATGCGCCTGTCGATTTCTTTTGAGAAGTTATTTCGCCGTTGTCGTATTACTTGTCCCAGGTAGGTATAGTCGCTTATAGTCGCTACCTAATTTATAATATGTCATCTAAATACTCGCTTGGAATATTGATCAACAATTTGAATGTGAAATAAAAGTAAACATAATTATTTAAAATTATAATTTATTTAATTACGTTTAAATAATAATTATACATAACTCATGTACTTATAATTTAATTTTCCTGCACCATCTTGTGCACAAGTATGTAAATACTGTGTGATTACGTTAATTGATTTGGTTATGTGACATTAATGACTATCTGCAATCGATTAGCATTCTAATGACAGTCATCAGGGCGGTTGACACTACAGTCATGACGCCTTAAAGTATGACTTACAAACAAAATAGGCTATGACAGCTGATTTTACGGTTGACTCAACAGGTTGGAATATTTTGATGAATCACTCCTAATGTGCAGGTAATTCCCCTAGATTTGATATGCAAAAATTGTGACACCTGCCATTCAATGAAGGCTGAACGCTGCTTGCGTTGTTTTGATCCATTTTTGACATTATTATACAGTGGTACCTTGATATATGAGTGCCCCAACATACGAGTTTTTTGAGATACGAGCCGTCGAGCGAGAGATTTTTTGCTTTGAAATACGAGCAAAATTTGAGATACGAGCAATCGGCTTAGCGGGTCAGCTGGTTGAACACGAGCCGCGCGTCACGCTTTCCCGTGTGAATCCCCTGGCCACGGTCAAATAATTAGTGTGCTCTCGCTGTCAAAGTTGTGCTCGCGTTTTATGACTTTTGGGAAATTTCCTTTGAGATAAGAGTAATTTGAAATATGAGCAAGGTTGTGGAACGAATTAAACTCGTATGTCGAGGTAACACAGTACTAGATACGGCTTCTCTAAAGATCCATTTAGACCGGTGGGTATATCTCAATGGTCAAAGCGTTTGTTTTGCAAGCTAAAGGTCGTGGGTTCGATACCCGATGGAGATTAAAAAAAAAGGATTTTTAATCGATTTCTGAGCTCTAAAATATCCCCGGTTGGCGTGAATTTGATCTCTCACCCGTAAAATGTTAGTCATAGCATATTAATTAAAATTAATGGTAGACGAAAGTCGTCCCACGAAGACCACCCATTCATAGTAAATTCCTGTAATAATAAATGATGATGCGTGAATCTCGCGCTATAGTCTATGACGTTGGCGGATCAACACCTCACACGCAGCGCTTAGTTATATGGTAAGCTTCATAGAATTCCACAGATGAGACTTCAGAATTACTATCACCATCTGTCGGTATTCTTCTGTATGTGTTTACATAAAAAAAATACATTCAGCCACCAGAGACATAATTAAAATCTTACATAGACATATTGAAACCAGATACATAAAAGAAAGAAAATACAAATCAATAACATTTAACAATTTTAATTTTAAACAACGACTGACTCTCTGTGAGTGGAGCACCGGATCGCCGGATCACAGATGGAGACCTACGTGAAGGCGCTACGAAATATTAATGTGGGTGATAATAGACACTAGAAAAATAATCTTATTACGATTACCCGGATTCAAAAATGAAGATTTTCCACTATTGTTCATAAATCTTCAATGATTATATATTACGGTAATGTTTACTGAGTAAAGTCTATACTTATAATATAATTATTAATTAAATTACTTTATATCAGCACGCAAATCCGCGACAGACCAGTACTTGTCAAACTATGTGCCGCAATCAAAAGTTTCCCGAATCACGAGATACGTTTCAGTATATGTTGATGTCCTCCTCTCTTATTCGATATATATTTACTGGATGACATGACGCAGGATCAGGTTCACAATACAAAAAACTTATTTTCGTTTCACATATTATCACGGTTTATTTGTCAACAACGTCGCCCGTTATAGCGAACGCCCTTAGGCGCGCGCGCCCTAACGGTCGCGAGTCAAAGTCTAACTGTAAACTCCTGCGCGCTCTGACATCTCGGCGCTGCCAACTGTCGCTCCAGAAAAAAAGCGAATTCAAGATGACAGTGGTACCAACAGGAAATGGGCCCACTATCGTAACAAATAAATTGGCGTATGAAAACACCGTTTAACATTATACAATTAAAACTAACATTAGATGTGCATGTCAGACGAGCAAACAAAAATAAGAGACAAATAATCGTTTTTCGAGGCTTTACGGCATCAGCCTAAAGGAGCTATGTCAATCTGATATCAATGTATTGATATTCTAAGTTAAACAATAAAAGCCACTACATATCGCCAAGATCGTCATCGGGACGCGTGGTGAAGGCATGAGAAGCGGGTCTCTAAATCAAAGAAATTTTCGAGAAGCATATTGTAATTTATTTTGAATACAAGAACTCATAAGCTTCGGTCGTCTGCCCGGAACGGAATTGTGCTGTGTCCTCGACACGTCCCGGACAGACTCCGACTGAAACGGCCGGCAGTAGTCACATCACAGCGCCGAATTGACACAGTGACCACTTGATTGGTTATGCCAATTTGCCCTACCGCGTCCAAAGAAGTTTGACTTTGTGAAAAGTTTTGAAAACGCTGCAGTACATGACAATAAAACAGGTACGTGCTACTAATATAGTTGATATATACACAGGTAGACAACAGGTATGATGACTCGTACATTATATACCTGAATAGGTCTTAGTATTAAATATACTGATGGTACAAATCATTACTTTATTAATTAATTATGATTCTTATTGTGTATGGTGACCATCAGTATTGGCCAACGATATAACATATGGTAAGCGTAGTTCTCGTTAAAATATCTAAGTTAAGCTACATTAGACGCGGAACAAAATTTGGATATCTTAATCGGGAGAGTCGCATTAATGAAATTGATGTCCTTAAAAAATGTAATAAACAAACACCTAAAATCTTCTACGGATACTACAGCAGTTGTCTCTTCTAGTTGGGGACTTTATATGTTCCCAGCTGGACTTTCAGGTGTAGAAATGTCTTGGGACAAGTCATGGATGACGGAAACTGACAGAACTGAGTGGCGGCAATCCGTAGTGATCATATGTTACAGATATATAATGGAAATGGGAAGGAAAAATATAAATGTTGACATCAGCATAATATAGCCCTTGCTTTATACCAAAAACCTCGATATACAATCTTTTGTCTCTTATTTTTGTTCGCTCGCCTGATATGCACATCTAATAATGTTAGTTTTAATTATAGAATATTACGAAGGCGCTTGCATACGCCATTTTATTTGTTTTGACAGTTGCTCCATTTCAAGTTGGTGCAACTGACATCTTTAATTAGATTTTTTACCGCGATTATTCGTAGCGCGGCATGTCACAGTGTCCGGCAGTTGTCAATGGACTCGCGCCCCGGCCAGCGAAATGTCATGCCGGTCGGGCGTAGAAATCAAGTCTTTATAATAAACGCGAATTGTTCTTCGAAAACAAGTTCTTTGTATTGTCAATCTGCTCCTGCATCCTGTCACCCAGTAATTCGATACCCAATTCTGAGGGGAGGATATCAATGTATTGCTAAAACAGTCGTACAATGTGTTCGAAGACGGGTTCCAGCGCAGAATATGAGGGGTGCGATGGTTTGACTTTACGTCGAATGGAGCGGACGTAGTATTCCTCTATTTTTAAATGTATGGATACTATACATTCTTGATGCTTCTTTTATATTCGTAAAAGAAAATAGCTGCTCTTAAACAAGCATTCCTTCTCCTTGATGGTGTTATTAACAATCTTGGAATTCTCGAATGCTTTAAGTATTACGTTCCGGAAAAGTATACTCGTGTTCGTAGTCATCATTTGCTTTTCATTCCAGTTAGTACTTGTAGAATTTTGAGTACTTAATTCAGTTCATCTGCAATAACGTTTCTAAATGTGCAACCAGCACACGTAAATCCATTATTTGTATCCTTTCCTCTAATGTCAATGGCATTTGTTGCCTGGATTTCAGTGATCTTTATGTTTTTATTTATTTTTCAATTTTTTTTTATCATTTAGCGTGAAAAAAAGGCAAAATATACAAATAAGCCAAAAAACGCTATGAGAACACATGGAGCATTGAAAATTAACAGAAATAGAAAAAAAACAGAATAACACTAGTCGTCGATGATCCAGAAAACCAATTCCATCCTGTAGGGTTCCAGTAATTCCGGTAAATGGCGTTGTATACACTATCACTTTGTACACGACGCCATCTCTGATTAAACCAAGCACAAAAATGAACATGCTTAACATCTGATACTTAATGCTATATAATTTGTTCGATTCCATTTGAACTAATTCATTTTTTTATTCAGCTATTAACCCTTTCGCATCGGTTATCGGCATATGCCGTCCAAGATTCCCTGACCTTTGACATCGGTTGACGTGATATATCGTTTTGCTACGTTCAGTACTCATTGTGACATCTACGGTAGGAAATTGGAAGTGCAGTCATTCCCTTTATCGACCTACATGTATTCTTTACAGGAATCTGTAAAGCAAGTAAATAAATATCGGAAGGTTTCGTCACAGGAGTGATTTTTCTGTAAGCCACATGTGTCAATGCCACCACATGTATGGAGTTACATAATGAACTTTTGTTAAATATAATAGTTTTTTATGCATCATCTGATAGCTAAAGGATAGAAGAACCAATGTGAAATATGAAAATAGGTCAGATAAGTACATTTATGCTTCAATTACTGGTTTTAATAAAAAAAAATGGTTTGAAAAATTCACGCCGTAAGTTAACACAATGTTCATTGATTCAGAGGAGGTGCTAAGTTCGCCAGGTCAGCTAGTAAGTAAATAAATATGCAAAGATCATTTTGTTGCATTATAATTTATTGTTACCCCAACTATGAGTGACGTATAAGAATTGATTGCGGGGATTCCTTTTCGTTTTAAAGACAATAAAATTAATGCAAGTCACGCATTGTATATATCGTTCTTACACGAGGAAGAACAAGAACTTTGTACTAGAATATTGATGAGGCGATGTCTTCTCAAATAAATCTAAGAAAATAATGACTTACCTCGCCGTAAGTCTGACATCAATCATTTTCATACAAGTCCCCCGAGCTGACGACGAAATTGCCAGGACTGACGCTATGGTAGTTATTAAATTTGAAATTAATTTATATTCTTCGAGTTTTAAGATTTACTAAAATAATTTTTATTATTTTTTTAAATAAAAATATATCAAATTGATAAACACATACGAATCTACAGCAAATATCATCTTCAAAGATTTTTCTCTTGTCAATATCGGAAAAAATCAACGGCAAACGCTGGGATTCGAGCCACGAACTTTGCACTTTTGATTGATATATTCAACAAACAGCGTTGGACTATTTTCCAATAACCGTATAGCTCAATGGTCAAAGCGTTTGCTTTGCAAGCCAAAGGTCGTGGGTTCGATCCCCGACGGAAATTAAAGTATGTATTGTTAATCAATTTCTGAGCTCTAAAATATCTCCAGTTGGAGTGAATTTGGTTCCTGACCTGTAAAATACCAGTCATAGCCCATTAATTAAAATTGGTGATAGACGAAAGTCGTCCCGTAAAGACCACCAAATAATAAGGATGATGCGTGAATCTCGGGCTGTAGTATATGACGTTGGCGGATCAACAATCCACAAGCGTTTAGCCATATTCTGATATACACCATGGTAAGCGTCATAGAATTCCACAGATGAGACTTCAGAATTACTATCATCATCTGTCGGTTTTCTCCTGTATGTGTTTACATAAAAAAAACTGAAAAATCTAAAAACAATTTCATGTAAATAAATACCTGTTTATCATTTTATATAAGTTTTTGAGTACAAAAAGTAAAGTATCAATGACGATAAAAGTTATATAGAGATACGATGGTTTGACTTTCTTAGGAATGACAAGGTGAGATAGCGTAAAAGGCAGCCTTTCATACTACAGTCGGTCAAGAGGCGAAGGTGGACCAGGTTGGAACATACTCTATTGATGCCACAGAGGAGCATAAACTACATATGCTTTAGTCTGCCCCCGGACTTGCGCTGTCCTTGAACGCCATCGGAAAATATACTAACATCCTCCTCTCTACGGGAGAAACGACTTCACGTCGCCGGGATAATTATCGGACCGTGTGGTGGAAGTATGAGGAGCAGATTAACAACACACAGACTTTTTCCGAAGCACATTGACATATATTTTCGATAAAGACTCGGTTTCTCCAATCGATCGTAACATGGCGTTTCTTTCGCCTCGATCGATCGGTACTTAACTCACGACTGAGCACGCTCGTGATGGGCTGTCGCCCAGTGCCACAAGTGGCGATCTACGTAACTAGTCCTCCTAACGGCATTACAAAATGACGACACATACATGTACGACAAGTGAACAGAAATAAGAGACAAAACATTTGACTTACTAGACAAGAGCTAACTTAGGATGAGGCGAGGAGCATGGTGGCTGATTAAACTTTGTGGCAGAAATTCGTGACTGCCATACGCTCCAGTTAGGCAAGCGGACATGAAAATGATGAATTTCATACAAAATTTCCGCAAGTTTCTGCAATTTTAAACTTTTACTTTTATTCCGTTTATTATGACACTCGGTGGCGTTCTTTGTTTACAAAAAAAAAACGTAAATATTATTTTTTGTGATGCAATAGAGTGTTGCGCAACTCCGTGGATTGTCGAGTTATTTGTATTCGGCGGAGCTTCACGCGGAAGAAAAGCAGAGCGCCTTGAATTACCCGAAGACCTTCGTTTGGAGAACGGTCCAGCTATAGTCAACATCACACTTTTACTAGATTATTCATCCCATATCTTGAATATGTGGTTACCACAATTTTTGCCACTTAGATCTATCAGTTGCTATCTTCATCTCCAGAAATCTCTGCACCTTGTAACATATATGATTCTAGACTACATCCAAAGTACAAACTCCAAGTCTTATACAGCTACTACAGTGCGAGTAAATGCTCGTTGTAAGCAACAGGCTTATGTGTATTAATGTCGCTTAACTTCAGAGCTTTGACGAGAACCAAGTTTACGATGTGTTTTCGCTACCGGCTTCTAGTTAAATATACTCAACATTAGTTACAAAGATTACAAACAAATAAATGATGTCAATCTTTTGTCAATTTACCAAACCTAACTCGAACCTAACTTAACCTAACTAAACTAGATAATGTATCGTATCTGTCCTTACGTAGTCCGAACCCAAACTAATCTTAATTAACTCTTACCTAACCTAACGTAACTTAACTCGAACCTAACTTAACCTAACTAAACAGACTAACCCGTACCTATCCTTACCTAACCCGAACCCGAACCTAACCTAACCTACCTCGATCAATTTATTTCATCAATAAGTCATATACGGACGTGGGGATTCGAACCAAGGAGCTTGTACACAATGTTCCAGTATTTTACTTACAACTCTATGGCCATTATACTCGTAGTAAAGGGTGATTTTTTAATAGCTATAGGAAATTTTTCCAAAAAAAGACAAATAAAATTAAGAAAAATGCATGAAATATTTATTTGAATCGATAGTGCAGTCCATATAATTTAATGTTTGAAGAATATTTCATTTAAATGTTGACCGCGGCTGCGCCTCAGATGGTCCATCCGCTTAGTCCAATTTTGGCATACACTCTCCAGCATTTCGGCCGGTATCTCACGAATAAATGCTTCAATGCTGTCTTCCAATGCGTCAATCGAAGCGGGCTTGTGAGTATAGATATGAGCCTTAACATAGCCGTACAAAAAATAATCTAAAGGCGTTAAATCGCTGCGATCTAGGCGGCCAATTGACCGGTCCCAAACGTGAAATAAAGTGTTCACCGAACTTGCCACTCAATTGGTTTATTGTTTCGCATGCTGTGTGGCATGTGGCACCGTCTTGTTGAAACCACATGTCATGCAAGTCAAGCTCTTCCATTTTGGGCAAAAAAAAGTTGGATATCATCTCACGGTAGCGCTCACCATTCACAGTTACGTTGCGATTCGCATCATCTTTGAAGAAGTACGGTCCAATGATGCCACCAGCCCATAATCCGCACCAAACAGTAGCTCTTTCTGGATGCATTGGTAGCTCTTGCAATGCTTCTGGCTGATCTTCACTCCAAAACCGACAATTCTGCTTATTTACGAATCCATTCAGCCAAAAATGAGCTTCGTCGCTGAACACAATTTTTCGATAAAAATATGGATCAATAAAATTTAATGATTTGCAAGCGTTTTCGTTAGTAAGACGATTCATGGTTAAATTATAGACCAAACTGAAGATGTTTGACAGTGACACAAAACACGAAACGTACGTGAGCTGTCAAAATCAGTGTTGCCAAAAAGAAAATAGTAAAAAATTCACCCTTTATAAAGAAATTAACACAAATTCCTATATATAATAAATATGTATTATTCATATTATAGTACATTTATTTTTGCAAGGTTCAATAAGTGGTGTACTTTGAATTTTTAATATTTTATTTTAAAATAAAAATATATTGCTAGTTCGGCCCTGGAAGACTATTTTTATAATTTAATACTTCAAGTGACAACGAAAATTTGTGTACAAAAAATATATTTCGACAAAAACAAAAATTAATTCAAAACAAATCTTAATCGCCTAAACGAATTCAATCAGTGGTTGACCTTTAAAATAAGATTCAACTGAAATAGAATCTTTAATCTTGACCTGCGCTTCTCAAACGTAGATATCTCAAAATTAAATAATATTTAAAAAAACAATCGATTTTAATCAATTTCTTTACTCCCCCAGTGGCAATAGCACATCGTCAACGCGGTTCTCGTTAGATCACTTAAGTTAAGCAACTTTGGGCGCGGAGCAAAATTTGGATGGGTCGCCACATGTTGCTAATCAATTTGTGCCGATACTTAGGAGCGAATAATCCAGGACTCGCCAACGACAGGAAAATGATCTGATTTCTTTAAAACATCAGATTAATTAATTACATAAAAATATGTCTCAGTTACTACAGCTGCCGTCTCTTCAAGACCTCGGGCTTAATCCCTGGAGGTCGGCAGGAAGTATAACGTGAGAACATACTCAGGTGGCACTTTGGATGAAGATATGTTTAGGGACGGGACATGGACAGTGGCAATTGACATAACTGAGTTGCGGAAATTTGTGGTGACGATATGTTCCAGATATGGAACGAATACGGGAAAGAGATAAATACTCCCGATTGGTGTGAAGTTTATCGCTTATCTGTAAAGTGCCAGTCATAGCCTATTACATAATCATAATTGGTGGTGGACGAAATTCGTCTAAAATACACCATATTTACGTTCATTGTGAGCAACTCTTTATTAATCGCATTAAAAATGGATAGTGCGTGAATGCCAGGATAAAATTTATAACGATGGAGGATCAACGCTCTGGAATGACAATCTTCATAGAATCCAGAGATGAGATTTTTTCATTATCGTCTAGCGGTATTCTCTTCTATGTGTTGATATCAGCTCGATATAGCCCTTGCAGGCTGGTGCCGAAAACCTCGATATACAATCTTTCGTCTCTTATTTCTCTTCGCTTGTCGTACATGCATGTGTCGCCATATTGGCATTTTGGACTAGTTACGTAGACTGCCGCTTGTAGCGCTGGGTGACAGCCCATCAAGAGCGCAGGAATCGTGTGCCGACGTCGGCGAGATCATATTGTATTGCGGCCCGGCCTGAATGCTGCGACTAGGTCGGGCCATAAGTTTGTAAAGTTATCAAATTGTATATGTCAATGTGCTTCAGAAAAAGTCTGTGTTATTAATCTGCTCCCCATCCTGCCACCACGCGACTGAACAACAATAACATTTTAAAGAGAAGAGGATGTAAATATATATTGTTATTAATGTGTAATGTTATGTATTTTATTTATTGAGTAAGAAACTGTTTATGTAAATATGGAAAATTTTCTCGCATTATTGTTTTGATTTGATTTATTTCCTGTTTTGGAGAACTGACCTTTGGAAAATAACAGCACAATCCCGTCCTTATAATACGCTAAGCGTGCGACTATTATGCCAGTGATAATTGACTAACGACAATTGCATATTAGCGTAATTCTCGTAAGCTCGCCTCACCACTTGATATTGACAATTTGGAATAAGCTGTTCTTTAGAACCAAAAAAGCCCTTAGCAGCGTCAGTCTAATCATCAAATTAAAAAAAAAAGTTTGGTAAATCGACCAAAAATATTCATCGGATACTACAGTCTCTTCAAGTGCTCAGTCTTCTGTATTGGAGGCCATCGGAAACCATACATGTTCTCAGGAAGACCTTCGAGTGAACAAATCTCTTGGAACGAGTCACAATAGCAACTGACAGAACTAAGTGTCTGCTATTTGTGGTAACTACATGTTCCAAATATGGAACGGTTATGTGAAGATTTTCAATTTCAATTTTGTTTATTTTTTCCTTTCAGAAACATTACAAATTATGTTAACTCAATTCATTTCTGAAGTACAATAAAAAATAAAAATAAAAAATACAATATAAACAAAAATAGGTACTTATGATTAAGTACTATGAACAAAGCAATAAAGACAAGCAACAGAAGGTCCCTATGCTTATCAGACAGACGAAGCCAACCAATTATCCCTCCAAAGAAACTCTTGGAGTTCTTGTCTGAATTGGGCCTCTCTTACGTGAAATATATCAACATCCGAGGCGAAGATGTGTAGTTATGTGGAATTCTATGACACTGTATGTGGAGTGTTGATCTGCCGACTTCATAGACACAAGCCCGACATTCACGGATTATCTTTATTATTACGGAAGTTCACAATAGTCTTCACGGGTCGACTTTCGTCTACCACCAGTTTTAGATAATAGGCTATAACTGGCATTTTATGGGCGAGGGATCAAATTCGCACCAACCGGGAGAATTTAAGAGCTCAGAAATCCTTAAAAAAAATAATTCCGTTCGATCCGCAACGGAGATCATATCGTTGCGGATCGAACCCACGACTTTCGGCTTGCCAAGCAAACGCTTTTACCACTGAGCTATACTCGCCGGCAAATTAATTACGCCGAATACATCAAAGAATAGTTTTCTATGTGTGTCTATATTGTACTGACTATTACTCGCATAATAAGTCAATTATATGTAACCCGTCTAAGTGTGTTACCTTATATGAGTAAACGTTGTATTAACCCTCGCTTTACCATGTTAAAAACTTCCGCGCGTTGCGATGGTGTGTACTCCTTACACATTCTGATTTAAAGTGAATAAAATGAGTAGAAATTCGAAAAAAATGAAAATATTCAAAGATATCGCTTAATTTTATAATAGTTGATGTCAATAAGCAGTAATAATTGACATTTAATAGCTAAAAACATGAAAAACATCAGACGAAGACCTCAAGCGGCCAGACGCACCTTGTCGCGTGAACTTCCGAGAGCTACTAACACTACTTAGCCTGTCGACAAATCGATGAGCCGACGCGCATCGATATCATTTCGAACAAGCTGACCAACTGAGGTTTCCCGTCTCGCTCACTCATATTAGTACGTCAGCGAGAGTGAGGAGTATAGATGCCGACGCATCTGGGTATTTTTTAATTTTATTTTTGCACACGCTTCCGACAGGTCGAATGAATACATGACAGTTGACGCGTCTTGAGTGTAGTGGTGAATTTATTGCGGATTTTAGAAAAATATTTCCTGCTCCCGATGAGTGCCTATTATTATAAATATTTTTTTTTCAATACGTAAATGTATTAAGGAGGAATACCTAAAATCTGAACCCTGTGTTTATTCTATTTACAGAGATATTTAAGTTCTTACAAGCAATGTGTAGTCGATAGACATCACCGGGGAGGAGAGGTTAGCGTAGAATTTGTTTACTAAAAAAATATGTGTGTTTACATGTGAAAAAAATATTGTTGATAATATCCGGGTTCATTGAAAAATGAATATTCATATTTTTAAGTGACTTATTTAAAAAAATGGCCCTTTGGCCTAAAAGACCTTCGATAAAAATACGTTCATACTTACAGGTAAATAAATCACAACATACGTAATCGAAATACGTAAAAAAATTATTTGTTTTACCTAAACACATACAGGAGAATACCGACAGATGCAAGTGGAGTAATCTCATCTGTGGATTCTATTACGTTTACCATTTTGCACGAGGCTAAACGCTGCATTTGGAATGTTTATCCGCCAATTTCATAGACTACACGGCATTTACGCATCATCTATTTTAAGCACTTGGATTGCCCCGAAAGTGGATCTAGCCCCTGGACACGACCAGGGGTGGAATATATGGAGGTCCCTTAACAGACTTCGGACCGGAGTATGCAAGACGAGGACACAAATGAAAGCCTGGCGGTTTTACAGCGGACCGACTGAATGTGACTGCGGAGCGGAGCAGATCCTGTCACACCTTCTGGAGTGTGCGCTGTGTCCGAATAGCTGCACCCAGGAAGACCTGATGATGGCCGCGAGTAACGCCATCGACGTCGCCCACTTCTGGGCAGACAGGATCTGACCCTGTTTATTCCGACACGATTATATATAACATGAATTCGTTATCAATAAGTTAATTTTTACGGGATGACTTTCGTATAATATCTCTAACCAATTTTAATAAATAGAATATGAATGCCATTTTTCGGGTGAGATATCAAATTCACATTCACGAGCGTATTTAAAGAGCTTGGTAATCGAATAAAAATAGTTTTTAATTTTAATCTCCGTTGGGGATCGAACCCATGATTTTGAAATGGCTTTACTACTTAGCCATACCCGCCAACGAGTAAAAAACGTCTTGAAAATATTATTTTATTAAATGTGCGTCATTATTGTAATTTTCATAATAATTTGTTATTGTTTATTTATTGATTTTGATCGATTTCTTATCAAAATTAAACTTTGAAACGGTCCAAAAGCAACGTCATAATAATAACTATTTACATATGGTACATTTAATCGTTAGTATATTATGTGGTACAGAGGTGAGGATGTATTGGTATTCCATATCTGAATATATAATATTTATTATTAGACATATAAATCAACTTATGGCGCAGAGACGTGGAATCTTATAGCATGTCTTACCCATAAAATAAAGGTCACCCAGCGTGCTATGGATAGATCCATGAGAGGAGTGTCGCTAAAAGATAGAATCCGAAACGAGGAAATTCGCAGAAGAACTCAAGTAGTGGATGCTACCCAACGAACAGGCACACTCAAGTGGTAATGTGCAGGACATATCTGTCGAAGAGACGACGGTAGATGAGGGAGCAAAGTATTGGAAAGGCAAACTAGCATTGGCCGAGCCCCTGCAAGATGCACTGACGATATAAGAAGAATAGTGGGAGTGACCTGGATGCGGAAGGCGGAGGATCGAAGAGGATGGAGACTCATGCGGGAGGCTTACGTTCAACAGTGGACGGATACAGGCTGATGATGAATGAATGAAAATATAAATCACTTTTCAATACAAAAAATCAATAAAAAAAAATCATTAATAATGTCTCCTTGAGACAATATCAAGAAGGTAAAATTATCCATCAGTAACACAGGTAAATGATTGGTTATAAAGTCCGAGTCGGAACTATAAGTAGTCGTTTCTCATCCATTCAGTCTATAGTTTGGTTCGAGACCCGAGTGGTACTTACTAAAAATAAATAGACTGTCGGAAAGTAATAATATTAAGCTTGTGAATAAATGAAGACTGATTGAATAATAATAAAAATATACATACTTTGAATATATACTATAGCGACATCTATCGTACGATGATAACAATGATATAAATACTAGTTTCAACGCGAGTCGGTCTAGGCATAGCAATGGCTCAGTTCGCCGAGCGGTATGAATACCTGGGCATAGTTGGTTTCCAAGGTCCGCGGTTCGCATCCCGCTTCTGCCGTTATTTTTGTGCTTGGATTGACGCGTTGAAAAAAGAATTTTATGTATAGTATATGTATATTTAAGTAATAATACTTTTCAATACGTTTCTTATGACTATGCTAAATAAAGTTTGGCACGATCCCTGACTATTTAACTAAATAAACTACAGCATGATGCCGAAAACCTCGATATAAAATCTTTTGTCCTTTATTTGTTCGCTAGTCAGACATGCATGTGTCCGGTCATGGGTGTGACGTTAGTTGTACATTACTGTCTATAATTGGTGCGCCATTAAATCTGCAGGTCGCCATTTGCGGCGCTGGTCTTTTGCCCACTACGAGTGCATAGTTGTGTTTCGTTAAATGAAAAATTGCCTCAAACGTTACATGTAAAATCTATATTTCAAATAAAAAAGTGTCCGGCAATGGAGGGTCAATTGTATGCTCCAAGGAGGACCATCGGGTGCAGGGATGTCTTGAGACAAGGCAAAATTACACGACTGAGTGGCGAAAATATTTGTGTTTTGTTTCCAATATGGAAATGATACGCGATCAAAAAACATATAAATAAAATAAATAAACTCACCTTATATAAATAAATAAAATCTGCCCAACCGGTGCACGTTATTTAGTAATATCGCTTAAAATCACCAGCATTTTATTTTACATAAAACAGACGTTTAATAAAACGACAAAAAATAATAAATTATTTAATTACTCAAGAAAAAAACGTGATTTTTTATTTAATATGCAATTGAATCGTTAACGAGTTAATGCACGTTGTTTATATGGTAATACTAAACGTAAACGCAACACAAAGGTTTACTTATAATATTATCAAATACATTTTTTCAATTATTTAGTTTTTTTTATCTTTTTTTGTGTCAGCGAAATAGCCTGGTTTTAGTTTTATGTCGCAACTGTCACATTGACACTAATAATGCCATCTAACTGTCAAATCAAAACACTCAGTTTGGCTCAAAAAACTTTGTCAATTAATTGTTAATGACCGCCAATTCAAATTAAAGACAGTCATTAATAAATAAATGATCATTCATCTTAATTTATGTCACAATTTTTAAAATAAGAGTTCACATGTTTGTATGTATTTGATTAAATTATAATTTCACACTGAACGTAATGTACATTCGATATTCCATTTAAGTTTAAACTAATTAAAATAATAAATATATTTAAATAATATGTAGTATTTTTTTATTATTAATATGTTTAATGTTTTGTCAACAAAATAAGATTAAAAATTATTTATCAATTTAAGAGTTCACTTGCTTTAAATGAGTTTCACAAAATATAATTATCTGTTTGTTTACGTGTCAAAAGTTCATGAATTCATTGATTCTTTCAAAACATTAAAGTTCATTACCATAAACGTAATCGTTGATAACTTTAGAAATTTAATATCAAGTTTAACGTCGTTTTCACAAGTTTTTTTTAATCAAATTAAAATGGCAAGGTTAACGATGTTTTCACAACGGTTATCCAACTTTTCATTGTTCTTTCACAACTCTTAATCGATCTTTCTCAACGAAATAAGTCACTTTTTCACGCTTTATCCTTCGTCTAAAGATGAGTTTGTGAAATGCAGAATCCTTGCCCTGAAAGTTTGTCAACCGAACTAAATACTTTCAGTGTCTTTAAAGATGCGTTGAGAAACTGTTTCAACCTCCAAATTTTCGTGATAACGCTTGAAAAGATGCTGCCTTTCTCATTTGATACAAATTTTTGACAGATCAAAACAAGATCCTTTTTATGGCGTACCATTCATCAAAGTTATTTGGAGTTGCATATTAGTTGATTCCACTCTAATTTCGCAGTTCAAGTGTAATCTCCACGTTGTATCTTCAAAAAGTCCTTATCTTGGTTGCTTCCAAGAATGTCTGTAGTTTACTTCCACACCTTATTTTAAAGATAGTGGGTACCACGTATTTTTTACAAGTATTTACTTATAACTCACTATTTGTTGCATTTCCAAAAACATGTAACTTGTTTATAACTTTATCACTGTATTAACAAACAATATCCACTTTTATTTTCTTATAAAATCGATGAATGTTATTTATTATAACTTATTTGACTATGTCTTATACTCGCATTAACGCCCCCTTTGTTGTGTCTCTTCAAATATAGAAAACATTTATTTATCTTCTTTCTTGGATGTTATTATCAATTTAGAAATGCATCCGGTCTCTTATTTTAAAGACTACGTCTACGTTCTACGTTCTTTGTTACAACTACATAATTTGCTTTACTATGTTATAAATGACACGTAAACTCATCAAGTATTGTAACTTTAAAGATTGATAACGTATCTTTATATTCATCAACACATTTTAAAGCCTTTGTTTAGGATTCTATTATTCAAACGACAGTGGCAATTTATTATTGTTTAATACTATATAATTCACTTTACCATATTAAAGTATACCGCCTCACTATGTTTGATAACACTAATCGTTCATCGCCATCTAGGATATCACGATCATCGCGAAACTACTATTTTCTTCTAGAGACAGTGCAAAATTCCTTGTTACGACAATTCACTTTACTGTATCATAATGTATCAACTTAATATGTATTATGTCTTTAAAGATTGATAACATGGAACCTTCATTGCCTTCTAGAATATCACGATTTTCTCAAACACTTTTCTCTTCTAGAGACAGTGTAGCTACATTCTTTGTTACGACAACTCACTTTACTAAAACATAATTTACAACTCACTATGTTTTGTGTCTTCAAAGATTGATATCTTGAATCTCTCATCGCCTTCTAGGATGCCTCGATAATCGCAAAACCACTCTTCTCTTGTCGAGACAGTGGATGCAAGTCGGATCCTGTTCAGAACTGCGAGGTGTGGAAGAGTTGCCGCAGCGCGACTGGTCGCCAGAGCAGCTGGCTGATGACTGGAGGACCTTCAGCTTCCTTGCAGACAGCTCTCGGCTGCCCCTTCCAAACCACTCATAGGGAAATGAACACAGAACCGATTCAAACAATGCAGGTGTAATCAAACGTCAAACATTAACACATACAACAAATACAGATATAATAGATTAAAAAAAAAAAAAATTTACTCTCATAACCGTTTCCTATATGTAACAAATGGTCATCACAATTTGCTGCCACTTAGTTCTGTCACTTGCCATTGTCTTTCTCTTCTTATTCGTGCCTGCGACGTCAAATTGTTTCCGCCCAATAAATAGTAACATTGATGGTCCGTAAGCTGCCCAGCATTAGTCTTGATCTTAGGTGTGAGGTGGTCTGCAGTTCTCTTCTCCAGGACTCAACAGTGACTCTCCTTTGCGAAGCATTACCGACCGATCAATATTGTCCTTTGTTTTACCGAATCCAGTTCTTAATCTGTTCAGGGATTTCCAGATCCGCCTGTCAAGGTTCTTGGCAGTTGGGAGGCTTTCATTTGGGGAAATGAAATCTTCTGATACGATTTGTTGCCAGAGCTGGAACTGAATTTCAGTGCCGGATGTGAGAGGTTGTGTGGGTCTAAGAAAGCTGCTTCGCGACTTCAATCTATGTGTATCTGGTTATATAAGTAGTGGTACGGTTGGTTGATATGCCTTACGCATTTCTTCGGCGCATATGACTTTTGCGTCTTATGTTTGGTTGTGCGATACCAGCCAAGGAGTTTTGAAGTGGGTGTTGGTTTGAGGCAGCCTGTGACGACTCTGCATGCATAATTCAGCGCAGTATCTATTTGATAACAATGAGCTGATCGACTCCATACTGGTGCCGCATATTCTTCTGCTGTAAAATAAAGTGCTAAAGCTGAGGTACGAAGAATGCACGGTTGGTTTTTTTGATGATGATGATGATGGTGAGTTATGTACGCTGCTCTCTCGTTGGCAACACCTGTGCCTGAGGTCGCTCATTCTCCCCAAGGTCCTGCTTGTATGGAGCCGCCCGTCAGAGGCCAGGTCCGTCGCTTCAATGAGTTAAGTGCTGGTTACAACAATCGACCGACTAAACCCCGCTGGACGCACTTCGACGACATCTCACCGATACAATAAACAGGCCTTTGATTTATTTGATTCGTTTTGATCAATTTGTGCACCTCAGCTAATGCATCAAAAAACTTAACTGACAGTTTTATTAAATTTAAACCCTAGTAAGAGTTACTTGCTATATTATATTTTTTACTTAATAAATCGATGAAGATTTAAAGACATATTCAACAAAATATGTTCAAATGTCGGCGGGTATAGCTCAGTGGTTAAAGCGATTGCTTGAAAAGCCGATGGTCGTGGGTTCCGAAATCGATTAAAAAATATTTTTAATCGATTTCTGATCTCTAAAATACCCCGTCGAATGTCGGTCATAGCATATTTATCAAAAGTGGTGGTAGACGAAAGTCGTCTCGTAAAATCCGCCCATTCATTGTGAATTCCTGTAATAATAAGAATGCTGATTTTGAAAATTTGCAAATAAAATTCACTTAGTAGAAAAGACATTAACCCTTTGGCAAATGAACTAAAACTGTACTAATGTATCAAAGAATGTTTATATTTACCAGAAGTAATCTTCTTTCTATTACCTACTTATGAGTATGTGAATAAAAGCCTTCTTATAAAAAGCTACCTTTTTCAATACTACTCGTATTAACAAAACTGTTTAAAATCACTTAAAAACAAATTACTTCGCATTATGACTATGAATAGAAAATCACATTTTTCTTTAATCACGTACGAATATATAGAAATATATGGAAATAAAACCAAAAAAACGAACGTTCAAATTTTCCTCATAAAATTTCAAGAGCAAAAATAACACTCCTTTTTTGCCTCCAAATATTTTAATAGTAAAAACGAACGTCACATTTTTACGTAGTTTTATTTACTCGTATTATAAATAGTGAAACCCCATTGTTACCTACTATGAGTTAATTATTAACAAAACATATTTTATTTTTTCCCTTGAAAAGTTTAAAAAGCAAATTTATTCCACCAAAAAAATTAATAAATAACAAAATCAACGCCTCGATTGATTAATATTTAAATTATTTTATTTATTACATATTACTGAATAGAATACGCTTCTTATATTGACATTTTCGGCCAAATTAAAACTCTTCTTATGCTAAAATAGTTGTCGCGACATATCGTCCTCAGACAATACGTTCAACGACTCATCGGTAACGAAGTGAAGTCTGGTGTACGGAATATTTGACACAAGGGACAACTGGTACACTGGCTGTCTCGCAAACCTAGCCTAACCTAACCTAAAGATTCGTCCAGTGATCGTAGAGTGCAGAGATCGATAGGTCTCGCTAACGAAATAACTTAGGTTAGGTTAGGTTAGGTTACAGAGATATTAAGTGCACCAGTTGTCCCGTGCATTAAATGTCCTATTCACTAGACGTCCAGTGCGCCCCACGTCGTTACCGATGAATCGTTGAACGAATTGTTTGGGGACGAAATGCGGCGGAACCGGTAAAGTAGGTAGTGATTTCTGGGTTGATAAATGATGTATGTACTAGGTAGATTCTTATAGTTGAAGCAAACATTTAGAATGTTCTTCTGGCATTCAAAGGTTTTCTAAAAATCAAAATCCCTTGTAAAATCTAAGATGGTGAACTAGTAATCTTTTACGAGCCCGTAGTGATGTTTCACAGCAAAGGCTTCCGAGAAGGAATGAATGAAATTTCCAGTATCAGTTATTCACGTACGGTCTTCGACATATGTTTTCTGGGGAATATCTTTATCGATTGCCATTTCAAAAATACGTTAGTGCTGTTTAGAGTTTAAATCGGCCAACGACTTCATTCATCGTCATCGCCATCAACCTGTTTCCTACAGTCGACAACGGAACTGGTGATACCTGAGGCCACCCTGCGGCTGAACATGTGGAGAGGGGCAACTGAGGGGAATACTTGGATTGCCCCGAAAGAGGACCTAGCCCCTGGACACGACCAGGGGTGGAATATATGGAGGTCCCTTAACAGACTTCGGACCGGATATGCAAGACGAGGACTAAAATGAAAGAATTGCAGTTTTACAGCGGACCGACTGAATGTGACTGCGGCGTGGAACAGACCCTGTCACACCTTGTCCGAGTAGCTGCACCCAGGAAGACCTAATGATGGCCGGGAGTAACGCCATCAACCTCGCCCACTTCTGGGCAGACAGGATCTGACCCTGTTATTCCCGACACGATTAAATATATCAACCTGTGTTCGTCCACTGCTCAACGTAGTCTTTTCTGATATTCTCCTTCAACCCTGCGCCCTCCGCATACAAGCTACTTCCGTTATTCTTCAGATGTCGTCAGTCCATCTTAATCGGCCAACGCTTCGTTTGCAAGTTTTTTGGACGTCACTCCAACATCTTTCTTCTCCATCGATCAACGTCTATTTGACAGATATGGCACATTGTCACTTTAGTGTGTCTATTCACTGTGTAGCCTCAACTACTTGAGTTCTTCTTCGAATACCTTCGTTTCGGGTTCTATCTTTTAGAGTCACTCCTCTCATGGATCTCTCCATAGCACGTTGAGTGACCTTTAATTTATGTGTAAGACTTGCTGTTAGATTCCACGTCTCTGCGCTATAAGTTAATACTGGGAGGATGCATTGTTCAACGCCTTACTTTTAAGACATTATTTAAATTTTACAAATGCTGCCTATCCTAGTTGTATACGCCTGTCGATTTATTTCTAAAAATTGTTTTATCCTAGTTAGATTATTTATCCCAGATAAGTAAATTCATTAGACAAGGTCATCATTACATTTTTTAATATTAAAATTATATGTAAGATGAAAGTGAATAGAAGATGAAGAAAAATCAGAAAAAGTGGGTTCTATGTATTGTAAAGGAAAATATGGGGTTCCAATGATGATGGTGATAGGCATCAAGCCCGTGATCCCTCATATGGTAGTTAAGTACTTTACCTTTGCCCACGCATTTTGTAAAAAAAAATATCCTAATCTATACGTTAATTGTGTTCTAAGACTAACATGTTCAGCTTCTGTGAAAATTGCGATAAACATCTAAAGATATTCCGCAGATTGTTTTATGTAAACACACACCGGAGATTGCCGCTAGATGGTAATTGAGGGCTCTCAGATGTTGATATATTCTTCGAAAAGTTTGTGAATTCTTTTTACATTCAGCGGATGTAACAGTTTACATCCGCTCCATAACCGGAGCTTACTCCGGATATTTTAAATATTTGTATAAACATACCCATTCTCCTTTACGGCTTTGAATCTTGCCAATAGCCAATGCAGCCGTATAATGGCTTTCAAAAACAGATGTTTGCAAATAATACTGAGAGTACGATGGTTTCATTTCGTGAGGAATAACGAGGTGAGAGAGCGGACAAGGCAGCCTTCCGTACCTGGTTGGCACATGTGGCATGGATGCCGCAGGAAAGCATTAAGCGCTGTCGGCGGTCATAGCTCAATGGTCAAAGCGTTTGCTTTGCAAGCCAAAGGTCGTGGGTTCGATCCCCGACGGAGATTAAAAAAAGAAAGATTTTTTTATCGATTTCTGAGCTCTAAAATACACTATACCAAAAATACACTATTTTACAGACTATTTTAAGAAAGGAGAATTGAAAACTGGTACACTTGTCATTCTGCTAGGTATATGTACAACTTATTAATACCAAAATTTAACACACAACATGAAAAAAATGGTTACAAATATAACGGAATAGTTAATTTTAACAATCTTCCTCGGGAAATAAAAGAGATCAGCGATATTAAAATATTGATTGAAAAGGTGAAACAGTACCTTAAAAGAATTACGAACAGAACCAACGTCACTGCATAACAAATTGAAATAATGAAATGTACCAAAAATGTATTAATAAATTATATATACATTAAATTTAATTCAACATATAGTATATTAAATCTTTAATCATATAATGTTAATTTTACATCAAAATCATGTATAAATATGTAATACTCTGTATAATTATATAAAACTGTAAAATAACATAGATGAATCCCACGCCACACACAAGATCTTATCTTTAAGTGGTGTGGTAAGCGAAATATAAAAAAGAAAAAAAAAAAAAAAGATTGAAATGTAAATTACTATGTAAAAAATGTATCTTTTTATATTTGATTAAATAAAAAAAAAAAAAAAAATACCCCCAGTTTGTGTGATTTGATCCATCACCCGTAAAATGCCAGTCATAGCCTATTAATCAAAATTGGTGGTAGACGAAAGTCGTCCCGCGAAGACCAATCATTCATAATAAATTCCTGTTATAATAAAGGATGATGCGTGAATCTCGGGCTGTAGTCTATGACGTTGGCGGATCAGCACTCCATATGCATCGCTTAGCCATATGCACCATGGTAGGCGCCATAGAATTCCATAGATGAGACTTCAAAATTACTATCACCATCTGTCGGTATTCTCCTGTATGTGTTTACATAAAAAAAAAAATCGTCCCCATTCTTCTTTACGGCTGTGAATCATGGCACATCACCAATAGTAAATGCAGGCGTATAAGAGGTTTCCAGAGCAGATGCTTGCGTAGAATGCTGGGAGCGCGATGGTTTGACTATGTGAAACATGACGAAGAGAGAGAGCGGACAAGGCAGCTTTCCATACTGCAATCGGTCAAGAAATGAAGGTGGACTTGGTTGGGACATGTATTAAAAATTCCCCAGTATAGCATTAATACCATAGAATTAGCATAGAATCCACAGATTAAACTTTCAGAATCACTATCACCATCTGTCGATATTCTCCTGTATTAGTTTACATTAATAAAGGTAGACTTTCAGTTCAGATATCTCTGGCGGTGAGGCATAGATGATATGCAACGAATATTGGAAGACATGTAGTCAATTGTTATAATGTAGTGACGTCAGCATGATATAGCCCTGGCTGGCTGGTACCGAAAACCTCGACGTACAATCTTTCGTGTCTTATTTTCTGTACGTTTGTCGCACATGAATGTGTCCGCCATATTGGCCGTTGGCAATAGTTTTATGTAGACCGCCGCTTGGGGCGCCGGTGCGGCAGCGCCGACGAGCGCGTCCAGTCAGTCCCCGCCCTTATGCGAGAAAAGGTCGCAGTACGGCCGGCCGGCATGTCATTCCGCCTGGCCGGAAGCTTGTACAACTTATCGTAAATAAATGTCAATGTGCTTCTGTAAAAGTTTTTGTTTTGCTGACCTGCTCCTCATCATGTTCTTGCGCGACGGAATAACACCTTTTGTAGAGAGAGGAGCGTGTTAGTAGTTTATCAAAAAAATTGTAGTAAATTTTGTATTTTTTTAAGGAAACAGACTGACCTTGATTATTTTCTTTTAGACTTGCGACAATAGCATCGTTGGATCAATTTGCATGCGGAAGAAATGCATCTGTGAAGTCATTAGTTTTCATTGCCTCGATAAGGCGCCTATTGATGGTACTTGATCTTGCGACCTTCTGGTAATAACACTCATGATATGGAATACATTTAGCACTAAGCTACTGCCACGTATATTTGGTGGCAAGGTCCACAAATGCGTGTCACGACTAAAGATACACGGACATTTGATACAGCGACAAAATGCTCACAGCAAAATATGAAAGTAATCTATTATTTCGATATTCGGTTTTCGAAATGGCTACTTTGAAATTCTACTGTCCCAAGATTATTATTTCAATTTTCGTTTCTACTATCTATTGTCTTTTAGGGGTGGCACAACCCAAAGGGGGCATGTAACGAGCTTAGAATTAATTAAATTAATTCAATAAAATCATGCTTTGTCGGGATTTGAACCGACGGCGTCTGAGTGGCAAATAAACACTCTAACCACTGGACAATGCCTCCCTGTAAGTCAAATAATATTTCTTTAATCGTGTTGTGTCCTAATATGGTAGTCTCCAGCATAATGGATGGCCATGGAATACAGATGGAGTCGTGCTGCGCTGCTCGGTCAGAGACTAGTGATGGCCATACGCAGCAGAAGATCAAGAATCAATGAACGGTTATTGCGTCATCAGCTATGTTATATTCTACTTCCTGGGTGCAGGGGAGCTTAAAGCACTAGACTGCGATGTTACGTTCTCAAGATCAACAATTAGCATGTATCATCATCAAATATGTTAATTTTTTTTTATGTAAATACATACAGGAGAATACCTAGAGATGGTATTAGTAATTCTGAAGTCCCATCTATGGAATTCTATGACGCTTACCATGGTGCAAATGACTAAATGCTGCATGTAGAGTGTTGATCCGCCAACGTCATAGACTACAGCTCGAGATTTACGCATCATCTTTTATAATTACAGGAATTTACTATGAATGGGTGGTCTTCACGGGGTTGACTTTCGTCTACCACCAATTTTGATTAATAGGCTATGACTGCCATTTTACGGGTGAGGGATCGAATTCACACCAACCGGGGGTAATTTTAGAGTTTAGAAATCGATTAATTTTTTTTTTAATCTCCGTTGGGGATCGAACCCACGACCTTTGACATGCAAAGCAAACGCTTTGACAATTGGCCTATACCCACCGGCAGAGAAGAGAAGCCTGACGAATTCAAATACGCTGCTGTAATTTCTAAAGCATATTTTTTGTGTAAATTGTAGATCGGATTTATTGTTTAGAATTAGTTAGTTTAGTAGTATGTATTGATCAGAATTACTATCACCATCTGTCGGTATTCTCCTGTATGTGCTTACATAAAAAAAAGGAACCATATATGTTCCCAGGTGGAGTTTCGATGCAGATATGTCTGGGCATGGGGCATGGACAATGACAAGTAATGAAGCGGTCGATTTGGTTTAAATACGAGATCTATAAATATAGGCCGGGCGGCATAGTCCAGTGGTAAAAGCGTTTGCTTGTCATTCAGAAGCTGCCGGTTCAAATTCCAACCGAGCTTAATTTTTACAAATTTATTTAATTAAATCAAAACTCCATACATGCCGACGGTAGGGTTGAGCCGCCCCTAAAGGACAAATGGTCCAGGCTTCGGCAGCGTCGAGTTGGTCGTTGGATCTCCTTGAAAACGCTAATTATTAAACACTCAAATGTTTTTCTGGTAGACAATCTGTGGTGTCCAAACGCTCAAAATATGGAGCTGATATGGTAAAAAAATACAGGTTGGTGTGAGATTGACGTCCGTAAAATACAAACAAAAATTGGTGGTAGACGAAAATGGTCCCGTCATAACAATCGTCATGACAAAATATTATATGCTGCAGCTTTACAGAGCGGAATTTTATGGAGAGACCACGTCACGAATAATAAGGCTCTTAGCATAATCAAGGAACATAGGCACCAAGTAAGAACCATCTCAGAGAGGCGATCGGTCACATCATATAATTCGTCGCTCGACATTCAAACCGAGCGGACGTCTTGTCATTCTACCTACAGAATGGCGCGTAGTTGCGATTGTGACATCGCGCAAATACATCGTCGCTTAGACGATCACCGTTTGCTGCTGGAGCGGCTCTTAAAGGCTGTTGGATGCAAGAAGGAGGATACACCGACGTCCATTGGTGTTGACTCTCCACCCAACCCAACAAGTCTGCCGTCTTCCCGCAAAACGCGCTTGCCTAGGAAGTGCAAGGAGATTCCGGCTACCTTCGCGGAAATTGTTAGAAGTCCTCGCCAAGTTTCACCATCACTCGACTGTGACAGCAGAGCTCCGAACCTGCCGTCGGTGAAGCCGTTACTTCAAGTGAGGCTTCCGAAGAAGAGGAATCCTCGGAGTGTGCTATGCAAGGAGCCCCTGCTGTTCTGAGTAGGGCTCCCAAGAAGGTCCTCCAGCTCGTGGTTCGAGGAACTGGAGGCCCGGAATGCTCTCTCCGTGGATGCTCTCTCTCTCCCACGAGCAGTCTTTCCGGGGAAGTTTACCACTCCGATATGAGTCGCATCTCTTCTGATGGGGAAAGGCGTTCAGCACGTCGGGTGATCCGCGGTTCTGCAGCTCCTTCGAAGAAGGTTACCGGAGTGAAGATGGCGTATCTTCACGCCAAGGGTCTTCCACCCGGACACAACAGCTGATAACTTGCAGAACTTCTTGGCAGTGACCGCTGCATTCCATCCCTCTTGGATGACCATCAGGAGGATTATCAGCAGACGGACGCTGTCAACTTCTTTCAAAGTCGGGGTCATCGCGACTTCGCTAGAGTCTCTCATGGAGCCTGAAGTGTGGCCTGAAAAGACCATCGTTCAATCCTGGATACATGTAAGACGAAAGAATCGCAATGAGCAGTGGTTGAAACCAACTTGAGTGAAGATATTTACATATTTAGTGTTATATTGCTTCAGACTCAGTGCTAGTGTTGACGAAGGCGAAACTTTGGAAGTTTGATGTTGTGACAATAATGCCATGTTATTTGTGGGTCATCCATGATTTACTTATAACAGGGTTTTTGTTGTTACAAGTCAACTATTTGCATTGAGTCTCCTAACGCTTGTTCTGGGTGTGAGGTCATTGACACTAAATGTTTCAATAAATTTACAGGGCCACACTTTTATGTAAATACTTCAATAATGAATTAAGATGTAAAAATATTTTGTAATGTTATTGAAGGAAATAAATAAATAATTGTCTAATTGTCTAAATCATGCGTTACGATGGTCTTCTTCACGACATTGTGGAAGGGATGGTTGAGGGTAGCAACTGCAGAGGGCGCCGGAGTATTTGCAGTAAGTATTCGAGGACATGAGTTGTAGCTCTTATTCTGAGCTTAAGAGAATTGCAGAGGATCAAGAAGAGTGGAGATCGAGATGCAAGATTTTGTTGCTGCAAACTAATCCACCGGATCGACACTACGAAGAAAGAGAGCGAATGGTCGTTGCTTGATACTCGTGTTCATATGCTATCAAAGTGTTATTGAAGGTGTATTTTTGATCATCAAGGCTAAAGATATACTAGTAATAAACTATTCACGGCCACGATATTAGCAATTTCCACTTTATTACAAATATTCAAAATTGTTTCTAAAGCATAGCCGATAAGCTTTGGAAAGCTCTATCAACGTTTGTGTTTCCTCTTTCATGCAATTTAGATATATATATATATATATATATATATATATATATATACATATATATATATATATATATATATATATATATATATATATAATACATGAAACTGATCAATGTATACCCAGTCTTTTTTTACGCGTTTTCGCTTTATTGCGATTTTTTGGAAGGTTCTGTTACTTGACACTTACGTGTACACGGCTAAGCCCAAAAGCCACAATATCAAGTCTGGCCGTGAAAACCTAAGAATTTGTTCGGTTACTTAATTACGCGAATTACGTGGAGCTTTTTTTTATGTGCACGTACAGGAGAATATCGACAGATGGTGATAGTAATTCTGATGAGTGTTGATCCGCCAACGTCATGGACTAAAGCCCGAGATTCACGCATCATCCTTATTATTACAGGAATTTACTATGAATGGGTGGTCTTCACGGGACGACTTTCGTCTACCACCAATTTTAATTAATAGGCTATAACTGTCATTTTACGGGTGAGGGATCGAATTCACGCCAACCGGGGGTATTTTAGAGCTCAGAAATCAATAAAAAAAATTTTAATCTCCGTCAGGAATCGAACCCACGACATTTGGCTTGCAAAGCAAACGCTTTAACCATTGAGCTGTACCCGCCGGCAAATTTAAGAGTTCATCAGGAAAACGAGAACGAATTGAAAATTTATAAGCGTTATATAATTCACAAACGAGATTTCCAGATATGGATACTGCAAATTGCCATTTTTATAGTTCTGTAAGCTTAGATTGTCTATACCTTGTCCCAGAACATCTGTAAGCCCGAAAGTTCGCATGGTAACATAAATGGTTCCCGGGAACCTCCAGGGCAAGAGCCTGTGAACTTGCATAGACTGTGGCTGTAGTACCAGATAAATATTTGGGTGTTCAATGATCAGGGTTATATTTTAGGTTAAAAATATATTTTAGGTCACGTAGAGAAAGGGAGTGAAGCCGCTGATGCTATTTTTATAAACTTGCGTGTTAAGGTAAACACTTTAATATGTAACATACGACAAGATTTTGCGCCCAGATGTGCGAAATCAAAGACTAATGTTTTTCTGGAAGCTTTCGCACTCGGTCGGCCTCGCGTGGGTATTCCTGGAATAGCGCCACGGAACCGGACGCCCAGACTGCGTGTCTTCTATAGCGTCCTCCCACGCAATGCCGCTCTAAATTTAATATTTCCCATTTTAATTTTTAATGGACTTTGCTAGAATTTTATTTCGATAAAGTTGTTTGTCATTTCTGAATGCTGTCGTTTGAAAACCCTACAAATATTGAATTTTAAAGTTTATTTACCTTGTTTTTACATGGATCACGTAAGTTAAGTTCTCTATAGGAGACTGCAGTTTCGACTAACTCGTAGCGTTTCTCTATCCTTCTCTTGCTAAGAGATAACTTAAGAGATAGTTATCTCTTAACAAATGAAGGATTGATAAAGGCTACGAGCTAGTCAAAACTGCAGTCTCCTAATAGAGAACTTATCTTACGTGATCCATGTAAAAACAAGGTAAATAAATAAATATTTATAATTTATAATGGATCTCATAGTGAAAATACCAACAAATCTAAGCTACTTACACGCCCTCACAGTAGAGTTAAGCCACCCAATAAGGACATGTATTGTCCAGGCCTCGGGAGCGTCGAGCTCATCATCTGTTATCCTTAAAAGAAGCGCTGATTATTTCGAACGCCCAAATTTCTGTAGTATTAGTATAATAAAGCTGCAGTGTATGCAACTTCGCGGGTTCTTGGCCTAAAGGGTGCCAGGAACTATATATGTTGTAATGTAGACCTCCGAGTATACATGTGTTCTGGGACAAGGCATATACAACGCAAGCTTGCGGAACTGAAAACGATTACAAAAAAGTTTCATCACATCCCATGACATATCTGCACCCGAAGAAGGTTATCGATGACATCCAAGGTAGTAGAGTACAGGGATTTGAAGACACGGTTGCCGTAGTATCCTAGGTATTTGTTAACCCTCTCATTACGGCTCGGTTTGAATACAAATTATACTGTAGACGACAGCTTCCAGTTCCGCTGACGATCCGCTCTACGGGCGTGTATCGGTTTTCCGCTCTTCACTAGACCATCTTCTCCCAGTTACTTGTAAGGTAACTAGTTACGCCATCAATCTGAAGTGGGCGGACAGCCTCATTTCTCCAGATTTCAGGCAGCCGGCGCGGCTTCACAGGAGGGTGGGAGATAGAAATGAAACGCAAGAGATTCAAGTCTAAACTGATTTATTTAACGTTCAAGTCGGTGCTTTTATACATTAATTTTCTGGTACCTACTTTTGCGGCCGTGAGAATAGTTACGGTCGCACGAGTCTGTATTTTGTACTGCTTTCACTCGTCGCGCACACGTGGGTCTCTAGATTAAGTATCTTAATGGTGTACGCGACCGCTTCGAACGTGCTCGCGTCCCCGGCTATCGTCAGCCTCACTCGTCTCGAACCACTTTCGTTTACACTAATGCCTGCCGCGCCCGCTATGCGTAGTCCAGCACGCGGGCCATATGCTCCGATGGCGGCGGCCACTTCCTGTTCGACAAGTGTCACAGTCGAGCCTTCGTCCAGGAGGGCGTACGTGTTCACTGACCCTTTGGGCCCACTCAACTTCACCGGCAGGACCTTAAGGGTCACTGCGTCTTCTCGATTCGACGCATGAAGTACCTTACGTTCAGGGGCTGCTGTCGGAGTATGTGGTGCCCGCGGTTGATGCAATGTCCGGTGATGTCTGCCTTGGCAGCCATCCTTGCCGCATTTTGCGTGGCATACCGTGCTGTGGCAGCGCTCGTTCAGGCACGACTGACACAGCTTCCGTCGGCGCACAATGTTCCACTTTTCCGGCTGCTCCAGATTCATGAAACTTGCGCAAGAGCCAATCTGGTGTGGCCCGTCGCACATCACGCAGTTCACTCTCTCTGGAACTTTTTCCGTCATGAACACTTGTTTCGGAGCGTTCCTCTTCTCGGTTCAAGATGTTGGCTCGATTTGCACCGGGGTGCACCCCTTCAGGGGCAATCCGTCGGTGATATCCTGCAGGAATCGCGCGAAGTCTCTCGGGGTGCTCCTCGTATGGTTGTCCCGCACAATCACCCAATGCCACATCAAGGCTGGGGGTATCTTCAGCACCATCTCGGACAGGAGTTTCGGAGCAGCAGGGTGCAGGTCACAGTCGTAGTGCTCCATGGTCGTGACGATGTTTGATACCTGCGTCGCAAACTCGGTCACTATGAGTGCATTCGGGGCAATAGAGTCATGAAGCTTCGGTAACCTCTTGATCTGCTCCATCAGCCTGTTCACTACGAGCTCTGGGTTTCCGAAGTTCTTTTCGAGTGCCGTCATAATCTCCGGTACGTTTTTCGGGTTTATTAGCAGGCTTTCCACCGCTCGCCTGGCTTTCCCTGTCAACGCGCTCCGTATACGGCCGAGGTTTTCTCGGTGAGAGAGGTCGTATGCGGTCGTGGTGTC
Organism: Glossosoma conforme; assembly: GCA_022606575.1. Classification (NCBI taxonomy): domain Eukaryota; kingdom Metazoa; phylum Arthropoda; class Insecta; order Trichoptera; family Glossosomatidae; genus Glossosoma; species Glossosoma conforme. Next base: position 1,085,809 of record JAGTXR010000111.1, on the reverse strand, counting down.
CTCGAAGGCGCTTTTAAATATCAGCCAGTCCATGGGGTCACCACCGAATTGGGGTAGGTCCTTCAGGTTGGTCTTGGCAATAAGTGTGGCCAGCTTAGGGTCGTTCCCGTAGTGCCGCGTACCGGAGGTCCCTGCTGACTCGCCTTCTCTGTTTAACACCTTTAAAACGGCTGCAAGCATTGCGGCTTGGTCCGTCGTCGCTGAGGGGGTTTCTGGTGGTCCACTGGGGGACACGATTGTTTCACCCACTCATTTGTGTGCCGTCTGGCCTCGGCTTCCGCGCCCGACCGACACGGCGCTGGGCGCTCTCGAACCGCGGCAGCCACTTGCCCCGCGCGCTCTTCACGACCAGTCATGGAGCTCAGCTGTTCTTGCGCGGCTGGCTCCTGCCTCACCCACTCGTAAGCGGGCTGCTGCATCGGGGCGTGAGTTGCTTCGCCCGTACTGCGGGCCGCACGGCGGTCCGCTTCATGTGCGGGCGGGACTGACTCACCGGCGCTGCAGGCTGCACGGTAGTGGTCCTCCTCAGGCTCCCGTATGACTTGCACAGACCTCGGCGTGGCGGGCTGCTGCATCGGGGCGTGAGTTGCTTTACCCGTACTGCGGGCCGCACGGCGGTCCGCTTCATGTGCGGGCGGGAGCTCCGTGGTCCGCTGAACTTGTAGGCTGGCGGCCAAGCTTGCGATGGCTGCGTTGGTTTGCGCGCTGCTTGTCGTCACGGCTGCGACGAGCTGGGCCATCATGTCGGTGAGAGCGTTCAGCGACTGGTCAGCCTTGCGGCGCGCCTCTCTGGAGTCCACGGACCTCATTGACTCCCCCGATTCTGATCGGGCGTCGTCCTCCTCCGTGTTAGTTCCACGGTTGCTTCCTGATCGCGTTGCAATCGGTGATCGATTGGCAGGCATGATCAGGTCAGGAGATGATCTTCTTCACGAAGGCAGAATCCGGTTCGAAGGACCAAATGTAGACGACAGCTTCCAGTTCCGCTGACGATCCGCTCTACGGGCGTGTATCGGTTTTCCGCTCTTCACTAGACCATCTTCTCCCAGTTACTTGTAAGGTAACTAGTTACGCCATCAATCTGAAGTGGGCGGACAGCCTCATTTCCCCAGATTTCAGGCAGCCGGCGCGGCTTCACAGGAGGGTGGGAGATAGAAATGAAACGCAAGAGATTCAAGTCTAAACTGATTTATTTAACGTTCAAGTCGGTGCTTTTATACATTAATTTTCTGGTACCTACTTTTGCGGCCGTGAGAATAGTTACGGTCGCACGAGTCTGTATTCCTTTCTTAGGGTTTTATTACTATACGAAACGTGCCCGGAGACAAGTAGTCCTAGCCATAAACATCGGTTTATGTTTTTATGGCTAAAACTGAAACGCATCCTAGGCCCGTTCGCACGCTTTACTAAAGAAAGGAACACTTTCTGAATATTTAATATTTATGACATCTTCCCGAGAATAGACGCATCTCACGCTGGCCAACAAAGGGCGACGTTTTTGGCTTATTGAATATTTATGGCCCCCTTTCTAACAATCGGTCGGGGCTCACGGACTGTTTCTTTATTGAAGGTCCGCCCGATAATACTCGTGGGATGCAAAGTGTAATAAACCATCGAATTCCTATATCATAACACATAACTATCAACAGCTGTCGTTTTCAGCGTGAGACGTACGTAACATATACTGTCAATTATAAAACTAGTATTTGAAGCATAAATGTACTTATCTGGTCTATTTTCATATATCACATTGGTTCTTGTATCCTTTAGCTATCAGATGATGCATAAAAAACCATTCTAAGAAAGTAGCAAAACGATATATCACGTCAACCGATTTCAACGGTCGGGGAATCTTATGACGGCATATGCCGACAACCGATGCGAAAGGGTTAATTAACCATGGACTCTTTGGTCCGAAGGAGCGGTTAAAACAAACCAGCGATACGCAGCTACCATCAGGCGGTGACCTATCCAAGTTTTGCATAGCGCCCAATGATCATTGATAATCTAATTAGTTACGATGCGCTAATGTAGCTGAACCAAAATCTTTCAATACTTAAATAATCGTACCTGTTATTTGATAAAGTAAGTATGATAGATGAAACAAATATGCTGGCAAGGCATTCCATAGCCTACCTGCTCGACAATACCTAATTAAAATAAATAATAGGTCACGTTAAGTGTTATGCAATACCAACCGCGTGTTATTAGCACGTGTTAAAACATCTTCTTTTTCTAATAAAGCATTTTCATATAAACATATCACCCTTATATATATTGCCGGCGGTCATAGCTCCATGGTCAAAGCGTTTGCTTTGCAAGCCAAAGGTCGTGGGTTCGATCCCCGACGGAGATTAAAAAAAAAGGATTTTTAATTGATTTCTGAGCTCTAAAATAAAGCTCTCCCTCGGTTGGTGTGAATTTGATTCAACACCCGTAAAATGCCAGTCATAGTCTATTAATTAAAAATTGGTGGTAGACGAAAATCGTCCCCTGAAGACCACCCATTCATAGTAAATTTCTGTAATAATAAATGATGATGCGTGAATCTCGGGCTGTAGTCTATGACGTTGGCGGATCATCACTCCACATGCAGCGTTTAGCCATATACACCATGGTAAGCGTCATAGAATTCCACAGATGAAACTTCAGAAGTAATATAACCATCTGTAGGTATTCTCCTGTATGTGTTTACATTTTTTTTTTATATATTTTTACACATAACCATATTTTTAGATTCCAGAAAATATAGCTGATCTCTGAGTTGTTACCTAAAAAATAATATTAAATAAAAATAGTAATGATTGAAGCAATTGGATCAAATAATTAATACCTTGCACATAATTTCAGTGATTTCAAATATTTTAATTTGTATATAATTCCATTAATTTCTTTAAAAAGTAAAAAATCAAGATTTTTTTTAGTACAAAAACATGTACAAGAGTTATCTCTTAGTAAGAGAAGGATAGAGAAACGGTACGAGTTAGTCGAAACTGCAGTCTCCTAATAGAGATCTTAACTTACGTGATACATGTAAAAAAAAAAAACTAACTATTTTTAAGATTTGTTTATGTTGTATCATTTGAAAATTGTTTGTCTCTTCTCTTCTTCGTGTCAGCGACGTCAAATTATTTCTTCCCAGTATCTGGGAACATCGATAGCTCGTGTGTTGCCCAGCATTAGGTCCTGAGATGTGCAGCTTGTTGGACACATGGAGCAGGGTCTTAGGTGTGTGGTGGTCTCTCCACAGTAGCACAATTCATTCTCAACATTCTTTGTAAGCTTGTATTACTATGTTTTGTATAAATTTTACAATTTTAATATAAATAAATGTGTAAGGAGTGAAAGAAGATGATTTTGAAACGTGTCAGTGAAGACACGTGGTTTTTATTACTTAACGCATTAACGTGACCTATTAACTATAAAGTCACCATAATTAGTCTATTTTTCTAGTCTATTACTTAGGCGTTTCAGGTCTTGTTAACTACGGTCCGCGAACCGCACTAAAATATGTATTTTTTCAAGTAACGAGAAAGATCGAATTATTTTTTTACCACTTAATGCATTCTTCTTCGTAGTATCATTCCGGTGGATTGGTTTGCAGCAACAGAATCTTGCATCTCTATCTCCATTCCTTTCGGTCTTCCGCAACCCTCTTCAGTTCAGCATTCTTATGCTCATGTCCTCGAACACTTGCTGCCAATACTCCAGTCTAAGGCGCCCTCTACAGTTTCTACCCTCAACCATCCCTTCCACAATGTCGTGAAGAAGACCATCGTGCTGCATGATGTGACCGATCGCCTCTCTGAGATGGTTCTTACTAGGTGCCTATCTTCCTTGATTATGCTGAGAGCCTCATTGTTCGTGACGTGGTCTCTCCAGGAAATTCCGAGAATTCTTCTGTATGACCACATCTCAAAGGCCTCTAGTCTTTTTTATCACTGTTTGTGTTTCGATAAAAAAAAGTTCAAAAATAGTTGTTGGTGCTTTTTTTTTCGCAGTCATTGATGCTATAAATGGCACATATAGTGATGTTTTAATTTTTTTTTTATTAAAATACTGTTTGTCAACTACTGAACGTTGCTTACATTGCTGCTTCAGTCTTCTCTATACAATTTCTCACGGCTAGCAATTGCAGCGCAATGCGTATGTAAAGTGCACGTGACGAGGAACATACGCCACATGATGTGTTGCACACATGCAAGTGTTGCGAAAGCTTCTGGACACTGCATTTAATGGTAAACAAGACGATGGGCACTCCATGTATAGGGATGCCATATAATTTACAATAAATATAGTAACACCTCGATTTAACGGACATCTATTTTACATAATTCGAATACAACGGACAAAATTTTTATCAAACGTAAAAAAAAAATTCATGGGAAATATTTACAAGCGGCAATGGCACATTGTTAGCGAGGTTCTTATTAATTACCGAATTTAAGCTACACTTAGATGGGTTGAGTTGTTGCTTACAGCATGTCGCTGGTCGGGTTGAGCCACTTACTACTAAACTTCAAGTCCTCGAAGTCTGCCCAAGAGGTCGTCGGGAACCATATGTTCCCAGGTGGATTTTCGAGTGTAGATATATATTGTCTTTGACAGTTGACAGTCTTGGGACGAAGCATGCATCTGACAGAACTGAGTGGGGGCAATTTTTGTTGACCGTATTTTCCAAAACTGTAATGGATATGAGAAGATGATGTTAAAATTATAAAACCTTAAATTCGAGTGTTGTCTTATGGATAATATAAAAAGTATCCTTGATATATAACGCGTAGGTCTTGACACAGCACACTGGTGTTTGCCACGCAGGTCAAAGATTTACTAAACTCTACAGCAGCTTAACTTGTACAATAGAAAGAATGGATTCGTAAATGAATGTACATATTTTCATATGTACTGATATCAGCTAAAACAGATATAACCCTTGCAGGCTGGTGCCGAAGCGCCTCGTTTTTTTTCTTTCGTCTCTTTTTTTGTTCGCTCGTCGGACAAGCCTGTGTTGCCATATTGTTTGTTTGACAGGTCTAGTTCTTTATCGCCACTGGATTTATTGCGGTATTGCGCTGTCTCCCACTACAGGCGCTCAGTAGCCAGTCGTCAGTTGTGATTAAAAGTTTTTCAATATTTATCTTAAATATATCTCAATGTGCTTTTCAAAAAGTTCTTTGTGCTGCTCATCTGCTCCTCACCCCTCCACAACGCATTCTGATAACTATTCTGGTGACGTGAAGTCGTTTTCTTATAATATCGGGGATGTTAGAACCTTAAATAATGTTCTATTTCTTGTAGATTTTTTTCTAAGAAATTATCACATTTGAATAACTTCCATAAATTACATGTTTTTAAAACAACAACACAGGACATGTTTACAGATTTATGTAAGACATTTGTTATGTTATTGAAGACGTGTTATTTGTTTGAAGAATGTTACGGCACGTGGTTGTGGAGTGCCAAGAATCACGTGAACTCATCTCGCCGATTCAGTTCTCCATTAGCGCTGAGTGCATCGCTGCATCCATCACGTGAGGTGGCGGCCATATGGACCATAAGATTAATAAACAGACTTCATCGAAAAGTGTTCATCACGCCATTATAACATTTCATTTAATGAATAACAACGAAAGCATGGAAGCAGAATTTTTGTTGGATCACCGAAATTCAACGTCGTCATCGCCATGTCCGCTTTCCTAACAGGAGCTGTCACCCTGCTTCAAAAATAAGTTCTTTGTGTTGTTAATCTACTCCTGCATCCTCCCTCCACGCGGCCACGTGACTAACCCGCGACTAGACGTTTTTCTAAAGAAGTCAATACTATAGATGTTACCAAGTGGACCTCTAGGTGAATAAAATGTTGTAAAACAAGTTATAGAGAATGGCAGCTGACTCAACTGAGTGACATCAGCATGATATAGCCCTTGCTGACTGGTACCGAAAACCTTGATTTACAATCTTTCGTCTCTTATTTCTGTTCGCTTGTCGTACATGTATGTGTTGCCATATTGGCATTTTGGACAAATCCGGTCACGGGAGTGACGTTAGTTATATAGATCGCGACCTGCGGCACTGGGTGTCACCGATCACGGCGCCCGGTCAATTGTATGCCGACGGCGGCGCGGTCATATTGTATTGTGGTCCGGACTGAATGCTGTGTTAGAAGCCTGAAGTTTGTAAAATTATCGAAATATGTATGTCAATATGCTTCAGAAAAAGTATTTGTGTTGTTAATCTGCTCCTCATCCTGCCACCACGCAATTCAATAACGAACTTAGAGAGGAGGATGTCAATAGAAAGAAAATATGATTTATTTTGTGCAAATAAAATTTATGTAATTTTCCATTAACATGTATTTTGAGGAGCCAAGGTCAAATGTACGATTTTGTACATCATCTTTGGGTTCGAAACCATGTCTTGTAGTTTCATAATCAAGCGCAATGTCCACTGCACCAAGAACTTTTAGTGCTTTTAGTACATCGTTAGCATTTTGTTCTATTTATACATTAAATGCAGAAATGCATTTAATTTCAAATGTATCAGTATATATGTAATATATATACGATACGTTAGATACATATAAAGATTTTTTCAGTGATTAAAGCGTTTGTTTGGCAAGCTGAAGGTCATGGGTTCGATCCCAGACGGAAAATAAAAAAATATATATTCAATCGATTTCTGAGCTCTAAAATATCTTTCTACCGCAGGACGCTGAACACGTTCTGTGGCATTGCCCAATATTAGACTCAAGTAGGGAAAGGCTCTAAGCGTAATCCAACAGAAGCCTTGACCGGTTGGATATGTCGACCTCATCGCTACGGAGTCCAACTGCCATGCCTTTTCTGTATACGCAGTCAAAAAGTCAAAAATTTAACGTCTGAATTATAAACCTTTACACCCACGTTTGGTGTTGCTCACCAAAGTCCACTATTTGTATAGCGAGAAATTACTCTGAAAACAATGCCTTGGTAAGTGCTCCCAAGAAGCGCAGGTACAAGGCGACCGTTCCGGGCGCCTTAGGCCCCAAAAACATAAAAAAAGCTCTATAATACCGTTGGTTGGTGTGAATTTAATTCCTTACCCGTAAAATGCCACTCATAGCCAATTAATCAAAATTGGTGGTAGACGACAGTCGTCCTGTGAACATCACTCATTAATAGTAAATTTCTATGATAATAAGAACGATGCGTGAATGTCGGGCTGTAGTCTACGACTATGTCGTTGGCAGATCAACACTCCACATGCAGCGCTTAACCACACTCGTATGTAATATGTAAGCGTCATATAATCCACAGATGAGACTTCAGCATCACAAACACCATCTGCCGGTATTCTCCTGCATGTGTTTACATAATCAAAATAAAATGGTTGCCGTATAAAGAGCACCGGCGTCTTTAAACTTAGACCATTTTTAATGGTCCTAGTTAAAGTTTAATGGTCGAGACAGTCAGTGCACCACTTGTCCCGTGCGCCAAATGTCCCGCGCACCAGACACCAAGTATTGTCAGTTGATAACCTTAATATGTATAGGTCTCGTTAAAACGAAATAACGAAGGCCAGGTTAGGTTAGATTAGCGAGACATCCAGTGCACCAGTTGTCCCGTGCGCCAAATGTCTCGTGCACCAGACGCCCAGTGCACCCCACTATGAGTCGTTGAACGAATTGTCTGTGAACGAAATGCGGCGGAACCCAAAAAAATACAAACATAAAATATTGAAATACTTGTTATTTATGGTTTGAAATTGTTCCAACTTGGACCTCGTATTTAAATATGTACAGCTCGCCTCCTTTGACAAGTGTTTCTAAACATTTACACAAATAATCAAGCGTCTCTATTTATGAAATAAACGGCAAAATATTTACCTCCATTAATTCTGGTTTATAAATAACTTCTAGGTTAGCTTATAATAACACTAGTAAATAATATTACGTTTCCCTAGACTAGACAAATCCAGAAAAATACATTTATTTTAATTTTATGTAAACACATACAGGAGAGTACCAACAGATGGAGATAGTAATTCTGAAGTCTCATCAGTGGAATACCATGCTGCTGCACATGGCTAAGCGCTGCATGTGGAGTGTTGATCCGCCAACGTCATAAACTGCAGCCCGAGATTCACGCATCATCCTTATTATTACAGGAATTTACTGTGAATGGCTGATCTTCACGGGACGACTTTAGTCTACGACCAATTTTAATGAATAGGCTATGACTGGCATTTTACGGGTGAGGGATCAAATTCACACCAACCGAGAGTAATTTAGAGCTCCGAAATCGATTAAGAATCTTTTTTTTTAATGTCCGTCGGGGATCGAACCGTCGACCTTTGGCTTGCAAATCAAACGCTTTGACCATTGAGTTGATACCACCGATTATTAGATAACTATTATTAAAAATGGATGATGCGTGAATGACGGGCCGTAGTATATGAAGTAAGCAGATCATAATTCCACATGCAGAGCTTAACCATTTGTAAAATGGTAAGCGTCATACAATTCAAAGAAGAGATTTTTCAACAACTATCTTTAGGTTTTCTCCTGTAAGTGTTCAATTTGTTTGTCCTTGACAATTATTTAAGGGTAAGCAGGCACAGATTGTTTGTTCTTCCTAGAAGTAATACTAACCTGCCAGAGACTATGCCTCTTGGGAGAGTGATCAGACTGTTCAACGATATCGCCTCGAATATTGATATATTCCACTTGAGAGAAGCCCAGTTCAGACATGAGCTCCAAGAGTTTATTTATCAAAGTAATTTCTGCTTAGCGAGCTCTGGGACTTTTTAATAATTGTTGTTAATAATAGTAAATACCTAATTGTTTCTCTTGTGTTATATCTTATTTCAGGATCGTATTAAATATATTTGTATTTGTAATGTTTCTGAAAGAAATAAATAAAAGTCAAATTTAAATGAAATAAAATTCCTTTTTCTTTTAAAATCTGTCAACGTGTCTCACTTGTATGACGATGAGTTGACATATTTGACACGTGTTCTCTTTAAGTTACTTCTCTTTATTTTTCCGACCCGTTTCTCTAATTTTTATTTAAGATGGCGTCCTTCGTGACCCAGATACACACGCTGCAAGCAAACACGTGCAATTTCAAATATAGAATGCAAACAATTTGATATTAATAATAATTTAATGCGAAAATTCCGCAATGTCTTAAAACTATAGCGTTTGTTCAGTGCACTCTCCCAGTATTAACTTATGCCGCAGACACGTGGAATCTAACAGCAGTTCTTATACGTGAAAATAATGAGAGATCCATGAGAGGAGTGTCTCTAAAAGAAAACCCGACACGAAGATATCCGAAGACGAACTCATGTAGCAATGTGACATACCTGTATCTGTCGAAGAGTCGAAGATGGATGGGGAAGAAAAGTGTCCAAAAACGGAGTGTTGGTCTGTTAAGATGTTTTTTTATTTATTAACTAAGCACATACAGGAGAATAGCGACAGATAGTAATAGTAATTCTGAAGTCTCATCTGTGAAATTCTATGACGCTTACCGTGGTGTATATGTCTAAGCGCTGCTTTTGGAGTGTTAATCCGCTAACGTCATAGACTACAGCCCGAGATTCACGGCTCATCCTTTATTATTACAGTAATTTACTATGAATGGGTGGTCTTCGCGGGATAACTTTCGTCTACCGCCAATTTTAATTAATATGCTATGACTGGCATTTTACGGTGAGGGATCAAATTCACTCCAACCAGGGGTAATTTTAGAGCTTAGAAGTCTATTAAACATTTTTTTTTTAAATAGCCTTCGAGGATCGAACCCACGACATTTGGCTTTCAAAGCAAACGGTTTGACCTTTGAGCTATACCTGCCGGATTAACGACATCATAAGAAAAATGGGAGCAGCCTGGATGTGAAGACCGAGGATCTAGACTTATGCATTAGGCTTAGGTTCAACAGTGGACGGACACAGACTGATGATGATGATGTGTTGTATACAACTGAATTTATATAGCATGAGCGCCTTATAGACGCTATAGAAGGACTGGGTGTACACCATCAATTTTATTTCCATATCTGGTACATATGGTCAACACAAATAACCGCCAATCAGTTCTGTCAGTTGCCATTGTTCAAGGCGGTGTAAATGGTCAAGTGTTCATCATGTTGAGCAAAAGGAATTGGAAATAATGCGCAAGGTTGCCAATATTCATGTCTTCTTCTTCGTGTCAGCGACTACAAATTATTTCAGTATCTGGCAACATCGACAGCCCGTGTGTTGCCTAGCATTGGGTCTTGAGGTGTGCAGCTTGTTGGGCACATGGAGCAGGATCTTAGGTGTGAGGCGCTCTGCAGGTCTCCACAGTCGCACAATAGTGGCTCTCCCTTCTGAAGAATTCCCCACCGCTCAAGGTTGTCCATTGTTCTACCAACTCCGGTTCTTAATCTGTTCAGGTATATCCAGGTTTGCCAGTCAAGATTCTTGCCAGTTGGGAGGCCTTCCTTTGGAGTAATGAAATCCTCTGGTGCGACTTGTCGCAAGAGCTGGAGTCTCTCATTTTCAGGGCCGGTTTGTTCGTGTGCCGTTCCTAGACATCTTTTCATCCGAAGGGGAAATATATAGTTTTCAAAGACAAATGACTGGGGTCTTGAGAAGACGGCAGCTGTAGTATTCAATGCATATTTTTAGGTGATTAGTCAATCCGAATCATTTTAAGAAGATCGCATTCTCGACGCTCTTGGGCCATTTATTCTAACATCCTCCTCACTCCAAGAAGTTGTTATTCAGTCGCGTGGTGGCAGGATAAGGAGCAGATTAATAACACACAGACTTTTTCTGAAGCAAATTGACACATATTTACGATAAACTTTACAAACTTATGGCCCAATCTAGTCACAGCATTCAGGCCGAGCCAAAATACAATATGCTCTAGCCGAGGGTCGGCACACGACTGGCACACCCGTGATGAGCTGCCACATTGCCACAAGTGACTATCTCCGTAACTAGTCGAAAATGCCAACATGTACGACAAGCGAACAGAATTAAGAGACGAAAGATTGTATATCGAGGTTTTCGGTACCATTCAGCAAATTTTATATCATGCTGATGTCAATTCCTAAGGATCGGCTTAATTCACGACATCTACTTATAATCAGGCGGTGACCTATCCAAATCTTAGTCCGCGCCCAACGTTGCTTAACTTAGAGAGAACCGCGCTAATGATATGTTATTGCCGCAAGACGACTACAATGTCCATCATCACATTCCGAATAAAATAATATTCAATTCAATTGCTGTGGTACTCAACCCGAGGCTCGCCGCTCCATAAACGAGCGCACTAGCACTAAGCCACGCTCGTTGCCGTTTCACGAGTTTTCCATTGATACATTTATGACGCTTGCCAGTGTACTTATTATAGAGTTCGCGAGCTGGCGATCCGCCAAACACTCCTGCCAATATAATTCAGCGATACTCAACCAGTCAAATTAAATAATAATTAAAAATAATATAATAAAGAATTTTTCTGTTATGTTGAGCTGACCTTTGTGACCAAATGCTTAATGCATTTAGAGTGTCTGGTTAGTTTTACAATCTTATAAAAAAATGTCTGGGCTTAGAGAGCGTCGGGCACATCATTCAATGTCCTTAAAATTTAATTAATAGGTAAGCAAGTTTAAATTACATTTACGCAGCATAAAATTAACGATAATATTTTAGTAGAATTAACAATTATCGGATTTGAGCGGCTTGAGTTTAGTTAACCCTTTCGTTACGGCTCGGTGGAATACAATTTTTTTTTTGCTTAAAACTAGTATTTGAAGCATAAATATACTTATCTGACCTATATTAATGTATCACATTGGTTCTTGTATACTTTAGCTATCAGATGATGCATAAAAAACTATTATATTTAACAAACGTTCATTACGTAAATCCATACATGTGGTGGCATTGACACATGTGGTTTACTGAAAAATCACTCCTGTGACGAAACCTCACGATATTTATTTACATGATTTACAGATTCCTCTAAAGAATACATGTAGGTTGATAAAGTTCCTACCGTAGATGTTACAATGAGTACTAAAAGTAGCAAAACGATATATCACGGCTCCCGATGTCAACGGTAGGGGAAAGGGTTAACGAGGGACATTAATAATTGCTATTCAGAAAGTTCTAGAATTGATTTGAAAGTGATTCGCGAAGTTCCGTAGGTAGTTGTTCGGACGGAGAATCGACAGAGGCTCACGCGGCAGTGGACTTCGGCGGGCGGCTAAGGAATGATCAAAGAGTTGTATATGGAAGGCGCAGCAAAGAGAAGGGTGTAGTCCATGTGGTCTTGTCTATATATAGGGCCTGCTCTCGCACACCTTGATTGGTGCAACAGTGATTAGTGAGGCATGCCATGACAGCGAATCTAACGACATATATGAGACATACAAGATATACATAGATAACAGAAAGTGTACAATTGATTGATCTGCCACAAAACGTTGATTATTGAACATCATCCAAAAATTTCTCTGGTAATACGGCCGCAGCCTATGCAAGTTCAAAAGGTCTTGCTCTGGAGGCTCCTGGGAACCACGTACGAGTATGTTCCTAGGTGAACCTCCAGGTGTACAGGTGTTCTACGACATGGCATAGACAATCTAAGGTTACAGAAGTGTGAAACGACAATTCGCGGTGTCCATGTGTTTCAAACATAGAGCTGAGATGTTCGAAAATAAAATATATAAACATCAAATCATCGCAGAGCAAAAACACGCCCGAAAAAAGAATTCTCGAAAATGAAAAAAAAATTACATTTAAAATAGCCGAACTCATTGGGATAAATGTGGGACATGAGTACCAATATAATGACATAAAAAAAACGAATGTACACAACCCGCGAAAATTCAAAAGTCACCTTATTTATTGAAAAGCCTTCGTATATAACTTCTTAGGTTTTCACGTCCAGATTTGATATTGTGGCTTTTCGGTTTAGTCGTGTGTGGGGATTTTCTTCTTACCAATATTTCGACCGCCATTGCAGGGGTCTTCTTAAGGATTGATGACTTAGTTGTAAGTCAAGTCATCAATCCTGAAGAAGATGCAATGGCGGTCGAAATATTGGTAAGAAGAAATTCGCCACACACGGCTAAGCCCAAAAGCCACAATATCAGCCTTCGTATATGCTCCGTATGTAATTATGTATGTAAATTTTGAATTACAGTCTTGGCACAATGAAACTGACAGAAAGTAGATTAAATGTTGTGCTCTCCTGCAGCACTCACTCTCACTCGTGCTGTGTGTATTCGCAGAAGCATTAAAATAAATAATAAAACACGGAAAATCACTTTTCTGTTGGGGTCCAGTTACGAGAGCCTCCATTGTATCGGCGTCAGTCTGGATCTAGAATCTAGATCTTTACATTATGCTGCTTAGTAAATATAAAACGACTGGAGGTCAGACATTATGTTATCTGATGACAGCACAGGCTTTTAGCAGCTATTTTTCAACCACATCCGCTTCTGAACCATAGCATATGGTAGCTACAGATTGCTGCCAAAAAGTTGTATTGTTGAAAATTGGTGATGAAAATCGATATTTAATCAAATCCATTAAAAAATACAATTCCTTGGGATGATGAAGAAAAAAAGTGATTTTATTAAACCTAAAACCTAACGTAACCCAATCTAACCTAACTTATCCCGAAACTAATCTATCTTGACCTTACATAATCTAACCTAACCTAGCCTCATCATCAGCATGTGTCCTCTCGCTTGAGTCTCCATCGTCTTCGATTCTACGCCTTTTGCATCCACGTTACTCCTGCTATTCTTCTGAAGACGTCAGTCCGAATTGCAGGAAGTCGGCCAACGATTGGCTTGCCAGTTCTTGGGCGCCACTTCAATACTTTTCTTCCCCATCGACTGTCGTCTCTACGACAGATATGTGCTGCCTATTGGCAATTGAGTGTGCATATTCGTTGCGTAGTCTCCACTATTTGAGTTCTTCTTCGGCTATTTGTTCCGGTTTTAATCTTTTAGAGACACTCCTCTCATGGATCTCTCTATGGCACGTTGGATGACCTTTATTTTATGTGAAAAATCTGCTGTTAGATTACACGTCTCTGCGTCATAAGTTAATAGAGGGAGGATGCATTGGTTAAACGCCTTATATGTAAGACATTGCAGATTTTTCGTTTTAAAAATGTACTTAAGTTTTTCAAATGCTGCCCATCACAAGTAAGAAAGGAGTTACTAAGACCATAGCCTAACTAAGCCAGAACTTAGTGAAGTTGCCAGTTGGACCTTCGTGTTAAAACATCATTTTTTTTATGCAAGCACATACAGGAGAATACCGACAGATGGTGATAGTATAATCCTGAAGTCTCATCTGTGGAATTCTATCACGGGACGAGATTACGAGACATATGGTGCATAATGGCTCAGCGCTGCATGTGGAGTGTTGATCCGCCAACGTCATAGACTACAGCCCAAGATTCACGAATCATCCTTTTTATTACAAGAATTTACTATGAATGGCTGGTCTTCACGGGACGACTTTCGTCTACCACCAATTTTAATTAAAAGGCTATGACTGGCATTTTACGGGTGAGAGATCAAATTCACACCAACCGGGGATATTTTAGAGCTCAGAAATATATATTTTTTTTGATCTCCGTCGGGGATTGAACCCAAGACCTTTGGCTTGCAAAGCAAACGCTTTGACCGTTGAACTATACCCTCCGGCTGATAATTTAAATAATATTAACTGAATTGAGTACGTATAACTCCAACGATATATCAATCAAATATATAGAAATGTGAAAATTTGATTTATTTTCATTAAAGTATACTAGTGTAATAAGATCTGACAAAATTGCGGCGCACTGTGGTGGCTATATGCATCAGCCAGCGCCTTCTATGAGGACAGGACTTTACTCTACTTGCGGAAGGCGCAGTGTCCTCATTGTCACGGTATCTTCTCACTAATCCAAGGGCTCTCGGTTCAGATCCGCTTTGGACTTGTTTTTTGTTGACAAACATGACAATAACAACAAATATTTACGACGTAGAGGTCGAGGTCTTCAATACTAACTAGAACACTACGCAAAATATGCTGCATTCATAATAATTATTACTTTATCCTATATTTGGATTTTTATTTTTATTAGAATATTTTTCAAAATTCTTATCTTATTTTATAGATCATTGACTATATTTCAATGTTCTTAGTAATTAAATACACACCTACAATTCTACATATTTTTTTTACGCATCAATTCATTCAGAAAAAATATCGGCAGACGCGGGATTCGAACCACGAGCGTTGCATCTTTGCTCTATCCTGTACACCGCGCTGTCCACACGACCATTACCTGCTGGCCATCTCATTGTGCACATTCGCCATGTTTGTCTATCCTGTGTTGCATTCTCGGTCAAGCCCATAGTTTTCAGATCCTTGTCTACGTTGCAGTCCAGGTTGCATGTGGTCTTCCAGGTCTTCTTCTCAGCGTGGGTATGTTGAGGGCTCTCTTCACCATGTGGTCCTCATATCTCCGTGTCACATGCCCATACCATCTTAGGCGGTTTTCCTTTATCTTTTCAGGTATAGGGGCCACCCGAAATGAATCCCGAATATGCTCATTTCATTAGAGCATCAACAACAGTATTCTTTTAAATTTAAGCCTCTGGGTTCGCGTAGTCTTATAAAGGGTAAAAATACCATACATATATAATGCACTCGTAGGAGGCAGAGATGAAATGGAATGAGGCGAAGAGTATGGCGACTGACAGAGCTTTGTGGCGGCAGTTATAGCTGTATGCTCCAGTTAGCGGAGCGGTGATCGTGATAATGATGATGATAATTGTAACAAGTCATCGCGTATATAATTTTAAAGTTTGTGGGTCATAAGTAAGGTTACTCGTAGAACAAGTTTAATGTATTGCGCGACCAAGAAAATTATGATAAATGTTGAGTTTCTCGTATGATTTCGTGGAATTCTGCCAAAATTTATATGTTGCCAGGTCAATACAAGTATGAGCTGCCATTGAAGCCAAAAGAAACCATAACTTGTGCTTAATGGAAACATATTATTAGAATGATTCGCGAATGTGACACACTGGAAAAGTTCTGGCTTTCTTTTTTCACTAATATTTATTTCCGACTTCGTTCGCACTATAATTATTATATTAAATAATAACTCATGTAAATTGCCGTGAATAGCGCCACTTGCCCCACCCTCCTTCATTCAAATGATTCCTTTATTTATTGAATGCGAAGTCACGTGTCGGATTGATCGATTTTTGTTATTATAACTCGCTATTAATGTTTTTATTTTATGTCTTATAAATTCCGACCAATCACAATAGACGTTGCCTTGTGTGAGTGTGCGGGTACTATATGAAGGAGAAACCACATTGGATCAGTACTTTCTCTGGGCTCCACGTCAACAGAACTCTCTGACCTTCGGCCGTCGCTCGCCAGATTACCGACGTCGCTTCGCGTCCCGCTGTCAAACGATTCCAGAATATATAAGTCTATTTAAATCTAAAAAGTCTTGTATCAACTGAACATAGACCCGCAAGACAACTATTTTTTATCGTAAATTTTATTTCGTGCGGTGATATTTTTTAAATTTTTTATTTATATACATGAAATTGTTCCATAAAAAGTCCAAACAACAAATCACTCAAAAAAAGCCTCGGATAGTACAATTACCCCTTCTTCAAATACTTGGACTTCTGCTCTGGAGGTTGTCCGGAAGCATACATGTTCCCAAATGGACTCAAAGTGCAGATATGTCCTAGAACGAGCACTTTGCCGGCGGGCATAGCTTAGTAGTTAAAGCGTTTGCTTGCCAAAGGTCGTGTGTTCGATCCCCGTCGGAGATAATTTTTTTTTTTATCGATTTCTATGCTCTATAAATACACTCGTTTAATGTGAATTTGATCCCTCACCCGTAAAATGACAGTCACAGCCTATTAATCAAAATTGGTAGAATACGAAATTGGTTCCGTGAAGACCGGCCATTCATAGTGAATTCTTGTTATAACAAGGATGATGCGTGAATGTCGGGCTGCAGTCTATGACATTGGCGGATCAAAACTTTACATGCAGCGCTTAACTATATATAACATGGGAAGCGTCATAGAATCCGCAGATGATACTTCAGCATCATTATCACAATCTGTCGCCATAATTCTGTATGTGTTTACATAAAAAATCAAAAAGAAAAACATGGTTTTTGTTATAGTATACAAAATAGTGTAGGTTTGACCTAGAGACCTACGAGATGCGTTATATACTAGTTGTCTGACCTAGTCCTAGTTTTAAATGGGCCATAGGGCGCCGCCCAGATGCGCCACAACAATGCTTTACCTAATCGATTATTAATTCACTAATGGATATTTCATTAATGTATTCGCAAGCAAAAATTACGACCGAGGCAATGAAAACCCTGAACGTGTGTTCCACTCGACTGTCAATGGTGCCTGCATAATATTGATGCATTTAAATCATTCAGTTCTTTACGATCATATGTGTAATTATGCCACCCCTCCAGGCCTCGGGAGCACCGGGCTTATCATCCGATCTCTTTGACAAACGCTTATTATTGAACACCCAAATGTTTCTCTGGTACTACAGCCGTAGTCTATACAAGTTCGCGGGCTCATGCTCTGGAGGCTCCCGGGAATCATCTATGTTCCAAGGCATAGACAACCTGAGCTGTGAAACAACAATTTGTGGTGTCCACATGTAACTTTCATGATCATATGATGTTTGCTCTCCTAGCTGGAGCACATGGTCGTCACGAACTTTTTTTTTATGTAAGCACATACAGGAGAATACCGACAGATGACGATAGTAATTCTATAACGCTTACCATGCTGCATATGGCTAAGCGCTGCATGTGGAGTGTTGATCCGCCAACGTCATAGACTATAGCTCGAGATTCACGCATCAACCTTTATTATTACAGGAATTTACTATGAATGGGTGGTCTTCACGGGACGACTTTCATCTACCACCAATTTTAATTAATAGGCTATGACTGTCATTTTACAGGTGAGGGATCGAATTCACACAAACACGAACTCAGAAATCATTTTTTTTTTAATCTCCGTCGGGTATTGAACCCACGACCTTTGGATTGCAAAGCAAACGCTTTGACCATTGAGCTACAACTGCCGCCAGAAAGCACTGTCAGCCGCTATCGTCCTTGTCTCATCATCCCACGTTGGCTCTTCCTTTTGCGAGTACATTCTATGATAGTTCCTGATGGAGGCAAGAGCTCGGGGGCTTGAAGAAAAGTTAGCTATAGTTTATACTCTCCTGCGACATCCGAAGTTTATGTCTTAGCCAGGTCCACCTTCGCTTATTGACCGACTGTAATATGGAAGGCTGCTTTGTCCGCTCTTTCACTTCGTCCATCCTCACAAAGTCAAACCATCACAGTATTCTATGCAGTCGTCAGCTTTCGAAACTCTTTGTCAGGCTGCATTGGCTTTTAGTGAGATGCGAAGGCTTACAGCAGCAAAGAATAATGGGGACGAAACAGGGGCTGTGAGCAGCACTTTGGAAGAAGGCAATCGAGAAAAATATGACAAATCACGTAAATCGTTCCGATGAAAAAAAAATGTATTGAAAAAACAGAATATAATATCATAATAAAATTGGATCATCGATCAATGATGTAATATTTGTCCACCAGATGTCGAAACGTTTATTGCAACAACCGGAAAAGGAAGTCGAGCGAAAAGCAGCGTTTTTTATTCAAAAATTCAAAACGCAGAACTGTGAATTTGGTTGTTTTTTTTTCATTCTACAAATCGACATTTTATTTGCAGGAAATGCGGCATTTTTTCTTGCCAGGTGCAAAGAGCAAAAAGAGCGCATTTTTTGCCAGGCATTTAAGTATATTTTACATTTTTTACTCGACTTCCACTTGCCCGTTAATGATTTAATAGTTTCCGATATTTTTTTGATTTGAAAATGGTGTCGTTTTAGCAATTGTGGAATGCTAGTGTTGCACCTACAAAATTTTCGAGATTTTAAGGTTTAGTTAATCTTTATAGTATAATAGGTATTTATGTACCAATTAAACCGTTGAAAAATTTAATTCGTTGATTAAACTATTTTATGTATTTTTCGATGTTCCTTCTTCCGTCTGTTTTCTTAATTAATAGTTTTTAATATAGGTATTGAACGAATGCTTACTATCAATACTACTGAACGAATACATTTTATCAAACTTACAGAAAATTATGAAACTAAACCTAACCTAATTATTTTTCATGTGACAATTGCGCATTAAAAAGTAATAGTCTAAGTCTCAACGAAAGCTAACATTAATTTATATGTAGGATAATATTATTTATACCTTTAAAATCATAAATTGTTTTAAAGTTACGAATCTAAAAGATTTTTTAGAAAATTAAAAATATAGTTATTTTATGTAAGTATATAACTAATGTACGTTTTTATATTATTTTTATATTTTTAATGGATCTCGTTGTTTTGATTTAAAACCGTCACCTTTTTTGCCGCTCCCTGTATATATGTACTAAATATGTAAATAACATTAAACTTAATATTACTATGTATTTTACAATATCATATATGTAGTAGGTTTCCTCAAATTTAAGTTTTTTTTTATGTAATCTCATGCAGGAGAGCACAGCCGGTCAAGACCAGTGCACTCTATGACGCTCAGCTAGGGAGGCTGGACGCTGCATGCGGGAAACGTGTGTTGTGTTCGTGTTTGTGTATGGCTTGGGGAGATTGCAAGTGTATATTTATCTATTTCTTGAAGATATCCAGATTGTAGGAAGGAAGAAACACAGACGCTTGAAGAGCATTCCATTGCTTACCGGTGGCATTAAGGAAGGAACTTTGGAAGCTGCCAGTTCTTGGTCGGCACACATTAACCTGTATGTGATCTATATAATACACCTAGTTTTTTGGAAGCGAAACCGGCTTTATACTTAATTGACTCGTAATATTTGACATAAAAAGTGTGCTATAAATACTTAAAGGCCCCTTTTTTATTTCCTGTATTCAGTTAAAAAGAGTTTTTTTTAGGTACCTACCTAATTTATGCAAATGAAATACATGGCGACGTGTGATAATGATTTACTCGCCATATATTATTATTCAAAATTATTGCCATATCAAAAATTCAGACTTACCTATTAATTACATTGAAAAAAATAAGTGTGGTAGGCACATAGTGTTATTGAATTAAAAATTATATATATTTAAAGTATTATATGAATGAAAAGGTTTTTTTTTAATTGATTTCATGTACTCATATTCCTTTGCATATTTTTTTACTACATAAAATCGAGTCTTATTTATTATGCATGGCTATGGATCATGTCAATGACAAACAGCCGGCGATCATAGCTCAATGGTCAAAGCGTTTGCTTTGCAAGCCAAAGGTCATTGGTTCGATCCCCGACGGAGATTAAAAAAAAATGTAATCGATTTATGAGCTCTAAATAACCACGGTTGTTGTGAATTCGATCTATCACCCGTAAAATGCCAAATGTCATAGCATATTTATTAAAATTGGTGGTAGACGAAAGTCGTCCCGTAAATACCACCCATTCATAGTAAAGTCCTGTAATAAAAACGATGATGCGTGAATCTCGGGCTGTAGACTATGATGTTAACGGATCAACACTTCACATGCAGCGCTTAGCCATATGCACCATGGTAAGCGTCATAGAATTCCACAGATGAGACTTCATAATTACTATCACCACCCGTCAGTATTCTGCTGTATGTGTTTACATAAAAATAGCATACAATTTCTAACCTGTGCCTTCTATAAATAATACATATTGATCGCTATGACTGGTATTTTACGGGCGAGGGATTCACACCAACCGGGCGTATTTTAGAGCTCAGAAATCGATTAAAAATTTTTTTTAAATCTCCATCAGGGATCGAACCCACAACCTTTGGCTTGCAAAGCAAATGCTTTGACCATTGAGCTGTACCCACCGGCAGCTACAACGTTCTGAAAAATATTCCCATCGAGGACTTTCAGAGTGCCTTCCAGGCGTGGCAGACACAAACTATTGATAAAGGGGATAGTATTTTGAAGAATTTTAAGCATCTGAACACGTTCGATCAATAAATCTATATTTCCAGAAAATACACATTACGTAATGAACGTTATTTAGACTTGGGATGATCATTTACGTGGGCAGTATTTAATTATTTCTATGAAAACGAAAGCGTAAGCTTATTCATCATCGTAAAGTTTGTTTCAATAATAGAATCTGTAGAATTTTGCGGACGCCATAGACTTGTTGGGTGTGAAAGAGCATCTTAATGGCTACCGAAATAATCCGCTAAAAACTTGTCGAGGCCGTCAACCTACCACACAGCACGCACCGCTTCTCCATCAGCACTTTATCTTGTTCGGAAGATTTAATAATAGCTATCACTTAGAGCAACGCTTCTTAACCTTTTTGAGGTCGCGCAGCACTTTTGAATACAAGGTCAAATTGCGGAGCACCAAAATCACCACGCTTCAAATTATATTTTATGGCACCAATTCATAAATCTATCCAGTGACAGTAGCACATCATTAAAACACTATCCAGTCCGCGCGGTACGCGATTAAACTTACGCCGGAGGCCGACTGTTTTTAAAAAATTGCTTACAAAATAATTGCACCGAAATATATGCCTTGGCAGCATTTGGAAAATTTAAGTACATTTTTAAAGCTAAAATTCCGCAACGTCTTAAAACCAAGGCAATCCATCCTTCCAGTGTTAACTTATGGTGCAGAGATGTGGAATCTTACAGCAAGTCTCACACATAAAATAAAAATCTACCAGTGTGCCATTGAGAGATCCACGAGAGGAGTGTCTCTAAAAGATAAAATCCGAAGCGGAGATATCCAAAGAAGAACTCAAGTAGTGGAGGCTACATAAAGAATAGACACACTCAAGTGGCAATGTGAGATTTTTGTAGAAGAGACGATGCACGATGGGAAAAAAGTGTTAGAGTTGCGTTCGAGAACTGGCAAACGAAGCGTTGGCCGACCCCTTGCAAGATGGACTGACAACATCAGAAAAATAGCTTGAGTAGCCTGAATGCGGAGGATGGAAGAGGATGGAAACTCATGTAGGAGGCCTACGTTCAATTTGACGGACACAGCCTGATGATGATGATGCATTGGATACTACGGCTGCCGTCTTCTTAAGTTGCCAAGCTTCTGAACTAGCCTTGCAGGTTCTTGGGAACCATATATGTTCCTGGGTGAACCTTTCGGGGATGAAGCATGGACAGTAACAACAATATGGAACGGATATGGAGAGAAAGAAAATGTCAATTAATCGTGCCTCCGAGAATGGACATTTTTTTGTTCAGGACTAAGCCGCGTATCGGCCTAGCGCGAAGCCACTTAAGAGTAGTTAAAAAATGAGTTATCAGCGATGATTTAACATTAAAAGTATGTCATTGACTTTGCATTTTTCGTTTTTTTTAGCATCATCAATTGTGTCAGAAATTATGTGATTTTAACAGGGGCGTCAAACATACACTGTATGTCATATCCGCTCTCAATCTGGACCATATGGGCACCATATACCGTGGCCAAAGTGCTGACACCAGCATGATGTTGTCCCTGCTTACTGTTACCGAAAACCTCGATATACGATCTTTCGTCTTCGGGACGCATGTCGTGCATTTAGGTGCGCCGTGCAGACGGTTCCGCTAACGGGTGTGTTAGTTAAAGATACTACCGCTCGTGGCGCTATCGGAAGCCGGGACGGCGCGGAGATCGTCAGTCGGTCCCTACCCTTTAGCGAGACAAGGTCAGCGTTGCGGCCAGCGGTCTCCTTGGCCGAAAGCTTGTAATATTTTAAAAGTAAATAAAATCAATGTGTTTAAAATAGAAAGTGTTTGTTTGCTGACCTGCTCCCCATTCTGCCCTCACGCGACGTAATAACGCCCCTCTTTGAGAGAGAAGGATGTTAGAACTCTATAAGCAGATTGATATTTGGACTAGTGCTAGTTCAGCTTTACATTTGTAAGTTCTTCCAAATAGTAGGGATTTGTCGGCGGGTATAGCTCAATGGTCAAACGTTTGCTTTGCAAAGGTCGTGGGTTCGATCCCCGGCGAAGATTAAGAAAATATATATTTATTTTATCGGTTTTTATCGGTCAATAGGCTAAGGTGGCCTGATTTGGACATATATTATACTTCGAATGCTGCACGAGAGCATAAATTAAAGCTGCCTTTTCTTCAAGCCCTGGGTTCGCGCTTCAATTGGGAACTATGCATAGAATGTACTGTGGGAAGGAGAATTGACACGTTATGTGGCGGCATTTTGTGACGACCTATGCTCCAGATAGGGGATGATGATGATGGTCGCGGGCCTCGCTTTTAAAAGCCCTGCTTTAGAATGTATGAACGATAATATGTAATTATATAACACGTGTACAAGTAATAACATCAAACCCAAATACATATAACCAGTGATTTTGCAATCAATTAAGTGCATTTTTTGCAACATTATTTTTTATGTAAACACATACAGGAGAATACCAACAGATGGCGATTATCATCATCATCATCAGCGTGTATCCGTCGACTGTTGAACTTAAGCCTCCCGCATGAGTCTCCATCCTCTTCGATCATCCGCCTTCCGCATCCAGGTCACTCCCGCTATTTTTCTTATGTCGTCAGTCCATCTTGCAGGGGGTCGGCCAATGCTTCGTTTGCTAATTCTTGGGCGCTATTCCAATACATTTATTCGACCGTTGTCTCTTCTACAGATATGTCCTGCCCATTGCCACTTGAGTGTGCCTATTCGTTGGGTAGCATCCACTACTTGAGTTCTTCTGCGTATTTCCTCGTTTCGGATTCTATCTTTTAGCGACACTCCTTTGATGGATCTCTCCATAGCACGTTGGGTGACTTTTATTTTTTTTTATGGGTAAGACTTGCTGTCACATTCCACGTCACTGCGCCATAATTTAATACAGGGAGGATGCATTGGTTAAACGCCTTAGTTTTTAGACATTGCGGAATTTTCGCTTTAAAATTTACTTTAGTTTTCCAAGTGCTGCCCATCCCAGTTGTATATGCCTGTCGATTTCTTTTGAGAAGTTACTTCGTCCGTGGCGATGATAATGTTGCAGAAATATCATATTTGAATTGTATGACGCTTACCAAGTTGTGGCGTTGCATGTGGAGTGTTGATCCGCCAAGGTCACTGCCCGACATTCATGCATCATAAATTTATTACATTTTTTTTGTAAACACGTACAGGAGAATATCGACGACAGTGGAGATGATAGTGATGCAAGAATCTTATTTGTGAATTCTACTGTGAACCTTTACCATGTTAAATATTGCTTAGCGCAGCATGTGGAGTATCGATCCGCCAACGTCATATACTACAGCACGACGTTCACGGATCATCCATTTATTACAGTAATTTACTATAAATAGACCATCTTCACGGGATGACTTTCGTCTATCATAAATTTTGATTAATAGGCTATGACTGATATTTTACGCGTGAGGGATCAAATTCACATAAACATATATTTATATCTTCCAATATCCGTTCCGCATCTGAAACGACCTAGATCACAAGGAGATACAACTCAACCAACGACACGCGGTAAGCAACACGTGGTAACCTAGCCAAAAAAAAAAATTCACGCGCAATGTTGATTCTTGAATGTTTTAACTTTTAACTTCTGTGTTCCAGATAAGTACACCCGTGCTCGCAGCCATCCATTGTTTTTGATCCCAGTTGATACTTGTGGAGCTTCAAGCACTCAATTTAGTACAACAGCAATGGCGCTCCTAAATGGCCTACCAGCACACCTCGATCCTTTTCTTACATCCTTTTCCTCTTTTGTCGATGGTATTGTTCTCCTAGACTTCTGTGATTTTTGAGACGTGTCATCTTCCTCTTCTTTCATGTTATTTTTATTTTTATTATCTTTGGTATTTATTGTATATTTATGTATACTCTGTTTATTATTATTTTGTACCTTGGAACTGCGGTTCTCTTAAATAAATAAATAAATATTTTTCAAGAAGCTCGGATAGTTAGCCTGACGCTCCCTAGACCTGGATCAATTGGCTCTATACGGAAATTTAACTCAACCAACGACACGCGGTAAGCAACACGAGTTAACCTATCCAAAAATAAGATCACGCGCAATGTTGCTTAACATCGGTGTTTAAAAAAAAACACAAAAAATGTGCTATATTCCTTGGTCATACAGTTTGTGGAGAACCCAAACCCTCGTATTCTTCTGTGTGCGAAATTTAAGGGCAATGTTTAATGGCAGCCTTATGCTCCAAATTACGTTCAAATTTGTCATAGATAACGTCCGAATAGTGAACAACCATCTCAGAGAGGCGAGCCTGATGGATCGGTCACATCGTGTGCCACGATGGTCTTCTTCACGACATTGTGGAGGGGATGGTCGAGGGTAGAAACTGTAGAGGGCGCTCTGGACAGGAGTATTTGCAGCAAGTGTTCGAGGACATGAGTTGTAGCTCTTATGCTGAGAAGAGGGTTGCTGCAAACCAATCCACCGGATTGATACTACTACGAAGAAGTAAACAAAGTTAATCTCAAAAAACACCATTATCAATGTCGTAATTGAGGTCAGTGGTTCCATGTTCACTGACGCGTTTAGCCACCACTTTTTTGCACCGGTGACATCTTTTTGGTTACTTATAAAACCGCAATGAGGTTAGAGGTGAATTTCTGCAAAAAAAATGCTTTAATATTTATTTTTCATAATCAATGAATCAAATGATTGAATAATTAAACTTCTTCGTAGTGTCAATCCGGTGGATTAGTTTGCAGCAACAAAATCTGGCATCTCGATCTCCACTCCTCTAGATCCTCTGCAGTCCTCGTCAGCTCAGCATAAGAGCTACAATTAATGTCCTCTCACACTTGCTACAAACTGCTAGGGCGCCCTTTACAGTTTGTATCCTAAGCCATCCCTTTCACAATGTCATGAAGAAGACCTTCGTGGTGCATGATGCGACCGATGGCCTCTCTGAGATGGTTCTTACTAGGTGCCTATCTTCCGTGATTATGCTGAGAGCCTCATTGTTGGTGACGTCGTCTCTCTAAAAAATTCCGAAAATTCTTCTGTATGACCACATCTCATCTAAAGGGCACTACTAAATAGATAAGAATTCCATACCTTGTTTTAATATGGATCGCACTGAGCAAGAGGAGCTAGCCCTGGACACGACCAGGGATGGAATATATGAAGGTGCCTTAACAGACTTCGGACCGGAGTATGCAAGACGAGGACATAAATGACAGCCTGACAGTTTTACAGCAGACCGACTGAATGCGACTGCGGCATGGAGCAGACCCTGTCACACATTCTAGAGTGTGCGCTGTGTCCGAATAGCTGCACCCAGGAAGACCTGATGATGGCCGCGAGTAACGCCATCGACGTCGCCCACTTCTGAGCAGACAGGATCTTACCCTGATGTTTCCAACACGATTATATTATATATTTATTAAAAAGTACATATTATAAAATATCTAAACACACAACAATATAGAGATGGACCGAATGTTGGCTGGAATAAGCTAACACCCAGCTAACCTCATCAGGTCAAGCTGGTTAGGGCACTCTATTGTCCTGGAAGTAGTAAACGCTCTCCAAAAGCGGATGAACCTGTATCGTCAACGGCATTAAGATGTGGAAATAAAGGGAAAAATACCACATTAAAGGTCAAAAGACATCCCATGCATCAGCAAATGCTGCAAACCACTCCATCGGATTGATAACACGAAGAAGAATATAAAAAAGTTAAAAAATAAGTGAGCTGGAATATTCTAAGAATTCTCTCTTCTCGAGAATTCTAATTTGAAAAATATGTCAATGTAATAATCAAGTTATTAATATATTTTTAAGGAGGGCAAGGGATTGACCTGATGTTTCACAACTGTTATTTATTCATTTAAAATACATATATCAGCTGCTTTTTGACAAATTGTTATGGCGTGGGGAACATTCAAATTTATGATGACATTTTATTTTATTAATTTCCTCATTTCTGAATTTTATGAATGGAAACGTTGACCCGGCTTGGTCCATGATTAGGATGACCATATGTCCCAAATTAAATAGGAGACAGTTCCATTTCAAATGAGACTTTTTTATGTAAACACATACAGGAGAATACCGACAGATGGTAATAGTAATTCTGAAGTCTCATATGTGGAATTCTATGACGCTTACCATGCTGCATGTGACTAAGCGCTGCATGTGGAGTGTTGATCCGACAACGTCATAGACTACAGCCCGAGATTCACGCATCATCCTTTATTATTACAGAAATTTACTATGAATGGGTGGTCTTCACGGGATGACTTTCGTCTACCACCAATTTTGACAGCCACTCTGTGAACTCACTCGATCTAGTGGTATTGCCTTGCGGAGCATGAAGTCCATAACGAGGGTGAAGAGAAACGGGACTAGTATGCAGCCTTGTTGTACGCCAGAATCTAAAGTTTTGTAGTATAGTGTTCTATGATATGAAATATAGCCTCATGTTGGAGAGGGTACAGAAGACCTTTCTGAGGTCTCTCTGCATGAGGGTGTATGGATACTATCCGTGACTGTATCCAATTAACTTCATACAGGGTATGTTGGGGTACATTGAGTTGAAGACAAGAAGGGATGCGTGCTTAGATATGCATTTCTTCCGGCTGTTGCGTGGCGTGTTCGGGAATCCTGAAGTCTTGTTGAAAATCGGTTGGTGTGTTCCCGATAAATATCTGAGAATAAGAAGGCACACATTATTTACTCTCCCAAAGAGTAACACTAACCTGCCAGAGACTATGCCTTTTGGGAGAGGGATCAGACTGTTCAACCAAATCGCCTCGGATGTTGGAATATATTTTACGTAAGAGAGGCCCAATTCAGGCATGAACTCCACGAGTTTCTTTAAAGGAATATTTGTTGGAGTCGTCTGTTTGATGAGCATTAGCGTACTACAGCAAACAGACATTTGAGTCGTTCACAGCCACTCCTCGATCTGATGGTATTGACTTGTGGAGCAGAAGTTCATAACGAGTATGAAACAAAATGGAACAAGTATGCAGGCTTGTCGCACGCCAGTGGATACCTTAAACCAATTCGTAGTCATTGCTTCAATCCGTACGCTTCTTTGGCTATTTCTGCATTTTACACAGTGAGCAAAATTTTAATGTGTCGTTTGAAATATTAAAATGTGTGGTCTCTTTATCCATGACTTGTCGCGGGTGTGTTGACCCCAATATCAAAAACACAGATTCGTTTAGTTGTTATCGTTGGCAAGCGTCCAAGACAGCCATCCCCTGGAGTGGAGTTTATTTATTCGTCTAATTGATCGACCTTCAGAGTTCCGAATGGACACATACGGCTTCCGTATCCCGTTCTAAAAGATTTATTTGGTTATTTTGAAATTCTGCTCGTTTTGCGCCCTTTGCGTTCAAGATCATTGGTGCCGCGATGCTCGGTCACGTGACCATTGAAAGGTTAACGACCGCACACCGAAACAAGCTTTGTGTATCGAAATATTTTGAATACGTTTCAAGTTGTCGTCACTCAGTTCTGTCAGCTGCAATTTTTCATGGCTCTTCCCAAGTCATCTATGCACCCAATAATCTACTTGGGAAGATATATCATCCTCCATAGATAAACTACGTGACATTGAAGACATATAGCGGCAAAGAAGAGCAATAAGCTTTCGGAGCGGTATGCTTTCTTGGAAGTTCTACCATTGTAGTAATGATGTCAGGAAATTGCTATTCAAAGCACACTGTATGGCATTATATACCTCAGAACTATGGTCTAGGTATCCTAAACGAGAATGGGAGAAACTCAAAGTTGCGTATAATAATTCGTATCGCCAACTTATGCAACTCACTAGATTTTGTAGCGCATCTGACATGTTTGCGGAGGGCGGAGTCCATTAATTCCCAGCATTATTGCGTCACCGTGTTGCCGGCTTCTGGAGCAGTATAAGGAGGGCCAACAACACCATCATCCTGGCTGCTTCTGAATGGCTCAACTCCTCCCTGAGCCATCGCTGGATAGAGATGATGAAGCGACCACCATGAATTATTATGTTTATATATAATTATTACTTTGTACGTACTATTTAAATATACCTGTATATGAATCTAAAAATATGGCAGATTGGGCACAACCCACCCAATTCTGCTGAAATAAAAGATTTTATTATATATGGTTCCTGACGATCTCCAGGACTATGGAGCCCGAGCAGATGAAAACACGGCAACTGTCTTCTTCGTAGTATCAATCCGGTGGATTGGTTTGCAGCAACAGAATCTTGCACCTCGATCTCCATTCCTCTCGGTCCTCCGCAACCCTTTTCAGCTCAGCATAAGCGTTACAATTCATGTCCTCGAATACTTGCTGCAAATACTCCCGTCTAGGGCGCCCTCTACAGTTTCTACCCTCAACCATCCCCTCCACAATATCATGAAGAAGACCATCGTGGCTCATAATGTGACCAATCCATTGGGCTGGCCTCACTGAGATGGTTCTTATTAGGTGCCTATCTTCCTTGATTATCCTGAGAACCTCATTGTTCGTGACGTGGTCTCTCCAGGAAATTCCGAGAATTCTTCTGTACGACCACATCTCAAAGGCCTCTAGTCTTTTTTTATCACTTTCAGATAAGCACCATGTCTCACTGCCGTACATTAAGATGCTCCAAGCAAGTGTTTTGGCAAAGTTCTTGCGGAGCCTTAAAGTAATATTCTTTGACTCAAGAATTTTTGCTTTTTTATTGAAAGCTAGCCTTGCTTGATGTATGCGACTGTTGACTTCTCTTTTTGTTCTGCCATCCCAGGTGATCGTACTTCCAAGGTATACAAACTCTTTTGCATCTTTTAGGGGTACTCCTAGCATTGATATGTTAACTTTCTGCTGCTCATTGCGGCTTACTCTCATGATCGAAGCGGCAACTGTATCGAAGGCATACTTTTGGGTGACTTTGGGAGATGGGATGACTAGCCGGATGCTCCAAAGACATTTGGTCCTAAGAATCGGCTCGACCCCGATCGGCGACGCGCTGTTAGAAACAGGCGGTAACCTGTCTAAGTTTTGGTCCATGCCCAATGTTGCTTACCATTTTTTTTATGTAAACAGATACAGGAGAATACCGACAGATGGTGATAGTAATTCTGAAGTCTCATCTGTGGAATTCTATGACGCTTACCATGCTGCATATGGCTAAGCGTTGCATGTGGAGTGTTGATCCGCCAACGTCATAGACTACAGCCCGAGATTCACGCACCATCCTATATTATTTTACAGGAATTTACTATGAATGGGTGGTCTTCACGGGACGACTTTCGTCTACTACCAATTTTGATTAATAGGCTATGACTGGCATTTTACAGGTGAGAGATTAAATTCACGCAAGCCGAGTGTATTTTAGAACTCAGACGTTGATTAAAAATCTTATTTTTTAAATTTTCGTCGGGAATCGAACCCACGATATTTGCATTGCAAAGCAAACACTTTGAACATTGAGTTACACCCGCCGGCAAATCGATTAAAATTCTTCGGTGATCTAACGAGAACCGCGTTAATTGTATGCTATTAGTGCTAGCTGTGTCACATAAAGGATGATAAAACTTAGTAGTAGTACAGATGACCCTCTTATAACGCACGCTTTTTTTTAAATCTGTAACGCAGATTTTTCCTGTAGTGTTTTGCGGCATTTCTTCATACCTTCTGTCGTTTACTGTTATTTTTGTAATTTTTATTATAGAAATGTGAATATATTTACAATATTCTTAATACATCAATGAAGTGTCATACAAATATTCAGTTGATGGAAAGGGATGTCCGAGCGGCCAGCGTCGGGCAATGTAGTGAACATGGTTGCAAAAGTTCGTGATTCGAATCCCAGCGTTTGCCGTTTATTTTTCTCTTATTTGTATCGATGAGATGAATTATATTTCCTTTAAATGTGTATGCGTATCAGTTGTTAACCCTTTCATTACTGCTCGGTGGAATACAAATTATACTGTCAATACGGCGTGAATTTTTCAAACCATTTTCTTGCTTAAAACTAGTATTAGAAGCATAAATGTACTTATCTGACCTATTTTCATATATCACGTTGGTTCTTCTATTCGAGCCGTATGCTACGTCAAAGACTCGGGAAGGCTCTCAGCCACTTGCAAACATTTAAGCTTTTTGTAGTGCTCTGTGAAGTGTTTTCCATCAGAAACACACGTACAGAGCGGAGGCAGAAAGGGTTTGACAGCGGTTCTTCTATCCTTTAGCTATCAGATGATGCATTAAAACTATTATATTTAACAAACGTCCATTATATAACTCCATACATGTGGTGGCATTCACACATTTGGTTTACAAAAAAATCGCTCCTGTGACGAAACCTAACGATATTTATTTACATGTTTTGCAGATTCCTGTAAAGAATACATGTAGGTTGATAAAGGGAATGACTGCAGTTTCAAGTTCCCACCGCAGATGTTACAATGAGTAGCAAAACGATATATCACGACTGCCGATGTCAACTGTAGGGGAATCTTAGACGGCATAT
Organism: Glossosoma conforme; assembly: GCA_022606575.1. Classification (NCBI taxonomy): domain Eukaryota; kingdom Metazoa; phylum Arthropoda; class Insecta; order Trichoptera; family Glossosomatidae; genus Glossosoma; species Glossosoma conforme. Next base: position 1,054,233 of record JAGTXR010000111.1, on the reverse strand, counting down.
ATCGACAACCGATGCGAAAGGGTTAATTGTTAGTACAAATCTTCAGTGTTATTTATTATAAGTACTTAGAATATTGAAATACATTGAAGCTTTACCAAAAAAAATGAGCCAAATTTAGAATCAATTTAGTATGGCGAGTATCCATATTATGACGTTTATTTTGTCTTTATAATTGGAAGACATGTTTTCCCAGTATAGACGACATATTTTGTCATCCACCAGAACACCTGGGAGACGCCGGATTGACATTTCCTTTGTCGGTGCCAAAAGATGACTCTCCACATATAAATGTATTTTTATAATTCAGAACAGTTGTCTTAAACATGTTGTAAGCGGACCGGTATGTACCGGTCATCAATAGTTACTTGACGGTCCAAAGAAAATTATCGAAATTAATTGAAAAAAAAAGTTTCGTTTTTCAAGCATTCCAGCGATAATGGCACATCGTTCACGCAATTCTCGTTAGATCTCCGAAGTTAAGCAACATTGGACGTGGAACACAAGTTGGATGGGTTAAGGTCTGTTGCTTACCGCGTGTCGCAACATGGTCCAGGTTTCGAAAGCGTCAGTCTAATCATCCGTTTTTTCTTCTAAAAGCTCTCGCAGCTGCCGTTTCTTCAAGTTCTCGAACTTATGGTCTGTAGGTCGTCGTATAACATCGCTGTATATATACTTCCAGGTTGACTTTCAAGTGCAGAGATGTCTTGGGACGAGAACTAAGTTGCGGCAATTTGTGTTGACTAGTTTATTTTTTATTTTTATGTAAACACATACAGCAGAATACCGACAGATAGTGATAGTAATTCTGAAGTCTCATCTGTGGAATTATTTGACGTTTACCATGCTGCATATGGTTAAGCGCTGCATGTGGAGTATTGATCCGCCAACGTCATAGACTACATCATCTTTATTATTACAGGAATTCACTATGAATGGGTGGTCTTCACGGGATGACTTTCGTCTACCACTATTTTTTTAATTAATAGGCTGATGACTGGCATTTTACGGATGGGGGATCAAATACACACCAACCGTTTTTTTTAAATATTGCATTTAAAAAAAACAGCATTACTTTAAAATCGCACAAAAAGAGGTTTGAGTGTACTCATATTTTTGAACAGTTTTACAAGATTTAATTTTAATTTTAATACATGGTATTATTAATTTTTATTTATAATGTTTGTAAGCCCTCGATGACCTTATAAACAGTAAGGTCCTTGCCCATGACATTTATCATCCTTGATTCGGATTCTATCTTTTAAGAGACACTCCTCTAATGGATCTCTCTATAGGATGTTGGTTGACCTTTATTTTATGTGTAAGACCTGCTGTTAGATTTCACATCTCTACGTCATAAGTTAATACTGGGAGGATGTATTGGTTAAACGCCTAAGTTTAAAGGCATATCTGAATTTCCCCGTTATAAATGTACTTAGCTTAGATTAGTACCATATGGTGAAGAAAGCCCTCAACATACCTACGCTGAGAAGAAGACCTGGAAGACCACAGGCAACCTGGACTGCAACTGTAGACAAGTATCTGAAAACTCTGGGCTTGACCGAGAATGCAACACAGATGATGGAAAATGGGATACTATTAGTTTTTTTTTATTAATTTGAAATTTAAATTTATCATTTTTTTTTATGTAATTGCTTGTAGAAGAGCACAATCGGTCGTGACCAGTGCATTCTATGACGTTCAGCCAGGGAGGCTGGATGCTGCATGCGGGAAATGTGTGTTGTGTGGGTTTGGGAGATTTCAAGTGTATATTTATGTTTCTTGAAGAGATCCATATTGTAGGAAGGAGGAAACACAGATGCTGGAAGAGCATTCCAAAGCTTACCAGATGTTTGACAGGTGTAAGACGAGTTTGTCAGTTGTGGGTGGGTGCAGAAGGAATTAGTTCTTCAAGTTCCAAAGAGTAGCGACCGTCGTAATAACGGTAGAAAAACTAAGTGAACCAATCTTACTCTGTGTTCCATTGATTGCAGGTTAGACATAAGAGTGTCATTGTTTATCAAAGGAATTGCTCTTCTTTGAACTGAGTCAATTAAGTTTAGAAGGTATTTTATGTCTCGACACATAAGTGACTGATGTATTCAAGGATAGGTCGGATTTGTCCTTTATATAGAAATAATAAGTTGTTTGTCGGTGAAATACCAACGTGATCTATATAATACACCTAGTTTTTTGGACCGGCTTTAGACTTAATTGACTCCAAGATAATCTAAGGATGTTGATGGAGCTTGCTTTTGGGTTGAAGTTAATAATTAACGAATTCATATTTGTTTTCTTAGCTCTTATACTAAGATTATGGGAGGGAAGAGAAAAGGAAGTTCAGAGGATCAAAAGAAAAAATATCTTTTAATGATATGACCGTTTATTGAATAATAATAAAGTTACATACTTAATAATATTCATATTTTGATGATTATGCTTGGACCTGCATTTCTCTATTTCTCATAATATTACCATAGTATTTAGCATTGAATTGCCTACACCACACTTTCTATACAACGTTTACTCCGCTACCTATCATCTGTCGATAGTACATCAAATAGGTAATAAAAAACTAAACATTCAATAGAAGGAATATGCAGAATAAAGATTCTATGATTTTTGTTATACAATAAGACAATAGAGAAAATTATTAATTTTAAATATTTCAGCAAAGCATTTTACATTTACAACTCTGTCATATATATTTATTTATTTTTTACAATTTATTTATTTAATTGAAGGTTTCTAAAATTAAGAGAAAAAAAAAATGTCTAATTATAACAGACACAAATTTACACATAATTGTGTTAAATTATTTTAACAATTATAATTTTTTGTATAAGAAAATTTAAACCTAATAATAATAATTTAAACTATTAAATCAATATATTTTTCAACAATAAGAAACATTAAAGAAAAAAATGTTACATAATTTAAGCATTGACTTAAAAAAATATGTAACACAAGATTTTGTTAAAGCTTTTAAATTTGACATTGAAATTCTTTTTCAAAAAAAATGTTCCATTTTTGAAAATAATTTCTTTGTCTTGTTTCTTTTTTTTTGAACAGTAAAAATAATAAAATTAAAGAGAGATATAGCTCTTAAGTGGTAAGCATTTTAGAGATACATCTCTTAGCTGTTGTAGTTCAAGACTATAGTCCATCCAATATAGGAAGAACCCTATGACACATTTATTGCCCTGTGCTAAATATCGTCCGATATAACGTTGTAAAAACGTTCGCTACCTATACTAATTTTATCAACATAAACAAAAGCCTCTTCTTATATATAATAAGTTATTTAGGTAAATATATCACAATAAAAACCAAATAATAAAAAATGTATGCATATTGTTACAAATTAGAAAAAATACGGCAATTTGCAACTATAATACTATAATATCTGACGCACGTAGAAGGCCATGTCACATTACTGCGAAAACCAGTGTTGGGGTATAAATAATCGTATTTTCGATTGTTTTTGTAAATACCTACTAAAATTAAATTATGAATTATTATCAATTATAAGTGAATATTAACAGGTTTTAAGAGACATGTCAAACAAACTATAAATAATAATATTAGTAATATGAAAATTATGAAGAAAAGCAAGTGTAGAGATAAATATTAGCACATAACCTTAAAAACACATATTTTAGTCGGAATCCGATAAAGCAGTACATTCTAAATTGTCTTCGTCACTATCGGAATCAGAACTACAACTTTCACACACATTTATAATCAGGTTATGTTCACTTAAATTGTCAAAGCGTACATCGCGATCCCATTTTTATTGTTTGCCGTAGTAGGAACTTTGTTGATTTGGACAGAATGGTACGAAGCGTTGTCCATTACTATGGCGTGAAGCTCATGTAAATTTGACAATAAGGTCATAAACCATTGTCTGAAATTATCAAAATTCGTCTCTTCGTGATATGCTGTCGTTTTAACTGACTTAAACGCCAGAAGACAATTGGGCACAAAACCTTTTGACATTCCGGCATGACAGATAATGAGGCGCTGGCCTTTTCCTTCAGGAGTTTTCGTCCTGGATTTAGCCGTGTCGTCTGTCCATATTTTACGAACAGTATGATTAGCATTGAGCCAAGTTTCGTCGAGAAAAACGACTTTCTCCCAATTCCTAATGCTCTTCATTTGCCTCAAAAAATCGCATCTTTTCAGGGAAATATCCGTGCGCTCCATTATAAACTTTCTATTTTCACATTTTTTATATTTGAAGCCAATGTTTTTCAATACCTTACTAAGAGACGTCGCACTGCCTTGAAATAATCCGACTGACTTTAGAGAACCTACCAGTTTAAGAAGTGTTGGTATTTCGTTGCGGTCGTAGTATGCATACACGTGATTCCGAATTGCTGCCAAATCAAAGCTATCGGGTTTTGTTATTGAGCATTTCTTCTGTCGTTTCTTATTTGGTGTTCATAATTTTTTCTCTTCTAATGAAGATTCACCGTATTTCTCCTCTGTGATCCGAGACACTGTAGATTTACTGATTCCTAGGGAATCCGCGACCCGATCTCGAATGTTTTCAACAGACAGCAATGGTCCACCATTTTGTTTTTCTGGATGAAAATAATCACGCAAGCGTACGACAAATTCACGTGATTCACTGCTGAGAATAGTTCTTTTCTGTCTCTTCGGCATTGTAAAAACACAAAAATATGATTCAATGAAACAACTTTAACAATACTAACAATACATATAATAATTACAACAACAAAAAACACGAATCGATCGAAGAACAACACGCTACTTAAAGTCAAACATTTGTACTGATCCGCCATGAAGCCGCCATGCGGAAATAGAGATGTTTATATACGATTCACTTCGAATTCAAATTCGATTTTTTTCGAAGAAGAAGAGAAAAAAAATCGACCTAATCGAAATAAATATTTTTGCCCCATCCCTTTTACAAGGGGCAATAAATGTGTCATAGGGTTCTTCGTATATTGGATGGACTATAGTATTGGTGTGCAGCTAGTCGGTCATGTCACATGTGGCAGGATCTTAGGTGTGAGACAGTCTGCAGGTCTCCACAGTCGAACAACAGTGACTCTCGCTGCCGAAGCATTCCCCACCGCTCGAGGTTGTTCTTTGTTCTATCAACTTATATTTTCAGGTATTTACAGGTCCATCAGTCAAGGTTCTTCCTAGATGGAAGGCTTTCCTTTGAAGGAATCAAATCTTCTGATACAATTTGTTGCCAGAGCTGTAATCTCTCAGTTAACAAGGCTGTATTTGAGAGGTTGTGTGGATCTCAGAAATTCCTTTTGATGAGATGCCAAGTTGAATGGAGACCATAGAGGTGCTATATCGATGGGATTAGCTTAATTTAGCTGATTTTATATTTTTACTGTTTTCTTGTGTCTTAGGTCTGTTTTTTAGGTGACGATTGTATTTTATTGGGTATTTAATAGGCGTGGTTTTGGACGAATAGGGAAGCGTCCGCCCCAGCTCCTACAACTGATCCAGCCACGTACTTTCCAAGAGAAGCATCACCGTTGGCCTGAAATGATAATGAAAAAAATGATTCAGAATTAGGTAATGTATGGTGAAATACAAATTATACTGTCAATACGGCGTGAATTTTTCGAACCTTTTTTTTGCTTAAAACTAGTATTTGAAGCATAAATGTACTTATCTGACCTATTGTCATATATTACATTGGTTCTTGTGTTCTTTAGCTATCAGATGATGCATAAAAAACGATTATATTTAACAAACGTTCATTATGTAACTCCATACATGTGGTGGCATTGACACATATGGTTTACAGAAAAATCGCTGCTGTGACGAAACCTAACGATATTTATTTATATGCTTTACAGATTCCTGTAAAGAATACATTTAGGTTGATAAAGGGAATGACTGCAGTTCCAAGTTTCTACCGTAGATGTCATAATGAGTACTGAAAGTAGCAAAACGATATATCACGGCTACCAATGTCCATGGTAGGGGAATCTTAGACGGCATATGCCGACAACTGAGGCTAAAGGGTTAAAGACTATATACACTTCTGACATTGATGATATAAGAGTATTTTTCTATTGGTGCATTTTACGTCCCATAACATTTTTTTATGTAAACACACACAGAAGAATACAGACAGACAGTGGTAGAGAAAAATCATCCATGATTCTACGACACATGCCATTTATAAGGTGTCTCGTAGCAGATTTAGGATTTCTTAATTAAATTATTGGATTTAATTAATTCGAAATAAAAATGTATTTGTTGTAAAAAGAAAAACGAGACATGGGGATTTAATTTCTTAAAGTACATATAAAGGCTAAACTCAGCATGTGGAATGTTAATTCACCAATGGCATGGTATTCATGGATCATTAATTTTTAACAGGAATTCACTATAAATGGGTTTAGCAATGTGTGTCGAATTTTCTAGCATCAAATTTCGACCGCCATTGCAGGGGTCTTCATCAGGATTTACGGCTTTGTAAAAATGAAAAAGACCCCTGCGATGGTAGTCGAAATATTGGTGCTAGAAAATTCGTCACTCACGGCTAAACCCAAAAAGCCACAATACCATTGTTTAGGTAATTTTGCTAATGTGACAATGCGTTTTATTAGTTTTATTTCTAATTTAACAAGGTGCTCGCTTATCGCACAATACTCAAAATGAAAGTGATGAAGAAGGAAAGTACTTACCGTTTATTTACTGTTGAATTAATGCATGTCCAATGATGTCATGTCTCCATTGAAAAAATCTTTATAATAGGCAAGTATTTTTTTATCAGTAATTAAATTTGATTAATGGGCACTAATTTTTAATAAATGGGCAGTAATAAATACAATAAAAGTCAGTAAAAATAATAAATTGGTAGTAAATAATTAATTAATAATTGGTTAGGTTAGGTTGGGTTTCCATTTTATGTGCTAATTACTTATTTTTTTTTTATTTTAATTACTGGCAGTATTGAATATATCAGTCATTTAAATTTTATAACTGACCACATTCACACTGACACAGTGGATACTGATAATTTATTTAATCCACTGCCGTTTAATTAAATTAACTGCCAATTGATTTGATTAACTGCCAAAACCTTGAATTAATTACTGAACAAAAAAATAATATTAGTCAGTAGGATAAAAAAAATAATGCACCGTGTGAGAGTTTGGAAGGAAATAAAAAAATCGTCATCAAAGGTGCCAAGAGAATCAAACCAAAAAATCGTTTAGTGAAGAAATAACGCAAAAATACATTTTTTTAATGATTTTACATTTACATTAGTTGACAGCGACCGCCAAGACATATATTTTCTTCCCATATCTGGAATATATGGCCACCACAAATTTCTACTGCCACTCAGTTCTGTAAGTTGCCACTATCGAAGCCTCATCCCCTAGAGATCTCAGCACCCGAAAGTCCACCTGAGAACATGTGCCATATGGTTCTCGATGATCCCCAAGGCAGATGATGTCCTGAGATTTGAATATACAGCTGCATATGTGCATATTTTTGGGTGATTTGTTAATCGAATTTTTTTAAAGAGAACATTTGGTCCTAAGGAGTGGATCAACTCTACCAGTGTCTAGCAGTTAACAGGCTGTGACCCATCCAAGTTGTGGTCGGCATTTTTTTTTTATGTACACAAATACAGGAGAATACTGACAGATGGTGATAGTGCTACACATGGAGTGTCGATCCACCAACGTCATAGACTACAGCCCGACCTTCACACATCATGCTTCACGGGACGACTTTTGTCTTCCACCAATTTTGATTAATTGGCTATGACTGGCATTTTGTGGGTGAGGGATTTATTTCACACCAACCGGTAGTATTTCAACTTAGAAATCGATTAAGAACATATATATTTTTTAATCTCCGCCGGGGATCGAACCCACGACCTTCGGTTTGGCAAGCAAACACTTTAACCACTAAGCTATGCCTGCCAGCATTCATTGCTGCTTAATTTCAGTAATCTAATGGGTATAACTAATACTCGTTAGTCAAATCAACTGAATACAAAATTATCAATGCTTTTGATTTCTTAATTTTTTTTTGGCTTATTTTTTGGTTTAATTTTCTTGACATCTGAAGTGACAAAATTAACATTAACATTGACAAATGCGTTTATTTTATTTTTTAAATATGCATCATTACAACAAAAATAAAATAACATGACAGTAAAATGTTAAAAAACATGCATTCCATTATACAAATGTTGATTAAAAAGTATATAAAAAATATTTGGAATTTCTTTTTTTTGTTAAATAAAATGACAGACATGTTTAAAAAAACAATAAAAAATGATCATAACAAGACACTTTGACAAATAAAATCATTAAATATGCTTTGTGTGACAGTATTTTTACTAAAAATATGCCATTACATAAAAGTATGTAATGAAAATCTGATAGTAGACATCGGGTGTCACAAAAAAGAATTAAAATATATGAAACATGAAATACATTATTGAAGAAATTAAAAATAAACTAATGGCACCATGCTATTCGACAGACTAGACACATGCCATAGGAACATATGAATCGAGGAGTAAAGAGGAAAACAATTTTTTTTTTGAGACTACACAAGTAGTCTGTCAAAAATCACAAAATTTGGAGGCAAATTATTATTTTTTTGGGGTTAATGCCCAAATTAAGGTACACATCCAGAATTTCCATTGAATATTTTATATGTTTCGTAATCGATGACCATTTAAGAATCTTAACACGTTGACCGCCAACACTATTTTTTCAGTGTCAGAAAATGTTTTTGTGGCTTTAGATATTAGGGCCGCGACATTCTGAATAGTAGTTTGTATGGGAGCGCATGGCTGACTGCTCAAAACGATCAAGTCCAATTTATGTATGTCGTGTCAGCCACCGGTGACCGACGCGGCGTGATTGAAATGACTGTGTCGGCCACCGGTGGTTGACATGGCGATTAACGTGTTAAATATATGGCATTAATAATTTAATATGTAGCTTACCAGTCAAAAGTATTTAATAACTGAAGCACATATACACATAGACAAATTTACAGCAAAAATCATCTTTTATGACAATTATCTCATCAAAAAATTGGAGAAAAATAAACAGCAGATGCTGTGATTCAAATCACAAACTTGTACAACCATGTTCATTTTGGTCACCAAGTTTCGCGGTTCAAATCCCAGGATTTGCTGTTTATTTTCTTTGATTTTTTTTATATGGGAAATTTCATATATGATGGCGTTTTCTGTTAATTTGTATGCATGTAATAGATTTTAAATATTAGTATAAATGTTCAGTGGTTTATTAAGCATTTGAATATAGAAATATATTCTAAAATAACCACAAAAAACAAATTTCTTGTGATTTAATCAAAGGTATTTCATTTGATCACTATTATATGTCAATGTTATGTGTATCATTATTTTTCTATAGACTCCTCAATTTCAAATAATTGGAATGTTTTAAAATAATAACATAAAACATGACGTTCATTGTACACGTTGTTACGTTCAATAATTATTGTGTGATTCTACAAAACAGCCAAAGAGATTTATGAGTCGCGTTCGGCGACCGCGTCAAGACAAAATGTCTGAACGTTCTAATTACATAATCATTTAATAAGCGTGCGCTTTGACAAAGTTTGTCTTAGATCCGGCGAGAGATCCGATGGATCCCGCTTCGTATTTTCCTTGGCAGGCCAGACCATTAGCCTAAAGAGACATATATGTTTGATAGCAAAAGAATATTTTTGAAATTTCAAATGTCAAAGAAACAATGGAATTAGAACAATTGACAGGAGAATAGAATTTTACAATATTTCAATTTCAAATAATTTTGTTCCAAATGAGATTTTTTTTTGCACAAACAAAAAATAATAAAAAAGATGAATTTAAAATTTGAAAATAATGTTTTATACCAAATGAACAAAAATATGCATTTTTTAAATATTTAAAATGATAGTTAATTTAGTTATATTATGTAATTTAATATATATTTGAATGATTTATTCATTTAATTTTGTCCAATATGTATTATCAGTACATATATAATTTAAATAAATATTTTTTTAAAAAGGATTTTTTTTTGCATATTTAAGAATACAAACAAAAAAACAACATAAGTTGTAGTTAAATAATAAGTAATAATAAAAATGTGTATTAAAATTTTGAAATAAAAAATTAAATATCATTAATTTTTAGGTTATGCACAATTGTAATGGAGTTATTTAAAAAAAAAACAAACATTGTTAAGTTTATGTTTTCAATATAAACATGGTTAAAATACAAAATAAAAGATAGTTTTTATAAAATTTTGAATAAATATAGTGGTGTTTTTTTTTTCAAAACATTTTATTTCCAATAAAATGTTTTGGGTTTTCGTTGTCATCCATGGTGGTTTTTTCATTGTCGTATGAAGAGTGCCGTTGTAGGTGTTGGCAATAGTCGCGGAAGGGAGAAGTTGAGAAGATGCAATGAAAAATAGAAAACAGAACAAATCGATTAGCAAAAATGTCAAACAATGCGGTTATAATAAAATGTCAAAATCAAATGCGACACGTCAATTATGAGAATATATAAGTTTTTATTAGGTTATTTAAAATCATGCAATTTAACACATAAAACACAAAAAAATTGTATGCAGTGGTACCACTTTACGGTACAGTCAATCCTGCTTATAATGTTTTCATAAGATTAGATGATTAGCCAGATGCTTCCGAGGTCTGTACCATTTAGTCTCGAGAGGCAGTTCAACTCAAAATAAATATATAAAAGGGTCATTTTAAGAAAAATTCTTGGAATATTTGGTCCAGCTAAGGAGCAGCTAAGCCATGTAGCCACTTGTGGTTTGCAACAGGCGGTGACCCATCCACGTTTCAGTCCATGCTAAAAAGTAGTTTTATTTTGGTGATCTAACAAGAACTGCGCTTGCGATTTGCAATTTTCATTTGTGGTGCACTTTCCTTTACCAATTCTCGCAGTCTGCTGTGTGCTGAACTATTTGTGGAATAAGCATCTTTGAAAAATAATACTTGCTACAATTTTTTTTTATACTGAACGGATGAATTTGCAATGTACTCAACTTTATAGCTAATTGTAATAATCATTGCGTTACTAAATTTAAAAGTCTGGTCGAAGTGTCAAGTGATGTGCAACACAAGTGTTTAGCAAATAATTTTATGTTAAGCTATCAAAGTACAGATAAACATGTACCAAGGAATTAAAACTGTTAAAGTAAAGTCATGTATAATAGAACGATCAGTGGTTATAAATAAAACTATCAACTGGACTCTGGTCACAGGACGTTTCTTTGGCGCTAGAATTGCTTGCACTCTGACATCACCTTGTCATTTCGGAACCGAGTCAATGGTCCCGGAATAGAGAGGTTCTCCATTTATGAAAGTTTAGAAGAATATGTGTTTTATTCATTTTCTAAGTAAGATTGCTAGCCCAAGAGCATCCGTGGCTCGTGTGGCTTAACCTAAACTTAACTTACCTCTTCATTTACGAGAGTTTGGAATATGCAGTTGATTCATCTGCTGCTTGAGTAAGATTGCTAGGTGAAGATGGGCATCCTAACCTAACCTAACCCTACCTTGGCTCTCTTCATCAGCTCGGCGCGCGCTGCCGCCACGTTCTCGGTCTTGCCCGCCCAGGCGCGCAGCACGGAGGCCTGCAGGGCGCGGCCGTAGCTGAAGGTGAGCACCCAGGGCTTGCGGCCTGGGTACTTGTTGATGGAGTCCAGGTTGACGCTGGCCTCCTCCTCGGACTGACCGCCAGACAGGAAAGTAACTCCTGCAAAACAACAAAACATCAAATAACTGTGAGCATGGAACCACAGGATACCTTGCCAAGCCACCGGACTGGTCGTTCTGCTGAGAATATCCCAGCTGTGGCTGCCCATGTTGCTGAGAATGAAGAAACATCAAGTAGATGAAGGACCATGAAATTGTGCGTCACCAGACGGACCCTACAGTGTTTTTATCATTAATTCACATTGTCTGTCAAGTATTAGAACATTGAAATAGTTTTTTTTATTTTTATAGCCATTCAAGACCAGTGCACTATATGACGCTCAACCAGGGGGGCTGGACGCTGCATGCAGGAAACGTGTGTTGTGTTCGTGTTTGTGTGTGGGTTGGGGAGATTGCAAGTGTATATTTATCTGCTTATTGAAGAGATCCAGATTTTTGCAAGGAAGAAACACAGACGCTGAAAGAGCATTTCAAAGCTTACCAGTGGCATTAAGGAAATAACTTTGGAAACTGCCAGTTCTTGGTCGACACAAAATAACAGTGTATGGATGTTTTGCAAGTGTAAGACGAGTTTGTCGGTTGTGGGTGGGTGCAGGAGGAATTAGTTCTTCAAGTTCCGAAGAGCAGCGACCATGGTAATAACGGTAGAAATGACTAAATGAACCAATCTTACGCCTGTGTTCCATTGGTTGCAGGTTAGACGTAAGAGTGTAATTGATTATCAAAAGAATTGCTCTTCTTTAAGTTTAAAAATCGAAAAACAATTTAATGTGTATAATTCTTCTCCAATACTTTATGGACCCTCAGATAAGTGGATCCTTTGGTATCCCCCATGTTGGACTGACTAAAGACTTATCATGGGATCAAGATTTCATAAAAAGTCACGAAATAAGTCAATTAGTCAATGAAAAATAAAGTTGAATATTTAAGGACAATTTTTTAATGTGTTTTGATTGGTCAGTGCCGCGTTCATATTCACCTTCAGAACCAAATTAAATAAATCCATTGTTATTTTAAAAAAGGGGCACATTTGAAACATGTGTAGAATGACCCACAACTCAATACATATCGTAAAAAATATTTTTGACGAAGGAATGTCGGAATACGAAACAAAATTATATTCAATATAGTATTCAGATAAGTCCGCATCTCGCACTTAAGAGCAGTGCAAGTTGGTGCGGATATATCCGCAACTCGCATCTCAAGGGTTAAAGGCATCAAATAAAATGGTTGTTCATAAAGATAATGGGTGTGGCGTGAGATGGATGTACTGACCAGCAACCGCGGGAGGAACGGTTCTCTGCAGCGCCTGGACTGTGGCGCGGGCGATGTCGGCCGTGGTGTACTTGGTGGCGCAGGACTGGCCAGCGGTCACCTGGAAGACAAACAAATAACAATGTTAAATACTCGTACATCAATACCCAATCCACACAACCTCTCACATCCGGCCCTGAAAATGAGAGACTCCAGCTCTGGCAACAAATCGCACCAGAGGATTTCATTACTCCAAAGGAAGGCCTCGCAACTGGCAAGAACCTTGACTGGCGGACCTGGAAATCCCTGAACAGATTAAGAACCGGAGTTGGTAGAACAAAGGACAACCTCGAGCGGTGGGGAATGCTTCGGCAGGGAGAGACACTATTGTGCGACTGTGGAGACCTGCAGACCGCCTCACATCTAAGATGCTGCTCCATGTGCCCAACAAGCTGCACATCTCAGGACCTAATGCTGGGCAACACACGAGCTATCGATGTTGCCAGATACTGGGAAAAATAATTTGACGTCGCTGACACGAAGAAGAAGACATCAATACCAGCCGTCGGAAACTATGCATAAAATGTACTTGGCTTTGTGGCGGCAGTTTGTGAATGCCATATGCTCCAGTTAAGAAAGCGGTCATGGTATTATAATGATAATGATGTAAATACTTCCCTAGCATTCTTTTGTAAACAAAAAGAATCAGAAGAGATCAGAAACTGGGATCCCCTTATTCTATTCATGCCAGAAAGAGTTTAAAGTGCTTCTTACTTCAGCTCTCTGTTTACCAATAGTATTGGAACGCGTGGTGAATGGATGGGGAGCAGGTAACAAACACAAAGAACTGTTAATAAGCACATTGTAATTTAAAGGGTGATTTTTAAACTATTTCCTTTTTGGCAACACTGATTTTGACAGCACACGTATGCTCCGTGTTTTGTGTCACTGTCAAACATCTTCAGTTTGGTCTATAATTTAACCATGAATCGTCTTACAAACGAACAACGCTTGCAAATCATTAAATTTTATTGATTCATATTTTTATCGAAAATTTGTGTTCAGCGACGAAGCTCATTTTTGGCTGAATGGATTCGTAAATAAGCAGAATTGTCGGTTTTGGAGTGAAGATCAGCCAGAAGCATTGCAAGAGCTACCAATGCATCCAGAAAGAGTTACTGTTTGGTGCGGATTATGGGCTGGTGGCATCATTGGACCGTACTTCTTGAAAGATGATGCGAATCGCAAAGTAACTGTGAATGGTGAGCGCCACCGTGAGATGATATCCAACTTTTTTTTGCCTAAAATGGAAGAGCTTGACTTGCATGACATGTGGTTTCAACAAGACGGTGCCACATGCCACACAGCACGCGAAACAATAAACCAATTGAGTGGCAAGTTCGGTGAACACTTTATTTCACGCTTGGGACCAGTCAATTGGCCGCCTAGATCGTGCGATTTAACGCCTTTAGATTATTTTTTTTGGGGCTATGTTAAGGCTCATTTCTATACTGACAAGCCCGCTTCGATTGACGCATTGGAAGACAGCATTGAAGCATTTATTCGTGAGATACCGGCCGAAATGTTGAAAAGTGTATGCCAAAATTTAACTAAGCGGATGGACCATTTGAGGCGCAGCCGCGGTCAACATTTGAATGAAATAATCTTCAAACATTAAATTATATGGACTGTACTATCGATTCAAATAAATATTTCATGCATTTTTCTTAATTTTATTTGTCTTTTTTTGGAAAAATTTCCTATAGCTATTAAAAAATCACCCTTTATTTGATATAATGGCCATAGAGTTAAAAAAATGGAACATTGTGTGTCCTGGTTCGAATCCCCACCGTAGACTTATTGATGAAATAAATTGATCGAGGGTTATGCATTTTTCTTAATTTTATGTGTCTGGAAAAATTTCCAGGGCCCTTTATTTGATATAAAAGATTAACAAAATTCTGTGTTCTGCCCGGGCCACAAACAATGAACGGTCTACATCAGGGCAGAAAGCGACTTTGACCGCGCTGTAACAATCGCAGCGCTCTCAGACTACATTTCGGCCATTTGACGAACTATCAAAAAACATGTAGCTGCTACGTGAAAGGTCATAAGAAACGAGATGTCGCCTGCAAGCGCCATCTCTTTTGACTCCTTAAATCTAGAGTAAGCTTAACATTTTTATATATGCGTGTCAGACGAGCGAACAAAAGTAAGAGACGAAATATCGTTAATCAAGGCTTTTCGGCACCAGGCTGCAAGGGTATGAGGTGATGTTAATGTGTGTCACTCACCATGTTTGGCTTCAGCAGAGTTCCTTCCAGGTAGACGTGATGGTCATTGAGCGCCTTGTACACGGCAGCCAGGACGGTCTCGGTGACCTTCTGGGCGCGCTCAATGTCGTGGTCACCTAAAACCAATCCATGTCATTCAAGTATTTTCCTTTTTGGAAAGTAATAATACTAAAAAGCTTGTGAATAAATGTTGACTGATTGTATAATAAAAAATAATAATATACACACTGAATATATACTACAGAGACATCTATCGTTATATGATGGTAAGAATGGTATAAATACAACTTATTCCGCGCATCAGTTCGGACATGGAGACGGTCGAGTGGTCTAGGGTAATGAACAAGAGCAACAGTTGGTTCCAAGGCTCGCGGTTTGTGTCCCGCTTCTGCCGATATAATCTGAATGAATTGATGCGTATAAAGAATTTGATCTACAGGTATAGTATGTGTATATTTAATTACTAATAATATTGTAAAAAAAATGTTTCAGAAGTAAACGGCCTCAAACTTATGATATAAGTGAGAAAAGAAATTAGGGATAAATTCAATAGATCAACATCAGGCAGTCAAGACCATAGCTATGACTAAAATTTGATATTTCATCAGCCATCTCGGGTACAACAGTTTTCAAAACAATAAGAGGAATAAAAAATTGAAATTAATTAATTATTTAAAAGAAATTAAGTATGAAGTCATTGCTCACCATCGGGGAGAACCTCGGGTTCCACGATGGGCACGATGCGCTGCGATTGGCAAACGGAGGCGTAGCGAGCTAGCACATTGGCGTTCTCGAGGATGGCCTGGTAGGAAGGAGTGTTCTTGCCGATCTTAAGCACGCAGCGCCACTTGGCGAAGTGGCAGCCGTCCTTCTTGTACTTGGCGCAGCGCACGGCAAGGTTGTCTAGGCCTGAACACAAAAAAAACACAAATATCGTCAATGTTACAAAATAAAGGTACTAGAATAGTACCTTGTGAGCAGCCAAATTGGTAACAAAAGATTAAATTCAATTAATCTATTATGAAAAACTAGTTGCTCCCTTTCAGACTTTGCAGCATACATTTTCAAACACACAGTCCATTCTTCTTGTAAGAAGAGTTTTTACATCCTTGTACAGAGCGTTTTCTTAAGATTTGAGGTGATCAGAGACTGACAGTCGTATGCAGAGTCATTACTTGGCTTAACCATTTCGATACGGTTCGGTGGAAAACAAATTATTCTGTCAATACGGCGTGAATTTTTCAAACCATTTTTTTTGCTTAAAACTAGTATTTGAAGAATAAATGTACTTATCTGACCTATTTTCACATATCACATTGGTTCTTCTATCCTTTATCAGATGATGCATTAAAATCTATTATATTTAACAAACGTTCATTATGTAACTCCATACATGTGGTGGCATTGACACATGTAGTTTACAGAAAAATCGCTCCTGTGACGAAACCTAACAACATGTATTAACATGCTATACAGATTCCTGTAAAGAATACATGTAGGTTTATAAAGGGAATGTCTGCACTTCCAATTTCCTACCGTAGATGCCACAATGAGTACTGAAAGTAGCGAAACGAAATATTAATTAAAATAAATTCGCCACATACTGCTCAACCCAAGAGTTACAATACCAAATAAGAGTGACGTTAGTACTTTCGTAGAAGCATGTATTGCTGTTAATCTTAATAGAAATTGACATCTGCATGATATAGCTCTTGCTGACTGGTACCGAAAACCTCGATATAAAATCTTTCGTCTCTTATTTTCGTTCGCTCATCAGACACGCATGTGTTGTCATTTTGTAATGCCGTTAGGAGCACTAGTTATATAGATCGCCACTTGCGACGCTGGGTGTCACCGGCCACGGCACCCGGTGCCCAGTCAGTTGGGTGCCGACCGCGACGAGGTCGTATTATGGCCGGCTCGGCATGTTATTCCGCTAGGGCCGGAAGTTTGTAAAGTTTATAGAAAATATATATGTGCTTCTGGAAAAGTCAGTGCGTTGTTAATCTGCTCCTCATCCTGCCATCACGCAATTCAATAACGAACTTAGAGAGGAGGATGTCACTACTTAAATACATCCACTTATCATAAAATTGTCAACTCTGAAGATGACTCCTGCAATGACGGTCGAAATATTCATTAAAAGAATTTCGCCACATACCGCTCAACCCATATTTTTAACTTTGGTATCCGCCTGCATTGCTGTTAATCTTATTGGCAATATTATGAGTCTTGTGGCTTTGCGCCTTGTCCTACCTTGGGTGGTGCACTCGTCCTCGGAGCCCATGAGCGGCACGACGCCGGAGTCAACCTTGATGCCGGGGATGATGCCCCTCTTGTTCAGCAGCTCCACCAGCGGCGTGCCGTCGGCGGCCTTCTGGTACAGCGTCTCCTCGAACAGGATCACGCCGGAGATGTGCTCGGACAGGGCGGGGTCCGTGTTGAACAGCAGCTCGCGGTAGTTGCGGCGGTTGTCCTCGCTGTTCTCCACGCCGATGTCCTGCAGGCGCTTGCCCATGGTGCCCGTGGACTCGTCGGCCGCGAGGATGCCCTTGCCGGGCGCCACGATGGCGTTGGCGATCTTGCGCAGCTCCTCCTGCAGCTCGACAGACGGGTAGCTGAAGTAGGTGGTCATGTTGGACGATGGGTTCGGCTGCGGAACTGAAGGGCTGCAAACAATAAAAAACAAAACATCTTACATCGTTTTGATTTGAGACAATATCAAGAAGGTAATATGGTTCATCAGTAACACAGGTGAATAACTAATTGTTAATTGAGCATTGCACCTACAAGAAGTTGTTCTCATCCATTCAATCTATAGTTCGGTTCGAGACCCGAGTGGTAAACACTAAATAAATAAACTGTCGGAAACTAATAATATAAAAACCTTGTGAATAAATGTTGAATAAATGTTGTCTGATTGAATAATAAAAGTAATAATATCCATTATTTTGATTTTTTCAATCGACATTTCTTGTTGGAATTCCATATTTTTTGACGACATGTTTCAGCCAGTAGAAATGGCCATTTTCAAGTCAGTTAGTAATTTCAATTTCAATTTTATTTTTTTTTTCCTTGCAGAAACATTACAAATTTTATCAATTCAATGCATTTCTGAAGTACAATAATATAAATACATTAATATACTATAAAATATAAATACAATAGGTACCATAAATGTGGTGATGTAAATTTATAGACACATTTAGTATCACTGACCTCACACTCAGAACTAGCGTCAGGAGACTCAAGATAAACAGTTTGACTTGTAACAACAAAAACCCTGTCATAAGTATATCATGATTGACTCACAAATAACAAGGCATTATTGTCACAAAATAAAACGTGTAACATTTCGCCTCCATAAACACCAGTACTGAATTTAAAGCAATATAACACTAAATATGTCAATATCTTCAGTAATGTGTGTGTAGGCTCTATATAAAGCAAAGAGTGAGTGAAAAGGTGGATATGAATTGTGTGACGGGTGTGTGTGTTTTATTATATGTTCCCTACATATTATTCCCTTAAATTTGCCGAATTATTTCCATTTACTACGCACTGAACTAAATACACCATACGAGTAATATAACATAATTTCGCATACAGGAGAATACCGACAGATGGTGGTAGTAATGCTGAAGTCTCATCTGTGGCAATTCTATGACGCTCACCATGTTACATGTGGTTAAGCGCTGCATGTGAAGTGTTGATCCACCAACGTCATAGACTACGCATCATCCTTTATTATTACAGGAATTTACTACGAATGGGTGGTCTTCGCGGGACGACTTTCATCTACCACCAATTTTAATTAATAGGCTATGACTGGCATTTTACATGGCTTGCAAAGCAAACGCTTTGACCACTGAGCTATGACCGCCGGCAAATTTTACATCGGCAGAAACAATAACAATTCGAACTCCTAATTTCGATGTTTCCTTGAGTTATTTTTAAAACCATTAATTATTATTTCAGAAGAATAGGGAAGAGACGTCCCTGTTCTTAGCATGAGCCAATGCAGCCGTTAAATGGTATTTCAGAGCAGATACCTGCGTAGAATACTGGGGGTGCGACAGTTTTACTTTGTGAAGAATGACGAGGTGACAGAGTGGACAAACGTCCATCTATACTGCAGTCGATCAAGAGGCGAAGGTAGACCTTGCTAGTGGCTGGGACTTGTTTTAAGAATGCCGCAGGATAGCATAAACTATAGCTGCCTTTTCTTCAAGCCTTTAGGCTTGCGCTGTTTTGGAAGGCCGTCTAGAACTACACATAGAATGTACTCGGCGCAGCTACGGGAGTCGAATCTGTCATGGAAGAGGCGAAGACTGTGGCGGCTGACAAAGCTTTATGGCGACAGTTCGTAAGTGTCATATGCGCCGGCGGGTATAGCTCTCACTTCGTCACCGATACAGGAGAATACCGACAGATTGTGGTAGTAATGCTGAAGCCTCGTCTATGGATTCTATGACGCTCACCATGTTACATATGGTTAAGCGCTGCATGTGGAGTGTTGATCCGCCAACGCCATATACTACAGTCAGACCTTTATGCATCAATCTAATTATTACAGGAATTTACTATGACTGGGTGGTCTTCACGGGAAGACTTTCGTCTACAACTAATTTTAATTAATAAGCTATGACTAGCATTTTAAGGGTGATGGTTCAAATTCACACCAACCGGGAGTATTTTAGAGCTCAGAAATCGATAAACAATATTTTTGTTTTTATTTTCCGTCGGGGATCGAACCCACGACCTTTGGCTTGTCAAGCAAACGCCTTGACAATTGAGCTATACCTGCCGGCATATACTTGCATTTTATTCAAAGAAATTTAACGGTCTTTTATATCGGTTTACAAAATGTATTCGCAGTGAACTAATTACAAGACGTAATTACGTGTACTCAATAATGTAAGATTTACTATAAAGAATACTAAAACTTTAAAATCAAATAAAACGACAACAAATCAACGCAACGTAGTTTTAAATATACCATTAGAAAGATAACTCAGTTAATTTTGATTAATATGCTATGACAGTTACCTTCAGTATCCGATTGCGGTCCAGGGGCGACCTGCCTGTCAGGCCGCCCCCTAGCTACTGATAACCCTCTATCTGTTCTACATTGCGAGGGTTGCGGACGTGCTTGTAGGGCGCATGCGCTTGCCCAACACTACTTTTTGGTCATAACTACGCCATCACGCAGCCATCAACAACCTTGGAGCTATTCTATTTAACAAACGTTCATTATGTAACTCCATACATGTGGTGGCATTGACACATGTGGTTTACAGAAAAATCGCTCCTGTGACGAAACCTAACGATATTTATTTACATGCTTTACAGATTGCTGTAAAGAATACATGTAGGCTGATAAAGGGAATGACTGCACTTCCAATTTCCTACCGTAGATGTCACAATGAGTACTGAAAGTAGCAAAACGATCAATCACGTCAACCGATGTCAACGATTGGGGAATCTTTAACGGCATATGCCGACAACCGATGCGAAAGGGTTAAGAAGCGGATGATTGGCCAAACACTACCCGGGCCTGGACATTTTTAATTTGTCCTTAAGTAGCGGCTCAACTCTACCGGGGGCATGTATGAAACTTAGATTCGATTAAATAAATTTTAAAAATCAAGCTTGGTCGGGATTTGAACCGTTTCTCTTTATCCTCAGATCATTGTCAAGGACAAACAAACCGATTTCCAACAAAATATCAAGACTTCGACAGGCGTATACAACTGGGATAAGCAGCATTTGGAAAACTGAAGTACATTTTTAAAGCGAAAAATCCGCAATGTCTTAAAACTAAGGCGTTTAACCAATGCATCCTACCTGTATGGCGTAGATACGTGGAATCTGACAGCAAGTCTTACCCATAAAATAAAGGTCACCCAGTGTGCTATGGAGAGATCCATGCTCGGAGTGGCGCTAAAAGATCCGAAACGAGGAAATACGCAGAAGAACTCAAGTAGTGGATGCTACGAATAGGCAAACTCAAGTGGCAATGGGCAGGACATATCTGTCGAAGAGACGACGGTCGATGCGGAAGAAAAGTATTGTAATGGCATCTAAAAACTGGCAAACGAAGCATTAGCCGATCCCCTGCAAGATGGACGGCCGACAAGAAGAATAGCGGGAGTGACCTGGATGCGGAAGGCGGAGGATCGAATAGGATGGAGACTCATGCGGGAGGCTTACGTTCAACAGTGGACGGATACAGGCTGATGATGATCAAGACTTCTGAATACGCCACGTACTAGAACGTAGATAGCCATGTACTCATGTGCAAGATATGTTACATTACTGAAAAAACCAAAATGTTGTTAAAAAAGGTTGTGTATATCTGTAGCAGCTATTATAGAGCTTAGGGAGGGAATAGCGCAATGCAGTTTGCACTGCAGAAAGAAGTACAAGCTACTAACTACAGTATTTACGTAACGCCGAAATCGGTGGAACTTTAGAACGCGGAGCTAAGATTAAACGTATTCATGACGATGCTAGTTTACGCAATTTTTCCCATAAGAATACTGTTACGTACGTCTCACGCTGAAAACGACAGCTGTTGATAGTTATGTGTTATTTGTAATGATATAGGAATTCGATGGTTTATTACACTTTGCATCCCACGAGTATTATCGGGCGGACCTTCAATAAAGGAAACAGTCCGTGAGCCCCGACCGATTGTTAGAAAGGGGGCCATAAATATTCAATAAGCCAAAAACGTCGCCCTTTGTTGGCCAGCGTGAGATGCGTCTATTCTCGGGAAGATGCCATAAATATTAAATAAGCCAAAACGTCGCCCTTTGTTGGCCAGCGTGAGATGCGTCTATTCTCGGGAAGATGCCATAAATATTAAATAAGCCAAAAACGTCGCCCTTTGTTGGCCAGCGTGAGATGCGTCTATTCTCGGGAAGATGTCATAAATATTAAATATTCAGAAAGTGTTCCTTTGTTTAGTAAAGCGTGCGAACGGGCCTAGGATACGTTTCAGTTTTAGCCATAAAAACATAAACCGATGTTTATGGCTAGGATTGCTTATCTCCGGGAACGTTTCGTATAGTAATAAAACCCTAAGAAAGGAATACAGACCCGTGCGACCGAAACTATTCCCACGGCCGCAAAAGTAGGTACCAGAAAATTAATGTATAAAAGCACCGACTTGAACGTTAAATAAATCAGTTTAGACTTGAATCTCTTGCGTTTCATTTCTATCTCCCACCCTCCTGTAAAGCCGCGCCGGCTGCCTGAAATCTGGAGAAATGAGGCTGTCCGCCCACTTCAGATTGATGGCGTAACTAGTTACCTTACAAGTAACTGGGAGAAGATGGTCTAGTGAAGAGCGGAAAACCGATACACGCCCGTAGAGCGGATCGTCAGCGGAACTGGAAGCTGTCGTCTACAAATACCATACATGTATAATCGTTTAACGTTGTATAAAAGATCGATGATTACATATTTATCAAACCAAAAAAAAAATGACATATCTTCGTACCATCTGGGCCATGTCTAAACTATATGAAATCAAATTTTCGTTAATCCTACACGGAGATACACAACCATTCATTTACTTGTGTGGTCATGAATGAGCGGCCAACGACAGGTAATGAAATTAACATGCTTGCAAAAGTTCGTGGTTCGAATTCCAGCGTCAGGCGTTTATTTTTCAACGATTTATTGACAAGAGAAATGTCATATACGATGATGTTTACTGTGACTTTGTAACGCACCAAAAACATTATTTTTTTGCAAAACCGTCAATAAAACAGAATATTTTGATAAAACAAAAGAAATTAATGCATAATACGTTAGTTAAAATCGTCGGTTCGCAAAATTTTCTCGTGACCGGCTGTCAATTTTTTGAGGACCGGTTCTGGTCACAAAAATATAATTATGTAATTATCGTTGTTTACGAATTGGTTGCAAGATCCGGTCAGACTTGTTTATCTCGAGAACGTTTTTTTAAAGAGATTCGGGGGCTCGACTGTTGACTTGAAAATACGCCCGTTTTTTTTTAACTCTCTGCACCATTTGCGCACGTGTTGTACGCTCATACACTTGTCTTCGTAGATTTCGCATAGCTGGGAATGGATTTCTTCCGGCACAATGATTTCTGCAGACAGGAAACGGATCACCGAGAGCAGCTCACACCTGGCGGGCGAAGCGAGGGGGATATCCATCACGTACGGCTGCCAAGCCAAGAGTGAGCTCCGCAGGCAGCTCGCTAGGGAAGGGATTTGGAGTGGGGGAACCAAGGTAAACTACTGAATCGCGGGATCCACCATAACAGCGCTTTTCAGGACTGTAGCGCCATGGGAAGCTTATTTTACGGATCACCCTCGTAGTTCAGAGAATGAAAAAAAAACAGTAAAACCATGTACTGATTAGTCATTACCCCAATGTCTCTAATAATACAATACACGTAGTGGAATTAGAGACAAAACTTATGTATTGACTGCTGATCCAAATAACCAATGTATTATTTTAGCAACAATACATAAAAATTTACAGAAAACGTTGTCTTATATGGAAGACCATCCATAGGCTTCTCCGCCATATTCGGAGGCGAGGCTATGATGGATCTATGTGGAGGGCAGGACCTCATAGCTGAGATGGTGGCGGATGAACCGAACTGGCGGTCAACGGCAGCTCTCTAGCTTTCTAAGAAAGGTGGCAACCGGCAGTAAAAAGAAACCCGCAAAAAACCAACAAAAATCCATGATGCACAATAGAAGAAGACCTGGAAGACCGCAGGCAACCTGGACTGCAACTGTAAACAAGGATCTGAAAACCCTGGGTTTGACCGAGAATGCAACGCACGACAGACAGACATGGCGAACGTGCACAAGGAGAGCCGATCCCAGATGATGGGAAATGGCGAGGATAAAGAAGAAGAGTTGTCTTATATGATATTTCTCTCGTCAGCGAATCGGTGGAAAAAAAAACGGCACATGCTCGAACTACGGACTAAGAGACGAAAGATTGTAAATCGAGGTTTGCGGTACCAGTCAGCAAGGGCTATATCATGCTGATGTCAGTTCATAGTGGAACAACAACTGGAAAAGATTGAAAATATAGATGAAGGGATAGCATGATGCCGCTAGATTATCGAGCAAAGCCTGGGAATCTTCAGCAAAAGACCTGTTTGCCTGAATGGGAGTCGTACGATCAACCTTGCATCAAGATCACTTCCTTATAATCTCACTGACAGGAATGACACAACGCATCTGCCAGAAATGACACCGCAGCTGCCAAAAATATTCGACAAGATCTACCAAATGATATTACGAAGTTGACGTAATAATCGACGATCGATTATATCACATTTGTTTTGATAACATTGTACGAATGTGTTTCTATTGTTAAACAGTAGACCCTTCTACACTATGATGCTTGCTTATTTTGATTTATAACGGATTTTTTTCTCATTACATTTGCTTAATAGTACAGCGTTTGTAAACTGCAGCTGTCTAGTTCACAAATGTCAAGTATCGAGGAATTTTCGGTGTACGAAATTTTATGTATTAGTAATATTGTAATGAATACGGAATGCTTACACATCGATACGGAGCATGGACCATCCTAAAAATCTGCCACTCTATGTGGATTGAAGGGACCAAGGTCCAAAAACGGTATCGAGGAATGTTCAGTGTATGACATTCACTGTATTTATATTACTTTTATAACTGCTTACTCATGCTGTAAATTAGGGTATAAAAAGGGGTCTCGTATCAAATAATTTAGTATAAACTCATCTCCGGTCTTTGGTCTTATCCTCAGTGCCGGATACTTGGTATTCCGGCATCACCATATAAGCTGATGCTGTACTTTCGGGACCGCGACCTCGGTCCCGGAACAACCTACTATGCTTTATGTTATACAGTTATGTTAAAAATAAATTAATTTAAATAAAAATTGGGTTTCTATGTGTAAACATTCAAAAGAATATTTTTATTGTGTATATATTACGATTATTCAACAAAATATAAGTAATTGATGCAGTGTCGAATGATTTGACAGGTTTTCGACAGTTTTCGTCGGCCGAGAGATTTCTGAGGTCAAGTTCTATCTTCTGGGGGCCCGACTGACTTTCCTAGATTAGATTATATATTTTTTTTGTAAAAACAACAAAACAAAAACATGTTTTTTTTTGCTCTACCAATGTAATTTTTAAAAATCTAAATAAATATAAGAAAAATCAATATATTTGTGTATTACACGTTATCGCACCAGCAAGCCACGGGCTTGAAAATCCCGAGGTGCCTGAATTGATCGCCGTCTGCCATCCCATATCCCCTCCAGGCAGTGTTCTCCCATCCTGAATCAGGGTCACACATACATCCTCCTTTCAACAGCACATACATCATTATTATTAAACCAGTAAGTCACCGGTTACACCGATTGCGATGAAACTTATATGGGTTATCACGTATGCGTTTCTATACTGTTCAGCCAATTGCGATAAAACTTACAGGAGTTGATGCGTCCAAGCCATATATGGTTTTTGTAAAAGAAATATAAACTTGCGTTCCTTTACCGTTCAACCCCTTGCGATGAAACTTACACGGTGTTGTTGCGCATCTTTGTCACATATACGTTATATTACCGTTCATCCGATTGCGGTGAAACGTACATGAGTTATTGCGTGCAATTTCTCGAAGATTTTTCTTAAAGAAAGGCAAACGCGTTCCGAATGATTGCTTGATTTATGAAACTTATAGGAGATACAAGTTTCCATAAGGTTAGTAATTTTATAGTTTTTCAAATGCTTATCTATTAACATTTCGTGCTTGAATAGTTGATAGCATGATTTATACTTTAATGCATAGGCAATAAAATATATTAAAAAACTAGATATGGTAAATATATAATAAAATAATACTTGTTTAATCCAACGATAACAAGGATTTACACCTCGCATTAATATGCTTAATAGTCCATAATTGATAAGAGACACAAGGGTTAATATCACACAAATCGTATTAATACGTCAGTGGATCGTTATTTTATGTAAACACATACAAGAGAATACCGACGGTTGGTGATAATGATTCTGAAGACTCATCTGTGGAATTCTATGACGCTTATCATGCTGCATTAAGCGCTGCATGTGGAGTGCTGATGCGCCAACGTCATAGACTAAGCTCGACATTCACGCATCATCCCTATTATAACAAGTATTCACTATGAATGGATGGTCTTCACGGGACGATTTTAATCCAACACCAATTTTGATTAATAGGCTATGACTGCCATTTTACGGGTCTTCTTCTTCTTCGTGTCAGCGACGTCAAATTATTTTTGCTCAGTATCTGGCAACATCGATAGCCCGTGTGATGTCCATCATTAGGTCTTGAGATGTGCAGCTTGTTGGGCATATGGAGTAGGATCTTAGGTGTGAGGCGGTATGAAGGTCTCCACAGTCGCACAATAGTGTCTCTCCCTGCCGAAGCATTCCCCACCGCTCGAGGTTGTTCTTTGTTCTACCAACTCCGGTTCTTGATCTGTTCAGGGATTTCCAGGTCCGCCAGTCAAGCTTCTTGTCAGTTAAGAGGCCTAATAAAATTATCTGATGCGATTTGTTGCCAGAGCTGGAGTCTCTTATTTTCAGGGTCGGATTTTACAAGTGAGGGATCAAATTCAATTGCCGTTACAGTCTTAAATTGATTAGTTCAACGATTTCCAATGAACCAAGGCATCTATATTACCCACAGTTATGGCATAGCTACTTTACTGATGATAATGAAATGATACAAGTCAGCTGTGTGAATTGGCAGTGACATTGCCAGTGGGTATAAAGGTCATACGGTGCCAAATAAATAAACACTTATTATCACATAATATGCTAGTATATATACTAATATTATCTAAGTAACAGTCAATAGAATATATAACTCTGTTTGACAGATAAGAGACGATAAACTATTTGATTGACTTCCTTGTAAATAAACACATACTCGTATACATAAGAGATCCATTCTCGGAGTGTCTCTAAAAGATTAAGAGAAAAAGCTCTCAAAAGAAATCGATAGGCGTATACAACTGGGATGGGCAGCATTTGGAAAACTTAAGTACATTTTTAAAGCGTAAATTCCGCAATATCTTAAAACTAAGGCGTTTAACCAACGCATCTCCTAGTGATAACTTATGGCGTAGAGAAGTTGAATCTAACAACAAGTCTTACCCATAAAATAAAGGTCACTTATCGTGCCACGGAGAGATCCATGAGAGGAGTGTCTCTAAATGATACAATCCGAATCGAGGATATCCGAAAAATAATAACTCACACACTCGAGTGATATATTCGTTCGTTGGTTTGGTAAGCAAACGCTTTACAACTAAGCCTTGCCCGCCGGCAAAATGTTACAAGTACCAAAACAAGGTGTTATAAACACTTGTAAATACTCTTATCAGGAATTTAATTATCCTCACTAACTATCTCAGGGATTATGTTATAGTTTCTAGAGCATAGGCGCCAATGACAGGCTGACCTTGAAACTTTTTCAATGTCAACTACTGGATGAGTTGTCGTCGCCTAGCAACAGCTAAATATTCTATTATAAGTAGAGAACACTACGAGAATAATCATGCTAATGATGGTGATAATGTTTTGCTAAGACACAGTGCAGTGGCATTATTAACACGAATTAATTTGAATAAATCAATCTGCAGTGAAAAAAAAACATCACCATATGTTTGTTTCCTAACTGGAGCCAGTACCGCCTTTAGACGCTGCGGCGCCCTGGGGCATTTATTTTTTGGCGCCCCATGTTGTTAAACTTAAAAAATGTTAGCAAGATAGTTGCCCTCAGCGCCCCTAGCTTATTCGACGCCCTGGAGCACCGACCCACTTAGCCACCCCCTAAGACCGGCACTGACAGGAGCATATGTTTATCACGAGCTCCAACTCAAAAGAACAACATACGAGTATAATAGACTGTAATATGAAAAATCGTCGCAAACGCTGTAGAAAATTCTCCGTTACAAATAAAAAAAGCGTCATAGTATGGGTGACGGGCTTCCGCCAGACAATTCGTTCAGCGGCTTATCGGTAACGACGTGGGGCGCACTGGACGTCTGGTGGACACTTGCTGTCTCACTAACCTAACCTAACCTAAGGATTTGTCCAGTGATCGTACTCCAGAGATCCATAGCTCTCGTTAACGAAATAATTTAAGTTAGGTTAGCGAGACATGCAGTGCATCAGTTATCCCATTCATTAAATGTGTACCAGACGTCCAGTGCGGTCCACGTCGTTAAAGATGAGTCGTTGAACGAATTGTCTGGGGACGAAATGCAGCGGAACCGTTATTCAGACGCTGTCGGTTCAAATCCCGACCAAGCTTGATTAAAAAAAATAAAAAAATCGAAGCCCTATACATGCCTCTGGCAGGGTTGATCCACCCCTAAAGGACAAAAAAAATATCCAGGCCTCGGGAGCGGCAAGCTAAACATCTTGCGCATGAACCGATGTCCTTAAAAAACCCTGATCATTGAACACCCAAATATTTCTCTGGTACTATTGCAGTCTATACAAGTTTGCGGGCTCTTGCCCTGGAGGCTTTGTGGAACCATCTATGTTCCCATGTGGACTTAAGAGTATACAGGTGTTTTGGGACAAGGTATAGAAATCTTAGCTCACAATACTACTCTAGAGGGGTTATGGTTTAGTTGGTAAATAATAAAACTGGATTGTTTCGAATAATTTCAAGCTAACTGTAAATTGAATTACTGATTATGTTAAACTGGTTACCTAATAATTAATAATTAAATTTTAATTACATTTCCTGGTATGTAAAGTTATTGTTCTTGCAAACCGGTTTCTATGCATATCACAAGTATTCGGTGAGACTTTGAAATGCTATTCTTAAGTAAACCTATGAATCTGTTAATCTAAATATGTATACACCGTTCCATATTTGAAAAGAAATAACCGACAAATAGTTATAGGGAGTAGAAATCTCATCTGTGTATTCTATGACGCTTACCGAGTTGCATAATCCTAAGCGCTGCATGTGGAGTGTCGATCCGCCAACGTCAAATACTATTTTCTGACATTCACGGATCATCCATTTATTATAGGAATTCACTATGAAAGGGTGGCGACCAATTTTAATTAATAGGCTGTGACTGGCATTTTACGTGTGAGGGATCAAATTCACAATAATCTTTGTTATTTATAGAGCTTAGAAATAGTTTTTCTTATTTTTTAATATTAATCATCAGATATTGAACCCACGATCTTTTGTATGGTAAGCAAACGTTTTACAAGTAAGGTTTGTGTCAAGACGGTCAAATGTCCACCACATATATCGCCACTGACAACCTCAAGTCTTGAAGAAATATCAGCTTTAGTATTCGAGGCGTATTTTGAGTAATTTCTATTATTTTTAAAGGAGACGTGACGATACCATATTTCGCTTACATATTGCTTTCAGGCGGCCGCCAAGGTAAGAAGCTAAAAGACGGCCGCTGTAGTATCCGAGGCATGTTGTAATTGTTTTCGTTGAGCATATATATTTTTAAGAAGATATATTCGCATTATTAGCCCGATGCTATCGACTTTTTGATTCTGAGGTGCAAATCTATCGAACCAACGACACGCGATAAGCAACAGGTGGTTAACCTATCCATGTTTTTTCCGCTTATGTTGATTAACTTAAGTGAACTAATGTAAACCGCGTTTACAATGAACGATTGTCATAAAATAACAAAAAGAAGAAAATATATTTTACATATACATACACTTAAAAACTGTTATTTGAAAATATGTTAGTTGGGTTAGGTTAGGTTACATTTTGTGTATTTCATAAAATGACTAAAAATTATAATAAAACCGATTTCTATTATACCTTTTGATTACAGTAAATAATGTTAAAAATTATGTATTCTAAGTATATACTTACAATTAATATTTATCCGTTAAAAACCTTAATAAACATAGCTTAAATAAAGAAAAATGGAGAAGACACAAATGCTATAAAAGCATTGAAATTTAGTGCCACGACACTCAAATAATTACTGAGAATAAATACCCAAGCGGTGCTATGATGTAAGACATTGCAATAAGAAAAGTTCTAAATCAATCAATACAATTAGACATTATTAATATTAATAAATAATATGTAATAAAATAGCAAATAAAATAGAAACAGGTGTAAAAAAAACAACAGTTAAAAATAGTAAATTCCTATCATTTCACATTGACATAACCTCCAAAGCGCTTCGTACGAAAGAAATTATGCTTGGCGTATGTTTATATAGTATTAAACATAATTTATAATCGTTTCTACACTAAATTACGTAAACAAGTGTGTAAGTTTACAATATATTTTTATATGTATTATATATAAAAGCGTAGTATTTTTTTCGGGGATTGCTGTGTTTGTTGGTTAGCCGTATTTGGGTGTATTTATAGTTTTTTTGGGTTATTTGTAGTAAATTAGCGTAAATATCACTCACCGAGCAAAACTGGGTGTTCGATCTAAACACGTACGGGGCACTAAGTGAAGAAACTTTGAACGAAGTATTTAGGAAAGGATGAAAAGGTCATTTGAAGGTCTCTGGATTGACAACGATTGATAGTGCACAAAAGCCGAAAAGTATTATTTTGTATTGAAAATGAATAAACTTACGTCGTTTTGGTTTTCGGGTGGCCGCTTTCAGCTGTTTCGTTCGACTTGTCACATTTTGAATACGACATCTGTTGAATTTTGTAGAAAGCTTTTAGTACGTTTTCGTTCAAATAAAACAGTTTTCTGTTATTTTGTTTGAGCAATCTGCAAGAGATGGCAGTAAAAAATATTTATTATATATTTTTTCTGTAAATATATTTTTGTGGTATTCTTCAATTGTTTACAAATTGGATTTCAAGTATATGAGCTAATGAATTCTAAATTTATTTTTTGAAGACAAATAAGCGTGTACATTTCGTTATTTCAACGTGTTACTACTTATATATATTATTAATCAATTATCGTCGTGGTAAGTTTAATATAATGTGTGTATATATACATATTTTTGACAAAAATTGATCACCCACACAAGCGAAAGGTTTATTTTCACACTTATGTGTCTAGTTGTGTTACGAGCATAGTATTTATGGCAAAATTTCGTTCTTTGTATGCTGCAGGAGAGTATAAACTATATCTAGACTTCCGAAATGTCGTCGTCCTGGAATGCCGTCGGAAAATATACTAAGAATGTACTCGGCAGAGTTTTGTCAATGTGAAATGATTGTCAATAAATGGAACACTTCCTGAAACATCTGGAACATCGTTATGGATAAGGTTATTAATCTCACATTTATATTCTAGCATTCACGCATTGTCCTTAATGAACTCAAACAAATAATTCCTCTTGAAACCATCCACACCCAACAGATTTAACTTAGACTTGCTACACATTTATACATTGTCAATGTATGTTGAACACGAACTGGCGGTTTCACAAAATTCATTTCTAAATGCCAGTGGTAAGTTATGGAATGCTCTTATAGTATCTGTGTTTCTTTCTTCATACAATCTGTATGTCTTCAAGAAACAGATCAATGTAAATTTGTAATATCCCCATCCTACATACAAACACAACACACGTTTCCCGCATGCAGCATCCAGTCGTCTTGACTAAACGTCATAGAGTCCACCGGTCTCGACCGATCGTGCTCATCTGCATGTTCTTTTATGTATTATACGATAGTGGCTTACTAACTCACAGTGAATGGGTGATGTTCACGATATGACGTCTTTCGTTTAACAACTTGTCTGATTATTAGATGATAACATTTTCACATAAACTTGGGATACATAAAAATGTAATATTTCATATTTTTGTCCCAAATAACTAAAAGCTTCTTCTTCTTCATGTCAGCGACGTCAAATTATTTCTGCCCAGTATCTGGCAACATCATTAGCCCGTGTGTTGCCTAGCATCAGGTCTTGAGGTGTGCAGCATGTTGGGCACATGGAGCAGGATCTTAGGTGTGAGGCGGTCTGCAGGTCTCCGCAGTCGCACAATAATGACTATCCCGACTAGCCGAAGCATTCCCCACCGGTCGATATTGGTCTTTGTTCTACTAACTTCGGTTCTTAATCTGTTAAGGGATTTCGAGGTCCGACAGACAAGGTTCCTTGCCAGCTGGGAGGCCTTCCTTTTTTAGTAAATAAATCCTCTGATGCGACTTGTTGCCAGAGCTGGAGTCTCTCATTTTCAGGGCCGGATGTGAGAGATTGAGTGGATCTCAGAAAACTGGGTTCAGTCTGGGTGTTGGGGGTATCTGATTATACAAGCAGTGGGACGGTTGGTTGATTGCCTTACGCATTTCTTCGGCGCATATGACTTTGCGTCTTATGTTTGGTGGTGCGATAAATGATGAAGAATTATATCAGCTGAGTGAAATTGACATTTGCCAATATTTTCATATTTGGTAAAAGAAATCTTCTGGAATGAAATCTTGGCTTAAATATTTAAAAATCTAAGCACTCTTTAGAGGTTTACTGTTTAACTTAGAAATATAATAAACTAAATTGATTCTTTAAAATAAATTGATTTTAATAATATCCCGAGTGTGTGAAATCCGGCATCAGGTTGGTCCAAATCGATTGACCTTTTCTGGGCTCTGCGCATCCCGCGTGCGCCGATCGCCCAGCGTCCGGGTCCTAGCCTCTCCAACTGGTAAACAGCCACCTTTTAGGTTATGTCACTGTGCGATCATCTGCAGAAAACCCAAAAGACACAAAGCGACGACAGCCTCGACGGGCGGTCGGCCACCTTGCCGAAGATGACGCGAGTCTTGGCGCGAAAACGGCGTCGCGAAATTGCCAGAACGAAAAATTAAAAACCAAACTGCAATTTGAGGTTACCTTCGTACAAAAAATAATAAATTAATTAAAAAATGAAAACAAAACGAAATGCGACACGTGTGTGCGACGTATCCATTCATTATGTAATTTTATAATAACTAAATATATAATAAATTTACGGTTGTGTGCGAAAGCTATACGTAAAGTCATATAAATAAATAAATAATAATTGTTGATTAGTTAAGTGTTCTCTGGCGGTGTTATCGCGTCTGTGTTTACATGATAAAAGTGTTGTGAAAAAATTTAAAGTAATATTTTTTAAAACGTTAAAGTTTGTTGAATTTTTATGAATTGTTTATGATACTTTTTGAAGCAATATTATATAGAAGAGAGGTTGATACAAAATCGGTTGTTTTTTTATAAGGAAAGTAATTTAATGTAAAAATAAACTAAGTAAATTGAATGTTGTGATTAGAAGTAATTAAAGTTTGAGTGAGATACAGAAACTTGTAAAAGTAAAAACAATATTTAAAAACAAGTAAGTATTTTTTTACAAGTACAATATACACATCTTTTGCCGTAAGGTCCACCTAGTAATATGATTGGTATTGAATAGTCTGTTGGGGATTTGAAATGATGAAAGCTACAGTATAAGAGGCGCATTTGGGTGTTTGTTAATCAGCATTTTTAAGGAGATCGAAAGATCATTTGCCATCCTACAAGGCAGCAAAACTTGACGAACATAATTGATCAAACCCAATCTCACCTAGTTCAGCGATAATAAGAGGGTTATCCGTAATATAAGTTTTCCAGTGATTTTTCACAGTGTAAAACATGTTTAATTCCATGAATGCGTACTGCGTTTGCGATGAGCTCGTTGGTGGCGTCTTCGGTCAACATTCTTGACACCCACCTCGCGCAAACCTTAGCATACCATAGATGCTTTGTCAAAATCTTGTCAATGGAAGTTTTTCTGACATCAGGGATGATTTCGGAGAGCTTACGAACCGTCACTCTTCGATCTGAGAGCATCGCTGCCTCCACTTTTGCGATTGTTTCGTGAGAAACAGATGGCCGTCCGGAACGCTCCTCATCATGGACGTCAGTACGCCTGTTTTTGAACTCTCTGCACCATTTGCCCACGTGTTGTACCCTCATACACTGGGAATGGATTTCTACCGGCGCAATATTTTTTACAGACAGGAAACGCCTAGCGGGCGAAGCGAGGAAGAGATCCATCACGTACGGCTGCTTAGCCTAGACTGAGCTCTGCAGGCAGCTTTGCTACGGAAGGGATTTGGAGTGGGGGAACCAAGGTATACTACAAAATCGCGGGATCCACCATAACAGCGCTTTTCAGGACTGTAGCGCCATGGGAACCTTATTTTACGGATAGCCCTCGTAGCACATTGTAAGCGTTGTTCTCGTAAGCGAAGCTAGCACGATCGGTAGTGGACTAAAATTCTTGGATGGGTCACCGCAACGAGTCGCTGGTTGGATTGAGTTGCTTTTTAGGAGCAAATGGTTCAAGACTTACGAATCGTTTGATTTCCTTCAAAAGTAAGATTAAAAAATCACCTAAAAATACTACAACTATCGTCTCTTCGAGTTAAAGAGAAAAAATCAAGTCATTTTATTTTTTCAACAGTTCTCGCATGTATTAAATGATTATAGATTGTTGTTATTTCTGCAGGTGTGTTAAGACATGGGCAACAAGCGCAGGCCATCGACAAGCGAGAAAGGGGGTTCGGGAAGAGGCTCCTCCGTGACGGGGGGGCGCCCCAAGACGGGACAAGACGCTCCCAACCAGACGCTTCCTCCCGATGTTGTGCAGTTCAAATATGGAATACGTGAGTACACCGCACGCTTTAATTTCTGTGCTAAAAAGCTTATGATTTTAAATTTTATTTGACCGTTTTGTTGCGGAAAAGGTGACTCGGTGATGCGAAATGACGACGTCAGCTAAATGGTGACGTCGGAGAACAAAATATTCCTGCGCAAAGGAAACTTGCGTTGACCTTAGTCGAATTAAAAAATATTTTTTGAATAACTGTTGTTTTATACACCAGTTTAAGTAAATAATTACACAAATGAGCATTATAATGTACTCGTAGAACGCAGAAAATTTGTGTTTTGTCATATTTCAGGAATAAAACAATTAAAGCTCTGTATGAAACCACTGAGATTTAATAAATAATCACGTCATCGGAGTCGGTGCGACCACACTTTCCTCAAAAGGAACTTACTACAGGTTAATTACTTCTCTTCCAAAATCAAGCTAGATTAACATCTTTGGAGGATCAATCTCAAATAATGTCAAATATTACGAGTCAATTGAGTAAAAAGCCGGTCTCGCTTCCAACAAAACTCAACGATAAACAACTTCTTCTTCTATATAACAGACAAATCCGACCTATCCTTGAATACGGCAGTCACCTTTGGATTGGAGCCACAAAATACCTTCTAAACTTAATTGACTCAGTTCAAAGAAGAGCAATTCGTTTGATAAATAATGACACTAACAGACGTCTAACCGGCAATCAATGGAACATTTAAAGAACTAATTTTTGCTGCACCCACCCACAACTGACAAACTCGTCTTACACTTGACGAACATCATTACACGCTTAATGTGTGTCGACCAAGAACTGGCAGTTTTCAAAGTTCCTTCCTTAATACCACTGGTAAGCTTTGAAATGCTCTTCCAACGTCTGTGTTTCCTTCTTCCTACAATTTGGATCTCTTCAAAAAAACAGACAAATATACATTTGAAATCTCCCCAACCCACACACAAACACGAACATAACACACGTTTCCCACATGCAGCGTTCAGCCTCCCTGGCTGAGCGCCATAGAGTGCACTGCTCTTGACCGGCTGTGTTCTCCTGCATGCGATTATATAAAAATAAATACAGAACAGATAATGAAGGTTACAAAGAAAAGTAGAGGGGAGTGTAAGAGATATCTGTTGACGGCATAGTTGAACAGAACGAATTTACAGGAAACATATTAAGATCCGGGTTAGTTAGTAGTAGAAAAGTAAAGCTGTATTCAACAATTATGTTAAAATATTTACATGATATTGTGCTCAGCACCTCGCTTAATATTCTGACCACACTTTTATATTAATTGATGCAGTGTGTTTATCCCAATTGCCAGCACATCTAAATTCCTTCGTCCAGTCTTAATTGTCCAAAGAATGTTATTTTTTGGTCATCACAAACAACAAATTCTTATGTTAAAAAAAAGTCATAAAAAAGCCACCTACCTTATTATCCGTGCCTATATCAAAGTATTCACAATAATACAGAAAACATACAAAAAAATATATTTGTTTATTTTTGACGTTAAAAATTCAATTTGTATTTTTTGCGGCGTAAATGTCGCTCCCACCCCGCGGCGCTTCTGTCGGGTTTCCCAAATACGTGTCAACCGTATTTTTTCCCACGCCAACTTGTCGGCAAGGGGGTGAAACCCTACGCTTTAAAATGCCATCAAATACCTGTCAACATGGAAACATATTCCTGCGAAAACAGCGCTTCCAAAACTATGAAGGGTGTTAGTTCTGTTAACCCTTTCGCATTGGTTGTCGGCATATGCCGTCAAAGATTCCTCGACCGTTGACATCAGTTGACGTAATATATCGTTTTGCTACTTACAGTACTCATTGTGACATCTACGCTAGAAAATTGGAAGTGCAGTCATTCCCTTTATCAACCTACATGTATTCTTTACAGGAATCTGTAAAGCATGTAAATAAATATCGTTAGGCTTCGTCACAGGAGAGATTTTTCTGTAAACCGCATGTGTCAATGCCACCACATGTATGGAGTTATATAATGATGGTTTGTTAAATATAATAGTTTTGTATGCATTATCTGATAGCTAAAGGATACGAGAACCAATGTGATATATGAAAATAGGTCAGTTAAGTAAATTCATGCTTCAAATACTAGTTTTAAGCAAAAAATGGTTTGATAAATTCACGCCGTATTGACAGTATAATTTGTATTCCACTGAGCCGTTACGTAAGGGTTAACTAATCGTCGATGAAAGAGATACAACCTCGTAGCTTGTGAGTCGTTCGGAAGACCATTGCGTTTTGTGAGCTGGTGGGTCGCGACTGCTATCTGTTAGTCGTTCTGCGTTGGGGTGCTCCGTCAGGATAGTGTTGCCACATGGGTATATGTACTAGTAAAATAATGACAAAGGATTTTATTCTTAGTTTTCAAAGCAGATTTATTGACATTGTTTTGATACCAAAAGGACTGTTCCGGAACCGAGATCGCAGTCCCGAAATTACAGCGAATTTTGAATAAACTGTATCAAATAAATCCACTTCCTTAAAAGTAACTCTTATATGTGACCGATCGCCTCTTTGAGATGATTCTTACTACGTGCCTATCTTCCTTGATTAGGCTCAGGGGTTCGAACACACGACTTTCAGTCTGCAAAGCAAGCGCCTTAACAATTGAACTATACCCGCCGGCAATATTATTCGTAGTATCAATCCGGTGGATCGGTTTGCAGCAACGAAATTTTGCATCTCGATCTCCAGTCGTCTCGATCTTCTGCAGCTCTCTTTAGCTCAGCTTAAGAGCATGTCATCGAACGCCTGCAGCAAATACTTCCGCCTAGAGCACCCTCTGCAGTTTCTCCCTCAACCATCCCTTCCACAATGTCGTGAAGAAGACCATTGTGGCACATGATGTAACCGATCGCCTCTCTGAGATGGTTCTTGCTAGGTGCCTATCTTCCTTGATTATGTTCGTGACTTGGTCTCTCTAAGAAATTCCGAGAATTCTTCTGTAAGACAACATCTCAAATAGGGTTGCAGAAGATCGAGAAGAGTGGAGATTAGAGAGAAAACAATCTACCGGATTGATACTAAGAAAAAGAAGATCTCAAAGTGAATGCGAACGAGTATATTAATCGAATAAAAATATATAAAACCACAATTTCTTAACAAATAATTGAAACTGACACGGGAACCATGAACAAATATAAAATTTGAATGCCATTTTGTAATCAAGGAACTCTTCCAGTCGTATGCAGAGCCAATCCTTAAGGTAACCAACTTGAGACCCGTATGCAGAGACATTTCTTACGT
The DNA here is from genome assembly GCA_022606575.1 of Glossosoma conforme. Lineage (NCBI taxonomy): Eukaryota > Metazoa > Arthropoda > Insecta > Trichoptera > Glossosomatidae > Glossosoma > Glossosoma conforme. Next base: position 1,016,029 of record JAGTXR010000111.1, on the reverse strand, counting down.
TCTAACCTCCTCCTCTCTTTCAAAAGATGTTATTACGTCGCGTGATGGCATGATGAGGAGCAGGTTAGCAAAACAAAGACTTTTTCTGAAACATATTGACATATATTTATGACGGCCTAGGCCCTAGGCGGAATGACATGCCGGCCGGCCGTTCTGTGACCTTCTCGGCCGTCAGCAAACCACTGACCCGTGCGGCCCGTGGTCGGTCACCAGCGCCGTAAGTGGCAATCTATTCAACTAACGCCAATATGGCGACACACAGTCATGTCTGACAAGTGAACAGAAATAAGAGACGAAAGATTGTACATCGAGGCTTTCGATACCAGTCAGCAAGGGCTATATCATGCTGATGTCAGTTCCAACCCAAAATAGTTACTTTCCATTAGAATGATAAAAGTGAGTAAGCCCTCGACTCACTTCAATTCTTAAAAGAGATCAAATATCTTCAAATGGGTGTTAAGTTGGCTTTCTTAAGTCAAGGAATGTCTCTGCATTGCTGATATTAATTGAAGTTTGTACATTTTGAGAACCGCTGTGTCTTGAAAAGGATCAGGAATCGCAAGTTGACGGTCGCATTATTAGAAATTCACGTCCCGTAAATAAACCGCTTGACAGCCCCTGGATAATGCTACAGCGAATGCGTACATTGATATAGAAAACTACGATTCGTCTCGAAAACTGATAATTAAAGTAAACCTAATTACGTTTCCGGTTAAGCCTAGCATCAAATGCTTAGGCATCATACTGGACGAGAAGAGAACGTTCTTTCAGTACGTCAAGTCTGCCCTGGCTAGCGCTTAGTTAAGTGTTACGGACGTCCAATAATATGTAGAAAATATTTGTTGTATTTTCCGGTTTAAAGGTTCCGCGGTGCTGTGAGGTGGTCTGTCGAATCTTAATAAAGAAACATTCAAGGTCAGGTTCGGCGACCACCATACCGCGGAATATAGATACAATAATAAATAATGTAAAATGTAATATATGTATGTAAGTTTATGCACTTTGAGTAAGCTCCGGCCGTGCGTGGAGACCCACGCAGAAAGCCGGCTGGCAGGTCGCCGATCGTGGAGAGCATCGACCAATCATAGAGCTCGGAGCGCTCAGAGCGCTGACCAATCAGAGTGCTGACTTTCGTCGCCCGATGTCGGAGCGCGTAGAATTAAGGTTATAAATAGCCGTGCAGGCACAAAAATAAATCAGGGTTGAACAAGCTTTTGAGTTTCTTGGATCTCCCCTGGACTTCTTGGAAGGATCATACCCAGCAGACTTCATCCTAGTGCGGAATTCCAGCAAAAAAACTTAACTGTCCTCCATTGTGATGCGGGTGTAAGGTGGGTAGAGTCCAGAAAGCGATGATATAGATACTTATAAATTAGGCTGGAAAATCCACCTTTTCCCGTCCTGTATGTAGCTCTCATACGGAGACCCATTACTAGACGCTCCTAAGCCCCCTCGCCTACATAAATGTGTCCGGCCGCTTAGGAAAGTATATGCAGTTCAGTTGTCTCTTGACAGTGAAGGATTAAGGAAGGCTACGAGTAAGTCTTAACTGCAGTCTCCTAATCAGAGGCGTTATCTAATGTGATCCATCTAAAAACAAAGTAAATACGTAATGACATCAGAATGATGTAGCCCTTGCTAACTGGTACCGAAAACCTTGATATACAATCTTTCGTCTCGTATTTTTGATCGCTTGTCATTTATGTGTCCACCGTATTGTTATTTTGGACAGGTCCGCTCACGAGTGTGTTAGTTCTAGGGATGGCCACTCGAGCGCTGGGCGAGCGCCGCAGCGCCGGTAAGCCCATCAAGTCGGTCCCCACCTTTTAGCGAGACAAGGTTGCATTGCGGCCGCACGGCGTGTCGTCCCGCGTGGTCGGAAACTGTGAAAGAGGAGGATGATAGTAAATATTAATTGTTTATAACGGATCTCAAAGTGAATGCGGAAAATGTAGAAAATGTAGAAATATAATAATTTGATTTATTTACGAAATAGTTTTCTTATTATAACATAACTGAAACGAAAGATATGAAGTGAATGTATAGAAAATGAAAAATTCGTGTTTTGCTCAATTTTCGCAATTTAAATTCAAGCTTTTGCGTGAAATGTTTGTATTTATTTGTCCCGTCGGAAGTGACGAAGAGACGTGACTTTCTTGGACCGGATATTGAAAATCGGATGCAGCCGGAACCGGAAGTCGCTAAACGACACCGGCGCAAGCGCAGAGTCGAGAAATCTAGATGACAGTGTTTGCAAAGCAACAGTTTGGAAACACTGATCAAATTTAATTATTTCTATTTATCTACAAGATTCTTATTATTTATATGTTTAGAATTCACTTTAGATCCATTTAAATGTTAAATGAATAATAATTTCATACCATGTAACATCCTCCTCTCTTTTAAAAGGTTGTTATTCAGTCGCGTGATGGCAGGATTAGGAGCAGATTAATAACACAGACTTTTTCGGAAGCACATATATTTGCGATACACTTTACAAACATGTGGCCCGCACCTAGTCACAGCATTAGGCCGAGCCACGAAGCAATATGCTCTTGCCGAAGGGTGGGACACGACTGGCTCCGCGCTAGGGATGGGCTCTCGCCCGGTTCACAACCAGTGGTATATATAACTATGACCGGACTTGTCCAAAATGCCAATATGGCAGACACATTCATGTCTGACAAGCGAACAGAAATAAGAGACGAAAGATTGTATATCGAGGTTTTCGGTACCAGTCAGCAAGGGCTACATCATGCTGATGTCACTTGTTTTAACGTACGTTTGTGCACATTGGAACTGAAGAAGCTTTCATAGATCGCGAAACTACAATCTTCCATCATGTGAAGATGGAATCATTTTAAAAAGGCTTAACAAATATTATTAAAAGTGTGTAAAAAATTATATAAATATATATATTCCTTAACACTAATTTACTTATGCATGTCTTAGTTCCTCCCTTCACCCCCACTACTAAGCTCCACCCAACCCCTTACATACTCTCTAGTGAAACTGTTTCTTCATTAAAAAATATTATTTTACACGTCAGAACGTTTGTACACGTTGTAACTGGTGAAGCTATCATAGATTGCGAAACTGCAGTCTTCCATCATGTGAATCAATGCTCAATGTGATCCATATTAAAACAAGAAACGAAATTCTTATTTATTTAATAATAAATTGGATTATTGTTGAATTTTCATGAAATATGTCTTAAAACAATAATCCCCCAATAGAGATTTTCGGTGGGTATGGCTAAGTGGTGAAGCGTTTAAAAAAGACAGAGATTAAAAAAAATGTATGTAGTCTATTTCTAAGCTGTATAAATACCCCGGGTTGGCGTAAATTTGATTCTGCATGCGTAAAATGACAGTCATAGTCTATTAATTAAAATTGATTGTGGATGTGCTTCGTACTGTAATACCAAGCATTTAAAGTGAATACCTGTTAAAAATGAATGATGCGTGAATGCCTAACTCAACAATTATAACCATTTGTCAGCATTAAGATAATGACAGTTGTTTGTGAATGCCATATGCTCCAGTTAGATCAATGTACAGGTATATTATTCTGAGGTATCGATGATTTAAGTACCTCCTAATGTCCTCCATCATAGACCTTGGTATAGAGTTTGAGAGCAGACTGAATATAGTTCACAAATCATGCGCACGTTGAAGCTGTGTGTGGTAAGTCAGTTAAGATGCTTAGTTTTTTTTACGAAGTGGTAGGGTTTTCTCGAGCACACACGTGATAGTGGTGTTGTTTGAGTCATTGGTCTGTAGCATACTCGAGAGCGGGTCTATCATTTGGGCACCCCCTGAGTTGAAATATAGCCTCATGTTGGAGAGGGTACAGAAGAAATTTCTGAGGTCTCTCTACATGAAAGTGTATGGATACTATCCGAGGCTGTATGCAATTACTTCATACAGGCTATGTTGGGGTACATTGATTTGAAGACAAGAAGGGATGTGTGCTTAGGTATACATTTCTTCCAACTTTTGCGTCGTGTATTCGGGAACCCTGAAATAATGTTTAAAATCGGTCTGTGTGTCCCCGATAAATATCTGAGAATAAAGTGACACAGATTGTTCACTCTTCCAAAGAGTAACACTAACCTGTCAGAGACTATGCCTCTTGGGAGAGGGATTTCACTGTTCAACCAAATCACCTCGGATTCTGATATATTTCACGTAAGGGACGCCCAATTCAGGCATGAACTCCACGAGTTTCTTTGCAGGAATGATTCGTTGGCGTCGTCTGTTTGATGAGCATTGGGACCTTCTGTTGCTTGTCTTTATTGCTTTGTTCTTAGAACTTAATCATAAGTACCTATATTTGTATATTAATCTTGATTGTACTTCAATAACGATTCGTTTTTTTTTTAATTTGTAATGTTCTGTAATGAAAAAAAAAAGAAATAAATTGAAGTAACTGATTGTCACTCTTCATATCACGCTGCCCAAGTGAACAAGCAAGCACCATTTTCTACTGCATTTAATCATTTTTGTTTATCTTCCTTAATGATTTCCTCTCACAGTTTTTCCTTCTTATACAAACATCACACTAATGCGAAAAGACACATCAAACACTAGGGCCTAGCTAACAAAACTGTTTTTTTTTAAATAATTAATAATGTCTTCCAAATTCTCTTCTAAAAACAAGCTCCATCCAACATCTTTGGATTATCAATCTCGAATAATGTCAAATATTACGAGTCAGTTAAGTATAAAGCAGGTCTCACTTCCAAAAAACTAGGTGTATTATGTAGATCACTGATATTTCAACGATAAACAACTTCTTCATCCATATAAAGGACAAATCCGACCTATCCTTGAATACGGCAGTCACCTTTGGATTGGAGCCCCAAAATACCTCCTAAACGTAATTGACTCAGTTCAAAGAAGAGGTATTCGTTTGATAAACAATGACACTCTTACGTCTAACCTGCAATCAATGATACACAGGCGTAAGATTGGTTCACTTAGTCTCTTCTATTGTTATTACCACGGTCGCTTCGGAACTTAAAGAAATAATTCCTCCTGCACCCACCCACAACCGACAAACTCGTCTTACACTTGTCGAACATACATACACGGTTAATGTGTGTCGACCAAGAACTGGCAGTTTCCAAAGTTCCTTCCTTAATGCCACCGGTAAGCTTTGGAATACTCATCCAGCGTCTGTGTTTCCTCCTTCCTACAATCTGGATCTCTTCAAGAAACAGATAAATGAACACTTGCAATCTCCCCAACCCACACACAAATACGAACACAACACACGTTTCCCGCATGCAGCGTCCAGCCTCCCTGGCTGAGCGTCATAGACTGCACTGGTCTTCTTTGTTGTAAATCTTAATTGTTGATAGAGTGTCATGGTTCGTGAGCGTTTCGGGAGAGACGTTGCGTCTCGAAGGCTAAAGCGTGACTGCCTTCCGTTGGTAACTTTGTGTTGGCGCGCTTTGTGAACGCTTTAAATTCACAAATTTAGAATACTAGCGGTTTTCAGCTCTTTGTGATGATTACTATGTCGTTTTATCGTCTGTGTTAGACGCTGTATATGGAAATGTGTGGAATTATTACATTAGATTTTGGTAGGGTTTTGGTGCTCCACGGACTCTATAACGCTCAATCTGGTTGGATGTGTAGTGGTCGGGTGCATGTAGTTTTTTAATTAATCATTTTTCCAAAGAGATGCACTATTCATAGACGGCTTAATTATTTTATATCATATTAGGGTTGAGCCGCCGCTTAGGACAAAATACTCCAAGCTTCAGGAATGTCCGGATAATCATCCATTTCTTAAAAAAACGATTAACAAATCACAAAAAAAAGACTCGGATACTACAGCTACCCTTTCTACAAGTATTTGGACTTCTGCTCTGGGATTTTCGTGAACCATACTCGTATATGATCCTAAGTGAACCTGAATATCTGAATATAGATCTGCCTGGACGAGAAATGGAGTGGCAGCTGACAGAACTCACTGGTGGAAATTTTTGGTTACCATATGTTCCATACGTGGAATGGATATAAAAATTACAATAACTATATATTTTGACAGCTGATGTGGCAAGGTGTGTATATGAACATGTTCAATTGGTTGTGAATTCAGCATGATATAGCAATTGCTGACTAGTACCGAAAACCTCGATAAAGAAACTTTCATCTTTTATTTCTGTTCGCCTGTCGTACATATTGGAATTTGGGACTAGTTACGGAGATCTTCACTTGTGGCGCTGTGCGACAGCCCATCACGGGCGCGCCAATCGTGTACCGACCGCGAAACAGGTCGTATTGTGGCCAGGCCTGAATGCTGTGACTAGGTCCGGGCCATAAGTTTGTAAAGTTATCGAAATATATGCGTCAATGTGCTTCAGAAAAAGTCTTTATTTTGATAACCTGCTCTTCATCCTGCCACCACGCGACTGATTAACAATCTTTTAAAGAGAGGGGGTTAAAATACATGGCCAAAAGATTGATATGATAAGGTTTGCTGACGACATTGCTCTGATTGCTGAAACTGAAGATGAACTCACTGAAGCGTTGACATCCATGGAAAACATATTTAATTCCAACTACAATATGAAGATAAGCAGCACAAAAACCAAAGTCATGAGAGTAAGCCGCAATGAGCAGCAGAAAATTAACATATCAATGCTAGGAGTACCCCTAAAAGATGCAAAAGAATTTGTATACCTTGGAAGTACGATCACCTGGGATGGCAGAACAAAAGAGAAGTCAACAGTCGAATACATCAAGCAAGGCTAGCTTTCAATAAAAAGCCAAAATTCTTGAGTCAAAGAATATTACTTTAGGGCTCCGCAAGCAACTTGTCAAAACACTTGTTTGGAGCATCTTAATGTACGGCTGTGAGACATGGTGCTTATCTGAAAGTGATAAAAAAAGACAAGAGGCCTTTGAGATGTGGTCGTACAGAAGAATTCTCGGAATTTCCTGGAGAGACCACGTCACGAACAATGAGGTTCTCAGGATAATCAAGGAAGATAGGCACCTAATAAGAACCATCTCAGAGAGGCGAGCCCGATGGATTGGTCACATCATGCGACACGATGGTCTTCTTCACGATATTGTGGAGGGGATGGTTGGGGGTAGAAACTGTAGAGGGCGCCCTAGACGGGAGTATTTACAGCAAGTATTCGAGGACATGAATTGTAGCGCTTATGCTGAGCTGAAAAGGGTTGCGGAGGACCGAGAGGAATGGAGATCGAGATGCAAGATTCTGTTGCTGCAAACCAATCCACCGGATTGATACTACGAAGAAGAAAGAGAGGAGGATGTTAGTATTTTTTTACATATACGAAAGGTAAAAGGCAGCACTCACGCCATTTTTTACTACAAAAAATCCAACATCAAAGCAAAATAATTTTACATTGACAGCTGTTATAGCAAGGTTAGTCTGTGAAATTTTTTACGCAGTAGTTTTTTGTTGGTGCGCTTTCAAATATGGAAAGCAAGAAGCAGCATTTTCGGTGTATTTTTATATTTTTTCGTTCGAAAAAGGTAAAAATGTTGTCGTATTCTGTCAGCCCTATCTTAGACATTATTAAGAGGGGCAAAAAATAATGTTATTCTTCTCTTCACTCGATGTGACGTGAGTCCCAGTCGATTAGACGAGATGGGAGAGATGAGTTAGAAAAATAACATCAAGTAAACATCATCACGTCACTTTGTTGTTTTCGTCTCGGAGAAACAATAACTAACTTTATTATCAAATCTCTCGTCGAGAAATCGGTAAAAATGGCAATTAAGCACTTTGTCAGTATTAAATTAAATTAATGGCCAGTTAATATTTAACAAAGGGTCATTAATAAAAACATTCAAAAGTTCAGTAAAAATAATAAATTGGCAGCAGAAAAATATTTTCTTAGCAGTAAAAAGTTAATGAATAGTAATTAATATTAGGTGTGGTAAGAATAGGTAACGTCAGGTAAGAGTGGGTTAGATTCTGTAATAAATACATTAAAAAGGTAAGAAAAAACAATAAAATGGCAGTAAAAAAATATTGATAAGTTTAGGTTTTATTTTATTTTAAGAGCGAATTATTTACAATTCTGGTCATAAATATGCATTATACTCACCAGCTGCCAAGCAAAAACTAGCCATTTATTTAAAAAACTTATCATTTATTTTAAATATCATCCATTTCACATTAATTACTGGTAGTATTACTAGGTATATTGCTGACATTTTAATTTTATAAGTGACCACATTCGTACTAATACAGTGGACAATGTCAATTTATGGTTGGCTCTTCTCTATTCTGGAGGTCGCATGTATTATTTTTATGTAAGCACTTATAGAGAATACTAACATATGGCGATGCTGATTTTGAAGTTTTCATCTGTGAATTCTATGAAGCTCACCACACATGGCTAAACGCTGCATGTGGAGGGTTGATCCACTAACGTAATAGACAACAGCCTGACGTAAGCGGATAATCCTTAATATTACAGGAATTCACTATGAATGGGTCGACTTTTGTCTACCGCCAATTTTGATAAATAGGCTTTGACTGACATTTTACAGGTGAGGGATCAAATTCACATCACCGGTGGGTAATTTGATCTAAGAAATGTTTTTTTTTAAATCTCCGTTGGGGATCGAACCCACGATTTTCAGTTTGGCCAGCAAACGTTTTGACTACTGAGCTACGCTCACCAGCACATATGTTAATAGAAGGATCTTTGTGCTGAGATATCTTTTAAGTGGCAGAATAAGGAGCAGATGAACAACACACAGACTTTTCCAGAAGCACATATATTTTCATGATAAACTTTGCAAACATCCGGCCCTAGCGGAATAACATGCCTTGCCGGCCATAATACGACCTCCTCGTGGTCGGCACACAACTGACTGGGCATCGGACGCCGTGGTTGTTGGTATCCAGCGCCGCAAGTGGCGATCTATATAACTAGTCCTCCTAACGGCATTACAAAATGACAACACATGCGTGTCCGATGAGCGAACGAAAATAAGAAACGAAAGATCGCATATCGAGGCTTTCGGCAACAGCCTACAAAAGCTTTATCATGCTGATATCAATTTATAAGCTTAATTTTATAGATTAAACAGTTCATCTGTTTTACTATTCACCTACATAAAGTGCTGTAATTTAATCGAAAATACATTTAACAGTAAAAAAAAATGGTAAAATATCCAATTTTAAAATTCTTAGAAAATTAATTTCTTGTACATCGTTTGCCATACGAAACGTTATTCCATCAATAAATTTGATGCGTGGAACGAAAATGACATTTTAAATAACATATTTGAAAAAAAAAGAAAAAACCTATTTCGAAGGAGATTACAAATGTTTGAAAAATGATTGAAAATCTACCGCAAAATAGGTTTTTTTTTTGGAAAATAATTAAATATTCACAATCAATTTGTAAGGAATATTTTATGTTTTGTCGATGGATGATTTTTTGTATTTTCCGCTGCGAGAAATATCAATTTGCAAGTCATCTCCTATATTACAGACTATGGTTTTGAACGTTTCACTTAGAACATATTTTCAAAGGCGTAAAGCAGGCGTTGAAGACAGTTTCAGGGTTTCAGAAATTTCAGGAATTATCGCTTTTCTTTTTCAAAATGTTCCGGAACCGATTACTCGGTACAAAAATGACGACGTCAGCTGAATGGTGACGTCGGAGCACAACGTATTATGGCGCTAAGGAAACGTTCACGTACCAAAGTAGAATTGATACTGATTTATGGAATAACTTTATATACAGTCAATATAACTGTATATACAGTCAATACATACCTGTATATTGACATCCCCCGTCTTTAAAATGACAACAAGTCGCGGGTTTGTCACTTGGCTGCGTGGAAGAAAAGGATGCAGGAGCAGATTACCAAGTAACCGACAACTACCGAACACTGTGACATGCCGCGCCACCAATGATCACGGCATAAATGGCGTATGCAAACGCTTGCGTAATATTATATAATAATTAAAACTAACATTATAAGATGTGAATGTCAGGCGAGCGAACAAAAATAAAAGACAAAAGTTCGTATTTCGAGGCTTTACGGCATCAGCCTAAAAGAGCTGTATCAAGCTGATATCAATATGAAAATTTCAATCATCATGATCCGCCAATGTCAAAGACTACAGCTCGAGATTCAAGCATCATCCTTATTATTACGTGACGTTCACTATGATTGGGTGGTTCGGCTGAACATGTGGAGAAACCCAACTGAGGGGAATACTTGGATTGCCCCGAAAGAGGACCTAGCCCCTGGACATGACCAAGGGTGAGATATATGGAGGTCCCTTAACAGACTTCGGACCGGAATATGCAAGACGAGGACACAAATGAGGGCCTGGCAGTTTTGCAGCGGACCGACTGAATGTGACTGCGGCGTGGAGCAGACCCTGTCACACCTTTTGGAGTGTGCGCTGTGCCCGAATAGCTGCACCCAGGAAGACCTGATAATGGCCAGAAGTAACGCCATCGACGACGCCCACTTCTGGGCAGACAGGATCTGACCCTGTTGTTTCCGACACGATTATATATATATTGGGTGGTCCTCACGGGACGAGGTTATGACTGAAATTATACGGGTGAGGGATTGAATTCACACCAACCAGAGGTATTTAAGAGCTCAGAAATCTATTAAAATCTTTTTTTTTTAATCTCCGTGGGGACTGAACCCATGACCTTCGGCTTGCCAAGCAAACGCTTTAACCGCTGAGCTATATCCGCCAGCAACTGCTATATTGAACCATTTTGATAAATAAGTAAGGTATTATATTTCATTCAGTCGCCGACCACTGAATTTGTCCCCGATCTGAGTGGGCGGGTGCATGGCGGATCAGAGGAGTGATGTTGTGGGGAGAAACCAAGCTTAGTATCTTTATTCAAATCACGAGACTTCAAACAAAGGTTTATTTAAATGAATAAATGTTGGTATAAGCTCGCTGTGAGTTTTCACTTCAGGTTTTGTTCCGTAAGCAAAAATTTAAATTTTTCAACAACAGTCTTTTATCGTTTCAATTTGACACTGAAAATTACAATGTTTGTGTCATTATTTCACATAAAAATAAAAAATATATATTTATGAGTATATATATAAATATATTTATTTATATAATGCATGTGAATACTTGGGTCGAGTCGTCCCTTACGATAAAATAGTTGGGCTAATCACATTTCCTTAAAAAACCATTTGACAAATCACTAAAAATAATATGCCTATAAGAGTGATGCGTGAGTCTCATGACGTTGGCGGATCAACACTCCACATCAGTACTGGCTTTAAGCCCTGCGGCGCCCAAGAGATTTTTTTCTATTGTCTCACATTGTTTATATTTACAAAAATCTAAGCAAGATTTGTTGCCCAAGACGTCCCTAGTTTATTTGACGCCCTGGGGCGTCGACTGACTTTGCCACCCCCTAAAAGCGGCACTGCTTCACATGCATCGCTAAGCACCATGGTAAGTGTCATAGAATTCCATAGATGAGACTTCAGAATCACTATCACCATCTGTCGGTATTCTTCTGCATGTGTTTACATAAAAAAAAAATGAAAATCATAACGACGTGATTTGTTTGACGTGACGGAAACTGAAACCTCGCATATCGAGTATTTATAATGGATTTTTCTGGTTTGTTTTCTACCTGGAGATATCCCGAGGCGTATCCATGGCAATCGATACAGCTCACCTGTCAACAAGTCCGAAATACGAGACTCTATCGAACCTCCTCGCTACTCGTGACAATAGACACTCGGGTCTCGCGATTTCGCTCTTCGTTCGCGGATTATTTCTTTTGATTCCTTCAAAGAAGAACTGAAGATGTATACAGGGATGAATTAGTTCAAAAACAAAATTCAAATAAATACATATTTTGGCGAGATACGTCGAAAACATTTAATATTAAATAAAATTTGCCATTGAATTGGTTAATAATCGTAAAAAAAATAGTAAATATTCCGGCAGGTATAGCTTAGTAAGTAAAATGTTTGCTTACTAAATCGAAGGTCGTGGGTTCTTTAAAAAATAAGATTTTAAATCGATTTCTAAGTTATTTAAATTTAAAATATGAGTTTGATCTCTCACCCGTAAAATGCGCAGTTACGAACTATCGTCCCCAGACAATTCGTTCAACGACTCATCGGTAACGAAGTGGGCCGCACGAGACAACTGGTGTACTGGCTGTCTCGCTAACTTTACCTAACCTAACCCAACGGTTTTTCCAGTGATCGTAGAGTCTAGAGATCCATAGGTCTCGTTAGCGAAATAACTTAGGTTAGGTTAGATTAGCGAGACATCCAGTGCACAAGTTGTCCGGTGCACCAAATGTCCCGTGCACCCCAAGTCGTTACCATGAGTCATTAGACGAATTGTCTGTGGACGAAATGCGGCAGAACCGTAAAATGCCAGTTGTAGCCTTTTTATTAAAAATCCTGGCAGTGACAACAAACTACAGTGGGTATAGCTCAATGGTCAAAGCGTTTGCTTGACAATCCAAAGGTCGTGGTTTCGATTCCCGACGAAGATTTAAAAAAAAGATTGTTAATCGATTTCTGAGCTCTACAATATTCACGGTTGGTGTGAATTTGATCCCTCACCCGCAAAATGCCAGTCATAGCCTATTAATTAAAATTGGTGGTAGACGAAAGTCGTCCCATCAAGACAACCCATTCACAGTAAATTCCTGTAATAATAAGGATGACGAGTGAATGTAGTCTATGGAGTTAACGGATCAACGCTTCACATGGAGCGCTTAACTATATGTAATATGGTAAGCGTCATAGAATCCATAGATGAGGCTTCAGCATTACTATCACCATCTCTCGGTATTCTCCTCTAAGTGTTTCCATACAAAAAAATACTCAACGTGATCCATTTAAAAACAGGATAAAAAAATCAATTATTATTAACTTTACTAGCATTTTAAGCATTTTTTGTCGTTCTAGGAATATTTTGATGCTAGATTTGTGGCATTCTGTAAGCGCATTGCGCCCCTGTACTTTTTTGAAGAGAAATTTCAAGATTTTTGACGGATCTTAACCACTTCTGGGATTGATAATTACTATTGGAAAATGGAAAGCTGAAAGAAGAAGCACTTTAAACTCTTATTTATGACACGAAAAGAATAAAAGAGTCCCAGCTTCTGATCTCTTCTTATACTTTACATTAAAAAAAAAAGAATGCTAGAGAATCCAGAAAAAAAGAAGGAAAAATTCATATTTTTAAATATAGAACTTTATTTAATTTTTTTGTATAATTTCACTTTATACTTATTGCAAATTGTATCGGTAGAACTGCCAAAATTGTCGTGAAATTAAGAATAAATTACGATGGAAAATATATTTTTACAAATATTTTTTTACGCTTCTACTTTGTTTTTAAATGTAAAAGTAGCCAGCGGGTTAAGCTTATTGGTTAAAGCGTTTGCTTTGCAATCCGAATGTCCTGGGTTGAATACATGACGTAGATTTTTTTTATATAAACTTAAGATGATACATGAGATATGTCATACTCTGAGCTTTAAGATACCGAATATGTGGAAATATGGCGAGATACTGTACATGGAGCCTGATGGCTGAGAAACCTCGATTATCGTTACATGTTCTTCAGAGAGGTGGTCCAGGTAAAGGATGCTGATGATTTTTATCATTTGTTTTTACAAAACCTTTCTCAGAAGCACATTTAGATATATTTAATTAAAAGGTTTCAAACTTCTCGAGGAATGACGTGTTGTTAACGCCTCGAGCAGACACAGACTGACGTTTGGCGACCGAGCGCTTTTAATCGGTGACACCCAGCGCCGTAATTCATCCAGTGGCGATCCACAGAATTACACCTGTCAAACAAGCAATATGGCGACACATACATGTCCAACGGGCGAACAAAAATATTAGACGAAATATCGTATATCGAGGCTTTCGGCACCAGCTTGTAAGGGGTATATCAAGCTGAAATCAACATTAACTGTACATCTTAAAATTCACAACTCAGTAAGTGGAAGCAATAGTTGGCCGTTCTGTTTATAGAATACAACTAAGTTGCGTAGTTCGTAATTCGAATCCCAGCGTCTGCAGTTTTTTTTCTCTGTATTTATTAAAACTAGCAGATGGTCGACCACGCTCAAGGGTAGACACACATATTTTTTTTCCTTCCGTCCTCGATATAATTCAGATGCCGTGGCTTATTCCAAAGCATTGGACTAGTCAATTCATGACTGGGCACGGGATAGTCCAGACTGCCCATGCGGCAGCCTCTTGCACGAAGCTGAACACGTTCTGTGGCATTGCGCAATATTAGATTTAAGTAGGGAAAGGTTCTATATCGTAATCCAACAGAAGCCTGGACCGGTTGGATATGTCGACCTCATCGCTACGGAGTCCAACAACCATGCATTTTCTGTATACGCGGTGACCTGCGGTGAAGAAGTCAAAAAGTCCAAATTTTAATGTTTGAACTACTAACATTTACACCTACGTTTGGTGTTGCTCACCAAAGCCTATTTGTATAACGAGAACTTACTCTGAAAACAATGCCTTGGTAAGTGCTCCCAAGGAGCGCAGGTACAAGGCGACTGGCCCGGGGGCTTATCTCTAGAGTATGAAAGTATATTTCAAATTTAAATTTGCGTTTGGTAAAAATGTTTTTTTTTCCGAATAACCTAATATACGGTTTGATTTATTGTTCGCCCTCCGCCGGCATTCTCTTGTACGTGTTAACACGAGCTGTGTGAATAATTGATGGTCTCCCCCGGTGATTAATTTGATTGAATCGTATGCATAATTGATTGACCATTGTAATTCAAAATATAACACTCTATTTGGTTAACGACGGTATCGCAAAACATTTTTACAAGGAATTTTTTTGGCACCGTCAATACGAATTTTAACAGACTTACCAATGCGTTCAATTACTTTTTAGGGACGAAAAGCCGCAAGGAGCGTCGGACTGATCACTGGATCATCGTTAAAAAAATGTAAAATCAACAACATATGATTAACATACAAACAAACAACTTATTAAACATCAAAATTGAAATTTCTCTCATCAATTTTTTTTTTTGTGAACACACAGGAGACCGACAGATGGTGATAGTGAGGCAGACGTCTCATCTGTGGATTCTGTATTAAAAGCTCACGCAGGCCTCCCGCATGAGTTTTCACTCTCTTCAATCTTCCGCATCCAGGCTACTCGCGCTATCCTTCTGATCACTACAGTCCATCTTACTCGGTCAACGCTCCGGACACCACTCTAACACTTTTTTTTCCTCGAATATCGACCATCATCTCTTCGACACATATGTCCTGCCCATTACAAACTGAGAATACCGACAGAAGGTGAAAGTGATTCTGAAGTCTCATCTGTGGAATTCTATGACGCTTACCATGCTGCATATGATTTGGCGCTGCATGTCGAGTGTCGATTCGCCAACATCATAGACTACAGATCGACATTCACGCATCATACAACTAATACAGGAATTCACTATAAATGGGTGCTGTTCACGGAACGAATTTTGTCTACCGACCAATTTTGATTGATGGGCTATGATTGTCATTTCACGGGTGAGGGATCAAATTCACACCAACCGGGGATATTTTTAGAGGTCCTAAATCATTTAAAAATATTTTTTACCTCCGTAGGAGATCGAACCCATGACCTTCAGTTTGGTAAGCAATTTATTAAACCACTAAAATATATCTGCCAGCAAATCACCGCATCCACCGTTTATTTTTCTTCAATCAATTAATAAGAGATTTTTTTTATAATATGACTTTTGCTATGAATTTTTAGGTGTATCTTAGCTTATAAGGCACTCAACGGAACTGCACCGGACTATTTGACAGAACTGATCAAGCTTTCAGAGAGACACTCAGATCAGCCAGAGCAAATAGGAGCACCCTGCAGCTGACGGGAGGAAGTCCTACCACGGTCTTTGGCAATCGTGCTTTCAGCTACGCAGCACCAATGGCCTGGAACTTGCTGTCGGAAAGCATAAGAGAACTTTAAGCGGAGGCATCTTTCAGAAGCATATCTTTTTACTCAGAGGCAAAGAAGCGCTCTTGGAATGACCATTCGGTTATAAAAAAGCGCTATACAAATAATGATCTAATAACAATCGTTGAATAAATGAACATTCTCGCACTTTTTA
This sequence comes from Glossosoma conforme, assembly GCA_022606575.1. Lineage (NCBI taxonomy): Eukaryota > Metazoa > Arthropoda > Insecta > Trichoptera > Glossosomatidae > Glossosoma > Glossosoma conforme. The sequence continues at coordinate 999,879 of JAGTXR010000111.1, read as the reverse complement.
GAGATTTACTATATGTTCCTTTGGTGTTAATGCACCCATTAAATTAAAAAATTAAGTATAAATATGAGAAGTTTAAGTCTCTGGTGATGGCTTTTGGTGAATATTTGTTCCGAGTTGATCGCAAAAATTGCATAAAAAGAATATTCCAGAACCGATGAATTGCTTCCGAAATGACGATGTCAGCTGAATGGTGACGCCGGAGCGCAACGGATTTCGGCGCCAAGGAAATATTCAAAGACCGGAGTCGAATCGATGTTGACGTCATCATGATATAGCCCTTGCTGACTGGTACCGAAAACCTCGATATACAATCTTTCGTCTCTTATTTTCGTTCGCTCATCGGACACGCATGTGTTGTCATTTTGTAATGCCGTTAGGAGGACCAGTTATATTGATCGTCATTTGCGGCGCTGGGTGTCACCGACCACGGCGCCCAGTCAGTTGTGTGTCGACCGCAACGAGGTCGTATTATGGCCGGCCAGTCATGTTATTCTGCTAGGGCCGAAAGTTTGTAAAGTTTATCATGAAAATATATGTGCTTCTGGAAAAGTCTGTGTGTTGTTCTTCTGCTCCTCATCCCTTCACTACGTTATTCAATAACGTACTTAGAGAGGAGGTTGTCAATACTGATTAATTAAATAACTGTTTGTGGTTTTTCTTTGTTTGAACATGGGTGTTGTATAGAGAGAAGCTTAGCAATCCATCATGGTGCATTGGCATGGATGTGGAGGCAACGTGTGTCTGCTATAAACAACTGTGGATGTAATCGTGCGGATGTAATTTCTCACAATTCGCATCCAGTCGGCCGAGACATCAATAATGCATGGGCGCCTCACAAAGAAAGGCATTTCGAGAGAATTAGAGCCGGCCCTTGCGTCAAAAGCAGAGCCGGAATATAATTTTTCATATAAAAACACAAATAATATAAAAATGTTATTAAATAAATATTGTTGTGGCTTTTGATAGGATTAATGTGGCAGATATGAAGATGCTGAGGTGGGCGGTGTGACTAGAGTGGACAGAGTTCGAAATGAGCATATTCGGGGTTCATTTCGGGTAACCCCCAAACATGAAAAGATAAGGGAAAACCGCCTAAGATGGTATGGGCATGTGACACGGAGGGATGAGGACCACATGGTGAAGAGAGCCCTCTACATACCCACGCTGAGAAGAAGTCCTGGAAGACCACAGGCAACCTGGACTGCAACTGTAATCAAGGATCTGAATAGCCTGGGTTTGACCGAGAACGCAACGCAGGCCAGACAGACATGGCGAATGTGCACAAGGAGAGCCGACCCCAGATGATGGGAAATGGCTAGGATAAAGAGAAATATTGTTGTGGCTTTTGAGCTTAGCGACGATCTCCAGTTGTTGCGTTCGAAGCATATTTTTAATGATATATTACGAGTATAAGCTTGACGCATAAGAAGAATAGCGGGAGTATTCTGTATGCGGAAGGCGGAGGATCGAAGAGGATGGAGACTCATGCGGGAGGCCTACGTTCAACAGTGGACGGACACAGGCTGATGATGATGAAGCTTGACGCTCCAGAGGCCTAGAAAATTTGTGTATAAGAAGCAGCTCAACCAAACCAACGACATGTAGTGAGTAATATATGGTGACTCATTCATGTTTTGGTTCGCTTCCAACATTGCGTTTGTCTTCAATAGAATTGCTTGGTGAAAACCCTCCCTGTCCCGTCCTGTTTTTGGAGACCCAGATGGGGCCCCGTTATTGGACGCAAGTAAAAAGCTACTTTTTTGAGAGTGGATGAAGGCCTTCCCGTGATTCTAGGTGCATCAGTTACATGTCAAATAGACCTATGTCTAAGGCTGTGAAGTGAGTATACTACAGCGAGTCTCGAATTGCCTTCTTTGGTAACACGACTTCGATGATCGAACGAGAAACATTATTACATTCATTATCACTTTCATCATCATGTCCGCTCCCTTAACTAGAGTCTCTATATCTAATTCTCTCTTTGATGTTCAGCGTAGACGATGGTTAGTCCATGGTGTATGGGTACGTGTAAAATTCTCTTCCAGCGTCTGTGTTTCCTCTTTCCTACAATCTGGATCTCTTCAAGAAACATATAAATATACACTTGCAATCTCCCAAACCCACACACAAACACGAAAACAACACACGTTTCTTGCATGAAGCGTCCAGCTTCCCTGGCTGAACGTCATAGAGTGCACTGGTCTTGACCGAGTGTGCTCTACTGCATGCGATTACATAAAAAAAACATTAAGATAACACATACCCCTTGATTTTATAATGTTTTGGTTTAATGGTTTAACCCGCACACATATACACTGTGAATACAGGTATGTGTGTACTAACGTAGGAATTAATACTTATACATACCTATATAAGCCACTGCCAGTTTATAATCTAACCATTATTAAAGATGGTCTCCAGGGAGGCCGAAGCATGTAATCGCTTAAAATAAATGTGAATCAAAACTAAATATTTTTTAATTCAAATAAATTTAAAATTATAATTATGCAGTATCACCAAGTATTGTCAGTTGGTAGCCTTAATGTTATTCTAATTAAAAATTTGAAAATTCCGAAACAGCCTAATATTTGGCCTGTTGCCTTGTCCGGCCCTGCATCGTAAAGTAACCGCTACGTGATGTTAGTACTAAAGTTTATCTTGTCCCTTTGACTGATGCGGTGTAACTCAATCGCCATGCGACACAAGCAAGATTGTCGTACGCAACAACGTAAAGAAAAAACCGATCCAATGAACTCGTCATTGAATACATAACATGGTAACAGCAACGCAATGAAGGTTTGCTTTATAAATATGCCTGGACCGACTCACGTTGAAACTAGTGTTTACGTAATTGTTATCATCGTATGATAGATGTCGCTAAAGTATATATTCAAATTTCTTCAAGTTTCTCATCCATTAAGTCTATAGTTTGGTTCGAGACTCGAGTGGTACTTACTAAAATAAATAGACTGTCGGAAAGTAATAATATTAAGCTTGTGAATAAATGATGACTGATTGAATAATAAAAAATAAAAATATACATATTTTCAATATATACTATAGCGACAACTATCATACGATGATAACAATGACATAAATACTAGTTTCAACGTGAGTCAGTCCAGGCATAGCAATAGCCAAGTCGGCTGAGCGGTATGAATACCCGGGCATAGTTGGTTTCCAAGGTCCGCGGTTCGCATCCCGCTTCTGCCGTTATTTTTCTGCTTGAATTGACGCGTTGAAAAAAAGAATTTTATGCATAGTATATGTATATTTAATTAATATTAATTTATTCACAATTTTATTCCATTTAACCCTTTCGCATCGGTTGTCGGCATACGCCGTCAAAGATTCTCCAATGGACATCGGTTAACGTGATATATCGTTTTGCTACTTACAAAATACTCATTGTGACATCTACGCTAGAAAATTGGAAGTGCAGTCATTCCCTTTATCAACCTACATGTATTCTTTACAGGAATCTGTAAAGCATATAAATAAATATCGTTAGGTTTCGTCGCAGGGGCAATTTTTCTGTAAACCACATGTGTCAATGCCATCACATGTATGGAGTTACATAATGAACGTTTGTTAAATATAATAGTTTTTTATGCATCATCTGATAGCTAAAGGATACAAAAACCAATGTGTTATATATGAAAATATGTCAGATAAGTACATTTATGCTTCAAATATTAGTTTTAAGCAAAAAAATGTTTTGAAAAATTCACGCCGTATTGACAGTAGAATTTGTATTCCACCGAACCGTAACGAAAGAAGATTTATAAATACTTATAATTAAAAAAAAACAATCTTTCTGTATAAATATTTGGCCGCGTAGCATCCAGAAAAAAAGCTCTAAGTTACTTTTTTATAAGTATCTTTGTTCAGTTCGAGTGTACATATAAAATATTCAATGATTTTCAGCGAATTTCATGAAATAAGAAAAAGAAAAACAAAACAGAGCCTGTAATAATTAAGATGGACTAGCTACGCAGATGTGCGTGCTTTCTGGTGAGTATCAGGGATAACGCGCTCCATTTACTGGCAAAAGTAATGTTATTCTTCTTTACAACATTTGCTCTATATGTGCAGTGCCGGTTTTAGGGGTTTGGCGAAGTGGGTCGGTGCCCCAGGGCTTCGAATAAGCTAGGGGCGCCTAGTGCAAAAAATCTTGCTTAGATTTAAAAAAATGTGAAATGATAAAAAAATCCTTGGGCGCTGCAGGGTCTAAAGCTGGTACTGTATATGTGAAGCATAAGGACACCACAAATTGTAATTTCAGACTTCTATAAGCTCAGATTATCTATGGTTTGTCTTAAAGCACCTGCAACCGGAGGTCCACATGTGAACATGTTGTTTCATAGTACTAAAAGACTTTTTGATTGTCTATGCCTTGTCCCAGAACACCTGTATACATGGATATCCACATGTGAACATAGATGGTTCCCGGGAGCCTCCAGGGCAAGTTAAGCGAACTTGCATAGACTGCGGTTGTTGTACCAAAAAAATATTTGGGTGTTCAATAATCAGAGTTTCTTTTAAGCAGATCGGATAGCTGACGCTCCCGAGTCCTGTATATTTTTTCTTTGTCCTTAAAGGGTTGCTCCACCCTACCGGGCGCATGTGTAGAGCTTATATTTGATTAAACAAATTTGTATAACTCAAGCTTGGTCGATAATTGAACCGACAACGTCTGAATGACAAACAAACGCGTTAAGCACTGAACTATGCCACCTTGCATTGTTGTACATCGAATACAATGAAAGTACATTTTTTTGGATGGTCACCGCTTGTTGGTCCGCTAATTGATAAAAGTGTATCACTTATGTATCGTTACCATTTCTGATCCCCTAACTGTAGCATATTGCATTCGAAAACTGCCGCCACAAAGCTCTGTTAGGTGCCATAGTGTTCGCTTTATCACATGTCAGCTCAGTTTCACACATCTCCGCTGAGTATATCATATCTATAGTTCTCAACGGCCTTCAAAAGCAGCACGAGTTCGGGGGTCTGAAGAAAAGATTGCTGTAGTTTATGCTCTCCTGCGGCATCCCTAATTCATGTTCCAACCTGGTCCACCTTAGTTCTTTGACCAACTGCAGTATACAATAATGCTATGTCCGCTCTTTCAACTCATCATTCCTAACAAATTCAAACTATCGTAAAACATTAGTAATTAAATATACACATACTTAACATTAAATTCTTAACACGCATCAATTCATTCAGAAAAATATCGGCAGAAGCGGGATGCGAACCGCGGGCCTTGGAACCAACCTTTGCCCATATACCGTTTAACCCCTTCGGCTATTTCTTTTTCTGAGCTGAAACGCATTAGAACTTATTAACGTATTTATACCATTGTTATCATCGTATGACGTTGGTTCCAAGGCCCGCGGTTCGCATCCCGCTTCTGCCGATATTTTTCTAAATGAATTGATGCGTATAAAGAATTTCATGTATAGTATGTGAACATTTAATTACTAAAAATATTGTAATATAGTCAATGATCTATAAAAGTAGATTAGAATATTGAAAAAATAAAATAGTATTCTAATAAATATTTAATCCATATATAGTAAAACAAACCACCTTGGCATCCCGCAGATCCACCGAGTACATTCTATGTATAGTTCTCGAACGACTTTCAGGACGGCAAGAGCCTGAGAGCTTGAAAAAAAGCAGCTGTAGTTAATGTTTTCCTGCAGTATCCGAAGTATATCGCCTTTTGACCAACTGTAGTATGGAATGCTGCTTTGTGCGTTCCTTAACCTCGTCATTCTTCACAAAGTCAAACCAGTATTCTACGCAGGCATCTGCTTTAAAAACCCATTACACGGCTGCATTGGCTTGTGGTGAGATGTCAAAATTCGTAGCAGCAAACGACTAGTATGGGGTAGCAATACGCACAGTAGCAAATGTATTTCAAGAGGTAAATCGTTTTTATTCCGTATGAACGACAGCAGCTGTTTACTCCCCTAACGTTATAATTTATAATGAAAACTTAATTTGGAATAAATTTGAATTTGCATATTTTTTATTTCGACGATCAGCTGTTTTTCAGAGGACGCCTTCGGGAACATTTTCAGTGTGGAGCGAGACTCCGAGCCGAAAGGTCGTGCGGCTCCCGTCGGGAATACTCTCGGAAAATGAACCTGAAAATTACGTGAAATTTCAGCCAGCAAATTTAGACCTGTGAAAAATCTATTTTAAAGTGAATTTAATGCCAAAAATACTAAGAATATAAAACAATCTAACTATAAATATCTATTTTATTAGTTAGGTAATAGTATAAGTGGGATTTTTATGTGTTAAGTGAGTTTTTAAGGCATTGTTTATGATAATAAACAAAAAAAATATTGAAAACTTGAAAAAAGTGTACGAAAAATAATTATTTTACTTTAAATATTGTTTTTAATATAAAATAATGTTTGTTTTTTAAGAATAAACTGTTTATAATAAATTTTTATCGTTCACTTTGAGATCCTATTGATATATTAAATATATAAATATATATAACTTTGTTTTAACATACGAGTAGATCACAGTGAAGATTGTTTATTTACTTGCTGGAATATGCGGTTTCGTCTTCAATGAAAGCTTCATCAGTTTCCAACGTGTTAATACTCACATATAGTAGAACATAATATACATAGCTATTTAAAAATGTATAAGGGTCAATATGCATATTAAATTTTACACTAAAATTAACTTTTTTATGAAATTTCTCTCCCACCTTTAAGGTCAACAACATCCAGGTTTTGGGAGCGTCGGGCTCATCATTCAATCTTAAAAAAACATTGATTATTGAACAACCGAATATTTCTCTTGTACTTCTTTCGGAAAGCATCCATGCTCTCATGTGGATATCCAGGTGTTTTTTTTTTTTAAGGAACTTTGGAAACTGCCAGTTCTTGGTCGACACACATTAACCGTGTATGGATGTTCGGCAAGTGTAAGACGAGTTTGTCGGTTTTGGGTGGGTGCAGGAGAGATAAGCTCTTTAAATGCGCACTAGCCGAAAAGAAATGCATACTCAAGCACACATCTCTTCTAGTTCATGTTATGTTATTATGTTTCAGATATGAAACGGATATGAAAGAATATGATTTAGGTATGCAACACATATGATAAATAAAAAATACTGTTCCATCAACAGATGTCTCTAACACTTCTCCTCTCCCCTCCAATTCTCTTTGTAACCTTGATTACGAGTAATAAAAAAAAAATGTTCTAAATAAGCATTTTTGGCTCGATCAGTAAAATTTGCCATTCCAGCGTTTCTCAAAAGGATCTTTTATTATTCTTTCCTCAACTCCTCCGTTTGCTCTTCATTTGATGTTCTATTTACTCAAAATTACTGCAAAACAATATCCAACCCCTTCCGTGATTTAAAACAGGCCTTCCAAAACTTTATTTACATATAGAAAACTCCGAAAGACCATCAAAAAAAGAATCTGTTGAAATAAAGGCTACTCCATGTCACCGGGATTGGAATCAGGATGCGCGATGAATGAATGAGGAGCATGTCACAAAGTAAAGAGCTCGTCGAGAAGCAAATTATAATTTTAAATGAAAGACTGATTAATTTTGGTATTCTGTTCGGGGTACAAAAAATGAATATTGTGTACCTGACGGTGCCCGGACTGAAAGTGACTCGGACCGTGCTGTAACAGTCGCAACGCCCGAAGACCACGTATCGACCAACCTGTGAACTATCCGCTCCTCTCATATGACAGCTAGCGGCTTGTTAAATCAAACGAAATTGCGCCTACAAGCGTTTTATGACCACTCAAATCTAAAATATAATTTTTTTATATGTTGTGTACCGTGTACCAGTCGTCCAGTCCATCGTTAACGATGAGTCACTGAGCGAATTGTCTGTGAACGATAGGTTCGCTAATTTTTTATGTCTGCGAAATTGGAAATCACTGATTGCCATTGGTTTAAAGAAATCTTCTTCTTCCCCAAACTCTTTATCAATCTGTTTTCAAACTCGCAGCTATAATTCTTTCATTAAGCCCACCCCCCAGCACCGGATTGTTCTCGTTCTTTTGTGTTTTTGGCGCCCCCCACTTTATGATTTCTATCGCCTAATGAAAACGCCTGAATGCGGCCCCAGGACTCGTTAAATAAAAAACAAAGGGAGGCCTTTTTTCAATTGTAAATGCCCAAAATTGCCTTTTAATTCATGAATACGTTGTCCTTACTGTACTCCATTAATCCCTAAACATATATTATATATTTATATATATTAGCTATTATTAAAAATCCAATAAAATGTCTATGTATTTTAACCCTTTCGCATCATTTATCGGCATATGCCGTTAAAGATTCTGCGACCGTTGACATGGGTTTTTTTTTTTACTTTCAGTACTTATTGTGACATCTACTGTTTGAAATTGTAAGTGCAGTCATTCCCTTTATCAACCTACATGTATTCTTTACAGGAATCTGTAAAGCATGTAAATAAATATCGTTAGGTTTCGTCACAGGAGCGATTTTTCTGTAAGACACATGTGTCAATGCTACCATGTGCCGTTTGTTAAATATACGTTTGTTGAATATAATAGTTTTTTTATACATCATCTGATAGCTAAAAGATACAAGAACTAATGTGATTTATGAAAATAGGTCAGATAAGTACATTTATGCTTCAAATACTAGTTTTAAGCAAAAATAATGGTTTAAAAAATTCACGCTGTATTGACAGTATAAATTGTATTCCACCGAGCCGTAACGGAAGGGTTAAGAGTTGAAATATATTAACTGAAAGCTTATGTTTTTTTTAATAACTATAAAAGAGAAAGCGCTTTATTTATTTGTTCAGAAAGTAATTCAAGGTCTTGGCAGTAAGTTAAATCAATTGGCATTACCCACTGTGTCAGTGTGAATGTGGTCAGTTATGAAATTACAAATGACAGTTATATATTCAGTATTGGTAAAAAAATGTAAAATGAATTAATCGTTAACTCATAAAATAGAAACCTAACCTAAACTAATCTATTGTTAATTACCATTCATTAATTATTTCTTGATTGTTTGATATTTTTCAACTGCTAAATGATTATTTATTATTGGAACTGATAAAGATTTCATAGATTGCGAAACTGAAGTCTTCCATCAAGTGAAACAGTGCTCAGTGTGGTCCATGTTAAAACAAGGTATAAAATAATTCTCTATAACATTAAGGTTATCAACTGAAACTGCATAATTACAATTTTAAATTAAACAAATTATATTTATTTCGATTCACATTTATTTTAAACGATTACATGTTTCGGCCTCCCTGGAGACCATCTTAAATAATGGTTCAATTAGGCCAGCTTATAATTTAACCATTAATGAAGATGATCTCCAGGGAGGCCGAAACATGTAATAGTCTTAAATAAATGTGAATCGAAAGCAAATGTTTTTAATTGGTTCATTTTTTAATTAAAATTAATTAAGAAATTAAATTATTAGCTATTTATTATTTTATCGGATTACAAAGTGCATGTTTTAAATACAAATAACATGCGAGTTATTCATTTTATAAAATACTTTGGTTGTTCAAGAAATTATAGGAATTTATGAAGACACTCTAGTAAGCTTGTGTTTTATGTAAATAATTATAAATCACGATATAAATAGAAAGGTCTAAACTTACCACCGAACGTCCTATGAAAACATTTTTACTTTGTGATTTAACTTGTTTTTAAACTTTTATAAGTTTTTAACTTTTCTATTGGAATTGTAGTCCTTAATGTCGTGACATAAGTAGGTACACTATAACCTACAATTTACTATGATATTTCAAAGCGAACCTGCTAGTTTTATAATCGTTTTTACGTGCTAAATGACATAAGTAGGGATCGGTTTTCCTATTATCGACAGTAATATGAGAATATATTATAATATGAATTTTTATTTTTATTCAATTCAAATATGAAGAGCTTATAACGATACTAATGAATTATTGAATTAGTGATCTAGTTGCCCGTGAAAAGTATCTGTTCCGGAAACGAGTTCGCGGTCCCGAAATTACGGCATCAGCTAAATGGTGATGCCGGAATACCAAGGTTCCGGCACTGAGGATAAGTCCAAAGACCGGAATTGAGTTGGTACTAATTTATTTAATGCGAGACCCTTTTTTTATACCCTAATTTACAGCATGAGTGAGCAGTTATAAAAGTAATATTAATTCATTGAATGTCGTACACTGCACATTCCTCGATACCGTTTTTGGACCTTGATCTCTTCAATCCAAATAGAGTGGCAGATTATTGCGATGGTCCATGCTCTGTATCGGTGCGTTCCTTATTAACGTTAACATTACTAATACATAGAATTCAGTACACCGCAAATTCCTCGATACTTGTTGTTTTGGACCTTGATCTCCTCAATTTGCATTAGAGATGGCAAAATGCCCTGTGTCGCACCTGACTGAATTAATCTAAGATAAAGAGTTGATTATAACAATTAAATAAAAGACTTTAGGATGCTTAATACAACACAGTTATGTTCAAAATAACGTTTTGAACGGTATCTATAATATTACTAAAGAAAGCAGTGGTAAACTTGAACGACTGTAATTTTTTAAATCGTTTTAAGTGATGTACTTAGTGTGAATGCAGCTCTGTGAGCTTCGTGAAGTCTATTACGCTGATGGCGAAATTAATACGGGTGTTGTGGGTGACATGGGCGGTGGACGAGTTAAGTCTTAGCGCCTAGACCATCCCCAAAGCAGCATCAATGGATAAGCGGAAATTGTCGTCTGGATTCATAAAAGAAATGGGTAAGAGAATAAAGTGATTTTTTACAATTATATTATTTGCGTAGTTTTTTGATACAGCAGCCACCTTTAGATGGGAATTTCGAATTTCCTGTTTAATCAAAACTATGCAATTCAATGAAGAGTAGTGCGTGTGATAAATAACATTGCCCTAACGTCTGATCTCAGATGAAAACAGACATTAAAGTGGCTTACAAAACATGTTTTATAGAATATGGATTTTTTAAATTTTTATTAGAATATTATTTTATTATTTCAATATTCTAAACTACTTTTATAGATCATTGACTTTATTACAATATTATTATTAATTAAATATACATATACTATAGATAAAATTATTTTTTCAACGCGTCAATTCAAGCAGAAAAATAACGCCAGAAGCGGGATGCGAACCGCGGACCTTGGAAACCAACTATGCCCAGGTATTCATACCGCTCAGCCGACTTGGCCATTGCTATGCCTGGACCGACTCACGTTGAAACTAGTATTTATGTCATTGTTATCATCGTATGATAGATGTCGCTGTAGTATATATTCAAAGTTTGTATATTTTTATTTTTTGTATTCAATCAGTCATCATTTATTCACAAGCTTAATATTATTACTTTCCGACAGTCTGTTTATTTTAGTAAGTACCACTCGGGTCTTGAACCAAACTATAGACTGAAAGGATTCTAAGGTCCGCGGTTCGCATCCCGCTTCTGCCGTTATTTTACTGCTTGAATTGACGTGTTGAAAAAATAATTTTATGTATAGTAAATGCATACTTAATTAAAAATATTTTATAGAAAATTTCTCAATTGTTTTTTACTGTTTTTATATACATCAATTCCAGACACATTAAAACTTAAAATAAAATAATTGGGAGGGTTAAAATATGAAAATTCACCATTATGAAAATGAAATTCACTCATTTGCAAATGAAATACAACCTTTTTAGATTGAAATTATTCCTTTTTAAATACAGAATTGTAACTTACTTCCAGTCATAGTCTATTAATTAAAATCGATGGAAGACAAGAATGGGTAGTTACTACCCATTTATAGACTACAGCCCGAGATTCACGCATCATCCTTATTATTACAGGAATTTATGTTAGAATGATTAATTTAATTTGCAAAACGGTGAATTTAATTTTCACTGGATGTATTTCATTTTCACTGGATGTATTTCTTTATCACTGGATGTATTTCTTTATCACTGGATGTATTTCATTTTCACTGGATGTATTTCTTTATCACTGGATGTATTTCATTTTCACTGGATGTATTTCTTTATCACTGGATGTATTTCATTTTCACTGGATGTATTTCATTTTCACTGGATGTATTTCATTTTCACTGGATGTATTTCTTTATCACTGGATGTATTTCATTTTCACTGGATGTATTTCTTTATCACTGGATGTATTTCTTTATCACTGGATGTATTTCATTTTCACTGGATGTATTTCTTTATCACTGGATGTATTTCATTTTCACTGGATGTATTTCTTTATCACTGGTTGTATTTCTTTATCACTGGATGTATTTCATTTTCACTGGATGTATTTCATTTTCACTGGATGTATTTCATTTTCACTGGATGTATTTCATTTTCACTGGATGTATTTCATTTTCACTGGATGTATTTCATTTTCACTGGATGTATTTCATTTTCACGTGTTGTATTTCATTTTCACTGGATGTATTCATTTTTTTCACTGGATGTATTTTCACTGAATGATTTCATTTTCACTGGATGTATTTCATATTTATAATTTATTATCACTGGATGTCAAAGTGGATGCTCAAAACATTAAAAACTGGATGTATTTCATTTTCACTGGATGTATTTCATTTTCACTGGATGTATTTCTTTTTCACTGGATGTATTTCTTTATCACTGGATCTATTTCATTTTCACTGGATGTATTTCATTCTCACTGGTTGTATTTAATTTTAACTGGATGTATTTCATTTTCAAAGGGTGAAATAGTATAACAAAACGTTTTTTTTTTGCTTTGTGCTCCGACTTGCGAGCGGTCCAAGTGTGTAAATAATTTTTTTCAACGCTGTATAATCTTCCTTCTCATAATTTTCTGTTCTAATTGTAATGCAAGTCGCCGCCTCAACAGCGTGGCGTGCTGTGCCCATGAATCCTAAATTCATTTCACTTTCCCAACCAAAAACACGTTCGGAATAACTTTGAATGGCATTATTCACCTCATTCATTACACCTGGCGATCATCGCGATGTTCTGCAGCACCCAAAACAGCTGTTTCATAATTTCAAACCAACGTAATCTTACATTTAAATGATGCTATTTACAAAAATTAAAATCAATGATACAATGATGTTCTTTTTTACAATTGTACACATTCGATTAAGCGTGAAAAGTGAATTAATCTATGAATATTTGTTTATTTACCCTGTTTTATACCTGTATCGCGAACGTGCGCCTACAGAAAAGCGCAACGATTCCTTATTATGGCATGGAAGTCATCCACTCGTCCCTCCGTCAACATGCCTGAGGCACTGCAGTATCACGGCAGACCCAACAACATTCAAAAGGCATTGTTATGCTGGACCCGGAGTATAGCCAGCCCATAGGCCGCATAGCAGAGTTCTTTTTCTATTTGAGTCCTAAATAACTTCTTAGGTTTTCACGGCCAGATTTGATATTATGGCTTTTGGGTTTAGCCGTGTGTGGTGAATTTCTTCTTTCCTGATAATATTTGAGTCCTATTTTTGGAGATCCGTTACTAGACGCACGCAAAAAGCTACTTGTTAGAGAGAGGCTGAAGGCCTTCCCGTGATTAAAGGTGCATCAGTTAGTTGTCAAATAGACCTCATTCTAAGGCTGCGAAATTATTATACTACAGCGAGTCTCAAATTGCCTTCTTTGGTAATACGATGCTAACCACGAAATACGTGGGAATAGGAGAAATACGAGGGTGTATAGGAGACTGTGGTTTCAATTATCTCAAAGCCTTCTTTAATCCGTAACTATCAAGAGACAACAACAACAAAAGTTAAGCAGAAAACTGAGCAACGCCGGGTACAATAAGCTAGTAAATGATATAGTTGTCACTTGAAGACCGCAGTTTCGCTTTCAATGACGCTCGGACCAGCCATAAGCAATGGCAACTGACTATTACCTAATAGTTAATGAAGATATTGAAACATATTTCGAATATCTTAAAATATATGATAGGGATGGAATATAAGACGGTAAACGTAGGGTCTTTCAATCGTTCATAAAGTATAGCTTCTTGCGCATAGTTCTCGGAATTTCTCTGTTCTAGGTCGACGTTAATTGGGGCAACGCCGGCGGTTATCGCTTTATTGCCCGAATGTTCTAGAGATGGAAGGTTTAAGGGTTAAGCCAGTGATATTCAACATTTTATTAAAAATAAGAATGACCATGTGAATATAATATCTTGACCTCCCTGTCTAATTAAAGTAACTCTAGATCACAGAGATTATTATCGAGACGTGTGGTGGAGGGATGAGGAACAGGTCACTAAAGCAAAAGAACTCGTCGAGAAGCACAATTAAATTTATTTGAAATAAAAGAACTGCCAAATATCGCTCGTCTGACCGGGACGGAACATTCTGTGTCCGCCACAGGTCCCGGGCAGACTCTGACTGAGATCGCCGGCAGTAGTCACATTCACTGCGCCAATATTAACCGAGCGCCTGTCATGGAACTTATTGCGCCCACGTGACAGGTAGCTCATGGTAATTTTTAAGGTCGGGAGGATTAGTTAGGTGAGCGAAAATGTTTCTAACAGTTTTCATTGACAATCCCCCGTTTAATAAAGTGTGACTCCATGTCACCGGAATCGTCATCTGGACGCGTGGAGAATGGACGATGAGCAGGTTACAAAAAATACTTGTCGAGAAGTACATTGATGTTTATTTTAGGTGAAATAAGACTACAAATTTCGGTAGCCGCTGCCCGAGACAGAACACATTCCACGACTCCCAGGCAGCAAAAGTATCTGCTTTGAACACACATTGTGGCCACTTGGTGAATGATGGCGCTCCACATGACAGGACTTCACAAAAACAAACAAAATGGCGCCTGCAAGCGCTATGATTTATGATACTTTTATCTAAGACTTAGACTAACATTTTTAGATGTGCGTCTCAGACGAACTGTAATGTCCAGAAATATTCAGCCCTTAGATTATATTTATGATTTATAGGTAACATCATAAAACACTAAGCTGTAAGCGGCGGAAATTTCAAATAAAAGAGAGTCCGAGTAACCGTCTGCTAAATTTTTATTACGGGTTTTTTTTAAATTTATAACTGACTCTTAAAAATTGACCCTTATCCCTTATCCCTTGAGGATTCAAAAAATTTCACCCACGTGTGCCTTGTCGGTTGGTCACTTGGCGTGGGAATACCAACATCTGGACGCTTCAAGTCTGGCTTTATAAAGCCGAACTTCGAGTACTCGGGGCTCACAATCTATCGTCCATACTAACAGTAATGTTCTCATTTTGTCTCTCCTGTTGTACTGTACTTTACGTGAAGATAATATAAAAGAAAATTGTTATTCAAGTTTTTTGATTTAACCCTATCATCGCAATTATCAAAAGATATAGCAAGTAAAATAATTATCCTGGTGAACGAGCTCGATGTCATAGTTAACGACGTCTATGATAGAAAAAAATCATAATCCAAAGTGTCGAAAGCGCGAATCTTTCTTCTCAACAGAACATGGATAAATATCTCATCCCGAACGACTACACGAGCCAGTTGCTAACTAGACACGGATTCTTCCGGAGCTACCTCGATAGGTTTGGACAGTTGGAACCCACATCCCTGGCAGAGTGCCCATGTGACGGCAGCTCTCCGCAGGACGCACCTCACGTTCTGTGGAACTGTCCGCTGCACCACTCTGTGAGGATTGCGCTCTTTTAAAAATAATCCGTCCAGCATCAGGTCCGGTCGGATACCAGGACTTCGTTGCTAACAAACGAAATTACGCTGCTTTTGAGCGCTTCTGCGCGTCCGTCTGCAAGAGTGCAGACGCAAGTAATGACACCTACCTGATGTCTGCCATTTGCAAAATTCGTTTCCCAACCTCACCATTTCCTTATCCATTCCCAGGTATTTCGTGGTTAGCAAACTGTTACCAAATAAGGCAATTCGAGACTCGCTGTAGTATCCTAACTTCGCAGCCTTAGACTGAGGTTTATTTTACATCTAACTGATGCACCTAGAATCATGGAAAGTCCTTCAGCCACTCTCTGAAAAATAGCTTTTTGCATGCGTCCAGTTACGGGTCCCCATCTGGGTCTCCAAAAACAGGAAGGGACAGGGAGGGTTTTCACCAAGCGGGTAAGACATGCTGTCAGATTCCACGTCTCTGCGACATAAGTTAATACAGGGAGGATGCATTGGTTAAACGTCTTAGTTTTAAGACATTGCAGAATTTTCGCTTTAAAAATATACTTTAGTTTTCCAAATGCTGCCCATCTCAGTTGTATACGCCTGTCGACTTTAAAAATTAACGAAATTAACAAATATAAGAGGCAAAAGATCGTATATCAAGGGTTTTTGGCACCAGCATGAAGAAATAAAGAGTAAGTATGATATTTAACAGCTGACCAGCCAGATTGTAGCCCAAGTTCATAAGGTATTAAGTTTCTCTTTGAAATTTGCCACCTTTCTTATTTCTGGCGTCCACATTTTTTCTTCAGGCAGTTAGGTTACCCTCAGGTGATATATCACGCCTTTCCCAGGCAGGTTAAGGAATCTCCCTCAATGACCGTCTCTCATGCCTGAGCCCTCTTCAGGGTTGGAAGACAGCTTTATAGGCGCTCCTGGGCAACATTCAAAGATCTAACGCAGGAAAAAATTAAGAAATAATAAAAATTCTAGCCCACAATTGTCTTCAAACGTCAGTTTCTTGTAAGAAATATATATATATAATAATTTTCAGCTAAAAATCGTTTTATTCAGCGTTTTCTTAGCGTTTTGGAGTTTTTTTATTCTAAAGGCAATTGCAAATACTTGTTTTTTTTAATATTCACGAAAAAAAATAATCAAACTTGTAGGTAATTTTTGTCTTTTGAAATATTTGGGTATTTTTACAGAGATCGCATAACTCAATGGTCAAAGCGTTTGCTTTGCAGGCCAAAAGTCGTGGGTTCGATCCCCGACGGAGATTAAAAAAAAAAAGATTTTTAATCGATTTCTGAACTCTAAATTCACACCAATCGGGGGGGTTGGTGTGAATTTCATCCCTCACCCGTAAAATGCCAGTCGTAGCCTATTCATTAAAATTGGTGGTAGATGAAAGTCGTCCCGTGAAGACCACCCATTCATAATAAATTCCTGTAAAAATAAGGATGATGCGTGAATCTAGTCTATGACGTTGGCGGGTCAACACTCCACATGTAGCGTTTAACCATATTCACCATGGTTAGCGTCATAGTATTCCATAGATTAGACTTTAGAATTATAATCACCTCTGTCGGTATTCTCATGTGTTTACATAAAAAAATATTAAATATCTTACTTATTTAATATTTAAAATGGATTTCAAAGCGGCAATAACATTTCGATCACTGAAATTAAGCATCATTTCGCGCAGACCAAAACTTGGCTGGGTCACCGCCTTTTCCTAACCACGCGTCGTAGCTGAACGGGTTCGGAATGAGGGTTCAAATTCCCACCAACCGGGGGTATTTTTAAGCTTTGAAATTGATTAAATACGAGAGTATTTTTTTAGAATCCACCGGGTCTTAGCAAACGTTTTACCCACTTAGCCATATCTGCCGGCGAAAACACATAAGTCAGAACAATGGTTTCGAATTCAATTTTCAACGCTGAAAGTGGGATATATTACGCAGTACTTTTCGATACATAAAGAGAATTTAATGTAATATGCACATAATAGTAGGCGAATAGGCATTTTAATAGGCACATAACTGCCGTACAAATAGGCTTTTATTCGTTTGGCGCGTGTTGTAACCCCAATAATGTTCCCGAATAAGAGAAAAATGTTCAAAAATTCCGCTATTATTATATTCTATTATGTTCTATTTACTTTACCGCGAAATAGAAAGAAATGCGTGTGTATGTGTGGAGGGGGAATCTCGAGAATGTTGAAAAAATAAACAAGTGTAAACAGATGCCTCCAGAATAGGAAAACGCTAAGACATTTGCTGAATAAAACGATTTTCAGCTGAAATTTTCAGAAAAAAAAAAAACGCTGTCTCTGCGAAACTGAATTGTATAGGTTACACACGTAACACATGATTTCAAATGCTTTTTAAACAAAATTTACTGAAAAATATGTCGTATTTCAATACAATATAATTGAAGTAATATATTACAGATTAGAACAACCGGCATACATAAAAATACGTCATCATCAGTCTGTGTCCGTTTTCCTCTCTGCTACGCCTTGGACAAGTTAATGCATGATTCGCTAACTGCTTGAAACACCGCATATCAAGAATCAACTTCCGGAAGAATAACCAAGTCATTCTTTCCATCCATCAAACACTTATTGACGTGGAAAAAGACTCCGCGGACTTTCATCTCACGGAAGCGTTTACCGGACACGGTTTTTTCAAAGAATTTCTAAAAAGATTTAGCCTCTCTTCTTGCGACGCTTGTCCATGTGATCCAGGCATGCAACAGAGAGTGAGACACTCTCTCATGGAGTGCATCATCTATGACAACAGGAGACGCATTCTGTGTTGTCGCCTGGGAGTCTCTACCATTTCTTGGGAGGATTTTCCTGAACTGCTGCTTAGTTCTGACGGTCCCTTGCTGTTAAAATTCATCAAGGAAATCGTCGGGGCTACACGCGCGGTCAACGAGGCTGACATTGAATAGGCTCCTACGTTCTTCAACTATTCGTCAGGCGTACATTACTAGGGCAATACGTCTAGACGTAATTATACACAGCAGCTATAGTATCTAAAGTATATTATACGTGATCTGTTGATAAAAACTTTTATCTTATATTGGATGATAAGCCCGATTTCCCGGTGTGACCATAACAGGACGGTCGATGTAGCGCCAATCAAACACGTGCGAGGTACCACTCTCCACGTAGACCTCAGTCTGCCATCTACCGCGCTTGCGAGCGAGTCTAGGTTGAGTCGTATCTTGATTCTGATTTGTTTTCCTTGCCATAGCGCAGACTCAAGACATCAGCATTAACGCATGCCTTAAGTCCATTACTGTATTTTTGTTAAATTTGGAGGATCAACACTCCATATGCAGCGCTTAGTCATATGTTAGCGTCATAGAATTCACAAACGAGACTTCAGCATTACTATCACCATCTGTCGATATTTTCTTGTATGTATTTACGTAAAAAAACTGTCTCAAATGTCATAAAAAAACTCACGTCATTGAGACATTTAAGATGTCAGTACTCGCGCAACATTTTTTGAGCTTTTTTCTGTTATATATTTTCATTCTAAGTAACCTGATATACTCATACATCCTCGTATACAATGGAAGTTGTGACAGATCACGTGGCGCATAAAGTCATACCCCCTTCATACGACCCGCACGTCCCGGATTTACGACGGACGGAGATCAGAGGAGTGCCTTTGAAGATGATTAGCCGGGATGAAAGAAGGAGTTGCAGAATACCATAAAGCAACAATGGAACAACTTCTTATATGGCAAGAGGTGCTATGGAGACTATTGTGGATCAAAACCTTAAAAAATACACCTTATAGCAATGTTTTTCATCGATACATTTATTTTAACAATTTTCAAGTATTTTCTTTCGTTGCTACCACGGCCGCTGCTCCTCAGAAATCAACAAATTAATTCCGTACTACACTCAAAAAATTAGGTATGCTTATAAGTACTTCGGTATTTCGCTGACAAACAACTTCTATCTTCTTCGTAGTATCAATCCGGTGGATTGGTTTGCAGCAACAAAATCTTGCATCTCGATCTCCACTCCTCTCGATCCTCTGCAGTCCTCTTCAGCTGAGCATGAGCTATAAATCATGTCGTCAAACACATGCTGCAAATACTCCCGCCTAGGGCGCCCTCTACAGTTTCTACCCTCAAACATCCCTTCCACAATGTCGTGAAGAAGACCATCGCGGCGCATGATTTGACCGATCCATCGGGCTCGCCTCTCTGAGATGGTTCTTACTAGGTGCCTGTCTTCCTTGATTATGCTGAGAACCTCATTGTTCGTGACGTGGTCTCTCTAGGAAGTTCCAAGACTTCTTCTGTATGACCACATCTCAAAGGCCTCTAGTCTTTTTTTATCATTTTCAGATCTTTTGGTACCCAAACATAGGGTGGAGTGCGTCGTGGGTTGCTTTGGTGAGTTCCCTCTTGGTAGTAACTTCTCGCCGTATGTTTGGTGGGGCAATGCCCGAGAGTTGATATAGCTTTGATATTGGGGTAGGTTTTAGGCACCCCGTAACCACCCGGCACGTTTGTATATGTTTGGGTACCAAAAGATAACTACACGGCTCAAATCAAGAAGAAGTTTCCTACAGTCGACAACGGAACTGGAGATACCTGAGGCCACCCTGCGGCTGAACATGTGGAGAAGCGCAACTGAGGGGAATACTTGGATTGCCCCGAAAGAGGACCTAGCCCCTGGATATGACCAAGGGTGGAATATATGGAGGTCCCTTAACAGACTTCGGACCGGAGTATGCAAGACGAGGACACAAATGAGGGCCTGGCAGTTTTACAGCGGACCGACTGAATGTGACTGCGGCGTGGAGCAGACCCTGTCACACCTTCTGGAGTGTGCGCTGTGCCCGAATAGCTGCACCCAGGAAGACCTGATGATGGCCAGAAGTAACGCCATCGACGTCGCCCACTTCTGGGCAAACAGGATCTGACCCTGTTGTTTCCGACACGATTATATATATATTTTCAGATAATCACAGCCGTACATCAAGATGCTCCAAGCAACTGTTTTGGCAATTTGTTTGCAGAGCTTTAAATGAATATTTTTTGACTCAAGAATTTGCGTTTTTTTATTGAAAGCTAGCCTTGCTTGATGTATGCGTCTGTTGACTTCTCTTTTTGTTCTTCTTCCCAGGTGATCGTTCTTCTTCTATATAAAGAATAAACCCTCCCTCTCCTTGAATACAACAGTAACCTTTGGGTTAAACCTCCAAAATACCTTCTAGATTTAATCGATTTAATTAAAAAAGAGCAATTCATCTGATAAATACTGGCATACTTACGTTCAAGCTGCAATCATTGAAACACTGGCACGAATGGCTGGGAGTAACGCCATCGACGTCGCCCACTTCTGGGCAGACAGGATCTGACCCTGTTGTTTCCGACACGATTATATATATAGTAGCCAGAGAACGTCTAACTTTTTAAAGATTCCTTCTCTCGAAGACGCTGCGTGTGGAAATCACTTCAAAGACATTGTTACATTGCGATGTATTGTTTGCGCATCCGAAACCTTATTATTCGTCCTTCGGATTTAAGGTATTGTCAATATCTGCGGATTTGCATTTCCCAGGTAACCGTAGTACAGGTGGGCTCGGCTGAGATATTACGCGTGGGTTATACGTGTCGCAATTCATCTTGATTTAGCGTTTGCTTAGGATTTGTAATGATATATGTAAATATTCAGATTCATGTTAGAATTTGAGGAGTCAAAGGGTATGGAATACATGTAATTCGATCTTCAAACATGTGAAAGATCGTGGGATGAAGCTTCAAATAAAAATGATCAATTATCAATATATGTTTAACCCTTTCGCATCGGTTGTCCGCATATGCCGTCAAAGATTTCCCGACTGTTGACTTCAATTGACGTGATGTATCGTTTTGCTAATTTCAGTACTCATTGTGACATCTACGGTAGGAAATCGGAAGTGCAATCATTCTCTCTATCAACCTACATGTATTCTTTACAGGAATCTGTAAAGTATGCAAATAAATATCGTTAGGTTACGGCACAGGAGCGATTTTTCTGTAAACCACATGTGTCAATTCCACTCCGTACATGTGGTGGCATTGACACGTGTGGCTTACAGAAAAATCGCTCCTGTGACGAAACCTAACGATATTAATTTACACGCTTTACAGATTCCTGTAAAGAATACATGTAGGTTGACAAACGGAATGACTGCATTTTCAATTTCCTACCGTAGATGTCACAATGAGTACTGAAAGTAGCAAAACGATACATCACGTCAATCGAAGTCAACGGTCCGGGAATCTTTGACGGCATATGCCGACAACCGATGTGAAAGGGTTGAGAGAGAAGCATGTTAGTATATATTATTTTTGTGTATAGTGTGAAACGCTATACATATTATTACATGAGGGAATCGTTGTTGATTCATTTAATTATTCTTCAAGGCGTTCGTTGTTTTTGGTGGTATCTGTACCTTATTACAGGTATCGTATAAATTCAATCAGGACCTCAATCCAGGTGTATTAGAGGCTGCTTTGAGATGAAAGGAAAGCTTCGAGGTTCCCTTTGATCGTCTCTCTCACCTGCGAATGGTAGAAGCTGCTACAATCACCTGAGACAGATGCTGTAGATAATGCGAAATCTGAGAAGTGTCTGATCTAAATATAAAATTACTCACTTTGATAAAGAAATTTTAGTGAATCCTCTATTTTACGTTTTTCAATGGACGCTAGAAAAAAATATATACTTGACTAGATGCTGGTTTTTTTTATGTAAAAGATATACAGGAGAAATATACCTGAAAAAATAAGGGAAAACCGCCATAGATGGTATGGGCATGTGACATGGAGAGATGAGGACCATATGGTGAAGAGAGCCCTCAATATACACACGCTGAGAAGAAGACCTGGAAGACCACAGGTAACCTGGACTGCAACTGTAAACAAGGATCTGTAAGCTCTGGGTTTGACTGAGAATGCAACGCAGGACAGACAGACATGGGGAATGTGCACAAAGAGAGCCGACCCCAGATGATGGTAAGCTGCGAGGATAAAGATAAAGATAAATAGGAGAAAAATGACAGATGCTAATAGTGATATAGTTAAGCGCTGTATGTTGTGTGTTGATCCGCCAACGTCATAGTCTACAGCCCGACATTCACGTTATTCATCTTTATTATTAAAGGATTTCACTATGAATGGGTGGTGTTCACTTGAAGACTTTTGTCTAAAACCAATTTTAATTGATAGGCTATGGCGTTTTGTGGGTGATTGATCAAATTCACACCAACCGGGGGTATTTTAGAGCTCAGAAAACGATTAACCCTTTCATTACGGCTCGTTGGAATACAAATTATACCGTCAAATATAAAACTACTATTTGAAGCATAAATGTACTATTTTCATATATCACATTGGTTCTTTTATCCTTTAGCTATCAGATAATACATAAAAAACTATAACTAAGAAAGTAGCAAAACGATATATCACGGCTACCGATGTCAACGGTAGGGGAATCTTATACGGCATATAATGGGTACCGATGCGAACAGGTTAAAAACCTTTTTTCAATCACCGTCGAGGATTGAACTCAAGAACCCAGGGACTATTGGCGACCTTCAGCTTGGTAAGCAAACACCTCGACCACTAAGCTGTACCATTAACCACGCTAACTATAACATAACTTTTTAGTAAGTATGACTGCGAAACCATGATACCATTTCTGTATACGAAGGTTTCTCAAAATGAACGATATTTTTTGACTATTAAATCAAATAAAATAAAAATATTTTTACTTTGTTTTAAAAATAAATAAATCTATTAACGCCATTTATTACGGCTTCTTAAAATAATTATAAGCAATAAAATTAATGCCTTCTTATCATAAAGGGTGCACATCTTCAAAACAGTCTTGATTCTTCTTCGTAGTATCAATCCGGTGGATTGGTATGCAGTATCTTGCATCTCGATATTTACTCTTCTCGATTTTCTGGAGTCCTCTTCAGCTCAGCATAAGAGCTACAACACTCGAACACTTGCTTAAAATACTTCCGTCTATGGTGCCCTCTGCAGCTTCTACCCTCAACCATCCCTTCCACAATGTGAAGAAGACCGTCGTGGCGCATGATGTGACCGATCGCCTTTCTGAGATGGTTCTTACTAGGTGCATATCTACCTTGATTATGCTGAAAGCCTCATTTTTCGTGACGTTTCTACAGGAAATTCCGATAATTCTTCTGTAACTATTATTACTTTTATCAGATACTTAAAATGAATTCAAATTAATATTAATCGTACTGATTTTTTGTTTCAGTTTCTGTGGGTCATGAAATTCAGTGTAAAAAACCAACACTAAAAAAAATTAAAGTGAGCTTTTTAACAGTTCTGATCCTTGAACTCCTCTCTGGAAATATTTCCAGGCTTTCTTTTTCCAGCCCATTAAGTATTAAACCCCATCGCAAACTTTTAGTGCGCTTTAATTAACTTTGCTCTGGATGTAAAATTCTTCAGTTGTAACCAGAAAGCCTGGAGTGCTGAAATCTTTGAAGCCGCTGAAACCATTTGATTTTAAATCAATTTTCGTTATATTGTGTCTGAGTAATGTAATAGGGAAGCTGAAAAATATTAAAATCTAATAAGTTAAATAAACTCTCTTTCTTATAGAGATGCTTTCTTTCCATTCGTTAGAGTCCCGGAGGAAAATTGCTGCTCTCAAACATTCATTCCTTCTTCTTCACGGTGCAATTCACAACCTTGGGATTCTTGAATGTTTTAACTTCTACGTTTCAGATAAGTACACGCGTGCTCGTAGCCATCCATTTTTTTGATCCCAGTTGATGTATGCTTCGTGCAATCAATTCAGTACAACGGCAATGACGCTGCTAAGTGGCCTACCAGCACACCTCGATCCTTTTCTTACATCATTTCCTCTTTCGTCGATGGTATTGTTCTCCTAGATCTCTGTGATCTTTAACACGAGTCATCTTATTCTTATTTAATGTTTCTTTTTTCTCTTTTGTATGTATTGTATATTTATGCATACTCTATGTTTCTTATTCTTTGTACCTTGGAACTGCGATTCTGTGTAATAGTTTGTCTGACAATTTAATTTTTAATAAAAAAAAACGTAAAAGTTTGTAGCATACTTTGAAAGCGGATCTATTTGGAAGTTTTTAAATTGAAATTCATCCTTATGAGTTATTTTTATATGTATACACATACATAATAATAATTTCGACAGACGGTAAAGTAAAAAACTTATCTGTGGACTATGTGACGTTGGCATTTTGTATATTGCCTTAGCGCTGCATGTAGATTGTTAACGAGGCTGACATTGAATAAGCTCCTACGTTCTTCAGCTATTTGTCAGACGTATAATCAAACCTTGTTTGTAACTTGCAGGGTACAACACGCATTTATATATTTTTACTAAATTAAAAAAAATTAAAAATAACATTTCGTTTTATGTAGATTGTTAATTCACCAACGTCATAGATTGACATTCATCCATTTTTAAGGGGACTCACTTTGAATGTGGGTGGTGTTCACGAAACGACGTCAACCATTAATTTAAAGTAATAGGCTATGACAGGAGTTTTATACATGAGGTATCAAATTCATACGAACTACAAATATAGAGTTGGCAAAAACGTGACCACAAAGCTTTTTGCCGAAAGTTATGAAAGATGGCAAGATTTTTAACATTTCTCTTTAAAAATATAATGCGTGACTAAAGCCATCTACTTTATATTATTGACCAACGACAATAGCATATTGTAAGTGCGGTTCTCGTAAGATCACCGAAGTTTCGCAATGTTGGACTAGGACTAAAAATTTGGATGGAAAACCAAATGTTTTTAACCGCGTCTCTCTGGTGAAGTTGAATCGATTCTTAGCTCCTCATTAACCTGTTCGCATCGGTACCCGATATATGCCGTGTAAGATTCCCCTACCGTTGACATCAGTAGCTGTGATATATCGTTTTGCTACTTTCTTAGAATATCATCTGAACGCTAAAGGATACAAGAACCAATGTGATATATGAAAATAGGCCAGATAAGTACATTTATGCTTCAAATACTAGTTTTATAATTGACAGTATAATTTGTATTCCACCGAGACGTAATGAAAGGGTTAAAGAATCCAGTATTTTCAATGTATCTCTTACTTATAGAAGGAACGCCAAAGACGTACGCGCCAACGTAAAACTACTAACGGAGACCCATTCACGACTTTAAGTTATTAACGAACAACTTTTGTTACGACGATCCATTGAAAAGTCAGGTACTAAAATGGAAATAAATAAAATAATTATCGAAATAATGTATATTTCATTTTGATATTTAAAAACATTTTTAAAACTGTTTTTTTTTTTTAAATAATTGACTGAATTTCAGTTTTTTCAGTCGCTGCATTGCAGTGTTAATTAATATGAAAGCCCAGGCACTCGATCATTTCCTGAAAACGACAATTTCCATTCCATTTGCACTCAGTTTTTTTTCATCTGCGTGGCTTAATTGACTCGTTAGTCTGCACGAACGAATAACCAACATAACCAATAACCAACCGCACTGCTTATATCCTTTTTTTATGTAAACGTATAAAGCAGAAACGATACAGAGGTTATTTTAAAATTGATTTTCAATTTTAAAAAATGCAGAAAAAATACATAGCGCGTGGTACCGTGTTAGTTACATACAAGGTTACACGATGCGTCTGAAAAACAGTTAAAAAACATAACAACCTATTCCATATCAGCCTCGTTATTCAAAACGTTATTTTAAACACAAATCTGTTGTATTAAACATCTAAAAGTCATTAAAATAATTGTTATAATCAAACTTTTTATCTTAGATTCACACAGTCAGGTACGATAAAGAATGCTTACGCATCGATACTCTCAATCTACACTCCTCTCGATCCTCTGCAGTCCTCTTCAGCTCAGCATAAGAACTACGACTCATGTCATCGAACACTTGCTGCAAATACTCCCGTCTAGGGCACCCTCTACAGTTTCTACTCTAAGCTATCCCTTCCACAATGTCGTGAAGAAGAACATCGTGACGCATGATGTGACCAATTCATCGGGCTCGCCTCTTTGAGATGGTTCTTACTAGGTGCCTATCCTAATTGATTATGCTGAGAACCTCATTGTTCGTGACGTGGTTTCTCCAGGAAAGTCCGAGAATTTTCGGTATGACCACATCTCAAAGGCCTCTAGTCTTTTTTTATCACTTTCAGATAAGCACCATATC
The DNA here is from genome assembly GCA_022606575.1 of Glossosoma conforme. Taxonomy (NCBI): domain Eukaryota; kingdom Metazoa; phylum Arthropoda; class Insecta; order Trichoptera; family Glossosomatidae; genus Glossosoma; species Glossosoma conforme. The sequence continues at coordinate 972,954 of JAGTXR010000111.1, read as the reverse complement.
TCACAGCTGAACATCAAGGTGCTCCAAGCAATTTTTTGGCAAGTTGCTTGCGGAGCTTTAAATTAATATTTTTAGAATAAACTTTACATAGAATGTACTCGCGTGACGTGTATATAATGTACTCACATATATATTTTTTTCACATTTTGATATATTTCTGAATATTTAAAAAAAATAATTGGAATTTCGATTCTGTAAATAAATAAAATAAAATCAATAAATATGCTATAATGTAGGCAAAAAAGTATTGTATATTAATTTGTCTAAAGATTCGCCTTCTATATGCAATTATCTCAAAGTTCAGTGCCGGTTTTAGGGGGTGGCGAACCGGGTCGGTGCTCCAGGGCGTCGAATATGCTAGGGGCGCCGAGGGCAACTAATCTTGGTTAGATTTTTTTTTATGTAAATAATATGAGGCGCCAGAAAAAGTGCTCTAGGGCACCGTAGGGTCTAAAGTCGGTACTGGTTTAGTTCAAGCCAGAGAGATCTGTGAGTAAGTAGGAGTTTACGTCTTTTTGTTGAAAGTAACTCTTTTTTATCTGCCGTCGGTCTCGGACTCGCAGCTGAAATGTAAGGATTAAAAATTCTTGCTAATCTTATGACGTCGACGGACCTCAACCGCGGTGAAAGGGTTACAAATCAACGGGATTTGAACCCGTTTCAACTAGCATTACAGTCGAGGTGTTAACCATTGCACAACTCGTCGCGTATCTGTTCGTTAGAGCGCATGGATGGCCAAACCACACACAACCCATCCGCTATAATCAATTTCAAATAAAAATAAAAAAACGTTCCAAAAAACATTTAAAAATGTTGCATCATACTCAGTTTAATTGACAGACGCGTTTTGCTTTAATTTTGTTCTTTTTTTCAAATCTACTTGCAAGGTAGAACGTTAACAGTTTTTTTTACTAAAATAATACGCTTAAATAACTTCTTCGGTTTTCATGACCAGATTTGATATTTTGGCTTTTGGGTTTAGCCGTTTGTGGCGAATTACTTCTTTCCAATATTTCGACCGCCATTGCAGGGGTCTTCTTAAGGGTCGATGACTTAGTTGATGACTTAGTTGATGACTTACACTTTTATTTTTGTGATGACAAAAACGTAACATAAATTGCAGTAAAATTTTCAATTTACATTTTTTATTTTATTTGAACAAAAAAAATACTCCTACTTAGGTTTTTCACAAATAAATACACAAAAATGAAATGTTAAAGAAAAATAATTTTGTATAAAAATACAGAATTATACTTTTTCTAAAATTCACCAGTATTGAGCTTTGTTATCAGATAAACAGTTTAGGCGCTAGAGAACGTTAAACTTTTGCAAACAATTCCAGCTTTACTCGAGGTTATAGTGAGTGGATATTACTAACGTAAATGCTTAGAGTTCTCTTACGAGTATCATCATGTCGTTTGCTGAACTCAAGTGTATAGTATTTCGGATAATCTTTGTCACGTATTCTATTACAAGATGCCGTACTAGATGCTTACACGTATGACATTAAAGCTGGGGAAACCAACCTTTCTTGTACCTGGAACCAAATTTCCATATTTTAAAAATCGCGGCCGAAGCACAAAAATATAAAATAACATGATTTATTCAACACTAATTAATTAGATTTATTTAAATCAACTCGCTATTAATGTTGAAATTAAATGTTTCATAGATTTCGACCAATCGCAATAGACGTTGTCTTGTGTGAGGGAGCGGTCACCATAGCGGGCCCGATATAAATGGGAAATCACATGGGATCAGTCCTTTTTCTATGCGCTCCCCATCAACAGCACTCTCCGACTCCAAGCATATTAAACGCTGCCAGATTTGCTGCTAGACTACCGACGTAACTTCGCGACCCGCTGTCAAATCGATAACACTTGACGTAAGCCCGCAAATCTGTTTATCACTAGCTCAATCAATTTAACAAAAACAATTCATAGCCACTAGTGCATGATCAGAGAGAAAATGCTTAAAATCGCAAACAGCCGGATTGATTTCGGTTGAATTCTGTATTTAATATCGAGGTTAATTATTCAAAGTATACCTACATCATTTACAATTCCTGTACTGTATTTACTATCGAGGTTAATAATTTAAAGCATACCTACATCATCTACAATTTATGTAATGTATTTACTATCGAGGTTAATAATATAAAGTATACCTACATCATTTACAATTTCAAAATTAATGCTTACCAACGAATGACTTTACATGCAACAATATTAACAATAAAATTCAAATAAAAGAACTCATACATGACTCGATCAAAGATCTCAACCAATTAGTACAAAATTTTGAAAACACAATTACAACTTACCATATGAACAGATTTTAATGATATTATTTTATATTCTAAAAAATGTATATATGCAACACTTGAATCAAGGATGAATCCCACGTCACACACAAGATCTACCTTTAAGTGGCGTGGAAAGCGAATTTCAAAAAAAAAAACAACAATAAAAAAAAAAATGAATGTAATACTGTCAATTAAATCTTAAATGTATCCTATTATATTTGATTAAATAAAAATAAAAAAAAAATATTAATAATGGGACAATCCTTAAAAAACAATTACTTTTAACTTATATCCGGTTTTTAAGATGTTTCCTTTAAATTCGCTCCGTTCAACTGTTCCGTCAACGTCTCTAATACTTCTCCCCTCCCCTCCATTTCTCTTTGTTACCTTGATTAACTGTTTTGTATTTACGTTTAGTTTTTCGTAAGTAGATTCTGACGAAGGTCCCGTGGCACTGAAAAAAGTAAAGTGATTATTAATTAAAACTCAGTGGTTGTATACAAAGTTCATCATCAGCCTGTATCCGTCCACTGTTGAACGTAAGCCTCCCTTATGAGTATCCATCATCTTCAATCCATCCTCTTCAATCCTCCACCAACCGAATACAGGTCACTCACGCTATTCTTCTTATGCCGTCAATCCATCTTACACGGGGTCGGCCAATACTTCGTTTGCCAGTTCTCGGGCGTCATTCCAATACTTTTCTTCGACATCGACCGTCGTCTTTTCGACAGATATGTCCAGCCCATTGCCACTTGAGTGTGCCTATTCGTTGGGTAGCATCCACTACTTGAGTTCTTCTTTGTATTTCCTCGTTTCGGATTCTATATTTTAGCGACACTCCGAGCATGGTTCTCTCCATAGATCGCTGGGCGACCTTTATTTTATGGGTAAGAGTTGCTGTTAGACTTCACGTCTCTGCGCCATAGGTTAATACAGGGAGGATGCATTGGTTAAACGCTTTAGTTTTAAGACATTGCGGAATTTTCGCTTTATAAATGTACTTTAGTTATCCAAATGCAAGATAAGATAAGCACACGGCTCAAATCAAGATGAAGTTTCCTACAGTCGACAACGGAACTGGTGATACCTGAGGCCACCCTGCAGCTGAACATGTGGAGAAGCGCAACTGAGGGGAATACTTGGATTGCCCCGAAAGAGGACCTAGCCCTGGACATGACCAAGGGTGGAATATATGGAGGTCCGTTAACAGACTTCGGACCGGAGTATGCAAGACGAGGACACAAATGAGGACCTGGCAGTTTTACAGCGGACCGACTGAATGTGACTGCGGCGTGGAGCAGACCCTGTCACACCTTCTGGAGTATGCACTGTGCCCGAATAGCTGCACCCAGGAAGACCTGATGATGGCCAGAATTAACGCCATCGACGTCGCCCACTTCTGGGCAGACAGGATCTGACCCTGTTGTTTCCGACACGATTATATATATATATATATATCCAAATGCTGCCCATCCCAGTTGTAAACCCATGTCGATTTCTTTTGAGAAGTTACTTCGTCCTAGTTGTATTACTTGCCCCAGATATGTATAGTCGCTTACAACCTCTATTTGTGTTCCTCCAGTGAAAAAAGGGGTCAAAAGTCTGGGAAATATGACTGTATATCATACAAAGTTAAACTTATGTCCTGGTTTTTTTCTTTGGCGGCCGATTGCGCAGTGAGTTTGTCTTTTAATGTAGTTGGGAACCACTGTAGTGAAAGTGACGCGTGCCACAGTTTGAGTTCTTTGAGTAGCAAGTCGGCGGATATCACGGAGATCAGATTACCTAGACGATGCTCAGGTGAAGAAGGATCGTTTTCATCATAATACAGGTGTATCCCTGTTTGCGAAAACACTGCTTTGATCTAAGTACTCGCTTTGTTAACTAAATATTCGTACTTGAGCGTCTTGGTGAAAGCCTTAAAATAAAGAGAGCTTCGGGTTGATCAGTCCTCATCATCATCATGAAGTTCACTCACTTACGAGGGCTATCCGTAATATAAGATTCCCATGGCGCTACAGTCCTGAAAAACGCTGTTATGGAGGATCCCGCGATTCTGTAGTGTACCTTGGTTCCCCCACTCCAAATCCCTTCCCTAGCGAGTAGCCTGAGTCTTGGCTTAGCAGCTGTACGTGATGGATCTCCCCCTCGTTTCGCTCGCCAATTTTCACCCGTTAATCTCCCGAAATTAAGCAATATTGGAGCGTACCACAATATACACAAACATAGAAGAGTCATCGCCTATTGATTAAGTTTTTTTTATGTAAGCACATACAGGAGAACACCGACATATATTAATATAGATTCTGAAGGTTTTCATCTGTGGATCCTATGACGCTTATCATTTTCACATACGAATAAGCGCTGCATGTGGAGTGTTGATCCGCCAACGGCATAGACTAAAGCCCGATATTCACGCAACATCTTCATTAATACAGGAATTCACTGTGAATGGGTGATCTTCACGGGACACACGGCTAAACCCAAAAGCCACAATATAATTTTTAGTACGTTTAAAAATAAAATTTTCCTTTCTCTTTTCATTGCAAAATCATTTATTTTGCTCTCCTGAAGCGTCTCTTCAAAATGTGTTTTCGAAACGTTTCCCAGCGATCAGATATCAATTCTATGAGAAAATTTATACCTGCTCTCAAATACGTATCCAGAACGCCTTAACAGCAACGAGCGCTTCAGGCTTTTAATACGTTTCAATTCTGCAGGGTTTCAATACCAAGAAACTGTTTATTCATAGAGTCTCAATTCCAAAACGCGCTAAGCGCCTATAAGATTCCATGTATTCGATACGTTTCAGAATAAACTGTGTATATCTAAAGCCTTTGAGGTTCAACACCAAAAGGCGTTTACTGTTTCTAAGGTTACAGGTTGTTAAGACGTATCTTTTGGAAGAGGTCTTAATAGAGGAAACTGTATATCATTATGGTATCTGAAACGTCAAATGCTTTGAGAATCGCTGGTTTGTCGGAACATTTATTATTATTTATGGGTTGAATATGCCGGGGGGTATAGCTTAGTGGTTTAAATGTTTGCTTGCCTCACCGAGGGACGTGCGTTCGATCCCCGACGGAGATATGCAAACGCTTCGAATACTAAGCTTTACCCGCCAGCAAAACTGAGGTTTGCTGGGAGACTGCAGTTTTGCGATCTATGAAGACTTCATCAGTTCCAATGAGTAGAAAACGTATTAACGTATAAATTAGTATTTACTAAGAAATAAAGAGTTTTGTCAGAGACTATGTAAGGAGATGGGTGGTGTTAAGAAGGGCCTGTATTTCTTTTTATTACTTGTTAAGATACTAATTCAAGGTTTTGGCAGTAAGTTAAATAAATTGGCAGTACCCACTGTGTCAGTATGAATGTGGTCAGTTATAAAATTAAAATGGCAGTTATATATTCAATATTGGTAAAAATTATTGTAAAATGAATGAGTTATTAACCGATAAAATTGAAACATAACCTTACCTATTATTAATTACAATTTATTAAATATTTCCTGTTTATTATTTTATTATAATACTAGCGTGTACCCGGCATGCGTTGCAATGCCACTTAAAAAAAATAAACCGCGAGTTTTTATGGAAGCGCCTCGTCGGGAGCCTCTCGTCTTCCGATTGGATACGTTGGACTTGAGGCGTGACCGAAGCCAATTAGAAACAATCAACTTAGGTTATGTTGTTCTTACCTAAATTTGACAGTGGCGCCCGTATGTGTTTTTATTTATTGGAGTGCTTTTGGATACACAATGTTTTTTTGTTTTTCAGCCATCATTTACAGCTGCATCGCGTAAATGAATATACCCTTCTTGTATCACCCGATACCAACGTTAATAAAGGTTCGAGTGGTGAATGTAATTATGGCAATTTCAATTTTCCACTCGTGCAACACATTCCTAGTGTTTCGTTTTTAAATTTAAAGGCACTACAATACACGCATAATTTATCAATTTTTCCAATAACAATACTTGGGTGCAGACTGTATTCATAATTAGGATCGTAATGGAAAGCACTATGATTTAAATCAACATGCAGAGTACGTCTGGTATGATCTACGCGTACTCGATCTGTTTCCAATCTTGCTTCCCGTTGCTCATCTGTTTCAGATAAACCGGTGTGAGCAGTGTGTACTCTAACTGTTTCCAATCCTGCTTCCCGTTGCTCATCTGTTTCAGATGAACGGGTTTGAGCAGTGTGTACTCTAACTGTTTCCAATCCTGCTTCCCGTTGCTCTTCTGTTTCAGATGAACGGGTTTAAGCAGTGTGTACTCTAACTGTTTCCAATCTTGCTTCCCGTTGCTCATCTGTCCAGATGAATGGGTTTGAGCAGCGTGTACTCGATCTGTTTCCAATCTTGCTCTCCTTTGCTCGACTGTTTCTGAAGCTCGAGATGCCCTTTTCATTCGTGCTTGAGTTGTACTCTTGACCTATTGCTTTTCGTTTGGGTGGCATAATTGATATCACAGTGAATGTTACGTTTTGAAATTCACTTTTGAAAAATAAAAATAAATTGATTGATATAATACTAACATTAAGGTTATCAACTGACAATACTTGGTGAACTAATTATAGTTTTAGAATTAATTTTAATTTAAAAAATATAATACCTAGTATTTCATAATATCTTTTTAAATTAAAAGCAAAAAAAATATTATTGTATAATGTCTTAATACATTAAAACAAATCACATATCAATAAATTTAAAAAAATTTAAAACCTGTAAATATGTGTGTACTAATATAGGATATTGTCCATACCTATATAAGCCACGGCCTGTTTTTATTTTTCATTATTGAAGATGGTCTTCAGGAAGGCCGAAACATGTTAGCATTAAAATAAATTGTGAATCAAAATTAAATATTTTTAATTTATTATTTTTTACTTAAAATTAATTATAAAATTATAATATAATACTATCCGAAACCGACCAGCAATTGGAATTCCAAAATTAACTCTTTCTACTGTATATCACACACAATTATTACGTTATATTTATTTTAATTCGATAAACAAAAAAGTCGTCAAAAATTCAAATATTGAAATAGTTTATTCGAAAATCGAATTTTGTTTCTAAATATTCAGTACCTTACGTTAGTACCTACTTATAATAACTTCAGGTGAGTGAATTGTTGTTTACGGCGTTGCCAAGGAAACACAATGTTCTAAATTGGCCGTTCTGTATTACAATAGTCTTGTATGAAAACATGTTGTACGTAAATATTCAATTAATTTTTGTAATTAAATCAAATTTTGAGTATCCTATCTTTTTTCTTTTAGCATCAGCAATAATTCGACAAAGTATTATCGATATCGGGTTAATGGTGTCGGAATGCATCAAATACACACAGACAGACAGACAGACATTGATTTTTATATATATAGATAAGGAGGCACAGATTGTTCGCTCTCCCAAAGAGTAACACTAACCTGCCAGAGACTATGCCTCTTGTGAGAGGGAACAGACTGTTCAACCAAATCGTCTCGGATGTTGATACGTTTCACGTGAGGGAGGCCCAATTTAGACATGAACTCCACGAGTTTCCTTGGAGGAATAATTTGTTGGAGTCGTCTGTTTGATGAGCATCGGGACCTTCTGTTGCTTGTCTTTATTGCTTTGTTCTTAGTACTAAATCATAAGTACCTACATTTGTATATATTGTATTTTTTTATTTCATGATTCATTCTTATTGTACTTCAGAAACGAATTGAGTCGTTCAAATTTGTAATGTTTCTGCAAGGAAAAAAAAATAAATTGTTTTTTTTTATTGCCGATTGATATTTTTTTCTACTCCCAAACAATTATTTTTAATATACCTTTTTAGGTATTTATTACTTATCATTTGCTCAGTGATAACTGCCCATTAATTCAATTAAATGCTGCCCAAAAAATTAGTTGCCGTTTAGAAGTACTAAGCTTTTTAATTTTACGTGGATATGGCTTATGGCTATTATATATTTTTACGCACAAACATAATAATAACTGTTATTCTAATGGAGGGGGGGAGGGTCATGAAATACCCCCTTTTAATATGACACGTCAGGGGGTCGTAAAATATCTTCGATTCCCTCTTTTTCCTTTTATTCGAAATGGCCCATAAACCCTGTCCATACCAATAATTCAAGTATTACCTTTTCATAATATATGATATTTCCCTTCTACCGATAGATAAAATTGAATATTTTTTAATAAAAATAAGTGACAACCAAAAGAAGTGAACGTCAGGACTTACGCTTACATTATATATTCATAACCTTATAGTAAAAATATCGACGTTTTTCAGCGACAGGTATATCTTTCAGTTTTTTATTAACGTTTGCTTTACGTGATTTTTTTAAACTAAAAATTTGAAAATATTTCCGAAGTTTTCCTAACCCTTACTTTATGATGAAATGTATTTACTACTACTCTACTTACTACTACTAATATTAAGAATTTCCATATAAAATATTATAGATACTGAGTGAACAGTTTTTGTATTCATCTGTTATATTATTAAGTATTAAATAAAATTATAATAATGTATAGTTATTCATTTGTAGCGATGAAAATAAATAATTTGTGAAATAATCCGTGATAGAATCACGCGCACTTGACATGCATTTGCGCGAGCGGCTGCGCAGACAGAAAAACTTATTGTCACATGTATGGCTTAGAGAACATTTCGTTAGTATGAATTAGGCTGAGGACGGGTTAGCATGCGCGCTGAATATGTTGCAGCTATGGCGGCTAATTGTGACGTTTTTTTTTCTCTTTCTCAGATACTTACAATACAAAAATTGATACATTTAAACTTCAACCATAGTTAATCAAAGCAATATTTAGGAATATTCACATTTTTCCGGTTTTTAAATGACATTTTCATATGTTGTAGAAAATGCACATATTCGGAACTTTAGGATTATTATTATTATATTAGTATTCGTATAGCGCTCTTTTATGACCGAATGATCATTCCAAAAGCGCTTCTTTGCCTCTCTGAGTAAAAAGGTGGGTCTTGAGTCTGCTTCTAAAGGATGCCTCCGCTTAAAGCTCTCTTATGCTTTCCGGTAGTGAGTTCCAGGCCATTGGTGCCGCGTAGCTGAAAGCCCGATTGCCAACGACCGTTTTAGGACTACCTCCCGTCAGCTGCAGGGTGCTTCTATTTGCTCTAGCCGATCTGAGTGTCTCTCCACGCGCGCTTGATGATTTTAGTACAAAAACGGGAGGGTTAAGTTTATATAAATTGATACATTTAAAAATCCAAACACTATTCTACAAGGCTGACGCCTCGTAGAATGGTGCCGAAACCTCGAAGAACGATCTTTTGTCTCTTATTTTTGTTCGCTCGCCTGACATGCACTTATAATAATGTTAGTTTTACTTATATATAAAATTACACGGCGTTTGCATACGCCATTTTATTTGCTATGACAGTTGCTACATTTCATGTTGGTGCAACTGTCATATTTAATTTGCTCTTTTGCCATGATTGGCTTAGGCGGCGCCATACCGTTCGGACGAAGATATCAAATCTTTATTAAAAATAAATGCAAATTGTCCTTCAAAAATAAGTTATTTGTGTAGTTAATCTAATCCTGCATCCTTCCTCCACGCGGCCAAGTGACGAAGCCGCGACTTGTCGTCTTTTTCTTAAAGACAAAGGATGTCAAGATCAAATTTCCATCATCAAATAATCGGAGGAAAGTGAAATTCAGGGCACGGGGATTCGAGCCGCAGACTTCTACACTATGTATAGTTCATTGCCTATCATTTTGACTAATTTCTCCGCCTAATGCAGAAGAGAAACTGTCATATATTTTGTGTGTATTAATTTTTTAATATTATATTTGTAGAAATATTTTTAGTTTATAAAATGTAAAACTTAGACTAACATATTAAGCATATGCGTGTCGGACGAGCGAACAAAAATAATAGACGAATGTTCGTATATCGCGGCTTTTCCACACCAGCCTAAAAATGCTATTTCAAGTTAATATTAATATGAAAGCGTATTCACAAATGGCGAGCATCGTGGGAACGTGACCATTTGGATGGTCAGAGGATCAAATTAGGCCTAACCACGATATTATATCAACGACAATGATCGGATTATTTAGGACTTAATGGAATGCGATTATAACGCTAGGTGATCGTTATAAACACTCAGTTTTTGGTACAGAATTTGTGAAAAATGAAGCTCCTCTTTTTAGGAAGGTTGTTATAAAGTCGCGTGGTGGCAGGATGAGGAGCAGATTAACAATACAAAGCCTTTATCCGAAGCACATTGACTTATATTTTCGATAAAGACTTGGTTTCCCCGACCGATCGTAACATGGCGTTACTCTCGCCTCAATCGATCGGGACCTAAAAATACGATCTCGCCGTCGTCGGCACACGACTGAGCGCGCGCGTGATGGTCTTTTGCACAGCGCCGCAGTGGCGATCTACGTAACTAGTACAAAATGCCAATATGGCGACACACACGTGTACGACAAGCGAACGGAAATAAGAGACGAAAGATTGTTTATCGAGGTTTTCGGTACCAGTCAGCAAGGGCTACATCATGCTGATGTCACCATATACAGCCGGGCAACATAGTCCAGTGGTAAGAGCGTTTCTTTATCATTCAGACGCTGTCAGTACAAATCCCGACCAAGCTTAATTAAACAAAAATGTTTAATCAAATCAAAGCTTATCAATAATTAAATACACACATACAATTATATATAAAATTATACGCATCAATTCATTTAGAAAAATTATCGGTAGACACGGGATTCGAACCTCGAGCGTTGCACCTTGGCTCCGTCCTATACACCGCGTTGTCCACACGACCATTCTCTGCCTGGACAGATAATTCATAATATGCATAAATCTTGAATATAAACTGGATTCAAACATGAAACTTTTCGTTTGAAAATCGTTAGCACTTTTACTGTTGTGACATTTCCGTTAGTCAAAGATAAGACGTGATAAATGGCCTTGTTTTAATGATTTCCATAAATCACTGTAACTTAATTCTGTATTACTGTTTATCTGGAAACTGTCTAGAAATGCAGGCCATTAAGAAAACTTGGAAAAGTCGCGACGACTCGCTGTTTTCCATCTTCAAAGTCATTAACCATGTTAATTGCTTTTTGAGACGTTTAATTTCTACTTCTCCGGGTCGTTAATGACTTAAATGGAGCGACAAATGAGATATTAAACGTTAAGATTGCAATCAATTAAAATAATATTCCATTCTTTTTGTAGAATCATTTTAAAATCTATTTCTTATATTAATTAAATAATCATCAGCCTGTATCCGTCCACTGTTGAACGTAAGCCTCTCGCAAGAGTCTCCATCCTCTTCAATCCTCCGCCTTCCGCATCCAGGTAACTCCCGCTATTCTTCTTGTCGGCCGTCCATCTTGCAGGGGATCGGTTAATGCTTCGTTCGCCAGTTTTTGGATGCCATTACAATACTTTTCTTCCCCATCGACCGTCGTCTCTTCAACAGATTTGTCCTGCCCATTGCCACTTTAATGTGCCTAATCGTTGGGTAGCATCCTTGTACTTGAGTTCTTCTGCGTATTTCCTCGTTTCGGATTCTATCTTTTAGCGACACTCCGAGCATGGATATTTCCATAGCACGCTGGGTGACCTTTATTTTATGAGTAAGACTTGCTGTCACATTCCACGCCATAAGTTAATACAGGGAGGATGCATTGGTTAAACGCCTTAGTTTTAAGACATTGTGGAATTTTCGCTTTGAAAATATACTTTACTTTTTTCAAATGCTGTCTAGATTACAAATGTACAATATGATTGATGAACTACGCCGTTTGCAAAAATTATAACATCTTCTGACAGGTGATTATTTTTTCCCCACCCTGACTTACGATCGTTATTGTTTATCAAACGAATTGCTCTTCTTTTAATTTAGTCACTTAAATTTAGATGGTATTTTGTGTCTCAACAGATAAGTGAATGCCGTATTCAAGGATAGGGTGGATTTGTCCTTTAAATAGAAGTACAAGAAGAGTCAACCGAGAGGGTACTTACTAAATAAATAGACTGTCGGTAACTAATAATAAAGCTTTTAAATAAATGTTGACTGATTGAATCTCCATTAAATACTAATAAACATACTCTGAATATATACTACAGACATCTATCGTTATATGATGTTAACAATAGTATAAATACATCAAGTTTCGCGTATCTGTCGTGTGAACAACACGGTGTATAGGACGAAGCCAAGGTGCAACGCTCGAGGTTCGAATCCCGCGTCTGTCGATATTTTTCTGAATGAAAATATTCGTAGAATTCGATGTAATATATGAGGGTATTTAATTATTGAGAATACATTCGATTTAGCGTGAAAAATTAATAAACCGATGAATATTGATTTCTTTACCCTGTTTTTGCATTGTATCAAGTTGAGTATGGGCTTTGTATATCAGACTGCAGTTTCGACTAACTCGTAGCCTTCCTCAATCCATCACTATCAAGAAAAAAATTCAAGGAAACACAACACAACAACAAAACTAATGCAGAGAGCTGAGCAACGTCGGGTACAATGCGTAAAATATATGGTTGTCACTTGAAGACCGCAGTTTCGCTTTCAATGACATTTCGAATATCTTAAAATATATGATAGGGATGGAATTGTATATGTTTATTTAATTATTGAAAAACAAGTTGTTTAACGTTGAAATACCTAAGTGATCTATATAGAACACCTAGTTTTTTAGATGAGATTGGCTTAAGACTTAATTGACTTAAAATAAAGGGTGATTTTTTAATAGCTATAGGAAATTTTTCCAAAAAAAGACACATAAAATTAAGAAAAATGCATAAAATCTTTATTTGAATCGATAGTACAGTCCATATAATCTAATGTTTGTAGATTATTTCATTCAAATGTTGACCGCGGCTGCGCCCCAAATGGTCCATCCGCTTAGTCCAATTTTGGCACACACTTTCCAACATTTCGGCCGGTATCTCACGAATAAATACTTCAATGCTGTCTTCCAATGCGTCAATCGAAGCAGGCTTGTCAGTGTAGATATGAGCCTTAACATAGCCCCACAAAAAATAAGTCCACCGCTCTAAGTTGAGTCGCGCCTCTCCTGATGGGGAAAGGCAAAAACATTCAGCACGTCTGGTGATCCGTGGTTCTGCAGCTCCTTCAAAGAAGGTTACTGGAGTAAAGATGGCGTATCTTCACGCCAAGGGCCTTCACCCAGATACATCGGCTGAAGACTTGCAGAGCTTCTTGGCAGCGACCGCTGCATTCAATCCTTCTTGGATGACCATCAGGAGGATTGTCAGTAGGCGGACGCTGTCAACTTCTTTCAAAGTTGGGGTCATCGCGACTTCGCTGGAGTCTCTCATGGGGTCTGAAGTGTGGCCTGAAAGGACCATTGTTTAACCCTGGATACGTGTAAGACGAAAGAATCGCATTGAACAGTGGTTGAAACCAACTTGAGTGAAGATATTGACATATTTAGTGTAATATTGCTTTAGATTCAGTGCTGGTGTTTATGGAGGCGAAATGTTACACGCTGGATTTTGTGACAATAATGCCGTGTTATTTGTGTATCAATCATGATAAACTTATGACAGGGTTTTTGTTGTTACAAGTCTAACTATTTATCTTGAGTCTCCTGACGCTAGTTCTGAGTGTGAGGTCAGTGATACTAAATGTGTCAATAAATTTACATCGCCACACTTATGTTACCTATTGTTTTTTTATTTAATTATATTTGTACTTCAGAAATGCACTGAGTTGATAAAATTTGTAATGTTTCTGCAAGGAAAAAAAAAAAGAAAATAAAATTGAAATAAAAAAAAAAGATAGAATCCGAAACGAGGAAATACGCAGAAGAACTCAAGTAGTGGATGCTACCCAACGAATAGGCACACTCAAGTGGCAATGGGCAGGACATATTTGTCGAAGAGACGACGGTCGATGGAGAAAAAAAGTGTTAGAATGGCGTCCAAGAACTGGCATACGAAGCGTTGGCCGACCCCCTACAAGTTGGACTGCCGACATAAGGAGAATAGTGGGAGTGACCTGGATGTGGAAGGCGGAGGATCGAAGAGGATGGAGACTCGTGCGGGAGGCTTACGTTTAACAGTGGACGGATACATGCTGATGATGGTGATGATGAATGCTCATGTTTTGGATAGATTATGTTTTAATAAAAAATAATAAGATTTTTTTTGGTCCGAAGTTTGCAGTGAATAATTTAGTAGTACATTAAACAAAAAGGCATTACTACTACGAGCCTAGAGGGGGGGGCTCAACGCTGTAGATTTATTACTAAATTAAAAAAGTTCCCAACAAAGAGATTTTATTATTTGTTTGCGGGCATTTTTGTTCGGCGCCCGTAAACCCAACAGATTGCTTAAGTTTTATACCCCGATATATAATATTTAAGTTGTTAAGTTAAAATTTAATGATGTACTCGGCCGGTGGATATAGCTCAGTGGTTAAAGCGTTTGCTTACCAAACCGAAGGTCGTGAGTTCGATCCCCTACGGAGATTATTAATCGATTTTTGAGCTCTTGGATACCTCAGGTGGTGTGAATTTGATCCCTCACCCGTAAAATGACAGTCATAGCATATTACTTCAAATTGGTGGTAGACGAAAGTCATGAAGAACCACCCAATCATAGTGAACTTCATTTAATAATAAGGATGATGTTGAATCTCAGGCTGTAGTCTATGGCGTTGGCGGATCATAATGATTGAAATTCTTATAAATATAAAGTTATTCCATAAATCAGTATCAATTCTACTTTGGTACGTGAACGTTTTCTTAATACGTTGTGCTCCGACGTCACCATTCAGCCGACGTCGTCATTTTTGTACCGAGTAATCGGTTCCGGAACATTTTTAAAAAACAAAGTGATAATTACTAAAATATACATAGTAAATTTCTCTAATTATAAGGATGATGCATGAATATCGGGATTTAGTCTAAGCCGTCGGCGGATAGACACTCCATCCATGTGCAGCACTTATTCGTATGCAAAAATGATAAGCTTCATACGATCCTCAGATGAAAAACTTCAGAATCTCTATTATCATATGTCGGAGTTCTCCTGTATGTGTTTACATAAATAAAAAGTCTAAGTACGAGAGGTTACATGTTCGAACTATCGCCTGATGAATCAATTTGGTATGTCGACGTCCCAAAACAGATTCCACCGCCGATTTGGGTTGTTTCCAAACTATGGTGGATATGCACGTGAAAGTTTGCGGATTAGCTAGGTTAGAATTGGGGCAATCATGTAGGTTGATTGTGAGTGAGGGTTAGGGGTGTATATTGACCGAGGGTGAGGTTTGAGGATCCGGGAAGCGAGCAGGTGGCTGGGAGGACCCTAATTAGACACGCGGACAACGCTTTAAGAGGCGTTGGAAAATTAATTTGCGGAAATATAAACAATTTTCGCACATTTCCGCATTTCATAATTTCAAATTTGTAAAATGGCAAACACGTCGTTCACTGTGAACCTCATGGCGTGTTCAGGTTAAAAATTTGGTGCAGATTCTAGTGATGCAGAGGTTTTTTATTGACATCAGCATGATATAGCCCTTGCTGACTGGTACCGAAAATCTCGATACACAATCTTTAGTCTCTTATTTCTGTTCGCTTGTCAGACATGTGCGTCGCCATATTGGCATTTTGGACAAATCCGGTCACGGGTGCGACGTTAGTTGTATAGACCACCACTTGCCGCTGGGCGACAGCCTCAGCGTCGATGAGCGCGCGGAGCCAGTTGTGTGCCGCCGAGAGCATATTGTATTGTGGCTCGGCCTAATGCTGTGACTAGGTCGGGCCATAAGTTTGTAAATAACTTCTTAGGTTCTCACGGCCTGAATTGATATTGTGGCTTTTGGGTTTAAGCCGTGTGTGGCGAATTTCTTCTATCCGAAATTTAGACCTCCATTGCAGGGGTCTTCTTCAGGGTTGATGACTTTGATGGCAATATAATACAAAGTCAGGTTTGTAAAGTTTATCGTAAATATATGTCAATGTGCTTCAGAAAAAGTCCGTGTTATTAATCTGCTCCTAATCCTGCCACCACGCGACGGAGTAACACCTATGAAAGATAGGAGGATGTTGATATAATTTTTCATAGCGGTATCTTCAGCATTCTTAACGATTTGGTACTTTTTTTAAAATTTCCACTTATGGTCACTTCTATTAATTTTTATTTTGAGCTCCTTTGGGGATCGAATCGATGACCACTCACATGTTAGTCGACAGTTTTAACATCTCTGCAATAGCCTTTTGTTTTTTACCACAACTGTTACATATTTAGAGCATATGGACACCAAAAATTGGCGTTTTTTACTTAGATCAGATTGTATATACCTTGTCCTACATCACCTATAACCCGGAGATTCACATGACGACTTAGATGGTTCCCGGGAGCCTTCAAGACAAGAGCTCGCAAGCTCGTAGACTTTGACTGTAATAGCAGAGAAAGATTAAATTGATATTTTTTTGGCCTTACCGGCTGGCTTAATCCTACCGGGGGCATGTATTGAGCGGTGTCCGACCTATCGTTCACAGAATATTCGATCAGCGACTCATCGATAATGACGTGGGAATCACCGGACGTCTGGTGCACGGGACATTTTGCGCACGGGACAACTGGTGCACTGGGTGTCTCGCTTACGTAACCTTACCTAACCTATCCTAAGGATTTGTCCAGTGATCGTAGATTCCAGAGATCCACATGTCTCGTTAACGAAATAACTTACGTTAGGTTAGCGAGACATCAAGCGCACCAGTTGTCCCGTGTGCCAAATGTTTCGTGCACCAGACGTCCTGTGAATGAAATGCGGCGAAACCGTATAGAGCTTTGGTTATATTAAATATTTAAAAAAAAATCAAGCTTGATCGGGTTTTGAACCGACAGCGTCTGAATGCCGAGCAAACGTTTTTGTACCACTGGACTATACCGAACGGCATATATATTGTATATATACTATATAAGCCTTAGCCTTTTGTATATAATGTAACAATAATATAATATGACTATATACGTTATCTGGTACATAATTACTTAATGGGTTAAAATTGGGTATAAAGCGGATTAAGCACATAAATTATCGGCCCGTACAAATATTGTACTAATCCGGGTGCCATTAAATTTAAATAATTGATATATTTATGTTTGCAATGGGGATAAAGTAATGTACATTTCTTGCCACACAAACGAGTCACACATGAGAACAATGAATATATATTTTTGATGATTTTTTATTTTTATAGATAATTGATCTAAATATCAATTTAATTAGTAATTAAATACACACATACAATTCTACGTCACACTCTACGCATCAGTTTGTTCTGAAAAAATATCGGCAGACGCGGGATTCGAACCTCGAGCGTTGCACCTTGACATAGTCTTATACATCGCGTTGTCCACACGGCCTGGACAGATATGCGAAACTTGATGTATTTGGGTGTTAACATCATAGAACGATTGATGTCTCTGTAGTATATATTCAGAGTATGTATATTAAAATGTTTTATGATTCAATCAGTCAACATTTATTCACAAGCTTTATTATTAGTCTACTGATTTAGTACCATTTGGGTCTCGAATACTGATAATCGTTTTTTTTTATGAAACAACACATTGACATCCCCCGTCATAAAAATGACGTTATTCAATCGCGTGGTGGCAAGATGAGGAGCAGATTAACAACACAAATACTTTTTTTGAAGCACATTGACATTTATACTTTGATAACTTTACAAACTTCTGGCCCGGACCTAGTCACAGCATTCAGGCTAGGCCAACCTCAATCGGACACTCGTCACGGACGGGGAACAACTACTGACTAGCCCCGGGCGCCGCAGGGCGATTTATATAATCTGGATCTCTTCAAGAAACATATAAATATACACTTGCAATCTCTCCAACCCACACACAAACACGAACACAACACACGTTTCCCGCATGCAGCGTCCAGCCTCCCTGGCTGAGCGTCATAGAGTGCACTGGTCTTGACCGGTTGTGCTCTCCTGCATGCGCTTACATGAAAAAATTAAAAAAATATAACTAACGTCACACCCGTGACCGGACTTGTCAAAAATGCTAATATGGCGACACATACATGTACGGCAAGCGAACAGAAATAAGAGACGAAAAATTGTATATCGAGCGTTTGCGATTGGGTCAAGGTTGAGTCGTTTCCAGATACTCGACTTCGACTTAAACTTCGACTTCGAACTTCGAACTTCGACTTCGACTTCGACTAGTATTTACGAATACAGGATATTTATAATTATTTTATTTCTACCTACTACTTTAAAAGTTTGTCGATTACTGCAGTAGGTAACGTCCTTTATTGCAACAACAGTTCTGCCTTTTGTTCTCGCCATCCAACGGTTTACGATCGCTCTCTTTAATGCTGGTCCCGCTGTTTGCGAAATATAAAACAAAGAGTAAAAGATTACCAGGGAGGTGTCCGAAACCATTGTTTGCAGTTTATTTACGATTTGCATAATAACACACCGAAATAAGCGCCTGCGAAAATGCCGCCTTTGAGATACATTGTTTTTAAAATGTGAAAATACTCAACTCAATAGGTGAAAGCAATATTCACGGTGGATCGCGCTTAGTACATACAGTATAGGTAAAATAATACAATATATAAAATAAAGATCACCCAAAGTGCCATGGAAAGATCCATGAGAGGAGTGTCTCTAAAAGATACAATTCGAAACGAGGTGTTACGTACGTCTCACGCTGAAAACGACAGCTGTTGATAGTTATGTGTTATTTGTAAATGTGTTATTTGTAATGATATAGGAATTCGATGGTTTATTATACTTTGCATCCCACGAGTATTATCTTTCAATAAAGTTTGTGAGCCCCGACCAATCGGTCGGGGCTCACGGACTAGAAAGGATGTCATAAATATTAAATAAGCCAAAAAGTGTTCCTTTGTTGGCCAGCGTGAGATGCGTCTATTCTCGGGAAAATGTCATAAATATTAAATATTCAGAAAGTGTTCCTTTGTGTAGTAAAGCGTGCGAACGAGCCTGGGATACGTTTCAGTTTTAGCCATAAAAACATAAACCGATGTTATGGCTAGGATTACCTATCTCCAGGAACGATTCATAATAAAACCCTAAGAAAGGAATACAGACTCGTGCGAACGTGACTATTCTCACGGCCGCAAAAGTAGGTACCAGAAAATTAATGTATAAAAGCACCGACTTGAACGTTAAATAAATCAGTTTGTGAATCTTGCGTTTCATTTCTAAAATCCCACCCTCCTGAAGTACCGGCTGCCTGAAACCTGGAGAAATGAGGCTGTCCGCCCACTTCAGATTGATGGCGTAACTAGTTAAAATTATACAAGTAACTGGGAGAAGATGGTCTAGTGAAGAGCGGAAAACCGATACACGCCCGTAGAGCGGATCGTCAGCGGAACTGGAAGCTGTCGTCTACACGAGGATATGCGAAGAACAACTCAAGTAGTGGAGGCTACACAAAAATAGGCACACAAGTGACAATATGACATATCTGTTGAAGAGACGATGTTTGATGCGAAAGAAAAGTGTTGGAGTGGCGTCCGAGAATCGGTAAACATAATGTTGGCTGATCAAGATGTACTGACGACATCAGAAGAATAGTGGAAGTAAGCGGAGGGCAGATGTTTGAGAAGGATAGAGACTCATGTTGGAAGCCTACTTTCAACAGTGGACTTCTTCTTCTTAGTTTAAATCCGGTGGATTGGTTTGCAGCAAAAAAAATCTTGCATCTCGATCTCCACTCTTCTTGATCCTCTGCAATCCTCTATAGCTCAGCATAAGAGCTACAACTCATGTCCTCGAACACTTGCTGCAAATATTCCCGTCTAGGGAGCCCTCAGTCTGCAGTTTCTACCGTCAACCATCCCTTCCGCAATGTCGTGAAGAAGACCATCGTGGCGCATGATGTGACCGATCGCCTCTCTGAGATGGTTCTTACTAGGTGCGTATCTTCCTTGATTATGCTGAGAGCCTCATTGTCCGTGACGAGGTCTCTCCACGAAGTTCCGAGAATTCTTCTGTATGACCACATCTCAAAGGCCTCTTGCCTTTTTTTATCACTTTCAGATAAGCATCATGTCTCACAGCCGTACATCAAGATGCTCCAAACAAATGTTTTGGCAAGTTGCTTGCGGAGCTTTAAATAAACAGTGAACTGACACGGCTGATGATGATAATGTAAAGCTTAATTTATACAATGTACATCAAGTTTATGTCGTCCTGTTGACGAATAATAACTACTTAAACATGTGACATGTCACACAGCATGGATGATAGAGATTTACGGTGTGACAACGTTAGCCGTCAACAACTATACATAAATAGAACGCTCATTGTACTCGTAATTATAAAGGGATCACTCTCACACTGACCAAGCATTCTAGCAAACGTACTGAATTAAAACATTATATATTGAAACATTTCACTATTACATATATTCGCTTACAAACCAGAGCCGGCGGGGAAAGTATAGTGGTTAAAGCGTTTGCTTGCCAAACCGAAGGTCGTGAATTCGATCCCCGACGGAGATGTGCATCTCGAAAAGTTCTTTGTTTTGTGACCTGCTCCCCACCCATACAGCTCGCGTTCCGATGACGATCCCGGTGACATGGAGTCGCCTTTGATTAACGGGGATGTCATAATATACAAATTAACTTCGATATTTCCATTCAATGTTCAAAATATAAGTATTTCATATAAATATTTGCTGGCGGGTATATCTTAGTGGTTAAAACGTTTGCTTAGCAAACCAAAGGTCGTGGGCTCAATGCCCGTGAAAAAAAAGGCTTTTGAATCGATTTCTTAGCTCTAAAATACTCCCTCACTCGTAAAATGCCAGTCATAGCGTATTAATCGAAATTGGTGGTAGACGAAAGTCGTCCCGTAAAGACATCCATTCATAGAAAATTCCTGTAATAATATGAATGATGCGTGAACGTCGGGCTGTAGTCTATGACGTGAGCGGATCGACACTCCACATGCAGCGCCTATCCATAAGTAGAATGGTAAGCGTCATATAATTCACAGATTTAACTTCAGAATTACTATCACTATCAGTGGATATTCTCCTCTATACAACAAACAAAGTAATATGTACTAACATCCTCCTCTTTCTCTCTCAAAAAGGTGTTATTCCGTCGCGTGAGGGCACGATGAGGAGCAGGTCAGCAAAACAAACTTTTTCAGAAGTACATTGACTTATATTCATGATAAAACTTTACAAATTATTGGCTCGACCTAGTCGCAGCATTAGGTCGAGCCACAATACAATATGCTCTCGCGAACGGGCGGGGCGGCGACTGATCTCCGCGCTCGGTATGGGCTCTCGCCTGCGCCACGAGCGGCGTTGTATATAACTAGTCTAAAATGACAATATGGTGGATACATTCATGTACGTCAAGCGACCAGAAATAAGAGATGCAAGATTGTATATCGAGGTTTTCGGTACCAGTCAGCAAGGGCTACATCATGCTTATGTCAATACAATATTGTCGCCATAACAAGCGTCAATCGAGCATCAGGCTAATCAATGCGTTTTTGTACATTTCTTAGCATTGTAAAGTTTGAATAAAAAGAGTATTTTTTTATCAAAATTGGTCCAGCCGTTTGAGAGTCGTTTAATGTCATACACACGTAAAGAAGAATTATATAAACAAATATATGTAGGCCAAACCTTATGGCCAGAAAGGCGGAACGTATTCTGAAGGCATATATTCGGTTTATTATTCGGAATATATTCGGTTTATATTCGGTTTATATTCCATAAAGGGTAAAGCACACGCTTGCCTTAAGTGTTATCTCTAAGATATATTCAGTAATTTCATCGGATAATATTCTAAATGTAAACAATTGTTATTTTGTGAAATAACAGATACACATAATATCAGTATATTTATAGGATTATTCTGAAGTACTTTGGAGTAATAATATGCTATAATTGCTTTGAAAATGTTAAAAAAATATATGTGACGTATTAAAATAATAAATATTTTTATGGTGATAGCAATTCTGAAGTCTCATCTGTGGAATTCTACGACGCTTACCATGTTGCATATGGCTAAACGCTGCATGTGGAGTGTTGATCCGCCAACGTCATAGACCACAGTTCTAGATTCACGCATCATTATTTATTATTACAGGAATTTACTATGAATGGGTGGTCTTCACGGAACGACTTTCGTCTGCCGCGATTTTACTTAATAGGCTTTGACTGTCATTTTGTCCATACGTTCCAAATATGGAGCGGATATGGTAAAAAAAAAGTTGTTTTAGGTTAGGTTAGGTTAGCTTTTGCGATTGAGACAAATACGATGCTGATCGTAAAAAATAATAATTTAGAAACGAGTCTAAAATTCATAGTACATAAAGATTAGCAATTGCTTCAGTAATAGAGCTTGCTTTAAAAACTAAGACAGTTTCTGGATGCTTCCATAACGAGCTACACAGTAATTAAAAGTTAAGTCCTCCAACGGACCGTTATCAAGTAAAACCAAACTCCACTTAGTGAGGGAACGGAACCCAGAGACTAGCAACTTTGACAATTAACGTTGAGCGATTTCTCACTCATCAAAGATACGAGTGGTTAGATGGTTTGATTAATTGAGATGAAAGCTGAATCTTAAAGAAACGATTATTTTTTTTAATTTAAGAAAGTTCACGCAGGAGAACATAAAACCACGTTTTGTTACATTGTATATTAATGTCATCCAACAATAAATATTGTCAAGTAAATAAATACTTTCTAATTTTTTTATGCTAACTTATGCAGGACTAGACTATACCTGCTTCACACCCGCATCACACCGGCGGACAGTTAAATCTCCTCGATGATGCGTTCATTCATATTATGATCGGTTAGCAACTGATCATAATCCAGTCCAGTGGGAGTCCCGCCTGATTAATTGTGTCCACTGCACAGAAGTGCTGAAAATAAAGAAACCGTGAATGAAATTAGAATCGCATTCACGGGTTGCAAAGAGAAAGATGGAGTTGAAAACACATACAAGAGAATATCGACAAATGGTGATAATGATGCTGTTATTTCATCTGTGAATTCTATGACGCTTGCCATCCTACATATGGCTAAGCAGTGCGAGTGAAGTGTTGATGCGCCAATATCATAGACTACAGTTCGACATTCGCGCATTATCTAATTATTAGATGGGTTCAATACGTGTTCACGGGAGAATTTTTTCGTATGCCACAAATTTTGTTTAATATGACCGTGAATTTTTCGGGTGAGGGATTAGATTCACATCAACCGGTGGTATTTACATAGCTTGTATAAATATATAATTTTTATGTTAGTAAAAATAGTTTAAGGTGTTTTACATATTTTTTAGTACCGTAAAATTTGGCGCCCCTCTAGCAGGAGCCGCCCTTGGGCTGATGCTCCGAATGTAAAAAATCTCGCAGATAATAAATTCAATTTGTCGGCAGTTAATTTCAAACAGCGGGATGAAGTTATGAATATTATTATGAGTTGACCCCTGGCAGGGCCGGAGCAGAATTAGGGTCTGTTCAGGCGGAGAAATTGAGTGAGGCGCCAAAAATGTGAAGTAGCGCCACTGATGATATGCAAGTATTATTCATCATCATCATCATCAACAGCCTGTGTCCGTCCATGTAGAAAGTATATCTCCCGCATGAGTCTTCATCCTCTTCGATACTCTCACTATTCTAATGATGTCGTCAGTCCATCTTGCTGGAGGTTAACCAATACTCAGTTTGCCAGTTTTTGGACGCCACGAGTATCATTACAAAATCAATCCCTTAAAGATTTTCTAAGCTAATAGTTAAATGATGTTTTATATAATATTTAGTGTAATACAGCAGTAATTTTTTGAAGTACCTATTGTGGATGTAATAGGGAACCATATATGTTTCCTTGTTAATCAAAAGACGACTCCATGTCGCTGGGATCGTCATCGGAACGCTCGGATTGATGGATGTGAAGCAGGTCACCAAGCAAAGAACTCGTCTAGAAGTTAACATTTATTTTATATAAGTCTGACAAACTTCAATATTCTGGCCTGGGCCACAAACAATGAATGACGCGTACCTAACGGGACCCGGGCAGAAAATTACTCGGCAGTAGTGATTGTCATTGCGCTGAAAACCCCCAGTGTCCACTATACGTGACCTATTAAGAAATATTTTTACTTAGATTTTTTTTATGTAAGCACATACAGGAGAATACCGACATATGGTGACAGTAATTCTAAAGTCTCATCTGTGGAATTCTACGATGCTTACCGTGGTGCATATGGCTAAGCGCTGCATGTGAAATGTTGATCCGCCAACATCATAGACTACAGTCCGAGATTTACGGATCCTCTTTTATTATTACAGGACTTTACTATGAATGGGTGGTCTTCACGGGACGACTTTCGTCTACCACCAATTTTAACTAATAGGCTATGACTAACATTTTACGGATGATGGATCACATTTACACCAACCGGGGGTATTTTACAGCTCAGAAATCGATTAAAAACCCCTTTTTTTTTATCTCCGTCGGGGATCAAACCCACAATGTTTGCCTTACAAAGCAAACGCTTTGACAATTGAGCTATACCCGCCAGCCTTTTTGACGGTGTGTGTTAATTATATTTTTAAAGGACATCGTGAGATTAATCGGACGCACTCTAGGACTATACATTTTAAGGTTGAAAGCTGCAGAATGATAAAAAATATAAAATAATGGGCTGCCCTAAAAGTAATGCCCCAGGGCACCACAAATCCTAAATCTGTCTCTGATCTCTGGCTTACAAATGCGAAAATCTCGCACAAAGAATTATGTTTCTGGAGCACTTTTTTAGATTTTGTCGTTTTTTAATGAATTTTAAATTTAATTATTAACTAGCGAGTTGTATTTTTAATTTTTTAATTTTTTTGTTTGAACCGTTCATAATACAATTGTATTAAAAATGCTTTAATTTATAAAACCAGATGAAATCATTGGCTTGATTATGTTACCTAATTGATATAATATATTTAATTTAAAATTCTGAATTAAATATATTTTGCTTGAGTATCTATATCAGTTACGCTACACAATCAAGCCAATTACGTAATACTTAACCAGTGTAACATAAGTTGTTCGTCAGTAACACAGGTAAAATGACTGATTGTAAACTTCGCGTCGGACCTACAAAAGGTTGTTTCTCATCCATTCAATCAGACAGACTGTCGGAAAGTAATAATGTAAAAATACTGTGAATGAATGTAGACTGATTGAATAATAAAAAATAAAAATATACATACATACTTTGAATATATACTACAGCGACATCTATAATACGATGATAACAATGACATAAATACAAGTTCCAACGCGAGTCAGCTCAGGCAAAGAAATAGCCACGGTGGCTGAGCGGTATGAATACCTGGGCAAATGCTTGGTTCCAAGGTCCGCAGTTTGCAACCCGCTTCTGCCGATATTTTTTCTGAATGAATTGACTCGTTTAATGAATTTTTTGTTTAGTATATGTATATTTAATTACTAATAACATAAGTGTTTAATTGCCAAAAATGGTACTCAAAGAATTTTCATCGCCGAGATAGTTATCGGATCGCGTGGTGGATGTATGGGGAGCAGATTAACAACACACAGACTTTTTCCGAAGCACATTGACAAACATTTTCGATACAGACTTGGTTTCTCCGATCGATCGTAGCATGGCGTTACTTTCGCCTCGATCGATCGGGACTTAACTCACGACTGAGCGCGCTCGTGATGGGGTGTCGCCCAGCGCCGCAAGTGGCGATCTACGTAACTAGTCCTCCTAACGACATTACAAAATAACGACACATACACGTACGACAAGCGAATAGAAATAAGAGCCGAAAGATTGTATATCGAGACCATTGATACAAATAAATAATTATACATTTTTATAATTTTATTTTTGTTGTTGCTGGGTTGAAAAGATTGGCCGGAGGAGGAAGTCCGAAATTCCGTTTCTAGAGGGCACCGCGTGGAGGTTCTTTTCATGCTCTCCATGCAGACCGCCTCACACCTAAGATCCTGCTCCGTGTGCCCAACAGGCTGCACATCTCAAGACTTATGCTGGGCAACACACGGGCTATCAATGTTGCCAGATACTGGGAAAAAATAATTTGACGTCGCTGACACGAAGAAGAAGAAGTTGATTTAATTTAATATTTAATAATATTACGGAGAAATAAAAAAAATGTAAACTTACTGTTTATTATATTTTATATGTATACATATTGTCATTCTTCTTCGTAGTATTAATCCGGTGGATTGGTTTGCAGCAACAGAATCTTGCATCTCGTTCTCCATTCCTCTCAGTCCTCCGCAACCCTTTTCAGCTCAGCATAAGCGCTACAATTCATGTCCTCGAATGCTTGCTGCAAATACTCCCGTCTAGGGCGCCCTCTACAGTTTCTACCCTCAACCATCCCCTCCACAATATTGTCATTATTGAAGTCGAATTGTAGTAAAAACATATTAACATCCTCCTTTCTTTAAAAGGTTGTTATTCAGTCGCGTGGTGGCAGGATGACGAGCAGATTAATAACACACAGACTTTTTCAGAAGCACATATATATTCACGATAAAGACTTGGTTTCCCCGATCGATCGTAACATGATGTTACATTCGCTTCAATCGGTCGGGACTTAACAACGCAATGGGCTGTCACACAGTGACAAAAGTGGCGATCTACGTAACAAGTCTAAAATGCCAATATGGCGACACATACATGTACGACAAGCGAACAGAAATAAGAGACGAAATATTGTTAATCGAGGTTTTCGGTACCAGTCAGTAAGGGCTATATCATGCTGATGTCATCACAATATCATAGTAAAGCAAGGGTTAAGAAAGCTTCGGTAATCTTTTCAAATTTTAGTTCATTCCCAATTTTATTTATTTATTTACAAAATCGAAATTCCATTTTTTTTAACAGATATTTAGAAAAATAATTATACATAACTATACAATAAATAGAGAAGAAAATAAAAAATAAAAATAACACAAAAGAATAAGATGACACGTGTCAAAGATCACAGAGATCAAGGAGAACAATACCATCGACAAAAGAGGAAAAGGATGTAAGAAAAGGATCCAGGTATGCTGGTAGGCCATTTAGGAGCGACATTGCCGTTGAACCAAATTGCGTGCTTGAAGCTCCACAAGCCTCGACTGGGATCAAAAACAATGGATGGCTACGAGCACGGGTGTACCTATCTGGAACAAAGAAGTTTGTTTCACTTTGGTGATCTAACGAGAACCGCGCTTACATTTTGCTATTGTCGTTGCTCTGTGGGCTTATTCTCTAGGAATAATCAAATTCAACGTGGCGCATTAAGGGATGAAAACATTATATTAATGCTCTAACGATAATCGCGAATTTCAGAGCGGAAAACGGAAATGCGCCAATTTCTAATTAAATCGTCAGAAAAATGAATTATAAAACACAATGTGGAATAATTAAAGCTCGGCGGAGCTTCAAATTGAATTATTCTGAATTATGGAGTGAATTTCACGGGACGGATATCATCAATTCATTTCTACCTGAAAACAAACTGAAACATTGAAAAATTAATGATATTACTCCGAAATATTATTTTAATCCGTCGATCTTAACTGTAAATTCCAATTTTCAGCTAAACGCAATAGCTTCATATTAAATTGTCTTTAAAAATCACCTCCATTCAGTTAATTTCTTCGTAGTATCAATCCGGTGGATTGGTTTACAGCAACAAAATCTTGCATTTCGATCTCCGCTCCTCTCAATTCTCTGCAGTCCTCGTCAGCTCAGCATAAGAGCTACAACTCATGTCCTCGAACACTTGCTGCAAATATTCCCGTCTAGGGAGCCCTCAGTCTGCAGTTTCTACCGTCAACCATCCCTTCCACAATGTCGTCAAGAAGACCATCGTGGCGCATGATGTGACCGATCGCCTCTCTGAGATGGTTTTTACTAGGGGCGTATCTTCCTTGATTATGCTGAGAACCTCATTGTTCGTGACGTGGTAACTCCAGGAAATTCCGAGAATTCTTCTGTATGACCACATCAAAAAAAAAAGGCCTCTTTTTGTCATTTTTTTATCACTTTAAGATAAGCACTATATCTCACAGCCGTACATCAAGATGCTTCAAACAAATGTTTTGGCAATTTGCTTGCGGAGCTTTAAAGTCATATTTTTTGACTCGAGAATGGTTGTTTTTTTTTATTGAAAGCTAGCCTTGCTTGATGTATACGACTGTTGACTTCTCTTTTTGTTTTACCATCCCAGGTGATCGTACTTCCAAGGTATACTAACTCTCTTGCATCTTTTAGGGGTATTCAGTTTTATGAAACAGATAATTTGTATTTTTTAACATAAATCACACTAAGCTATGTAACATCTTCTACTCTAAAAAGGTAGTGATATCAGCTTGATATAGCTCCTTAAGGCCGATGCCGTAAAGCCTCCATAAGCGATCTTTTGTCTATTATTTTGGTTCGCTTGCGTGACATCTACATCGAATGTTAAGCGGTGTTTGCATACGCCAAAATAATTGTTATGACAGTTGGCCTATTGCCGGTTGGTAAGACTGTCATATTGGCAGTTGGTACCGTGGAGATGAGAGATCGTGCCGTGGGCTGGCAGTTGAAGTTTGACTCGCGCCTGTCACAGTGCGCGCGTCCTGTGCGTTCGCTGTGGCGGGCGACGTTTGTGACAATAAACAAATAATATGTGAAACAAGTGTTTATATTGTAAACCTGATCCTGCATCCTTCATCCAGTTAATCGATGTCCATAAATGGAAGAGGAGGATATCAGTAGTTATTCAGTTGCGTGGTGGCAGGTTGAGGAGCAGATTAACAACGTAAAGACTTTTTCTGAAGCACATTGACATATATATTTCGATAACTTTACAAACTTCTGGCTCGACCAAGTCACAACATTAGGCTGAGCCACAATACAATATGCTCTCGCCGACGGGCGGGACACAACTGGCTCCGCGCTCGGGACGGGCTCTCGCCCGCACCACAAGCGGCGGTGCTTATAACTAACACACCCGTGAGCGGACTTGTCCAAAAATACCAATATGGCGACACATAAATGCATGACAAGCGAACAGAAATATGAAACGAAAGGTTGTATATCGAGGATTTCGGTACCAGTCAGCAAGGTCTCTATCATGCTGATGTCACTATAGATAAATTTTCTTCAAGCTCTTCGGATCGCACCATTCTGGAAAACTTTCGGGATATATTCATATAATGTTAAAAGCAATTAAATATACATATACTATACATAAAAATCCTTAAACGAGTCAATTCATTCAGAAAAAATATCGGCGGGAGCGGGATGCGAACCGCGGACCTTTGGAACCAACCATTTTTGCCCAGGTAATTATACCGCTCGGCCACCAGCCGATGGCCGAGCGGTATAATTACCTGGGCAAAAATGGTTGGTTCCAAAGGTCCGCGGTTCGCATCCTGCTCCCGCCGATATTTTTTCTGACTCGTTTAAGGATTTTTATGTATAGTATATGTATATTTAATTGCTTTTAATATTGTAATATAGTCAATGATCTATAGAAGTGGACTAGAATATTGAAATAATAAAATAATATTCTAATAAATAATTAAAAATATCCATATCATATAATGTATTCGGCGGAGCAACTAGAGGCAGATGCATGAGAGGCGGTGATGATAGGGAAAAATTAACAAAATAAACCTTTAATTAATAACTAATTTTCCTTTTTTCAAATTATAAAAAAATTAAACTCAATCTTTAAGTATATGTGTTAGTCAGGCTTTAAAAGAAATAGAGCAGTATCACTCGATAGGTTTGGCTGGAAATTTAAAAAATAAAACTCTAACGGAACGTAGCTTATAAACGGGCTTTAAGTTCATTATTTCAGGAGCTAACGAATAGCCGGTCGTTAGTCGTTACCCCGTTACGGAGCGTCGTTATATCAGCGTTACCGCCTCGAACGACAAACAGTGAATTCGTGGAAAATTGTAGAGTTATTAAAAAAAATATTTAAGTTTCAAATATGTTTTTACCTTGTTACATAGAGTCAATTACGAATACACTGTTTATTCACTTGCTGGAATACCACGATTTTTTCCTGCAACGAAATATTTATCAGTTGCCAACGTGTATAAACATCTTTCTGGATAGATGCTATTTATACCTCAATTAAATGGCGGAGATTTGTGGTGACCATATCGTCCCCATTTATTTTACATCTGTGAATATTTGCATCTCAGCCAATGCACCCGAATAATGGGTTTCAAATGCAGATGTATGCAAAGAATACTGGGGGTACGATAGTTTAACTTTATGAGGAATTCGTTATTATCCTGTCGATCGTATTATCCTGGTATTTATACATAGAAGTAGTAAATAGTACTCAGCTTATCTGCGTGAGGCAGAGCTGACATGTGATGAGAAAAAGGCTATGGCAGCTGACAGAGCTTTGTGGTGGCAGTTTATGAATATGATATGCTTCGTTTAGAGGAGAGGACGTAGATGAGCTAAGGTTAGGCTAAGTAGATTTATGAGGTATCTGGAATAAATATTTATTAGAATATTATTTTATTTGTTTAATATGCTTATCTACTTTTATAGATCATTGACTATATTACAATAATATTAGTAATTAAATATACACATGCTATACATCAAACTCTTTATACGCATCAATTCATTCAGAAAAATATCGGCAGAATTTAGTCAATGATCTATAAAAGTAGATTAGCATATTGAAAAAATAAAATAATATTTTAATAAATATTTAATAGATATAATAATGTCACCTTGAGAGACAATATCAAGAAGGTAAAGTTGTTCATCAGTAACACAGGTAAATGACTGGTTGTAAGTCCGCGTAGGACTTACAAGAAGTTATTTCTCATCCATTCAATCTATAGTTAGGTTCGAGACCCGAGTGGTGCTTCCTAAAATAAATAGACTGTCGGAAAGTAATAATATTTAAAAAATCCTGTGAATAAATGTTGACTGATTAAATAATAAAGAATAATAATATGCATACTCTGAATATATACTATAGAGACATCTATCGTCATACGATGATAACAATGGTATAAATCCATGTTCTAATGCGTGTTAGCTCAGGCAAAAAATAGCCGAGGTGGCTAAGCGGTATATAAAGACCTGGGAAAAGGTTGGTTCCAAGACCCGCGGTTCGCATCCCGCTTCTGCCGATATTTTTCTGAATGAATTGATGCGTATAAAGAATTTGATGTACAGTATGTGTATATTTAATTACTAATATGAGGTCTCAATACATTGTTTTTATGTTAGGTTAGGTTATGTTAGTTTAGGGTAAAGGTTAGGTTAGGTCAAGTTTAATAATGTCATGTTAGGCTGAGTAGCTTTTTCAGATATCACTAAATCGTACTAAGGTTATGTTAAGTTAGACTATTTCATATTTGCTGAAATATTGTTTTTGAAGTTTTGTTCTACTGAGCGAACTGTATTGGTCAATGAACTGGCACTGAGTAGAATTCACTGGACCGGAAATGGACTGAAAATCCCTGAAATTCAGGAACTCCCTTCTCTTAGGTACCGCCGCTGTTTACAGTAAATAAGGCAAACTGATGCGTTTCAGTTGACATAGAAACTCATCCGACCACGTCATACTGCTGAGAAATCATCATGGAAACTTGAATTTAAAATATAAAATAAATATTGTTCAGTGGGCGAGTTTGTCGGTTGTAAGTGGGTGCAGGAGGTTTAAGTTTCTTAAGTTTCGAAGAGCAGCAACCGTGGTAATAACGGTAGAAAAGACACTTGACAGTGCACTTTATGACGCTCAGTCAGGGAGGCTGGACGCTGCATGCGGGAAACGTGTGTTGTGTACGTGTTTGTGTGAAGGTTGGGGAGATTGCAAGTGTATATTTATATGTTTCTTGAAGAGATTCAGATTGTAGGAAGGAGGAAGCACGGACGCTGGAAGAGCATTCCAAAGCTTACCGATGGCATTAAGGAAGGAACTTTGGAAACTGCCAGTTCTTGACCGACACACATTAACCGTGTATGGATATTCGGCATGTGTAAGACGAGTCTTTCGGTCATGCGTGGGTGCAAGAAGAATTAGTTTTTAAGTTCCGAAGAGCAGCGACCGTGGTAATAACGGTTTAAAAGTGAACCAATCTTACGCGTGTGTTCCGTTGATCGCAGATTAGACGTAAGAGTGCAATTGCTTACCAAAAAAATTGCTTTTGAACCAAGTCAATTAAATCTAGAAGGTATTTTGGGGCTCCAACTCAAAGGTAGCTGCCGTATTCAAGACAGCGATACCAGATAGCAAATGCATCATGCTTGGATCGAACTTCTGATCAACGCGAACGAAAGGCCCTGAAAATATAAAATTTTGTAATTAATATGCATTGGAGAGCCACAAATTGAGTTTTTAAATGAAAATAAGTAAGATTTTTTTTATTTTTCTTATGTAAGCACATACTGATAGATGGTGTAGTGATTCTGAAGTCTCATCTGTGGAATTCTATGACGCTTACCATGCTACATATGGCTAAGCGCTGCATGAGGAGTGTTATCATATTGTAATATCATATTGTTAATGCGATTGTCGTTAGATTACCGAAGTCAAACAACATTGGGCGCGACCAAAACATGGATGGCTTGTTGAACACCGGTTGTTGTTTTTAATTTTTTATGTAAGCACATACAGGAGAATACCGATAGATGGTGATAGTGATTCTGAAGCTTTTTGTGTATTCTATGACGCATAACATTTTACACATGGGTAAGCGCTGAGTGTCGATTCCCCAATGTCATAGACCCGACATTCATCATCCATATTCATAAAGGAATTCATTATGAATGGGTGGTCTTTTCGGGATGACTTTCGTCTACCACCAATTTCGATTAACTGGCATTTTACGGGTGATGTAAGGTTATGTAAAATCACATACAGGAGAAAACTCTCAGTCACTATCACCATCTGTCGGTATTCTCCTGTATGTACTTACATAAAAAAATAAAAAATATGCGTGTTCGAGGAGTGAACAAAAAAAAAAGGGACGAAATATCGTATATCGAGGATTTTAGGCACCAGCTTGCAAGGTCTATATAAAGATGATGTCAAATATAAATAACATCATTTATTAATTTATTTTATATTGTTTATTCGTATAACGTAATCGTAATACAAACAAGTTGTTAAATCAATTACGTGAGTGTTCACTTTGTAGTGACATTACTTCTAGACGTTCGCTTGAATTCTAATTACCACCGGAAGTTGGTTTTCGGTGTAATAACCGCCTTTGATTTATGAAAACTACTTCCGGTCTCGAAACTTTGTGTTTCAGCGAAAATTGTAATTCGAAACAGGCGAATCAAACTTTACAGTTAGACTTTGCGGTAGACTGTTGTACAACACGTTCAGCAGAAAGGCAGAAATGGAGCTTTATAGTTGTATATAAGTTTTGATCAGCATGATATAGCCCTTGCTGACTGGTACCGAAAATCTCGATATACAATCTTTCGTCTTTTATTTATGTTCGCTTATCGTACATGAATGTGTCCGCCATATTGTCATTTGGGACTAGTTATATAGACAGCCGCTAGTAGCGCTGGGCGAGAGCTATCACGAGTGCGAGCAGTCGTGCCCCGCCCTTTGGCGGTAGCGTATTGTATTGTGGCTCGGCTTATTGCTGCGACTAGGTCGAGCCCTAAATTTGTAAAGTTTTATCGTAAATATATGTCAATGTGCTCCTGAATAAGTATTTTTTTGCTGACCTGCTCCTCATCATGCCCTCACGTGACTGGATAACAACCTTTTGAAAGAGAGGAGGATTCTAGTATGTTTTTACGCAAAAATAACATGACTTAAGTAACTCAGCCATTCTCTTCAGTAGTCCAACAAATGGCGTATTACAGACGTCTCTATTTTCAAGATTAAACGATCATTTGTGTCGCTTTGAAAGGAAGAGGGTTCGAAGTGTCCTGGAAAAGGGGGTTCTCTGAAAAAAAAGGGTCCTGAAGGTCCTCGAGGGGTCTCGGATCAATTGCGATCGAACCCTTTCGAAAAAGTGCAAATAAGTAATAAAACACAAAAAAGGTCAATAATGTTTATTTTGTTTGAGCTGTACTGAATGTGGGAAAACAGTTTTTAAAAGGGTTATATATTAAGTAGTTCTTCAGAAAGAAGAACCATTCGTCTTATATATAATGCCACACTTATGTCTAATCTCCAGTCCTTGTAACACAGACGTAAGATTTTTCATTTTTATGTAAACACATACAGGATAATACCGACAGATGGTAATAGTAATTCTGTGGAATTCTATGACCCCTACCATGTTGCATATGACAAGTGGAGTGTTGATCCGCCAACGTCATCGACTGCAGCCCGAGATTCACGCATCATCTTTATTATTACAGGAATTAACTATGAATGGGTGGTCTTCACGGCACGACTTTCGTCTACCGACAATTCTAATTAATAGGCTATGACTGGCATTTTACAATCAAATTCACACCAACCGGGGGCTCTTTGAGAGCTCAGAAATCGTTTTTTTTTTTTTAATCTTCGTGGGGGATCGAAACCACGATCTTTGGCTTGCAAAGTAAACGCTTTGACGATTGAGCTACATCTATTGGTTCACTTTGTCTTTTCTTAGTCTTTTCGTTAAAACCACGGCAGCTGCTCTTTTGAATTTAATTAATTAATTCATTCAGCACCCACACATAGCTGAAAAACTCATCTTACACTTGCTGAACATCGACTAATGTTTGTCGACCTAGAACAAGCAGTTTAATTTTTTTTCCACATTAATGTGATTACATAAACATATATGTGTTTCCTCATTCATACAGTATGGATCACTCTGATGAATAGATGATGCTTACATGCCAGGCTGAAGATATGACGTTGGTGGATCAACATTCCGCATTAATATCCACTGTCTTTCGAGAAACTCCTGTATAAATTTACGTAACATTAAAAATAAAAAAAGTGAAAAAGCATATGCACGGGCCTACATTGTGGTGTCCTTATGCTCCAAGTTGGGGTATTTTTAAGGGTCAAGGGTGAGTCTCGAAACCACCTTAAGCTATTAGCTAAAGTAATTTGGATAAAATGTTTGCCAATTTTAAGGAAAAGGCAAACCCAATTGCAATAATGGTCTGTGAACAGGGACGTAACTAGACTTCTTGGTGCCCCAGGCGATTTTCAAAATGTTCGCCCTTTTACAAAAGTAAATTTTGAGCAAAAAAAAACTCGGCTTACATTTTAACGTATTTTTTATCGTAAGACTAATCCATTTCCCAACCTCACCATTTCCTTATCCATTCCCACGTATTTCGTGGGTTAGCAACGTGTTACCAAAGAAAACAATTTGAGACTCGCTGTAGTTTACTAACTTCGCAGCCTTAGACTGAGGTCCATTTGACATCTAACTAATGCACCTTGAATCACGGGAAGGCCTTCAGCCACTCTCTAACAAGTAGCTTTTTGCGTGTGACCAGTAACGGGTCACCATCTGGGTCTTAAAAACAGGACGGGACAGGGAGGGTTTTCACCAAGCGTACAGTATATGTGTTAAATTGAGACCTTAGGAAAAAGTAGACATGGCCTCAGGAACGTCCGGCTAATATTTTTTTTCCTTAAAAAAGCGATTTACAAATCACCCAAAAAAAACTTCTGAAGCAAATATGTCTTAGAACGAGAAATGGACAGTGGCAGCTGACATAACTAAGTGGCGGAAACTTGTGGCGACCATACGTTCCATATATGGAACTGATATAAAAATTTAAAAAATGCATTCAGGAGAGCAGCATTCTCTTCCCATATCCGTTCCATATCTGAAACATATCATCATCAGCCTGTATCCGTCCACTGTTGAACGTAGGCCTCCCGCATGAGTCTCCACCCTCTTAGATCCTCCGCCTTCCGCATCCAGGTCACTCCCGCTATTCTTCTTATGTCGTCAGTCCATCTTGCATGGGGTCAAACATATGCTCACCACAAATTGACGCCACTCAGTTTCGTCAGCTGTAACTGTCCAAGTCTCTTTCCAAGACATTTCTGCACCTGAAGGTAAATCTGATAACTTCCTAGGCAAAAAACAAGGGACTTGAAGATATGACAGCTGTATTATACGAGACATATTTGTAGGAGATTTGATTTTTAGATTGTTTTATGGAAATAGTGTGATTAGCACGACGATCGACAGAATTTCTCAATTCATTCTTTATTTTTCTTGATTTGTCAGTTTAGTTACGCTAGTGGCTAAGATACAATATTTGCAGTTTATTTTACATTAAAACCAAAGCGTGTTGACTTTGCGTTTTTGCCCGGAACCCTCCTTCGGTTAGCAAACAGGTAAAGTAATACAACTCTACCTAGTTAAAGTAATACTTTGTAATATAACGTTACCTGTTTATTGTTTTATTTTGTAATATTACATAACTGAACCTCAGATATCAAAATAATAACAAAATTCATGATGCGAAAATTGTATTAAATTTCCTTAATTTGAAAAGTTTTCTTAGAACATATCGGCTACTTTCATATGCCCTTTTGTTTGTTTACGCAAAAATATTTAAAAAACCATGTATGCTCACCTTTTTTTGGCGTTTGGCGGCGCCAGATGTCAGAAAGCGCTGTCAGTCAGGACGCGCGGGCAGTTGGCAGTCGAGGTCGGAACGCGCCCGCCACTGTAATGGGAGCGCCTAAAGGCGTCCCTATAACGGGCGACGTTTGTGACAAATAAACGCGTAATATGTGAAACAGAAACCAGTGTTTTTTATTGTGAACCTGATCCTGCATCCTTCATCCAGTAAACCGATATTCAACTATAAGAAGAGGATATCAATATATTTAGTAAAGCAGTCATGATGACGATGTTGAAAATCGAACTCGCGATCATTTGCATAATAGTGTATCGATTTTATCTGCGTCTGACACACGTATCAAATTGTTCTTGGTTATTGTGCGATTTTCTTTGATTTCATTGTTTGTTTAGAATAAACCTTTTGCGCCGTGAGATTCGGTGAAATTTACTTTGATCAGTTTAATTAAATTTGATAATATAATTTTCGTAAAGGGCTAAAGGTCTGTGTTGTTGAATTTGCGATTGATCGTATAAAAAAGGGCAAGAAATGGTTTCGTAATACACAAAAACGTGAAACGATACGCAGATGATTTTAGTAAACTAAGTATTCTGAAATTATATTTATTTATTTATTTTACAGGACCGCAGTTGCAAGGTACATATAATAAGAAACATAGAATATATATAAGAGAAAAAATAACATAAAAGAAGAAGACGATGATATGTGTCAAAAATTTGAGAACAATACCATCGACAAAAGAGGAAATGGATCGAGGTGTGCTGGTAGGACATTTAGGAGAGCCATTGCCGTTGTAATAAATTGGGTGTTCGAAGCTCCACAAGTATCAACTGAAATCAAAAACAATGGATGGCTACGAGCACGGGTGTACTTATTATATGTGAGTTAGTTTTATGAATAAATAATTTTACAAAATATTCAGAGATCGATTGAGAGAAAGATTGTATATCGAGGTTTTCGGTACCAGTCGGCAAGGAATACATCGTGCTGATGTCTATAGTATACAGTCTATAGATTGTAGAAAGCTTTATTGTGTGATGCTGTTGTGTGGCGGGATGAGTCCAGTCTGCGAGTAATGTCCGCCAGACACCTCTATTAGTCCGTCGCCAGTTGTCTGCAACAACGGCAATATATAAACCTTCGTCCGCACTCCAGGTCCGAACGTTTCCTCACTCTTTCTTGTAACAAACGATCCGGCTTCACGGTTCTATCGGCTTTTTGCCTCCATATCCACAGATGTAGCAGCAAAAACAGTGGAAATAATCAGATAATGGAAACAACAGGGGAACACAACTATTTCAATATTTCAGTTAATTCATTTAATTCATCATTAGCGTGTTTCCATCCACTGGTGAACGTAGGTCTCCGTAATTATGTTTAAGTTAAAGTAAGTCCTGTTGATGGTGACATGTCATCGAAACCGGTAGACTGATTCATCATCATCAGCCTGTGTTGAACGTAGGCCTTCTGTATGAGTCTCCATCCTCTTCGATCATCCGCCCTTCGCATCCAGACTACTCCCGCTATTCAGATTTATTCAGTCCATTGTGTTCGGCCAAAGTTTCATTTGCCAGTTCTTGGACGCCACTCTAACACTATTTTAATATATTGCAGAGGTGTAAAAATATTTATTGATCGTAATACCGAGAGATGGTGATAGTGGTTCTGAAGTCTAATCTGTGGAATTCTATGACGCTTACCATGCTGCATACTGTTAAGCGTTGAGTGTTGATCCGCCAACGTCATAGACTACAGCCCGACATTCACGCATCATTCTTATTAATACATGACTTCATTATGAATGGGTAGTCTTCACGGGACGACTTTCGTCTATCGCCAATTTTGATTAATAGACAATGACCGGCATTTAACGGGTGACGGATCAAATTCACACTTACCTGGGGTGTTTTAAAGCTCAGAAATTTATTCAAAATCGTTTTTATTAAGTCGGGGATCGAACCCACTACATTTGGCTAGCCATGCAAACGCTTTGACCACTTAGCTATACCCCGTAATTAATATTTTATAATTTAAGAAATAATATAATGAAATGCTTACAAAAAAAAGCTTTTAATCATTAACTGTAAAAAAAAATTATTCCAATAATTAAAAAAAAAAAATGAAAGTATGCAGTGAAATATACGAGTACTTCTGCGTAGTATCAATCCGGTGGATTGGTTTGCAGCAACAAAATCTTGCATCTCGATCTCCTCTCTTCTCGATCCTCTGCAATCCTCTATAGCTCAGCACAAGAGCTACAACTCATGTCCTCGAACACTTGCTGCAAATATTCCCGTTAATTAACAATATTGCGCCCTCTGCAGTTTCTACCCTCAACGATTCCTTCCACAATGTCGGGAAGAAGACCATCGTGGCGCATGATGCGACCGATGGCCTCTCTTAGATGGTTCTTACTAGGTGCCTATCTTCATTGATTATGCTGAGAACCTCATTGTTCGTGACGTGGTCTCTCCAGGAAATTCCGAGAATTTTTCTCTATGACCACATCTCAAATGCCTCTAGTCTTTTTTAGAATATATATACAGGTATATATATATTAGTTCCCATTTATTTTTTCATGATTTCCTGAAAGAGTTGACGTCCCCTAGAGGCGTCTCGACGCCAACACTGGCGCCAGACGCCAAGAGCAAAAAAAGCCTTACATTTCAATATTATTTTCAAGATAATATTTTCAGTACTGGCATTATCTCTAGTTCTATTGCTAGACACCATTATGCCGTTCATTCATCGCAAAGTAAAACGTATCATTTACATTTACATGATAATAATAATGTCACTTTGAGACAATATCGAGTAGGTAATATGTTTCATCAGTAACACAGGTAAATAACTGGTTGTATTGTCCGCGTAGGACTTACAAGAAGTTGTTTCTCATCCATTCAGTCTATAGTTCGGTTCAAGACCCGAGTGGTCTTCTTCGTAGTATCAATCCGGTGGATTGGTTTGCAGCAACAAAATCTTGCATCTCGATCTCCATTCCTCTCGGTCCTCCGCAACCCTTTTCAGCTCAGCATAAGCGCTACAGTTCATGTCCTCGAATACTTGCTGCAACTACTCCCGTCTAGGGCGCCGTTCTGCAGTAATGTTCGAACATTCCAGGTGGCATATCTTGTTGGCTGAAGGTTTTTCTTATTTGTCTTGGTTGTTTTGTCTCGAGCAGTCCCCACCCGGAGATCCGATTGGGGGACTGTTTTATCTCCGGAAAATTTTACTTGAGATGCAATCATTTTTTGCTGATACGTGGGATGTCTTTAAGACCTTTAATGTGGTATTTTCCCCTTTATTTCCACATCCTAATGCCGTTGACCATAAAGGTTCATCCGCCTTGTGGTACTTACTAAATAAATAGACTGTCGATAACTAATAATAATATAAAAAGCTTGTGAATAAATGTTAACTGATTGAATCATAAAAATAATAATATACATACTCTGAATATATACCACAGAGACATCTATCGTTATACGATGGTAACAATGGTATAAATACATCAACTTTCGCGTATCTACTCAGGCGGGAAATAGTCATGTGGACTGTGCGGTGTGTAGAATAAGAGCAAATATTACAAGGCTCGTGGTTCGAATCCCGCGTCTGCCGATATTTTTTCTGAATGAATTGATGCGCATAAAATTTGATTTATAATTTTATGTTTTTATTTAGTTACTAATAATATCGAAACATAGTCAATGATCTTTAAAAGAAGATTAGAGTATTGAAAAAATATTCTAATAAAAATTTAAAAATCCATGTTTTTAGATACTAAAATATATAAGATACAGGGAGCGGCAAAAAGATTTGACGATTTTCCAATCAAAACAACGACAATAATGTATATATATTTTTGATATAAGGCGGAGTAATGTGAATCGGGTAAAGTCCAGGTGGACTGGGACAAGGCATAAACAATCTGAGCGTACAGAACCGTGAAACGACGATTTGTGGTGTCCATGCGCTCTGAATATTGAGAGATATGATAAATAAATATATATACATTATTCTTTATATACATAGTTTATATTTTTGTCTATTTATAGAGCTAAGAAATCGATTTCTTAGTTTTTTTTATCATCATGTGACATATTATCCTGTAAATTTGCCAAAACTAAGCTCAGCAAGCCTTTCAGCGTTTCATTTTTAAGCGTGACAGATCATGCGCGTTCACTGGCGTGCAAGAAAATATGTTTTCAGTATCACATACATAATGAACCCATTTTTAACGTTTTGATATGATCGAATGATTAGTCCGATGCTATCGAGGCCTAGACCATTTAGTAGTTAGTAAGAGAGGCGGATCAAACCAAAATAATAACGTTTGAAGAACAGTTGTATGAAATATCGCCGTAAGCACTGTAGGAAAAATCTACGTTAAAAATGTAAATAAATCGTACGTTGAAGGAGGGTCGACTGTATTAGTATTTCAAGGTTTTTTTTTCATAGATGGAGGTTTTATGTTAATACCATAAAGGCGCCAAAAGGAATTTTCCTTGAATGGGATTATGTAAGAATTGTCTGGTATAT
This sequence comes from Glossosoma conforme, assembly GCA_022606575.1. Lineage (NCBI taxonomy): Eukaryota > Metazoa > Arthropoda > Insecta > Trichoptera > Glossosomatidae > Glossosoma > Glossosoma conforme. The sequence continues at coordinate 931,459 of JAGTXR010000111.1, read as the reverse complement.
AGCTTCACCATGCTATGGATCTAGTAGTAGTGTAATCAAGACCAGCGATATTCAAAGTTCTAGTAAATTATACTTTTTTTAAACTTTATTTTATATATTTTTTATGTAAACACAATACAGGAGAGTAGCGACAGATGGTGATAATTATTCTTAAGTCGGATGTGTGGAATTTTATTACGCTTACCATGCTGCATATGGCTAAGTGCTGTATGTAGAGTGTTGATCCGTTAACTCTATATAATACAGCTCAAAATTTAATCCCTCACCCGTAAAATACCAGTCATAGCCCATTAATTAAAATTTGTGGTAGACAAAAGTCGTCCCGTGAAGACCACTCATTCATAGTGAATTTCTGTAATAGTAAGGATATTATCTATCGATACATATGATCTCTTATCATTCCCTGAAAGACACACCCCTACCCCCTCTCCTACATAAAATGGGTTAGTCCACCTGCAAAGTACTATCGCAGCTTCGTTATTGCTTAACAAGAGAAGGATTAAGAAAGGCTACGAGTTAGTCAAAACTGCAGTCTCCTAATAGAAAACTTATCTTACGTGATCCATGTAAAAACAAGGTAAATAAATAAATACTTATATTTTATAATGTGAATGCTGAAAACATTGAAAATAAAAACAATTCAAAGTTTGTATGAAACCACCGAGATTCAATTTATTTTCAGTCTACCGGTTTCAGAGATATAGCACCATCATCAGGAGTTACTTTAAACTAAACATAAATACAGAACAGTTAATTAAGGTAACACAGAGAAGTGGAGTGGAGAGAAGTGTTAGAATTTTTGTTCACGGAACGATTGAACAGAGCGAATTTATAGGAAACATGTTAAGTATCAGATTATAGCAATAATATTCAATATCTCAGTTATCTCATAAGTAAGTTTGCCTCAATTAATGTTATTGCATGAGAGCACAACTGATCAGAAGAGTGTACTCTACGACGCTCAGCCAAGGCGGCTGGATGCTGCATGCGGAAAACGTGTGTTGTGTTTGTGTGTGGGCTGGGGAGATTGTAAGTGTATGTTTATCTGTTTTGTGAAGACATCCACATTGCATGATCGTTCGTGATCCTGCTATCCTGGACAAAATGTGGAATAAATATTAACGGAGAGTAAATTTCTCACCTCCGATTTGCAGATGACATAGTGCTTATAGCCGAATCACCTGACAAGCTCCAAGACATGCTCTACGACCTCAATGAAGCGTCGAACAAAATTTGGTCTGAAAATGAACATGGATAAAACAAAAGCCATGATTAATAATCATATTTCACAGACCTTCGATCCTATTTCCATTGGAGGAACAGAAATAGAGGTTGTAAACGACTATACCTATCTGGGACAAGTAATACAACTAGGGCGAAATAACTTCTCAAAAGAAATCGACAGGCGCATACAACTAGGATGGGCAGCATTTGGAAAACTAAAGTACATTTTTAAAGCGAAAATTCCGCAATGCCTTAAAACTAAGGCGTTTAACCAATGCATCCTCCCTTTATTAACTTATGGCGCAGAGACGTGGAATCTGACAGCAAGTCTTACCCATAAAATAAAAGTCACCCAGCGTGCTATGGAGAGATCCATGCTCGGAGTGTCGCTAAAGATAGAATCCGAAACGAGGAAATACTCAGAAGAACTCAAGTAGTGGATGCTACCCAACGAATAGGCACACTCAAGTGGCAATGGGCAGGACATATCTGTCGAAGAGACGACGGTCGATGGGGAAGAAAAGTATTGGAATGGCGCCCAAGAACTGGCAAACGAAGCATTGGCCGACCCCCTACAAGATGGACTGACGATATAAGAAGAATAGCGGGAGTGACCTGGATGCGGAAGGCGGAGGATCGAAGAGGATGGAGACTCATGCGGGAGGCCTACGTTCAACAGTGGACGGACACAGGCTGATGATGATGATGATGTACAAACAAGGCAAATAAATAAATATTTATAAGTTATAGAACCACTGTTCTACATAGTGAGAACTGCACATTGCATATTAAATTTGAAATATTCTTATTTTAACTGCAAATTTACATACTTTGAGAAATTCCTTCGACAGCATGATGGGCCATTTGGCCATCATTGCTCTGTTTCCTCGCTAGAGTGTCTCGGAGGTAACGTGCCTAGTTATGCAAAGCGAAACATCTAGATGTAAATTAAATTATCATCAATATATCCGCTTCCTTAATATAGTACATATAGTCATCACGAAATGCTGCCACTAAGTTCTGTAAGCCGCGAAACCTTGTTCCTCATTATCATCATCATCATCATCAGCCTGTGTCCGTCCACTGTTGAACGTTAGCCTCCCGCATGAGTCTCCATCCTCTTGGATCCTCCGCCTTCCGCATCCAGGTCACTCCCGCTATTCTTCTTATGTCGTCAGTCCATCTTGCATGGGGTCGGCAAATGCTTCGCTTGCCAGTTCTTGGGCGCCATTCCAATACTTTTATTCCCCATCGACCGTCGTCTCTTCGACAGATATGTCCTGCCCATTGCCACTTGAGTTTTCCTATTCGTTGGGTAGCATCCACTACTCGAGTTCTTCTGCGTATTTCCTCGTTTCGGATTCTATATCTTTTACGCGACATTTTATCGGTAAAAGCATGGATCTCCATAGCACTCTGGGTGCATTGTTTTATTTTATGGGTAAGACATTGCTGAATTTTCGCTTGTTCCTCACATCATCATATATAAGCTTTGTCTACTGCGAGAACATTCTACAGGGATCGTTAAAAAGGTTATAAATCAAAACAACGACGAAAACCGTCAGCTCTTTTTGTCGCTCCCTGTATGTATGTATAGTTCCCGACGAAGGAGCGAACCCAGAGGATTGAAGGTAAGGCAGCTGTAGTTAATGCCCTCCTGTGGCATCTTAAGGTGTATTTTTTTTATGTAAACACATACAGGAGAATACCGACCAGTTGTTAAAAGTAATTCTGAAGTCTCATCTGTGGAATTCTAAGACGCTTACCATGCTGCATCTGGCTAAGCGCTTCATGGTGAGTATCGAATAATAAAATGCTTGGTGTCATTGCATATTAATTAAAATTGGTGGTCGACAAAAGTCGTCCCGTGAAGACTACCCATTCATAGTAAATTCCTGTATAATAAGGATGATTCATGAATCTCGGGAAAATCGTCTATGACGTTGGCGGATCAACACTCCACATGCAGCGCTTAGCCATATGCACCATGGTTAGCGTCATAGAATTCCACAGATGAGACTTCAGAATTACTATCACCATCTGTCGGTATTCTCCTGCATGTGTTTACATAAATAAAAAGCAATTTGTAGTTATCATATTTTCTAGAAGTTATAGAAGAGTCGTCCGCTTGAGAAACATCGTAATTTCATACAACAAACGAATGCCATATTATATACATCTATTCCATGTAATTTCCTATACATAATTCATGAAAATACATATGAAAAAAAAGGACAATGCAGGGCTTATAGGGTGGTATAATAATATTGAATTATGGTCAATTATTGACGGTTCGGTGGTGTTTCACCCTCGAATGAGCATCCCGCAAATGCTCCGCATTCTCCGCTGGACCTTTTCCATCCGTCGTGGAATATAAAGGATCTCATGCCGAATAAAATTGAGGGTCAAAACCTATAATAATAGCACGCCGATTTGGCGGCTACTTACTAGAGCATAGGCGCCACCAAACTTCAAACAAATTCTTTATCGTAACAACCTATATACTTGTACACACCATCTCATCATCCTGGCCACCTCACGATCTGTGGAACTGTCCGCTGCACCACTCTGCTCGGATTGCGCTCTTTGAAGTGGTCCAGAGGATACCAGGACTTCGTTGCTAACAAACGGAATTACGCTGCTTTTGAGCGCTTCTGCAAGAGTGCAGACGCAAGTAATGACTCCTAACTGATGTCTGCTATCTGCAGAATCCATTTACCAACCCCACCATTTCCGTATCCATTCCCACGTATTTCGTAGTTAGCAACGTGTTACCAAAGAAGGTAATTCAAGACTCGCTGTAGTATATTAATTTCACAGCCTAGAACTGAGGTCTATTCGACATTTAACTGATGCACCTAGAATCACAGCAAGGTCTTCAGCCACTCTCTAACAAGTAAGTTTTTGCGTGCGTCCAGTAACGGGTCTGCGTCTCCAATAACAGGACGGGACAGGGAGGGTTTTCACCAAGCATCCTGACCACCATTACAAAAAAAAAGATTTTCAATCGATTTCTAAGCTTTACGAGTATAAATACCCCCGGTAAGTGTGAAAAGAATTTCTCACCCATAAAATGCCAGTCATAGGCATACTTTTGGGAGATTTTTAAATCGATTATTTCAAAGGAGTTGGATAATCTGTCGCTTCCGAGACTATTTGGTTCTGAATAGCAGATAAACCTGACCAACGATACGAGGTAAGCAACAGGCGATGATCCATCCAAAAATGATCCGTGTCCGATGTTGCTTATTATTTCATTAATTGTTTATTTTATGGTGAAATGAAGTTGAAAATAAACTGTACTCGCACTGAAAACCAACTCAGTTAGATGATAAAGCATTGCGCTTTGGTTTAGTGTCTTCGTTCTTTTATCACATAACTTCAAATCAGATTAAGGAAATAAATTTAAATGAAACAACTTCCCGCCGACATTTTGAATTAAAGTTACTTTTGGTCGGTTTGAACACCTTTCCAATAACCGATTCAATTTGATATCAGCTTGATACAGCTCTTTTAGGCTGATGCCGAAAAGTCTCGAAAAACGATCTTTTGCCTCTTATTTTTCTCCGCTCGCCTGACATGCACATCTCAGGTTATTCGAATATATCTTGGGCAGACCAACACCTTGCGGTGATCGATCACAACATACCTTGCGGCAGGAGACAGAAATTAAGCCTAGACTTAAGAACTCAATGATCACATCTAATATTCTTAATTTTAATTATATATTATTACACGGCGTTTGCGTACGCCGTTTTATTTTTTGTTACAGTTGCTTCATTTCATGTTGGTGCAACTGTCATCTTTGATTCGTTTTCTTGCCATGATTGTCTTGGCGGCGCCGGATGTCACAGTGTTTCGGCAGTTGTCAGTTAACTTTCGTCCAGCCGGCGAACGCCATACCGGTCGTATGAAGAAATCAATTCTTTAACAAAAATAAATGCGAATTTCGCTTCAAAAACAAGTTCTTTGGGTTAAAATTCAGTGGTTTCGTACAAAATTTAACTTTTATCAATCTTTTCAGTCTCCACTATGAGATCCATTATAAATAATAAATATGTATTTATTCACCTTGCTTTTAAATGGATCACGTTAAATATAGCCTATATTTAGTTAAATTAAGTTGTCTTTTGACAGTGATGGATTGAGGGACGCTACGAGTTAGTCGAAAGTTTTAGTTATTTCATTCTTTAAAAAATGTCTTTGCATATAAAAATACATCTTAAGAGATACGCCAATGTTTAAAAACCTTCTAGCTCTTCAAATATACATCAGAATAAGTGGAATTAGGGGCTTTTGTAGAGTGGGCATTATGGGAATTAATTATTGAATGCAATCGTTCAGCAATATTGTACCTCCATAACGGATTCGGCTTTAGGACTTTTGGCTTATTAGGAATATTGAGTTATTAGAGTATTTGCTTTGTTCAGAAAACTGAGCTGAAATGACTTGCGAAAAATTAAACCTTAAATATTACAAGCATTCATTTTTAGTGGTCAGTATTTAATCCCATTTGATCAGTTTTCACATTTACAGTATGTTTCAAAAGAAATGTGCATTTTTTGTTGTTGCAAAAAATAGATTTATTAATCGGAAATTTACTGATATCAGCTTGATACAGCTCCTTTAGACTGATGCCGTAAGGCCTCGACAGACGATCTTTCGTCTCTTAATTATGTTCATTTGCCTGACATGCATGTATAATAATGTTAGTTTTAGTTATATAATAATACACGGTGTTTGCATACGCCATTTTATTTGTTATGACAGTTGATCTATTTCATGTTGGTGCAACTATGATATTTAATTCGCTTTTCTGCCGTGACTGTCGTGACACCGCTAGATGTCAGAGCGCGCCGTCAGTTGAAAGCTCACTCGCGACCGTTATGGAGGACGCCTAATGGCGTTCGCCATAACGGATGGACGAAAAAGCAAGTGTTTGAGAAATTAACGCGAATTATGAACCAAAAATAAGTTGTTTTTTCTTGGGAACCAGCTCCTGCATTATGTCACACAGTAATTCGATAACCAACTTAGAGAGGAGGATATCAGTAAAATGCTTAAAATTATTCAATATACCCTCCCCTTGCATAGACATGTCTGCCATGCCTGTAAAGCACTCTGAAAATCTTTAGGAGTGTCTTTCAAGAACGTTGCAACATGCTTTTGGACGTTTTGCACGGTCTCTCAGATTTTTTTTTTTTTGCAGTCGACGGGTACTTCTTAAGCGTTTGCTTACCACATGGAAGGTCGTGGTTTCGATATATGAAGATGAAAATTAAGATAAAAATATTTTTTAATTGATTTCTAAGCTACAATAAATACCTCCACATGAAGGGAGCCGTGAAATACCAGTCATAGCCTATTAATAGAAAATATTGGTAGATGAAAAGGCGTCCCGTGAACACCATCCATTCCTAGTGAAATCCTGTAATAATTGAACTCTATGCCCATATTGCGAATCAACACTCTACGTGCAGTCTTTAGCAAAATTTAACATGGTAAGCTTCATATAATCCACATATGAGATAACTGCATCTCAATCGACCATCTGTTGGTATTCTCCTCTATGTGTTAACGTAAAAGATATCTATATAAATCATTATGAAATGCACATGCGACAATTTATCAAAGTTGTTGAAATAAATTTAAAAATGTTTTTTTCTACGCATTTGTATTTTGGCTTTATTACAATAAAAAGTCAATAAGACGTAAGAGCGTCTGTTTTATTATTCAGAGGCGCTCAAGCAGGGGTCATCGAGGGCCCGCGGTCTGCCCGGGGCCCAATGGCTTCATCCCTACGCACGGCATGAATAAACAACCTGATCTTACCCCAACTTTATTCATCAGTCCATCCCCGGCCAGGGGTTGCCAATAAAGATCTAGGGTATTTGTGGAAAAATATTAAATAAATTATTTAAATGCTATGGGTATATAATATATTTATTTATGGAGTAAATTAAGTAAAAAAATACTAAATACACATATTACATATAAAAATATAAGGTTTGTGCAAATATAAGATAAAATAATAAGACAATATAATAGAGACAGACATGAAAAAGTAAATGAAGATACGACTAAATAACAAACAGAAGAATACAGAAAAACGACAGACATATAGAGTATATATCATCATCATCATCAGCCTGTGTCCGTCCACTGTTGAACGTAGGCCTCCCGCATGAGTCTCCATCCTCTTCGATCCTCCGCCTTCCGCATCCAGGTCACTCCCGCTATTCTTCTTATATCGTCGGTCCATCTTGTAGGGGGTCGGCCAATGCTATATATATATATAGTATAATTGAATAAAAGTCAGTTAAATATACAAATAGGTAAAATAACAGACAATATAATACAGAAAAACAACAGACATGGAGAGTAAATATAAGTTCGACAGAAAAACAGAAAATGGATTGCAGAAATAACGACAAACATTTAAAATGCAATAGAATACAAAAAAAAAAAACACGGAACATATAATAGAATACGAAGAACGTCAAATATGGGACATTCAATTATGACATGAAACATACAATAGAATACAGAAAAACGACAGACATGAAACATACAATAGAATACAGAAAAATGAGGAACGTGGAACATATAACAGAATATAGTATATATTTTATTATGCCTTTTTGTAATATTTTTGTATATTTTAATGAATTGTTTATGGAGTAATAATATCAATAAATTAAAAAACGTCGCGTTAATCACATTGCTTTTATATAAATCTCTTTAGGTTATGAAGACCATATGTTATAAATAGAGCGTTGATCCGCTAACGTCATAGATTACAGCGCAACATTGACGCATCATCTAATTGTAACAAGAAATCATTTTGGTGTTCACTGTGGTGTACATGTAGTGTAATATTTAATACAAATTTAATTAATGGACTATGACTGGCATTTTACAGGTGAGTATGAAAAAGAAACTTAAAAATCGATTATAAAACTTTATATTTTGGAGATCGAACCTACGACTATTTGTATATGATATAATAAGCAAATGCTTTACCACTAAAATATACTCGCCAGAAGACTGAATGTAACGGACCCTGTATGTAGATTTGACTGACTCTGATCTTACTCGACCATGCTGTACAAAGCTCCCACTTTCAGCATCTTAGCCTCATTTATTCAGGACTAGAGCTTAGAAGTCCTGAAAGTTAGTCTCTGAAGTATCCATATTCATCAATACATAGCTAGACAAATACATCACAGTGATGGTCACTTACTTTCAAATACTCGTATTTTCACTTCATAAACGCTTTCACTTTTCACGCCTTGTTAGAGTCAGTCACTCAGTCACTTCCGCCATCGAACCTAACCTAAGTTCATCATCAGCCTGTATCCATCCATTGTTGAACGTAAGCCTCCCGCATGAGTCTCCATCCTCTTCGATCCTCCGCTTTCGCATGCAGATCAATTCCGCTATTCTTCTTATGTCGTCAGTCCATGTTGCAGGGGGTCGGCCAATGCTTCGTTTACCAGTTCTTGGGCGCCATTTCAATACTTTTTTCCCCATTGAACGTCGTATCTTCGACAGATATGTCCTGCCCATTGCCACTTGAGTGTGCCTATTCGTTGGGTAGCCTCCACTACTTAAGGTCTTCTGCGTATTTCCTCCTTTCAAATTCTATCTTTTAGCGACACTCCGAGCATGGATCTCTCCATAGCACGCTGGGTGACATTTATTTTATGGGTAAGACTTGCTGTTAGATTACACGTCTCTGTGCCATAGAATTTTCGCTTTAAAAATTTACTTTAGATGTTTTTTGAGAAGTTAATTCGTCTTAGTTGTATTACTTGTCCCAGATAGATAAAGTCGTTTACAACCTCTATTTGTGTTAAAAAAATTAAAGCAATAATCATTGTCATGTATAATGCTGAGTAAATATTTCTTTTTTTATTAAATTAAAAATCTCTTTTTATTTTCAAACATAAAAGACATAAAAAAGGTAGAATATCTTTTAATTAACAAATAAGAAAGGCTCTTTTCAGAGGTCTTGATAAGAAGTGCATGTTCCGTGAAAGGCCGGTCTTTTCACTTCTTTTGAAGAAAAATAATATTTTCCTGAAAAAAAAAAAACTGAAAAGCTTCATGTAAAGATCGCAGTGGGAATTTTCAAAACTACAGGGTGCAACGAAAGCCTATATAATTTTAATTGTTTCGTTTGAAAGAGAAAAAAACGAAAAGCTTTTAAATACGTATGTGTTTGAGATTAATCGATGCATTAGTATAGTTATTGTCCATGTGATCCAGGCATACAACAGACAGTGAGAAACTCTCTCATGGAGTGCATCATGCATGAGAATAGGAGACGCATTCTGTGTTGTCGCCTGGGAGTCTCTACAATTTCTTGGGAGGATTTGCCTGAACTGTTGCTTAATTCTAACAGTCCCTTGCTGTTTAGCTTCATCAAAGTAATCGTCGTGGCTACACGCTCGGTTATTTAATATATTTTTAGTATTGCTCTTAGATTCTGAAAGCTATTACCAAGCAGAGTAGTTTCTTTTATAGTTCTGATATATAATCTGATATACTAGAACAATTTTTCTAACTATTACAAGTTTTTGACTTTCGTACAATTTATTCTCGATTATTTCTACCTATTCTGAGAACAAGGATTGTGCGTAAAAATCATCCACTTTTCAGTTAAAAATAATGAATTTAAAGACACCTGTACACAAAAAACGAAATGTGTAATGACAAAATATGGATATTAAATTATGATAATAATTCGCGAATAAATAGTTTAGTTTTACTGATAAATAATATGTATAATTAATATTTTTTTCTGGAAATGAAAGCCTAATCATGTATTTAATTTCGTCGTATTTAACCTTTTCACATCTTTCTACATTTATATAAATTTAATATAGTGAAACAAATACTATTGCAACTATTTATTTCATAAAACTTTGGAATGCTCTTCCAGCGTCTGTGTTTTCTTCCTCTTTCAATCTGGATCTCTTCAAGAAACAGATAAATATTCACTTGCAATCTCCCCAACCCACACATAAACACGAACAACACACACGTTTCCCGAATGCAGCGTCCAGCCTTTCTGGCTGAGCGTCATAGAGTGCACTGATCTTGATCGGCTGTGCTCTCCTGCATGCAATTACATAAAAAACCTTACTAATACCTTAATACTTTAAAAAATTGATCGTAATCGTGCGCATAAATCTTCACTCGTATCGTAGAATATTCATTACCTGCTGTATAAAAAGCTTCTAGAGATGTGCTTTTTTCAGAGGCTTTTTTCCAGTATTACGCCATACTTTTCTTTGATCGCGCACAGTGAATGACTTCTAAGGCGACGGTACCGGGTTCGAGTTCTTTTAAGTTTTTTTTTTTAATTTAGAACGCACAAGTACCAGCACTGAAAACACAGCTTCTCAGAACACTTGTGACCATAAAGAGTATAAAGCAGAGAGAGTACATTTTTTTTTTTAAATATTTTTTGCTTTCAATATCTATTATATACATCTAAAACATATGGTCACCACGAGTTGCCGCCACTTAGTTTTGTTAATTGGAACTGTCCATACCTCGTTCCTAGACATCTGGAGGTACCTTAAGGTTGACAACAGCCTGATGTATCCCTTGCCAACTGGTACCGAAAACTTCGATTTACAATTTTTAGTCTCATATTTTCTGTTTGCTTGCCTGCTCACGGGTGTGTTAATAAAAGACACCGCCAGGGGCGCGGGTGAGAGCCCGATCACGAGCGTGCAGTTATGTGTTGACGACCGAGAAGGTAGCATTACGGCCAGCGGCATATCATCCCGCATGGCCAAGCTTTTAAAGTCTTAAGTAAATATATTCAATGTGCTTATAAAAGAAAGTCTTTGTTTGCTGACCTGCTCCTCATCCTGCCCTCACAGGATGGAATAACACCCCTTTTGAGAGAGAGGAGGATGTTGAAGTCAATCTGGAAACATATTTGGTTCTCAACGCCATCCAAACAGAAGCTCGAGGTCTTGAAGAGACGGCATCTATAGTATCCCGGCAAATTTCACTGTGGGTCATTTGAATCTAACCTAACATAAACTAATCTAATAAATCAACTGATATATAAACAAGTACCAATCTACATCAACCTAACCGTAACCTTAATAAACATTGAAAGTTTTTCAGAAAATACATTCGAAAATGAATTTATTTGAATCGTTATAATTTTTATTTATTAATAATCTTTTTCTTCTTCTTTCAGGTGAGTGATTTTTTCATTCAAAGTCTTCTGCAGTCTTTCAAATAGTCACAAATCACCAATATAGTAAAAAGTAAGTATGTTTTAATATCACCCCCGCGTCTTGTGTTACTTGAATCTAAAACTCAGACTATTATTTTTATACGTGCGTGACAGACGAGTGAACAAAAATAAAAGACGAAAGATCGTATAGCGAGGCATTCCGACACTAGCCGACAAGGGCTATATCGAGTTGATATCAATATCTTCTTGTCTACAGAATAGAAAAAAATTATGAGTGAGTATTATATTTAGGTAAATGTATTGATTTACATCCCCCATCTATAAAAAAAGGCGTCAAATCGCGGGTTCGTCACATGGCCGCGTGGAGGAAGGATGCAGGAGCGATCACAAAGCAAAATAACTTGTTTTCGAAGCACAATTCACATTTATTTTGAATAAAGACTTGATTTCCCCGTCCGACCTTTACATGGCGTGTCGCCGAGACGGACGAGGACTAACTGACAACTGCCGGAACACTGTGACATGCAGCGCCGCCAAGACAATCACGGCAATAAAGCAAATTAATGAATGAAAACTGACATTATTATATGTGCATTTCAGGCGAGCGAACAAAACAAGAGACAAAAGATCGTTTTTCGAGGCTTTCCGGCATCGGCTTAAAAGAGATATATCAGTATGAAACTTTTGAAATTCACACCGTTCGCTATAGGAAACGAAAAATTTCAATAAAACTTGAGCGGCGTCAATTTTCTCACGAAAATTTCTTTGTTCTTGTTGTTATTTAAGTATGTTTGTATGAGTTTTTCTTTGTTTGGCTTTTTTTCCAGTACAACAGTCACGTTTGTATTTTATTACTTAGAAGAGAAGGGAACCAAATCTTTCAGAATGAAAAAAACAGAATTTGAATTAAATTGTGGTCAAAATTTGAATTAATTTCCGGTCAGAATTTGAATAAGCCTTTTGTCAGAATAAAATTCAATTTAAGTTCAAAATTAAGTATTAAGCGGTCAAAATAAACATTTCGTTGTTCAAAATCAGGTTAGGTTAGGTTTTTTTATCACATCCATATTTGAAGCATGTGGACACGGAAGAATGCCGTTTTTACAGTTCTGTAAGCTCAGATTATCTATACCTTGTCCCAGAACAACAATGCCAGCGGGTATAGCTCAATTGTGAAAGCGTTTGCTTTGCAAGCCAAAGGTTCAATCCCCGATGGAGATTAAAAAAATGATTTTTTTAATCGTTTTCTAAGCTCTTAAATACCCCCGGTTAGTGTGAATTATTAAAAGTAAGCTACTAATTAAAATTGGTGGTAGATGAAAGTCGTACAGTCAAGACCACCTATTAATAGAAAATTCCTATAATAATAAAAAATGATGCGTGAATCTCGGGCTGTAGTCTATGAAATTGGCGGATCAACACTTCACATGCAGCGCTTAGCCATATGCACCATGGTAAGCGTCATTGAATTGCACAGATGACAGAAAATAACTTAAATGTTAATTATCTACAAAACCTAATGTAATTTCAGTTTATCTACTGAAAAATCAGACCATACTATTGTATTTATAAGAAACTTGCCTTCAAAATACGACGCCTTCATAAGACACAGTGAAGTAAACTTAGTACTTACAACTTATATTCTTAGTCGTGGCAACTAAGCCCTAAAAGTAATGTCGGATCGTAAATTTTACAAGTTATCTTCTCGGGACTCTCTCGAGGGTCAGTTCTGGCTCTAGACATGTAGACCCTACCTTTAGAAGGCCCTCGTAGACCCCGAGGTCCCTAAAATAGTCTCCATCACTCCCAAGGAACGCACCTTGAATATTTTTCTTCTAACCAGAACATCAACCTATAACACGAAATGTTATATAGAGAGAATATTTATATTTTTACTTAGCGAAAAGTATTTTTTAAATTAGATCACTGAAGTTAAGGCACAGTAAAAGAGTTGAGCGACCCCTTAAGGATAAAACAATGTCCAGGCCTCGGGAGCATCGGGCTTATCATCTGATTTCTTTAAAAAAATCTTTTACTAAGCACCCTAATATTTCTCTGCCCGAATGTCGAAAAGAATGTTCTGTCCCGGGCAGAAGGACCGAATTTCGTCAGTCTTCTTTTACGTAAAATAAATGTCAATGTGATTCTCAACGAGTTCTTTGCTTTATTGACATACTCCTCATCCATCCACCATGCGTCCCGATGACGATCCCGGCTATCTGCAGTATTTTTATTTAGACTGGGTCAGTTTATTAAAAATATTTTTAAAAATGATATCCCCGTCACCCAGAAAATGACTTCACGTCACCGGGATAGTCAGCAGAACGCGTAGTCGAGGAGCAGATGGACAACACAAAGAACTTTACACAGAAATTAATACAGTGCCCATTTATAGAATCAATGGCGCACCAACGGCAGGACCTGTCAAATAAACTAGATGGCAACTCATGCGTGTCAGACGAGTGAATAAAAATAAGAGACGAAAGATATCGAGACTTTTCGGCACCAGGCATATAAAATCGTGTCGGAAACAACAGGATCATTTCCTGTTTGCCCAGAAGTGGCGACGTCGATGACGTTACTCCCGGCCATCGTCAGGTCTTCCTGGGTGCAGCTACTCGGACACAGCGCACACTCCAGAAGGTGAGACAGGGTCTGCTCTACGCCGCAGTCACATTCAGTCGGTCCGCTGTAAAACTGTCAGGCTTTCATTTGTGTCCTTGTCTTGCATACTCACGTCCGATGTCTGTTAAGGAACCTCCATATATTCCACTCCTGGTTATGTCTAGTCGACAACGGCACCAGCCTGCAAGGGCTATATCAAGCTGATATCAAAAATAACTTGTATTGAAAAATAGTATTTATTATTTTTTCATTAATTATTCTATAATATATAAGTTCATTTGGTTGATAGTATTCTCTGACTCTCCATCTAATCTACCTGCCGCAGAAAAGTCCTCAGATCCTCCTCGGTCGTAAATTCGAGACGTGATAGTCGTATAATCAGGGTATGAGTTAATCTCGTCACGTGTTCCATCACAGCTTCCACTGATCACAAAGGCAGGTCCTCCGAAGGGCGTAGTCCACAGGCAAAAACGATAAATTGTCACGACAAAGGTTATTAGTTCGATGTCTTTTGCATTAAGCATTTTGGTTAAAATAAATTGGATATCAAATATTTTACAGATAGGTTTTGGCTGAATAAATTGACATCCCCGTTAATCAAAGGTCGACAAAGGAATGTCATCGGAACGCGTGGTGAAGGAATGGAGAGCAAATAACCAATCAAAGAACTTTTCTAGAAGCGAATTGAAATATGTTTAAGATGGACAAACTTCGGCCTGAGACGAAACTTTAGCGTTTCTCACAGGTCTCGGATGGATGACGACTGAGACTTTGGCAGTGTGGTGACAGCACAGCGCCGAAAGTATCATAGTGTCTAATTACGGAAATAATGGCGTCACAGGTAGTGCCCCTATCATAATAAACATATTTAATGCTTCACTTACCTTTTCCACGATTTCGTGGTTAGTAACGTATATGACGGTATAGACGCCGTGCAGTGAAGACGTCTATACCGTCGCTCTTGTTTTAAACAATAAATCGCACTTAAAAATAAAACTTATAAACATTCTCTAACACCATCAGAATCGTCATCAAATTCTCTACAAAACGTTCATTATGGTTTATATGCATCTTTAGCGA
The DNA here is from genome assembly GCA_022606575.1 of Glossosoma conforme. Lineage (NCBI taxonomy): Eukaryota > Metazoa > Arthropoda > Insecta > Trichoptera > Glossosomatidae > Glossosoma > Glossosoma conforme. The sequence continues at coordinate 916,302 of JAGTXR010000111.1, read as the reverse complement.
TCGCTCGTTAAACAGCATCGACGCGCAACATCTTTGGCGGAAGATCTCGTGACGTGCCGAGGTCGGCCATTTTTTATTTTATTTATATCTCCATGGCAACTCATATGAATCATTTTCTTGTACGAAATTTTACGCAGAAAAACAATTTGCGTTGTGGTTGATGATAATTTGAAAGATCAGATTTTTTGGACCGATTGTTGGCCGGAATAAGCTAACACCCAACTAACCTCATCAGGTCAAGCTGGTTAGGGCACTCTATTGTCCTGGAGGTAGTAAATGCCCTCCTAAGGCGGATGAACCTTTATGGTCAACGGCATTAGGATGTGGAAATAAAGGGGAAAATACCACATTAAAGGTCTTAAAGACATCCCACGTATCAGCAAAAAAATTATTGCATCTCAAGTATAATTTTCCGGAGATAAAATAGTCCCCCAATCGGATCTCCGGGTGGGGACTGCTCGAAATAAAACAACCAAGACAAATAAGAAAAACCTTCAGCCAACAAGATATGCCACCTGGAATGTTCGAACATTACTGCAGAACGGCGCCCTAGACGGGAGTAGTTGCAGCAAGTATTCGAGGACATGAACTGTAGCGCTTATGCTGAGCTGAAAAGGGTTGCGGAGGACCGAGAGGAATGGAGATCGAGATGCAAGATTCTGTTGCTGCAAACCAATCCACCGGATTGATACTACGAAGAAGAACGTGTAACAAAAGAAGGCAATTCAAGACTCGCTGTAGTATACTAACTTTGCAGCTTCAAACTGAGGTCTATTTGACATCTAACTGATGAACCTAGAATCACGAGAAAGCCTTCAGTCACTCTTTAACAAGTAGCTTTTTGCGTGCGTCCAGTAATGGGTCCCCATCTAAGTCTCCAAAAACAGGACAGGTCAGGGAGGGTTTTCACTAAGCCATAACTTTTTCTTAGAATTTTACCATTAAATAAATAACCTTTTAATAATTTATATCGGTAATATACTCCTGTGATATATAATTAAATTGATAAGTATACTCACATACTATTTATTTAAATTACTGTAATGATATTGTAAGCTGCTTTTCTTCAAGACAAGGTAAACTATAGTAGAGTAGAGGTAAAGTCATCTCATTAGCGCCTCAGGTGTAACGGATAACGGAGCGTCGTTACGCGTCGTTGCCTGTCGTTAACGACGCTTTAAGGAACCAACGACAGAACGCTCAGCCGTCTTTGTAATATGCACGAGATGAAAACAATAAATTTGATACAATACTAATGAAAATATACTTTTGCATATTTTTTTTGCCAATATTCATCTTTACGGCTGTGAATCCTTGTGTGTAACCAAGAGCCATTGCAACCGTATAATTGGATATAATTGGACTGGAACCACAGGAAACCTTGCAGGAATAAACTGTACTCCCTACCGATCCTTTTCTTACATCCTTTTCCTCTTTTGTCGACGGTATTGTTCTCCTAGATCTCTGTGATCTTTGACACGTGTCATTTTCTTATTTTTTTGTGTTATTTTTATTTCGTATTATCTTCTCTAAGTATTGTATATTTATGTAAACTCTATTTTTATTAATATTTGTACATTAAAATTTCGATTCTGTGAAATAAACAAATACCCCTTGGCTGGTATCGCACCACCAAACATAAGAAGCAAAGTCATATGCGCCGAAAAAATGCGTTAGGCAACCAACCAACCGTCCCACTGCTTGTATAATCAGATACCTCAACACCTTGACTATAGTTGTGAAGCAGCTTTCTGAGATCCACACAACATCTCACATCCGGCTCTGAAAATCAGAGACTCCAGCTCTGGCAACAAGTCGCATCAGAAGATTTCATTACTCCAAAAGAAGGCCTCCCAACTGGAAAAAATCTTGATTGGCGTATCTGGAAATTCCTGAACAGATTAAGATTCGGAGTTGGTAGAACAAAGGACGACATCGAGCAGTGGGGAACGCTTCGGCATGGAGAGTCACTGTTGTGCGACTGTGGAGACCTGCAGACTGCCTCACATCTAAGATCATGCTCTATGAGCCCAACAAGCTGCACATCTAAAGACCTATTGCTAGGCAAAACACGGGTTATCGATGTGTCCAGATACTGACTGGGCAGAAATAATTTGACGACGCTGACACGAAGAAGAAGAATTAATAAAAATAAAAATAAAATGTTGTAGCATGGATCACACCTGGAGTCTTGTTTATTCACAAGCTGTAATATCATCTTGGATCCACGTGAAATATGTTATGCCTATTTTTTATGCAATTTGTATGCGTACCTTGAATAAAAAAGAAAAAAAAACTTGAAACTTTTTCATTGCAATGAACTTGTTCTGAAACAACGCGCCCTGAATAAGTGGGATGTAGTATGTTAATGGGGTTCAGGACGTGTTTATTTAGCTGGGGGTCTCGCAGTGTAAAGCAAACGGGAAAAAAAACCGTTAAATTCCTGAAGAATTATGACGCTAGATGTGGGAATGGAAAAGTTAACTGCGGTAATAACAGTTATTTTAACTTAACCGTGTTTTATTAACCGAAAAGTGTAACGTAACTGCGTTGCTTACATTGTAAAGCATATTTACTGAACTTACATATTGACATTAGAGCAGAGCTCCGCAACCTTTTCTCATCTTCTTTTTCGTAGTATCAATCCGGTGGATTGGTTTGCAGCAACAGAATCTTGCATCTCGATCTCCATTCCTCTCGGTCCTTCGCAACCCTTTTCAGCTCAGCATATGCACTACAATTCATGTCCTCGAATACTTGCTGCAAATACTCCCGTCTAGGGCGCCCTCTACAGTTGCTACCCTCAACCATCGCCTCCACAATATCGTGAAGAAGACCATCGTGGCGCATGATGTGACCAATCCATCGGGCTCGCCTCTCTGAGATGGTTCTTATTAGTTGTCTATCTTCCTTGATTATTCTAAGAACCTCATTGTTCGTGACGTGGTCTCTCCAGGAAATTCCGAGAATTCTTCTGTACGACCACATCTCAAAGGCCTCTAGTCTTTTTTTATCACTTTCAGATAAGCACTTTCTCATCTACGGCACACCAAAGTACTTCTTTGGATTCTGCGGCACACCAAAGTTCTCAACTTGAATACCGCGGCACACCAAAAACCAAAAATAGATATTAATTTGATCAATTTCACTTTCTTTTATTTTCATTTGGAACTTAATAAAGCGAAGACGTCGTTGTATGTCTACATAAATAGGCGATAGGCGCTGGGAGCTTGAGGACCGTTGTAAAATTATTTATTTAAAACATTGCCTTATTTGATCGCGGCACACCTGTATCGGCTTACGGCACACCAGTGTGCCGCGGCACACCGGTTGCGGAGCACTGCATTAGAGTATCCAAACATGGAGATTTTTTCGTACTAATTATATGGAAAATTGTGAATTTAAATAAATTAATAAAAACTAATATTAAATATCAGTTTTCGTTGTTAATTCTTGTATAACGTTATTAACAAGAGTATGAATATTTTTTTTTGAATATATTAATTTACATTATATATTACACTGCCGACGGTCATAGCTCAGTGGTTAGAGCATTTGCTGGCCAAACTGAAGTCCCTGACGAAGATCAAAAAATTAAAATATTTTTAATCGATTTTAAAGCTCCATAAATATCCCTGATTGCTGTAAATTAAATCACTCACCCGTAAAATGCCAATCTTAACCTATTAATCAAAATTGACAAAATCGAAATCAATAAGATCACCCATTCATAGTGAATTCCTGTTATAATAAGGATGATGCGTCTGACATTCACGCATCATCCTTATTGTAGATGTAGATATGACGTTTGCGGATCGACACACCACATGAAGCAGTTAGTCATATATGCATATAGATATAATTCCATAATTGAGACATTAGAATCAGTATCACTATCTGTTGGTATTCTCCTGTATGTGCTTACATAAAACAGTGATCAGACTGGTCAGCTATATTGCCTGAAATATTGATATATTCCATTTGAGAAAAGCCCAGTTTCGACATGAGCTCCACGAATTTATTTATTAAAGTAATTTCGTAGAGTCTTCTGTTTAGCGAACTTTGGGACTTTTATTATTATTATTACTTACATAAATACCTATGTTTATAAATTGTTCCTTTTGTATTAAATCTTATTTCAGGATCGTATTAAATATAATTAGTAATGTTTCTGAAAGAAAAAAAAAGGGTTTTAGAATTTTTTAGCTAATAAGTTGTGACATTTCAGCTAGAACTCTTTTAAAGGGCTGCAACTTGTTACTTTTTAAACAGAAGAAAGCTCCAATGTTTCAAGTTTCAAACACGAAAAAGCCATTTGATTTTCAGGAAGCCTGAAAAAGCTGTAAAAAGTAAGCTTATTTTTCAGCGTGACTGCAGTGATCCTTATTATAAAGCTTGGATCTGTTTAAACCCCAACCGACTTAGGAAGGGCTTAGAGAGATCTAATATTTACACTCCCATTTGAAAGAATACTCGTTTTTTTAATTTAAATTTATAAAAAATTTCACTCTCTGACGTGGAAAAAAAAGATAATTAAAATTTAATGTTTACAAAATACTTTGTTTATTAATTTTATCATTATTCTTTAACTATTACGCTGGGTGGCATAGTTCAGTGGTACAGCGTTTGTTTGTCATTTAGATGCTGTCGGTTCAAAACCCGATGAAGCCTGTTTTTTATAATCGATTGAAACAAATTTAAGCTCTATAAATGCCCCCAGTAGAGTTAAGCTACAAATTAGGACGAAACATAGGTTTTGGAAGCATCAGAATTATCATACGATCTCCCTAAAAAAGCGTTGATTTTTTATTTATTTAAACACATACAAGAGAATTCTGACAAGTGTTGATAGTAATTCTGAAATCTCATATGTGGAATTCTATGACGCTTACCATAGTGCATATGGTTAAGTGAGTGTTGATCCGCCAACACCATTGCCTACAGTCCGAGGTTCACGCATCATCTTTATTATTACAATAATTTACTATTTATGGGTGGTCTTCACGAGATGACTTTCGTCTACCGTTTTACGGGTGAGGGATCAAAATCACACTAACCGTGGGTACTTTAGAGCTCAGAAAACGATTAAAAAGCATTTTTATTAAATCTGCGTCAGGGATCGAACCCACGACCTTTGGATTGCAAAGAAAACGCTTTGATCATTGATCTATACCCACCGGCATACTATCTATTGAATACTTATTATTGAATAAACAATATTTATTTTCTTCTACAGTCACAGCTTATGCAAGTTCGCAGGAGCCTTGGAGGTTCCTAGGAACCATTTATGTTCCTATGCGGACATGTGGATATGCATACATGTGTTCGTTCTGGGACAAAACATAGGCAAAAATGGTAAAAAATATTATTAAATAACATACTTTCGCCAAAAACTGCTGTTATAGAACATTCCTTATTTCCTCAGGTTTTCATTTCGTTCCATGTCAGCTCTGCCTCCCAAAGCACTACTGGATAAATTATATGTATAGTTCCCAACGTTTCTTATAATGACAAGGATTTCAAGATTCCAGGCTTGATGAAAAATTATTCTAAAACCTTCACTATAAAATTCTTGAAAGTCTTTTTTGGTTAGAAGTTTAATATTTCAGTAGCTTTAAAAGGTGCTGGCTATATAAGGTAGGATTAATGTCGGTTAAGCTCGCAACCGGATATGGTGGTGAGAAAAAGAGAGAACGGGTTGTTTAGTCCACCTCTGGCAATATCCGGTCAGGAGAACATCCGGCAGCCACATTTTTAAAATTCATTCACATACAGGACAATGCTGCTGGAAGGCGGTAGATATAATATTTCATATGAAAATATTTAATATTTACGCAACCCAAGTAAAAAAGAGCCCAGTTACTTGAAGTAAAGGCACCTGTAGTATCCATGGCATATTTTGAGTGATTTTTTAATTGCATTTTTTAAGGATAGTGAATGATTGCCTAGAGTCTAGGCAATGGTCAAGAAGCGTCTAGGCCCTAGACACTTCTTCACCATTTGGCTCTTAGGAGTGGCTCAATCAGTAATACCCATTCGAGTTGTATAATCGTATTACTTAAATTATTTTTGTTGTCGAAATCTCTGAACAGATTAAGAACCGTAGTTGGTAGAACAAAGGACAACCTCGAGCGGTGGGGAATTCTTCGACAGGGAGAGCCACTATTGTGCGACTGCGGAGACCTGCAGACCGCCTCACACCTGAGATCCTGCTCCATGTGTCGAATAAGCTGCACACCTCAAGACCTAATGCAAGGCAACACAAAGGGCTATCGATGTTGCCAGATACTGGGCATAAATAATTTGACGTCGCTGACACGAAGAAGAAGATTAGTTAAAATAAAAAAGAAAAATAAATTAGACCTTGTAAATTGGTTAAATATAATGGTTTTTTTTTTGGGATTCGAACCCTTGACCTTTAGCTTGATAGCTTTACACCTTGACACTTGACCATACGCTTCGCCAGGTTAATATCCGGTGAGGGGGTAACTTCCGGTCACCTCCTGACCGGAAATGAACGCGCGCCGAACCGGAAACGGAATAGAATATTTTCAATAATTCACTATTCAAAGTGTGGATATAAAAAGGTTTCATAGACGAGCGATGCGAATTGTATCGTAAGTTGTATCTTTGTCTGTGGCTTCTTACAAAGTTCTTTGTGTTGCCCATCTGCTCTTCATTCTTCAAACATGCGCTTTGATGACTATCATGTTGACGCGAAGTATTTTTTTTCAATAACGGGGATTTAATTATATAATTTATTTATTTAGATTTTTCCGATCGATAATTCTTGGTGAAATTCCATAATATCAGATATAAATAAAATAATTTTTAGAATTTATTCCAGAATATATTTACTGACGACATGTTTCGGTGTTTATGTTTGTTAAAATTATGTAGAATGCTCACTTAATTGCATTTGATGTAAATGTTAATTGTTTTTTTAATGGCCATTGTAATTGTACATATTATTTTGTTGTTTTCGTCAATGAATTCCCTTATACATTAATGTTTTCCAAAACATATACAGGCGGACCTCGACTTTCGTACATGATTGGTTCCTGAAAATGTGTACGAAAGTTAAATGTCCGAAAGTAGAGGGAGCATCATCATCATTATCATCAGCCACCTTTTTACTCAGAGAGGCAAAGTAACGCTGCTGGAATGACCATTCGGTCATAAAAAAGCGCTATACAAATACTAATCATCATCATAATCAGCCTGTGTCCGTCCACTGTTGAACGTAGGCCTCCCGCATGAGTCTCCATCCTCTTCGATCCTCGGCCTTCCGCATCCAGATCACTCCCGCTATTCTTCTTATATCGTCAGTCCATCTTGTAGGGGGTCGGCCAATGCTTCGTTTGCCAGTTCTTGGGCGTTAGTAAGTAGAGGGATGTATAAAAAAAAACTCCAAAAATTGTACTTAAAATGTTTATTTATCAAAAGTTACAAACTAAGTACATATTAAATAAAAATTATATTCTCCCAATAAACTTGTCAAGGGTTAATTGTATTTTACTACTTTTTTTCTTTTCTTCATAGAGAGTTTTGTAACATGCAGTACTATTATAGATCGCCCTACGCACTTGAGATATGTGTTCTTCATTGGGATCACATTTTTCCATTATATTCAAAAATGTCTTGAGATGCGTAAAAGCTACAGTCATGTTTTTTATTGTTAAGGGTTTGATGATTTTTTCTGGTTCTTCTTCCTCACTTTCAATTTGTATACTATTTTCGTTCTCTTAAGATTCGATCATCTCATTAACATCTTTACTGTCAACATCTAGGTTTAGTTCGTTCATTAGGTGAACTATTTCAAGTGTGATGGTTTCCGGAGTTTCATCAAAATTTATGAAATCACTCATCATTTGTGGGCATAATTGCTTCCATGAACCTTTCATTGTTTACTCTTTTATTTCAGCCCATGCGTCTCCAATATTGTTTATTGCATTCCATATGTTATAATTCTTCCAGAAATGTTTTAATGTGGGCCCACCTTCCATGTCAGTTGCCTTGATGGCCTGATTCATTATCAACCGCATGTAATATCGTTTAAACGTAGCTATCACCGTTTGGTCCATGGGTTGTATGAGACACGTAGTATTGAGGGAAAGAAACACAACATTGATTTCTGGGTATAAATTTTGTAGAGATTTTGGGTGTCCTGGAGCATTATCTAAGATTAATAATGCTTTAAATGGTAAATTATTTACTTCACAATAATGTTTTACTGGTGGTGCGAAATGTGAAGTGAACCAATCTTTAAATATTAAAGCAGTAACCCAGGCTTTTTTATTGGATTTCCAAATGACTGGAAGCAATTTTTTATCTTTCCCTTTCAATGCTCTAGGATTTTCTGCTTGATAAACTAACATTGGCTTCAATTTTAAATCACCAGCTAAATTTCCACTAAGAAGCAATGTCAATCGGTTTTTACTGCGGCTTATGACCAGGGGCAACTGATCGTCCTTTGATAAGAAAGTACGATTAGCCATCTTCTTCCAAAATAAACCAGTCTCATCTGCATTGAATATTTGACTAGAGGTATATTCTCCATCTTCAATAATTTTGGACAATGACGAAATAAAGTCTTTTGCAGCATCTTCATCCGCATCAGCTGATTCTCCAGTGAATTTAATATTGCGTAAAGAATACCTTGGTTTAAATTTTGAAAACCAGCCGTTACTTGCATGAAACACCGTGTTAGAATCTTCGTTTAGTCTAGCCTTCCAATCTTTATACAAACCAAATGCCTTATCTTGAATCATTGAAGTACTAATAGGGATATTTTCTTGATTTTGATTACTTATCCAATAACACAAAGATTTCTTCATTTCATCCATCACTATGTCGTGCCTTTTGGAAATAATTTTTGATGTTATATTTCCATGTTTTTTTACATATTCTTTAATTTTATCTTTATTCTTTAATATCGAACATTTCGTAGACCTTCTTATATCATACGAACGGCCGATTTAAGCATAAGACTCTCCATTTTCAGACTGTTTTATTAAATCCATCTTCGTTTCTATTTTATGAAGTTTATGGGTTGTTGATTTTTTTTAGCAATATCTATTTCGCAGTTTCTTCGTTTCTCACTCATGTTAAAACGGGTAGGAAATATTTAAAACAAAACTCTCATAAATATGTACCCGTACGTGCGCTGACGCAAGACTAAACGTATCGAGATCAGACGGGAGTGTGTACAAATTAGTACATACAAACGCACGTTTGGACTCACTCGCGCTCGTATATTAATGCATATGTGCGAACAGAACGTAACATTTTTCACAGTACGGACCTCGTTCATATTCATTAAAAAGTGCGACAGGGAAACAACTGCACGAAAACAAAACATTTTTCAATTTTCGTCAAAAAATAAAATAAAAATATTTTTCAAAAATGTACGAAACAGCGAATTGTACGAAAGTCGAATTTACGAAAGTCGAGGTCCGCCTGTATACCCATCACACAATTCTTATCCACCTTTTCACCCACTCTTTTCCTTATAAAGAGGCAACACTCAATTTACTAGCTGACTTGAAAATGGCCATTCGACGTGGCCGAAACATGTCGTCAACAAATGTATTGTGGGATAAATTCTAATGTTTTTTTTATTTATGTCTGATATATTTTCAGTTTATGTCTTCCGGGCATACTATTTTATCGCAATTTTCCAGGAAAATCCTAAAAATCGCTGTAACACCCAGTTTTATAGTTAGGTTCTATATTGAGTTTGTTCGCCGATACAAAAGGATTTTTGGCTTTTCCACCGACCGCATATAGAGGTGCCACTCTCAGGGTTTCAGGGACGCTTTCAGAAATTTACGATCAACCATTACAATTTTTTTTTAATTATATTATAAATACGTATTGACATCCCCCGTTTAATTAAAACGACTCAATATCTCGAATTTGTCATTAGAATGCGTGATGGATGGATGAGGAGCAGGTCGCTAAAGCAAAGAACTCGTCGAGCAGCACAATTGACATTTATCTTACGTTAAACAAAAAAACTGTCAAAATTCGGTCCTCTGTACTCGGGACACAGAAATTTTTGATTATTAAGTGGCAGCCACCGCGCCCGAAGACTACATAGCGGACACATAGAGAACAGTGAAAGGTTAATCATACGATGTTCTTAAAAATATTAATATATCACAAAAAATATGTCGTGCTGCCTAATCTTCAACACCCCACTCCTGTTCGGTATGTTCATTAATGTTAATTGATAAATTTTCAGATACATAGATGTTTTTGGACTCTAATTGGACTGGACTGTAATTCTAATATCTTTCACGGGTTATTTCTCTTTACCACTTCTGTGCAGTGGCCACAATTGTTCAGAGGGTACTTGCACTTGACTTATTAGTTGCTAGCTGATCATAATCTGAATGAGCGCATCATCATTTATACTTTACTGTCCTACGGTGTAATGCGGATGTGAGGCTGGTAAAGTTCAGCTTAGATTTTTGTCTAGGCGTGGACAATGGCAGCTGACAGAACTGAGTAAAGGAATTTTATTGTTACCATGTGTTCCAGATATATAAGTTATTTTATATATATATATACAATAAATCCGGTATAAAATAAGACACCTAGTAAGAACCACCTCAAAGAGGCGAGCCCGATGGATCGGTCACATTATGCGCCACGATGGTCTTTTTCGTGACATTGTCGAAGGGATGGTTGAGGGTAGAAACTGTAGAGGGCGCCTTAGACGGGAGGTTCTATGACATGAGTTGTAGCTCTTACGCTGAGCTGAAGAGGACTGCAGAGGATAAGAGGAGTGGAGATTGAGATGTAAGATTTTGTTGCTGCAAACCAATTGACCGGATTGATACTAAGAAGAAGAATAAATCCAAATATTCAAAATTGTCATAAGAATGAAAATATGAAATACTATCTAGTCTCAAAGTGAATGCTCAAAAAATTGAAAATAATATGAAATACTGGTGCCAAAAAATATGTGTTCATTCCTATCACGTTATAATATATCGCTGTAGGAATTTTCTATCAGCGTTGATTTTTCTCGCCAATATTTTCGGCTTGCTTCATCGGCTTCAGCGTTAAATAACCGGAAAATGAGGCGGTAACATTATTAAGGTTATACCCACATATTTAATTAGAAAAAAAATATTTTTTTTCGTAAAAATGTAAAAACAAGCTACTCTCTATATCAACATAATATAACATCATCTTCTAACTGGATCATTTGGTCGACACTACCTGTTTTCACAAAGTTTTGTCAGCTCAGCCTCCCATGAGTACACTCCACGAGTATAGTTATACGAGTATAGTTCCAGAAGGCCTTCTTGGATTGCGCGAGCCCGGGATCTTGAAAAAAGAGCAGTTGTAGTTTATGCTCTCTCTGGCATCTCAAGTAAATATTTCAAAACAAAAGGTTGTCAAGTTATCGAAATATATATGTCAATGTGCTTCTAAAAAAGTATTTGTGTTGTCAATCTGCTCCTCACTCCGTCTCCACGCGACCCGATAATTATCCTGGTGACGTGAAGTCGTTTTTCCTTAAATAAGGGAGATGTTAATATATATATCGCTAATATGTTGTATTTCTTTTTATAATTCTTTTAAATGTCCTGTTCCGGTTCTGCAGTGCAAACTAGCGGATCGGCGTGCAGTGTTTTTAGTTGTTTCAGTGTTTTTAGAAGTTTCAGTGAATTTCAGCAGTTTCAGCGCTTTTACTGTAAACTTTTCCATGGCAGATTTCCAATTGGCCGGCACTTCTTTGATACACAAAGCGAACCAATCGACCGGGAAAACCCCACAAAGGCAATGCAACCTTTCTAGATACGTGTGTTAGTCAGCCAATGCTTCTGAAAAACAAAAAAACTAAAAAAAAATGAAAAATCTGAAAATACTGAAATACTATTACGATTTAAACCTGTTCGCATCGGTACCCGATATATTCCGTGTAAGATTCTTCTACCGTTGACAACGATAGCCGTGAAATATAGTTTTACTACTTTCAGTATTCATTGCGACATCAACGTTAGAAAATCGGAACTGCAGTCATTCGCATTAACAACTGAATGTGTTATTTACAGGAATCTTTAAAACATGTAAATAAATATCGTTAGGTTTCGTCAGCGGAGCGATTTTTCTGTAAGCCGCATGTGCCAATGCTACCACATGCTTGGAGTTATAATATATAATGAACGTTTGTTAAATAGAATAGTTTTTTATGCATCATCTGATAGCTAAGGAAAAGAAGAACCAATGTGATATATGAAAATAGGTTAGATAAGTACATTTATGTTTCAAATACTAGTTTTATACAAAAAAAATGTTTTCAAAAATTCACGCCGTATTGACAGTATAATTTGTATTCTACCGAGCCGTAAGGAAAGGGTTAAACTATTTTTTAAATAAATAGTTAATGATTGAGTTGTGTGAAAGCATCAGCAGAAATGTGAATACAATATATTCAACAATTGACACTCATACAAAAACACAGCAAACATCTTCTTATATGAAATTCTTCTCGTTATCAAATATTATATGAAATAAACAGAAAACGCTTAGATTCGATTCATCATCATCATCATCAGCCTGTGTCCGTCCACTGTTGATCGTAGGCCTCCCGCACGAGTCTCCATTCTTTTCGATCCTCCGCCTTCCGCATCCAGGTCACTCCCGCTATTCTTCTTATATCGTCAGTCCATCTTGTAGGGGGTCGGCCAATGCTTCGCTTGCCAGTTCTTAATCAGTTCTTAGGGATTCGATTAATGAAGTTTTATTATGTGAAATTAAATTTTAATTGAGTTCAGTATCTGTTGTAAATATCTTCAATTTTTGCTTAATACAAACCTTGTTTAATTAAACTGTATACGCTTGTTGATAACCTTTACGTTTTCATTAAAAAATAATACAGGTTTTCTCAATATTTCCCCGTTCGACTTATATGCGCCGGATATGAAAAATCACTGCGGTTTGTCCTGAAAGCTTTGGCTGAAACGTATTTGGCCGAAAAGCTTTCAGTGAATATGAATATTCAGCTAACTGAAAAGGATTACTTGCTTATTTATTTATTTTCAGGCGGATTTGGTTTCAGCGTCGCGAATCTAAAGCTATAAATAAATATGTATATATTTGCTTTGAAGATCATTGGGAATATTATCTATTATGAAAAGTAATTTGAATTATCTTTTTTCTGAATACTGGTTAGATTGTTATGTTTTTAGTACTTTAATAAGTGTAACGTAATATCGGTTGATCTCTACGAAATACTTCCGTACCGTAAAGAAAAAAATTATTTGAAAAATGTTACGGAGTTTCATTCGACCTCGTTATTTTTTAAGAAACCGGATATTTGATCAACAGATTGTTGACCGAATAAAATATTAAATGCTCAAAATATTTTTTTTTTAAATTTCATTTGCAAAAAAAAATATTTCGAGCAACTTGATGTACGGCTGTGAGACATGGTGCTTATCTGAAAGTGATAAAAAAGACTGGAGGCTTTTGGGATGTAGTCTTAGAGAAGAATTTTCAGAATTTCTTGGAAAGACCACGTCACGAACAATGAGGTTCTTAGCATAATCAAGGAAGATAGGCACCCAGTAAGAACAATCGCAGAGAGGCGATCGGTCACATCATGCGCCACTATGGTCTTTTTCACGACGTTGTAGAAGGGATGGTTGAGGGTAGAAACTGCATAGGGCGCCCTAGACGGGAGTATTAGCAGAAAGTATTCGAGGGCATGAGTTGCAGCTCTTATGTTGGGCTTAAGAGGATTGCAGGAGATCAAGAAGAGTGAAGATCGAGATGCAAGATTTTGTTGCTGCAAGCCAATCCCCCAGATCGATACTTCTAAAAAGCACAGTGATCACTACTGTAGCTCTTCTTCGTAGTAGTAGTATCAATCCGGTGAATTGGTTTGCAGGAACAAAATCTTGCATATCGATCTCCACTCCTCTCGATCCTCTGCAATCCTCTTCAGCTCAGGTTTATGCTTGACATGAGTTGTAGCTACAACTCATGTCCTCGAACACTCGCTGAAAATACTCCCGTCTAGGCCGCCGTCTACAGTTTCTTCCCTCAACCATCCCTTACACAATGTCGTGAAAAAGACCATCGTGGCGCATGATGAGACCGATCCATCGGGCTTGCCTCTCTGAGATGGTTGTTACTCTAGCAGTAGCTCTTTATAACATATATTAAAGAAGAATATATATATAGAGTAAGACTATTTATAGGAGTTATGTGACATATGTACGTGGCGACTGAAAAAAAGCTGAAATTTTCTGCGAAACTAATTTCGAATAGCTGGGTTTTACAGTTCCACCCACGTCATAAGTCTCCGCTTGACCCGTTGAGGATTTTCTTAAGCAGGTCTTGGCCATTTGTCACTCGCCAATAAACTAAATAAAACAAGATTTTTTATTAAAACTACATACTGTTATTTGTATTTTTTTCTTCTCATATACGTTGCTACCTAACCAAACCCAACCTAACCTAAGTCTGCAACATATTTTTACCTAACATAACCTAACCTTATCTAGGTCTGCATCATATAATTCTATTTTTTATTTTACTATATACCCTGTGATACCTATTGATTAATAGGCTTTGACTGGCATTTTACGGGTGAGGGATAAAATTCACACCAACCGTTAGATATTAACATAATTTAGAGCTCAAGAATCGTCTTTTTTTTTAATCTCCTTCGAGGATCGAACTCACGATCTTTGACTTGCAAAGCAAACGCTTTGACCCACCGGAAAAACTTGATTATTTAAGGAATTTTGATGATCTCCGAGGCCTGGAACATTTTTACTCAATTCATTTATTTTTTAAACTAGAGTTACCTTTTGTAGTATTTTTATTTATCATTTTATAAAACGAATCAGAGTGTCATTGCCGAGAAAGGTCAAAACTATAGCAGACAGCTGTACTATCCTCCGAGGGTTAAAACTAAAATGCTGAAATATACGTCTACAAAGGCTTTATCCATTTTCATATTTCGAGCAGCGTAGCTTCTTTTCTTCTATAACACAGCGTTATAGGGTAAATCTAAGGTTGAAACGACAGCATCTAGCTGTCCTATCCTCGCGGGGTTGAACCCAGAAACATGATCCGTCAGTCCACGATGGCTCCATCCATCTTCATCCCTTCAAACGACGATAAGCGCAGAGCCAACCCAACGCTAGACCCATTTTTTGCTGAACAACTAACGTAAAGCAAGAACTACTACAAGAAACTACTACTCATGTAGTTAATGGATGTTCATGGAAATTAATATGTATTACGAGGGTTGTCCGTAAAATAAGTTTCTCAGTGATTTTCACAATGTTTAATTCCATGAATGCGCACATTTTTTGAGAGTTCAGACTTGTACGTATTTTTTTATACAGTTTCCGCTTAAGTCAATGCATTTTTGCATGCGGTATACGAGCTTTTGAATGCTCGAGTCAAAAAAATCTGCCGCCAAGCCACGCAGACTAAAGCCTGATGTTCACGCATCATCCTCATTATTACAGGAGTTCACTAAATGGGTGGTATTCACGGTACCAATTTCGTGTACCATCAATTTTGATTAATTGTTTTTGACTGGCATTTTACGTGTGTGGGATTAAATTCACACCAACCATGGGTATTTATGGAGCTAAAAAAACGATTACAAACATGCTATTTTCTTAATCTTCGTCGGGTACTTCAGTTTGGCAAGCAAACACTCTAACCACTAAGCTATTCCCGTCAGCATAATAATATAAAATGTTAATTGAAATATATAAAAAATGGGTGAGGGATCATATTCCCACCAATATGAGGTATCTTAGAGCTTATAAATCGATAAAATAAAAGAATCTCCGTCGGATGAAACACACGACCTTCGGCTTGCCAAGAAAACGCTTTAACTACTAAGCTATACCCGCTGGCATGTGGATCGTATAAAGAAACTAAAAAAATTAAAATATACATGCAATATAGAATAAAGTGCCATCTGTAATAATAAGTATGTATCTATAGCGCGCTGTGTAATAGGAAAGAACTAAGATGCTGACATCCTCCTATCTAAGTTCGTTATTGAATTGCGTGGTGGCAGGATGAGGAGCAGACTATCAACACAAAGATTTTTTCTGAAGCACATTGACGGCCTTAGAGGAATAACCTGCCGGGCCGGCCATGATACGACCTTCTCGCGGTCGGCACGCAACTGACTGTGGTCGGTGATACCCAGCATTACAAAATAAC
Organism: Glossosoma conforme; assembly: GCA_022606575.1. Lineage (NCBI taxonomy): Eukaryota > Metazoa > Arthropoda > Insecta > Trichoptera > Glossosomatidae > Glossosoma > Glossosoma conforme. Next base: position 900,081 of record JAGTXR010000111.1, on the reverse strand, counting down.
AACACATGCGTGTCCGATGAGCGAACGAATATAAGAGACGAAACATTGTATATCGAGGTTTTCGGTACCAGTCAGCAAGGGCTATATCATGCTGATGTCAATGCATAGTTCGCAGCTCGAATCCCAGCGTCTGCCGTTTCTTTTTCTCCGATATTCATGAGAGAAATGTCATAAAAAATATGATAGTTGATGATGTATGTGTGTATGAATTTATTAGAAGAATGTATTTCTATGAGAAATATTTTTTTTCCTCCGCTGTTCGGCATCTCATTCCTCCTTCACCCACCTTTATAGATTCCTCCCAATATTTGATGGGATAGTAATAAAAAGATGGGTATTCTCTCGATCCAGGTAATAATTCAATATCTTCTACAAACCTTGCGCCATTTTTCTACTTCTTCTTCTCCTTCCCAGCGTGATTCCATTAAATAATAGATTTCTCTCTTCATCTTCAATTTCCATACAAATCGAATCATATTTGAGCTTACAGGGCGTCCCAAAATGTATATAACATACAATGTATTAACATCTTTCCCTCTATTTCAAAAAGGTGTTACTTCGTCTTGGAGGGCAGGATGAGAAGCAGGTCAGCAAACAAAGACTTTCTTTTAGAACCACATTGATTATATTTCCGTTAAACCTTTACAAGCTTCCGGCCAAGCCTGATGACATGCCACTGTGGCCGTAATGCGACCTTCTCTCGCTAAAGGGTGGGGACCGACTGACGATCTGCGCGCTTGATCTCGGCTTTCGACCGCACCCCGAGCGGTGGTGTTCATAACTAACACACCCGTTAGCGGACACGTCCAAAATGACAACATGGCGCACGTAAATGCACGACAAGCGACCGGAAATAAGAGACGTAAGATTGTATATCGAGGTTTTCGGTAACTGTCAGCAAGGGCTATATCATACTGATGTCAGTGTATTATACAAATTATATAAAAAAGGCTGAAAATATTAAATTTAAAAATATATAATCGTGTTGGAAACATCAGGGTCAGATCCTGTCTGCTCTGAAGTGGGCGACATCGATGGCGTTACTCCCGGCCAACATCAGGTCTTCCTGGGTGCAGCTACTCGGACACAGCGCACACTCTAGAAGTTGAGACAGTGTTTTCTCCACGCTGCAGTCACATTCAGTCGGTCCGCTGTAAAACTGCCAGGCTTTCATTTGCGTCCTCGTCTTGTATACTCCAGTCCTAAGTCTGTTAAGGGACCTCCATATATTTAACATCTCCATTCTTCCATATAACCAGAAGACTGCGGTTTCGCTTCACTTTGTTAATTGAAAAGTTTGATAATAAATATCACGTTTTTTAGTGAATAATCAAAATAAAAAATCTGAAAAGAATTTAATTTTCATAATAAATAAAAAAAAGCGAAAGTGCGTAAATTTAGAATATTTTTAAATCCATTTCATTTATTTTTTTGTTATTGGAACACCCATTGTTTGCGTAAAATATTATTTTTTCTGTCTTTGTGTTGTGAATTTAAACGTCGGGATATTCGGTGAATAAATATAGAAAGATTTTGCGTAAAAGTGGATCCACTTCGGAAAAAGAGAAAAAAACATTTTCTACGGATTGATATTCCTTCGATGTACTTGAACGATTTCCTGAAAATGTCATTGAACGCATAAAACGATTCAAAATACAAATTTTTCAGCAAATACTTCATAAAAATGGCCTTTATTTATTTGTTTAATAACTAATTCAAGTTTTCGTCAGCAAATTAAATGACTGCAATAAATAACTCGCCGGCGGTCATAGCTCAATGGTAAAGCGTTTGCTTTGCAAGCCAAAGTATTTCCCGGTATCGTTACGTAGATGATATTAAATGCTTGTGGATGGACACAGAGAGAGAGTTAAACTCCTTTTTAAAATAAATTAATAGTATAAATAAGTCTATTCAATTTACAATGGAGTATGGTAATAAATTGATTTATTTCCTAGATGTGACTATTGACATAACTAACAACAAACACAAATTCAATATACAGGCGGACCTCGACTTTCGCGCAAATTCGACTTTCGTACAATTCGCTATTTCGTCATTTTTGAAAAACATAATATTATTATTTTTTGGCGAAAATTCAAAAATGTTTTGTTTTCGTGCAGTTGTTTCCCTGTCGCACTTTATAATGAATATGAACAAGGTACGTACTGTGAAAAATGTTACGTTCTGTTCGCACATATGCATTAACATACGAGCGCGAGTGAGTCCGAATGTGCGTTTGTATGTACTAATTTGTACACACTCCCGTCTGATCTCGATACGTTTAGTCTTGCGTCAGCGCACGTACGGGTACATATTTATGCGAGTTTTGTTTTAAATATTTTCTACCCGTTTTAACATGAGTGAGAAACAAAGAAACTGCGTAGTAGATAATGCTAAAAAAATCAACAACCCATAAACTTCATACAATAGAAACGAAGATGGATATAATAAAACGGTCTGAAAATGGAGAGTCTTATGCTTCAATCGGCCGTTCGTATGATATAAGAAGGTCTACGATATGTTCGATATTAAAGAATAAAGATAAAATTAAATAATATTTAAAAAAATGGAAATATAACATCAATAATTATTTCCAAAAGGCACGGCATAGTGATGGATGAAATGGAGAAATCTTTGTGTTATTGGATAAGTAATCAAAATCAAGAAAACATCCTTATGAGAACTTCATTGATTCAAGATAAGGCACTTGGTTTGCGTAAAGATTGGAAGGCTAGACTAAACGAAGATTCTAACACGGTGTTTCATGCAAGTAACGGCTGGTTTTCAAAATTTAAAACTAGGTATTCTTTACACAATATTAAATTCACTGGAGAATCAGCTGATGCGGATGAAGATGCTGCAAAAGACTTTATTTCGTCATTGTCCAAAATTATTGAAGATGGTCATTACCTCTAGTCAAATATTCAATGCAGATGAGACTGGTTTATTTTGGAAGAAGATGCCTAATCGTACATTCTTATTAAAGGACGAATCAGTTGCCCCGGGTTATAAGCCGCAGTAAAAACCAATTGACATTGCTTCTTAGTGGAAATTTAGCTGGTGATTTAAAATTGAAGCCAATGTTAGTTTATCAAGAAGAAAATCCTGCACGGACACAGGCTGATGATGATGATGATGATAATCCCTCTACTTTCGGACATTCAAATTTCGTACACATTTTCAGGAACCAATCATGTACGAAAGTCGAGGTCTGCCTGTATACAGAAAACCCACGTACATCGATAATGTAGTACACTCTACATCAAGACATCAAAAAAATTAGTAGCAGTGTTACAATGACCATTTCTTGAATTATTTAGTGACAAACTAATTGCATGCATAAGAAGTAGCATTTATTTTTTCACAATTACTTCTAAAGGGCACTTATCATACTTAAGAAAATAAAGCAGAATATCTTGAGTATTTTCACAAATAATTGATATCCATTACAATTTAATCGGTTATTGGAAAGGTGTTCTAACCGAGCAAAAGAAACTTTAATTCAAAATGTCGGCGGGAAGTTGTTTCAGTTGAATTGATTTCCTTAATCTGATTTGAAGTTATGTAATCCACGAACGAAGACACTAAACCAAAGCGCAATGCTTTATCATCTAATTGAGTTGGTTTTCAGTGCGATTACAGTTTATTTTCAACTTCATTAAACCTTAAAATAAATCTTTAAATATCATCAACATCATCAGCCTGTATCCGTCCGCTGTTGAACGTAAGCCTCCCGCATGAGTCTCCATTCTCTTCGATCCTCCGCGTTGCGCATCCAGGTCACTCCCGCTATTCTTCTTATGTCGTCAGTCTTGCAGGTCGATGCTTCGTTTGCCAGTTCTTGGGCGCCATTACAATAATTTTCTTCGTCATAGAGCGTCGTTTCTTCTGTCCTGCCCATTGCCACTTGAGTGTGCCTATTCGTTGGGTAACCTCCACTACTTGAGTACTTCTGCGTATTTACTCGTTTCAGATTCTATCTTTTAGCGACACTCCGAGCATGGATCACTCCATGGCACGATGTGTGACCTTTATTTAATGGGTAAGATTTGCTGTTAGATTTCACCTCTCTGCGGCATAAGTTAATACAGGGAGGATACATTGGTTAAACGCTTTAGTTCTAAGACATTGCGGAATTTCGCTTTAAAAATGAGCTTTAGTTTATCAAATGCTGCCCATCCCAGTTGTATACGCCTGTTGATTTCTTTCATCCTAGTTGTATTACTTTTCCCAGATATAATATACCTATATAGAGGTTGTTAACAACTGTACCTCTCTGAGACTATACTTTTGAATATAAAATAAATGAAATAACACATTTTGTACAAACACTATGTTCTTTTTTTTTTAAGATGATTGATTTGAAGTTAAGCAACATTGGATGCGTATCATTTTTGGATGGATCATCGCCTGTTTGTTTACCTCATGTCACTGGTCAGGTTTAGGTGCTATTTAGAACTAAATACTTTAGACCAACTCCTTTAGGAAAATCGATTTAAAAATCTCCCAAAAAATATGCCTTGCGTACTGCTTGTAACAATCGATATCTACAACTGGTGCCTATTTTTGATGACCATATGCTTCAGTTAGGAGAGCGGACACGATGATGATGATGATAATTATCGCTGTAATCTATCGTTTCCGTTTTCAGATTCCATTAGTGGAATGTCTTTCACCTCAATCAAAGCTTTCAGAGCTTTTCAGCCCGCAGAGGAAACCTCATTTGGTTTTGAAATTAATTTCAGATGTGGTACAAACACGAAATCTATTACTGAATTTTGTGTTACATAGAGATTTAAGTGCTTGAGTATCATGCGAGAGGTCACAGGTTCGATTTCCTTAACCTTTCTTTCCCTGTGATGTGTATTTTCCAATATACACATTGCTTCTAATAACCATCAATATCTTTATAAATATAATAAATACAAGGTTTAGATTTAAGGTATTCCTCCATAATATATTTACGCATTGATTTAAAAAAATATATTAATAATATTCAGAATTTATCGCGTACATTGGAGGTATTTTGTCAACATCGAAAATAAATTCGCGCTGCGAGTGCCTTGACCTTGGATCTCGAAGATGTGCGGAAACGTGAAACTATATTCGCATCTCACTCTTTCATACTTCACTGTGAAGGAAGAGGAAAGATAGTGGGAGTGGACCACTCCGACCATTACCACGACTAGCGGCAGTAGCTCTCGAACTTGAAACCAGAGTGGACTTATGCCCGTTGTGTGAGTGTTGCCAGATGGTTTTGTAATGTTTTCAGCCAATTAATCTCAATTATTATGAATTTTGACTCCAATTATAATTTATTAAGGGGATTAGCTATGAATGATTTTATTTTTCCGATTTAAGATCGCTGATTTCTGATTGTGTACTGACTACTCAACACAGAAACGCGCGTTTTAATTTTTGCACAGTAAATGAAAGGTTAAGCAAGTTCTTAAATATATATCTATTTTTGTGACACATGGTGTTTATCTGAAAGTGATTTAAAAGTACTAGAGGCCTTTGAGATGTGGTCATACAGAAGAATTCTCGAAATTTCCTGGAGAGACAACGTCACGAACAATGAGGGTCTCAGCATAATCAAGGAGGATAGGCAACTAGTAAGAACCATCTCAGAGAGGCGATCGGTCACATCATGCGCCGCGATAGTCTTCTTCACGACATTGTGGAAGGGATGGTTGAGGGAAGAAACTGTAGAGGGCGACGGGAGTATTTGCAGCAAGTGTTCGAAGACATGAGTTGTGGCTTTTATGCTGATCTGAAAAGGGTTGCGGAGGAGCGAGAGGAATGGAGATCGAGATGTTAGATTCTGTTGGTAAAAACCAATCCACAAGATTGATACTACGAAGAAGATATAAAATTCATCATCATTCTGATGCTCGCTCTATTTACTGGAGCATATGGTCGTAACAAGCTGATGCCACAAAGCTCTGTCAGCCGCCACGGTGGACGCCTAATCCCAAGTCAGCTCTGCCTCCCGCAGCTTCACCGAGTACATTCTATATGTATAGATAATTACTGATGGCACTTTCAGGACGGCGAAAGCTCGCGAGATTTCTTTATATATATACTTATGACGCTCAGCCAGGGAGGCTGGACGCTGCATGCAGGAAACGTGTGTTGTGTTCGTGTTTGCGTGTGGGTTGAGGAGATTGCAAGTGTATATTTGCTACTTTTTGAAGAGATCTAGATTGTAGGGACGAGGAAACACTTTATTTAAGAAGCAACTTTGTAAACTGCCAGTTTTTGGTCGATACACATTAACTGTGTTATGGATGTTCGGCAAGGCAAGTGTAAGACGAGCATGTCGGTTGTGGCTAGTCGTAGTGCAGGAAGATTTACCGGTGGTCTTAGCTCAATGGTCAAAGCGTTTGCTTTGCAAGGCAAAAGTCGTGTGTTCGATCCCCAACGGAGATTAAAAAAAAAAAACGATTTATGAGCTCTAAAATACCCCCGGTTGGTGTGAATTTGATCCTTAACCCGTAAAATGTTAGTCATAGCCTATTTATTAAAATTGATGGTAGACGACATTCGTCCCGTGATGACCACCATTCACAGTAAATTCCTGTAATAATAAAGGATAATGCATAAATCTCGCGCTGTAGTCTATGACTTTGGCGGATGAACACTACACATGCAGCATTTAGCCATATACACCATGGTAAGCGTCATAGAATTCCACAGATGAGACTTCAGAATTACTATCATCATCTGTCGGTATTCTCCTGTATGTGTTTACATTAAAAAAAAACATTCTTGTTTTTACTATTTGATAAAGAAGTGCTGATACGTGACTCGTATTTAAAACCAATATCAAAAATATTTATATATTTGATTACTACTCTATCATTAATTATGTGTAATTTACTTTATATATTTTAGGGAACTTTTAAGTGACAAAAACAAGCCTGAAAAAAAAACCAAATTCATGACCAACTGAAACAGCTTTCATGTTAAAATATTGTGCTTTGAAATATTCCGAAACTCGCGTTTGAAATGTTTTGACCCCTTTTTTCACAGCGTGACTGTTTTCACTAAGGGCATGCAACATCACGCGCGGAAGGCTTTTCTCTCAGCGGGGTTCTGTAGAATCCCTGGAGGGCCTGTAATGCCCCCTGACGACTGAATACCCCCCTTTGGGTGCCTGAAAGCCCTCCCCCTGAAGCCCCTAACATTTTCAGCGAAAACGCAGCAGGAGGCGCTATATCAAAAGGGTTAATAGAGCGAACGCTGGAAAGCTTTTTCATGTTTGCGAAAAATGATAAAAATCATTCGTCAAGTAAACGATGATTGCCATTTAAGGACGGCTAAACGCTGCACGGGATTTTTTTATTGCATTGTCTTATATTTTGTTAAATTTTTCACGAATTATATATATTATGTCTTTAAAAAAGATGGCAAGTCGTGAGTTTGTCACGTGGCCGCGTGGAGGAATGATTCAGGAGCAGATAAACATCACAAATAACTTGTTTTTGAAGAACATTTATTATTAATAAAGACTTGATTTCCTCGTCCGACCGGTATGGCGTTTCGCCGGCCGGACGAGATTTAACTGGCGACTGCCGTAACACTGTGATATCCAGCGCCGTCAAAATAATCACGACAAAAAAGCAAATTAAAGATGACAGTTGCATCAACATGATTTGGAGCAACTTGTTACACCGTTTAACGATAGATGTCTCTTTAGTATATATTCAGAGTATGTATATTATTATTTTTTATTATTATAATTAAATCAGTCAACATTTATTCACGGGCTTTTTTTTTAATATTATTAATTTCTCGGTTCGCGGTTCGCATCCCGCTTCTGCCGATATTTTTCTGAATGAATTGATGCGTATAAAGAATTTGATGTATAGTATGTGTATATTTAATTACTTATAATATTGTAATATAGTCAATGATCTATAAAAGAAGATAAGTATATTAAAAAAATAAAATAACATTCTAATAAATATTTAAATACGTGTAATCTTTGTTTATACTTCAATATGAATCACATCGGATTATTGTTAATAACAGAATGCAACACCACGGTTTCGTTCTCTCTGAAGCTTCATCAGTTCTGGTCTTGCAAGCAGATACTAAAAAAATAAAGCATATTCACAGCGTATTTACCTAAATAATTTATATGTATAAGAATTTTTATTATTTCACATATATTAGCCCGAATTAACTTATATTTTCTACCTACTTTCAGTTATTAAAAGTATAAAATATTAACTTTTATATTCAGTCCCGGCTTTAGAAACTGTGGTGCTCTAGGGATTTGTTGCCCCCTATTGTTAAATTAACGCCGTGTTATTTTATATAACTAAAACTAACATTATAAGATGTGCAAGTCAGGCGAGCGAACAAAAAGAAGAGACAAAAGATCGTTTTTCAAGGATTTTCGGCATCAGCCTAAAAGAGCTATATCAAGCTGATATCGGTATTTTAAGGTTCCGCCGCATTTTTTTTACAGACAATTTGTTCAGCAAATCATTGGTAACGACCCTAATAACCGAAGTTATTTCGTTAACAAGACACACGGATCTCTGAACTCTACGATTACTAAATCCTTAGGTTAGGCTAGCGACACATCCAGTGTTCCAGTTGTCCCGTGCACCAAATGTCCCATGCACCAAACTTCCAGTACACCCCACCGATGAGTCGCTGAACGAATTGACTGTGAACGATAGATCGTGACACCGCATTTTAAATTCTGATATTTTTAAATTGATATTCTTTTAAATAGCAGAATAAGGGAAGGGCTTTCAGGTATGAATAGTAGGAGTGAAATAAAATACCTCCCGCGGACAAACAGGCCGGAGAAGGCAAACTTCGATACAAAAAACCACACTGGGAGGTTTCTTCAATACATTTTGAATTAGAGGCTCACAGTGGAAGACCATCTATAGGCTTCTCCGACATACTCGGAGGCGAGGCCATGATGGATCTACGTGATGGGCAGGACCTCATAGCTGAGATGGTAACGGATGACCTGAATTGGTGGTCAACGGCAGCTCTCTAGCTTTCAAAGAAAGCTACTGCCTTTACGTCAGGTGACAACCGGCATAAAAAAAAACCATGATGCACGGAAGACCTGGAAGACCACAGGCAACCTGGACTGTAACTTTAGACAAGGATCTGAAAACTCTGAGCTTGACTGAGAATGCATCGCAGGACAGACAGACATGGCGAATGTGCACAAGAAAAGCCGACCCCAGACGATGGGAAATAGCGAGGCTAAAAAAGATTATTTTACATAAATGATTTTGCAGTTTCCTAAAAAATCGTCAGTTAATAATCTTAATTATTTCGATTTTTGGATTTCTGTTGTTGTGTCATTGTGACATCAATGAATTCCCTTACGGATTTACCCATCACACAATTCATATACACCTTTTAACTCACTCTTTGCTTTATATAGAGCCAACACTCACTTTACTAACTGAGTAGAAAATGGCCACTCAACCTGGCTGAAACATGTCCTCAAAAAAAAAAAATGTGGAATAATTCTAAAAATTCTTTTATTTTTATCTGAATAATCTTAACATTATGCGCTTTCAACGCTGGACTTTAAATTTAAAAATTAGTTCCGTAAATGCATTGAAAAAAAAAACACATTTTGTTTGATACAAACAACCTGTTGATAAACCACTACAAAATACGAGTGAACTGAAAACATTTTCAGTCCTTTGTGAGCTTGAAGCGCCTTTTGAAAAATACTGAAATCGCATTCTGTATGAAAAAGATTCAATGCATCAAAGAAACGTTTTCAGGACTTTTAGTGAAAAACGATCAAGAGTTGAAGCGTTTCACTTATATGCGAGAAGTATCGGGATCGATCTCCGACGAAGTCTTAAACGAACTTTCATTTGGTCTCCTAACCAGTATATAGGGAAGTAAGGACAAACTATTTATTTAGATACCTTGCTCAGTATGATCCATACTAAAACAAGATATAAAGTAATTTTATATTTAATATCCTTTTTGTTGTCGCTGTGAATAGGGTCGATCAGCCTATTGTAATCAAATAGATATTACCCTGAATGATGCAAGCAGAATCGTCACAGGCTGCCTCAAACCAACACCCATTTCAAAACTATACCCCTTGGCTGGTATCGCACCACCAAACATAAGACGCAAAGTCATATGCGCCAAAGAATTGCGTAATGTATAATTACAAAGGCTATTAAAAAACAAATTGTAATTAGAAATATTATTTTGTTTTCTAAAACCACATATACCCATCACACAGTTCATATCCACCTTTTCGCTCCCTCCTTTGCTTTATATAGAGCCAACAAAAATTTTACTAATTGACTTGAAAATGGCCATCCGACCTGGCTGAAACATGTCGTCAAAAAAAATATATGGGGAATAAATTCTAAAGAATCTTTTATTTTATATCTGATATTATGGAATTCCACCAAGAAATATCGATCGAAAAAATCGAAATAACATTTTTAAAGCTTAAATTCCGAATTTCCTTAAAACTAAGGCGTTTAACCAATGCATCCTCCCAGTAGCTTTTGGTGAAGAGACGTGAGATCTATCAGTAAGTCTTACACACAAAAATAAAGGTCATTCAAATGGAGAGATCCATGAGAGGAGTGTCTATAAAAGGTAGAAACAAAGAACTCAAGTAGTGGAGGCTACCTTCCAAATTAATATACACACACAAGTGGTAATGTGACATATTTTTTAAGAAAAGTGTTAAAGTGGCGACCAAGAACTGGCAAACGGAGCGTAGGGAGTTTTACATGATGCACTAATGACATCAAAAGAATAGCGGGAGTAGCCTGGATTCTAAGGATCGAAAAGCATGCAGACTCTTCTTGTCGATATGCAATAACACAGTATGGATGCTCACCAAGTGTGATACGAATATATTGGTTGTGGGTGGGTGCAGGAGGAATTGATTATTTGATTTCAAAGGAGCAGCGTCTATTGTAATGACTGTATAAAAGACTTATTTAACCAACCAAACGTATGTGTTTTAATATCCTCCTCTCTAAGTTGGTAATCGAATTACTTGATGACAGGATGCAGGAGCAGATTGAAAATACAAAGAACTTGTTTTTGGATTCACAAGTCGCGTTTATTTTATTAGATACTTGCATTTTCGTCCACCCAGTATAGCGGATGCCATTAGGCATTCGCCGCACCGGTCGCGTTCGAACTGCCAACTAACGGAGCACTCCAACATCTAGCACCGCCAATGATCGCGGCAAAAAAGCAAATTAAAGATGACAGTTGAACCAACATGAAATGGAGCAATTTTCATAACAAATAAAATGGTGTATGCAAACACCGTGTATTATTATAAAACTAAAACTAACATTATTAGATGTGCATGTCAGACGAGCGAATAAAAATAAGAAAATATAGTTTTTCGAGGCTTTACGGCATCAGTCAAAAAGTGCTATATCAAGCTGATATCAGTTTTAAGGAGTGGAGGTTTAACGTAAATTTTCCATTATTTATTAGACAAACTGTTTACAAATGATTCTGTATCACCGTCTGCCGGCATTCTCTTGCATGTGTTAACGTAAATGATAGGTATTTCAGTATCATTTACGTAAAAGCTACTTTTAACGTTTCCTTTGATGCAATTCATGAATGGAATATACGTTTTACAACCGAATTAATGTTTTTAACATCCAATACTGCGAGAATTCTTTGATTTTTTTATTGCTTTGATGTCTTTTGTTTGCGTGTTCAAAAATATATTTGAATCAGAATAAAAAAGTCTGTAATAAAGAAATAATATATGTTTTATTTTCACCTACAATAATAATCTTTCTTCTTCTTTCTTCGTAGTATCAATCCGGTGGATCGGTTTGCAGCAAAAAATCTTGCACCTCGATCTCCACTCTTCTCGATCTTCTGCAACCCTCTTTTGCTCAGCATAAGAGCTGCACTCATGTTCTCGGACACTTGCTGCAAATATTGCCGTCTAAGGCGCCCTCTACAGTTTCTACCCTCAACCATCCCTTCCACAATGTCGTGAAGAAGACCATCGTGGCGCATGATGTGACCGATCGCCTCTCTGAGATGGTTCTTACTAGGTGCCTATCTTCTTTGATTATGCTGAGAACCTCATTGTTCGTGTCGCTATACGTTAAAAGTAATTAATCAATTAAGGATTTTACTATCATTCTAAATTATTGCTAATGATTCTTAATTATCAAGTCTCTTTCTTTTATTATTTTTATGAAAAACATCTACACCTATGTCTACCCATGTGAGAAAGTATATTTCCTAAGACTGTTTCAGTGGTATTACTCTCATGAGCATCCCAGCCAAAGTACTAGATCACTTTATGCTTACAAAAACAAATCTCGAAGATATTGCTGAAATACTATGCTCCGGAACCGAGGTCGTGGTCCCGAAATAACAGTATCAGTGAAATGGTGATGCTGGAATACCAAAATTCCAGCACTGAGTAAAGTCGAAAGACCGGAGTTGAATTGGTACTAATTTATTTGATAACATACCCCTTTTTATATCTTGGTACACAACATGAGAAAGCATTTATATAATATTTTCAATGTTTTGAGCATTCACTTTGAGATCCATAATAAATTATAAATATTTATTTATTTATTTACCTTGTTTTCACATGGATCACGTAACAAAGTTCTCTATTAGGAGACTGCAGTTTCGACTAACTCGTAGTCTTTGTCAATCCTTCTCTAGTTAAGAGATAACTGAGCTGCGTTGTACTTTATAAGTGGTGTAACACCTTTTGTAGGGAGGGGATGGGGTGTGTCTATCAGGAAAGGAGAGGGAGATAGGTAGTGTTGCAAGGATGAAGGAAGAGATAAATACATAAAAGTGGTTTAGGTATAAATTTATTTTTATTTTCTATTTTATTTTTTATTTATTTTTATTTTTTTTAATTATTATTAATATTATTCTTATATGTCGTATATATAATTTTTAAACTTATTTATTTATTTAACGGAAACAATTTTAAAATTGGTGAATTACTTAAGGTATTTAGTTGGTTATTAATTATATCTTCTTTCTTATTAATGGCTTTATAAATTTCTAAGTATTCTAAATTATTTAATTTAATTTTTAAAATTGTTTCCGTTAAATAAATAAATAAGTTTAAACATTATATATACGACATATAAGAATAATATTAATAATAATTAAAAAATAAAATAAATAAAAATAAAATAGAAAATAAAAAATAAATTTATACCTAAACCACTTTTTATGTATTTATCTCTTCCTTCATCCTTGCAACACTACCTATCTCCCTCCTTCCTGATAGACACACCCCCACCCCTCCCCTACAAAAAAGGTGTTACACCACTTAGAAAGTACAACGCAGCTCAGTTATCTCTTAACTAGAGAAGGATTGACAAAGACTACGAGTTAGTCGAAACTGCAGTCTCCTAATAGAGAACTTTTGTTACGTGATCCATGTGAAAACAAGGTAAATAAATAAATAAATATTTAGCATTTATATAATTAATGTTAAAACGTTAAATTACAATACATACACCGCAAATTCCTCAATACCTGTTGTTTTGGACCTTGATCTCTTCAATTTACATAGAGTGGCAGATTATTGGAATGGTCAATGCTCCGTGTCGATGCGAATGTATGCATCGACAGATTCCATAAAGAGTTTGATTATAATAATGATATCAGCATAATGTAGTCCTTGCTGACTGGTACCGAAAACCTCGATATACAATATTTCGTCTCTTTATTTCTGTTCGCTTGCCATACATTTATGTGTCCGCCATATTGGGACAAGTTATAACAGACCGCTGCTTACAGCGCTGGTGACCGACCACGGGCCGCCCAGGTTAGTTGTATGCGGACGGCCGGCGGCATGTCATTCCGCCTGGCCGGAAGCTTGTAAAGTTTTAACGTGAATATATGTCAATGTGCTTCTAAAAAAGTCTTTGTTTGCAGACTTGCTCCTTATCATGCCCTCACGCGACCGAGTAACACCCTTTTGAGGGAGAGGAGGATGTAAATAATTACTTTTAAGACTTTTGTAGGTTTTAATTTAAAATAATTATGTTTTGATCTTCTTCGTAGTATCAATCCGGTGGATTGGCTTGCAGCAACAGAATCTTGCATCTCGATCTCCAAGAAATCATTTTTTTGCTGATACATGGGATGTCTTTTAGACCTTTAATGTGGTATTTTCCCCTTTATTTCCACATCCTAATGCCGTTGACCATAAAGGTTCATCCGTCTTAGTAGAGCATTTACTCCCTCCAGGACAATAGAGTGCCCTAACCAGGACCTGATGAGGTTAGCTGGGTGTTAGCTTATTCCGGCCAACATTCGGTCCCTGTCTATATTGGCCGACTGATGTCGCTCACCCCCCACCACGAGAAGGAGATAGATCAGGATTTTCCTTTCATCGAACCTGTGACCTTAAGGCATTTCGCAGAGTCCTCCAGTACTTTTAGGGAGACTTGAATGTTTTGATATCAGCTTGATATAGCTCCTTAAGGCCGATGCCGTAAGGCCTCGACAAACGATCTTTTGTCTATTATTTTTATTCGCTTGCCTGATAGTTTAATTATATAATGTTAAACGGTGTTTGCATACGCCAAAATAATTGTTATGACAGTTGGCCCATTGTCAGTTGGTACAACTGTCATCTTGGCGGTTTTGTACCGCTGAAATGTGAGAGCGGGCAAGTAGTCGCAACTCGCCCGTCATCGTTATAAGACCTATAACGAACGACGTTATTGAGAAATAAACGTGTATCGTGAAACGGAAGCAAGTTGTTTATAATGTGAACCTGATTCTGCATCCTTCATCCAGTATACCGATGTCATAAATACCAGAAGAGGCTATCAGTTAAAAATAACTTTTTGAAAATTCCATATATGTATTCGTACTTATATGCAAGGTAGTGTACTTTTCTTTGATAGATAAAGTGTTTTGAAAACATGTACCTAGTTTTCTATATTCTTTTGTGATTTGTTCAATTGGACCATTTTATATGTGAAAGTAAATTCGTTTTATTTTATTCCACAAATCCGATTCTAGGAAAGGTTCTCTTTGGTTAACTTTATTTTTCTCTACTTTGAAAACTTATTTCAGCCACTTGCCAAGGGACTGAAAAGTATTGGATTTTTCGCTAACCTACTGACCGTTCTGAGCTCGAACTCAAAGAAACTGAAAATTGAATTTGAAAAATAAATAAACGTCTTAAAGCAAACTTTTAACTGAAATATATCAACATATACTATATATTTTATGTAATTTCATGCAAGAGAGCACAGCTTTTGCCGGTGGTCATAGCTCAATAGCTTTGCAAGCCAAAGGTCGTGGGTTCGATCCCCGAAGGAGATAAAAAAAAGTATTTTTAATCCATTTAAGAGCTCTAAAATACCCCCGTTTTGTGTGAATTTGATCCATCAACCGTTAAATGCCAGTCATAGCCTATTAATTAAAATTGGTGATAGACGAAAGTCGTCCCGTGAAGACCACCCATTCATAGTGAATTCCTGTAATAATTGAATGATGCGTTAATGTCGGGCTAGTCTATAACGTTGGCGGATCAACACTCCACATACTGCGCTTAGCCATATGCAGCATGGTAAACGCCATAGAATCCACAAATGAGACCTTAGCATCACTATCACCATCTGACAATTTCTCTCACAAGTAAATCGAAGAAAAAATACACAATCTGACGTTGCGATTCGAAACACGAACCATTAGCTAACCCAATGTTCAGTCTGTTTTGGTCCACAAAAAATGCTCCGCTCACTGAATCGATAAACTAATTCTGATAAAGCCAATAAAAAATTATTTATTTCAATAGGAATTTTTAATCTACCTGTTTAAATAATCTAATATCTAAAACAAATGAAAATGATTGAAATTAAAAAATATATTTTAGACAGGCAAAAGTTGTGCTAAGTAATTGACAATAAATGTGATAAAGTTAAGCCTGTTTAATTGACAAAAGTTCGCGCGGCGTTCAACGTGCGTTTTAATTGCGGCAGCTCTCCACTGCCACCTATCGGCGGTGCGCCAAACTAACAACTGCATGTTGGAGCGTTCGCAAACAACTCAATGCAAACTGGTCGCCAAGTGTTGTCACAAGGACTCTCTAATCAACTGAACCAGCTGCTGTGGGGAGCTTTAATCAAAATAACTACTACTACGATCTAGTATAACTGATCATGTATAGTAACATCCTTCTCTTTTCAAAAAAGGTGTTATTCCGTCACGTGAGGGCAAGATAAAGTTCAAAATTGATAACACAGACTTATTCAGAAGCACATAGATATATAATTATGATAAAATTTACAAGCTTCCAGCCTAGGCGGAATGACATGCCGCCCGGTTGTACTGCGACCTTCTCGGCCGTCAGGACACAACTGACTCGTGCAGCCCGTGGTCGGTCACCAGCGCCGCCGGTGGCAAAACTATACAACTAGTCCCAATATGGTGGACACATAAATGTATGGCAAGCGACAAAAATAAGAGGCGAAAGATTGTTTATCGCATCAGTCAGCAAGGACTACATCATGCTGATGTCAATAGATACGAGTTCACTATATTATTATGTATGAAGATATAGCAGATGGTGATAAAGTAGTAAATATTAGTACATTTACATAATGAACGTGTGTTAAATAGAATAGTTTTTTATGCATCATCTGATAGCTAAAGGATAGAAAAACCAAAGTGATATATGAAAATAGGTCATATCATCATATACTAGTTTTAAGCAAAATAAATGGTTTGAAAAATTCACGCCATATTGACAGTATAATTTGTATTCCACCGAGCCGTAACGAAAGGGTTAAGCATCTAGTTTTACAGTTTAAAAAAAACTTAAACACATACAGGAGAATGCCAACAGATACTGATAGTAATTCTGAAGCCTCATCTGTGGAATTCTATGAAGCCTACCATGCTGCATATGGCTAAACGCTGCAAGTGGAGTATTGATCCGCCAATGTCATAGACCGAGATTCACGCATCATCCTTATTATTACTGGAATTTACCAAGAATGGGTGGTCTTCACGGGACGACTTTCGTCTGCCACAAATTTTGATTAATTATGACTGGCATTTTACGGATGAGGGATCAAATTCACATCAACCGAAGTTATTATAGAACCCAGATATCATTTTTTTTTTATTTCCGTCGGGGATTAAACCCACGACTTTTGGCTTGCAAA
Organism: Glossosoma conforme; assembly: GCA_022606575.1. Taxonomy (NCBI): domain Eukaryota; kingdom Metazoa; phylum Arthropoda; class Insecta; order Trichoptera; family Glossosomatidae; genus Glossosoma; species Glossosoma conforme. The sequence goes on along the minus strand of JAGTXR010000111.1, from coordinate 882,889 downwards.
GCAAATGCTTTGACCATTGGGCTATACCCGCCGGCAAAAATCGTGTTTTAATGTTATTGAAGAACGTTTAATGAACGAATCCCGTTTCTTTACGTAAACACATTCAGGAGAATACTTACAGATGGTACTGGAGAAATAACATAAGCGAATTCAATTACGCTTACCATATTACATATAGCTAAACGCCACATGTAGAATGTTAATCCACCAACGTCATTCACTGAAGCCCGGCATTCAAGCATTATTATATTTTCACTATGAATGCGTGGTGTTAATGGGTGTATCGTCTGCTACCAACTTGCCCGGGATCTTAAAGAGACTACAGCTGTAGTATCTTAGGCACTTAATCTGAGAACTTAGCAACATGCTTTCGGATGTTGTACAATCTTCTTTCTTCTTCGTAGTATCAATGCGGTGGATTGGTTTGCAGCAACAGAATCTTGCATCTCGATCTCCATTCCTCTTGATCCTCCGCAACCCTTTTCAGCTCAGCATAAGCGCTACAGTTCATGTCCTCGAATACTTGCTGCAAATACTCCCGTCTGGGGCGCCGTTCTGCAGTAATGTTCGAACATTCCAGGTGGCATATCTCAATCTTCTTTACTTTGCATTAAATTGATTCTTTTTTCTTAATTTGCTTTTAATGATGATTATTTATTTATTTAACAGAACCGCAGTTCCAAGGTGCATAGAATAATAAAGAATAAAAGACATAGAGTATACATAAGCATACAATACATACAAAAAAAATCATAAAATAGAAGAAGAAGATGACACGTGTCAAAGATCACAGAGGTCTGGGAGAACAATACCATCAACAAAAGAGGAAAAGGATGTAAGAAAAGGATCGAAGTGTACTGGTAGGTCATTAAGGAACGCCATTGCCGTTGTACTAAATTGAGAATAATTTAATTAATAGTGCATTAAAATTACATCACAGTGAAAAAAAAATTACGTAGTAGTATATTTCAGTAAAACTGATGCGGTTGGCTCTTAGATGAGACTGTATAACCTGAATTTGGCAGAGTCCACCTCATGTTACAAAGCACTTAATTTTCTGCCTTGGATCTGGTCCAACTGGAAAGTGCATCCACCGAGAAAACAAAGAATTGAAGCACCAAAAACATACAACAATATATATTCCAAAAAATAGTTACAGTATTCTTAAAAGGGCTGCCACTTTTGTATTGCCTAAATTTTTTTTCAGATCTAATATAATAATAATAAATAATAGATAAGAGAAGTGTAGTTTTTCCTAAGAGGAGTTGTTCTGAAAAGAATCCAAAAATCACGAATATTTTCGATGCTCTTACGAGCTTAAAGAATAAATTCCTCCTTCAACTACCCATAATTGACAAACTCATCTTACGCTCACCGAACATCTATACGTGGTTAATGTGTGTTGACCAAGAACTAGCAATTTCCAAAGTTTCTAAATGCAACCAGTAAGCTCTGTAATGCTCTTCTACTATATGTGTTTTCTACTTCATACAATATGGATGTCTTCACAAAACATATAAACATACACTTGCAATCTCCCCAGCCCACACACAAACACAACACACGTTTTCCGCATGCAGCGTCCAGCCGCCTTGGCTGAGCGTCGTAGAGTACACTCTTTTCGGTCAGTTGTGCTCTCCTACATAACACTAATTGATGCGAACTAACTTGTGAGATAACTGAGAGATTAAATGTTATTGAAATAGACGGATACTTAATATATCTATACATATAAAAATCAATGTCTGTCTGTCTGTTTATGTGTATTTGATGCATTCCGACACCATTAACCCGATTGCGATAATACTTTGTCGAATTATTGCTGATACTAAAAGGAAAAAGATAGGATACTCAAAATTTGATTTAATTACAAAAATTAATTGAATATTTACGTAAAACATGTTTTCATACAAGACTATTGTAATACAGAACGGCCAATTTAGAACATTGTGTTTCCTTGGCAACGCCGTAAACAACAATTCACTGACCTGAAGTTATTATAAGTAGGTACTAACGTAAGGTACTGAATATTTAGAAACGAAATTCGATTTTCGAATAAACTATTTCAATATTTGAATTTTTGACGACTTTTTTGTTTATCGAATTAAAATAAATATAACGTAATAATTGTGTGTGATATACAGTAGAAAGAGTTAATTTTGGGATTCCAATTGCTGGTCGGCTTCGGATAGTATTATATTATAATTTTATAATTAATTTTAAGTAAAAAAATAATAAATTAAAAATATTTAGTTTTGATTCACAATTTATTTTAATGCTAACATGTTTCGGCCTTCCTGAAGACCATCTTCAATAATGAAAAAATAAAAACAGGCCGTGGCTTATATAGGTATGGACAATATCCTATATTAGTACACACATATTTACAGGTTTTAAATTTTTTAAAATTTATTGAAATGTGATTAGTTTTAATGTATTAAGACATTATACAATAATATTTTTTTTGCTTTCAATTTAAAAAGATATTATGAAATACTAGGTATTATATTTTTTTAATTAAAATTAATTCTAAAACTATAATTAGTTCACCAAGTATTGTCAGTGGGTAACCTTAATGTTAGTATTATATCAATCAATTTATTTTTATTTTTCAAAAGTGAATTTCGAAACGTAACATTCACTGTGATATCAATTATGCCACCCAAACGAAAAGCAATAGGTCAAGAGTACAACTCAAGCACGAATGAAAAGAGCATCTCGAGCTTCAGAAACAGTCGAGCAAAGGAGAGCAAGATTGGAAACAGATCGAGTACACGCTGCTCAAACCCGTTCATCTGGACAGATGAGCAACGGGAAGCAAGATTGGAAACAGTTAGAGTACACACTGCTTAAACCCGTTCATCTGAAACAGAAGAGCAACGGGAAGCAGGATTGGAAACAGTTAGAGTACAGACTGCTCAAACCCGTTCATCTGAAACAGATGAGCAACGGGAAGCAGGATTGGAAACAGTTAGAGTACACACTGCTCACACCGGTTTATCTGAAACAGATGAGCAACGGGAAGCAAGATTGGAAACAGATCGAGTACGCGTAGATCATACCAGACGTACTCTGCATGCTGATTTAAATCATAGTGCTTTCCATTACGATCCTAATTATGAATACAGTCTGCACCCAAGTATTATTATTGGAAAAATTGATAAATTATGCGTGTATTGTAGTGCTGTTACGTACGTCTCACGCTGAAAACGACAGCTGTTGATAGTTATGTGTTATTTGTAAATGTGTTATTTGTAATGATATAGGAATTCGATGGTTTATTATACTTTGCATCCCACGAGTATTATCGGGCGGACCTTCAATAAAGAAACAGTCCGTGAGCCCCGACCGATTGTTAGAAAGGGGGCCATAAATATTAAATAAGCCAAAAACGTCGCCCTTTGTTGGCCAGCGTGAGATGCGTCTATTCTCGAGAAAATGTCATAAATATTAAATATTCAGAAAGTGTTCCTTTGTGTAGTAAAGCGTGCGAACGAGCCTGGGATACGTTTCAGTTTTAGCCATAAAAACATAAACCGATGTTATGGCTAGGATTACCTATCTCCAAGAACGTTTTGTAATAAAACCCTAAGAAAGGAATACAGACTCGTGCGAACGTGACTATTCTCACGGCCGCAAAAGTAGGTACCAGAAAATTAATGTATAAAAGCACCGACTTAAACGTTGAATAAATCAGTTTAGACTTGAATCTCTTGCGTTTCATTTCTACCTCCCACCCTCCTGTAAAGCCGCGCCGGCTGCCTGAAGTCTGGAGAAATGAGGCTGTCCGCCCACTTCAGATTGATGGCGTAACTAGTTACCTTACAAGTAACTGGGAGAAGATGGTCTAGTGAAGAGCGGAAAACCGATACACGCCCGTAGAGCGGATCGTCAGCGGAACTGAAAGCTGTCGTCTACATTTGGTCCTTCGAACCGGATTCTGCCTTCGTGAAGAAGATCATCTCCTGACCTGATCATGCCTGCCAATCGATCACCGATTGCAACGCGATCAGGAAGCAACCGTGGAACTAACATGGAGGAGGACGACGCCCGATCAGAATCGGGGGAGTCAATGAGGTCCGTGGACTCCAGAGAGGCGCGCCGCAAGGCTGACCAGTCGCTGAACGCTCTCACCGACATGATGGCCCAGCTCGTCGCAGCCATGGCGCAAACCAACGCAGCCGTGACGACAAGCAGCGCGCAAACCGTCGCAGCCTTGACGACAAGCAGCGCGCAAACCAACGCAGCCATAGCGCAAACCAACGCAGCCATCGCAAGCTTGGCCGCCAGCCTACAAGTTCAGCGGACCACGGAGCTCCCGCCCGCACATGAAGCGGACCGCCGTGCGGCCCGCAGTACGGGCGAAGCAACTCACGCCCCGATGCAGCAGCCCGCCACGCCGAGGTCTGTGCAAGTCATACGGGAGCCTGAGGAGGACCACTACCGTGCAGCCTGCAGCGCCGGTGAGTCAGTCCCGCCCACACATGAAGCGGACCGCCGTGCGGCCCGCAGTACGGGCGAAGCAACTCACGCCCCGATGCAGCAGCCCGCTTACGAGTGGGTGAGGCAGGAGCCAGCCGCGCAAGAACAGCTGAGCTCCATGACTGGTCGTGAAGAGCGCGCGGGGCATATGGCTGCCGCGGTTCGAGAGCGCCCAGCGCCGTGTCGGTCGGGCGCGGAAGCCGAGGCCGAGCAGCCCGCTTACGAGTGGGTGAGGCAGGAGCCAGCCGCGCAAGAACAGCTGAGCTCCATGACTGGTCGTGAAGAGCGCGCGGGGCATATGGCTGCCGCGGTTCGAGAGCGCCCAGCGCCGTGTCGGTCGGGCGCGGAAGCCGAGGCCGAGCAGCCCGCTTACGAGTGGGTGAGGCAGGAGCCAGCCGCGCAAGAACAGCTGAGCTCCATGACTGGTCGTGAAGAGCGCGCGGGGCATATGGCTGCCGCGGTTCGAGAGCGCCCAGCGCCGTGTCGGTCGGGCGCGGAAGCCGAGGCCGAGCAGCCCGCTTACGAGTGGGTGAGGCAGGAGCCAGCCGCGCAAGAACAGCTGAGCTCCATGACTAGTCGTGAAGAGCGCGCGGGGCATATGGCTGCCGCGGTTCGAGAGCGCCCAGCGCCGTGTCGGTCGGGCGCGGAAGCCGAGGCCGAGCAGCCCGCTTACGAGTGGGTGAGGCAGGAGCCAGCCGCGCAAGAACAGCTGAGCTCCATGACTGGCCGTGAAGAGCGCGCGGGGCATATGGCTGCCGCGGTTCGAGAGCGCCCAGCGCCGTGTCGGTCGGGCGCGGAAGCCGAGGCCGAGCAGCCCGCTTACGAGTGGGTGAGGCAGGAGCCAGCCGCGCAAGAACAGCTGAGCTCCATGACTGGTCGTGAAGAGCGCGCGGGGCATATGGCTGCCGCGGTTCGAGAGCGCCCAGCGCCGTGTCGGTCGGGCGCGGAAGCCGAGGCCGAGCAGCCCGCTTACGAGTGGGTGAGGCAGGAGCCAGCCGCGCAAGAACAGCTGAGCTCCATGACTGGTCGTGAAGAGCGCGCGGGGCATATGGCTGCCGCGGTTCGAGAGCGCCCAGCGCCGTGTCGGTCGGGCGCGGAAGCCGAGGCCGAGCAGCCCGCTTACGAGTGGGTGAGGCAGGAGCCAGCCGCGCAAGAACAGCTGAGCTCCATGACTGGTCGTGAAGAGTGCGCGGGGCATATGGCTGCCGCGGTTCGAGAGCGCCCAGCGCCGTGTCGGTCGGGCGCGGAAGCCGAGGCCGAGCAGCCCGCTTACGAGTGGGTGAGGCAGGAGCCAGCCGCGCAAGAACAGCTGAGCTCCATGACTGGTCGTGAAGAGCGCGCGGGGCATACGGTCGCCGCGGCTCGAGAGCGCCCAGCGCCGCCATGGAGGGCGGACGCTGAGGCCGGTCATCCTACTCACCAGTGGGCGAGGCGGGAGCCAGCCGCACGGCAGCAGCTGAACTGCGAGACTGCTCGTGAAGAGCGCGCGGGGCATACGGTCGCCGCGGCTCGAGAGCGCCCAGCGCCGCCATGGAGGGCGGACGCTGAGGCCGGTCATCCTACTCACCAGTGGGCGAGGCGGGAGCCAGCCGCACGGCAGCAGCTGAACTGCGAGACTGCTCGTGAAGAGCGCGCGGGGCATACGGTCGCCGCGGCTCGAGAGCGCCCAGCGCCGCCATGGAGGGCGGGCGCTGAGGCCGGTCATCCTACTCACCAGTGGGCGAGGCGGGAGCCAGCCGCACGGCAGCAGCTGAACTGCGAGACTGCTCGTGAAGAGCGCGCGGGGCATACGGTCGCCGCGGCTCGAGAGCGCCCAGCGCCGCCATGGAGGGCGGGCGCTGAGGCCGGTCATCCTATTCACCAGTGGGCGAGGCGGGAGCCAGCCGCACGGCAGCAGCTGAACTGCGAGACTGCTCGTGAAGAGCGCGCGGGGCATACGGTCGCCGCGGCTCGAGAGCGCCCAGCGCCATGGAGGGCGGACGCTGAGGCTGGTCATCCTACTCACCAGTGGGTGAGGCGGGAGCCGGCCGCGCAACAGCAGCTGAGCTACGAGACAGCTCGTGAAGAGCGCGCGGGGCATACGGTCGCCGCGGCTCGAGAGCGCCCAGCGCCGTGGAAGGCGGACGCTGAGCCCGAACATCCTGCTCACCAGTGGGTGAGGCGGGAGCCGCCAGCACCAAGGATGCTGAACTACCGAGCCCACGAGTGGGACGCGGGCGTCTATCAAGATGAATTCGCGGCGTACGAGAACTCGGCATCGAGGGGAATGGCTGCCGACCTCGACCGTCATACTCACGAATGGTTGAGAGACATGCAGAAGCCTAGGACGCTGGATGATGCCGAAATACAGTCGATGATGGCAAGGCGGACAGGGGTCCAAGACCTACCACCCTTCTCGGGGAACCGCTAGAGTGGCGCAATTTTGAAACACAATTCATCCAATCGACGAAATTGTGCAAGCTGAAAAATGTCGAAAATGGACTCCGGCTACAAAAGGCCTTGAGCGGACGAGCCTTTGACATGGTGAGCGAGATGCTGTCAGATCCGGAAAACGTTCCGGAAGTGATGCAGATCCTGGACAAAGAGTTCGGGAATCCTCGAGTCATCGTCAACATGCTGACTAATCGGGTGAGCAGGGTCCCGCAGCTCCCGGATAGAAGTGTGATTGCTGTTGTAGATTACACAACTCTAATCAGAAATACCGTGCCGTCACTCGAGAGTTACGGCGCGCAGCATCTCGTCTCGACGGCGCTGCTCGCGGAGATGGCGTCGAAGCTTCCCGGCTACCTCCAATGGAGGTGGATTGACTTAAAGGACAGTTTAAACGACAATTGTGTCACCAGTGTGAAAGTGAGGCCTGAAATTATCATAGGTCTAGACAGTGCCGAGCTAATAGTGCCGCGAAGGATTGCGCAATTCCGGCGTGATGGCGTAATTGTGAGTGATACGCCGCTGGGCCACGTTGCGTTCGGCACGTGCGCTCAACCGAAAGGCGGCGATGAAGCTGGACACTTCGTGGGGCACTGCAGCGTAACGGAGGGACCGCCGAGCGTGCCGCGGTTTTCATCGAGGACGAGACCGCCAAGGACAACCGCTCGGACTACGGGATTTGTCGATCGCTGCCAGAATCCCCAACGCCTGAAGCCCGAAGGAGAGTGTGAGCTCCGGGCAGAGAAGATCGTCGACGACGAGGCGATACGTGTGCGTTCTTCCCAGAGGCGCGCCTCCGGCGACGAGATGAAGGTTCTGCTACGGGGGAGCCGCCACCGCCCGGCGGGCGCATGCGGGCATTCGCGCCGACATTCACGTGGGACATCCGGTGCGGTGCACAGCAGAGACTACACAGGATCAGCTGGTGGCATGACGACCCTGGTACAGTACGACACGGAGGAGGAGAAGATGTGTCTCAAGAAACAATGGCGGGCGTCACAACAGATGGCAGATGCTTTCTGGCGTCGGTGGGTACGGGAGTACTTACCAACGTTGGCGCGGCGCCCGAAGTGGAGGACCCCGACGGAGCCGATTCAGGAAGGAGACCTGGTACTCGTTGCGGATCCGAAGTTGCCGCGCAACACATGGCCACGGGGACGAGTAACGCGAGCGACTCCAGCAGCCGACGGGCAGGTTCGCGTGGTTCAGATAAAGACCGCAACAGGGACTTATACGCGGCCAGCGGCGAAGCTGGCGGTTTTCAACACAGAACGAGTCGAGACGTCCGAGGCAGGGTACAGCAGAGACTGCACGGTGGGAGTGTTACGTACGTCTCACGCTGAAAACGACAGCTGTTGATAGTTATGTGTTATTTGTAAATGTGTTATTTGTAATGATATAGGAATTCGATGGTTTATTATACTTTGCATCCCACGAGTATTATCGGGCGGACCTTCAATAAAGAAACAGTCCGTGAGCCCCGACCGATTGTTAGAAAGGGGCCATAAATATTAAATAAGCCAAAACGTCGCCCTTTGTTGGCCAGCGTGAGATGCGTCTATTCTCGAGAAAATGTCATAAATATTAAATATTCAGAAAGTGTTCCTTTGTGTAGTAAAGCGTGCGAACGAGCCTGGGATACGTTTCAGTTTTAGCCATAAAAACATAAACCGATGTTATGGCTAGGATTACCTATCTCCAAGAACGTTTTGTAATAAAACCCTAAGAAAGGAATACAGACTCGTGCGAACGTGACTATTCTCACGGCCGCAAAAGTAGGTACCAGAAAATTAATGTATAAAAAGCACCGACTTAAACGTTAAATAAATCAGTTTAGACTTGAATCTCTTGCGTTTCATTTCTACCTCCCACCCTCCTGTAAAGCCGCGCCGGCTGCCTGAAGTCTGGAGAAATGAGGCTGTCCGCCCACTTCAGATTGATGGCGTAACTAGTTACCTTACAAGTAACTGGGAGAAGATGGTCTAGTGAAGAGCGGAAAACCGATACACGCCCGTAGAGCGGATCGTCAGCGGAACTGAAAGCTGTCGTCTACAAGTGCCTTTAAATTTAAAAATGAAACACTAGGAATGTGTTGCACGAGTGGAAAATTGAAATTGCCAGAATTACATTCACCACTCGAACCTTTATTAACGTTGGTATCGGGTGATACAAGAAGGGTATATTCATTTACGCGATGCAGCTGTAAATGATGGCTGAAAAACAAAAAAACATTGTGTATCCAAAAGCACTCCAATAAATAAAAACACAAACGGGCGCCACTGTCAAATTTAGGTAAGAACAACATAACTTAAGTTGATTGTTTCTAATTGGCTCCGGTCACGCCTCAAGTCCAACGTATCCAATCGGAAGACGAGAGGCTCCCGACGAGGCGCTTCCATAAAAACTCGCGGTTTATTTTTTTTAAGTGGCATTGCAACGCATGCCGGGTACACGCTAGTTAACTATAAATTCGCTCTGTTAAACCGTTCCGTCTAATAAAACTAAAACTTCTCTTCTCCACTCCACTTCTCCATGTTACCTTAATTAACTGTTCTGTATTTTTGTTTAGTTTAAAGTAACTCCTGATGATGGTGCCATGTCACTGAAACCGGTAGACTGAAAATAAATTAAAACTCAGTGGTTTCATACAAACTTTTGGCCGGCGGATATAGCTCAATGGTCAAAGCGTTTTCTTTGCAAGCCAAAGGTCGTGGATTTGAACCCCGACGGACATTAAAAAAAAGATTTCTGAGCTCTAAAATACCCCCTGGTTAGTGTGAATTTGATACCTCACCCGTAACATGCCAGTCATAGCCTATTAAATAAAATTGCTGGTAAACGAAAGTCATCTCGTGAAGTCCACCCATTCATAGTAAATTCTTGTAATAATAAGGATGATGCGTGAATCACGGGCTGTAGTCTATGAGTCGGATCAACACTCCAGGCTTAGCTGTGTGCACGATGGTAAGCGTCGTAGAATTCCACAGATGAGTCTTCAGAACTACTATCACCATCTGTCGTATTATCCTGTATGTGTTTACATAAATAAAAAACTTTTACCTATTTTTATTCTTTAAATTTATTGTATCATTTACGATTATTTGAAATGCGTTAGTAAAGGACTAATAAGAACCATCTCAGAGAGGCGAGCCCGATGGATTGGTCACATCATGCACCACGATGGTCTTCTTCACGATATTGTGGAGGGGGTGGTTGAGGGTAGAAACTGTAGAGGGCGCCCTAGATGGGAGTATTTGCAGCAAGTATTCGAGGACATGAACTGTAGCGCTTATGCTGAGCTGAAAAGGGTTGCGAAGGACCGAGAGGAATGGAGATCGAGATGCATGATTCTGTTGCCGCAAACCAATCCAAAGGATTGATACTACGAAGAAGAAGTAAAGGAAATTCGTTCTATTTATTTTTAATTCACCTGAATGATCTCGTAATTTTGGCGGGCGTTACACAAGTCACGTAAAAAATGAATTCCCTGTGATATTTTTGTTATTCCCCGTAATTTAAAAAGATCTAAAAAATTCTCGTTTTTTTGGTTCCCATAAATGACACCAGAATTGACACGTCAACGTTGAAAATCTTTTTTAAAATATTTCTACGAAGAGTTTTCCAGGATTTTTCAGATTTTTTTAAACCCATCCCCACACCACGTTCTACAGGCATTTCCAACCGGTTTTAATGTATTCATTTTAAACATTTCTAGCTGCTTTTATGCCTAGCAGTTAATGCGTCTGATTGATCACGTTACGAGGTGAAATGCTGATTAATTTGTGCTTTAAAAATTATAAACAGGCAAATACGTAATAACTGCACTTTCTTTCTCACATCACCATCATCAAAATCGTCTCTATTTTTATATTTGCAGTAACTATTCATTCAATTCAATCAATTCTGAACATTACCCAAATCTTTTTCTTCTTGGGATGCTTTCTTTCCATTCATTAGAGTCTCGGAGGAAAATTGCTGCTCTCAAACATTCATTCCTTCTTCATCGCGGTGCAATTCACAACCCTGAGATTCTTGAATGTCTTAACTCCTACGTTTCAGATAGATACGTTCCGTGCTCGTAGCCATCCATTGTTTTTGATCCCAGTTGATACTTCTAGAACTTCGAACCCTCAACTTACTACAACGGCAATAGGGCTCCTAAATGACCTACCAGCACACCTCGATCCTTTTCTTACATCTTTTTCCTCTTTCGTCGATGGTATTGTCCTCCTAGATCTCTGTGATCTTTGACACGATTCATCTTCTTCTTCTTTATGTTTATTTTTATTTTTTGTATTGATTGTATGCTTATGTATACTCTATGTTTCTTATTCTTTGTACCTTGGAACTGCGGTTCTGTTAAATGAATAAATAAATCATCATCAGTCTGTTTCCGTCCATTTTTGAATATAAGACTCCTGCATGAGTCTCCGTATCTTTTGAAAAGATGAAGGTCGATAGGAAAGAATAATGTTGGAGTGGCGTCTAAGAACTGGCAAACAGAACATTTCCCGATTTCGTACAAGACGGATGAGGATATCTGAAGGAGAACTTGAGCAGTAGAGGCTATCCAAAGAATAAACACACTAATGTGGCAATGTGACATATCTATCGAAAAGATGACAGTTGATGGGGAGGAAAGTGTTGGAGTGGCGTCCAAAAACTGGCAAACGAAGCATTGGCCAACTCCCCGCAATGACTGATCAGAATAATAGCGGATGTAACCTATATGCGGAGGGCTGAGGATCGAGAAGGTAAGAGGCCCATGTTCATCAATGGATGGATGCCGTCGGGCATAGCTTATTGGTTAAAGCTTTTGCTTGCCAAACCAAAAGTCGTGGGTTCGATCTCCGACGGAGATATTTATTTTTATTTTTAATCGTTTTCTAAGACAAACAAAAAATATAAACCACATTACATGCTCGTTAATCGGTTGAAAGTACCTGACTTCTAAATATGAGAAAAAGAATGCTAAGAGATGGAAGAACAAATTCATATTTTCTGTTATATAAGCTGGCGAGACTGTTCGTCGATTCAAGGCACGGCAGACACATTAAACTCACGCCAGGGAACACAGCAAGACGGCAAAATGATAAATATATTAATATTCATTGACATCAGCTTGATATAGCTCATTTAGGCTGATGCCGTAAAGCCTCGAAAACGATCTTTCGTCTCTTATTTTTGTTCGCTCGCCTGACATGCACATCTTATAATATTAGTTTTAATTATATACATTTTTTTATGTAATCACATACAGGAGAATACCGACAGATGATGATATTAATTCTGAAGTCTCATCTGTGGAACTCTATGACGTTTACCATGGTGTGTATGGCTAAACGCTGGATGTGGAGTGTTGATCCGCCAACGTCATAGACTACAGCCCGAGATTCACGCATCATCGTTTATTATTACAGGAATTTACTATGAATGGGTGGTCTTCACGGAACGACTTTCGTTTACCACCAATTTTAATTAATAGGCTATTACTGACATTTTACGGGTGATGGATCAAATTCACACCAACCGGGGGTATTTTTAGAGCTCAGAAATCGATTAAAAATTATTTTTTTTAATCTCCATCGGGGATTGAACCCACGAACTTTGACTTGCAGAGCAAAGACTTTGACCATTGAGCTATGACCGCCGGCTAAAATATTTATAATTACACAGCGTTTGCATACGCCATTTTATTTGTTATGACAGTTGCTCCATTTCATGTTGGTGCGACAAATGATGGTGATTAATAAAAAAGCTGTACTAAATGCTTATATTGATGTAACGACCTATCGTTCCCAGACAATTCGTTCAACGACTCATCGGTTACGACGTGAGAGGCACTGGACGTCTGTTGTACGGGACATTTGGTGCACGGGTCAACTGGTGCACTGGATGTCTCGCTAACCTAACCTAACATAAGGATTTGTTTAGTAATCATTCCATAGTCCAGAGATCCATTTAATCGATCCATATGATCTAAATTCTAAATAGAATATTTAAACACATATTTCTGAATACAAAATATTTCTAAATTCATAAAACTAACATTTTTAGATATGCGTGTCAGGCAAGCGAATAAAAATAAGTGATAAAAGATAGTTTTTCGAGACTACGGCATCAGCCTGAAAGAGCATTATCAAGCTGATATCAAACTGTCAAAAGAACCATCTCAGAGAGGCGAGCCCGATGGATTGGTCACATCATGCGCCACGATGGTCTTCTTCACGATATTGTGGAAGGGATGGTTGAGGGTAGAAACTGTAGACGGTGCCCTAGACGGAAGTATTTGCAGCAAGTATTCGAGGACATGAATTGTAGCGCTTATGCTGAGCTGAAAAGGGTTGCGGAGGACCGAGAGCAATGGAGATCGAGATGCAAGATTCTGTTGCTGCAAACCAATCCACCGGATTGATACTACGAAGAAGATCAAAGTATATCATATTATTCATGTAGATTGGGTGATTAGTCTGTCATTACAAACGTTTTTCTCAAATAAAATCTAATTTATTTAAATTTTCTCATATTTTGTAGATCAAAATAAGTTTTCTGCAAAACTATAAACATATTTCAAAAATTATGTTTATAAAAAAACGCGTTTCAGTTTCTATATAGAGAACGAAGCGTTTCAAAAATTGAATATAAAAGGTTCTTTTCATAATTTAAATTCATTACATTTTTCTGGTCCTTTGATGTCAACGCACAGTAAATGTCAGCCATCCTGTAGAGTGAACTTGTTTCATTCACTGAAGGAAATATCCGAAAAGGAAATTACGACGAGCGAAATAGTGAATAATTTCAATAGTTGAAAATTCGGCGAACTGTATACAGCGTATCCTGAAAGTGTACAACATTTTTTTTTTTTAATTTATGAATATTTAATAGTTTTTTGATTTAAATATTAAGGGGTAGCATTTTTTTTGGAAACGCATACAGGAGAATACTGACAGATGGTGATAGTGATTCTGAAGTGTCATCTGTGGAATTCTATAAAGCTTACCATACTGCATTTGGCTAAGCACTGCATGTGGAGTGTTGATCTGCCAACGTCAAAAAATACAGCCCGAGATTCACGCATCATCCTTATTATTACAGGAATTTACTATTAATGGGTGGTCTTCACGGGAAGACTTCGTCTACCAACAATTTCTTTAATAGATTATGACTGGCATTTTTAAGGGTGAGAGATCATATTCACACCAGCCGAGGGTATTTTAGAGCTCAGAAATCGATTAAAAATATTTTTTCTTTTTTTTAATCCCCGTCGTTGCACGGCGTTTGCATGCGCCATTTTGTTTATTATGACATGTGTTCCATTTCATGTTTACCACTGTCTTAATTACTTCGGATGTCTGTCGCCATGATTTGGCGGCGCTAAATGTCAGAGCGGGCAGGCAGTCGAAACGCGCCCGCCATCGTTATAGGAGCGCCCAAGGGCGTCCCTATAACGGGCGACGTTATTGACGAATAAACTAGCAATATTTAAATTAGAAACAAGTGTTTGTATTGTGAACCTGATCCTGCATCCTACATCAAGTGAATCGATGTCCTAAGTGGAACAGGAGGATATCAATTATCGCCCAACGCGTGAGGCATCGGAACTACGAATAGTTCCGTGAATCCACAGCCTTGCAGTTCATCGCAGGCATCTCGGGAGGAAAACCCGAGTGGCACCCATCCTTCATCGAGTTAATCGATGTCCTAAATGAGAGAGGAAGACATATATATTTATCATATATATATATTTTTTAATTATTCCAATATCTTAGAAGCACTGGTTTATTGAGGGTGATCGTGTGCCCTTTGAAGATAAACATTTAATATTACGAACCATTTAATTTGAAGGCGCCCTCCTTAGAAATGGTTATTATTAATAATTTCCACTTTAAGAACCCTTGTTTCCTTCGTCCAATTTAATGGGGTCATTTTTAATGTAGAATATGCCTCGTTGTAAAGCTTCTAGAATTTTCGTTTTTTGATATTTTTGGTGAGTGCTATCAATTTATTTCATTTGATACGAAAACAATGGTGGAACATTAAAATCGTAATAAAACGATCGAAATGAGCTGCTCTTTAGGACCAAATAATGTAAGCCTCAGTGGTGTTACGAGTACGTTTATCAACCGATATCCTTGTAAAGTCTTTTATTTTTGTCAGAAACATTACAAATTTTCTTTATTACAATCCTGAAATAAGACATAATCCAAACAATTTATAAATATAGGTATTTATGATTTTAAACAATAATTATTAAGTAGTCGCGAAGCTCGCTAAACAGAAGACTCCACGAAATTACTTGAGTAAAATAAATTCGTAGAGCTCATGTCAAAACTGGGCTTCTCTCAAGTGGATATAATATATCAATATTCGAGGCGATATGGTTGAACAGTCTGATCACTCTCCCAAGAGGCATAGTCTCTGGAAGGCTAGTATTACCTCTAGGAAGAACAAACAATCTGTACCTCCTTATCCTTAAATACTTGTCAGGGACAAGCAAATTGGTTTCTAACAAAATATCAAGATTTCTGAACACGCCGCGCACTAAGCAAAAAGAAGATACTCAAGCACACATCTCTTCTAGTTCTCAACTCATTGTATACCAACATACCCCATATAAAGTTAGATGGGTACAGCCATGGATAATATCCATACGTCCTCAAGTAAAAAACCTCAAAAATTTCTTCTGAACTCTCTCTCCAACATGAGTTCATATTTATACTCGTCCAATTAACAGATCACCCAAAAACATGTTTTGGATACTACAGCTGCCGTCTCTTCAAGTGTTTTTTTTCCTTCTGCCCTGGAGGTCGTGGTGAGTCATATATGTACGTATGTTGTCTTTTAAGTACAGAGATGTCTTGATGAAGCATCAACAGTTTTGAGTGGAGACAAAACATAATTTCGTAGGCTTTTACGACAAGATTTGAAATGTTAGCTTTTGGGTTGAGCCATGGGTGGTAAATTTTTTCTTCTCTCTGATGTTTCGACCGCTTTTTTGAGGGCCATCCTCGAGGTTGATTATTTGTCATATTACACCACACACAGGTAAACTAAAAAGCCAATTTCAAGCTGAGTGCAGAATTGAACAATTGTAGGTTCAAAAGTTCACGGTTCGAATCTGAGCGTCTGCCATTTTTTTCTCAGGGGTGCCATTATCCTAAATCAGAAAATTACTCAACCTTGACTCGCTCGCTAATGTGGCCACGTAAAGAGTATTATCTCGTTCGTGTTTGATTGACACTACGTCGACCGTCCTATCACCATGGTCACAAAGAGAACCACATGGTTCTCTTGTTAGCCACCGGTTAGCAAGAACGCCACTGGTTTTTCGAACGAGAGGAGAACGATTCAGAATCAGAAAACGACTTAACCTAGACCCGTGGAGATTGGTACCTTGCTCGTTATTGATTGCCTCTAGATATTAAAGCCTTTGCAAACGATAGAACCACTATAAACAAGGTAGCGACGACCGGCAACAATTTGTTAAGAAATCAAATACGTTACATCGATATTAATCAAAGTCGAGACTTGTTGAGTATCGTCTAAAGGCGCCCTCGGGGGACCTGGCTTTTTATAGGTGTAATGTAACTCAACCTCAGTAATTAGGTTACCTGGGTAACTGCCAGAGATCCAGCGCTCAGGGAAATTACGTAATAATTCCAGCAGCCGAAAATTCACCTGTAAAATTTCAACGCAAATTTCGAAACAGGTATAAATTTTACAACGTTAAATCGTTTTTGGAGGATTTTTTAAAATGTATTTTGATACTTTAATATTTCAGTAACTTTGTAGGTTTTTTACGGCTAGATTTGCAGTTGTGGCTATTGGGCTTTTTTTTATGTAAGCACATGCAGGAGAATACCAACAGATGAAAGTAATTCTGAGACCTTCTTTTTGTGGAATTCTATGACGCTTACCATGGTGCATATAGCCAAGCGCTGCATGTGGTGTGTTGATCCGCCAACGTCACAAAATACAGCCCGAGATTCACGCATCCTTATTATTACAGGAATTTAACTAAGAATGAGTCGTCTTCACGGGACGACTTTCGTCTACCAACAATTTTAATTAATAGGTTATGACTGGCATTTTACGGATGAGGGATCAAATTCACACCAACCGAGGGTATTTTAGAACTCAGAAATCGATCAAATTCTCTTCTTTTTTTCAAATCTCTGTCGGTGATCGAACCCACAACCTTTGGCTTGCCAAGCCAAACGCTTTGACCATTGAGCTATACCTGCCTTCAAAAGTCTTTGTACGGTTAGGTTAGTTAAGGATACGAAGCTTCTTTGGATAATAATGCATCGTATTTACGTTACGTTGCGTTGGGTTATCAAGCCTTTTTTACAGCATTTCTATTCCACTAGATTTCTAACCAAGTTCTTTCAACCTCGCAAACGTACACCTTCGCACAAATCTCGATCTCGAGCAACAAGTTCAAACACGTAATAATTCCAGAGTTAAGTAATTTGCGGTTCCCATCCGGTCCCTGGGGTGACGCCGAATCCCTTGAACCGGAAATGACGTCAGAGAGCTTCCGGTTCCGTTACGCGAGAGCGGCGCCGCCTGGCGGACACGCCTGTAATTACAAGTCACAAATCCACGACTTCCAAACACTACGTTAAAACAAATAATGTATTTCTACGCCTTATTTAACAAAAATCCGCACATTTTTAAGACATACAGAATACCGACAAAAAAAACGACAGCTGTGCTTGAAAATACCCCCGGTTGGTGTGAATTTGATCCCTCGCCCATAAAATTTCAGTCATAGAATATTGATCAAAATTGTTGGTAGACGAAAGTCCTCCCGTGAAGACCATTCAATCAAAGTGAATTCCTGTAATAGTAAAAATGATGCGTGAATGTCGGGCTGTAGTCTATGACGTTGGCGGATTATCACTTCACATGCAGTGCTCGTCACATGCAGCATGGTAAATGTCATAGAATTCCACATATGAAACTTCAAAATTACTATTACCATCTGTTGGTATTCTCCTGTATGTGCTTATATAAAAATAAAAAAAAATGGCGATAGTATAGAGCTTGGAAATGATTTTTTATCAATATCCGTTGAGGATCGAAACCCATGACTTTCGGCTTAGTAAGCAAACGCATTACTACTAATCCATTCCCACTGGAAATATCTGTTGGTATACACTGATATATGCTTACGTGAAAGAAAATACCGTTGTATAATACTTGTATGAAAAATTCTACCACATTCGAAATTATGGAAAAAAAAACTGAAGATTTCACAACTTTTTCTTTAAAGCTTATCAAAATTCATATTATTTTTATGGAAATATAAAATTGTAAAATCATTTGTGCGACAAATTTCTTTTAAAAAAACTTCACCGCAAAAGTTCAACGAAAGTTTTATAAAATTCTGAAATTCCCAGAGATGTTTTACAATTCAATTGGGAACAAGAAGAATAAGTTTTGCCACAAATACTTCCGTTTCGTTAGGAACAAAATAATTTGAAAAATGTGACAGAATTTCATTTGAATTCGTTATTTAAAAAAATAACGAATATTTGGTCAACGGATTTTTGACCGAATAAAATATTAAATGCTCACCATATATATATCAACATCCTCCTCTCTAAGTTTGTTATTGAATTGCGTGGTGGCGGGATGAGGAGCAGAAGAACAACAAACAGACTTTTCCAGAAGCACGTATATTTTCATGATATTTTTTTTAATCTTCGTCGGGGATCGACACCACGACCTTTGGCTTTCAAGCAAACGCTTTGACCATAGAGGTATACCTGCCGGATTTGGCGGTTTGATCATCACCATAAGCCTGTATCCATCCAATGTTGAACGTAAGCCTCCCGCATGAGTCTCCATCCTCTTCGATCCTCTGCCTTCCGCGTCCAGGTCACTCCCGATATTCTTCTTATGTCGTCAGTCCATCTTGCAGGGCGTCGGCCGATGCTTCGTTTGCCAGCTCTTGGGTGCCACTCTAATACTTTTATTCCTCATCGACCGTCGTCTCTTCGACAGATATGTTCTGCCCATTGCCACTTGAGTGTGCCAATTCGTTGTGTAGCATCCACTACTTGAGTTCTTCTGCGTATTTCCTCGTTTCGGATTTTATCTTTTAGCGACACTCCGAGCATGAATGTCTCCATAGCACTCACTCGTAAAATGACAGTCATAGCCTATTAATTAAAAATAAGCGAAAGACAAAAGTCATCCCGTACACACCACACATTCGTAGTGATTTCCTATTTTTAATTGATGATGCGTGAATGTCGGGCTGTAGACTATGACTGAGGCGGATCAAGAATTCACATGCAGCGCTTAACCATATGTAACATGGTAGGCGGCATAGAATCCAATAATGAGATTTCAGCATCACTATCGCCATCTCTCGGTATTCTCCTTAATGTGTTTAAATTTAAAAAAGATGGTGGGATAGAAATCTGATTTGTAGATTGTAGGACTATTATATAATTTTGATGACTTGTCAATCACTCCCGATGGATCCACGATCATTGGCTCTTGAGCAGCGTTTTAAACCGAAGAGTTATGTCACGGTTATTTATTTATTTATTTCACAGAACTGGAGTTTCAATGTACAAATATTAAGAAACATAGACCATGCATAAATATACAATACATATAAAAGAGAATACAAAATAAAAATAACACAGAAGAAGAAGAAGATAACACGTGTCAAAGATCACAGAGATCTAGGAGAACAATACCATCGACAAAAGAGGAAAAGGATGCAAGAAAGGGATCGAGGTGTGCTGGTAGGCCATTTAGGAGCGCCATTGCCGTTGTATTAAATTGAGTGGTCGAAGCTTCACAAGTTTCAACTGGGATCAAAAACAATGGATGGCTATGAGCACGGGTGTACTTAACTGGAACATAGAAGTTAAAACATTCAAGAATCCCAGGGTTGTGAATTGCACCGTGAAGAAGAAGGAATGAATGTTTGAGAGCAGCAATTTTTCTCCGGGACTCTAACGAATGGAAAGAAAGCATCCCTAGAAGAAAAAGAGTTGAGTAATGTTCGGAATTGATTTATAAAAATATATAAAAATAGAAGAGAAGTCGGAGAATTTTTTTTTTAATATCTTCAAGCATGACAATGTTTTTGGTTTTATTGGGATTCCAAACTGAGCTCCCATATTCCAGAACAGATAGAACCAGTGAAGAATAGAGGGTACGAAAAATTTGAGGGTTACGTAATTGACTAGCTCTCGGTGATGAACCCGAGAAGTTTATTAGCACGATGACCATCCAATTGTGGTATGCGTCTAATGTTGCTTAACTTTGGGAGATAGAACAAAATGGTATTTTAATGTTTTATTTTTTATGTAATTTGATACTTTTTTTAGATATTTTAACAAATTGAGAGTACTTTTACGTGTCATATTTATATACAACTTTGAGTGATTAACAACGCAGTTATAACTTTAAAATGTCTCTTTTTTACTTCATATTCGCTTACCCTAATCGCCTTTGTTTCGCATTACGTTTTTTTATTATTTGAGAAACGGCCTATTGTCTTAGAAAAAAAACTTTTCCCGACCGACTCTTTGCGGAATGAAAAAAGTTTTTTCGGGGCAGAGCTCTTTCCTTAATGACCGATCATTATTCAGTTTTAAAAAGGGTCTTCAAAAAGTATTAAGTAATAGAGAAAGTACAATATAGATTAAATATCTAATTATTTTTACTTTTTATGTAAGCACATACATGAGAATACCGACAGATCGTGTAGAGATGTTAAAGTCTCATCCGTAGATTCTTTGACGCCTATCATTGTACACATGGTTAAGAGTTGCGTGTAGAGTGTTGATCCGCCAACGTCATAGACTACAGCCCGACATTCAAGCATCATTCTTATTATTACGAAGACTTTTGTCTACGACTAATAGGCTATGACTGGCATTTTTACGGGTGAGGGATCAATTCACACCAACCGGCGGTATTCAATAACTCAGAAATCCTTAACGAATATTTTTTTGTTATTCTCACTTAAGGACGAAAAAAATTCAGGCCCCGGTAACGTCGGGCTTATCGTCCGATCTCCTTAAAAAAAAGATTTTTGAAGACCTAAATATTCATATGCAACATTTTGGGCTCTTGTACTGGCGGCTCCCGGGAACCATCTACGTTCTCATATGGGATACAGATGTTCTGGGACAAGTCATATATAATCTGAACTTACAGAACTGTGTAAACGACAACTTGTGCTGTCCATATGTTCCAAATATGGAGCGGATGTGTTAAAAAAGGATAATATCTCACGATAATGTTATATGAGGATTGATTGTACTGTACGTAGTTTTGCATTGTTATCTTAAGGAATCAGCGGTCTCACATGGATGAACCCAAAAGCCATGAATCATATTTAAGCCAAATGTATTATAATCGTTGGTTGCGTTTGTTCGGAGACTTAATGCCACCGCAGAGGTTACATTTATTATTATAAATTAATGTTTAATACGTAATATGCTTTGAGTAATTAACAAACATTAATCAAGTCCCATGTGAGCTTTTGCTTATTAACCTTAGGTTGGCGATGTTGTTAGGCCACGCATTTAATAGGATATACTGAAAATATGGTTTCAGTTAAATTTCAGGGAATTACATCTTAGCGTATGGAATTACTTGATCTTTGAAAATGAACGTTTGTATGAAATAATACACGTAATAGTGATTGCTCAAAACGTTATTACGAACATAACTTTTTTCTATTAAGCATCCAAAAGTCTTTGAGTTATTGTTATATTCAAACTATTTATCTTAGATTCATACAGTCAAGTACGACACAGAGCATTTTGCCACTCTATGTAAATTGTGGGGATCAAGGTCCAAAACAACAAGTATCGAGGAATTTGCGGTGTACGAAATTCTATATATCAATATTTATATTAATAAAGAATGCTTACGCATCGATACGGAGCATTGACCATCCCAATAATCTACCGCTCTGTGTGGATTGAAGAGATCAAGGTCCAAAAGTGGTATCGAGGAATGTGCAGTGTATGACATTCACTATATTAATATTAATTTTATAATTGATCACTCATGCTGTAAATTAGGGTATAAAAAGTGGTCTCTTATGAAATAAATTAGTATCAACTCAACTCCGGTCTTTGGATGATATTCCGGCATCACCGTTTAAGCTGATGCCGTCATTTCGGGACCGCGAACTCGGTTCTGGAACAGTGATATTACTCGATAAGTAAGGAAATGAACATTGTTGATAGAGGTTTTTGATTCAAATTCCGTGGCGTTTGCTGTTTATTTTTCTCCAATTATTTGATGACATAAATATCATATACTCGTAATGTAAGATGGAATGGCTGTGAAATGCGATGATTTCGAAACTGAAACTAAAACGAAAGATATAATGAAATTTAATAAGTTTTTATTTGTATATTTGTTACTTTCCCGAAATGACGACGTCAGCTGAATGATGCCGTCGGAGTACAACGAATTCCAATACTAAAGAATCGTCTAAAAATCTGAGACAAACTAATACTGATTTATTGAATAACTTTTTTTTATACAATAGTTCAAGTTCAATAAGTACGTGAATAAGCATTAAACATTTTTAAGCAATTGGCATTAAATGTATTGGTGTCCTCATTGCGCTAATAAATACATATACGTTGCAATTACTTGTACCAGTTTCTCTGGACTTTTTGCAGTATTATATGAATTAAATTTACAATTTATATATAATCATGTCGGAAACAACAGAGTCAGATCATGTCTGCCCAGATGGAAGTGACGTTGATGGCGTTACTCTCGGCCATCATCAGGTCTTCCTGGGTGCAGCTGCTCGGACACAGCGCGCATTCCAGAAGGTGTAATAGGGTTCGCTCCGCGCCGCAGTCACATTCAGTCGGTCCGCTGTAAAACTGCCAGGCTTTCATTTGTGTCCTCGTCTTGGATACTCCGTTCTGAAGTCTGTTAAGGGACCTCCATGTATTCCACCCCTGGTCATGTCCAAGGGCTAGATCCTCTTTCGGACTGTAGGAAACTTCTTCTTAATTTGAGCCGTGTGGTTATCTTTTGATACCCAAACATAAGGTGAAGTGTCTCGTGAGTTGCTTTGGAGAATTCTTTCTTGGTGACGACTTCTCGCCATATGTTTGGTGGGGCGATGCCCGAGAGTTGATATAGCTTCGATATTGGAGTAGGTTTTAGGCACCCCGTAACCACCCGGCACGTATCATTCAGAGCAGTATCCACTTTCTTAGTATGGGTATAATATATCATTATATTATAAGATTAAATCATAATAAATTAAAAACATTTCAGTAAAGATAGCGTTTGATTATTTGATTAATTAATAGGTTTTTTTTTTCAATCAAAACATTATTTGATAAAATAAAATGTGGTCAGTACATCACAGAGAAAACATTTTTTCCTACAGGTAATGAAGTCTTGCTCTGGGGATCAAATTGAACTTTTCAGCATTCCTGAAGCCAGAGAGATGGAATACCCGATGAATTTTATATTAGGCACTGAAGTTCGTTGAAGTGTAGAGATAAAAATACTTAACTTTCATGCAAACTATCATGGGTTCGTTCTTTAATGAGACGTACGAAGATTTTTTAATTTGTTATTTATATTGTAAACTAGTGCCATACCCACAACTCCCACTCATTTCGTTCCCTTCTTAATCTCTAGCGAAATACTTTCTTTTTAGTAAATATTCATTTGCTCTTATATAATTCACACATAACCCCCACCCCTAAACTCCACCCAACTCATCTACCTGCTCTTGAGTGTATCTCTTTCTTTATAAGTTGAAATCCCCCGTCTTTAAGAAGACGACACGTGGCTGCGTGGAATAAAGATGCAGGATCAGATTATCAAGCAAAAGAACTTGTTTTTGGTTCACAATTAGCATTTATTTTATTAAAGACTTTCTTTTTCGTGCGACCGGTATGGCGTTCGGCATAACGGTCGAAAAGTCGACCGACAACTGCGGAAAACTGTGACATGCAGCGCCGCCAATGATCGTGGCAAAAAAGCTAATTAAAGATGACAGTTGCACCAACATGAAATGGAGCAACTTTCAAAACAAATAAAATGGCGTATGCAAACGCCGTGTATTATTATATAACTAAAACTAACATTATAATATATGCATGTCAGGCGAGTGAACATAAATAAGAGACAAAAGATCATTTTTAGAGGCTTTACGCCTTTCGGCATCAGCCTAAAAGAGCTATGTCAAGCTGATATCAAAGTAAATATTAATTTACACGTCAGTACGTTTGTGTACATCGGATATGATGAAGCTTCCATAGATTGCGAAACTGCCGTATTCCATCAAGTGAAACAGTCCATGTTAAAAGAAGATGTGAAAATCAATTTTAGGTTTTTCAAATGGCTTCAACGGCAGGAAAATTCAGTGTGCGGAGAAGCTTGTACTGTGTTAATACGTAGCATGAAGAGAGAACAATCAAACATACATTCATACTTATAGACAAACTTATATGCATGTATACATACATGATGACATCAGCATGATATAGCCCTTGCCGATTGGTACCGAAAAACTCGATATACAATCTTTCGCCTCTTATTTTCGTTCGCTCATTAGACACGCATGTGTTATCATTTTGTAATGCCGTTAGGAGGACTAGTAATATAGATCTTTACTTGCAGCGCTGGGTGTCACTATGTGAGTTAGTCAGTTGTGTGCCAACGGCGGCGAGGTCGTATTGTGGTTGGCCCGGCCTGAATGCTGTGACTAGGTCCGGGGCAGAAGTTTGTAAAGTTATCAAAATATATATGTCAATGTGCTTCAGAAAAAGTCTTTGTGTTGTTAATCTGCTCCTCATCCTGCTACCACGCAATTCAACAACAAACTAAGAGAGGAGGATGTTAATGCATACAATACACCGTACTGGAACAAATACATTATTTAAATAAAAAACATTAAAATAAGCTTAAAAACTCTCAACCAATCGGCGACAATACCACGTTGTACAAACGCTTCTTGTTCGATCACTGAAATTAAACAATATCAAGCAGTGTGTTTATTTGTATTTTGAAATACACCGCGTGTCACTGGTAAAGCAAAGAGACATATATTAAAAATGATCCGATTACCTTTTTCAAATTGAATGATTAATAAGCACTCAAAATGCCCCAGATACTACAGCTGCCTTCGAAAAGAGCTCTCGAGTTTTTGCCTGTCGAAGATTTACTGCCAAGCATCAAATATTTCGCAAACGACATTTCTCAATCACCGTCTATCGGCATTCTGCTTTATGTACTTACATAAAAAAAAACATGCGGCCTTTTTCAGGGAATTTCCAAGCATTTTTTCAGGAACCAGAATTCGTGTAAATCAATCAAACGGAGCTCGCTCAAGTTAACATACAAAAAGTTCGGCCTGTAGGGAAATTATCCCTGAAAGTATGGAGCTTTCCCCTGTTTATAGGGATTTTCAGTTCATTGCTACGTGCACATTTTCAATATAAAAGTATATAACAATAATACATATTATATATAATTTATGGGCTCTCTATATAATAGAAAATATATTGAATTTTGGATGGGAATCTTTTTTTTTTGCTGAAAATATTCGCAATAAATCAGTTTCAATAGGTTTTTCTACTAAATTTTTTGTGGCAACAAGATTTATAAGCTAACAAATAAGAAAATGGTTAAAATGTGTTCACTTACTCTGCTGGTGGGTATAGCATTAATTGTCAAAGCGTTTGCTTTGCAAGCCAAAAGTCGTGAGTTCGATCCCCGACGGAGATTAAAAAAAAAGGATATCTAATCGATTTTTGAGCTCTAAAATACTCCCGGTTGATGTGAATTTGATCCCTTACCCGTAAAATGACAGTCATAGCCTATTTATTAAAATCGGTGGAAAAATAAAGTCGTTCCGTGAAGACCACCCTTTCATAGTAAATTCCTGTAATAATAAAGGATGATGCGTGAATCTCGGGCTGTAGTCTATAACGTTGGCGGATCAACACTCCACGTGCATCGCTTAACTATACACACTATGGAAAGTGTCATAGAATTCCACAGATGAGACTTCACAATTACTGTCACCATCTGTCGGTATTCTTCTGTATGTGCTTACATAAACAAATGTAAGTGCTGATTCTGATGACTGTCGATCCTATTTTAAAATGAAAGTAAGGCATATACATTTTTACTTGTACTTAAAAAAGCTTGCGTGCTCTTTTCTTCTAAGGCTGTTTTAAAAAACTTGTAGAACGTTTTCGTAATTTTACATTTTGACTGACATTAATGGGACAGAAAAGCTGTCTTCGTTTGGGATGCCAGGCAGCCATCTTTTCTGGAAAAGAAGAAGAGGGAGAGGCGTTAATTGCGTTGGAAGAGTTTACATTTTTTCACGTTTTTGAAGGACCTACAAAAACGCCTACCCAAGAAATTGAATTTCAAAAAAATGTTCCAATTTACGGCCGCTTTTATTTTTCGCTTTTTTGTTCTTTAATTTAAACGATGCGAGTTGACCAGCGACTGTAGCGTGTTGTAAAACCGTTTGTCGTTTGATTACTAAGGTTAAGAGACATTGGACACGGAACGTTTTTGGATGGTGACCTTGTAATGTGAAAATACCTAACTTGAGCTGCAATTTCAACTTTCGATTGTCCAGGATTTTGAAGCGTTGAAGAAACTAATGAAATGATGTCAGCTTGATATAGCTCTTTTAGGCCGATGCCGAAAAGCCTCGACAATCGATCTTTTTTCTCTTATTTTCGTTCGCTCGCCTGACATGCACATCTAATAATGTTAGTTATCATTTTATATAAAATTACACGGCGTTTGCATACGCTTTTTTATTTGTTATGACAGTTACTGCATTTCGTGTTGGTGCAACTGTCCTTTTTTGCCGTGATTGTATTGGCGGTGCTGGATGTCGCAGTTAGTTAACTCTCGTCCGGCCGAATACCGGTCAGGTGAGAAAATCATGACTTTATTAAAAATAAATGCGAATCATGCATCAAAAACAAGTTATTTGTGTTGTTAATCTGCTCCTGCATCCTTCCTCCACGCGGCTACGTGACGAACCCGAGACTTTTCGTCATTTTAAAGACGAGGAATATCAGAACATTATAAAAATATTTATTGTAATATAAAACATGCTTAGAATACTGAGGGTACGATAGTTTGCCTTTGTAAAGAGTGGTGAACGAGGGAGTTATCGAAATAAATATGTCAACATGCTTCAGAAAAAGTGTTTGTGTTATTAATCAGTTCCTCATCTTGTCACCACGCGACTGAATAACTACCTTAATTCTCTAAAAGGAGGATGCTCAAACAGATTATAATGTAAATTTACTCTGTGGAATTACAAGACGCATATTTGTCATGGGATCACATGAGAAAGATACCAGCTGACAGAGTCTTATGACAGCAGTTCGTGACGTCTATATGCTCCAGTCATGACTTCAGATGATGATGATGCGGTATTTTCTTAACCCTTTCGTTACGGCTCGGTGGAATACAAATTATACTGTCAATACGGAGTGAATTTTTCAAAATAAAATTTGAAGCATAAATGTACTAATCTGACCTATTTTCATATATCACATTGGTTCTTGTATCTTAAAGGTATCAGATGATGCATAAAAAACTATTATATTTAACAAACTTTCATTATTACTCCATACATGTGGTGGCATTGACACATGTGGCTTACAGAAAATCGCTCCTGTGACGAAACTTAACGATATTTATTTACATGCCTTACAGATTCCTGTAAAGAATACATGTTGATTGATAAAGGGAATGACTGCATTTCCAATTTCATACCATAGATGTCACAATGAGTACTGAAGGTAGCAAAACGATATATCACGTCAACCAATGTCAACGGACGGGGAATCATTGACGGCATATATTGACAAGCGATGCGAAATGGTTTAATAAAAAATACACATTCAATTGTATTCCGCACAATTTTTAAAAATATTTTTACATCATTAGATAGCTTCAAATATTTCACAAAAAAATATCGAGTTACTTATGCTGATTATTTAGATTCTTTGAATCGGAAAATGTTTAAGTCGGAAGCAAGAGGAGAATAAAATAATAAAGAAAATAACGCAGTGTACGGTGGAGGTATTTTCTTGCTGTTTGTTTATTTTTTTGGGGTAAATAATCCACTTAAAAAACACAAAGCGCGCATTTAGAAAGGGAAACTGAGTGTTTTTCAGCAATTCTTGAAAAAACACGCACGGACTGAGAAAAGCCTCGGTAACGAAGCACGCCAAGTCGTGAAACGTGTTGAGTTTGCTTACAGAAGTAGTACTACATATCATGATGTAGTAAAACAATAAATACATGACCGCGTTTTCAGAAAAAATCTATATATTTTGCCATCCTTCTCTCTCAAAAAGAGGTAGTTATTTCGTCGCGTGAGGGCAGGATGAGAAGCAAGTCAGCAGACAAAGACTTTCTTTTTGAAGCACTTTGACTAACTTTACTTAAAAAACTTTCCAAGCGGCAGACATGCCGCTATAGCCGTGATGCTACCTTCTCGATTGTCAACACATAACAGACTCGTCCGGCCCGTGGTCGGTCACCAGCGCCGTCGGTGGCAAAAACTTTAACTACTCCCAATATGGCTGACACACAAATGTGTAGCAAACGACAAAAATAAGAGACGAATGATGGTTTATCGAGGTTTTTGGTACCAGTTAGAAAGGGCTACATCGTGCTGATGTCAATTGATATTAGCTTGATATAACTCTTTTAAGCCGATGGCCAAAAGCCTCGAAAAACGATCTTTTGTCTCTTATTTTTGTTCGCTCGCCTGACATGCTCATACAATAATGTTAGTTTTAATTATATATAAAATGACACGGCGCTTGCATACGCCATCTTATTTGTTATGACAGTTGCTTCATTTCATGTTAGTTCAACTGTCATCTTTAATTAGTTTTTTTTTGACATATTAACTTAGTGGCGCAGCATGTCACAGTATTTCGGCAGTCGTCAGTCAAGTCCCATTCGACCGAGACGGAAGTAACGCCATGTTACGGTCGAACGGGGAAATCAAGTCTTTATTCAAAATAAATGCGAATTGTGCTTCAAAAACAAGTTATTTGTGTTGTTAATCTGCTCCTGCATCCTTCCTCCACGCGGCCACGTGACGAACCCGTTACTTGTTGTTTTTTTAATGACGGGAGATGTCAACAAGTTGTAAGGACATGGAAATGGAAGTCAATTCTCCCACCGAAAATATGAACGAAAATGGTAAATCCGTGGTTTTTTTCTTTTAGTGGCCACAACAAATGCTAACCATCTCAGTTGTATACGCCTGTTGATTTCTTTTGAAAAGTTATTTCGCCCAGGTTGGATTAGTTCAACTATATAAAATAATTATCACTTTTAATCTGCTTTAAAGTTCTTGGGAACAAAATTCTGCGCTACAAATGCGTTAGAAAGGCGTTTCAATCCGGCTTAAATCTAAAACCCTGGCTTGACAAGTAAGCGCTCTATCCATGACTCCAACAGGAAGAACAGCATATCAACACCTTTGTCACTCTACCTGGCTTGTTATCTGTTGATAAAGAAAAGTTTCAGCGCAAAAACGTTGAAAGACTATCATTTTTAAAGCAAAGTAATCTTTGAAAACTTTGCTCCACTTTACGCAAAATCGGATCTTGAAAAACACTGAAAAACGTCGTGAAAACGTGTTTTTTTTCAAGGCAGGTGTTTCAGCCGCTTCAGTTGAAATGGGTGGGGATTCCTCAAGCGGCGCAAGTTTTTTAATGTAAGCACATACGGGAAAATCCATCAGACAATCTTTATTATCGAAGATTGATGAATTTTATATTGATACTGACATCAGCATGATGTTGCCCTTGCTGACTGGTACCGAAAACCTCGATAAACAATCTTTCGTCTCTTACTTCTGTTCGCTTGTCGTAAATGTATTTGTCGCCATATTGGCATTTTGGACAAGTCCGCTCACGGATGTGTTAGTTATATAAATCTCACACGAGACACTCAGATCGGCTAAAGCAAATAGAAGCACCCTGCAGCTGACGGGTGGTAGTCCTAGCACGGTCTTTGGCAATCGGGATTTCAGTTACGTGGCACCAATGTCCTGGAACTCGCTACCGGAAAGCATAAGAGAGCTTAAAGCGGAGGCATCCTTCAGACTCAAGACCCACCTTTTTACTCAGAGAGGCAAATAAGCGCTTTTGGAAAGATCATTCGGTCATAAAAGAGCGCTATACAAATACTAATATAATATAATAAACGAGCCAGTCGTGTCCCGCCCGTCAGCGAGAGCATATTGTATTATGGCTCGGCCTTATACTGTGACTAGGTTTAACCATAAATTTGTAAAGTTTTATCGTTAATATATGTCAATGTGCTTCTGAAAAAGTCTTTGTTTTGCTGACCTGCTCACCACGCCCTCACGCGACTGTATAACAACTTTTTGAGAAAGCGGAGGATGTTAATACCAAGGGGATAAATTTACTAAAACCACGGTTATCGAATTCACTTTTATTCATTTAAAATTAAACAAAATAAAACATAATAAAATAATTGAAATTGAAACTATGACATGCGTTAAAGCTAATACCGTGAGCTGAGCCACTGCCAGGAATAGCGGTTGTATAGTGGGACCGATTCAAACCTCGACCAGCTCTTTAGCGCGGTGGACGTCAGACTGCCTGTATAATTTATTTAAGATTTGAAATAAAGACAAAATATTAGTATATATATTAAGTAGAGAAGATAGTATTAGTAGAAAAGGCGGCGGCTTTAGTATTTTTTTTTGTGATTTCATTAATTTCGTTTCTATTACCGTTTTTTATGCTTTACGGAGATCGAACCCAGAACTCACTGCTCGCATAACAGTGAATCGATTTACCTTTAGACCACACCTTCGCTTAAGGTGAGACTCACCCTTGGCTCAGGTTGATTGATGAGCTATCCAACGGATGGGAAGAGTTCGATTCAATTCCAGCCGCGAAATTTGCAAAACAATTTTTTGCCACGCGAAATTCCCAATTGATGGGATGTGATTTATCGAGCAATATATTCCGGGAATAACATCACATGTTTTTTATTTATTATTACAGGTAGGAATTTTTGCACGTGCGGTTCTTACACGAAGAAACAACAATTTATGCCTAATTTATAAAACACGTGTTTTTTATTTAGGTTATTCATTACTTGCAGTTTTTTTTTTTTTCAGTAAAACAAAATCTTAAGTTCAGGTAGTAAAAAAAAAATTTTTTTTTGTACTCATTGTTAATAGTTTACGAAAAGACATATTTATTTTTATTTATATTAAATGTGCTGATTTTTCTGATGTATTTTTACTTAAACTAAGAAACATTGACATCAGAATGATATAGCCCTTGCTGGCTGGTACCTAAAACCTCGACATACAATCTTTCGTTTCTTATTTCTGTTCGTTTGTCGTACATGTGTGTGTCACCATTTGGCATATTGGACAATTTCGGTCACGGGTGTGACGTTAGTTATATAGATCGCCACTTGTGGCGCTGGGTGTCACCGACTACGACACCCGGTCCCGAGTAAGCTGTGGGCCGAGAAGGTCGTATTGTCATCGCAACTTATGATGTATGGATGAGGAGCAGGTCAGAAAAGCAGAGAAATCGTCAATAAGCACATTGCAATTGATTTTAAATAAAAGATCTGACGAAAATTCGGTCATCTGTCCGGCAGTGGCAGTCACAACCTGAAATTAACCAAACGCCCATATATGTAACTAATTGCGCTTTGCTTGTTATGACAAAATCTGTCAAAATGACCAAAATGGTACCTGCCAGCGCCATGTCTTATGTAACTTAAATCTTAAACAACATTTTTTAATATGCGTGTCAGACGAGCGAACAAAATTAAGAGACGGAAGATCGCATATCGAGGCTTTTCGGCACCAGCCTGAAACGGATATATCGAAATGATGTCACTTTTTAATTTAATATATTTAATTTGACAAGATACAAGTTTTTGGTTCATATATACATCATATGTCTAGTTAACCTTTGCCCTAAAAGGTCCCGAAACACTTTTGGGCCTAAATACACGATCGCCAACAGATTCCGTGAAAAGGTTCATTTGTATAAACCAAATTACAAAGTTCGGCTTCTTGCTGAAAGTTTATTTTGTTGCTAATTTGTTAGTATAATTCACTTAAGTCTTCACGAACAAACATCCGGCACAGATCCGCGCCTTTCAGCCGCCTTCCTGAAATTCAGACGGATATTTTTCGGGATTTTTTCAGGAGGAAGATTTTTTTAAAGTAATTAATTTCAGGATAATTAAATTGCTCTTGCACTTATGAAATAGAGATGTTACCTACAAGATGGTGCAAAATAAATTGTTCAACGGTAATACTTCAATAATCCAGCAACTTCTCAAAAAAAAATCGACAGGCGTATACAACTGGGATGGGCAGCATTTGGAAAACTAAACTACATTTTTAAAGCGAAAATTCCGCAACGTCTTAAAATTAAAGCGTTTAACCAGTGCATCCTCCCTGTATTAACTTATGCCGCAAAGACGTGGAATCTGACAGCAAGTCTTACCCATAAAATAAAGGTCACCCAGCGTGCTATGGAGAGATGCTCGGAGTGTCGCTAAAATATACAATCTGAAACGAGCAAAAAAAAGCAGAAGAACTCAAGTAGTGGATGCTGCCCAATGAATAGGCACACTCAATTGGCAATGGGCAGGACATATCTGTCGAAGAGACGACGGTCGATGTGGGAAGAAAAGTACTGGAACGGCGCCCAAGAGCTGGCGAACGAAGCATTACCGACTTCCCACACTATGGACTGACGACATAAGAAGAATAGTGGGAGCGACCTGGATGCGGAAGGCGGAGGATCGAGTAGGATGGAGACTCATGCGGGAGGCTTAATTTCAACAGTGGACGGATACAAGCTAATGATGATGATGAATATTCTATGAGACTGAGGGTCAGCAGGCATTAACTGATGCACTGGGGGTATCTGATTATACAAGCAATGCGACGGTTGGTTTATTGCCATACACATTTCTTCAGCGCATATGACTTTGCGTCTTATGTTTGGTGGTGCGATACCAGCCAAGGGGTATAGTTTAGAAATGGGTGTTGGTTTGCACTGTTTGCGACTTTGCATGCATCATTCTAAGGCTATCCACTAAAATTTGGGCTGATCGACCCCATACTGGTGCCGCATGTTCTTAATATATATTTTGACGTCGCTGACACGAAGAATCTGAGAACTGATGCACTGTTTGCACTTTGTACGAAAACATGTCTAAGTCTTTCACTAAAATTTGCTGTAGGGTCCGTCTGGTGATGCCCAATTGCATGACCCGTCATCTGCTTGATGTTTCTTCATTCTCAGCGACATCGGCAGCCACAGTGACGATATTCTCTATCCCCGTAAGGTCTACTGTGGTTCCAGTCTGTATGAGTTGACTATCTAAGCGCCGAATTTTTTTCCCAGTTACCGCGACACGATTAAGAAATCGACGTCGAAATTCACGCTGCACTAACACCACCGATCAATTATTAGTAAAAAAAAATCGACACAATTGTTTTATTGCTTAATTGTTCTGACATCAGCATGATATAGACTTTGCTGATTGGTACCAAAAACAACGATACACAATCTATCGTCTCTTATTTCTGTTCGCTTGTCATGTTTGTGTCGCCATATTGACATTTTGGCCAAGTCTGGTCATGGGTGTGACGATAATTATACAGATCGTCACTTGCGGCGCTGGATGTCACCGAGCGCGGCGCCCAGTGCCCAGTCAGTTATAGGTATAATAAAGCTCAGAAATCGATTACAAATCCTTTATTGTTTAATCTCCGTCAGGGATCGAACCCATGAACTTTGGGTTGCAAAGTAAACGCTTTGACCAATAAGGTATACCCGCCGGCAAATATATTAAGTAAATAAATTTCTACCCAACAAAATTTGAAAAAGGGCAATTTTAAATATTAATTTTAAAAGTAAGTGCTTGTAAGCTGTTCGAAAAGGTGCGAATAATTGATAAACTACCTTTATTAAAAATTTACTGATATTTGAGTGGAGTTACGTCCTTGTCACAAAAACACGCATCATATTAAAAATATATGCGAAATAAGAGAGAATTTTTCGATGGATTACTTTCAATTATTATGCTAATATTAAAACATAGTGCTTACATAATAAATTATGATACTTTCAATCAAGAAAATATGACGTTAGTTATGTACTGCTTGTCATTGGTGCGCCATCAATTCTGTAGATCTCCACTTGCGGCGCTGGGCTTTCGCCTACTACGAGCGCTTAGTGGCCAGTAGTTGTCCCTCGACAGCGACAAGTGTCGGTTCACAGTTGGTCTGAAGCATGTTATTCCGCCGGGCCGGAAGTTTGTCAGGTTTAATTAAAATATATGTGCTTCTGAAAAAAGTCTGTGTGTTGTTCATCTCCTCCTCATTCTGCCACCACGCGATCCAATAACAAACTTTTACTTGAAAGAGGAGGATGTAAAGTATCTATATTATTTCAGTTGAGTTTTTTATTTTGTAAGCCCTATTCATAAAAAATAGCGATAACACAACAAAAGTTTTTATCGAAAATATTTCTTCAGCCGTAAATCATAACCATTTGTTTTCAAAGATGTTTATTCAAATTTGTATATCTTTAAAGTATTTCTTTCAGTTTTTTTCAATATTTTTTTCTTCAGTTTTGTTCAGCATCTCGGCAATCAGATGGAGCCTGAAAGCGCAAAGAAAAAAGCTCTTTTCGAGCTTTTTGCGACTGAATATTTAAAGCTCGAAGTACCGCTGCGGTATCACTGATACAAAACAAAACAAAACAAATAAAAACCACATCTCAATAGAAACAATGGATGTTTTATTTCGCAAGTACTCAAGACGAATATATTTTTTACGGAGGCAAAAATTCACAGCGTCTGTATTGTCACAGTTGATTTGTACGGCTGATGAAACTGGAATCAATAATAAGATAGTGATATCAGCATCTTAGAGCCCTTGCTGACTGGTACCAAAACCTCGATTTAAAATCTTTCGTCCCTTATGTCTGTTCGCTTGTCATACATTTATGTGTCGCCATATTGGCATTTTGGACAAGTCCGCTCACGGGTGTGTTAGTTATATATATAATATACATCGCCACTCGGGCGCTGGGCGAGAGCCAGTCGTGTTCCGCCCTTCGGCGAGAGCATATTTTATTGTGGCTCGGCTTAATACTGTGACTAGGTCGAGCCGTAAATTGTTAAAGTTTTATCGTAAAAATATGTCAATGAAAAAGTCTTTGTTTTGCTAATATGCTACTCATCATGCTCTAACGCGATTGCATAAGACCTTTTTGAAAGAGAGGAAGATTTTAATGAGTATATTAAATAATTGCAAGAGCTAAAGCCTCCAAAATCTGTCTAAAGTTTTAAGTAAAATAATATAAAATGGTAAGTAAATAGACTCTATTGTGTGAGCAAGTAATGTATCAGAAGTGGCCTAATGTAGTCGCATACTGCGGTGGGGATCAAGGCTCGAGTGCCTTACTCAGTGCTGCTGAAATGTTCCTGAAATGTTCCTGAAGCGTTCCCGAAACTTTCAGCCGTCACTCTGGCCCGGATGGCCGGAAATTGTTCCCTTCGCTGTAGCCTTGTTAAGGCGAATACTTGATTTTCAGGCCCCGGAAGAACTTTGCTGAAATTCCGCGCCGGAAAGTTGTGAAAGGAATGCAAAACTGCGTGAAATCTTCATTCAAAGGAGCAAGAGATGTGTGTATTAGCGTAAATTTAGTAATCTCATGAATATTTAGAGAATATTGCGACGTGTTTATTATGAATATATATATATATATATATATGGAGTAACAACTTTTGAGAGAGAGGAAGATGTCAATATTGATATCCTCCTCTCTTATTTGGACATCGATATATATATATATATATATATATATATATATATATATATATATATATATATATAAATATTGATATCAGCTTGATATAACTCCTGTAGGCTGATGCCATAAGCCCTCGAAAAACGATCTTCTGTCTCTTATTTTGTTCGTTCGCCTGTCATGCACATTTAATGTTTTTAATTGTATAATGTAGCACGGCGTTTGCATGCGCCATCTTGTTTGTTATGACAGTTGGTCCAATTCATATTGGCCACTGTTATATTTACATTTCATATCCACAGTCGGAACGCGCCCGCCACCGTTATGGTAGCGCCTATTGGCGTCCCTATAACGGGTGACAACAGCGCAAGTGTTTGACAAATAAGCACGTTTAGTGAAAGGAAAACAATTTCTTTATATTGTGAACCTGATCCTGCATCCTTCATCAAGTAAATCGATGTCCAAATAAGAGAGGAGGATATCAATATTGACATCTTCCTCTCTCTCAAAAAGTTGTTACTCCATCGCGTGATGGCAAGATTGGGAGAATGTTGATAACACAGACTTTTTCAGAAGCACATTGACATATATTTACGTTAAAACTTTACAAGCTTCCGGACAGACGGAATGACATGCCGCCGGCTGTAATGCAACCTTCTCGGTCGTCAACACATAACTGATCTCCGCGCTCGGTATGGGCTCTCGCCCGCGCCACGAGTGGTGGTGTCAATAATTAATGCCAATATGGCGGACTCATCCCTGTTTGACAAGCAAACAGAAATAGAGACGAAATATTGTATTTCGAGGTTTTCGGTACCAGTCAGGAAGGGCTACATCGTGCTGATGTCAACATTTTATGTAAGCACATAGAGTAGAATACCGACAGATGGTGATAGTAATTCTGAAGTGTAATCTGTGGAATTCTATGACGCTTAGTGGATATGGCTAAGCGCTGCATGTAGAGTGTTAATCCGCCAACGTCATAGACGAGATTCACGCATCATTCTTATTATTACAGGAATTTACTAAAGTAAAGTTGCACATTATAAATAGTACAAGTTAGGTTAGAAGATCGGAAATTGTTTTCAATCATTGGCGGCGACAGCTTTGCTTTGACAATCAGAGATGGCGCAACCGGAAGCGTAAACCGCGGAAATCTTCAGAACTGCTCACGTCAAAATGGCGCCACAAAAGCCAGACTTTCATTAAGCCATGGAAAACAATTAGAGCTAAGTCGTTCTCTGCAGTCTATTTCAATTTCTGCGCCATTTTAAATACTGCGAGATAGTGACATTGGGTGCTATTAGTTTTAATTATGTCTTGTGCCATTCAAAAGTGCCATTAAAATTTACACTATTGCATTTTTTTTTTTGATTTTGCGTAGTTAATCGGTATTATTTTTAATTTGTTCTGAAAGGCCGTCGAGAACAATACAGAGAATGTATTGGTGAAGCTATGAGAGGCAAATCAGATGTGGTATAAGCCGAGCAAGGACCATGGTGACTAACAAAACTTTATAGTGGCAATTCGTGCCGACCATATGCTCCAGTTAAAAGAGCAAACATGGTATGATGATATGATCAGTGAAGCTAAGTGGTTAAAGCATTTGCTTACTAAGCTGAAATTCGTGGTTTCTATCCTCGATGAAGATATAAAAAAACGATTTCTTAGTTTAAAAAAAGCTCAAATCTCCCGTTTGTTGTAAATTTTATCCCTCACCCGTAAAATACCTGTCATAGTCAATTGATCTAAATTGGTGTTAGACGAAAGTCATGCCGTGGACACAATCCTTTCACAGTGAATTCCTCTAATAATTAGTTAAAGCGTGAATGCCAGGCTGTAGTCTGACATTGACGGGTCAACACTCTTAATTTATATCAACACCCAGTTGATGTGAATTTGATCCCTCGTGCGTTAAATGGCAGTCTTCTTCTTCGTAGTATCAATCCGGTGGATTGGTTTGCAGCAACATAATCTTGCATCTCGATCTCCATTCCTCTCGGTCTTCCGCAACCCTTTTCAGCTCAGCATAAGCGCTACAGTTCATGTCCTCGAATACTTGCTGCAACTACTCCCGTCTAGGGCGCCGTTCTGCAGTAATGTTCGAACATTCCAGGTGGCATATCTTGTTGGCTGAAGGTTTTTCTTATTTGTCTTGTTTGTTTTGTCTCGAGCAGTCCCCACCCGGAGATCCGATTGGGGGACTATTTTATCTCCGGAAAATTTTACTTGAGATGCAATCATTTTTTGCTGATACGTGGGATGTCTTTAAGACCTTTAATGTGGTATTTTCCCCTTTATTTCCACATCCTAATGCCGTTGACCATAAAGGTTCATCCGCCTTAGGAGGGCATTTACTACCTCCAGGACAATAGAGTGCCCTAACCAGCTTGACCTGATGAGGTTAGCTGGGTGTTAGCTTATTCCGGCCAACATTCGGTCCAAAAAATCTGATGGCAGTCATAAGCCCATTAATCAAAATTAGTATTAGACGAAATACCACGAACACCACCCATTCATAGCAATTTTCTCTAATAATTGGATGATGCGTGAATGTCAGTCTACGACGTTAACGGATCAACACTCCACTTGCAGCGCTTAGCCATATGTAGTATTAGTAAGCGTCCTAGAA
The DNA here is from genome assembly GCA_022606575.1 of Glossosoma conforme. Lineage (NCBI taxonomy): Eukaryota > Metazoa > Arthropoda > Insecta > Trichoptera > Glossosomatidae > Glossosoma > Glossosoma conforme. Next base: position 844,462 of record JAGTXR010000111.1, on the reverse strand, counting down.
TCTACAAACGATACTTCTGCGTCACTATCACCATCTGTTGATATTCTCCCGTATGAAAAAGATTTTTAATCGATTTCTGAGCTCTAAAATATCCCCGATTGGTGTGAATTTGATCTCTCACCCGTAAAATGCCAGCCATAGTCAATATATCTAAATTGATGGTGGACGAGAGTCGTCAATGAACACCACCCATTCATAGTGGATTCATGTATTAATTGGATGATGCGTGAATATCAGGCTGTTCCCATTCATAATAAATTTCTGTAATAATAAGGATATTGCGTGAATCCCAGGCTGTAGTCTATAACGTTGGCGGATTAACACAACATGTAGCGCTTAGCCATATTAAGCACGGTAGGCGTCATAGAATCCACATATGAGACGTCTGCATCACTATAATCATCTGTGGATATTCTCCTGTAGGTGTTTACATAAAAAATATAAAAATGCTTTTGTGTTAAAATTGAACGACCAATTTTCAAAGTAATTTTTCTTAAATATGAGATTTGTACGAGAACGAAGAGCCCTTTTCATTTACCATATTTTGAAATATATATTCATAATATTCTCAACACGTTCATTTGAATGGGTAGGTATAAAATATAATAATACGATAATAATGGAAACACTAATAAAACCGCATTGATATAATATTCGGGGATTTCCCGCGCAATCGGCTCGCTATCGCGCCAAAATGGCGGCGGTACCAGAGACAATGGACGTTGCCATTGTTTCCAGAGCGCGAATACAATTGTCGGCGTTATAACGACGCTCTTAACGGATCCGTTAAACGTAGAGAAACAGGGTTAGGCAGCCAGTTATTAGATTACAGTCCAATCAATTATAACGTGCCAATTATTGGAAAACAGTTCAATTATTGGCAGAAATCATTGTCCAATATCTGCAGTGATGTCCAAATATTGGACAAAATTTTAGTAGACACTCGGATTCTTTAACCCTTTAACATCGGTTGTCGGCATATGCCGTCAAAGATACCCCGACCGTTGACATCGGTTGACGTGATAAATCGTTTTGCTACTTTCAGTACTCATTGTGACATCTACGGTAGAATATTGGAAGTGCAGTCTTTCCCTTTATCAACCTATGTATTTTTTACAGGAATCTGTAAAGCATGTAAATAAATATCGTTAGGTTTCGTCACTGGAGCGATTTTTCTGTAAGCCACATGTGTCAATGCCGCCATATGTATGGAGTTACATAATGAACTTTTGTTAAATATAATATTTTTTTATGCATCATCTGATAGCTAAAGGATACAAGAACCAATGTTTTATGTGAAAAGAGGTCAGATAAGTACATTTATGCTTCAAATACTTTTTTTTATTAGTTTTAAGCAAAAATAAATGGTTTGAAAAATTCACGCCGTATTGACAGTATAATTTTTATTCCACCGAGCCGTAACTAAAGGGTTAAGCATATTTAAAGTGATGTATTCTTAGACTAAAAACATTAAAGTGAATTGAAACATTTGTCTAGGGTTCCGTTAATGAAGTGATAACGAAAGAAATCCCCACATATTAATAAAAAAAATATATGTAAACACATACAAGAGAATACCGACAGTGATTCCAAAGTCTCATCACGAGGCTCACCATGCAGCATATGGCTAAGCGCTGTATGAAGAGTTTTGATCCGCCAGCGGCATAGACTACACCCCGACATTCACTCATCATCCAATTATTACAAGAATTCAATATGAATGGGTGGTCTTCACAGGACGAATTTCATCCACCACCAATTTTGATTTATATGCTATGACTGGCATTTAACGGGTGAGGGATCAAAGTCACACCAATCGGAGATATTTTAGAGCTCAGAAATCGATAAAAAAAATATTTTTTTTCTTTTAATCTCCGTCGGAGATCGAACCCACGACTTTCGGCTTGCCAAGCAAACGCTTTAACCACTAAACTATATCATAGTTGCAATATATTCATATTTTTTTCATATTGTATATCTAGTCACTTAAAATAACTAATTAGAATCGCCATGCACTCATATATCAAAATTAAAAGAAAATATTGAAAAGATTTAATAGAATTTTTTTTCACCTTGTTTTTACATAAAAAACAGTAAGTTTCAGGGCTGGATAGTGATGATGATGATGATGTTTCTTCCATGATTGAACATATTCTCTCATTGAACGTAGTCTCCTGACGCTAGTTCTGAGTGTGAGGTCATTGACACTAAATGTGTCAATAAATTTACATCGCCACACTTATGGTTGTATCTACTTTAATGACGCGTTGAAATGTTACCTATTTTGTAATGTCATTTAAGGAAAATAAAATAAACTGTCAATATTCGTGACTTACCGATCGAATAAAAAATTATCAATTGTCCAATGTTCCGTCACTGATTCGTTAACCCTTGAAGGAATTAAGTTTCAGTGAAATTATCTTATTCGGCAGTGAATATTGTCCTTCTAGATACTAGGACATCAAGAATAGGAAGTTTTGTTAGCCGAGTCAACATTTTTGAAAGGACGAAGAGTAACATAAGTAGCCGCAAAGATAGCAATGATATGTTACGGATAAGTACTTTTCCTTGTGTTTTTGCAGTTAAAGGAATTTTAAAATTAATTTATCTTACTTATAAACTTACATCTGTTTTTTATTCGTCACCGGGTCGCGAAGTTACGTCGGTAGTCTGGCGGCAGTGAACTGGCGAGAGGTCAGAGAAATGCTGTCGGTGATACAAAGTGGTTTCTACTTTATATAGGAACCGCTCCAGCGGCCACACACAAAGAAAACGTGTAGGTTGATAAAGGGAATGACTGCACTTCTGATTTCCTACCGTAGATGTCACAATAAGTAATGAAAGTAGCAAAACCATATATCACGTAAGCCGATGTCAACGGTCGGAGAATCTTTGACGCCATATGCCGACAATCGATGCAAAAGGGTTAACAGTTCTGTAAGCTCAAGTCGCCTATACAATGTTCCTGAACACCTGTATACCTGTATATCCACATGGCAACATACAGGTAAATGATTCCCGGGAGATTCCAGGGCAAGTCCGCAAATTTGCATAAACTGCGGGCTATAATACCAGAGAAATCTCAAATAATCAGCGTTTTTAAGGAGATCGGATTATAATTCCGACGCTCCCAAAACCTGGACATTTTTTTTGTCCTTATAGAATGCTCAACCTTACCGTAGGGCATGTATAGAGATTTTTTTTTTTTTTAATTAAGCTTGGCTGGAATTTGAACTGACAGCCCTTGAATGACAAACAAACGCTTTAACCCTCTGGATTATGCTCCCCCGGTCTTGTCGTACATGTAATTTACTGAGTAGCTTACTAAGCGTATTAACATACTCGTATATTTTTTATAAAGAAAAAAAATTCCACTGGTAAGCTTTGGAATGCTCTTCCAGTTTGTTTTCCTCCTTCCTACAATCTTAATCTCTTCAAGAAACATAAATTTACACTTTAAATCTCCCCAGCCCACACAAAAACACGAACACAACACACGTGTCCCGCATGCAGCGTCCAGCCTCCCTGGCTGAGCGTCATATAATGCTCGAATTTCATAAAAAAAAAAATTTTTTAGTCTTTGCCAGGTGACTAGGAGGGGTGTGTTGGGAGGGTCTTGTGGGAGGGACATTAGGAGGCTTAGTGACGAGGGTGAAGAGATTGAGCAAGACGGAGGGCTTGAAGACGTGACCCATCAAGAGACGATGCAGTAACCATCACTTGTAAGGGTTTCAAAATATATGTTCCAACTTGTTGAAAATTTGTGTATTTAACTGTTGTATGGGAGCCTGCCTTGCCCACTCTTTAACCTTATGACTTTTCACTAAGTCAAACCATCATATCTTCAGTATTCTATTCATCTGTTTTTGAATCAATTTATACGTGTGGACAACCAGTCCGTCTTCACTGATAATCCGCTCTATGGGCGGCTGCAGCGGGTCTTCGTCTTCGTAGTTCACCTTCTTCCACAGCTGGTTGTAAGGCAGCTGTGTTCCAGTCGGCTCCCTCGGGCTGAGGTATAGTCAGCTTGTAGGTCTGCGCCCTTGGTAGAGTGCTGCGAAATTCAGAGGAGGTCCAGAGAAGGAGATAAGTAAAACTCGAAAGCTTGTTCAACTCTGATTTGTTCCGACCAGATTACGGCTATTAATACACTTTTTTCTACATGCTCCAGCAGCGAGTGACAAAATTGTTCTACATGCTTCGAGCTCTCTGATTGGTCGTCGTTCGTCGCTAGGTTCCGGGCCGCCGGCAGGCTTCTGCCTTCTGCTAAATATTACAACAACCTTAATCCTAATTATTAATATCATCGGACGTCCATTACAATACAGATGCATTGTTTCATAGTAAGATGCCAAGATTCATAGCCGCAGAGAAGAATAAGGAAGATACAGACGCTACATGGCTGGTACTTTGTTTTGATCGAGTAAAGCTGCGAGTCTCAGATATTGCGCAAAGAGTAAAAAGACGTTCCATTGTCCCAATGACGGGAAGTGAACTACTTCTGCAGGCCACCACCGTTCTCAGAGACTTGAATTCGAAGCCCATTAAAAGGCTGCGTTGGCTATTGGTGATTTTCAGTCTTATGAAAACGTTACAGAAGGATTGACTGTACATTGTTTTGGGAGATATTTTAATATATTTTCGGCGGGTATAGCTCAATGGTCTAAGCGTTTTCTTTGTAAGTCATGAATCGTGGGTTCGATCCCCGACGGAGATTAAAAAAAAAGATTGTTATTTACACGATTTCTGAGCTCTAAAAATACCTCCGGTTGGTGTGAATTTGATCCCTCACCCATAAAATGCCAGTCATAGCCTATCAATTTAAATTGGTAGCAGACGTAAGTCCTTTTAAGACCACCCATTCATAGTAAATTCCTGTAATAATAAAGTTTGATGCGTGAATCTCGGGCTGTAGTCTATGATCTCGGCGGATCAACATTCCACATGCCACGTTTAGCCAATATGCATCATGGTTAGCGTCATCTGTCGGTTTTCTCCTGAATGTGCTTACATACAAAATAAAAAAATAAAAATATAGCGTTCAATAGTACTTTAAGTGACCTCCTGGTGACGGCGATTCTATCGACATATATGGAATATATAAGGTGAAATAATTAGACCGGCATAGATAAAAATAGAAGTTCGCCACACAATTCATATGAATTATGGCTTGCATTATTTCGATAGATTCTGTAAAACAATCCCAAAAAGGGTGCGGTAAAAACAGTGTCAATAAATTATAAAGGTAGTTATGTTTTATATAATTTATTTCTTGTTTTATGGTCACCTTCATTACCTTAATCTAGCGTGTAGAATGGAGATATGGTGTGTGGAACAATGGACTCATAGACCCATACATAGTTCCCATCAGATCTATAGCTTTATGGGGATTAAACCAGTGGCTTCCTAAATATACCGAGACTCAAGAGAATCTTTGTTCCAAGCTAAGATTTGAATGTCAGCGTCATATAGATAAGGGAAATAATTATAGAGATGACGTCACTGATTTATGATTTTTTTTATGGAAGCATATTCAGATACAGAAATAAAAGATCCTTTAGAATTGATTCCACATTTATTTTTTTTGTATATGCCCTTTGTAATTATAAATATTATTTTCTTGTGACATCAATGAATTCCCTTATACATTAATGATTTCCTAAAACTACAAATACCAATCACACAATTCATATCCACCTTTTCGCTCACTCCTTTGCTTTATATATTATATAGAGCCAACAAAATTTTTACTAATTGACTTGAAAATGGCCATCCGACCTGGTTGAAACATGTCGTCAAAAAAAATATATGTGGAATAAATTCTAAAGAATCTTTTATTTTATATCTGATATTATGGAATCCACCAAGAAATATCGATCGAAAAAATCGGAACCATATTCAGTTGAATACTGACAGATGACGATAATGGATCTGAATTTAACGCTAAAAATGTAAATTATAAGTTAGGAAGTTATGAGACTGCAGTTTCGCGATCAATGAAGGTTTCATCAGTTTCAAAGTACTTCATAGATCACGAAAATGGTCTTTCAAGCAAATGAGATTTCATTTTTCGAAATTCATCTTTTCAAATCTTCAAGCAAGTGAAACAGTGCTTACTGTGATCCATGTTAAAACAAGGTGTAAAATATTTATCCACTTACGATAGTGGATATCAGCATAATATAGCCTCAATATACAATCTTTCGTCTCTTATTTATGTTCGCTTGTCGTACATGCATGTATCGTCATTTTGTAATGCCGTTAGGGGACTAGTTTCGTAGATCAACAGCCCATCACGAGCGTGCTCAGTTGTGTGCTGACGTCGGCAAGATCGCATTGTCAGCCCGGCCTGAATGCTGTGAGTAGGTCCAGACCAACGACGGCGAGATCGCATTATTAAGTCCCGATGGATCGAGGCGAAAGTAATGCCATGTTACGATCGATCGGGGAAACCATGTCTTTAAAAAATATAGAAAATATATGTCAATGTGCTTCAGAAAAAGTATTTGTGTTGTCAATCTGCTCCTCATCCTGCCACCGCGCAATTAAATAACAAACTTTTAAAGAGAGGAGGATGTTAGTAGGAAGTATTGATTTGTTTCATAATATCAAGTAATTTTCAGCAATTAAAGCGCTAAAGTTTGTGAAAGTGTAGTTTTTCAGTTTTTTTTTCAGGCTTCTTTTTGTTTAATGGGCTCCGCAAGCCTTTCAGCCACTTGCGAACAGCTACGTGACGTATTTTTCAAGTCCTGTACTACGTGGCAGGTTGCGGTCACGTGAGGGACTGCCTCCAGCTAATGTGTCCACTAAACTGTCTTCACGTCGGGGGAATTGTCGGTGGGAACGCCGAATGAATTCAAAAGCGTCTTTGGTGATTGCCGTAATTGTTATTTAATGTAACTATCACTGTGTACTGTATATAAATGATCGTATATCGTATATATATGTGTATAGTCTGCCAGAAGGCATATCTCATTGGTTAAAGCAATTGCTTGGCAAGCTGAAGATCGTGGATTCGATCCCCGGTGGAGATTGATTTATAATCTATTTCTAACCTCTAAAAATACCCCCAGTTGGTGTGATTCGATCCCTTACCCGTAAAATTCCAGTCATAACCTATTAACCCTTTCATTACGGCTCCTTTTGAATACAAATTATACTGTCAATTATAAAACTAGTATTTGAAGCATAAATGTACTTGTCTGGCCTATTTTCATATATCACATTGGTTCTTGTATCCTTTAGCTATCAGATGATGAATAAAAAACTTTTCTAAGAAAGTAGCGAAATAATATATCACGTTAACCGAAATCAACGGTCGGGGAATCTTATGACGGCATATGTTGACAACCGATGTGAATACATTAATAGATGTTCATTCGTGAACACCACCCAATGTGGAGTGTTGATCCGCCAACGTCGCCAACATCATAGACTACATGAATGTACAACGATTGGTTAGTTTTTGGAACGGCTTTTGTCTACCACCCATTTTTTATTAAATAAGCTATGACTGGAATTTCACGGGTGAGGAATCAAATTGACACCAACCGGCGGTATTTATATATTCTTTGTTTTGATCGAGTTTCATATATTGCGTTTATAATTAAAAGACGTTCTAGCGTTCCCAAGGCGGCAAGCGAGCTTCTTCACGCAACTTCTCGGTGACGCCTAGATATTTGAAACTCCCAACCCTCTCAATGGTCTGAATCTCGACAGACGCATCATTTTTAGTTCTATCTAATAAAATCTTATTCTCTTTTGTTGCAGAGCTGGACTTGGATTATCTGGAGAGGCGTGGGAAGCAGGTGGGAGGCAGTTGGGAGCCCTGCAAGCACCTCCTGAGCCCAGCCCTGACTCTCTTGACCTGGTGAAGGTCGTCCTATTAGGGTCGCCAGGTGTGGGCAAGACCAGCATCATACAGGTGAGATCACAACAAAGATCTATACCACATATTCCAATACATATGAAGTAAATTTTCTTAGTACTACGATAACAATTTCTCGGTCCCGAAATGATGACGTCGGAGCACAATTAATTCCAGTGCTAAGGAAACCTCCAAAGACCAAAGTCAAATTGATACTAATTTCTTGAATAACGGTTTTTTGTTTAATACTTGTACGATACTTCAAATTCAATAAGTTCATAGATAAGCGTTATACATTGCAATTGTGGGAACCCAGTTTCTCTAGACTTTTGGCATTATTATATATATGCGATATAAAGTTATAAAATAATGTGATTTGTTTATGTCCGCCGTCACGGTCCTCGCCTCAAGTACATTCTATGCATAGTTCCCGACGGTCTTTCAGAACGCCGCAAGCCCGAAGGCTTCAAGAAAAGGCAGCTATAGTTTATGCTCTTCTGCGGCATTCGGAGTGTATGTCCCAACCACGTTCGCCTCTTGATCAACTGTAAGATGCAGCGCCGCCAAGACAATCACGGCGAAAAATCAAATTAAAGATGACAGTTGAACCAACATGAAATATGGAACAACTGTCATAACAAATAAAATGGCGAATGAAAACGCGGTGTAATATTATATAATTAAAATAACATTACTAGATGTGCATGTCAGGCGAGCGAACAAAATTAAGAGACAAAAGATCGTTTTTCGAGGCTCTTCGGCATCTATTAAAAGAGTTATATCATTATTTTTTATATTCAATCAACCTTTCAAAGATGTCCCATTTTCTTAGCTTAAAGACAACTGGTAAATTCCACGTCTCGTATTTGCAAAATCATTAAATTAATTAACAAAATAAGATTGATAATCACATTTCACCAACACAAAAAAAACAGAATTTCCGCTATAATCCAATCTCAGATTTGGTAAAAATACTTCGTTGCTAATAAAAAATTAATATCCTTATCGAATAATTCCCGTCCCATCGAATAAACATATCCTGAAAACTTTTCTCATTTGCAAAATATAAAAGTTTCAGCCAAAAAACTGACAAATAGAAAGTTTGAAAAAATTCCAATAAAATATTAATTTTACTTTGCGACAGTTTTACGGCATGATTTGTTTTTCATAACGTTATTAAACTTGTAATTAAAACTTTGATAATTCTATTTCATTGATAGCTTAATTATTATACCAATAAATAATTAATAGGTAAGTAATTGCTGTTCCGGAACCGAGATCGCGGTCCCGATATTACAGCGTCAGCTAAATAGTGACGCCGGAATACCAATGTTCCGGCACTGAGGATAAGTCCAAGCACTGGAGTTAAATTGGTACTGATTTATTTGGTAACAAAAGAGAGAGTCACAGAATATTTTGATGGTCAATGCCCCATTTTCAAAAAAAAAAAAAAGTTATTTGGCCGACCCGTAAAAATAATCAAAAAGCTAAGATAGAGAATTTCATTATAATTAGACAATTAATACTTTTTGGTGTTTTACACAGAGTAAATAAGTTCAAATAATTTTGAACAATTTTATTCTGTACATGAAAGGAGATCCTGTGAATTGTAATAATTTCAAAGAAATTATTCTCCTGAGCATCCGGGAAAAGTACTTGCTCACATAATACTGGCGAGTATAGAACATTCATTTATGCGAACACTGAAAGAAACCAGGTGAGATTTTGCCTAGGACATGTTGTCTACAGACATGTGCACAATGTCTGATGCCTTTTACAACAAAGTGAAAGAAGAAATGGACAATGCGCTTGTGTGCTGTTTGATTGACTACGATATGACATTCGTTAGTCTGCACAGACCACCCTTAAGGGCAATTCTTGACGCATATGAAGAGCCTGCCAAGTTCATATCTATCATAAAATCTTTACATCAGGATAGCAAGTGTTGCGTGCGAATCAGAACAATGAATACGGATTGTTTCGAGGTATTAATACCTGGCGTACGACAAGGCTGCATGCCTGGTCCGTTTCTGTTACCTTCATTATAAAATTCATCTTTAGCTAGTCAACGCCATTAGATTGAAGAATGGCTGTGAACGACTTTCTCAATGTGTGCTTGCTGCAGTACACTGATGAAGCTGTTATCATAGAACACTCCAATGCAGATCTGCAGAATTCTCTGCGACCGGACATGGGAACTAATTCAAAGAATACCTAGTTGCTGTACAACGGCGAATGTCAATGTGCTTAAGGAAGACATATCGTTGAAAATTAATAAATCTATCTGGGACAAGTAGTTCAACTAGGACAAAATAACTTCTCAAAAGAAATCGACAATCGTATACAACTGAGACGGGCAGCATTTGGAAAAATGAAGTACATTTTTAAAGCGAAAATTCCGCAATGTTTCAAAACTAAGGTGTTTAACCAATGCATCCTCTGTGTATCAATTTATGACGCAGAGATTTAGAATCTAACAGCAGATCTTACACACAAAATAAAGGTCACCCAACGTGACATGGAGAGATCCATAAGAGGAGTGTCCCTTAAAGATGGAATCCCTAGCGAGGATATCCGAAGAATAACTCAAGTAGTAGTATAGGCTAGCCGACGAATGGACACATTTACGTGGTAATGGGCAGGACATATCTGTCAAAGAGATGATGGTCGATTGGTAAGAAAAGTGTTGAAGTAGCATCCAAGAACTGGCAAACGAAACATTGAATAACCCCCCACAAGATGGACTGACGGCATAAGAAGAATAGCCGGAGAGACCTGGATGCGGAAGGCGGAGGATCGAAGAGTATGGAGATTCGCGCGGGAGGCTTACGTTCAACAATGGACGGATATATGCTGATGATGATGGAAACACGCAATACGGCGATGAAGTTTGAGTCATGCTATAAACTTTTGTCGAAGAAATAACGTACGAAACGGTGGTAAGCGGTATGGACTGATGATGATGAGAGTAATAGAGTGGTCTGGATACGGAAATGAATATGATGCGTAAGATGGAGACTCATAGGATGGATACTACGTTCAACAGTGGACGGATACAGGCTGATGATGGAAGGTAGTAGATCAGAAAAAAAACAATTGGATAACTTTTTTCATGAAATTTTACACAATTGAAATTAAAGCGGAGATTAAACGAAATACAAATGGAGTGTTCTTTTTTGTCGTATTCTAAAAAATATTTTGTTCTGAAATATTCACCCCATTAAGGGGATTAAAGCTGCGGAACCTTGGGATGCGGATGAACGAACAATTAATACATCTTAAAAGGGAGATAATGGATTCAGGAAGGAAACGAGAACAATTACAATGTTGTTTTTGTGTTTCTTTATCCTTAAAAATCGAGAATATTTTGTAATATTTTTTGTTTTTTTTATTCCTACAATCGACACTCTTTTGTTCATATATTTTTTTTATATATTTTTCAAGACTACACCAGTGGCGTCAAACCAAAATCTTTTTTTTATTTAAACACATACCAGGAGAATACCGACAGATGACAATAGTGATTCTCATCTGTGGACTTCTATGACGTTAACTATGGTGCATATGGCTAAGCGTTGGATGTGGGATGTTGATCCTCCAACGTCATAGACTATAGGATGACGCCCGAGATTTATAATCATCCTTATTATTACAGGAATTCACTATGAATGGGCGGTCTTCAACTGGGACGACTTTCGTCTACCATCAATTTCGATTAATAGGCTATGACTGGCTTTTACGGTTAAGAGATCTAATTCACACCAACTGGGGGTATTTTAGAGCTCAGAAATGGAATATATTTTTGTTTTTTTAATCTCCGTCGGGAATTGAGCCCACGACCTTTGGCTTGCAAAGCAAACGCTTTAACCACTGAGCTATACCCGCCGGCATTTTTTATTTCTGAATAATACTACACCAGTGGTGTCAAAATAAAATCATATTTGTATAATTTGTACCTCATTTTAGTTGAACCTCCTTTATGACCAACCAACATTGAGAGAGTTGCGAGTTTTAGAAATCTTGGCGTACAGATCACTGAAAGCTGTGGTCTGCAGAAGAAGCTCGCTTCACGCGTTTACAACAACTGCAGCGTATTTGAATTCAATGCGCAATATCTGGGACTCATAGCTCTATTCGAACAAAATTAAATGCTGATTATACAGCGCGTGTAACGTCTTCAATCTTTTTTACGGCTGTGAATCTTGGCGTCTAGCCAATGCAGCCGTATAATTGGTTGCCAAATCAGATGGCTACGTAGAATACTGAGGATACGATGGTTTGACTTTGTGAAGAATGACGAGGTGAGAGATCGGACAAGGCAGTTTTTCATACTACAGTAGGTCGAAAGGTTAAGATGGACCTGGTTGGAACATATACTTTGGGTGTCGTAGAAAACTATTTTCAAGTAACAATACACTAACTTTACAATCTGAATTATTCCAGTAATGTTCATTATGTCAGGAATGTGAAGATTAAATAAATATTTTAATGAAACGAGTTGATTAACCCGACGACGATTCTCAGACTATCCAGAAAACAGTATTTAGCCATTGTTTGGTTTTATTTTCATATCAAAAGTTTCATCGGTTGCGTCAAAACATTTCCCTTTAACGAGTATTTTGTTGGACAGGTATAAGTTAGATGTAGCGACTAGTGAATAGTTACTGACTAGTTTTTTACTAGTTTGTGACTAGTTTGTGACTAGTTAGCGACTTGTTAATAGCTTGTCATTCCAGAGGTAAGCAATCTTTTATTAAAAATCTTAGTTTAACAAAAAAAAATATTAGTAAAGTTAATCTGATTAATTCAGTAAATTTATTTCGCTATCCCAATTTATTTCTTTTTGGGATGCATTATTTCTAATCGATAAAATCTTATATCAAAATATATTTTTTTTATTTACGAAAGCTTATGTAGGAGAGCATAATCGGTTGATACCAGTGGAATATATGATGTTAAATCAGGACGACTGGATGCTGCATGCGGAAAACATGAAAAGTGTTTGGTTTTCATGGACATTTAGAGTATACTTGTATATTGATCTGTTTCTTGAAGAGATCCAAATTGTATGAAAGAGAACATACGAATAGTGGAAGAGCACCCCAGTGGCATTTAAAAAAGAATTCTGAAAATCGCCAGTTCTTGGTTGACATAATAATAGTGTAAAAATTGCTAAAAAAACTTTAAACATACTCTTACATCAATACACTTGCAAAGACGTGTCTGCCGCGCCTGAAAAACACCCGGAAAGTGCTCGGCAGAAATATCTTTTAAGAACGTTGTAACATGCTTTTGGATGTTTTTCATGGTTTTCCAATGCTTTTCTTTCAACTTGCATTTTAGTAGAGAAAAAACTGTTTTAACAATGAGGGACGCATTTTTTTCATACAATTCCCGACTGCCTTTCAGGAAGGCGAAAACCTCGGGTGCTTGAAGAAAAGGCAGCCGTTGTAAATACTTTCTCTGCGGCATTCTCATTCTGCACGCCACCGTTCTCAGTGACCTGTACGCCAAGATGTCAGAAGCACTCAACCCTCTTAATAACATGATTCTGAGAGTAAATTCCATTTCTACGTATTTCGTGGTTAGCAACGTGTTACCAGAGAAAGCAATTCGAGACCCGCTGTAGTATACTAACTTCACAGCCTTAAACTAAAGTCTATTTGACATTTAACTGATGCATCTAGAATCACGGAAAGGGCTTCAGGCACTCTCTAACAAGTACTTTATGCATGCGTCCAGCATTGGGCCCCATCTGGGTATACAAAAACAGGACGTGGAGAGGTAGGGTTTATTACCAAGCGGTTCTAAGAGTTAATTCTATTCCCACGTAATTCATGGTTAGCAACGTGTTACCATAGAAGGCAATTCGAGACTCGCTGTAGTATACTAACTACACAGCCTTAAACTAAGGTGTGTTTGACATCTAACTGTTGCATCTAGAATCACGTAAAGCGCTTCAGCCGCTCTTTAACAAGTAGCTTTTTGCATGAGTCCAGAAACGGATCCCCATCTGAGTCTCCAAAACCAGGACGAGACAGGGAGGGTTTCACCAAGCGGTTCTGAGAGTAAATAATAAATAAACATAATAATTTAAATTCCAGGCCTAAGTTGGCGATCCATGAACTCTCAATCTATCACCTGACATCACTTTAAATGAAGTTTCTCTGACCTCAGGTGTGACAGGCATCTGTACGATATTCGCAAGCTTGGTGGGCCCTCAAACTTTAAACTGCCGACACCGCAATTATTAGCAAAGTTCGAGAAGAACAGATACTGTATCTGCAAAATCTTAATTGGCTCGGAATTAAAGTTCATAGCAACTTCAAATAATAGAGCAAAGTTTTTAGATGAAATGCTGTTGTAGGCTCTTCAAAAGGTCAATAGACTTAAGTTAAAAGCGGTCTCGCTTCCAAAAAACTAGGTGTATATATAGATCACTAAAGTATTTCAACGATAAACAACTTCTTCTTATATATATATAAAGGATAAATCCGACCTATTCACCTTTGGATTGGAGCCCCAAAATACTTTCTAAACTTGTATTATTCATTCCAAAGAAGAGCAATTCATTTGATAAACAATGACACTCTTACGTCTGACTTACAATCAATGGAACACAGGCGTATGATTGGTTCTCTTAGTCTTTTCTACCGATATTACAACTAATTCCTCCTGCACCCACCCACAACCAACCAATTCGTCTTACACTTGCCGAATATCAACACATGGTTAATGTGTGTCAACCAAAAACTGGCAGTTTCCAAAGTTCCTTCCTTAATGCCGCTGATAAGCTATGGAATGCTCTTCCAGCGTATGTTGTTTCCTCGTTCCTACAATCTGGATCTCTTCAAGAAACATAAATATAGACTTGCAATCTCCCCAACCTACACACAAACAAGAACACAACACACGTTTCCTGCATACAGCGTCCAGCCTGTGCACTGGCCTTCACCGGCTGTGCTCACCTGCATGCAATTACATATAAAATATGTATGATAACATAATATATTGATAACATAATATACCTTATAATGTATGTAGTATGGCTTAGTGGAAAAACGTTTGCTCTTAACATAACGTAGGTCGTGGTTTCATATCCCGGCGAAGATTTAAGACAAAAAAGATTTTATTAGAAAAGTCCCAGTTCTTTGTCGACATACATTAACCGTGTATGGATGTAAGGCAAGTGTAAGACGTAATTTTTGACTGTGAGTTTTTTTTTATGACTGAAGAATGAGGTTTTTTTTTTCATCTGTGGATCCTATGACGCCTATCATTTTACAAATGGATAAACGCTGCATGTGGAGTGTTGATCCGTCAACGTCATAGACTACAGCCCAACATCCACGTATTATCTTTATTATTATGGGAATTTGCTATGAATGGGTGGTCTTCACACGATGACATTCGTCTTCTACCGATTTTGATTATCGTATTTTAAGGTTGAGGGATCAATTTTACACCAACCGAGGGTATTTATAGAGCTAAGAAATCGATTAAAAATATTTTTTCAAACCTTCAAGCAAATAAACGCTGCATGTGAGTTATTCTTTGTTGGTCTGCCAACGTCATATAGAGACTTTAATAAGGACATTCACGCATAAATTGAGGAAAGCCTCAGCTTTAAATTAAAAAACGTTAAACAGGAATTTTTTTTAAGGTTGTTTACTGAATTAAGTTTTATGCCGGTGGGTATAGCTCAATGGTCAATGCGTTTGCTTTGCAAGCCAAAGGTCGTAGATTCGATCCCTGACGGAGATTAAAAAAAAAACGATTTCTGAGCTCCAAAATAGGGTTTGGTGTAAATTGGATCCCTCACCCGTAAAATACCAGTCATAGCCTATAAATCAAAATTGGTGGTAGGCGAAAGTTTCTTAAGACCACGCTATGACTGGTAATTTTTAATCTCGGGTAGAGAAGTTGGCGGATCAACACTCCACATGCAGCGCTTGGCCATATGCACCATGCAAACCAGATGAGACTTCAGAATTACAATCACCATCTGTCGGTATTCTCCTGTATGTATTTTATAAAAAGTTAAAAAATTAAATCGTATTTGGAATCAGCAACCCAAACCTTATTAACATTCAGGGCATTATATGACATAGAATGTTGCGAGTCAACGGCTGTCAAGCACTTACTAAATTTTGCAGCTTGCCAAACTTGTACAGTAGTCTAATAATAGATAGCAGTTGAATGTTGCAGTATTGCATTTAAAGTTACTGGGTGGGAAAATACTAAAAGTCACTGACTTTTCTAGAATATCGAATGCTTTCAAAAAATTAATATATATTTTTTTCTTTTTTTCCATGTGCCGTTGGATCCTGCAGCAGTTTGTCTGGAATGACTTTTCCGACGAATACAGCCCAACTGACCGCAAGCACACTTTCTATCCATCTGTCATCATCAACGACCATCTCTACGAAGTCAAGATCTCAGACATACCAGTGATACCCTACTTCCCAGTCAATTCCTACTACGAATGGACAGATTTCCGCTTCTACGGACTAAGAAACGCCACAGCATACATCTTAGTGTTTGATCTATCAAACGTAGAATCTTTTCAATACATCAAAACGATAAGAGATCAGATCTACGAAAGCAGAGACATGAGAAACGTTCCTTTGCTAGTTGTAGGAAACAAGCAAGACTTGCTATGCAATTCCAATGCGAACACTGTAGGATCCAGTAGTTCTGGTTCAACAGGAGCATTGCAACAATTAGCACTTCCTTCCACATCAGGAAGCAGCTCTTTATGCGTGCAGAGTGCGGAATACAGAGATAAAAGACGTGATATAGTCAATCTTGTTAAGAAACATTGGAAATGTGGTTACGTGGAATGTTCTGCTAAGTATAATTGGAGAGTCGTGGCGGTTTTTAAAGAGTTGATGAAGACAATTGACGCTATGGAGAGTGTCCAGGTGTGCAAGGATAGAGATGCTAGTACGCCAATGATGGATAATATCCATGAAGCGTTCGAAGGAAATAGGTGTGTGATTTTTTAGCGGTTCTTTAAAGTGCTGTGGACGATGCTGAGTTGTGCTTATTTGGGAGAGCTTTTGAAGAAAGCTGCTGGAATGATCAGGATGCTGATTTGTTCCAAAATTACTGGATGCCGTTGGAGAAGCGTTCTTTCTTCAAATGTGAAAAAAGAATAAACGATTGCACAATGTGAATTACTTCCCATTTAGAATGATCGAAATTAAGAAAATAACTAAATAATTTGTTAAAATCAAACCAATTCTTAGCTTGTTTTAACATGGATTTTACTCGATGGGTTTGAAAATTATTTATCTGGCTTCATACATCAATTCCTGTCAGACTTCTAAGAAATGGATGAGTAATTACAAAAACTCACCTAGGTCCAGGCCCTGTGTTCAGGAGCGGGCTGACGAACGTACAATGGTCGATAGAACAGGTCACGAGAGATGCAACTGCGGCTAGCGGTCTTTTATTTGAATCAATGGAGGGGAGAGTCTGTTTCCAGCCAGCATAAGCGACATCTATGCTCGCTCTGGTAGGTCCACATGGATGACAACCCCGTTTACAGAAGATATTTGACTTAAATCGAATTACTTATTTCTATCTCATAATTCTAGACCTTAAAATAACAGGCAAACGAACCACAGATAACAGATCATTTGTCGCGTCTTTTGGTATGAGCCTGAAGGAACCATATCAAGTCGATTTTAGTAGATAAGCGTTGATACCTTATAATGTTTTCATTGAAGGCAAGGGGTTCCTGAATTGTGAATGTGAAGTGCTTAGTTAATTAGTAATAGTTTAAATTTCAAATGGATCTCAAAGTGAATGCGAAAAATATGAATAGTAAACATTAACCATGCAAAAAAATATTAACAAAGTAAAACTGTTTTTTTTTTTTTGAATATATGAAATATCAAAATTCTATCGTTTCTATTTTTTTGGGAAAAAATGGGCCATAGAGAGGGGGTTAAAATACATGGCCAAAAGATTGATATGATAAGGTTTGCTGACGACATTGCTCTGATTGCTGAAACTGAAGATGAACTCACTGAAGCGCTGACATCCATGGAAAACATATTTAATTCCAACCACAATATGAATATAAACAGCACAAAACCAAAGTCATGAGAGTAAGCCGCAATGAGCAGCAGAAAATTAACATATCAATGCTAGGAGTACCCCTAAAAGATGCAAAAGAATTTGTATACCTTAGAAGTACGATCACCTGGGATGGCAGAACAAAAGAGAAGTCAACAGTCGAATACATCAAGCAAGGCTAGCTTTCAATAAAAAGCCAAAATTCTTGAGTCAAAGAATGTTACTTTAGGGCTCCGCAAGCAACTTGCCAAAACACTTGTTTGGAGCATCTTAATGTACGGCTGTGAGACATGGTGCTTATCTGAAAGTGATAAAAAAGACTAGAGGCCTTTGAGATGTGGTCGTACAGAAGAATTCTCGGAATTTCCTGAGAGACCACGTCACGAACAATGATGTTCTCAGGATAATCAAGGAAGATAGGCACCTAATAAGAACCATATCAGAGAGGCGAGCCCGATGGATTGGTCACATCATGCGCCACGATGGTCTTCTTCACGATATTGTGGAGGGATGGTTGAGGGTAAGGCAGAGGGCCCCTAGACGGGATATTTACAGCAAGTATTCGAGGACATGAATTGTAACGCTTATGCTGAGCTGAAAAGGGTTGTGAGGACCGAGAGGAATGGAGATCGAGATGCAAGATTCTGTTGCTGCAAACCAATCCACCGGATTGATACTACGAAGAAGATCGTTTCTATTGGGAAATCAATCACGTAATATTATAATACGTGTATTCAAATAAAAAAGTACGTCAAAAGTATGTACATTTTCGAGTATGGAAATTTATGATGTGTTAAAGAAGTTTTTAAGAATATCTTTGCTGCATAGAATACTGAGGGTACGATTGTTTGACTTTGTGAATGACGAATTGAGAGAGCGAACAAGACAGCCTTCCATACTACATTCAGTCAAAAAACAGGAGAGCTTATAAAAAGCCATCGGGAACTATACAATGAATGTATATGCGGGAGGCAAAGCTGACATGGGATGAGGTAAAGACCACGACGGCTGACAGAGCTTTGTGACGGTAATTTGTGACACCTGTACGATCTAGTTACAAAGTTGTGTACAAAGATATTGCATCGAGTAGTATTATAATGGCACGAAAATGTTAAATTTTTCCAAGAAAATGGGTGATTTCTTCTAAAAGTGGTTTTGAGATTTGTAATAGAATATTTTAGTATAACTTTAACGTTCTCTAGCGTCTATTCAATCGACAAAACATTATCATAAAGCATAGAAATTGAACTATTGTTGAAATATCTTTTTTAATTGTCTCTTATAGTGCAAAAGTACTTTGCTTAACCAAAAAAATGGGAAACACATTGCAAATATAATTAAAATTTGTCCGAAGAAAAATGAATATTATCTTTGGTTTCAGTCCCTTATCAAACAAAAACAGCACGATTGGCGCAAATGTGTTTCTTCAATTTCAAGCTCCTGCATTTTTCTACAGCGTCATTTTAGTCATTTACGTCAAAATAGAAAGAGTACTAATAGAGCTTTAAAATGATACCAACCACGACGTGCTAACTCAACGGCGACCGTTGACAAACTGACGTCAAAGTTACGCAAAAAAAATGGTCATTTCTTTCCGAAATACCTATTATATTGACGATTACAATTACAAACCTAACGTAACCTAAACTAAAAGTAACCTAACCTTACATTAACCTAACCTCACGTAGCCTTTTTTTTCAATAAGAGGAGAGAATCTTTATAGACACTCTTCGAATCAGCATTCGAAGAGTACTGTCGAATTCTTACCGATTAAACTCTCCCTCTTTTGTCCTCCCTTTTCCCGGCGTTCGCTATTGAGTGAATTACTGCAGCAGAGGAAGCATTGGAGCGGTTTGGCCTTAAAGATCTTCTTGAGTCTTCATTCTTCTTTATGTTTCTGCCTCTTTTTTCAGCTTCATCACTTTTCTGGCAAATACAGCAAGTGCGTTTCTGGTAATGAACCTACCCTAACCTAATGTAACCTCACGTAGCCTAACCTATCTCAACCTAACTTACCTTACACATTGAAATATTGTCGTCAAATGATCGATTTAGGCGCCAAGGTACGTTTCAGTTAAAAATCTTTATATTATCTGAGCTCCAGACCACTAAAAGTTGAAAATGATATAAAATTTACATTAAGTTTGGACAAAAAAATTGTTTAAAAAAATCACTATTTAACCAAAAAATATATATATTATAACCAAGGAGTCTTATGATGGTGTATTTTTTTGTATCACTGAAAAATAATTTAGAAATAGATATACAATGCTTTTTAATTAATAATAAACCTATCAAATAAGGGATTTAACAAGTTTTAATGTGGATCGCAATTGAAGTAAGGCAATTGAGGTTCAAAATCGTAAAAATTCTGAATTCCGTGGAAAAGAATATTTTTTTGAAAAATTCTAAAAAAGTGATTGTTTTTTTTATGATAATGTTATGTATTTTTGAAATGTGCCAAATGTGAATTTTTATAACGCTTTATAAAAAAAAAAATATAATTTATTTAAATAAAGGGTCCGCCAAATAACTTTTTTTTTTTTTTAAATGGGGCGCAAAACATCGAGTTTAGCTTCGGCTGTGTGGCACGTAGCGCCGTCCTGTTGAAACCAAATGTTGCCAATATCCTCTTCTTCAATTTTTCGCGATTGACTGTAACGGCCACTCCTTGCTCATTTTCGAAGAAAAATGGCCTGATTTTCAAAGTAATGTCGCAATATTTCCCAGCGTTGTTCAAGCGTATACACAACTATATTTGTTCAGAGGAAGAATAAAACTAATTATCTGTCAAATCAGACATGAGCTAAGTGTTACCATTCACGAAATAAGCACTAGTTGAAAAAAAAACTTAGATGGCGGACCGTTTATTTAATTTATTACTGTGAACAAATACTTATAACTATATTATATTTAACATACAGTTTACAACAACCGCCATTTATTGAAAATGTGAATCAATTTTATACAATACGTGTTAATTTCTTTACTCGACAAGCAGAGGAAATTGCCGATCGTCGGGCGAATCCCAGCGACCGACGTTTATTTTTTTCCGATTTGTCGATGAGAGAAATGTCAAATAAGATGGCGTTTGCTGTAAATTTCTATGTACATCAGTTGTTAAATGCTGAAATAATTCTTCAGTGGTTATTATAATACATTTGAATTTTTGAATATTCACAAAATAAAAATGTTTCGGTGTTTGCGGTGGATTGATTTGCAGCAACAAAATCTTGCATCGCGATCTCCACTCTTCTCTATCTTTGCAACCCTCTTTAGCTCAGCATCAAGAGCTGCAACTCATGTCCTCGAACACTTGCTCAAAACACTCTAGATTAGGAGGCACTCTGAAGTTTCTCCCCTCAACCATCCCTTCCACAATGTCATGAAAAAGACCATCGTGGCGCATGATGTGACCAATCGCCTCTCTGAGATGGTTCTTACTAGATGCCTATCTTCTTTGATTATGCTGAGAAACTCATTACTTGTGACGTGGTCTCTCCAAGAAATTCTGAAAATTCTTCTTGTAAGACCACATCTCAAAGGCCTCTAGTGTTTTCTTAATATATATATATATTAGATAATCACCATGTCTCACAGCCGTACATCAAGATGACGCTTTTTTATATACTACGATTTACAATTTATTTCAAAGTAAAAATGTATTAAAAAACGTGAAATATTATATTTTATATATTTATTTTTAATATCAAATATTATTCATTAATTTGTAAAAAAAAAAGCATGAACATGTTTATTTAATAATATTTTAAAATTTAAATTTAAAAACGCAATAATGTTACTTAAAAAAACAAAAAACACACATATAGTATATACATATGTAATTAGAATAAAAAATATTGTGTTGTGATCGATATATTCATAAAATAGATTTTTTTGTAAAGAAAAATAAATAATTTAATAAAAAAATTAATCTGATATTAAGTGTTACGAATAGTTGACTTACTGGTTACTGGTTAAGAATTGTTTAAGTTTTCAAGTGATTTAGTTTTACATATATATAAGTTCATATTAAAATTAATACAATTGTTTGATTATTCAGTTTAACCAATGAATTTACTTGGCTTGTATTTCTTTGTTAAGTAACTAATTCAAAGTTTTGGCAGCCACTTAAATCAATTGGCAATAAATAAAATTATACGGCAGTAGACTAAATAAATTGACAGTATCCATTGTGTCAGTATGAATGTGGTCAGTTACAAAACTAAATTGGGAGTATTGGTAAAAATGAATGAATAATTAACCCATTAAATGGATAGTAACCTAACCTAACCTAACATGTTATTAATTACAATGCATTAATTATTTCCTGCCAATTGATTATTTTTTACTTACAGTTTTAGTGATTCATTACTGATCGTTTGTTAAATAATTACTGTCTATTAATTGAATTAAATAGTTGCCTCTATTTTACTCACATTATTTAATATTTAAACAAGCCCAGATGAGTTAACTTTGCCATAATCCTTGTTGAAATATGTCATTTTGTTATAATAATACCTGAAATAAAAATATAATAATAATATTGAAAAATCATGTATTTTACTGCTCAATTTGTTTATATATTTTTTAAATATATTTTTTGTTTCTGTTGTATAGTTTTTTAACAGTTGTTTTCTAAATGGTGGGGCCGTCAAACAGCACGTATCTAAGCAGTTGATATGGTGATGACACACTGCTCACTCATTAGCTTAGTAACCATACAACTACAAACCTGTGAATCAGTGCCATCACTAGTAATAAACGTGCGGTCTGACTGCCCCACTATGAGCGAATGGCATTTTTTAAAATTAATTTAAGGTCAAAATAAAATTTCATAAATCCCACACTTATTCTGAAATTCTTTTAAATAGTCCCGTATCGTTAACACGTTAACACGTAAACACGTTACCACGTTAACCCGTTAACACGTTAACACGGTAACACGTTAACACGTTAACACGTAACCCGTCAACATATTATCTAGTTTTATACTATTTTAATATTTTCCATTAAAAAAATCCTTCAGGTATAAAAAAATATTTATAAATTGTGGCTCACGTAAAGACTTTCTATAAAATGTTGTTTGTACTTGACTTTACCTGTTTATAAAAATCTTTAAAAAGTGATGCGGAGGGAAGATATTTTCTTAATCTCTATTTCTCTGATACGTTTTTTTATGACCGTTGATCTTTTATATTGTCTTAAATAAATAAATAAATAACATAAAAAATGGTTGTAATAAATACATAAATAGTCGAGTGCGCAAATAACAGCATTGTTCGTGTAGGTATCATGTAACATGTAATGTGAAATGTCATAAAACACTTAAAGCATATGAAAAGAAAGGTTTTAAAAGCCCACGCCTCCACGTGTTTGTTTATACATCCCACACTCTGCCAAGCTCGGCATCGGCGCAGCAGCCGTTCGAGATGGACGTCCCAATTGTTGCTTTTTTTGTAATCGCATGCAGGAGGGTACAGCCGTTTCAATACATACTATAACACTCAGCCATGGAGGCTGGACGCTGCATGCGGACAACTTGTGTTTTTTTTCGTGTTTGTGTGTAGGTTGGGGAGACTGCAAGTGTATATTTATCTGCTTCTTGAAGATATCCAGATTGTAGGAAGAAGGATACAAAGACGCTGGAAGAGCATTCCAAGGCTTACCGCTGGCATTAAGGAAGAAACTTGGGAAATTGCCAGTTCTTAGTCGTTTGTTTCTGTTTTTTTTTATTACAAATGGGATTTATTTCATATGTACATTATATGCTGGCGGGTATAGCTCAGTGGTTAATGCGTTTGCTCGTTAATGTGATGGGTTCGATTCCCGCTGGATATTAAAAAATATATTTCTAAAAGATATCTGAGCTCTAATATACCCCGGTTGGTGTGAATTTGATCGCTCAACCTTAAACCTTGCCGTCTCTGCTCTCCTGCATGCGTTTATAAACAAGAAAAAACTTACTTTTCATATTTACTGACATCCTCCTCTCTCAAAACCTCCACTTTAAAATCACCACGCGGGTTGACATGCCCGCGCGGCCGCGACGCGAACCTTACTTCGCCAAAGGGTAGAGACCGACTGCCCAGCCGTCCACACTTCCGTGGCCTGTCAGTCGCGAGCACTGCTGGTGGTTAAACTATGTATCTAACCCCAATGTGGCCACATACATAAAGGTATGGCAAGCGACAAAAATACAAGACGAAAGATTGTTTATCGAGGTTTTCGGTATCAGTTAGCAAGGGCTACATCGTGCTGATTTCAGTACTTTATAATATGATATTCATCAATTTGACTCAAACTACAGCGTAAGTTTTTGGTGTCCATATGCTCTGGTCAGACTAATCACTAATACCTACACTAAAATATGTAAGCGCAAACAATGTTATGTAGTACTATAAGCTTAGCTAAGGTTTATTAAGTTAGTATGTAAATGTATGTAAATGTAACTATTAAATAATGTTGCTCTTGTACTCTTTTCACATTGTTCTTCTTATGTCGCTCATGGCTGAGCATCGTGGCGCCAATGATCTCGTGCGAATATACGAGTCACGTCCAATCTCCTTCATCGCTGATTTCTTAGCGGTTTTTTTAAATATTTTTTTTATGTAATCACATACAGGAAAATACCGACAGATGGTGGTGATATTAATTCTGAAGTCTGATCTGTAGAATGACGACGCTGCATGTAGAGTGTTGATCCGCCAACGTCATAGACTACAGCCCGAGTTTCACGCATCATCCTTATTATTACAGGAATTTACTATGAATGGGTGGTCTTCACGGGACGACTTTCGACTACCACCAATTTTTATTAATAGGCTATGACTGGCCTTTTGCGGGTGAAGGATTGATATTTTTCTACTGCCAAATAATTACTTTTTACCCACCTTTTTGGATATTTTTTACTGACCGTTTGTTAAATAATTAATTTCCATAAATTTAATTAAATACTGGCAAAAATCTCTATCTCCACTCTTCTCGATCTTCTGCAATCTTCTTTAGCTCAGCATAAGAGCTGCAACTCATGTCCTCGAACACTTGCTACAAATACTCCCGCCTAGGGCGCACTCTGCAGTTTCTAAACTCAACCATCCCTTCCACAATATCGTGAAGAAGACCATCGTGGCGCACGATGTGACCGATCGCCTCTCTGAGATGGTTCTTACTTGGTGCCTGTCTTCCATACTTTTTTAAAAACTGAATTCGGTGATATTCCGATTTAAAAATATTGGCTTCCAACATTCATTGTAGCAATTTAAGGTCCAAAATGGACTAAAAAAGAAATTGAAACATAAAAAAATTAAACGTATAAAGTTTTAATCTTCATTTCTTGTGAGCACCGAGACTAGAAATAATTACGCTCGCACATTCTGGAAAAACTTTTTCGTTTTAAATTTGAAATTAATTTCGAAAATAAATTACATTCAAATGTTTCGAAAACAAACTCATTTGTTTTTCAGTTGTCCAATCAAAAAAAAAATATTTTGCAACATCTGCAAATGACATTTCTATTTCAAATTACAACTTTTTTTATTAAAAGTAAATTTTAACAGAATATTACAGAAAATACCTGCATATTTTGGCTTCAAATTATTCGTGAAAAGTTAAAATTATCTATGACTATTTTACTAAACGAATTACCTCCATAAAAAAATCTACCACAGCAACCTAGATCAATATCCTTGAAAATGATAACAAAAATGGTTTTAAAGACGAAAAAGTATTAATTTTTACTATTCTTCTTCAACCACTCTATTAGAAGAACATATTATCCTTTAAAACAGTGCTCCGCAACCGGTGTGCCGCGGCACACTGGTGTGCCGTAAGCCGATACAGGTGTGCCGCGATCAAATAAGGCAATATTATAAATAAATAATTTTACAATGGTCCTCAAGCTCCCAGCGCCTATCACCTATTTATGTAGACATACAACGAGGTACTTGCTTCATTAAGTTCTAAATGAAATTTAAAAAAAGTGAAATTGATCAAATTAATATCTATTTTTGGCTTTTGGTGTGCCGCGGTATTCAAGGTGAGAACTTTGGTGTGCCGTAGAACCCAAAGAAGTACTTTGGTGTGCCGTAGATGAGAAAAGGTTGCGGAGCTCTGCTTTAAAAGACCAGTGGTCCCATGCGGGACCAAAAATTGCATCGTTCAATGCCCTAGCAGTCCAATGTTTCTAATGTTTCGTCGCACAATAGATTCTTCCATGAACTTACTTTAATACTATTATTACAAATGAATGTAATCCGATTGTGAAATGAACCATAAGCACTCCTGTATGGGACCGTAGGGCATTGAACATAGCAAATCTGCGCTCCCGTAAGGAAACCACTGGGCGTTTAAAGGTTAAAGTATTAAAAAACAAATAAATTATTTCAATCATATAATGTGTGTAATGTGAAGGGTGTGACCTATCGTTCCCAGACAATTCGTTCAACGACTCATCAGTAATGACGTGGGACGCACTGGACATCTGGTGTATGGAACATTTGGTGTACGGGACTACTGGTGCACTGGATGTCTCGCTAACCTAATCTAACATAACCTAACCTAAGAATTTTTACAGTGATCGTAGAGTTCAGAGATTCATAGATCTCGTTAACAAAAATAACGTAGGTTAGGTAAGGTTTAGCGATGCATCCAGTGCACCAGTTGTCTCGTACACCAGACGTTCAGTGCGCCTCACGTAGTTACTGATGAGTCGTTGAACGAATTGTCTGGGAACGAAATGCAGCAGAACTATGTGATGACGTAAAACATGTAAATATTTGAGGAGATCCTATGATTAATGCGACACTAAATAAACTTTTTTATAGATAGTCTTGTTTATAAATAAATGTTTTATATAATTTTGATTTTATATAGAGCTCCATAGAACTTGTTTGACTCTGAAAAAATGTAAAAAGAAACAGTTTTGTAATATGTAAGTGCAATTTTATTTTGTTTGTAAATGTGAAAGTACAGCAATATACACTATTATTACATATATAGAAAAGACTTTTATTTAATACAATTTGTATATTGTCATCCCCCGTCTTTAAAAAGAACTACAAATCGCGGGTTCGTCACGTGGCTGCGTGGAGGAAGGAAGCAGGAGCAGATTACCAAGCAAAAGACTTGTTTCGAAGCACAATTCGCGTTTATTTTTAAGAAATACCTGAATTCCTTATTCAAGAGTTAACTGACAACCGCGGAATACTGTGACATGCAGCGCCGCTAATGATTGCGGAAAAAAATCAAATTTAAGATGACAGTTGCACCAACATGAAATGGAGCAAATGTTATAACAAATAAAATGGCGTATGCAAACGCCGTGTAATATTATATATTTAAAACTAACATTATTAGATGTGCATGTCAGGCGAGCGAATACAAATAAGAGACGAAAGATCGTTTTTCGAGGCTTTACGGCATCAGCCTAAAAGCGCTATATCAAGCTGATATCAATATGTAATTTATATTTTAGCATTCATTTTCAGGTCCATTTCGAATAGGCCTGTATTTATTTGTTCAGTAACTAATTCAAGCTTTTTTTTATGTAAGCACATACATGAGAATACCGATAGATGGTGATAGTAATTCTGAAGTCTCATCTGTGGAATTCTATGACGCTTACCACGGTGTATATGGCTAAACGCTGCATGTGGAGTGTAATCCGTCAACGTCATAGACTACAGCGCGAGATTCACGCATCATCCTTTATTATTACAGGAATTTATGAATGGGTGATCGTCTTCACGGGACGACTTTCGCCAATTTTACCACCAATTTTAATTAATAGGCTATGACTGACATTTTATAGGTTATAGATCAAATTCACACCAACCGGGGGGTATTTTAGAGATCATAAATCGATTAAAAATCCTTTTTTTAAATCTCCGTCGGGGATCGAACCCATGACCTTTGGCTTGCAAAACAAACACTTTGACCATTGAGCTATGATCACCGGCTAAAAAGCTCTTGGCGGTAAAAAAATGAATTGGCAGAAAATTAAATAAACTGGCAGTATTCACGCAGCACTACGAATGTGGTCGGTTATTTATTTATTTATTTATATACAGAATGAAAATTCCATTTTTTTTTACAAATATTTAGAAACATAGAGTATACATAAATATACAATAAATAGAGAAAATAATAAAAAATAAAAAATAACACAAAAGAATAAGAAGATGACACGTGTCAAAGATCACAGAGATCAAGTAGAACAATACCATCGACAAAAGAGGAAAAGGATGAAAGAAAAGGATCGAGGTGTGCTGGTAGGCCATTTCTTCTTCGTAGTATCAATCCGGTGGATTGGTTTGCAGCAACAGAATCTTGCATCTCGATCTCCATTCCTCTCGGTCCTCCGCAACCCTTTTCAGCTCAGCATAAGCGCTACAATTCATGTCCTCGAATACTTGCTGTAAATACTCCCGTCTAGGGCGCCCTCTACAGTTTCTACCCTCAACCATCCCCTCCACAATATCGTGAAGAAGACCATCGTGGCGCATGATGTGACCAATCCATCGGGCTCGCCTCTCTGAGATGGTTCTTATTAGGTGCCTATCTTCCTTGATTATCCTGAGAACCTCATTGTTCGTGACGTGGTCTCTCCAGGAAATTCCGAGAATTCTTCTGTACGACCACATCTCAAAGGCCTCTAGTCTTTTTTATCACTTTCAGATAAGCACCATGTCTCACAGCCGTACATTAAGATGCTCCAAGCAAGTGTTTTGGCAAGTTGCTTGCGGAGCCCTAAAGTAATATTCTTTGACTCAAGAATTTTGGCTTTTTATTGAAAGCTAGCCTTGCTTGATGTATTCGACTGTTGACTTCTCTTTTTGTTCTGGCATCCCAGGTAATCGTACTTCCAAGGTATACAAATTCTTTTGCATCTTTTAGGGGTACTCCTAGCATTGATATGTTAATTTTCTGCTGCTCATTGCGGCTTACTCTCATGACTTTGGTTTTTGTGCTGTTTATCTTCATATTGTAGTTGGAATTAAATATGTTTTCCATGGATGTCAGCGCTTCAGTGAGTTCATCTTCAGTTTCAGCAATCAGAGCAATGTCGTCAGCAAACCTTATCATATCAATCTTTTGGCCATGTATTTTAACCCCCTCTCTATGGCCCATTTTTTCCCTGATGTTATTAATTGCATTTTGTATGTATACGTTGAAGAGTACAGGCGACAGAGAGCATCCTTGTCTCACCCCTTGACGTATTTTTTGCTTCCTTTTGGACATTTCCAAGTGATATTATGGCAGCTTCTTCTTTGTAAAGTGAAAATATGAGTCTTCGTTCTTTGTATTTGACTCCAATTTCTTTCATAATATCGAAGAGCTTCTCCCAATCTACTTTATCAAATGCTTTTCAATGTCCACGAAGGCAATATATGTATCTTGGTCTACTTTTATCCTCTTTTCCAAGATCATACGCAGGGATAAGATTGCTTCTCTGGTTCCCATTCTTTTCTGAATCCAAATTGATCGCTAGTGAGACTATTTTCTATTTTTGGTTCAATTCTATGTAGGATTATGTTGGTCAGTATTTTGGATGCATGGGATAGAATACTGAGTGTTCGGTGTTGTTCACATTTTGTTGTTCCGGGCTTCTTTGGCAGAGTTACAATTAGACACTTTTTGAAGTCTTCTGGCGCTATTCCTGTATTATAAATCATCTGAGTCATTGTGAACAGAGCATCTAGAGTTCCAGTTCCTGCCGACTTTATTAGTTCAGCTGGTAGGTCATCAATCCCTGGTGTTTTTCCATCTTTGAGCTTTTTTAATGCGAAGTCAAATTCCTCTCGGATAATTGGGTCTCCCAAATCATCGGCGTCCACATCAGTTTCGTTTTCTATCACACTCTCAAAGCTGGTATCATTACTTCCGTTGTATAGTGTTTCCAGGTACTGTTTCCATCTCTCCCTATTTGTGTATCCTCAAACAGTATTTTCCCGTTCTCTGCTTCTATCGCTTTGCCTTTTCCAATTTTCATGCCAAAGAAATCCTTTACTGACGCATATGCAGTTTCAATATTTCCTTTTTCATGTTGTCATTGATTTCTTTGCATTTTCTCTGTAAGAATGCTTCCTTAGCGATTCGTGACTCTCTGTTTATTCTGTTTCTCAGTGCTCTATATTCACTCTGGGCCTTGTCATTGGGGTTATTTTTTGAGTAGTCTCCTTTTTTTTCTATCATGTTAACGATTTCCTCTGTTATCCATTCTTTCCTTGCCTTAGGCTTGTCTTTGCCAATGACTTCTTCTGCTACATCTTTAATTTTTTTTTTTATTTCCTCCCATATTTCATTAACATTTGTCAAATTTTTTGTGGCGCAATCTTGTGTTTTTTTCGTGTATTCTTCTTTGACATCTTTGTTTTTTAAAGCTTTAGTGTTCCATTTATAGTTACTTTTATATTTTATTTTTTTTTAGTTTCAGAGAACTTTTAGCAATAACTATATTATGCTCACTGTCGATATCTGGGCTGGAGTAGCTTCTGCAATCTTTAATTTGATTCTTAAATCGCTCTCTTACAATTATATAGTCGATCTGAAGTCTGAGTCGGTCTCCTGGAGCCTTCCATGTGTATCTTTGCCTTGGATGGTGTTCAAAGCAGGTGTTTGCGACTATAAGCTTATGTTTGGCACAGAATTCTGTCAGTCGGTCGCCTCTCATATTTCTTGTACCTAGCCCGAAAGGTCCAACACATGTTCCCTCCCGTCCTTCTCCCAATACAGCGTTCCAATCTCCTAATATAATCAGGTTTTCTCCAGCCTTAACATCTATCAGTAGTTTGTCTAGTATCGTGTACACGTCTTCCACTTCCTGGTCATCGTGGCTTGAGGTGGGCATGTATACTTGGAGTAGCACAGTATCAACAGGTTTTGTTTCAAGTTTGACTAAAATAATTCTTCCATTATATTGCACATATCCCTTCACACGCTTTCCCCATTCCTTGTACAGTGCAATACCTACTCCGCCTTGGCCAGGTTTGTTTTCAATACATCCTGTGTGTATTATCCTATATTCTCCACTCCAAAAGTCTCCGCAATTTGGCCATCTCATTTCTGCTATCCCTAGAATGTTCAGTTTCATTTTCTGCATTTCTAATTTTAGGTTATCTAGTTTGCTGTTCTGCAGCAATGTTCGAACATTCCAGGTGGCATATCTTGTTGGCTGAAGGTTTTCCTTTTTTGTCTTGGTTGTTTTGTCTCGAGCAGTCCCCACCCGGAGATCCGATTGGGGGACTATTTTATCTCCGGAAAATTTTACTTGAGATGCAATCATTTTTTAGGAGCGACATTTCCGTTGTACTAAATTGAGTGCTTGAAGCTCCACAAGCATCGACTGGGATCAAAAACAATGGATGGCTACGAGTACGGGTGTACCTATCAGGAACATAGAAGTTAAAACATTCAAGAATCCCAGGGTTGTGAATTGAACAGCGAAGAAGAAGGAATGAATGTTTGAGTGCAGCAATTTTCCTCTGGGACTCTAGCGAATGGAAAGAAAGCATCCCTAGATGAAAAAGAGTTGGTTAATGTTAGGAATTAAATGAATTGAATGGATAGTTACCGTAATTATAAAAATAAAGACGTCGGAGAATTTTTTTATGAATTTATGTTTTATTTTTTATAAATTTAAATTTCAGTAATATACTAAATATTGCCAGTAATTAATGTTAAACTATCGATATTTAAATGAAATGATATGTTTTAAAAATAAATAGCTTCTTTTGGATTGACAGCTAGTATTGAGTAGTAAGTCTTAGCATGAAAATTTATGACCAGGAGTATGAATAATTAGAACATTAAATAGAAACCTAATCTAACCTGTTTTTACACTGCCAATTTGGTAACCCCTTGCAGGACGCTGAACACGTTCTGTGGCCCAATATTAGATGTAAGTAGGCAAAGGCTCTTAAGCGTAATCCAACAGAAGCCTGGACCGGTTGGATATGTCGACCTCATCGCTACGGAGTCCAACTACCATGCCTTTTCTGTATAAGCGGTGACCTTCAGCGAAGAAGTCAAAAAGTTCAAATTCTAAAGTCTGAACTACTAGCTTTTACACCCGCGTTTGGTGTTGCTCACCAAAGCCTTGTATAACTAGAAAGTACAATGAAAACAAGGCCTTGGTAAGAGCGCAGGTACAAGGCGACCAGCCTGGGGGCCTTATGCCCCAAAAAAACTTTTTATTAATTACTTATATTAGTAAGAAATACCTGAAAAGGTTAATAAAAATGATTATTGGTCTTAAGAAAATATCAATCGAATGAAGAAAAAAAAATTGGAAAGAAATAATAAATAAATGTTAATTATAATAGGTTAGGTTTGGTTTCCATTCTGTAAGTTAATTATTTAATCATTTTACATTATTTTTTACCAATCTATATATATAAAAATGAATGTTCCGTGTGTCTGTCTGTCTGTCTGTCTTAGATGCATTCCGACACCATTAACCCGATTGCGATAATACTTTGTCGAATTATTGCTGATACTAGAAGGAAAAAGATAGAATACTCAAAATTTGATTTAATTACAAAAATTAATTGAATATTTACGTAAAACATGTTTTCATGCAGAACTGTAGACGACCAGTCAGCCTCGAGTGTTCGAACCGCTCTACGGGCGGTGAGTGCGGGTCCTTGTCTTTTCGGCTCAGGTCCCGGACAGCTGGTTGTAAGGCAGCTGTTGTTCCGCTCTGCTGGCCGGCACGGAGTCTGCTATCCCAAAGCAGGTTATCCGTCCAGCGCTGAGAAGCCGGAAGCGTCGAGAAGTCCAGGGGGGGTCCAAGGCGGGAGAGTAAAACTCGAAAGTATTTTCAGCTCTGTTTATTTTGGTTTTCAATACGTATACTTATACCATGACCCACCCGGGGCGGCTCGCCCTTGCGAGGAACGCGGACCAATCAGCGCACTCCCATTAAGCGCGTCGCCGGCCGCCTTCTGCCTGGGTCTAGGCGTCGGGAGCTCTCACACGCACGTCTCGCAACTTCGAGAGCGCAATTTGTATTGTGTACATATATCCAATTTATCAAGTTTACCTATATCCTATTTCGGTGCCTGCGCGGTACGGCGGTCGTCGAGCCTTAACCATGAATGTTTCTTTATTCAGGCTCGACAGACCGCCTAACAGTACCGGGCGCCTAGAAGCTAAATAATTAAATAATTAACTTATTTCTACATAGTCGGACGTCCGTAACACTCCCCCAGTGCGGGCTCTGCCGCACTCTGCTTAGGACGTCTCGACTCGTTCTGTCTTGAAGACCGCCAGCTTCGCTGCTGGCCGTGTGTAGTCTCTGCTGTGCACCGCACTGGATGTCCCGCGTGAACGTCGGCGCGAATGCCCGCATGCGCCCGCCGGGCGGTGGCGGCTCCCCCCGTAGCAGAACCTCCATCTCGTCACCGGAGGCGCGCCTCTGGGAAGAACGCACACGTATCGCCTCGTCGTCGACGATCTTCTCTGCCCGGAGCTCACACTCTCCTCCGGGCTTCAGGCGTTGGGGATTTTGGCAGCGATCGACAAATCCCGTAGTCCGAGCGGTTGTCCTTGGCGGTCTTGTCCTCGACGAAAACCGCGGCACGCTCGGCGGTCCCTCCGTTACGCTGCAGTGCCCCACGAAGTGTCCAGCTTCAATTGTCGTTTATACTGTCCTTTAATTCAATCCACCTCCACTGGAGGTAGCCGGGAAGCTTCGACGCCATCTCCGCGAGCAGCGCCGTCGAGACGAGATGCTGGGCGCCGTAACTCTTGAGTGGCGATACGGTATTTCTGATTAGAGTTGTGTAATCTACAACAGCAATCACACTGATATCCGGGAGCTGCGGGACCCTGCTCACCCGATTAGTCAGCATGTTGACGATGACCCGAGGATTCCCGAACTCTTTGTCCAGGATCTGCATCAATTCCGGAACGTTTTCCGGATCTGACAGCATCTCGCTCACCATGTGCAAAGGTCGTCCGCTCAAGGTCTTTTGTAGCCAGAGTCCATTTTCGACATTTTTCAGCTTGCACAATTTCGTCGATTGGATGAATTGTGCTTCAAAATTGCGCCACTCTAGTGGTTCCCCCGAGAAGGGTGGTAGGTCTCGGACCCCAGTCCGCCTTGCCATCATCGACTCTATGTCGGCATCATCCAGCGTCCTAGGCTTCTGCGTGTCTCTCAACCATTCGTGAGTATGACGGTCGAGGTCGGCAGCCATTCTCCTCGATGCCGAGTTCTCGTACGCCGCGAATTCGTCTCGATAGACGCCCGCGTCCCACTCGTGGGCTCGGTAGTTCGGCATCCTTGGTGCTGGCGGCTCCCATCTCACCCACTCGTGAGTAGGATGCTCGGGCTCAGCGTCCGCCTTCCACGGCGCTGGGCGCTCTCGAGCCGCGGCGACCGTATGCCCCGCGCGCTCTTCGCAAGCAGTCTCGTAGCTCAGCTGCTGTCGCGCGGCTGGCTCCCGCCTCACCCACTGGTGAGCAGGATGCTCGGGCTCAGCGTCCGAATTCCACGGCGCTGGGTGCTCTCGAGCCGCGGCGACCGTATGCCCCGCGCGCTCTTCGCGCTCAACAGCATTCAAGCCCGCCACTGCGGGTCGCTGTCGAGAGAGGTCAGCTCCAGGTGGGCGTTCCGCGGCCTGCGCCATAGCAGTGCGTACGGCATCGAGTTGAGCCTGGATCAGTTCCGCCATTATATCTTTGAAGTCGCTGCACAGCTCGCGGCGCAGGGCTTCCAATGACCTTGCAGGAAACTCCGTGGGCGACTCCAGATTCGCCACCACAGATCCCGGCGAGCGCACACGCTCGTCCATTTCCTCTGCTTCACGACGAGTTCCCGATCGAGTCGAAACCGGAGAGCGGTTGACGGGCATCGGGCAGGAAGTGAGCTCACCACAGAAGACAGGAATCCGGCTCGAAGGACCAAATGTAGACGACCAGTCAGCCTCGACTGTTCGAACCGCTCTACGGGCGGTGGGTGCGGGTCCTTGTCTTCTCGGCTCAGGTCCCGGACAGCTGGTTGTAAGGCAGCTGTTGTTCCGCTCTGCTGGCCGGCACGGAGTCTGCTACCTCAAAGCAGGTTATCCGTCCAGCGCTGAGAGCCGGAAGCGTCGAGAAGTCCAGGGGGGGTCCAAGGCGGGAGAGTAAAACTCGAAAGTATTTTCAGCTCTGTTTATTTTGGTTTTCAATACGTATACTTATACCATGACCCACCTGGGGCGGCTCGCCCTGGCGAGGAACGCGGACCAATCAGCGCACTCCCATTTAGCGCGTCGCCAGCCGCCTTCTGCCTGGGTCTAGGCGTCGAGGCTCGGGAGCTCTCACACGCACGTCTCGCAACTTCGAGAGCGCAATTTGTATTGTGTACATATATCCTATTTATCAAGTTTACCCATATCCTATTTCGGTGCCTGCGTGGTACGGCGGTCGTCGAGCCTTAACCATGAGTGTTTCTTTATTCAGGCTCGACAGACCGCCTAACAGTACCGGGCGCCTAGAAGCTCAATAATTAAATAATTAACTTATTTCTACATAGTCGGACGTCCGTAACAAGAACTATTGTTATACAGAACGGCCAATTTAGAACATTGTGTTTCCTTAGCAACGCCGTAAACAAAAATTCACTCACCTGAAATTATTTTAAGTAGGTACTTACGTAAGGTACTGAATATTTTGAAACAAAATTCGATTTTCGAATAAAATATTTCAATATTTGAATTTTTGACGACTTTTTTGTTTATCGAATTAAAATAAATATTACGTATTAATTGTGTGTGATATACAGTAGAAAGAGTTAATTTTGGAATTCCCATTGCTGGTCGGCTTCGGATAGTATTATATCATAGTTTTATAATTAATTTTAAGTAAAAACTTAATAAATTAAAAATATTTAGTTTTGATTCACAATTTATTTTAATGATTTCATGTTTCGGCCTTCCTGAAGACCATCTTCAATAATGAAAAAATAAAAACAGGCCGTGGCTTATATAGGTATGGACAAGATCCTATATTAGTACACACATATTTACAGGTTGTATATGTGTCGGGTACAACAATTGAAAAAGGGTTATTTCAAAAATTAATTGGTATGTGATTAGTTTTAATGTTCATATTAAGACATTATACAATAATAAATTTTTTGCTTTCAATTTAAAAAGATAAAATGAAATACTAGGTATTATATTTTTTTAATTAAAAATAATTCTAAAATTATAATTATTTCACCAAGTATTGTCAGTTGATAACCTTAATGTTTGCATTACATCAATCAATTTATTTTTATTTTTCAAAAGTGAATTTCAAAACGTAACATTCACTGTGATATCAATTATGCCACCCAAACGAAAAGCAATAGGTCAAGAGTACAACTCAAGCACGAATGAAAAGGGCATCTCGAGCTTCAGAAACAGTCGAGCAAAGGAGAGCAAGATCGGAAACAGATCGAGTACACGCTGCTCAAACCCGTTCATCTGGACATATGAGCAACGGGAAAAAGATTGGAAACAGTTAGGTACACACTGCTCAACCCGTTCATCTGAAACAGATGAGCAGCGGGAAGCAAGATTGGAAACAGATCGAGTAGGCGTAGATGGTACCAGACGTACTCTGCATGCTGATTTAAATCATAGTGCTTTCCATTACGATCCTAATTATGATTACAGTCTGGACCCAAGTATTTTTATTGGAAAAATTTATAAATTATGCGTGTATTGTAGTGCCTGTAAATTTTAAAATGAAACACTAGCAATGTGCTGCACGAGTGGAAAATTGAAATTGCCAGAATTACATTCACCACCCGAACCTTTATTAACGTTGGTATCGGGTGATACAAGTGAATCAAAACATTTCTTGACAAGCATACGAAAGTACAATTCTTCTCAGTACCACTGCCGAACGCAAATCGTTCTTCATCATACAAATGGTCATGTTTAGCAAGTCTCAGAAACGCATCGATCGTACGATGGATTGCAATATCCGATTTTATTTTGGCAAGGAGAAGACGAATACCATTTCAACATCCCGTTGAGAAATCTACAAACAGATGAGGAAACGACTAAGAAAGTCAGTGCCATGAATTACTATTCATATCGATTGATGATTCGTCAAAACGCTGAAAATCATATCCTAAAAGGTCGACATTTGTTCCATCAATACATGTACGTGAAAATAGAAACTGAACGACTCCTCTAAATTTGATTAAATCAAACCAAGTTGCGTTCCAAAGGGTATATTCATTTACGCGATGCAGCTGTAAATGATGGCTGAAAAACAAAAAAGCATTGTGTATCCAAAAGCATTCCAATAAATAAAAACACATACGGGCGCCACTGTCAAATTTAGGTAAGAACAACATAACCTAAGTTTATTGTTTCTAATTGGCTCCGGTCACGCCTCAAGTCCGACTTATCCAATCGGAAGACGAGAGGCTCCCGACGAGGCGCTTCTATAAAAACTTGCGGTTTCTTTTTTTTTAGTGGCATTGCAACGCATGCCGGATACACGCTAGTATTGAATATATTACTGCCATTTTAGTTTTATAACTGAACACATACACACTGACATAGTGGACACTGCGAATTTATTTAGTCTAATGCCGATTAATTTTATTTACTGCTAATTTATTTAACCCTTTCGCATCGGTTGTCAAGGATTTCCCGACCGTTGACATCGGTTGACGTGATATATCGTTTTGCTACTTTCAGTATTCATTGTGACATCTACGGCAGGAAATTGGAAGTGCAGTCATTCCTTTTATCAATCTACATGTATTATTTTCAGGAATCTGTAAAGCATGTAAATTAATATCGTTAGATTTCGTCACAGGAGCATTTTTTCTGTAAACCACATGTGTCAATGCCACCACATGTATGGAGTTACATAATGAACATTTGTTAAATATAATAGTTTTTTATGCATTATCTGATACCTAAATGATACAAGAACCAATGTGATAAATTAAAATAGGTCAGACAAGTACATTTATAATTCAAATACTAGTTTTAAGCAAAAAAAAATGGTATGAAAAATTCAGGCCGTATTGACAGTATAATTTGTGTTCCACAGAGCCGTAACGAAAAGGTTAACTTACTGAACAAAGAAATACAGGCTTTTACGTATTATCAACAGAATTATCAAGAAATGGAATTATATAATGTTTTCAGGGTGTGTGAAAATCGAATGATATAGATAATAAAAGTGAGTATATCGTAGATGCTCTTTCCAGTTTCCAAGTTCGTTTCAGGAACTTTCTTCGGGCTTAATTTTTTGCGGCGAAAGTTCTTGCCATAAACTTCCTCTCATTTGGTCCGCTTCAGGGGATTCTATTCGGGAATATCCTATGAGATGAAAGTTGCCGAAACCCTTAAACACCTTAATTATATAAAATAACAAAGTAAAAAATAAACATGCTTTGAATATATACTATAGAGACATTTATCGTTATACTATGGGTAACAATGCTATAAATACATCATCTTTCACGTATCTGTTCAGGCAGAGAAATAGTCGAGTGAACTGCGCGGTGTAAAAGAATAGAGCAAAGGTTGCAAGGCTCGTGGCTCGAATCCCGCGTCTGCCGATATTTTTTCTGAATGAATTGATGGATAATTTTATGTTTGTATTTAATTACTAACAAAGTGAAACTTAATGGATGCGGAAGGCGGAGGATCGAAGAGGATGGAGACTCATGCGGGAGGCATACGTTCAACAGTGGACGGACACAGGCTGATGATGATGATGATGATGATTATGATGATGATGATGAAAACTTAATTATTCTCATAATAATGATCACGTCATATCCGCTCTTCTAACTGAAGCATATGGCATTCACGAACTGCCGCCACAAAGCTCTGTCAGCCGCCACAGTCTTCGCCTCATCCCAATTAAGCTCGCCGTGTACATTATATGTATTTTTTATGTAAGCACATGCAGGAGAATACCGACAGATGTTGATAGTGATTCTGGAGTCTCATCTGTGGAATTCTATGATTCATACCATGCTGCAAAACTAAGTGCTGCATGTGGAGTGTTGATCCGCCAACGTAATTCAATTTCAATTCAATTTCCAATTCAATTTTATTTATTTTTCTTACAGAAACATCACTAATATAAATATTTAATGCAATTATGAAACAGGATATAATAGAACAATTTATAAATAATACAATAATTTAAAAAGTCCTGGAGCTCGTAATAGACTACAGCCCGACATTCACGCATCATTATTATTATTACAGGAATTCAGAATGATTGGGTTTACGGGGAGATTTACAAGGAAACTATGATGTGGTCTTACAGAAGCATTCTCGGAATTTCCTGGAGAGACCACGTCACAAACAATGGGGTTCTCGGCATAAACAAGGAGAATTGGCACCTAAATAGTAAGAACCATCTCAGAGAGGCGATCGGTTACATCATGCGCCACGATAATGTGGAAGGGATGGTTGAGGGTAGAAACTGCAGAGGATCGAGTATTTACAGCAAGTGTTCGGGGACATGAGTTGTAGCTCTTATGCTGAGCTAAGGAGAGTTGCAGAGGATAGAAAAGATTGGAGATTCAGATGCAAGATTTTTTTGCTGGAAACCAATCCATCGATTGATGCTACGAAGAAGACTAATCAGATAACAACAGTACAAAATAAATTATGTTTATTATATTTATTTTTCAATATTTGATGTATGTAGTAAAGGGTTT
This sequence comes from Glossosoma conforme, assembly GCA_022606575.1. Taxonomy (NCBI): domain Eukaryota; kingdom Metazoa; phylum Arthropoda; class Insecta; order Trichoptera; family Glossosomatidae; genus Glossosoma; species Glossosoma conforme. The sequence continues at coordinate 804,827 of JAGTXR010000111.1, read as the reverse complement.
AAGGATAATCATGGAGAATAAACAGAAACTGACGAGAAACTTAATATTTCCAGAGGTAATAATAAATGGTTACAAAGTTTGTATTAACTTTTGATACATTAATACAGTTTCAGAGAAGAATTATTGGTTATTTACTACTTTTGAAACTTTTTGTGACGTACATAATAATAATAAAAATCATATATATATTCATTAATTTACCTTGTTTTCATATGTATCACGTTGAGTATGACTTTTGTTTATGAGACTGCAGTTTCGATTAACTCGTAACTTTCTTCAATCCATCACTGTCAAGAGAAAACATTGAAAAAAATAAAAAATAAAAAAGTCATAAAAGTACTGAAATCAGCATGATATAGCCCTTGCTGACTGGTACCGATAATTTAAAAAAATATAATTAAAACCTCGATTTACAATCTTTTGTATTTTATTTTTGTTCGCTCGCCTGACATGCACATCTTATTAGATGTGCATGTCAGGCGAGATTATGTAAGTTTAAATTATAAAATATTGCTCAGGCGTTTGCATGCGCCATTTTATTTGTTGTGAAAGTTGCTCCATTTCATGTTGGTGCAACTGTCATCTTTAATTCGCTTTTTTGCCGCGATCATTGGCAGCGCGGCTTGTTACAGTGTCCGGCAGTTGTCAATTGACTCGCGCCCCGGCCGGCGAAATGCCATGCTGGTCGGGCGTAGAAATCAAGTCTTTCTAATAAACACGAATTGTGCGTCGAAAACCAGTTCTTTGTGTTATTTTAATCTGCTCCTGCATCCTGTCACGCAGTAATTCGATATCTTACCTAGAGAGAAGGATATCAGTACATTATAAATTTATTAAAAACTCCATCATACTGAACATTTATTTTATCAAAAATTATCTGAGAAAAAGAAACTACGAATATAGGATTCAAATCGAACCCACATCACTGAAATCATATAGAAAAATACATAAAATCCTATAAAAACGATAATTATTGAACACTCAAATATTTCTCTGGTACGTGTAGTACCAGAAAAATATTACCTCAGTCTATCCAAATTCACAGACTTTTGCCCTGGAAGCTCCCGGGAATCATCTATGTTTCCATGTAGACTTTCGGGTATACAGGTGTTCTGGGACAAGATATATACAATTTGAGCTTACAGAACTGCGAAACTTCAATTAGCGGTGTCGATATTCTTCAAATATAAAATGGGTATGGTAAAAAAATGTAGTTATTCAAAGAAATAGTAAATAAAAATACACCTTATATATCTGAATAAGCTCTTATTGAAAGCGAAACTGCAGTCTTAAAATATGTGAATAATTAATGCAGAACATTAAAAAAAGGAAAATATATTTATCTAGATAATATTTGATGCATACTAAAAATATAAAAAGCAAGTAAAATAAAATTAGAAAAGCATTCTAAACATGAGATATCATCATCAGCCTGTGTCCGTCCACTGTTGAACGTAGGCCTCCCGCAATTATCCTCTTCGAAAGGTCACTCCCGCTATTCTTCTTATATCTTCAGTCCATCTTGATATGAAATAAATAAAATAATTTGTAGAATTTATCCCAAAATATATTTGTAGACGACATGTTTCGGCCGTCAAATGGCCATTTTCAAGTAAATTAGTAAAGTGAGTGTTGGCTCTATATAAAGCAAAGAGTGATTGAGAAGGTGGATATGAATTGTGTGATAGGTATATTTGTTTTGGAAATCATTAATGTATAAGGGAATTCATTGATGAAAACAGAAAAATAATGTGTGTATTATAAATTACAAAGGCCATTAAAAAACGATAAACATTTACATCAATAGATAATTACACTTAAGTAAAAATACTAGATAATTTAAACAAATTTTTGGTGGATAATCTCAAAGTTGATGGAGAACCTATGCAATTCTTAGTAACGGGTCCACCATCTAATAAAAAAATTTTTCAACTAGTGCTTATTTCGTGAATGGTAACATTTAACTCATGTCTGATTTGACAGATAATTAGTTTTATCCTTCCGCTGAACGAATATGGTTGTGTGTACGCTTGAACAACGCTGGAAAATATTGCGAAATTACTTTGAAAATCAGGTCATTTTTCTTCGAAAATGAGCAAGGAGTGGCCGTTACATTCAATGGCGATCGTTATCGGGCCATTTTTGTTCACAAAAATTGAAGAGGAGGATATTGGCAACATTTGGTTTCAACAGGACGGCGCTACGTGCCACACAGCCGAAGCTACACTCGATGTTTTGCGCCCCATTTTCAAAAAAAAAAAGTTATTTGGCGGACCCTTTATATAAATTACTAATTGAAGATACTAATGACGTTAGAAAGTCCGGGGAATTTCGAGGTGAAATAAAATGTAAAGAGCAGTATCAACCTTTCATCGGGGCCAATAGTCTACAAATATATTGTGGGATGAATTCTAAAAATTATCTAATCTATTTCTGATATTATTGAATTCCACCAAGAATTATCGATCGAAAAAATTGAATTGATTATTATAGAAATATTTTAAATTCAGGATAAGAAGATTAAAGTTTTTTCCGGTAACTGAAGGCAATTGGTATAGACCATATGCCCGTATATATACCAATTAGGTCTCGGTCAAGGTATAGACAGAATATTTAAAAATGCTGTCAAAGTGAATTCTTAAAAAGAGAAACATTCACTGAAAACATTATTTAAATAAATAAACACACGCGACTTTAAAATTCAGACTGAAAATTATTTATTGGCTATGAGAAAAAAATAGCAGCGCTTGGAACGACGCCTGAAGCAATTTTAAACCGAATTTTAAAATAAAAGAAGCAAAATATTAAGCTGTAAAAGAAAAGATTACAGTCTAAAAGTGCTCGCCATCCATGCAAGTGGTTATGAGTTCAATTCCTAATGTAAAAAATAATCGTTTTTATTCAAGATATTACTTGTTTTTGTATATTTTCAGCATTCGGATCTCTTACCGAGATTAAAAAAATAAATTTTAAATCGATTTCTGAGCTCTAAAATACCCCTGTCTATGTTGTGAATTTGATTACTCACCCGTAAAATGCCAGTCATAGCCGATTAATTAAAAATTGTGGTAGACAAGAGATGTTCCGTGAAGACTACCCATTCATAGTAAATTCCTGTAGTAATAAGGATGAAGCGTGAATCTCAGGCTGTAGTCTATGACGTTGGCGGATCAACACTCCACATGCAGCGCTTAGCCATATACACCGTTAAGCGTCATACGAACAATGAGGTTCTCAGGATAATCAAGGAAGATAGGCACCTAATTAGAACCATCTCAGAGAGGCGAGCCCGATGGATCGGTCACATCATGCGCCACGATGGTCTTCTTCACGACATTTTGGAGGGGATGGTGGAGGGTAGAAACTGTAGAGGGCGCCCTAAACGGGAGTATTTGCAGCAAGTATTCGAGGACATGAATTGTAGCGCTTATGCTGAGCTGAAAAGGGTTGCGGAGGACCGAGAGGAATGGAGATCGAGATGCAAGATTCTGTTGCTGCAAACCAATCCACCCGATTGATACTACGAAGAAGAAGCGTCATAGAATTCCACAATTGAGGCTTCAGAATCACTAACACCATCTGTCGGTATTATCCTGTATGTGTTTACATAAAAAATTTTAGATCAATTTCAAAATTAAAAAGCTACAACGCTACTGCGTATTATAAATCAAGTGTTTTCACAGGCCTGCTTTGCTATATCAGCTGTCAAAATATACAATGATTTTGTTTATTAAGTGTGAAGTTGGCTGTAAAAAAGTATAATTCAAAACTATGATGGGAAAAATTATTTTTTATAGATAGTATATTTATAATTTAATAACAACGCTTATCTTGTTGGGTCTGCAGCGATACTGCAGTGCCTCAGACATGTTGAAGGAGGCGCGATTGGATGGCTTCCATGCCATAATAAGGAAGCGTTGCGCTTCTCTGTGGGCGCGCGTTCACGGCAGTCCCAACGCAATGGTTGCTGTGTGGGCGGATATGTGGGACTCACGGTTGGAGGGGCACTGGATGTGCCTTCACGTGGCCATCCAGAGGGGATCCGATGCTCCACTCACTCAGTAATTCAATAATAATAATGTGGTTTATTTGTGCATGCCGATCTAAATATCTTTTTCTATTCTGTTTCATTTAAATTTTGTTTTTTTCTGCATTTGCTTGGAATTATTTTATTTAAATTTTTGATCATGGCACTAGTGGCTAAAAAATAAAGTTTATTATTTATCATTATTATTATAATGAGCACTATTCAACTTGCTGGAAGACTGCAGTTTCGCAATCTATGAAGGCTTCATTAATTACAAATTTTGTATAAGTATTTATTTAAGCTTAAAAGTGGAACCAAAAATATAAGACCTATGAATTGAATCTACGATCTATGATATGCTAAGCAAAGGCATTTTACTGTTGAGACATACCCAACTGCAAATTAAGTGACATAATTATTAAATAACTTTATTTCGGTGTTCTCTTTTGTTTATTTACATAAAAAACGAATGGAATCTTTTGAAACGGAATTTAAATTCAAATTTAAATAATCGCGAACGCCGCTGTTCTTTTTTTTTAAAACACTCGGCAACATCTGTATTTAAATCGTAAAAAAAATACCCGGAATCTGAATCATTGTAAAGTAATCAGCCGGCGGGTATGGCTAATTGGTAAAAAGCTTGCTTACCATACTACAATTTATGGGTTCGATACCCTATGAAGATTGAAATAAAAACTATTTCCATGCTCTATAAAGCTGTGCATCTTGACGTATAAACAAAAAGTAATGCAGGCGTACAATAGGCTTCGAAAGCATGTCTTTATTAAATCAATATTTCTTCGAAGTAGTATAAATCCGGGGAATTGGTTGGCAGCAATAAAATCCTGCATCTCGATCTCCACTATTCACGATCCTCTACAAATCCTCTTTAGCTCAGCATAAGAGCTACAACTCATGTCCTCGAACACTTGCTGCAAATACTCTTGTCTAAAGCGCCCTCTGAAATTTCTACCATCAACCATCCCCTCCACAATGTCGTGAAGAAGACCATCGTGGCGCATGATGTGACCGATCCATCGGGCTCGCCTCTCTGAGATGGTTCTTACTAGGTGCCTATCTTCTTGATTAATTTATCAATCAATACTAGCAAGTGATATTTTTTGGTGACTATGATTCAATTTCGAAATAAATGAAAAATAATAGGTAAGTTTTAATAATAATTCCTGTAATAATAAAAATGTTGTGTGAATGGCGGGGTGTTGTCTATGACGTTGGTGGATCAACACATGCAACGCTTAGCCATGCGTACAAATGATGAGCGTCATAGAATCCACAGAAGATAATTCAGAATCACTATCATCTTTCGGTTTCCTTCTGTATGTGTTTACATAAAAAAAATAGTTACTGAACAAATAAATACAGAACGTACATAACATTGAATAATTCTGTGAAAATTTGGGATGCGTAACAAACTTGGAATAAACTTCAATAAAACAGTATTAAAATAACATTTTTTTGGTGTTTATGTAACTTTTATTTTTTTACCTATTTACATAATATTACATAACTACTAAAATGCACACATTCATAAATAAATAGATATCAATACGATCTGTAAGTATGTGTGTACTAGCGTAGTAACTAATATACATACCTATATAAGCCACTGCCAGTTTTAAATTGAATCATTATTGAAGATGGTCTCCAGGGAGGCCGAAACTTGTAATCGTTTAAAATAAATGTGAATCAAATCATAATATTAAAAAAAAAAAAAGAATTATAATATATTAATTGTTACGAATTGTTAAATTTTCGGTTCGAGGCTCAGGCCACGGACAATGAACAATCTACCTCCGTTGAGAGCCGAGCCGAAATGAATCGGAGGGCTTCATAGCACCGCAGCGTCCTTCCATCACCTGTCGGCCTTTTGACGAATTATCTTCTGTCAAAACAACGAAAATGGCGACAATTAAAAAAAAACAAGCTTTGTCAGGATTTGAACCGACAGCGTCTTATTTTACTGACAATTTTATTTACTATCAAAATCTTCAATTACTTATTGAACAAGTTAATCGTCTTATATGTATTTGTAAAAATATAATTTTTAAATCATTTTACACACAAATGTGAAAATATAGTGATTTTTTAAATATACTCTAAAAACCTACTAACTAATCTACTTTTATAATACTTTGAGGTAAAGTTTTTTCATATCATTTTTTATGTGTTTTTTTTGGAACTTATATACTTTATTTAATATCTTAAGCTCTATAGTGACATTTTATAATACTAACAGTATAATTGTATAATAAAAAGATAATATATGTGACGGAACCGATGTCTCGGTCCCAAAAAATTACGGCGTCGGCTAATTGGTAACGCCGGAGTAACCACGGCTTAAGTTGATACTACTTTGTTGAATACATGATTGTGTTTTATGCAGTATTTCAAGTTCAATAAGTACATACGAGGGTTATCCGTTAAATAAGTTTCCCAGTGATTTTTCACAGTGTAAAACATGTTTAATTCCATGAATGCGTACATTTTTGGAAAGTCGCCACTGAGGTCAATGCATTTTTGCATGCGGTATACGAGCTTTTGAATGCCCGAGTCAAAAAAATCTGCCGCCAAGCCACGCAGATACCTGAGAACCGCTTCTTCCGGCTCTTCTCTATCGCCGAAATGCGTTCCCCATATTCCCTGATGTCTTCATAGATTTTGCATAGCTGGGAATGGATTTCAAACGGATAACCAAGCGCAGCTCTCACCTGGCGGGTGAAACGAGGTCCCCCTCGATCCATCACATACGGCTGCCAAGCCAAGACTGAGCTCCGCAGGCAGCTCACTAAGGAAAGGTATTTGGAGTGAAGTAACCAAGGTACACAACAGAATCACGGGATCCACCATAACAGCGCTTTTCAGGACTGTTGCACCATGGGAACCTTATTTTACGGATAACCCTCGTACATCAGTATTATACAAATACGTCTACACTGCATATGACTTGTCCCAGATTCTCTAGTGCTTTAAGTATTATTGTAATAAATAAATATAAACTATTATGTGATCATCAACCTTTTGTGTGGTAATGCAATCATTATTAAAACATTTGTCAATAACTGAAGCAATTGAAATTATTTGTGTTTGTTTAAAACGTTATTTAAACAAAATTATTTTGTTTATAAACATCAAAAAGTCTTTAAAGTATTAATTGTCAAATAATTATCAAATTTTCTATAATAAGTTCGAATTTGTCGATTCATACAGTCGGGTACGACACAGGGCATTGACCATCACAACATTCTGCCACTCTATGTAAATTGAGGGAATCAAGGTTCAAAACAACAGGTATCAAGGAATTTGCGGTGTATGAAAATCGATTTAATTAATATTAATTATATAAAATATAGAACGCTCACTCATGCTGTACATTAAGATATAAAAAGGGATATGTTATCAAATAAATCAGTACCAATTCAACTCTGGCTTTGGATATATTCTCAGTGTCAGAACCTTTGTACTTCGGCGTCTTCATTTAGCTGGCGCTGTAATTTCGGGACCGCGATCTCAGTTTCAGAACAGTGTTCGAAAAAAATATTTTTTTTGAAAATAAAGAGTAAATAACTAACATTATGTATAGTTTCCATCTCCTTTAAGTATGCCAAATGCTTAAAGAAGGGGCATAAATTTAAAGTGACCTTGTAAGTAGCCAGACGTCACAAAATACTAAACTTATTAGCCAAAAGAGTTGCTTGAATAAGAAGTAAAACAAAACTACTTTTTATAGTGTAGTGGTTTCAAAAAATTTTAAAAATAAATTTTCAAAACACATTTACTTTGCTATATAAAGAGTAAATAGCGTATTTTTCCCATTAAGCTTTCATTTACTACTTTTTTATCACATTTTTAGAGATCTACGTATTTATAAGTTTACATAAAACTAACCTAACTTATTTTTAAATATAATTTTAAAAATAATTTGACGTCGCTGACACAAAGAAGAAGAATAATCGGGCAGGAGGTCCACAGGGGTGTTGCTTCGGGCCAGAAACATTGGTAACTATAAAAGACGCGTTTTTAACTATCCAAGGCAGCGCTTTCAAACCGATTAGAGGATCTTGTGGAGATTTTCCTTTCCAACACAGCGAATCACTAGATATTTTAGTAAATTTCCCGTATTTGTACAAGTAATTTAAACGATCAATTTTTTTCGGAAAATGCACATTGCTTTCATAGAAAAACCAAGTTTTTTTTTATGCAAACACATACAGGAGAAAACCGACAGATAGTGATATTAATTCCTGAAGTGTCATCTGTGGAATTCTATGACGCTTACCATAGTACATAGGGCTAAGCGCTGAATGTGGAGTGTTGATCCGTCAACGCCATAGACTACATCCCGAGATTCACGCTTCATCCTTAATTATTACGGGAATTTACTATGAATCGGTGGTCTTCACGGGACGACTTTCGTCTACCACCAATTTTGATTGATAGGCTATGACTGGCATTTTACGGGTGAGGGATCGAATTCACACCAACCGAGGTATTTTAAAGCTCGGAAATCGATTGAAAATACTTTTTTTTTTGTAATCTCCGTCGGGGATCGAACCCACGACCTTTGACTTGCAAAGCAAACGCTAAGACCAATGAGCTATACCCGCCGCCAAGTAAATTATTTTTGGATATATACATTGTAAATTTGGTTGAGTGCCCTTTAACAAACTTCCTTTGATAAAAATCGTTTTATTGAAGGCTTTTATTTTTGCCTTTCTCTTTGAAATCTACATTTAGATTTCCAATAAACAAGTAATTTAAAACAGTACGAAAATAGCACATTTAATTGGTAGAATATTATTGAAAATTGTTTCATATTTATATCTTAGATGGAGCATCATGTCACCACAAATTGTGTCGCATTATATGTTACCTTTTTTATGTAACACATACAGGAAAATACCGACAGATGGTGATAATGATTCTGATGTTTCATCTGTGGATTCTACACATGGCTATGCGCTGCATATGTGGTGTTGATCCGCCAACGTCATTGACTACAGCCCGAAATTCACGCATCATTTTTATTATTACAAGTATTTACTATGAATGGGCGTTGTGCAAACACATACAGGAGAAAACCGACAGATAGTGATAGTAATTCCTGAAGTGTCATCTGTGGAATTCTATGACGCTTACCATAGTACATATGGCTAAGCGCTGAATGTGGAGTGTTGATCCGTCAACGTCATAGACTACATCCCGAGATTCACGCTTCATCCTTAATTATTACGGAAATTTACTATGAATCGGTGGTGTTCACGGGACAACTTTCGTCCACTGCCAATTTTTATTAATAGGCTATGACTGGCATTTTACGGGTGAGGGATCGAATTCACACCAACCGAGGCTTAGAAATCGAATAAAAAACTTTTTTTTGGGTGAAAGAACCCGCGACCTTCAGTTTGGCAAGCTAATGCTTAAGCCACACAGCTCCACCTAATACATACTGTGCGGTTCGAGGAAATGTGTTTTGGTCATATCGCTCGTCCAGACTTTGTGGCAACTAAAAATAGCACTCTTCAGCACTTCTATGGAGTGCCCGCAATTATCACTGGACTCATAAGTTGCTCACTGATCATAATCTGCATGAGCGAATCATCAAAGATACTTTTTTTTTCCCTTTGCTGTTCAAGTCCGGTTTAGGTCCTAAAAGCTTATGTCTGAATCTCAGATACTTTAATAAAAGACAGCTGTAGTTTTCGAAGCATGCTTAGACGTTTCGAAGCTCTTAAAGCCTGAACCATTTGGTTCTCATAAATTCACACCAACCAAACTAATTTAAATCTCCGAAATCGATCAAAAATCTTTTTTTTATCTCCGTCGTGAAACGATTCCACGACTTTTGGCTTGCAAAGCAGACGCTTTGACCATTAAGCTATACCCGCCAGCAGACTTAAAATTCACATAAAATCGTTTCGAAGCCTCTGAACCGTTTGGTTCGTAAAAACAGCTTAAAATGCATTTTTTTACTTCTTTGCTAAAGATTACTTTGCTTTAAAAATTAAGAACGCATGCAAAATATCAAATTCACATATGAGGTGTACGTATCCATGTGAAGATACAGCTTTTGCGAAAGACTTTTTCCAGCTTATTTAAGCCGGAATTTTAATATCACCATCGCCGTATCTTTACCTAACATAGTCGTCTAGTCACTAGGCTCTATAATCCACAATGGTTTTCGCCTCATTCCATGTAAGCTCTACTTCGCGTTCCACCCAGTACATTATATTTATAGTTCCCTACGGAGGTGCAGTCCGGGGACTTGATATAAAGGCATCTATTGTTTATGCTCTCCTGCGGATTCTTAATCTATTTTCCAATTTGGTCCACCTTTGCTTCTTGACGAACTGTAGTATGAAAGGCTACCATGTACGCTCTTTCACCTCGTTATTCATCACGAATTCATGTCATCGCGCCTCCAGTAATCTATGCATCTGCTTTCGAAACCAATTAAACGGCTGCATTTAGTGACATGCCTAGATTCATATTTAATAATATTTCATTTTAAATAATTCGAAATATAAATTATTCCAATATAACTTGTAATACAACTATGAGTACTACAACTTCCTATAATAAAATTTCATTAGATCCTTATAAAACATTAAGGTCTTTTATTTAAATAATTATCTTAGGTTTTCACGGCCAGATTTGATTTTGTGGCTTTTGGGTTTAGCCGTGTGTGGCGAATTACTAATTTCCAATATTTCGACCGCAGGGGTCTTCTTCAGGGTTGATGGCTTAGTGAGTCATCTAATCATCACTAAGTCATAGACCCCTGCAATGGCGATGAGAAATATTGGAAATTAGTAATTCGCCACACACGGCTAAACCCAAAAGCCACAATACCAAATAGTTATTAGCTTACCTAATTTTATTATTGCTCTGTAAAATACTAATCAAGCGATTTTAATGCATTATAATTTAACTACTTAAGTTTCTTTATAATAGTCGTAATTATTTTAATAGTGCGTATATAATCGACACTAATTATTATAAAAACATGTTAAATAGTATTGAAAAGTAAATAATAAATAGGTTCCGGTGCATAAAATAAATTAATGAAATTGTAATTAAAAAGTAATTTGTATTAAATACTCGTAAAACGCAGGAACTTTGTGGTTTGTCACATTTCTAGAATAAAACAAGTTTGAATTTGTATGAAACCACTGAGAAAACTCAGTTGTTTCAAACAAAGGTGTCCTTGTTTTATTCTTTAAATCTATATTGCTTATCGTATATCTATAAATTAAACGAAAAAATAATCTATATTACATACTTGTAGTATGCAGTGATTTTGCGGTTTGTCGTATTTAAAGAATAAAACAAGAAAAACTTTGTGTGAAACCACTGAATTTTCTCAGTGGTTTCAAACAATGTTTATCTTGTTTAATTCTTTGAATCTATATTGCTTATTGTATCTTAATTTTAATTTGAAAAACACTTGAAAAAAGATTAAAGAAAAGTATGACATATTATTTGATGCATTTACAAATCTATACCAAATACTTGTATAATATTAATTTTAGATAACCAAAGAAAAGAAACGGTGGACATTAGATTTGAATTACAGACAGTGTATCCATTTAACTTTTTAAAATAATTTTTTTATATATAAAATGAAATGCTCGCATGTAGTAACAACTCTACATATTATACACAAGGTGACGAAGAGAAAAATATAAAAAACGTTGAAGTCTATTCAATTTCGGCCTCGTTAACAGCGCGCGTATTTCTTACGATAAACTGGTACTTGATGTAGTTTAATAACAAGTGATTGTCAGAACCAAGCAGCAATTCAGGAATGTCCTCCTAAAAAATGTGCAGCAACTCCCAGCTGACAACGTCGTTTCATCACATTGTCGCCTAAATCAATACGAATATCATGTCAATCGTTTCTTTTTATGTTTACATATTGTTATGTTAAGTTTTTTTATAATAATTTAAAAACATTAGTTCATTCCTCAATCTTTTCAAAAAAATTATTTTAGCATACTTATCTGAGCTTACTAGAGTGGATTAAAAATAAAGATAAAATTTCGAAAACCAAATAAAGGGTCCGCCAAAAAACTTTTTTTTTTTGAAAATGGGGCGCAAATAATCGAGTGTAGCTTCGGCTGTGTGGCACGTAGCGCTGTTTTGTTGAAAGCAAATGTTGCCAATATCTTATTCTTCAATTTTTGTGAACGAAAATGGCCCGATAACGATCGCCATTGACTGTAACGGCCACTCCTAGCTCATTTTTGAAGAAAAATGGCCTGATTTTCAAAGTAATGTCGCAATATTTCACAGCGTTGTTCAAACGTATACACAACCATATTCGTTTAACGGAAGAATAAAACTAATTATCTGTCAAATCAGACAGGAGGCATCCTTCAGAAGCAGACTCAAGACCCACCTTTTTACTCAGAGAGGCAAACAAGCGCTTTTGGAATGATCATTCGGTCATAAAAGAGCGCTATACAAATACTAATATAATAATAATGAGGTAAATGTTACCATTCACGAAATAAGCACTAGTTGAAAAGAAAACGCTAGATTGCGGACAATAGCATGATTTTCAAAGTAATATCGCAATATTTCCCAGAGTTGTTCAAGCGTATACACAACCATATTCGTTTAGAAGAAGAATAAAACTAATTGTTTGTCAAATCAAACATGAGCTAAGTGTTACCATCCACGAAATAAGCACTAGTTTTAGCAGACCCTTTACTTTGTTATTTTACATTTTTAAATTGATGTTTGTATTTATATATATATTTTATAATAAATGTGAATCATGCTTTTTAATACCGTGTAAAAACATATTTCAGTGCGTTTTTTATTTGTTTTTTTTTTTAATTTTCTATTTCAGTTGCACCAACACCATGAAGTAGGTAACAACAGCGCCAAGTACCTGAAAAAAATATTAGCCATTATTTATAACTACAATGAATATACACGAGTACTTTCTAATATGATTAGTGTATGTATGTATTTGTTATTACATTTTTATGGTTTGAGTGAGTAGGTGGGTGTAGGCTATGGAGTAAATTTGATGAAAAATTATTTATTTCGGTCTAATTTCCTAATCCATAATAGATTGATCAAATACATTTATTAATTGATTAATTTGAAATACGTTAACCTTTTTTTTGCTTAATTTTCTGCCGTTTGATAACCCTGATACTAAAACTGAATACCTTTCGGATTCCAAGGAGTTTATTAAAATGTTTCATTTCTATGTAACAAATTTGTGTTTTTTACATGTCCATTTAAACGATATCGTTACTGAATAACTTCTTAAGTTTTCAAGGCCAGATTTGATGTTGTGGTTTTTGGAATGAAACTTGAGTACGTAGTTGCCATGGAGATATCAATAACGCTCGTACAAAGATAAGCTGACACCAACTCACAACTAAATCATCAATCCTGAAGAAGACCCCTGCAATGGCGGTCGAAATATTGGTCAAAAGAAATTCGCCACACACGGCTAAACCCAAAAACCACAATATCAATATCATTAATACATTTTTGGGTATCAAAAGATAACCACACGGCTCAAATCAAGAAGAAGTTTCCTACAGTCGACAACGGAACTGGTGATATCTGAGGCCACCCTGCGGCTGAACATGTGGAGAAGCGCAACTGAGGGGAATACTTGGATTGCCCCGAAAGAAGACCTAAGCCCTGGACATGACCAAGGGTGGAATATATGGAGGTCCCTTAACAGACTTCGGACCTGAGTATTCAAGACGAGGACACAAATGAAAGCCTGGCAGTTTTACAGCGGACCGACTGAATGTGACTGCGGCGTGGAGCAGACCCTGTCACACCTTCTGGAGTGTGCGCTGTGCCCGAATAGCTGCACCCAGGAAGACCTGATGATGGCCAGAAGTAACGCCATCGACGTCGCCCACTTCTGGGCAGACCAGGATCTGACTCTGTTGTTTCCGACACGATTATATATATTATTACATTACGACTTATATTTTTTTCTATAACTTACCGACGCGAAGAGATCCAGTGAAACAGTAAAGAACTTAGCTCCAGATATGCTCATAGCCTTCTGACATTGTTGGCAGACTATCTGCACGAAGGTCTTGGCTTCTTCTGATCCATCGTACCAGTGGCAGGAGTAGGCCGCTTCCATCACAGACGAGCTCTGGACATGAATGAATAAATATCATCAGTAAAATAAGTGAGTCCTCGAATAGCACGAAAGTCGGGACCGTGTTATTCAAGAGCGTGTTATACGAGGTGATAATCTCATACAAAAAAAAATATTTCAAAACTGACAAAATAAACAAAATTAACAAAATTCACAAAATTAACAAAATTTAAAAAAACACAAAACGTGGAACTAAATTTTTCATAGACTATGTGATCCATCACACCAATGGCAAGAGTAGGCTGCTTCCATCACAGACAAATTCTGGACATGAATGAAGATATATCATCAGTAAAAACAGTCCATCCTCGAATAACACGAATGTCGGAATCGTGTTATTCGAAAGCGTGTTATACGGGGTGACACTTTCATACAAAAATAGGTTTGGTTCTTTCAAAACTTCCATCAAAGACGAGCTCTGGACAAAGACGAAGAAATATCATCAATAAATATAGTCGATTCTCAAATAATACGAAAGTCGGAAGAGTGTTTTTCGAAAGCGTATTATACTAGGTGACAATCTCTTAAAAAAATTGGTTTGGTTCTTTCTAAACTGACAAAACTTACAAAATTAACAAAATTTTTAGTGTTATTAAGGTGTTGTTCTTACCTCTTCAATGAGTCTGTTTCCGAAAATGCAGAACATGAAAACTTGAGCCAAGGTGTACATCAGATACCCCAGAACTGTCAGTGCGTAGACGTTAACACCGTTGATCTATAAAAAAACGGTTAAAATTAGTCAGTCTGTGTGTGGCAGCAATTTGTGGTGACCATATGTTCCAGTCATACGGTATATTCCATTGGTTAAAGCGTTTGTGTCTCACTCAGACACGGTCGGTTCAAATCCCGACAAAGTTAGATTTTCTTAAATCAATTTAATTAAATCTAAGCTCTATACATGTCCCAGGCAGTGATGAGCCACCCCTTGAGGACAAAAAAATATCCAGGCCTCTGGAGCGTCGGGTTCATCATCGGATCTCCTTAAAAAAACCCTGTTTATTGAACACCCAAATATTCTCTGGTACTACAGCTACAGTCTATGCAAGTTCGCAACCTTTTGCTTTGAAGACTTCCAGGAATTATGTT
Source organism: Glossosoma conforme (assembly GCA_022606575.1). Classification (NCBI taxonomy): domain Eukaryota; kingdom Metazoa; phylum Arthropoda; class Insecta; order Trichoptera; family Glossosomatidae; genus Glossosoma; species Glossosoma conforme. The sequence goes on along the minus strand of JAGTXR010000111.1, from coordinate 789,543 downwards.
CCCATGTGAATCTCCGGGTATACAGGTGTTCTGGGACAAGGCTTAGACAATCCGAGCTTGCAGAACTGTGAAGCGGCAATTTGCGGTAACCATTGCTGTAAATATGGAGTGGACATGGTAAAAATAAAACAATCTATATATAATCATTATAGGAGTTACCTTAGTTGCTTGGTAAGCCAGAAGAGTAAGAGTGATAGTGGATATCAACATATGGAATAAAAGAGCAGTTCCATACGAGTCCCCTATTTCAGCTACCAGTCTGTGGACAAAAATCGCAAATAAAAAAAAAAAGTCTAATAAAGGGTCCGCCAAATAACTTTTTTTTTTTTTTTTTAAATGGGGCGCAAGACATCGAGTGTAGCTTCGGCTGTATGGCACGTAGCGCCGTCCTGAAATCAAATGTTGCCAATATCCTCTTCTTCAATTTTTGTGAACAAAAATGGCCCGATAACGATCGCCATTGACTGTAACGGCCACTCCTTGCTCATTTTTGAAGAAAAATGGTCTGATTTTCAAAGTAATGTCGCAATATTTCCCAGCATTGTTCAAGCGTATAAACAACCATATTCGTTTAGCGGAAGAATAAAACTAATTATATGTCAAATCAGACATGAGCTAAGTTTTACCATTCACGAAATAAGTACTAGTTGAAAAAAAAAACGTTAGATGGCGGACCCCTTAAATAATACCACACTTACGTTTAACCACCAATCATAGCTACACATACGTAAAGTAATGCTGTCCTGAAAACTATACTTAGTATTGATATCAGCTTGATAAAGCTCCTTTAGGTTGATGCCTTAAAGCCTCGAGAAACGATCTTTTGTCTCTTATTTATGTACGCTCGCCTGACATGCATATCTAATAATGTTAGTTTAAGTTATTTAATAATACACAGTGTTTGCATTAGCCATTTTATTTGTTATGATAGTTGATCCATTTCATATTTAATTCGCTTTTCTGCCGCGACTGTTGTCATCGCCAGATGACAAAGCGCGCCGTCAGTTGGTAGCTCGCTCGGGACCGGTACGCCTAATGGCGTTCGCCATACCGGTTGGAAGAAAAAGCGAGAAATAAACGCGAGTTGTGAACCAAAACAAGTACTTTGCATTGCCAATCTACTCCTGCATCTTGCCACACAGTAATTCGATACCAAATTCCAAGAGGAGAATATCAGTATGTACTTAAATAGGATGAGGAGAGGACCATGGCGGAAGACAGAACTTTGTGGCGGCAGTTTGCGAAGTACATTTACTCAAATTACGTATACAAACACGGTGATGATGAAGAAAATATAAGCACTTTTAAAATAGCAACACCAAACGTAGAAAGTGTCGAAATTCCATTTAGACCCTGAAATAGTCATGAATAGAGGATTTGACCCTCTTCAGTCTGTGCTGCGTTATGGCGTCACTAATTGGTGGCTGCCGCAGTGGCACCACACCCTCGTCAGGCTTAGGACGGTGACAGCTCTGGACGTCATCATCAGCTCTGGCAGCGCGAACGATAAGAGCGTGGTGCAGTGGAACCTGCTCTTGAACGACACTAGTAATATCGGGTTCGATAGTACTGTTTTTTTTTTTTGCACGAGTGTAATGCTAGCTATGGAAGTGGGAATGCGGCGCGGTGCTGGGTTGAGCGCACTCGACTACTCTTCATTAGACGCATTCTCTTGAGCGGTCAAAGAACCCCACTTCTCTCACTTACTAAAGCCTACCGATCCTCTGCCACCGAGTCATTGATTATCCTTGCGGGAGTGCTGCCGTTGGATCTGCAGGTGCAGGTGAGCGCCGCTATGTCGTTGCTTAGACATGGCTTCTCTGCGGAGGTCGGGGGCACTTGTCTCAATCCTCCGCAGGGTAAGATCACGAAAGAAACCGAAAAAGAAGTAAGACTGGCGGCGCTCGCAGCATGGCAGAGCAGATGGTCGACCTCGCTCAAGGGTAGACACACATATTCCTTCTTTCCTTCTGTCCTCGATAGAATGGAGATGCCGTGGCTTATTCCAAGCCACTGGACTAGTCAATTCATGACTGGGCACGGCAATTTTAAGGCTAAGCTTTTCAAGTTTAGCCTCGTTGATAGTCCAGACTGCCCATGCGGCAGCCCCTTGCAGGACGCTGAACACGTTCTGTGGCATTGTCCAATATTAGATTTAGCGAGGCAAAGGCTCCTTAGCGTAATCCAACAGAAGTTTGGACCGGTTGGATATATCGATCTCATATCTACGGAGCCCAACTACCATGCATTTTCTGTATTCGCGGCGAACCACGCTTTAATTTTCTATATATATATATATACATTTTTTTTTTACATTTTTTGATTTATTTAACTAATAAAAGATAATGACAGTTACAAATTAAGTGTTATTTTTTTTATTTTATTTTTTATTTTTTAGATTCGCTCACCACGCCACTATAAGATGAATCATGTGTGTGGAATACATATCTAAATACATATATACATAGCTAAACCAGGCATGCGTTGCAATTCGTTTATACATTAATATCAGCACGTTGTAGCCCTTGCTAGCTGGTACCGAAAGCCTCGATAAACAATCTTTCGTCTCTTATTTTTGTCGCTTGCCATACATTTATGTGTCCACCATATTGGGACTAGTAACATAGTTTTGCCAACGACTGCGCCGGTGACGGACCACGGGCCGTAGGAGTCTAAGCGCCGACGAGCGCGTCAGTTATGTGTTGACGATCGAGAAGGTCGCATGACGGCCAGCGGCATGTCCTCCCGCTTGGCCGGAAGCTTGTAAAGTTTAACGTGAATATAATCAATGTGCTTCTAAAAGAAAGTCTTTGCTTGCTGACCTGCTCCTCATCCCGCTCTCACGCGATGTATTAACACCCTTTTTTAGAGAGAGGAGGATGTTAATATGTATAATAGAATGAACATCCCCTGCCTTGAAAAAAAAGGCGACCAGTCACGGGTTCGTCACGTGGCTGTGTGGAGAAAGGATGCAGGAGCAGATCACATAGCAAAAAACTTTCCTGAACCACAATTCGCATTTATTTTTATTCAAGACTTTATTTTTCTCGTCCGGCCTTTACGGCGAAACACCATGGGCCGGACGAGACTTGACTCACGACTGACGGAACAGTATGACATGCAGCGTCGCCAAGATAATCACGTCAAAAAAACAAATTAAAGATGACACTTGAACCAACACGAAATGGAGCAACTGTTATGCCAAATAAAATGGCGTATGCAAACGCCGTTCAATTTTATATAATTAAGACTAACATTATTAGATGTGCATGTCAGGCGAGCGAACATAAATAAGGTACAAAAGATCGTTTTTCGAGGCTTTTCAGCATCAGCCTGCAGGAGCTTCAAGCTGATATCAATGTATAAATTAATGTACGAGTATAGGAATATATATTTCCCATATATTTCATATGGAATTGAAACAAAAAGGTTTTACTAACCTGACAACGTGCTTGTGTCTCTCCACCCAGTACTTGATGGCAGATCTCACCAACATTTCCTGATTCTTGGTCAGGCCATTGGGATTGTTGAGTTCAGCTCCATTGCTGCCGAAGGTCTGCAGACGAGATCCAGTTCGGAAGTTCATGCCAAAGTCGTGCTTGTTGCTGTAGATGCCACGTAGATCCACGTCCAAAGACTCGGTGCTCTTCAGGTTATCTAAACCAAAAACAAACTAAATTTTATATGGATTTTTTTAATTTTTATTAGAATATTATTTTATTATTTCAATATTCTAATCTACTTTTAAAGATCATTGACTATATTACAAATTATTATTACTTAAATAAACATATACTATACATAAATTTTTTTCAACGCGTCAATCCAAGCACAAAATAACGGCAGATGCGAACCGTGGACCTTGGAAACCAACTATGCCCAGGTATTCATACCGCTCAGCCGACTTGGCCATTGCTATGCCCGACCGACTCGCGTTGAAACTAGTATTTATGTCATTGTTATCATCGTATGATAGATGTCGAAGAGACGACGGTCGATGGGGGAGAAAAGTATTGGAATGGCGCCCAAGAACTGGCAAACGAAGCATTGGCCGACCCCCTACAAGATGGACCGACGATATAAGAAGAATAGCGGGAGTGACCTGGATGCGGAAGGCGGAGGATCGAAGAGGATGGAGGCCTACGTTCAACAGTGGACGGACACAGGCTGATGATGATGATGATGTCATTGTTATCATCGTATGATAGATGTCGCTATAGTATATATTCAAAGGATGTATATTTTTATTTTTATTTTCAATCAGTCATCATTTATTCACAAGCTTAATATTATTACTTTCCGACAGTCTATTTATTTTAGTAAGTACCACTCGGGTCTCGAACCAAACTATAGACTCAATGGATGAGAAACGACTACTTAACCAGAAAAAACAAATTAAATTTTAATTAAAGTGAATTGCGCGATATATCGATCACCTACATCATGCCAATGTGCACCAGTGCAGAGGCACCTGCGATGCAATATAAATACCGGCGGATAAACCGGAAATGGCTGCCAAGCGGTTCATTTCCTAGGGACTGCAATAACGGAAAACGGAAAAAAAAAATTTTGTTTAACGCTGCACAATTTATATATATTTATTATATATAATCGTGTCGGAAACAACAGGGTCAGATCCTGTCTGCCCAGAAGTGGGCGACGTCGGAATGGTCTGATATTCCAACACACCCAGAAGGTGTGACAGGGTCTGCTCCACAGCACATTCAGTCGGTCCGCTGTAAAACTGCCAGGCCCTCATTTGTGTCCTCGTCTTGCATACCCATGGAATGTTGATATGCCAACATCATAAGCTACAGCCTGACATTCACGCATCATCTAATGTAAAAAGAAATTGACTATGAATGGGTGGTGCCTACGAGACGACTTTCTAATTAAATTATTGATAGTCTATGATTGAAGTTTTACGTAAAAAAGCTTACAAATGGATAAAAAAATATATTTTAATCTCTATCACGGGTCGAATTCGTGGCTTTCGGTATGGTAAGCAAACGCTTTACCACTAAGCAGTACCGCTGGCAAATCCATATCGAAAGTCGTGGGTTGGATTCCTATAATAATAAAACAAAAATATTCTTGAATCTATTTTTTAGGTTTGTGAATATGTAGATGGGTTTGAATTTAATTAATCAAAAAATGCGACATACGATAATCATTCCTTGAACTAGTTTTCCGATCAAAGTGAATTCCTGTTCAAATGGATGATGCGTGAATGCCGTAACGTAGCAGAATCAATATTCTAAACGCATCACTTAGCCATAATCGAAAAATTTCCATATATGATAAATATGGTCACCACAAAGTACCACCACTTAGTTCTGTCAGCTGCCACTGTTCTCGTTCTAGGACATATCTACCCCTGAAGGTGCATATGGTTCCTGACAATCTCCGGAGCAAAAATGCAAGCTCTTGAAGAATGATTAGCTGTAGTTTTCTAAGCATATTTTAGGGTGATTTGTTAAATCGTTTATTTTTAAAGAAACCGGGTCATTAGTCCGACGTTTTCAAGGCCAGGACTATTTTGTCCTAAGGGGCAGCTCAATTAATTGATTGAATTTATAGTCTTCTATTATCTCCGATATCTTAATCGTAAATGAGTTTTGCGTCCCTGTTATTGCCCGCAGTCCAACTCTCTAAAAGCTCCTTTAATATTTCCCAGCATTCGCTGAAAAGCACCTTTCAGTTTGGCAAAGTTCCCGCGAAGCCTCCTGGGAACCTAGAAAAGACGGGAACGAAACTGAACGCTTTCAGAAAATACTTTGAATACTTGGCGCTAGATGATGCCTTCTAATATTAGCATTCGAATGATCTATATATATAAAAGAAAGTCAAGTTATATTTGTTTTTATAACTCAAGAACGGCCTAACCGACATGGCTGAAAATTGGTGGAAAGGTAGCTTAGAACCCAAAAACGTCCATGGTATACTCAAAATTGATTTGATTAAGAAAAAATATTGAACATTTACGTAAACATGTTTTCAAACAAGAATATTGTCATTTGACAGATGTCAGTTGAAGAAAATGTTGCTATAGCCAACGCCATAACTAAAAATGACGCAATAGTAGGTATTGTAAGTAGGTACCTACGTAAGGTACGGAAAGAAAAAGAAACAAAAGGCAGGAAAAAAAGACAAAAACAAAATAAATATTAGTGGAAAGGCATCTTCTTATTCTATTGTGTTATTTTTATTTTTTATTATTTTCTCTATTTATTGTATATTTATGTATACTATTCTAAATATATGTTTCTAAATATTTGTAAAAAAATTGGAATGGACCAAATATATGATATCATATGTACCGAAAAATTCATCTTAATAAAATCCAAAATCTGCTCAATTATTGCCTTTCGGGTGAAACAAAGTTCACCGGGTCAGCTAGTATTTTATAAAAGAATAAAACAAGTAAAACTTTTTTTGCAACCACTTAGTTTTAATAAAAGATCACTTTCCCAGTTTCTGTACCACCGCACCTTCCTCAGAAGCTACTTACTGAAGACAGTTCTAAAGGGTCCGCCAAATAACTTTTTTTTAAATGGGGCGCAAACATCGAGTGTAGCTTCGGCTGTGGACACGTAGCGCCGTCCTGTTGAAACCCAATGTTGCCAATATTTTCCTTTCAATTTTTAAGAACAAAATGGCCCAATAACGATCGCCATTGACTGTACAATTTTGTTTTCGAAGAAAAATGGCCTGATTTTCAAAGTAATGTCGTATTTTTCAGCGTTGTTCAAATTCAACCATATTGTTTAGAGGAAAGATAAAACTAATTATCTGTCAAATCAGACATGAGCTGAATGTTACCATTTATGAAATAAGCACTAGTTGAAAAAAAAAGTTTTATGGCGGACCCCTTATTAGTTAGTCATTTACACATTGAGTCAAACAAAATTTTAATTGTTTAATTTTTTATGTAATGACATACGGGAGAATACTGACAAATGGTGATAGTGATTCTGAAGTCTCATCTGTGGATTGTGTTACGCTTACCATGCTGCACATGGATAAGCGCTGCATGTGAAAATTTTATCCGCCAACGTCATAGAATAGAGCCCGATATTCACGCATCATCCTTATTATAACAAAAATTTACTATAAATGAGTGGTCTTCACGGGACGACTTTCGTCTTTATTTTATGTAAGCACGTACAGGAGAATACCGACAGATAGTATTCTGAAGTCTCATCTGTGGAATTATATGACGCCCACCATGCCACATATGAACAAGCACTGTTTGTTGAGTATTGATCCGACAACGTCATAGACTACAGACCGATATTCACGCATTGTCCTTATTTTAACCAAAATTTACTAAGAATGAGTGGTCTTCACCGGACGACTTTCATCTACAACCAATTTTGATTAATACAGGTATGCTATGACTAGCATTTTACTGGCTAGGGATCAAATTCACACCAACCGGGGGTATTTTAGAGCTCAGAAAACAATAAAAATGATTTTTTTTAATTTCCGTCGGAGATCAAACCCACGACCTTGGTTTTCTCAAGCATACGCATTAACCACTTAGCTATGCCCACCGGAAAAACTTTCTAAAAGTACTTTAATACCATTTCACATACTTTAAGATATAGTCATGAATTTATAACGAATTGCTACGAATTTTCAAAGTCATAATATTTTACTGTGTGGAAACTACACCTATCGATTCAATTTAAAGACCGGCGGGTATAGTTCAATGGTCAATGCGTTTGCTTTTCAAGCCAAGGGTCGTGGGTTCGTTCCCCGATGGAGATTTAAAAAAAAAATGTAATCGATTTCTGAGCTCTAAAATACCCCTGGATAGTGTGAATTTTATCCATTACCCTTAAAATGCCAGTCATAGCCTATTAATTAAAATTGTTGTTAGACGAAAGTCGTCCCGTGAAGACCACCCATTCATAATAATAATAATAATAAGGATATTGCGTGAATCCCGGGCTGTAGTCTATAACGTTGGCGGATCAATACTCCACATGCAGCGCTTAGTCATATGCAACATGATAAGCGTCATATAATTCCACAGATTAGCCTTAAGAATTACTATCACCATCTGTCGGTATTCTCCTGTTTGTGCTTACATAAAAAAATAAAAACGGATCGTTTCGAATATTCAAAGTCGTCATATTGTAATGTGTGGAAACTACACCTATCGATTCAATGATACTCGTACATACAATGTATGTACGCACTACCTGTAATTATTAACACAAACAAAAGTAGTTTAAACGATTGGAGAGACGGTCATATCGCTCACCTTAATTCTCCGCGTAATAATTGATGAGCTATGACGGCGGCGGGCATGGGAGATATCACCTTTCCATTAAATATTCATCTTTATCGAACGATCGGCCAACGATAGGGCGTAAAATGCCTTCTTAAACATAGATAACGTAAAACGACACCTTACAAAGGGTGAAGCATTTTTTGAACATAAATTCAAGATTCCTATAACGCTGTTTGTAATTTATTTTTTAATGTAAACACATAGAGGAGAATACCGACAGATGGTGATAGTGATGCCAAAGTCTCATCTGTGGATTCTATGCCGTGTATCATTATTTATATTGCTAAGCGCTGCATGCGGAGTGTTGATTCGCCAACGTCATAGACTACAGCCCGACATTCACGCATCATCCTTATTATTACAGGAATTTACTATGAATGGGTGGTGTTCACGGGATGACTTTCGTCTACCACCAATTTTAGTTAATAGGCTATGACTGGTATTTTATGGGTGAAGCGTCAAATTCGCTCAGAAATCGTTTTTTTTTTAATCTCTGACGGGGTTTGAACCCACGATATTTTGCTTGCCAAGCCAATTTAAAACAGATGTTATTTATATGGAAAACCACAGTCCGAAATGACGCTCGTGGAGTTATGCTTCTTAGAAAGACTCACCATGACGCTCGTGGTGGTACGCTTCTTGGAACATGCCCACCGTTCACGACTCTCCGATATGACGCTCGTGGAGGTACGTTAGGCTGACGGCTAAACTACATCCAGACACCGACTCATCACAAGGTCATCAACTCTGAAGAAGACCCCTGCAATGGCGGTCGAAATATTGGAAGACGATAATTCGCCACACACTGCTAAACCCAAAAGCGACAATACCAAATCTGGCCGTGAAAACCTAAAGGGTTATTTATTTTGTTTATATTTACATTTGAAACGGATCAGCCTGTATAAACGCAGACACTACCCTGAAGTTTAGTCTATAAAGGAGGCTAAGTGCAAGTTGTTCAATAAAAATTAAATAAATTTCTAACGCATCACAATTTGCTTAGCGATGTATTACAGTCTACCCTAGTAAAGCTTTTTTATGTAAACACATACAGGAGAATATCGACCACCATTCTAAATATGGCTAAGAACTGCATGTGGAGTGCTTATATGCCAACGACATAGACTACAGCCAAACATTCACGCATCATCCTTATTATTACAGGAATCTACTATGAAAGGGTGGTCTTCACGGGATGACTTTCGTCTACCACCAATTTTGATTAATAGGCTATGACTAGCGAGAGGGATCAGACTGTTTAACCAAATCGGCTCAGATGTTGATTTACGAATATTTTACGCAAGGGAGGCCCAGTTCAGACATGAACTCCACAAATTTGTTAGAGTCGTCTGTTTGATGAGCATTGGGACTTTCTGTTGATTATCTTTATTGTGACATCAGTATGATATAGCCCTTGCTAACTGGTACCGAAAAACTCGATGTACAATCTTTCGTCTCTTATTTCTGTTCGCTTGTCATACATAAATGTGACCGTCATATTGGCATTTTGGCTAGTTATGGAGATCGTCACTTTTAGCGCTTTGCGACAGCCCATCACGGGGACGCGCCAGTCGTGCGCCGCCCGTCGACGAGAGCATATTGTATTGTGGCTTGGCCTGAATGCTGAGACTAGGTCGGGCCATAAGTTTATCGTAAATGAATGTCAATGTTTCATTTGTCAAGCCCATCGCATTGTTAAGTCCCGACCGATCGAAGCGAATGTAACACCATGTTACGATCGATCGGGAAAACCAAGTCTTTATCGTGAATATATGTGTTCTTCAGAAAAAGTCTGTGTGTTATTAATCTGCTCCTAATCCTGCCACCACACGACGAAGTAACACTTTTGAAAGAGAGGAGGATGTTAATTGCTTTGTTTTTATTTCAGTATCGCATTAAATTTGTAATTTTTAGTGTTTCATAAAGAGGAAATAAGTATAAATGCACTCGTAAAATCCAATACGACTGGATTTTTACGGGTGAGGGATCAAATTTACACTAACCGGTGGGTATTATACTATTATATTTGTTAATATTTTGAATATTAATATTGTAGTTTTAAGTTCATTTAATGTTCCGCGGTCCTATCAGGTGGTCTGTCGAATCTCAATAAAGTAACATTCATGGACGGGTTTTGCGACCACCATACCGTGGAACATAGAGATAAAAATAGGTCAAGGTTATATAGTTATACATTGGTAGACCACGCTAGGCTGCGAGCGACGTATGCCCGTTAGCGACCGAGCTCCTGCCTTACGTCGAGACTAACGCAGATGCCGGCTGGCAGGCCGACCGGTAGTGAAGAACGTCGACCAATCAGAGAGCTTGGCGCGCTCAGAGCGTTTCACTAATCAGAGCGCTCACTTTCGTCGCTCGACGGCGGTGCATGTAATATTTAGTTTAACAAGCTTTCGAGTTTTACTTTTTTCCCTCCTTGGACCTCCTCTTGACTTCAAAGCACTTCCCTTCTCTGGACGGAACTTCAACCAAAGAACTGCAAGCTGGCTATACCCCAGCACGAGAGAGCCGACCGGAACACAGCTGCCTTACAACCAGCTGTCGAGGAAGCTGAATTACAAAGATGAGGACCCGCTGCAGCCGCCCGTATAGCAGATTATCAGTCCAGGTGGACTGGTCGTCTACAATATTTATAATTAAAAGGTTATTTAGTTATTAATAGGTTTACCTGCTCCTATCAACTGCAGTTGCGATCCCGCACTGGGTGCTCGGAAGAGTTCGCTAGTGTTGGGCCTGTAAGTGTCGAGACTTGCAGAAAGCTCCATCAGAGGCTTCATGATAGCCTTGAGATGCTGCAACTGCTCGCAGGCAAAGATTAACCAGGAACAGAACATCATGTCTAGCAGGTTGGCGTGCATCAGCGTGAAGATCAGCCAGTAGATCTGAAGAAGATCAAGAATTTCATCTAGAGACAATTCAGTCAATTCTATGCAGCGAAATAATCCGATATCCAAGCAAACAAATCATCTAAAAAAGAAATGTGTAGAGAAGGTAAGTTAAAACATTTAAATCCTCCTCTTTTTCAAAAGGTGTTACTCCGTCGCGCAGGGGCAGAATGAGGAGCAGATTAATAACACAGACGTTTTTCAGAGCACATTGACATATATTTACGATAAACTTTACAAACTTATGGCCCGAACCTAGTCACAGCATTCCGGCCAAAATACAATGTGCTCTCGCCGACGGGCGGCACACGACTGGCACGCCCACGATGGACTGTCGCACAGCGCTACAAGTGACGATCTCAGAGACATTTTTTTAGGTAACCATTCTATAATAGTTACTCTGCTTTAGAATGATTAAAGTGAGTTCTCCACAACCACTCAGCAGTGACTCTCCCAGCCGAAGCTTCCAGAGCTATAGTTTCTAAATATTTGTCAACAAGGATGGAACATGTGATGCCTTGCATTAGGTATTGATGTGCAGATAGTTTGGCACATGGGTCAGGATAGGTGTGAGGCGGTCTGCAGGTCTCCACGGTCACGCAGCAGTAACTCTAACTATTATCGTTGTGTGGATCTAAGTAAGCTGCCACGTGACTTCAGTCTAAATGCTTAGGGCAATTCGTTACAGATAGTGGGAAGGTTGGTTGATTTCCATACGCTTTACAATAATCAAAGTCTCAGCCCTCTACTCACATCAAATCTTAAAAAACTTCTCATTAGTGCTGATATCAGCTTAATATAGCTCTTTTAGGCTGATGCCTTAAAGCCTCGAAAAACGATCTTTTGTCTCTTATTTTTGTTCGCTCGCCTGACATGCACATCTAAGTTAGTTTTAATATTATAACATTACACGGCGTTCGCATACGCCATTTTATTTGTTTTGACAGTTGCTCCTTTTCATGTTGGTGCAACTGTCATCTTTAATTTGATTTTTTTGCCGCGATTCTTGGCGGCGCTGATGTCGTAGGTTTCGGCAGTTGTCAGTTAACTTTCGACCGGCATGGCGCTTAGCCATACGGGTCGGATAAGGAAATCAAGTCTTTATTCGAAATAAACGTGAATTGTGCTTCGAAACAAGTCTTTTGCTTGGTAACCTGCTCCTACATCCATCCTCCACGCAGTCACGTGACGAACCCGCGACATGTCGTCTTTTTAAAGACGGAGGATGTCAGTGCGTAATAATTTTTTTTAATAAATGAAGAGTTGTTCTCACCTGGTATCCGAATGCTATCATGTACATCATTCCATCAAAGGCATCAAATGGATACCACGACTTAAAGGGAAGCCGTGGCACTTCTTCGGTGATGGTCTCGTTGGTGTCATGGTCTTTTATAGCCCGAACAGACTCCCCGAAGAAGGTTATCGTGGTCCAAGCTGCAGAAGAATTTCAAATAATATCGTTAACACAGAGTAAACGTACTCGATCATTAAAGTTATGAAATAGCTTATTCAGATGCTTGGTAAGGTGTTTTACTAAAGCTTGTGAATATTTATTGATATCAGCATGATATAGCCCTTGCTGACTGGTACCGAAAACTTCGATATACAATCTTTCGTCTCTATTTCTGTTAACTTGTCAAAAAGGGATGTCTCCGCCATAATGGCATTAGTTATTTACACCGCCGCTCGTGGCGCTGGCGATAATTCGATATTGAGCGCGATATCAGTTGCCTACCGCCCTTCGGCGAGAGATATTGTACTGTGGCTCGGCCTACTGCTGCGCCTAGGTCCGGGCCATAAGCTTGTAAAATTTTATCATAAATATAATCAATGTGATTCTAAAAGAAAGTCTTTGTTTTGCTGACCTGCTACTCATCATGCCCTCACGTGACGGGATATCACCTTTTTGAAAGATGTTACTTTATATCAGATATTAATACACATACAATTGTACAGAAAATCACATAGTTTGCGACGTTTCTCTGACCAATATCACAGAAAAATAAACGAGAGATTCGAACCTCGAAATTTGCAACTTTTGTTCGATGCTACACACAGCGCTGGCCCATCGCGAATTGCTTCCGCATACTGAGTTGAGAAATTAAGACGTATTTGTAGAATTGATACGTTTTATTACAGATATGTTGTAAATTGCATGGTTATATACTTCTTGTTACGGACGTCCGATAATATTTAATAATTATATAAAATAATTAGAACTAATATTATAGTATTTTATATATATTTATCTTCATTTAAATTAAATTTATCTTAAGTTCATTTAGCGTCCCGCGGTACTGTGAGGTGATCTGTCGAATCTTAATAAAGAAACATTCACTGTCGGGTTTGGCGACCCCCATACCGCGGAACATAAAGATAGTAATATGTCAAGGTTATAATGCAACAGTAAGTTGTTAGAGCGCGTCACTGCGAGCCCGCTCGCGGCCGATCTCCTGCCTTACACTGAGACCGAGGCAGACGCCGGGTAGCGACGAACGTCGACCAATCAGAGACGTCGAAGCAGTTTACTCAATTCAATTCAATTATTTTATTTTGCTTCAATAATATTACAAGATATTTTTACAGCTGATAATCCTCCTGATGGTCATCCAAGAGGGATTGAATGCAGCGGTCGCTGCCAAGAAGCTCTGCAAGTCATTAGCTGTTGTATCCGGGTGAAGACCCTTGGCATGAAAATACGCCATCTTCACTCCGGCAACCTTCTTCGAAGGAGCTGCAGAACCACGGATCACCCGACGTGCTGAACGCCTTTTTCCTATCAGAAGAGGCGCGACTCATATCCGAGTGGTAAACTTCCCCGGAAAGACTACTCGTGGGAGAGAGAGAGAGCATCCACGGAGAGAGCATTCAGGGCCTCCAGTTCCTCGAACCACGAGCTGGAGGACCTTCTTGGGAGCCCTACTCAGAACATCAGAGGCTCCTTGCATAGCACACTCAAAGAATTCCTCTTCTTCGGAAGCCTCACTTGAAGTAACGGCTTCACCGACGGCAGGTTCAGAGTCTCTGCTGTCACAGTTGAGCGATGGCGAAACTTGGCGAGGACTGGTAACAATTTCCGTGAAGGTAGCCGGAATCTTCTTGCACTTCCTAGGCAAGCGCCTTCTGCGGGAAGACGGCAGACTTGTTGGGTTGGGTGGAGAGTCCACACCAACGGACGTCGGTGTATCCTCCTTCCCGCTCCAGCAGCAATCGGTGTTCTTCTAAGCGACGATGTATTTGCGCGATGTCACAATCGCAACTATGCGCCATCCTGTAGGTAGGACGACAAGACACGACCGCTCGGCTTGAGTGTCGAGCGACGACTATACCAATCAAAGCGCTCAATTTCCTCGATGCATGTAAATTTAAGGGTATAAATATCCATAATCTGCCCGGAAAAAATCAGAGTTGAACAAGATTTCGAGTTTTACTTATCTCTTTCCCTGGACCTTCTCTTGACTTCGCAGCACTCCCGACACCCTTCTCTGAACGGAACTTCAACCAAGGACGCAGATCTACAAGCAGACTACACTCCAGCAGGAGGGAGCCGACCGGAACACAGCTGCCTTACAACCAGCTGTCGAGGAAGCTGAACTGCGAAGACGAGGACCCGCTGCAGCCGCTCGTAGAGTAGATTATCAGTCAAGGTGGACTGGTCGTCTACACTTATTTACAATCAATTCGTTATTGTTTCTTGATTTGACATGGGTAACGTCAACTCACCGATAATAGAAAGCAATGTTCCCATGGTGACTGCGTAAAGGAGTCTCCGCATTTTGGTGACAGCCAGTGCGTGGTAACGAGCATCTGACTCTGCAAACAATGGGTGGCTGTTGGACTGATTCCATATGCCGAGAGTTCTGAGAAAAAAAAACGTGTCCAAGTAAGGTCATTGAATTTGTAAATAATATTTAAAACAAATAGTCCGCTTCTTAAAGCTTTTCCCGTGAAAACTTTATGTTAAATGCACAGATACCTCAACTAGCTCTTCTCTCTTCCACTTTCTTTGCATAATTGATCAATTGTTGTAATATCAAGAAAATCCTTAATAATCAAATAAAAACATAAAAAATATTGCCTGATACTTAACATTTTTCCTATAAAACCGCTCTGTTGTAATGTGTCAAGGCACTTCTCACCTTTTCTCCACTACTTTCTCTATTATTAATTGATCGTTCTGTATTTATGTTAATTTTAAGTTTGTACTGATAAAGGAGAGTTGTCTCCAAAACCCTTAAACAAATAAAAATTTAAGCTCAGTGTTCTTACAATGGGTATTATTTCATCCTTAATGATTTTCAATAAATATTAAAAATCGTAAAAAATTAAATAATAAAATCGATAACAACGAGTAAATCGTGGTAAAAAAAGTAACGTTGTCGTTAAAAAAAATGCGTAAATGGGAAACCACGTAAAACAAATCACGTAAAAAAGGACTGGCTGCAATATATTTAAAAAGAACTGCGAGTCTCATGTATTTTCAGCTCTACAGCGCCAGTATCCTCCTTATTCTTCTTAACGGCTGTGAATCTTAGCATATCACCAAGAACCATTACAGCCATATAATAGGATTCAAGAGCAGATGGCTGTGTAGAATACTGGAGGTACGATGGTTTCACTTTAATGGAAATGACGGGGTGAAATAGCGGACAATGTAGCCTTCCATAATATATTCGGTCAAAAAGACCTGGTTAAAACATATACTTTGGATGCCACAGAAGAGCGTAAACTATAGCTGCCCTTTCTTCAAGCCCAGGGCTAGCGCCATCCTGGAAGGCCGTCGGGAACTTAAAGGGAAACATTATAGCGGCTGACAGAGCTAGTTAGGGGAGTGGACATGTTATGATGATGATGATGTTATATATTTTATATATGTTCAACTAACCTATAGAAGTTTCCAGAAGTGATGGCGAAGAAAAGGAACTTTACGATCGAATGCGAGAAGAACAGCACCGTGATGGTGTTGGCCGTTAGTTCATTAACCTCTTCTGCTTGCATGGCCATGTTTATGAGAAGGAACACGAATTGTACCAGCACTAGGATCAGATGCATGCTGGAGTAGATCTTACGAAGGATCAGTGCGACCCCACCAGGCTCTGTGGAACAAGGAAAAAAATCGATCCAATTAAAAAAATATATATATATATTAAATAAATCATTACTTCATACGTTGCTTTACTGCTTTACTGAGCACTGTTTACTTGGTGAAAGACTACAGTTTATCTATCTATAAAAGCTTCATCAGTTCCAACTAGCGCAAACGGATTCGTTATTTTACAAGAGTACGTTTGTGCAGTGTCAGATTTAGGGGGTGGCGAAGTGAGTCGGTGCCCCAGGGCGTCCGATGAGCTAAGGGCGAAAGCAATTTTTCTTAGATTTTTTTAAATATAAATAATTTTAGGCGCTAGTAATAAAATGCCCTATGGCGCCGCAGGGTCTAAGGTCGATACTGCGTTTATGCACGTCTTCCAGCAAGTGGAACAGTACTCAGAGTGATCCATGTTAAAACACCTTGTTATGAAATACTTATGTATTGAATATTAAAATAGATGTCAAAATTAATTCTAAAAACATAGACGATTTTTGAACGTATCAACTCCGTATTTAAAGCATTGGACAACGAAAATTACCGTTTTACAGTTCTGAAAGCACAGATTGTCTATGCCATGTCCCAGAAAACGTTTATCTGGATGTCAACATGGAACATAGCTAATTCCTGGTACCTTCCAGGGCAAGAGCTCGCGAACTTGAATAGACTGCGGCTGTAGTACTAGAGGAATATGTGGGTGTTCAATATTCATTGTTTTTTTATGATGACGAGCCCTTCGCTTCCGATGCATGGAAATATTTTTTTCCTTAAGGTATGGCTCACTCCCGCCGGTGGATAAATAGACCTTAGATATTAATTAACCTGTTGGCATCGGTAGCTGATATATGCCGTCCTACCGTTGACATCGGTAGCCGTGATATATCGTTTTGCTACTTTCTTAGAATAGTTTTTTATGCATCATATGATAGATAAATGATACAAGAACCAATGTGATATTTGAAAATAGACCAGATATGTATATTAATGCTTCAAATACTAGTTTTATAATTGACAGTATAATTTGTATTCCACCGAACCGTAATGAAAGCGTTATCATTTTTTACTAGACTATGCCGCCCGGGTTAGTCCTGTAAATAATAATTTTACTTCCTGTCATACCTACCTTTTATACCTACTGGCATAACACGCAGACAAATAATCAAACAAACAACTCCATTTCAATTTTATATATAAAATACTCACGGGCATAGTAGTTGAAGAGAAAGAACCCGAAACCTTTCATCAGGGTTATGTTGGGCATCAAGTCCTGCACCAAGCCCTGGACTTTAAATTTGGTCATCATCTGTAAATAACAACAAAATGTAATAAAAACAAATATTGTTTGTGTTGTGAAGAGGCAGCTTTTGGAAAACGTAAGTACGTTGTTAACCCTCCAGAGACGAGCGTGACCGTATGGTCACAGTGAACACTATTATCTATTTATCCCTACTCCGCTCCCTTTTCTACCTGAACATTGTATCTTTCGCTCAGTTTCGGTTAAGAAGTGTCTCCACCACAGTTATTCTGCAGCCGCGGCAACGGAAACAGTTACCAAGTACCCTTGTGTGATATTTTATTTCTGATTGAATTTTTTTCTACAAAATGCAATTTTTTGATATATTTAAAAATGATTTACGTTATTTTTACTAATTCACTTCGTACAACAATATGTTGATCTAAGAAGGTATTTTGTAATATTTTCGGTGTAGCTGTATTTCAACACCAAAGGCTAGTCAAGGTTAGAATCCATACAAAAAACAAAATAAAGAGTAATGTTTCATACAAAATAAGTTGTCAATAGTTAGGACTTAGACCGAATGTTGGCCGGAATAAGCTAACACCCAGCTAACCTCATCAGGTCAAGCTGGTTAGGGCACTCTATTGTCCTGGAGGTAGTAAATGCCCTCCTAAGGCGGATGAACCTTTATGGTCAACGGCATTAGGATGTGGAAATAAAGGGGAAAATACCACATTAAAGGTCTTAAAGACATCCCACGTATCAGCAAAAAATGATTGCATCTCAAGTAAAATTTTCCGGAGATAAAATAGTCCCCCAATCGGATCTCCGGGTGGGGACTGCTCGAGACAAAACAACCAAGACAAATAAGAAAAACCTTCAGCCAACAAGATATGCCACCTGGAATGTTCGAACATTACTGCAGAACGGCGCCCTAGACGGGAGTAGTTGCAGCAAGTATTCGAGGACATGAACTGTAGCGCTTATGCTGAGCTGAAAAGGGTTGCGGAGGACCGAGAGTAATGGTGATCGAGATGCAAAATTCTGTTGCTGCAAACCAATCCACCGGATTGATACTACGAAGAAGAAGTTAGGACAAGCGTGACCATACGGTCACATAGCTTTTCTACAAGAAAGCATCGTGTATTTAAAAAAAAAAGCTTTATGAAGAAAACTACATGCTGATAAAGTATAGCTTAAAACTTTAGTTTTTATCAAAAAAAAACTTTCGTCTCTGGAGGGTTAGTTCAAGTATTTCGTGTCTAACAAAGTGAGGCGTTTGACCAATGCATCCTCCCAGTATTAACTTATGGCGCAGAGACGTGGAATCTAACAGCAGGTCTTTCACATAAAATAAAGGTCCCACAACATGCCAAGGAGTGATCCATAAGAGGAGTGTCTCTAAAAGATCGAATCTGAAAGTAGTGGAAGTAACCCAAATAATAGGCACATTCGAGTAGCGATGGGAAAAAAAACGTGTTCCAAGAACTGGTTAGTCGATCAAGACATCATCATAATTTTGAGACTTGTTGCGGAGGACAAATAATCGAGAAGGGCGGAGACTCATGCGGGAAGTCTACGTTTAACAGTGGACGTACACAGGCCGATAATGATGATGATAATAACATTTTCACTTTTTCGGAATGTTGTAAAAAGGTTTTTTTTTTGCCACAAAAAATACTTACATGCATTTTTTGAAGCCGTCTTCACACATAATCCATATAAAATAAATATGTATATATTTTTATGTAAACATATCCAGGAGAATACCAACAGATAGTAATTCTGAAGTATCATCTGTGGAATTTTATGACGCTCACAATAGTGCATATGGCTAAGCGCTGCATGTGGATCGTTGAACCGCCAACCTCATAGACTACAGCCCTAGATTCAAGTATCATCCTTATTACTTACAGGAATTTACTATGAATGGGTGATCTGCACGGGATGACTTTCGTCTACCATATTTTTTTAATTAATAGGCTATGACTGGCATTTTACGGGTGAGGGGTGAAATTCACACCAACCGGGGTATTTAAGAGCTCTGAAATTGATTGAATTTTTTTTTCTTTTAATCTCCGTCGGGGGACGAACCCACGACCTTTGGCTTGCAAAGCAAACGCTTTGACCATTGAGCTATACCCGCCGGCAAATATTTTGACGACTGATATGTAGCAAGAATTGCTTGTAAAAAAGGCTCAATTTATTCTACGCAGTAGCTTTTTGGTTGGTACTCCTCCTTATCTTCTTCGTAGTATCAATCCGGTGGATTGGTTTGCAGCAACAGAATCTTGCATCTCGATCTCCATTCCTCTCGGTCCTCCGCAACCCTTTTCAGCTCAGCATAAGCGCTACAATTCATGTCCTCGAATACTTGCTGTAAATACTCCCGTCTAGGGCGCCCTCTACAGTTTCTACCCTCAACCATCCCCTCCACAATATCGTGAAGAAGACCATCGTGGCGCATGATGTGACCAATCCATCGGGCTCGCCTCTCTGAGATGGTTCTTATTAGGTGCCTATCTTCCTTGATTATCCTGAGAACCTCATTGTTCGTGACGTGGTCTCTCCAGGAAATTCCGAGAATTCTTCTGTACGACCACATCTCAAAGGCCTCTAGTCTTTTTTTATCACTTTCAGATAAGCACCATGTCTCACAGCCGTAAAGTCCTCCTTATATGTAAAGTAAAAAGCGGCACTTTCGGAATTATAGATTTTTGTACCATCAAAATTTTTAAATATTTTTTATGCAAGAAATAAATATTGTAGAGAAATGTTTAACCAAATACTATATAATATTGGGTTTGCTAATAGTTTATATGTGTATATATATTTTTTTTAAATATGATTTTTTTTTACATACCTTTGAAACGGTTGTTATTTATCACCCGTCACAAAAAAAAACTAAGCACTTTTCACTTTTTTCAGTTTCATTTGTTTAGCACTTCACTTGTCTGCGCGATTTAAAAAAAAACATTGCCAATACAAGAAATAAATTAACAAAAAGAAAACAATATGACCTATGTTTTTTAACAAGCTTTTTTTCTCCTGCGACAATGACACCGTAAGCGCGATTCTCGTTAGATCACCGAAGTTAACCAACATCGGGGGTGGACCAACACATGGATGGGTCACCGCCTGTCGCTTATCGGGTTGATCTGACTTTAAGACTAAATCTTCCAGGCCTCAGATACTTCGGGCTAACTATTTGATCTTCATAAAAAAATACAATTAACCAATCACCATAAAACATGCCTCGGATACTACAGCTACCGCCTTTTCGAATATTGTCGGGAACCGTATACGAGTATGTTCTCAAATAGACATTAGGTGCAGAGATGCCTTGGGATATGGCATGTACAATGGCAACTAACATTTACTATACACTAGGGTTATCCGTAATATAAGATTCCCAGTAATTTTTCAGTCTAAAACATGTTTAATTCCATGAATGCGTACATTTTTGGTAAGTTCAGACATTTACCTATTTTTCTACATAATCACCACTGAGGTCAATGCATTTTTTCATGCGGTATACGAACTTTTGAATGCCCCAGTAAAAAATTCTGCCGCCATGCCACGCAGATACCTGAGAACCGCTTCTTCCAGCTCTTCTCTGTCGCCGAAATGCGTTCCACCCAGGTGTTTCTTCATGTCAGGGAAGGGTGGTAGTCACTTGGAGCTAAGTCCGGGCTGTAGGGTGGGTGTTTGACAATACGCCATCCAAATTTTGCGATGATGACGTTTGTAGTCTTCGGTCAACAAGACTGAGCTCCGCAGGCAGCTCGGTACACTACAGAATCGCGGGATCCACCATAACAGAGCTTTGCACAGTAAATATCTTAAAAGTCCCCTTATTTTTTGAACAGCTTTCGTACTTTCAGTAATTCTACATATTTCAACGTTTTTACTGACGTAAGTAATGGATGTAAGTAAATATAATTTATTTCACTAAGCAGCAAATGATAATGCCAAATTTTCTCGAATATTATAAAGGGAAAACTTCAGCTAATAGCTTCTTTCTTAACCCATTAACAGCATATCACGTCTATACCGGTCAAAAGATTCACATGGAATTTGTAGTCTCGTATTACAGCATTGTTCTACTGTTGTAATGTTCAAAATTAACCTACTATGTAACTGAATATAAAATATATTGGATTCCAGTCAAAAACTATATAAAATATCTGATACATCTGTTTACTAAAAAATATATAACAGTCTATATTCTTCTTCGTAGTATCAATCCGGTGGATTGGTTTGCAGCAACAGAATCCCGCATCTCGACCTCCACTCCTCTTGGTCCTCCGCGACCCTCCTCAACTCAGCATAAGAGCTACAATTGATTTCCTCAAACACTTGCTGCAAATACTGCCGTCTAGGGCGCCCTCTACAGTTTCTACCTTCAACCATCCCCTCCACAATGTCGTGAAGAAACCATCGTGGCGCATGATGTGACCGATCGCCTCTCTGAGATGGTTCTTACTAGGTGCCTATCTTCCTTGATTATGTTGAGAACCTCATTGTTCGTGACGTGGTCTCTCCAGGAAATTCCGAGTATTTTTCTGTAAGACCACATCTCAAAGGCTCTAGTCTTTTTTTTATCACTTATTTATTAGTATATATTGACTACCCAAAAATCGATAAAAAAATCCACCAAAAAAGCGCCGCGTTCAAAACATTAAACTTATAGAAGGCTTACTTATACAAGACAATAAAGTATATTATACAAGTATAAATAATGCTATGACTTTCTTTTACATTCGTTTTTCAAAATTTAAATATTTGAATATCGTTCTTTTTCTCGTTATGGCTGTCGAGTGTTGCCACTGTCGCGCGCGCTAGGTATTTGAAACTAGAATGCCCGTCTCTGAAGCTTCGAACTTGTGGCCTCGACCCCTGGGAACCAAGGGGTGCTACTCCACCCATGACTCGGAGTGACTCATGAGAATGGTGATGATATGTGCCAATCAACATAGTGACCACACTTCAAAAAAATTAACGAAATTACTACCAAAAATCCTGCCATGTTGAGAGTACATGTTTTCGTGCAAAGTTAAGATAACTTGCAGGTATGTATAAAAATTCAGTTAAACTATTAGTTTTTTAACTAAACACATACAGGAGAATACCGACAGATGGTGAAAGTTATCTTAGAGTCTCATCTGTGGAATTCTATGACGCTTACCATGGTGCATATGGCTAAACGCTGAATGTTGAGTGTTGATCTGCCAACGTCATAGACTACAGCCCGAGATTCACGCATCATCCTTTATTATTACAGGAATTTACTATAAATGGGTGGTCTTCACGGGAAGACTTTCGTCTACCACCAATTTTAATTGATAGGCTATGACTGGCATTTTACGGGTGAGGGATCAAATTCACACCAACCGGGGGTAATTTTAGAGCTCAGAAATCGATTAAAAATCCTTTTTTTTTAATCTCCGTTGGGGATCGAACCCATGACCTTTGGCTTTCAAAGCAATCGCTTTGACCATTGAGCTATACCTGCCGGCAATATTAATTGCAGTTATTTATAAAAAAATATTTAAGCTTTTAGTTATAATGTTTGCTTTTTTATGTAAACACATACAAGAGAATACCGATAGATTGTGATAGTGATGTAGAAATCACATATATGAATTACTACTGTGATCAAATTTAAATTAAAATTTCGCGGGTAAGCGATTCGAATCAATATTTTTATTTTTATGTTGGCACTGCTGCCACTGATATCTGTGCCAAGTAACAGGTCAAATATTCATTAGATTCTTATCATATACTCGTAATTATAAGATGGTATACCATAGGTACAGTATGGGTGGTATTGGCATCCCGCGAGTATCATCCATCAGAGACCTTGGCATATTCTTTGAAAGCAAGCTAACGTTTCATGCTTACGTTGAAGCTGTGTGTGGAAGGGCACTGAAGATGTTAGGATTTGTTCTGCGTAGTGCCAGGACTTTCTCGAGCACTAACGTACTGGTCGTACTGTACAATTCTTTGGTTCGTAGCATACTTGAGAGCGGATCTATTATTTGAGCTCTCCACGAGTGTAAATATGACCTCAAGTTGGAGAGTTCAGAAGAAATTTTTGAGGTTTCTTTACATGAAGATGTATGGATATTATCCGTGGCTGTACCCATCTAACTTTATACGGGGTATGTTGGGATACAATGAGTTGAGAACTAGAAGAGATGTGAGCTTGAGTATCCATTTCTTTCGCCTAGTGCGTGGCGTGTTCAGAAATCCTGATATTTTATTGGAAATGGTTTTTTTTTTGTCCCTGACAATTATTTAAGGATAAGGAGGCACACATTGTTTGTTTTTCCTAGAAATAATACTAAACTGCCAGAGACTAAGCCTCTTGGGATAGTGATCAGACTGTTCAACCATATCGCCTCGAATATTGATATATTCCACTTGAGAGCAGCCCAGTTTCGACATGAGCTCCACGAATTTATTTATCAAAGTAATTCAAGAAACAAGACTCAAAACACGCAATCATAATAGAGTCAAAAAATAATGCTAGTGCTGAAATAGTTAAAACTAAAATAGCAAAAAATGTGAACCTAAACAAAATGAAAATGGGAATAATTAGTTTCAAAAAAATCGGAGAAAAAAAGAATCTAATAATCTGCGCAACAAAAGAGGAAGCTAATTTACTGTGCAATGAAATAAATAAGAGAATCGGAGACGAGGTTACCGCTGAAGAAATTAAAAAGAAACAACCAAACTTAATTATTAAGAGACTACAAAAAGGCATTACTGAAGAAGAATTAATCAGTAACATAGTCAACCAAAACGGACTAAATGAAGAGGACGAGACTAAAATTAAATTAATCAAAGAAATTAAAATCAAGAAAAGCAACGATGGAAAAGAGTGGGATACCACAAACTATATCATACAGACAACTCCTTCGATTAGAAGACATCTGATAGAAAGAAAAAAAATTAACATTGGATACAACAGAGTCAACATTGAGGACTGCAACCCACTAATGCAATGTTACCATTGTCAAAAATTTGGACACACAGCACTACGATGTCTGGCCAAGGATCAACCACCAACCTGCTTGCACTGTTCACAAAATCACAACCACATAAACTGTAAAATTAAAGAGACACCAATTTGCATCAATTGTACCAATTCAAACAAATTTCACAAAACAAATTTACCCACTAACCACAACTCCAATAGCCACCAGTGCATCAGAGAGAAAATGCTTAAAATCGCAAACAGCCGGATTGATTTCGGCTGAATTCTGTATTTATTATCGAGGTTAATTATTCAAAGTATACCTACATCATTTACAATTCCTGTACTGTATTTACTATCGAGGTTAATAATTTAAAGCCTACCTACATCATTTACAATTTATGTAATGTATTTACTATCGAGGTTAATAATATAGTGTATACCTACATCATTTACAATTTCAAAATTAATGCTTACCAATGAATGACTTTACATGCAACAATATTAACAATAAAATTCAAATAAAAGAACTCATACATGACTCGATCAAAGATCTCAACCAATTAGTACAAAATTTTGAAAACACACTTACAACTTACCATATGAATAAATTTTAATGATATTATTTTATATTCTAAAAAATGTATATATGCAACACTTAAATCAAAGATGAATCCCACGTCACACACAAGATCTACCTTTAAGTGGCGTGGTAAGCGAATTTCCAAAAAAAATAAACAATAAAAAAAAAAAAATGAATGTAATACTGTCAATAAAATCTTAAATGTATCCTATTATATTTGATTAAATAAAAAAAAAAAAAAAAAAATTTCGTGGAGTCTTCTGTTTAGCGAGCTTCGGATTTTTTTAATAATTGTTGTTAATAATCATCAATGCCTTTATTTATAAATTGTTTCTCTTGTCTTCTTTAGCCTCACAATTTCCCATCATCTGGGGTCGGCTCTCCTTATGCACATTCACCATGTCTGTCTGGCCTGCGTTGCATTCTCGGTCAAGCCCAGAGTTTTCAGATCCTTGTTTACAGTTGCAGACCAGGTTGCCTGTGGTCTTCCAGGTCATCTTCTCAGCGTGGGTATGTTGAGGGCTCACTTCACCATGTGGTCCTCATCTCTCTGTGTCACATGCCTATACCATCTTAGGCGGTTTTCCCTTTTCTTTTAAGGTATGGTGGCCACCCGAAATGTACCACGAATATACTCATTTCGAACTCTGTCAGCTCTAGTCACACCGCCCGCCCACCTCAGCATCTTCATCTCTACCACGTGAATCCTATCCAAGTCACGTTTCAGCGGGGTCCAACACTCCGATCCGTTAATTGTTTATCTTGTATTATTTTTCATTTTAGTATTGTATTGAATAAAATTTGTAATGTTTCTGAAAGAAATAAAAAACAAATAAAATTGAAAAAATAATGACATTGTCCTTCTTGTCCCACTAAACTATAGTCACCTTAATCGTCTGTCTTGTCCTGGTATAACAGAAACATCGATAGTGTCCTGGTGTTAGTGTTAATAAGCAGTGATGAAACATAGTGACATTGTCTCATGCCCCAGTTTCGAGCGGTCAGCCACATACAGGACTAGCAAAAGTAACAAATCAATTTATTTATTTTATATTTTTATTTCAAATAAATAACAATAAAATACCATCTCATATAAGTAAAAGATTCACCTGTTGGTAGAAAAAATCGATATAAAATAACTTATAGAAAAGGGATTCGAAAGAATCAATGTCTTCGTAAGTATATGCAAAACTTGTACACGCTCGATTTTTTTATGCAATCGCATGCAAGAGAGCGCAACCGGTCGAAACCAGTGCACTCTCTGACGTTCAGCCAATGAGGCTAGACGCTGCATGCGTAAAATGTGTGTGGGTTGGGCAGATTACAAGAATATATTATTTATTAGTATCTTGATGGCATCCAGATTGTATGAAGGAGGAAGAGTATTCCGTGGCATTTTTTTTATGGAAACGCATGCAGGAGAGCACACCCGGTCAAGACCAGTGCATTATTAAGAGGCTGGACGCTGAATGCGGGAAACGTGTGTTGTGTTCGTGTTTGTGTTTGGGTTGGGGAGATTACAAATTTATATTTATCTGTTTCTTGAAGAGATCCAGATTATAGGAAGGAAGAAACACAGACGCTGGAAGAGCATTCCATAGCTTACCGATGGCATTAATTAAGGAACTTACGAAGCTGCCAGTTCTTGGTCGACATACATTAACCGTGTATGGATGTTTGGCAAGTGCAAGACGAGTTTGTCGGCTGTGAGTGGGTGCAGGAGGAATTAGTTCTTTAAGTTCCGAAGAGCAGCGACTGTGGTAATAACGGTAGAAAAGACTAAGAGAACCAATCTTACGTCTGTGTGCCATTGATTGTAGATGAGACGTAAGGGTGTCATTGTTTAACAAACGAATTGCTCTTCTTTGAACTGAGTCAATTGAGTTTAAGCATACAAGTGGCGTTTACGAAGAAACTGTCAGTTCTTGGTCGACACTTTCGACAATTGGTCGGCATATTGTATATATAACCACGCTTACGATGTGCAATTTTCGCTGGATAAATACCGCTTTTAATACCTAACAGAACATATTTAATTATTAGTGTTTATCATTGGCAAATTCATCGTGAGCTTAGCGTATTATAATGATTGATATTTGTAAGACATCGGTACAAATAAATACTACAGATTAATCCGCATCGACACACTGATTATTTTTTGCATTAAGCTTAGTACTTAAAAGCGAAAATTAAGAAATCTTTTGTTTTTTAATGGATTATGATAAGAAATCGACAAAATATGCTACAAATTCCCAAAAGATTACAGTATTATTAATTTAAAAGCAAGATTGATTTGTTTTTATTTAATTCGATATTTTACTGTATTAATGTTCATATCTTAACACCACGTAGTAAAAAATCAGGCGCATCACTTTTATTATTGACTGTCGTTCATCGTTACCAACGTTCTTGGCCCTGAGCAACTTCCATACTACAGTCGATCGAGTGGACCTAGTTGGGACTTGTTTTAAGAATGCCGCAGGAGAGCATAAGCTATAGCTGCCTTTTCTTTAAGCTTCTTCAGTCTCGCACTGTCCTGAAGGCCGTCGAGGAACTATACATAGAATGTACTCACGGAAGGCAAAGCTGATGTAGCATGACAAAAGGATCGTGACAGCTGACAGAGCTTTGTGACATCAATTCGTGACGTCTATATGCTCCATTTAGGATTGTTTTTCTCTGTTTGATGTAGAATTTTATGCTTCTTCGTACTATCAATCCGGCGGATTGGTTTGCAGCAACAAAATCTTGCATCTCGATCTCCACTCCTTGATCCTCTGCAGTCCTTTTCAGCTCACCACAATAGCTGCAACTCATGTCTTCGAACACTTGCTGCAAACACACCCGTCTATGACGCCCTCTGTAGTTTCTACCCTCAACCATCCCTTCCACAATGTCGCG
Organism: Glossosoma conforme; assembly: GCA_022606575.1. Classification (NCBI taxonomy): domain Eukaryota; kingdom Metazoa; phylum Arthropoda; class Insecta; order Trichoptera; family Glossosomatidae; genus Glossosoma; species Glossosoma conforme. The sequence continues at coordinate 761,546 of JAGTXR010000111.1, read as the reverse complement.
AAGAAGACCATCGTGGCGCACGATGTGACCGATCGCCTCTCTGAGATGGTTCTTACTAGGTGCCTATCTTCCTTGATTATGCTGAGAATCTCATTGTTCGTGACGTGGTCTCTCCAGGTGATTCCGAAAAAAAATCTGAAATACCACATCGAAAAGGCCTCTAGTCTTTTCTTATCACATTCAGATAAGCACCATGTCTCACAGCCGTACATCAAGATGCTTCATACAAATGTTTTGACATTTTGCTTGAAGAAGACCATCGTGGCGCATGATGTGACCGGTCGCCTCTCTGAGACGGTTCTTACATTTAAAATTAAAGTAAACATTACTTTTCGAATGCTGTATATGAAATTTCAAAAAAACAAGTACTCCAATGTGTAGTTAGTAAGACAAACGTGGACCAATAGAATCACTTGTACATAATTAGCTTAACATCCTTGTTTGTGATTGGTTGGAATATTTGATTCTAACTTACAAACTAATCATATTTAAATGTAAGTTAAAACATTCGAATTGAGTTAAACTTTTGACATTTTAGAAGTTTACCTAATAATTAAGGGTCCGTTTTTATTTGTTCAGTAAAATACATAAATATTAAATATAATAGCAGCAAATGAAATAAACTGGCATTAGATTAAATAAATTGGCAGTATCCACTGTACGAGTACAAATGTGGTCAGTTATAATATTAAAGTGTGAGTAATATACTCAATACTGGCAGTAAAATTAATGAATAATTATTACATAAAATGGAAACCCAACCTAACCTAACTTATTATTAATTTCTATTTATTATTTTTTCATTGCCAATTGATTATTTTTTAATTATTATTTAAACTGACTTTTTTTAAATATTTTTTAGTGACAATTTCTTAAATATTTACTGAAAAAATAATTAGTTGTTATATTGTCACATTAATGTAAAATTCTCGTTTAATAAAACATATTCAATAATTTTATTTTTTTACGTAAGCACATACAGGAGAATACCGACAGACGGTGATAGTAATTGTGCAGTCTCATCTGTGGAATTCTATGACGCCTACCATGCTGCATATGGCTAAGCGCTGCATGTGGAGTGTTGATCCACCAAGTCATAGACTACAGCCCGAGATTTACGCATTATACTTTATTATTACAGGAATTTACTTTGAATGGGTGGTCTTCACGGGACGACTTTCATCTACCACCAAATTTGATTAATAGGGTATGACTGGCATTTTACGGGTAAGGGATCAAAATTCACACCAACCAGGGGTATTTTAGAGCTTGGAAATTGATTAAATATCCTTTTTTTTAATCTCCGTCGGAGATCGAACCCACTACGTTTGGCTTGCAAAGCAAACGCTTTGACCATTGAGCTACACCCGCCGGCCAAAATATGTAGCTGACCAAAGTTAAGCAACATTAGGCGCGGATCGTAACGTGGATGGGTCACCTCTTCTTACTAACCGCGTGTCGCTGGTCGAGTTAAGCTTGTATTTTAGGCACAATGCTCTAGGCCTTGACAGCTTCCGACTATTTAACTGCTATCTTTAAAAAAAAAAAAAACAACCAAAAATATGTGTTAGATACTACACCTTTTCTTTCTTTAAATATTCAGGCTTCTGCCCTGGAGGTCGTCGGAAACTATATATGTACTTCAGTGGACCTAACGCTGCAGAGATGTCATGGGACGAGGCATGCAAAATAGCAACTGTCATAAGCTTGCAGCAAATTTGGCTATCGACGACCTCTAGCTCAGAAACTCAGTCACTTGAAGAGTAGGCTGCTGTAGTGTCCGAAGCATATTCTTGGATGATCTGCTGCAGCACCTGAAGTATATGTCCCAACCAGGTCATCTTTCGCCTCATAACCAACTGTTTGCCGGCAGGTATAGCTCAATGGTCAAAGCGTTTGCTTTGAAAGCCAAAGGTCTTGGGTTCGATCCCCGACGGAGATAAAAAAATATTTAAAAAAAAACGATTTCTGAGCTCTAAGTTTATCTCCGGTTGGCGTGAATTTGATCCTTCGCCCGTAAAATGCTAGTCATAGCTCTTTTTTTCTTCGTAGTATCAATCCGGAGGATTGGTTTGCAGCAACAGAATCTTGCATCTCGATCTCCATTCCTCTCGGTCCTCCGCAACCCTTTTCAGCTCAGCATAAGCGCTACAATTCATGTCCTCGAATACTTGCAGTAAATACTCCCGTCTAGGGCGCCCTCTACAGTTTCTACCCTCAACCATCCCCTCCACAATATCGTGAAGGAGACCATCGTGGCGCATGATGTGACCAATCCATCGGGCTCGCCTCTCATAGATGGTTCTTATTAGTTGCCTATCTTCCTTGATTATTCTGAGAACCTCATTGTTCGTGACGTGGTCTCTCCAAGAAATTCCGAGAATTCTTCTGTACGACCACATCTCAAAGGCCTCTAGTCTTTTTTTATCACTTTCAGATAAGCACCATGTCTCACAGCCGTACATTAAGATGCTCCAAGCAAGTGTTTTGGCAAGTTGCTTGCGGAGCCCTAAAGAAATATTCTTTGACTAAAGAATTTTAGTTTTTTTATTGAAAGCTAGCCTTGCTTGATGTATGCGACTGCTGACTTCTCTTTTTGTTCTGCCATCCCAGATGATTATACTTCCAAGGTATACAAATTCTTTTGCATCTTTTAGGGGTACTCCTTTTTTTTCCATTGATATGTTAATTTTCTGCGGCTCATTGCGGCTTACTCTCATAACTTTGGTTTTTGTGCTGTTTATCTTCATATTGTAGTTGGAATTAAATATGTTTTCCATGGATGTCAGCGCTTCAGTGAGTTCATCTTCAGTTTCAACAATCAGAGCAATGTCGTCAGCAAACCTTATCATATCAATCTTTTGGCCGTGGATTTTAACCCCCTCTCTAGTTATGACTAGAGAGGGGCATATTCATTAAAATTGGTGGTAGACGAAAGTCGTCCCGTAAATACCAACCATTCATACTAAATTCCTGTAATAATAAAGAATGATGCGTGAATCTAGGGCTGTAGTCAATGAGGTTGGCGGATTATCACTCCACATGCAGCGCTTAGCCATATGCACTATCGTAAGCGTTATAGAATTCCACAGATGAGACTTCAGAATCACTATCACCATCTGTCGGTATTCTCCTGTATGTGTTTATATAAAAAATAAAAAAATATGGCTATAGACGACCTCCAGCTCAGGTATGAAAGGCTGCCTTGTCCGCTCACTCACTTGTCATTCCTCACAAAGTCAAACCATCGAACCCATATGTGGATGTTTTAGGATGGCTTAATCACTGATCACCTGGGATGGCAGAACAAAAAGATAAATCAACAGTCGCATACATCAAGCAAGGCTAGCTTTCAATAAAAAAACTAAAATTCTTGCGTCAAAGAATATTAATTTAAAGCTCCGCAAGCAACTTGCCAAAACATTTGTTTGGAGCATCTTGATGTACGGTTGGCCTATATGTATATAATACGATGTGGTCATACAGAAGAGTTCTCGGAATTTCCTGGAGAGACCACGTGACAAACAATGAGGCTCTCAGCATAATCAAGGAAGATAGGCACCTAGTAAGAACCATCTCAGAGAGGCGATCGGTCACATCATGCGCCACGATGGTCTTCTTCACGACATTGTGGAAGGCAGGGGTCGGTAACCTTTTTATACCTAGCGCCCACTTTTGCCTATTTTTCAAGGTAAAATTTCACTACCGCCCACCAACCTCGCTATATTTCAATTCAGTATATGTGTGAAAAAAATCTAGAAGGAATGTAGGAGATTGTAGAGAGACAAAGCGGTACGGACCAAGTTGACGACCTGTGGTGTAAGCGATGGTTGAGGGAAGAAACTGTGGAGGGCACGCTAGACGGGAGTATTTGCAGCAAGTGTTTGATGATATGAGTTATAGCTCTTATGCTGAGCTGAAGAGGACTGCAGAGGATCGAGAGGAGTGCAGATCGAGAAGCAAGATTTTGTTGCTGCATACCAATCCACAGAATTGATACTACGAAGAACAATTATCGATTAAAATGTCAAAGTATTGGCGACAAACGAGCATTATGAATATTTGATTGATGAATCGTCAAATTTCACTTCGATTCGTGCGAACTGAAGAGTAAAGTATTCAAGAACACTGGAGATTAATAATTAATGACGTGGTCGATCGAGAATAATTTAAATTTATTGATTTCAGCAACTTTGCGCGTCCCTGAAATTAGTTTTCCGTGAGAAGAAACATGTGCTTTTCACCTTGCGCCGTCAGGGTTGCCACCTAGTTTACGAATTTAAATTTATTTATTTCACAGAACCGAAGTTCCGAATTACAAATAATAAGAAACGGAGTGTACATTAACATACAATGCATACAAAAGATGATAAAAATAAAAATAACATAAAAGAAGAAGAAGACTACGCGTGTCAAAGATCACAGAGATCTAGGAGAACAATACCGTCGACAAAAGAGGAAAAGGATGTAAGAAAAGGATCGAGGTGTGCTGGTAGGTTATTTAGGAGCGCCGTGGTTGCCGTTGTACTTAATTGAGTGCTCGAAGCTCCACAAGTATCATCATGGGATCATAAACAATGGATGGCTACGAGCACGGGTATACTTATCTGGAATTTAGCAGTTAAAACATTCAAGAATCCCAGGGTTGTGAATTGCACCGCGAAGAAGAAGGGATGAATGTTTGAGAACAGCAATTTTCCTCCAGGACTCTTAACGAATGGAAAGAAAGCATCCCTAGAAGAAATATCGTGAAAAATATATATTTCTCGTCTTTCTTCTTCGTCTGTGTAGGGGGAATTTTTTATGCGATCGCGTGCAGGAGAGCACAACCAGTCGAGACCCGTGCACTCTATGAAGCTCAGCCAGGGAGGCTGGACGCTGCATTCGGAAAACGTGTTTTGTGTTTGTGTATGATTTGGGGAGATAGCAAGTGTATGTTTATTTGTTTCTTGAAGTGATCCAGATTGCATGAAAGAGGAAACACAGACACTGGAAGAGCATTCCATAGCATACCGGTGGCATTAAGGAAGTTACTTTTGAAACTGCCAGTTCTTGGTCGACACACATTAACCGTGTGTGGATGTTCGGCAAGTGTAGGACAAGTTTGTCGGTTGTGTGTGGGTGCAGAAGGAATAACTTCCTTAAGTTCCTATGAGCAGCGACTGTGTTAATAACGCTAGAGAAGACTTAAGTGAACCATTCTTACGTTTATGTTTTGTCTCAAGACAGCTTTGTAGTAAAAAATAATCAATTGTTTGTCAAAAATAATAAATAATAAGCTAGATTCGATTTTTAAAAGTGTTTTATCCGGGTTGTGTACATTGATTTATATGGGAAAATTAGTTTCGCTCAACGAGTGTTTCACATAACGAGTAAGATTCTGGAGCGAATTATGTTCGTTATGAGAGGTTCCACTGAATATGCTTACATGAAATGAAAAACGATACTCGTACTTCGTGGTATCGATCGCCATTAAAAAGACTAATTATCGAACGTAATTAGTTTTAAATTATCTAATTAAATTGTAATTATGCCGTTTACTCGAAAACTGTCCACAAATAATAGAGAAGTTAATTGTTTTCGGGGGCCCTTTTGTGGGTTTGTCTTCTTTGGGGCCCGAAAATATTTAATCATTTTAGGGACACCCCAAAATAAATGATTCAGTTTCAGGTTTTCAGTCGACTATAGTATAAAATACAATGTATACATATGAATATAATACATTTGGTACAACAGGATATTCCACAAATTTTTTATCTTAGTTGAAAAAAAAAAAAAAACAAGTAAAACTTTGTATGAAACCACTGAATGAGTTAGAAACTCATACACACATTTTTTTGCGGCATTTTTAGTGACCATATGATCCAGATATGGAACGTATATGGAAAGAAGAAGATATTTCTATTAACCTAACCTAACCTAACCTAACCTATCGAATCCCAAAATAACATAATCTTTGCCGGCGGGTATAGCTCAACGGTCAAAGCGTTTGCTTTGCAAGCCAAAGGTCGTGGGTTCAATCCACGACGAAGATTAAAAAATATATATTTTAATCGATTTCTGAGTTCTATAATACGCCGCTTTGTGTGAATTTGATCCCTCACCTGTAAAATGCTAGTCATGTCTTATTAAATAAAATTGGTGGTAGACGAAAGTCGTCCCGTGGAGACCACCCATTCATAGTAAATTCCTGTAATAATAAAGGATAATGCGTGAATCTCGGGCTGTAGTCTAAGTAGGTAAGCGTCTTAGAATTTCACAGATGAGACTTCAGAATTATTATCACCGACTATCGATATTCTCATGTTTGTGTTTACATAAAAAATAAAAAAAACTTAACCTTACCTAACCTAACCTAAATCCCATCCCAAAATAACCTAATCTAACTAGAATTATTAAACCTGTCAACATCCCCCGTTAATGATCGGAATACTCCATGTCACCGGAATCGTCATCGGAACGTGTGGTGAAGGGAAGAGGACCAAGTCACAAGCAAAAATAAGTTTTGGAGAAGCACGTTGAAATATATTTAAGATGTAAGATTGACAAACTCCTGTCATCTGCACGGGACAAAACTTTCTGCTTTCCTTACAGGTCCTGGGCAGACTCCAACTGAGACTCCAATACTTGTGACAATACGGCGCCGAAATTAACACAGTGGCCGTCTATGGAACTAATAGAGTCTGCAAGCGCCATCTCTAACGTTTTAATGTATGCGTGTCCAATGAGCGAAACCAAAATAAGAAATGAAACATCGTATATCGAGGCTTCTTGGCACCAACCTGCAAGTGCTATATCTATCTGATGGCACTGTCTTTACCCTTTCGTTACGGCTCGGTGAAATACAAATTATACTGATATTACGGCATGAATTTTTCTAACCATTTTTTTTGCTTACAACTATAGGGTCCGCCATCTAACGTTTTTTTTCAACTAATGCTTATTTCGTGAATGGTAATACTGAGCTCATGTCTAATTTGACAGATAATTAGTTTTATTCTTCCGCTGAACGAATATGGTTGTGTATGCGCTTGAACAACGCTGGGAAATCTTGCGACATTACTTTGAAAATCAGGCCATTTTTCTTCGAAAATGAGAAAGAAGTGGCCGTTTCAGTCAATGGCGATCGTTATTGGGCCATTTTTGTTCACAAAAATTGAAGAAGAATATATTGGCAACATTTGGTTTCAACAAGACGGCGCTACGTGCCACACATCCGAAGCTACACTCGATGTTTTGCGCCCCATTTTCAAAAAAAAAAAGTTATTTGGCGGACCCGGTAGTATTGAAAGCATAAATGTACTTTTCTGACCTATTTTCATATATCACATTGGTTCTTCTATTCTTTAGCTATCAGATGATGCATAAAAACCTATTATATTTAACAAACGTTCATTATGTAACTCCATACATGTGGTGGCATTGACACATGTGGTTTACAGAAAAATCGCTCCTGTGACGAAACCTTACGATATTTATTTACATGCTTTACAGATTCCTGTAAATAATACATGTTGGTTGATATAGGGAATAACTGTACTTCTAAGTTCCTACCGTAGATGGCACAATGAGTACTGAAAGTAGCAAAACGATATATCAAGTCAACTGATGTCAACGGTCGGGGAATCTTTGACGGCATATGCCGATGCGAATGGGTTAAATTAAGGAATAAATAATTGTTATTTTATGACCATTTAATTATTTTGCCATTAAAACCATTCCTTTAAATAAATATATTTTTGAATAATTAAACAGTAAACATTAATATTAATATCATTAAACATGTATTTAACATTTAATTATACTCTTGCGGGAGTTCATAACGCCACAGTTAATAAGAAATAAGTTTTTTTGTGAAGAGACGATATTTTTCCTTTTCTGATAAGAGGAGTAAGTTTAATACCGCACAACTTTTCCACCGTTTACAGCAAACTTCACTTAGGTCGGCTATAAACCGACGCACAGATCCTCAAACTTTGCAGCGAGGCTCCTCCACCTAATACCTAAAGCTACATTATACCCCCAAGGAATAACTTTCAAAATATTCCCGATATTTCACGGTTAAGAAATTTCATACAATTTTCATAAAATATTCAAATCGTTGCGGTCTTCAGTTTCGTTTAAATATAATATAGGTGGCATGAGTTGCAGCTCTTATGCTGAGCTAAAGAGGGTTGTAGAAGATCCAGAAGAGTGGAGATCGAGATGCTAGATTTTGTTGCTGCAAACCTCTCCACTGGATTGATACTAGGAAGAAAAAGCATAAAATTCTACATCAAACAGAGAAAAACATTAATTAAAATGTCTGATTTCCTAACTGGAGCATATAGACGTCACGAAATTGATGTCACAAAGCTCTGTCAGCTGTCACGATCCTTTTCTCATCTCTTCTTCGTGTCAGCGACGTCAAATTATTTTTGCCCAGTATCTGGCAACTTCGATATCCCCTGTGTTGCCTAGCATTAGGTCTTGAGGTGTGGAGTTTGTTGGGCACATGGAGCAGGATCTTAGGTGTGAGGCGGTATGCAGGTTATTATTATTATACACACACTATTGTGAGACTGTGGAGAGTCACTATTGACTCTCCCTGCCGGAGCAATCCCCACCGCTCAAGGTTGTCCTTTGTTCTACCAACTCCGGTTCTTAATCTGTTCAGGGATTTCCAGGTCCGCCAGTTAAGATTCTCGCCAGTTGAGAGGCCTTCCTTTGGAGTAATGAAATCCTCTGATGCGACTTGTTGCCAGAGCTGCAGTCTCTCATTTTCAGGGCCGGATTGAGAGGTTGTGTAGATCTCAGAAAGCTGCTTCGCGACTTCAGTCTCAGTGTTGACGGTATCTGATTATACAAGTAGTGGGACGGTTGCTTGATTGCCATACGCATTTCTTCGGTGCATATGACTTTGCGTCTTATGTTTGGTGGTGCAATATCAGCCATGGGGTATAGTTTAGAAATGGGTGTTGGTTTGAGGCAGCCTGTGACGACTCTGCATGCATCATTCAGGGCAGTATCTACTTGATTACAATGGGCTGATCCACCCCATCCTGGTGCCGCATATTCTCTGGCTAAGAAACAAAGTGCTCAAGCATGAATGATAACCGTTAATTGATTAATTTTATATTATTTCATTCGGAAAAATATCAAAGAAGAATCCGCGATTATTTTTATAACCTGTCGGTATTTTAATTTGTATGCTTACATAAAAATAACTTAATTTTATGTTATAGTTTGAGAACTTTTCGTCTTGGTCAAGCCCCAAGAGGACTTTTACTATCGTAAAAGCTTTAAAGAAGCGCTTCCCAAACTAAGAGTACCGACAAGTTTTTCGCTAGCCCAGTTCTGAAGTTTAAAAATACAGGTATATTACTCTCTAGTCAGTAAAATTGTTAAAGACCAACTTGGTCGTGCTTGCGAGACTATTTTTTTAATAGTTCTTCGCTATCTGAAGCTTTCGGTCACCACGAATTTCCGCCTCAAAGATAAAATAAAAACTAAGTCTTCGTTACTAAGTATTCTCAGTCGGGAATCGAACCCACGACCTTTTGGAAAGCAAACGCCTTAACTACTGAGATATTCCTATCGGCATTTTTTTACGAAAAGTGCATACATAAAATACTTGATTTTGATTGTTTTTGAAATATTTCTATTCACGCATCATCCATTTATTACAAGAATTTGCTTTATTCAAAAGTTTTTTTTTATACAACCTCATGCAGGAGAGCACAACCGGTCAAGACCAGTGCATTCAATGACGTTTATTTAAGGCGGATGGGCGATGCGTTTGATTTCAGCATTACTAGGCAATACGTGCATGAGCACGTATTGCCTAGTTCTAGTTTCACTACAGACATTTTTTGTTCTTACGCGAACGAAACCTATTATTCGACTGCATTGCCTTTTAATGAAATGCCTAAATTCACCTATACCACACAGACGAATCATGACGCTAAAATAGGAACCCTTTTAAGCCGGTCCTTTTATTTCACAACGTTCCAATTACAATACAAATTGAATTAACCAATAACGGTTCCGGGCGCGTGGAACAAAAAGGTTCCACTAGAGCTTTTGTATTAATAATATAATTATTTACAAGCGGGAAACAGATGTTAAACTTTCTAAACAATCCCAGAACTTTCTCTTTACGTTCTAAATATGTATATATGCCAATGAGAGTCGTCCTTTCTCGCCTTGTTATAATCACATTACCACACGTAAAAGGTTTCGCTAAATTTTATATATACGTATACGTATACGTTGACGTGATACTGAAAATATTCGTGTATTATTCCTTAATTCAAACACTGAATATATTTGGTATTTTATGTTCGAACATGGTTATAATTTTTCGAATAGCTTACAGAGTATAGTATTAAATAACTTCTTAGGTTTTCACGGCCAGATTTGATGTTGTGGCTTTTGGGTTGAAATATTGGTTGAAAAAAGTTCACCACACACGGCTTAACCCAAAAGCTACAACAGAGTATAGTATTCTTTTTATTTAAGCTTTTTTACGTAGATAAATTATTATAATTTTAAATTTATTTAAATTAAGAAAATTAATAAATTAAAAATGTTTACTTTTCATTTAAATTTATTTTAAATGATTACATGTTTCGGCCTCCTGGATCTTCAATAATGATTTAATTATAAGCTGGCAGTGGCTTATATAGGTATGTACAAGTAATTACTACGTTAGTACACACATATTTACAGATTGTATATGTGTGCGGGAAAAACCATTGAAAAAAGACATTATAGAATTAATGGGTATGTGTTATTTTAATGTATTAAGCCATTGTATAATATTCAATTATAAAGTCCATTATTTACATTGTCGTTTATGACATTGCTGCTAAGATGGAAGACCTGCTGAAATTCATGAAAACATTTCCTGAAAGTCATGAAAACGTGAAACTTTTGTCCAACTGTTATGTGGCTAGTCAGACTTGCAATATTTCTTGTGGCGAGTGCACAGTTTTCTACTTGTGTCACGATATCTTAACACGACACACAATTTTGAAAAAAGGCAACTATTTGATTGGCGGTATTTAATTCAATTAATTGGCAGGAATTATTTAGCAAATGGTCAATAAAAAATATCTAAAAAGGTTAGATAATAAAAAAACATTTCGCAGTAGAAAACTATCAATCGACAGTAGAAAAATAATAAATTGATGGATGGTTATTTATAATAGGTTAGGTAAGGTTTGTTTAGGTTAGGTTTCCATTTTATGAGTTAATTATTCATTCATTTACATTCATTTTAATAAATATTGAATATATAACTGCCATGTTAATTTTATAACTTACCATATTAATACTGACACAGTGGATACTGCCAATTTATATAGTCGACTGCCAATTTATTTCATTTACTGCCAATTTAACTGACAGTCAAAACCTTGAATTAGTTGCTGAACAAAGAAATACAGGCCTCTTACATAAGGTAAAAAATATAATTTTAAAATATGACCATAAAAGAAATAAAAAAATATTTTCAGTTCAAACAAATATTCAGTTTTTTTTTTTAATATTTTTATTTTACTAAGCAGAAAAACCTACTAAAGCATGTAACAATGAAATAGCAGTCTACTTTTTACATTACCATTACTTGTCTTGGAGCTGAACAAGTATTTTTTAAATAACATAAACTCATATTTACATTAACATCCTCCTCTCTCTCTCAAAAGGGGTGTTATGGCAGGATTAAGAGCAGATTGATAACACAGACTTTTTCAGAGGCACATTGACATATATTTATGATAAATTTTACAAGCTTCTGGCCTGGACCTAGTCACAGCAGTAGGCCGAGCCACTATACAATATGCTCTCGCCGAAGGACAGGGCACCACTGGGTTCCGCGCTTGGGATGGGCTCTCACCCGCACCACGAGTGGTGGTATATATAACTAACACACCAGTGAGCGGACATGTCCAAAATGACAATATGGCGACACATAAATTTATGACAAGCGAACAGAAATAAGAGACGAAAGATTGTATATCGAGGTGTTCGGTACCAGTCAGCAAGGGCTACATCATCTGTCAGTATTTACGAGTACATAACCAAGACATTCTCGATGAAACACTGAAAAAATTGTACTAGTTTGTACATGGCTTAACTCAAAAGCAAGGAATCTGAAAATTGACTGTAAAAGCATGCAAAATTCTACAATATTTTTATTAGAGTAGTAATCTAAAAATGTACAAAAAAATATGGGAGAAATCAATTAATGTATGAAATGAATCTCCATAGTAAATGCTAAAAATATAAATATAAAAATATAACAGTATAGAAGTAGCCAGGCTTATAGCTGCCTTCAGTCATTTTATCTGGAGAAGTTTATTCATTCCTTCTATATTAGAATTTATTCAGGAAGCATTCCTCCGCAAAGTTTCTGGGGAATTTAGCATTTTCCTTGGAAATAGGGACGGATTTCCCTGCTTCTCATGAATTCGCCTAATACATATTTTAAGCAAGTATTTCATTTGCGGTGGACTTGTTTATTAACATCACAAATTCCAAAGTAAATAAAATTGGTTTCACAATAAAAACAACGTCTCAACAAAAGAAAACGACAGACAATTGAACAAAAACTAAACTTAAAAGTTTTATAGTAGAAGTAAATAATTAAAAATAGTTAGTTCATCAAAAAATGCTGCCACTCAGTTTCGACAATTGCCATTGTTTCATGACATTTCTGCACCCAAAGATCTACATGTGAACATGCATAGGGGGAAGGGCGGCTTAACCCAATCAAGGAAGTTAGGCACCTAATAAGAACCATCTCAGAGAGGCGAGCCCGATGGATTGGTCACATCATGCGCCACGATGGTCTTCTTCACGATATTGTGGAAGGGATGGTTGAGGGTAGAAACTGTAGAGGGCGCCCTAGACGGAAGTATTTGCAGCAAGTATTCGAGGACATGAATTGTAACGCTTATGCTGAGCTGAAAAGGGTTGCGGAGGACCGAGAGGAATGGAGATCGAGATGCAAGATTCTGTTGCTGCAAACCAATCCACCTGATTGATACTACTACGAAGAAGAACCCAATCAATTATACGTGGTAAGCATTAAGAGATATCCATCCAATTTTTGGTAAGCGTTCAATGTTGCTTAACGTCGGTATTATAATGAAAATCGCGCATACAATATTATCATACCATGTCCACTCCCTAACTGGAGCATACGGCATGAACTGTCAACACAAAGCTCTTTCAGCTGCCATAGTTTTCACCTCATCCAATTTCAGCTCTGGTTCCCGTAGTTCTACCGAGTACATTCTATGTATAGTCCCCGATGGCCTTCCAGGACTTCTGAGGGCATTAAAAAAAGGCAGCTTTAGTATATGCTTTCTTGAGGCATGTCTCAAACCAGGTCCATCTTTGACTCTTGACGTTCTTCGTATGGAGGGCTGCCTTGTTCGCTTTCTCACCTCGTTATTCCTCACAAAGTCTCCCAGTATTAAACGCAGGCATGTACTCACAAAACCTATTATACGGCTGCATTGGCTGTCAGTGAGTTTCCAAGATTTGCAACCGCAAGTAAGTCGTGGCTGTTTTCAATATACCCTATGGTATCACATGATTCGAACGCACTTATAGTTATTTACTAAAAAAATCAAATTATCCTATGTACTTTGTATGAAAGCTACCAGTTCGGTTCTGTTTTTACAGCGACTACACCTGTAACTCCTGGAAAGTAAAGTTTTCCTGTAATTTAGAGCTTTCTTGCGCAGTATTCATGGGGTTAGGTGCAAGAAACTCTCAGTGCGGTCTTGCATTTCTAATGCACTCAAAATTTCAAACTTTAACTCCCTAGACTAGTAATAAACAATATTGAAAAATACGCAAATTTATCTAAGATTCCACTTAACGTTCTACTGTGAAACGAACTCCCTTTAACTCCTATTAACCGGCTGTCGATATATGCTATCCAAAATTCTCCTACCGTTGACATCGGGAGCCGCGATATATCGTTTTGCTACTTTCAGTACTCATTGTGAGATCTACAGTAGGAACTTTGAACTGCAGTCATTCCTTTGATAAACCTACCTGTAATAATAATTTAGAGGAATCTGTAAAGCATGTAAATAAATATCGTTAGGTATCGACACGGGAGCGATTTTTCTTTAAGCCACATGTGTCAATGCCTCCTCATGTATGGAGTTACATAATGAATGTTTGTTAAATATAATAGTTTTTTATGCATCATCTGATAGCTTAAGGATAGAAAAATCAATCTGATATTTGAAAATAGGTCAGTTAAGTACATTTATGCTTCAAAAACTAGTTTTAAGCAAAATAATGTTTGAAAACTTCACGCCGTATTGACAGTATAATTTGTATTCCACCGGCCGTAACGAAAGAGTTAAGTAACATAAAAAAATTTGGGGAGTTTTTTAAAACAAAATTCACATACATGGAAACATATTTCAATGCAGTGGAACTCCGTTATTTCGTTCACGCTTTTATCGTTTTCCGCATAATTTGTTCATTTTTAATGATTTTTAATAACAACTACAAGAAACAATGAATTAAGCGATCCCACATCAACTGTTCCACTTTTAATCATTTCCCTCGATTTATCGTCTAAATATCATGTTCCTCTCACAAATATTATCCCGGGTAACCGTTTGTTGCGAAAGTTAAAATATATATTCGTAAATATAGTTGAATATAATGGGAAAACTGAATGCGGTGATGAAGTTTGAGTCACGCCAGAGTGTTTGCTCTAAGCGCGATACCCACGTGTTTAACCTCTATTGTCTGTGTCATTAGAGAAATCCCCGTATGATCTCAGCGTATAAAGTGTAAAAAATATACAATTTTATCAAAGCTAATATTTTACTCTCTTGTATTTGACCATCGACAAGTTATTGAGGACTAGTTATATAGATCGCCGCGTCACTGGGTGTCACCGACCACGGCGCCCGGTGCCCAGTCAGTTGTGTGCCGACCGCGACGAGGTCGTATTAGAACCCGCCCCGGCATGCTATTCCGCTAGAGCCGGAAGTTTCTAAAGTTTATCATGAAAATATATGTGCTTCTGTAAAATTCTGTGTGTTGTTCTTCTGCTCCTCATCCCGCCACCACGCAATTCAATAACGAACTTAGAGAGGAAGACGTCAATATCATATCTTATTCAAGAATAATTTCATATATGGAAGGATGCACAGATGCTGGAAGAGCATCACAAAGCAAACTTGTGTTAGTGAAATGAAAACGCATTCTGCTTGTTATGTACACAAATAAAGGCAGGTCGTTTATATTTCTCTTAATAATTTGTAAAATAAATAAATAAAATAAACACAAAAAAATATTTAATGGGTGGTCCTTTGTAAAGGATTCTTTGTTTTATTTAAGTTGTATTTAATGGTTGACTGTGCAGATAAAGCAGTGATTCTCAACCTGTTTCATCTCTTGAAGAACCATTAAATGTCGTAACAAAATGAAAAAGAGAAAAAATCATTTTTTGGTGATAGCCAAACAGCCACTCTAACACTTTTCTTCCCCATCGACCGTCGTCTCTTCTACAGATATCTCACATTGCCACTGTTTTTTTTATGTACACATACAGTAGAATACCGACAGATGGTGATAGTAATTTTGAAGTCTCATCTGTGGAATTCTATAACACTTACCACGGTGCATATGGCTAAGCGCTGCATGTGGAGTGTCGATCCGCCAAAGTCATAGACTACAACCCGAGATTCACGTATCATCCTTATTATTACAGGAATTTACTATGAATGTGTGGTCTTCACAGGACGACTTTCTTCTACCACCAATTTAATTAATAGACTGGCATTTTACGGGTGGTGGATCAAATTCACACCAACCGGGGGTATTTCAGAGCTCAGAAATCGATTAAAAATATATATTTTTGAATCTCCGTCGAGGATCGAACCCACGACCTTTAGCTTGCAAAGCAAACGCTTTAACTATTAAGCTAAGCCCTCCAGCGGAGTGTGGCCGTATTAAAGCATAGGGCGGATTTGTCCTTTATATAGAAGAAAAAGTTTTGGTCAGTGAAATACTGACGTGATCTATAACACACCTAGTTTTTTGGATGCGAAAGCAGTGTATGTTTTTTTGTAATGTAAGCACGTTACAAAAAAATGTTTTTTTTTTCAGAAACATTACAAACACAAATATATTTAATACGATCCTGAAGTAAGAAATAACACAAGAGACACAATTAGGCATTTACTATTATTAACAATAATTATTAAAAAGTCCCGAAGCTCGCTAAACACAGAAGACTCCACGAAATTACTTTGATAAATAAATCCGTGGAGCTCATGTCGAAACTGGGCTTCTCTCAAGTGGAATATATTGATATCCTCCTCTTCCATTTATGGACATCGATAACTGGATGAAGGATACAGGATCAGGTTCACATTATAAACACCTTGTTTCTGTCTCACGATACATGTTTATTGTCACAAACGTCGCCCGCCACAGCGAACGCACAGGACGCGCGCACTGTGACGGGCGCGAGTCAAACTTCAACTGCCAGCCCACGGCACGATCTCACATCTCCACGGTACCAACTGCCAATATGACAGTCCTACCAACCGGCAATAGGCCAACTGTCATAACAATTATTTTGGCGTAGGCAAACGCCGCTTAACATTCGATGTAGATGTCACGCAAGCGAACCAAAATAATAGACAAAAGATCGCTTGTTGAGGCTTTACGGCATCGGCCTTAAGGAGCTATATCAAGCTGATATCAATATCTATATTCGAGGCGATAAGGTTGAACAGTCTGATCACTCTCCCAAGAGGCATAGTCTTCGGCAGGTTAGTATTACCTCTAGGAAGACAAACAATCTGTGCCTCCTTATCCTTAAATGCTCGCGGATGCTCTGCGGAGCTCCGGTTGAGTATCACTGAGATAGCGCCACGTCTTCTGTAAATTAAAACAGAAATAAAAGAAGAGACTGAATTTATTTTCATCCTAATCTAGAATGAGCTGGATACATTGTTAGTTACTCTTAGTACTTTTGAGTTATCTTACAGAGGAATTAAGACTGTCTTAATATTTATGGAGCGTCGGGATAATCGCCTGATCACTTTATAAAATAAACCTGGTTATAAAACGAAGAAACATGCTTCAGTTAATACATAATGCATATTTTTCAAACCTTCGAGCTACCGTCCTATTTGAAGATATTTTGAAAACACACTCATCATCATCATCATCAGCCTGTATACGTCCACTGTTGAACGTCAGCCTCCCACATGAGTCTCCATCCTCTTCGATCCTCCGCCTTCCGCATCCAGGTCACTCTCGCTATTCTTCTTATTTCATCAGTCCGTCTTGCAGGGGGTCGGCCAATGCTTCGTTTGCCAGTTCTTGGGCGCCATTCCAATACTTTTATTCCCCATCGACCGTCGTCTCTTCGACAGATATGTCCTGCCCATTGCCACTTGAGTGTGCCTATTCGTTGGGTAGCATCCACTACTTGAGTTCTTCTGCGTATTTCCTCGTTTCGGATTCCATCTTTTAGCGGAACTTTCGCTTAAAAATGTTCTTTAGTTTTCCAAATTCTGCCCATCCCAGTTGTATGCTCCTGTCGATTTCTTTTGAGAAGTTTCTTTGTCCTAGAGTTGTATTACTTGAAAACCCACTAAAAATGAGAAAATAAACAAATTTGAAAAAAAAAAACAATAATATAAATATCACACAGATTCGAGAAACAAATATTGAACCTGTTCCAGGGATCATGCTTTAATTTCTCAAGTACACCAGCTACTTTTTTAACCCTTTCGTTACGGCTCGGTGGAATACAAAATATATTGTCAATACGGCGTGAATTTTTGAAACTTTTTTTTTCTTAAAACTAGTATTTGAAGCACAAATGTACTTATCTGACCTATTTTCATATATCACATTGGTTCTTAAATCCTTTAGCTATCATATGGTACAAAAAAACTATTCTATTCATCAAACGTTCATTATGTAACTCCATACATGTGATGGTATTGACACATGTGGTTTGCAGAAAAATTGCGCCTGTGACAAAACCTAACGATTTTTATTTACATACTTTACAGATTCCTGTAAAGAATACATGTAGGTTGATAAAGGGAATGATCACTGCCCTTCCAATTTCCTACCGTAGATGTCACAATGAGTCTGAAAGTAGCAAAACGATATATCCCTTCAACCGATGTCAACGGTCAGGGAATCTTTGACGACATATGCCGACAACCGATGCGAAAGGGTTAAACTTAATTGATTAATTTTGCGTGAAAATATTAGATTGTTCAGAAAACACTTTTTTTTTTCCTTATATTTCATAGCTAATTTCACACGCACCACATAATAATTATATATTTTGACAGCTTATATAGTAACTTCACCATGATATAGCCCTTGCTGACTGGTACCGAAAACCTCTACATACAATCTTTCGTCTCTTATTTCTGTTCGCTTGTCGTGCATGTATGTGTCGCCATATTGGCATTTTGGACAAGTCTGGTCACGGGTGTGACGTTAGTTATATAGATCGTCACTTGTGGCGCTGAGCGACAGCAAATCACGAGCGCGCTCAGTCGTGTGCCGACGGCGGCGAGATCGCATTGATCCCGATTGATCGAGGCGTAAGTAACGCCGTGTTACTATCGATCGGGGAAACCGAGTCTTTATCGAAAATATATGTCAATATGCTTTACAAAAATACTTTGTGTTGTTAATCTGTTCCTCATCCTGCCACCACGCGACTGAATAACTACTTTTTTTTAAAGAGAGAGGATGTTAATTGCAAGGCTTGGTTGTGAAAAATTTCAATTGATTATACATAGTACTTTTTGATTTATACTCTTTCTAAGATATGTAGTGAAAAGCAGCATTTTCGCTATGTAAAAAGACATGAATTGATCGCTGAGAGATTTCGTTTATCAAATTCGATCATTCCTTATCATTTGAAATGCCTAGTTTAAAAAACATTTATTTAACCAATATAATTAATGTACCTCACCGTGCCAATAAACTTCTCGGGTTCACCACCCGCCAAGCTATCAATTTCGTAACCCTCTAATTTTTCGTACTCTCTTCTTCTTCGTAGTATCAATCCGGTGGATTGGTTTGCAGCAACAGAATCTTGCATCTCGATCTCCATTCCTCTCGGTCCTTACTTGAGATGCAACCATTTTTTTTTTGCTGATACATGGGATGTCTTTAAGACCTTTAATGGGGTATTTTTCCCTTTATTTCCACATCCTAATGCCGTTGACCATAGAGGTTCATCCGCCTTAGGAGGGCATTTACTACCTCCAGGACAATAGAGTGCCCTAACCAGCTTGACCTGATGAGGTTAGCTGGGTGTTAGCTTATTCCGGCCAACATTCGGTCCCTGTCTATATTGGCCGACTAATGTCGCTCACCCCCCACCACGAGAAGGAGATAGATCAGGATTTTCCTTTCATCGAACCTGTGACCTTAAGGCATTTCGCAGAGTCCTCTAATACTTTTAGGGGGCGTACTCTCTATTCTTCACTTATTCTATCTATTCTGGAATATAGGAGCTTAGTTTAGAATCCCAATAAATTCAAATACATTATCATGCTCCAAAAAAACATAAAAAAATTCTTCGACGTCTCTATTTTTATATTTACGATAACTATCCATTCAATTCAATCAATTCCGAATATTACCCAACTCTTTTTCTTCTAGGGATGCTTTCTTTCCATTCGTTAGAGTCCCGGAGGAAAATTGCTGCTCTCAAACATTCATTCCTTCTTCTTCGCGGTGCAATCCACAACCCTGGGATTATTGAATGTCTTAACTTCTACATTCCAGATAAGTACACCCGTGCTCGTGTAGCCATCCATTGTTTTTGATCCCCGTTGATACTCGTGTAGCTTCGAGCACTCAATTTAGTACAACGGCAATGGCGCTCCTAAATGGCCTACCAGCACACCTCGATCCTTTTTTGTCGATGGTATTGTTCTCTTAGATCTCTGTGATCTTTGACACGAGTTATCTTATTCTTCTTTTATGTTTTTTTTGTATATATTGTATGTTTATGTATCTTATTCTTTTTTATTATATGTAACTGCAGTTCGGTTAATTAAATAAAATTAAAATAATATATTTTCCAAGCAACCTAATAGATCGCCATCATTTTGAATGAATGACGATGAGTTAGGTTTTCTATGTCGTGAGTTCTTACAGCAAAGACGTTAGCTGACATTAGTCAAGATATGACATACATTTAAATCATGTCTTTGTACTGGTTTTTTGAGCAGTCTCAAAAAGCAATGTGTCGTCGATGGTGTTATACGCTTTGAAGTAAAATTAACAATTTTTAAACATTTTCGATAAAAAAAACATAGAACCCATAATGCTTTATTAAACATATATATTTCAACATCCTCCTCTCTTTAAAAGGTAGTTATTCAGTCGCGTGATGGCAGGATGAGGAGCAGATTAACAACGCAAAGACTTTTTCTGAAGCACATTGATACATTTTCGATACATACTCGGTTTTCTCCGATCGATCGTAACGCGGCGTTACTTTCGCCTCGATCAATGCGATCTCGCCGACGTCGGCGCACGACTGAGCGCGCTCGTGATGGGCTGTCGCACAGCGTCACAAGTGGCGATCTACGTAACTAGTCCAAAATACCAATATGGCGACACATACATGTACGACAAGCGAACATAAATAAAAGACGAAAGATTGTACATCGAGGTTTTCGGTACCAGTCAGCAAGGGCTATATCATGCTGATGACAATAATTTTAGTGAAAAATCTTTTAACGATACCGTTCATAGTATTGTGGCGTTTGGGTTTAGCCTGTGTGGCGAATTCTCTGCTCGCATGGATCTTTTTCTGGAAGAAGATCGCTGCAATGGCGATCGAAATATTGGTACTAGAGAATTTGCCACACACGGCTAAACCCAACATCCATATTGCCAAATCTGGCCGTGAAAAACTAAGAAGTTATATACCGTTCACAGTTCTCGATAGGTTTGCATAACGAAATCCCGGGGGCTTAATGAGAATTTCATGTTACGAGTAGTATTGACTCAGTTCAAAGAAGAGCAATTCGTTTGATAAACAATGACACCCTTACGTCTAATCTACAATCAATGGAACACAGACGTAAGGTTGGTTCTCTTAGTCTTTTCTACCGTTATTACCACGGTCGCTGCTCTTCGGAACTGAAAGAACTAATTCCTCCTGCACCCACTCACAGCCGACAAACTCGTCTTACACTTGCCGAACATCCATACACGGTTAATATATGTCGACCAAGAACTGGCAGCTTCCA
The DNA here is from genome assembly GCA_022606575.1 of Glossosoma conforme. Lineage (NCBI taxonomy): Eukaryota > Metazoa > Arthropoda > Insecta > Trichoptera > Glossosomatidae > Glossosoma > Glossosoma conforme. Next base: position 740,259 of record JAGTXR010000111.1, on the reverse strand, counting down.
AAATTCCTTCCTTAATGCCACCGGTAAGCTATGGAATGCTCTTCCAGCGTCTGTGTTTCCTCCTTCCTACAATCTGGATCTCTTCAAGAAACAGATAAATATACACTTGCAATCTCCCCAACCCACACACAAACACGAACACAACACACGTTTCCCGCATGCAGCGTCCAGCCTCCCTGGCTGAGCGTCATAGAGTGCACTGGTCTTGACCGGTTGTGCTCTCCTGCATGCGTTTACATAAAAAAAAAAAAAAAAAAAAAAAAAGTGAAAAGGATAATCATTTGGGTACATTTGGATGTTTTTTATTTAAGATATGTATTCTTGAGTGCCATTCATTATTATTAGATTTTCTCAAATAAAAAAAACATATTTCACACATATTTTTCACAAATATACTCGTATACCTAACCATATAAATTACGAATACCATTAATTTGAAGAAAACGTTTGCCGACCACTGGGTAAGTTTATTATTTTGAAAAAAAATTACTAATTTGTGAAGTCTTATTTTTTCACAACGGTATAGTCGCAAATAATATTTCTTTCGCAAATATTTGCTAAACACGGCATTACTCTCAGTGAGTAATACCAAACAGTAATGACAAACGGTGATAATAGGGCATTGCCTGTAGATTTCTTGATATTTAAGATCAATATGTAAATAAATAGTTTTTTTTATGTAAGCACATACAGGAGAATACCGACAAATGGTGATAGTGATGTTGAAGTCTCATCTGTGGATTCCATGACTCTTAACATGTTACATATGGGTAAAGCGCTGCATGTGCAATGTTGATCCGCCAACGTCGAAGACGATATTCACGCATCACTCAATTATTACAGGTATTCTTCACTATGAATGGGATGACTTTTATCTACCACCAATTTTGATTAATAGGCTATGACTGACACTTTACGCGTGAGGTATCAAATTTATGCGTAAATTTTTATGTAAGCACATACAGGAGAATACTGACAAATGGTGATAGTAATTCTGAAGTGTCATCTGTGGAATTCTATGACGTTTACCATGCTGCATATGGCTAAGCGCTGCATATGGAGTGTTGATCCACCAACCTCTACAGCCCGAGATTCACGCATCATCCTTAATTATTATAGGAATTCACTATGAATCGGTGGTCTTCACGGGACGACTTTCGTCTACCACCAATTTTGATTAATAGGCTATGACTGGCTTTTTACAGGTGATGGATCAAATTCACACCAACCGGGAGTATTTTAGAGCTCAGAAATTGATTATAAATCCATTTTTTTAAATCTCCATCGGGGACTTAACGCACAACTTTTAGCTTACAAAGCTTTGACTATTGAGGGCTGTAATCTATAACGTTGGCGGATCAATAATCCACATGCAGTGCTTAGCCGTATGCACCATGGTAAGCGTCATAGAATTCCACAGGCGAGATTTCAGAATCACTCTTCATAAATCTACCATCTATCTGTATTCTCCTGTATGTTTTTACAATTTATTTATTTATAAATCTGACTGTAGTATGAAAGGCTCACCTCGTCATTCCTCAAAAAGTCAAACCATCGTACTCCTATCAAATTTCAGCAGAGTATACACCGTTTTAGTATATTCCTTCGGTTACTACTAAACTATAAACTGAATGCAAACAACTTTTTGTTAATCCTACCTTTGTGAATCTCGGGCTGTAGTCTATGACGTTGGCGGATCAACACTTCACATGCAGCGTTTAGCCATATGCACCATGGTAAGTGTCGTAGAATTCCACAGATGAGCCTTCAGAATTACTATCACCATCTGTCGGCATTCTGCATGTGCTTACATAAAAAAGTGCTTTAGACAAATAATCATTAAATTGATTGTGTTACATGTTTTCTATATAAATAATCGCAATAAAATGTTTTTTTTTTTTGGAAATGTTAAAGCATTAAAATATGTTCTAAAAATCAAACAAAAAACAATGTTTAATAATATCTTAAAATAATAGTAAATTATTGAAAATATATTTGGCCGTGAATCGGCCGTGGACGAATCCCCTTATAAATGACAATCAAAGTAAACACAGGTGATAGTTTTGATATCAGTAGCATTATGTTTATGTATACAGGAAATCTCTGCATAAAACATTTCAACAATAATTTAAAAACGAGCCCGATAAGATATGTAAATGGAATGTTGGATAGATAGGGTTATATAATTTAAGTTACCTCGACCCTACAGGGTATGCAGACCTTGTGACTACACAGGGAATTTCCGAGCCTTTGATACTAGCAAGTTAATTCGATCTCAGTGAGAGAACCATTTTTTTGTTAAGTGACAATGGCACATCGTTAGAGCGGTTCTGGTTATATCACCGAAGTTAAGCAACGTCGGACTCGGACCACAATTGGACGGGTCACCGCTTGTTGCTAACCGCGTATCGCGTTGAGTTGAGCTGCTCTTTAGGACCAAATTTTCCAGTCTTTGGAGTGTTATGCTAACCATCCGATCTAATTTAAGTTTCTGATTTAAAAAATACACAAAAATGCTTCGGATGCTACAGCATTCATCTCTTCAAGTCCATGGAATTGTGCTTTAAGGGCTTTGTCAGAAATCATATATGTTCCTAAGTGAACTTTCAGATGCAGAGATGTCTGGAGATGAGAAAGAAGCAGTGGCGACTGACAGAACTGAGTGGCGACAATTTGATGTGACCATATGTTTCAGATAAGGAAAATATATAGGAAGAAAAATACTAACTTTTCCCTGCGCGCGTTTCTACGCATCAGAAAATGGAATCTCTTGAGGAAAACGTACTTAATATTTTATGCATGATGACTACCTCTTGAATTTGTTCAATACTCGGTTAAAATGTCATAACGATCGGTCGAGCGTTTTTTCCAGATACCTGCGGGCATAGCTTAGTGGTTAAAGCGTTTGCTTGCCAAACAGAAAGTCGTGGTTTCAATCCACGAAGAAGATTAAAATTTTAAATATATTTTGATCGATTTCTAAGCTCTAAAAATAACGTTGGTTGGTGTGAATTTGATCCACCATCCGTAAAATGCCAATCATAGCCTATTAATAAAATTTAGTGGTAGACGAAAGTCGCCCCGTGAAGACCGCCCATTCATAGTGAATTCGTGATGATGCGTGAATTCCGAGCTGTAGTCTATGATATTGACGGATCAACACTCTGCATGCAGCGCTTAGCCATATGTATCATGGTAAGCAGCATAGAATTCCACAGATGAGAATTAAGAATTAGTTAACTTACGTTAACTTTTCATGACGATTGTTGCAGCGAATTGGCTGTCTTTAAGCTACATGAAATAAATAAATATTTAAAAATCATTTCGTTATTATTTTTTATTAAAAATATTACTTACATGATTAAAAAAACTGAGTGGCAGCATTTTGTGTTGACTATATGCTCCGTACATGTACCGGATTTATAAATACGTGCAATTTCATCAATCCCTGTAAGCACACGACCACTACACAACATACGCGTCAAAGATTGCACTGTGAAAAAAAATCACTGTCGGCGCTCTCCTGAGTCTGTTTACATTTCGTATTTTATATTTTAATATCAAACAGGTAAGCCTCGAGTAAATTAACTCATCATCCATAGACAAACAAAGCTGACTTGATAAGCAATTTAATAGTTGGGTAGGTGAATTAAAAATAAACATAAATATCATGCACCGGTACACATTGACTGGTGACTAATATCCAACGAGCAACAGCCTACAGCAAATGGTACAAAATTCAAGTCTTTAACCCTTTGCAAACAGAAAATATTCCACCGCAAATATATCATTTATTTTGTATGGAGGTTTTTTTATTTTTATGTAAACATATACAGGAGAATACCGACAGATGGTGATAGTAATTCTGAAGTCTCATCTGTGGAATTCTATGACGCTTACCATGGTGTATATGGCTAAACGCTGTATGTGGAGTGTTGATCCGCCAACGTCATAGACTACAGCCCGAGATTCACGCATCATCTTTTATCATCACAGAAATTTACTATTAATGGTGGTCTTCACGGGACGACTTTCGTCCACGACCAATTTTAATTAATAGGCTATGACTGACATTTTACGGGTGGTGGATCAAATTCACACCGACCGCGGGTATTTTAGAGCTCAGAAATCGATTAAATATCCTTTTTTTTTTAATCTCCGTCGGGGATCGAACCCACGACCTTTGGCTTGCAAAGCAAACGCTTTGACCTTTGAGCTATGACTGCCGGCTACATTAAATGAATAGATTATGTATTTAATTGTAATAATACTTGTGAATATTTATTTATTAACGGAATTGAGTTCCAAAGTTTCCTTCCTTAATGCCACCGGTAAGCTATGGATTGCTCTTCTAGCGTCTGTGTTTCCTCCTTCCTACAATCTGGATCTCTTCAAGAAACAGATAAATATACACTTGCAATCTCCCCAACCCACACACAAATACGAACACAACACACGTTTCCCGCATGCAGCGTCCAGCCTCCCTGGCTACCGGGTGTGCTCATAGAGTTTAATAAAAGTATATATTAATAATAAAAAAAAAATATAAGATAAAATAAGAGGCAATACATATACAGAATAGAGACAGACAATGGATATATTTATCATGTATATTGACATTTAATTAATTTCATTTCACACCCAGAATCGAAGTTCCAAGGTACAAAAAAAAACAAATAGAAGATAAATAAAAAATTAAAGTAACATAAAATAATAAGAAGATGACACGTGTCAGAGATCACATAGATCTAGGAAGACAATACCATCGACAAAGGAGAAAAACGATGTAAGAAAAGGATCGAGGTGTGCTGGTAGTCCTTTTAGGAGCGCCATTGCCGTTGTACTTGTATTGGGTACTCGAGACTCCACAAGTATCAACTGGGATCAAAAACAATGAATGGCTACGAGCACGGGTGTACTTATCTAGAACATTAAAATAAAACATTCAGGAATCCCAGGGTTGTGAATTGCATTATATATTTATAGATTAGATCTTAAAATACGCATTAGAGTAGACAGAGTTCGAAATGAGCATATTCGGGGTTCATTTCGGGTGGCCCTCATACCTGAAAAGATAAGGGAAAACCGATTAAGATGGTATGGGTATGTGACATGGAGAGATGAGGACCACATGTCGAAGAATGCCCTCAATATACGCAAGCTGAGAAGAAGACCTGGAAGGCCACAGGCAACCTGGACTGCAACTGTAGACAAGGATTTGAAAACTCTGGGCTTGACCGTGAATGCAGCCCAGGACAGGCAGACGTGGCGAATGTGCACAGGGAGAGCTGACTCCAGATGATAGAAAATGGCGAGGCTAAAGAAGAAGAGCATCAGGTAATCCCAGAATAATAATCGTTTTTGTTGAATAACTCGAAGTATATATTTTTTATTATTATTAAATAGATAATAATTTCATAGATTATTTTAATATGCATCACACTGAGCACTTTTTCAGTTGATGGAAGACTGTAGTTTCGCGATCTATAAAAGATTCATCAGTTTCAATGTGCACAAACGTATTTTGGTTACTTACGTACGTGTGTGCACATTGGTACATTGGGTGGTTACAGTACGTATTCTTTCTCGACTCGATATATATATAATCGTGTCGGAAACAACAGGGTCATATCCTGTCTGCCCAGAAGTGGGCGACGTCGATAGCGGTACTCCCGGCCATCATCAGGTCTTCCTGGGTGCAGGTACTCGGACACAGCGCACACTCCAGAAGGTGTGACAGGGTCTGCTCCATGCCGCAGTCACATTCAGTCGGCCCGCTGTAAAACTGCCAGGCTTTCATTTGTGTCCTCGTCTTGCATACTCCGGTCCGAGGTCTGTTAAGGGACCTCCATATATTCCACCCCTGGTCGTGTCTAGGGGCTAGGTACTCTTTCGGGGCAATCCAAGTATTCCCGACAGTTGCGCTTCTCCACTCGATAGGCGGTTCGAAATAACCGAGCGAAATAAATTTTCATGGTGCGCAAAGTTCTTGGTTCGAATCTCATTATCAGCTGTTTATTTATGTCCAAAAAGTGACGTTGGTGGCTCTATAGATGCAATTTAAAAATTATCATTATAAATATATATTTGTAAGTACTATACAAGTATTATACAATAGATAAGTTTGATAACTTAACTCGTTTATGATCGATCCGATGTTATCTATAATACTTGGTTCACCTAATTTATTTTTATCATCAAAATACTATAACAAACAACAATGTATTGATACACAAAAAAGAGCATCTATGTTACTGCATTTGAAAATTTAAGAAAAAAATCTTATATTAGATATATTAGATATATGTGCCCATATTTATGAAAGTGGCGTAAGTCAATAAATTTAAAAAAAATGAGTTATTCGTTTAATTCAGTTCACATTGTTGTAATTTTTTTTTTTTGGGGCCAAAGGCCCCTGGGGTGGTCGTCTTATACCTGCGCTCCTTGGGAGCACTTACCAAGGCATTGTTCTCAGAGTACTTTCTCGTTGTACAAGTAATGGACTTTGGTGAGCAACACCAAACGTGGGTGTAAAAATTAGTAGTTTAGACGTTAAAATTTGGACTTTTTGACTTCTGCGCCGAAGGTCGCCGCGTATACAGAAAATGCATTGTAGTTGGGCTCCGTAGATATGAGGTCGATATATCCAACCGGTCCAGGCTTCTGTTGGATTACGCTAAAGAGCCTTTGCCCTCTTAAGTCTAATATTGGGCAATGCCACAGAACGTGTTCAGCGTCCTGCAAGAGGCTACCGCATGGGCAGTCTGGACTATCAACGAGGCTAAGCTTGAAGAGTTTAGCCTTAAAATTGTAAATTGAAAAAAAATATTGTAAATTAATATAATCTTCGTCCAACATAAGTTTAAAACATATATATATACCATTTTATTCAACATGAAGTTGTCACTTTCATTAATTTTCAACGAGTATCAAAACACAAACCTTTAAATATCTCAGAACGAATAAAACATGACTTACACCACTTTCATAATCATAGGCTCATATATTAATACGAGTAAATAAATATGATTAAATGTAAAAGTCTTTTTTTCCTGTTCTGAGCAACGCCAGGTACAATGTTCTAGTATTGAATAAAGCGTATTACCGATGTGCGTGTTTTTGTACGGTAAGTGTTGACCAGGAAGGTTTCGTTGCAGACAGCAAGGTCGGTCACAACTCCTTCTCTGACTCCATGACGTCAGCCGCTGAGTTCCTTCAGTCATCGTCGAGAGCCGGCGCGAACGGCTGCGCGGTGATCGCACAAAAAAAAACACGAAAAACAACGAAAAAAGTCACTTTGCACGCCGGAAATCGAAAGAAGACTGTGTTGAAAGTTTGAAAATTCAAATTCAGTGTCTCTCGTATTATAAGAACTATTTTCTTTGTTTAGTTCGTGTGCATGTGCAAGCAGGATCCTTTGTTTATAACTGAAAGGTATGTTTGTTTGCGTTATTTTGCTTTTTGTTTTTTAAACAAAACTGAGTGGCTAAAGTCTATATTTTCGTCCTCGTGCAACTATACTCAATTAAACTAAGCTTAAAAAGCAATATTACTTGATTATTTGAATAAATAAATTGTTTTTATTGGAATTTGCGCTTATGCGGAAGTTAATATACCATACATTAAATAAAGTAGAAATAAAATATTACTTCAGATATAAATAAAAGAGTACTTAGAATATTGTGGAATGAATTCTAAATACTCTTTTATTTATATCTGATATTATGGAATTCCACCAAGAATTATCGATCGAAAAAATATAAATAATTAAAATATTACTTATTTGTGGCCTACATGTGAAACATTACAAATTACAATGAATATCAATTATTTAAGTAATTACTGAGAGATCATGCTTTATTTGATTGAAAAGTGTTTTTTAAATGTCTTTATATAAATTTCATTTAATGTAATTTTGTTTATTTTTTTAGAATACTCCAATATTAAGTAAGCGATTCATTTGAGATACATTTCAAATATTAAATATATACTTTTTAACTTTATTAAATAGATGGATACTTGTCATTTTGTTTTAACGTCGATCACACTGGACACTGTTTATTCAATTGCTAGAATACCGTGGTTTCCCCTTCACTGAAAGCTTCATCAGATCAAAACGTGTTAATATTTGGATCTCAAGCTGAACGCTAAAAATATAAATAACAAACTTTGTGTTACTTCAATACGGATCTCTTAAATCACTTTTTATTCATAAAGCGGAGTTTCGCTTTCAAAAAAGCAAAGTTATAAGTATTTATTTATTCAAAACATAATCAAAGAAACTGAATAAAATGATTATTTTTTAATGTATATATAAGAACCTGTTGACTTTGAAAACAATATTTTTAAATTATTGATTTGTTATTTACAATAAATGCAAAAATATATTATTGTTTTTGAAAAATAAGAGAATTATTGTAACTTTTTGTAAATGTTAAAATTCGTGGTATATTTTTGTCTACAAACTTTTTTATATTAAACATCCTTTGTTTAAATTGAAGGCTTTTGCTTGAATAAATCTAAAATATCAGTATTATATTTAAATTGTTATCTATAATCAAATAAAACTAAGCTTAAGGTACAATTATTGGATATAGTTATTTCGATTTTTTCGATCGATAATTCTTGGTGGAATTCCACAATATCAGATATAAATAAAAGATTTTTTAGAATTTATCCCACAACATATATTTTTTGACGACATGTTTCACTTTACTAACTGACTTGAAAATGGCCATTTGACCTGGCTGAAACTATTAAATAGGGTGCTGCTATTAAATAGGTACTCGATTAATATTGGTTCCTTTTGTTTAATTTAATTAATTATTATTTAAGGTAAGTATTCCAATTCTATGTGTGAAACTGAGGATCTTAATAGTTTTATCTAATTAATAATTCAAATATATTTAACGAATTAATCGAAGCGTCTATTAAGGATTTTCAAAATATGATATTTGAAATGTTCCATTATTCCATCGCCATGACACTTGACGTCTTTTGTTTTGATCGCAAGTTTACAGTTCAATTTTGACTAGAATATTTGCTTTTTCACACTATTTAACTCACAAACACTCTTTTACTCTAATATAATTAACATATAAGTAATTATGTATACGTACTATTGACATAAGTATGTATACATACTAAATATACATTAAAAATTAGAACTTAACGTACAATGACATTTATTTAGTACATAGTTTTATTGTAGCATCTTACTGAAAATTACGAAGAAGACTTTTTAGCATTTTTGACATGTAAAGAGCTGAATATCAATCATTTACAAGTAGGTATGGCCTGTATTTATTGGCTCAGTAACTCATTAAAAATTTTGGCAGCCAATTAAATAAACTGACCGTTGATTTAATAAATTGTCAGTTTCCACTGCATCAATATGAATGTCAGTTAGAAAATTAAAATGTCCGTAATATACTCAATACTGCCAGTAATTAATGTAAAATGACGTAACCTGACCTTACCTAACACAATATATTATTAATTTTCATTTACTAATTACTTACTGCCAATTTATTATTTTTCCACAGTCAGTTTTTATTTTTCTATTACGAATTTATTATTTTTTTTACTGACCTTACTTATGTATTTATTACTGATCATGTCTAAAATATTTACTGGCCATTAATTGAATAAAAAACTGACCAAATAATTAGTTGCTTTTAGGTTGATACTCAAGGATCTAGCAATATTTTCTTATTCAAAAAACTATGCATTTTTCAATTGTGTTTTTTATTGAAAACTCAAAATTCTATTGTAATTAAAAACTGAGAACTCTTTTGTAATTCGAAGTTTTCAAATTTAATTGATTTTTTTATTGAAATAACAAACAAGACAAATCAATACTTGTTGCTCTTTTGTTCCGATCGAAGGAGCATTTTTTTTAAAGTAAGGAAGTTGCTGCATGGAATGTAATTAGTATTTTTTTGTATTTCGTATTTTTCTGTGAGAAAATTGTGAAATGTTCTAAGTGGCGTAAACCATTGTTCTAAACAAATCGTAAGTCATATTTCCGATTGTGACACTTGGTCTTTCGACATTTATTTATTTACGACATTTTAATATTGCATAAGAATTTAAATATTCATGGAATAATATTTTTTCAATTACATTTTATTACTATAATAATAAAAAAATATAAATAAAAAATCTGTTTGACTAATAAATAATGTCACACTTACGTCTAACCTTTAATCTTCGGAACACACTCGTAGATAAAAGATTGGATCATTTATTTATATATTTAAGAGAACAGCAGTTCCAAGGTACATAGAATAATAAAGATTAAGAAACATAGAGTATACATAAACATACAATACATACAAAAGAAAAAAAACTTAAAAGAAAAAGAAGATGACACGTGTCAAAGATCACAGAGATCTAGGAGAACAATACCATCGACAAAAGAGGAAAAAATATAAGAAAAGGATCGAGCTGTGCTGGTAGGCCATTCAGGAGCGCCATTGCCGTTGAACTATTTAGTCTTTTCTACCGTTATTACCACAATAGCTGCTTCTCTGAACTCAAAGAATTGATTCTTCATACACTCACTCACAAGCGACAGATTCGTATTACACATGCTGAACATTCAGACACGGTTAATGTACGACTATGTCGATCGAGAACTATCATTTTCTAAATTCAGTCTTAAATGCCATGGATAAGCTCTGGAATGCTCTTCTAGCACCTATGTTTTCCTCCTTCATACAATCTGAATATCTTCAAGAAACAGCTCAATATGAACTCGCAATCTCCCTGATCCTACACACAAACACAACATATATTTTCCGCATGCAGCGTCCAGTCGTCCTGACTGAGCGTCATAGATTACACTACTCTCACTATTCTTCTAAGCCCTATCGGGCATGCAGACTTTGTGGCAACTAAAAAAAATTCACGCATTTATCATTTTCGCTCATATTTTCGGTAAAAGAATCTATCTTTTACACCAGGGGTCGTCAACCTTTTTATGCCTGGCGCCCACTTTTGCCTATTTTTCATGGTAAAATTTCCCTACCGCCCACCAACCTCGCTATATTTCAATTCAGTATATGGGTGGAAAAAAATCTAGAAAGAATGTAGGAGATTTGAAAACGCCCACCGCCCACCACGGAAGCTCGTATCGCCCACTAGTGGGCGGTACGGACCAGGTTGTTGACCAGTGTCTTACACCATCTCTTTACATCCCGTGAATGCGATTCTAATGTCTTTCACGAGTTCTTTATTTTAAACACTTCTGTGCCGTGTCTACAATTTATAAGGGGGGACTCCCACTGTACTTACCAGTTGCTCACTGATCATAATCTGAATGAGCGCATCATCAAGAAGACTTAAGTGTCGTCCGGTGTGATGCGGGTGTGAGGCGGGTAAAGTCCAGTTAATCTCTATTTTAAGGATATCACATGATTAGCTCGAAGCTAGGATAGTCCTCAACCCGACCAGCCTCATGCGGTTAGCAAGAGGCGTTGACCTATCCATGTTTCAGTTCTCGCCTTGCTTAACTTAGATGATCTAACAAGAACCGCGTTTATGTTTTGCCATTGTCATTAGAAAGGGAATAATACGACAATATTGATTTTCAGCTCCAATTTCGTTATAAATCCTTTTAAAACATTTTATATTCAAGGTTCATCACGACCCATCGTTTCCAGACTATTCGTTCAACGACTCATCGGTAACCTAACCTAAGGAATTGTCCAGTCATTGTAGAGTCCAGAGAACCATAGGTCTTGTTAACGAAATAAATTAGGTTAGGTGGGGTTAGGTTAGGTTAGCGAGACATCCATTGCACCAGTTGTCCCGTGCACCAAATTTCCCGTGCACCAGACGTCCAGTGCGCCCCACGTCGTTAACGATTAGTCGTTAAACGAATTGTCTGAGAACGAAATGCGGCGGAACCATTCAAGGTGTATTTTCATTAAATATGCCATAATAAATTTGTTTTCTTATCTTTGCGGATTATTTTATCTAAAACCAGTACACGTGCACTATTCACATAGTTATCTTAAAAGCTTTAATATATATTTATATATCTATATATTATAGAACTTACGTCATTATTGATTATCTAGTTATATGTATTTATAATCCTTTTAATCTAAGCCGCTTATAATTATATTTTTGCTTTGTATGCAAGCAATCGGATATTATTTTTTAAAATATATCAGCGAAATTAATTTTGAAATCTCAATTGCTTTATTTTTATTCCATTTTAGAATTATTCAAAAAACAAAATGCCTCAGCTGACATCTAGCGGCGCTGCAGCGAAGCAGAACAGTGAAAAAATCATCGAAACAATATCGGAAAACGATAAAATAAAACATGAAAATGTGATGATTTGGATGAAGAAAGATTTGGGAATTGTTCAGCAGTCATTAGATCATGAGCAGGATGATAAAATATTTGTATCTAAAGTCTTAAAGCTTCATAAAATGAAGATTAGCAGGACACAAAAGTACTTGATGAAATACTACAGGTCAAGATCTAAAGATGGGTTCGTCGAAATATTCCAAGACAGAAATGCTGAGAGCGACGAGATTTTGAAAAGCTGTCAATCAGTGTAAGTAGATACTATATTATATTTATAATCGACAAAATATTTATTTATTATTTGTAGTATTTAGTCACAGCAATGCATCCATCCTTTTTGAAAAAGTAATCCTGCAATCTCCCAAGAATTTAATCAAATAGCTATTATATCACATGCCATATATACGCATTTGACATTTATTAGTCTTATGGAGTACACTCCATAATTATTACAATATATATACGCATCAAACTTTTATTTTTCTTATGGTGTACACTCCATAATTATTACAATAAATGATCAATTATCAATGATAAATGAACAATTATCAATGATAAATGAACAATTATCAATGATAAATGATTTTTGATGTGCTTTTCTGGATGCATTAAAAAAATGTAATCCAACATTTTTCTACGTAAGTAGTCTTTATCAGCTTACAATTGTTTTATTAAAATACTTTAAAGCGTTTTCTTACCAAACTGAAGGTCGTGGGTTCGATCCCCGACAGAGATTATAAAAAAGGTTTTTAAAAGGTGGTGTGAATTTTATTCCTCACACTTAGAAATACCAGTCATAGTATATAATTCAAAATTGGTGGTAGACGAAAGTCGTCCCGTAAACACCATCCATTGATAGTGAATTCCTCTAATAATTGTATGATGCGTGAATCTCGGGCTGTAGTATATGTCGTTGGCGGATCAACACTCCACATGCAGCGCTTAACCATATGTGGCATGGTAAGCGTCATAGAATCCACAGATGATACTTCAGCAGCAATATCACTTCTCACGTATGTATAAAAATACACACAAAAAAAAACTTTCATAAAATATTTACCTACCTAACAATAAATTAATAAAATCATTAAACGCAACAACCATAAAATTAAAAAATAGTTTAAGCAATGGAATTGGCGACTGATGTAAACAATAATTTTAAAACATATACAGACAGTACAGTTATCGAAATATATATGTCAATGTGCTTCAGAAAATGTCTTTGTGTTGTAAATCTGCTCCTCATCCTACCACCATGCGATTCAAAAACTAACTTAGAGAGGATGTCAATTATTAAATTTAAAATATTTTTATTCTCATGAGACATCCAATCATGTAATTACAAAGTTTTTTACACCAGTTAATCTGGTTATCTTGGAATTTTCTAACATTGACCTGTTGCTGAGAAAACTGATATTTTTCCTTTATATAATTTAATTTAATATTATTTTTTATATTTCTAGATACTTATTTTCCTTACCGCACTCGACAAAAGATGGATTCAAGATTATTTACATGAAACTATTACCGGGAATCGAACCCGAGGACTTCGACGTAAAGGCGTTCTTCAAAAGGTTCTTCATGGCTTCAGACATCAGGTAATACTACAATCTAAAAAACACTGTACTCCGCAAGAGCGTATAATAACTGTGTAATTGACTGTGCGTGAATTTCGACGTCCATTTTCTAATCGCGTCCCGCCAACTGTGGAAACATTCGCTTGGCTACTCAACTCTCTCAGGCTGGAACCACAGGAGACCTTACAGTGATAGAGAATATCGCGGTTGTGGCTGCCCATGTCGCTGAGAATGAAGAAACATCAAGCAGACGACGGGCCAGGCAATTGGGCATCACTAGACCATACAGAGAATTTTAATGAAAGACTTATACACGTTCCCATACAAAGTGCAAGCAGTGCATCAATTAACCCTTTCATTGCGGCTTGGTTTGAATACAAATTATACTGTCAATTATAAAACTAGTATTTGAAGCATAAATGCACTTATCTGGTCTATTGTCATATATCACATTGGTTCTTGTATCCTTTAGCTATCAGATGATGCATTAAAAACTATTCTAAGCAAATAGCAAAACGATATATCACGTCAACCGCTGTCAACGGTCGGGGAATCTTATGACGGCATATGCCGACAACCGATGCGAAAGGGTTAATGCCTGTTAACTGTTAATAGCATGGATGATTGCCGTTGTATAATTAATTTTGCGCTTACCTGTACATTGACAATAATTATTTTTAACTATGAAAAAATGCAGATTTTTCTTTTCACACGTTAATTTCTTGTTCCTTCCAGATTAAAGGAAGATTCCAATAGTAAAGGCGACATCTTCCTTTTGGATTTGGAAGGATTCTCTACACAGCACGCTTTGAAACTCTTCAACAGCGGACTTGTACAAAAGTTTGTTAAATGCCTAAAGGTAATTAATATATTATTCATTAAACATGTTATCTTTTATGTAAACACATACAGGAGAATACGTACAGGCGGCGATCATCATTGGAATCTATACGACGCATGCCAATTTAAAATGTTTATCGTGTGATCGACACCCCAACGAAAGAAACATATTTATTCCATGACTTTTTTAATGTAATCGCATGCAGGAGAGCACAGCCGGTCAAGACCAGTGCACTCTATGACGCTCAGCCAGGGAGGCTGGCCGCTGCATCCGGGAAACGTGTGTTGTGTTCGTGTTTGTGTGTGGGTTGGGGAGATTTCATGTGTATATTTATCTGTTTCTTGAAAAGATCCAGATTGTAGGAAAGAGATGCTGGAAGAGCATTCCAAAGCTTACCGGTGGCATTAAGGAAGGAACTTTGGAAACTGCCAATTCTTGGTCGACACACATTAACCGTGTATGGATGTTCAGCAAGTGTAAGACGAGTTTGTTGGTTGGGGGTGGGTGCACGAGGAATTAGTTCTTTAAGTTCCGAAGAGCAGCGACCGTGGTAATAACGGTAGAAAAGACTAAGTGAACCAATATTACGCCTGTGTTCCATTGATTGCAGGTTAGACGTAAGAGTGTCATCGTTTATCAAACGAATTGCTCTTCTTTGAACTGAGTCAATTAAGTTTAGAAGGTATTTTGGGGCTCCAATCCAAAGGCGACTGCCGTATTCAAGGATAGGTCGGATTTGTCCTTTATATAGAAGAAGAAGTTGTGTATCATTGAAATACCGACGTGATCTATATAATACACCTAGTTTTTTGGACTGTTCCATATCTGAAACATATTTTTATCATCAGACTGTGTCTGTGCACCATTGAACGTGAGTCTTCATCCTTCTGGATCCTCAGCGTACACGCTACTCCCGCAACTCTTCTGATGTAGTTGGTCCATCTTGCAATGCTCCGTTTGTCAGTTCTTCGACGCTACTCTAACACTTTTCTTCCCCATCGACCGTCTTTTCGACAGATATTTCGCATTGCCACTTGAGTGTGCCTATTCTTTGTGTAGCCTTCACTACTTGAGTTCTTCTTCGGATATAGTCTTTTCGGACTTTACTTTATAAAGACACTCCTTTCATGTATCTCTCAATGACACTGAAACCACAAATTTCCAGCACTCAGTTCTGTATATAACAATTGTCTATGCCTTGTCCCAAGACATCTCTACTTTTAAAGTTACACCTGGGAACATTTAAAGACTTGATTAATTCGACGCAACAAGATATTGACCATTTGATCCTTTAGAGCGGCTTGATCCGGGCGACGACGTGGTTAAAAACGCACGGTGACCCACCTAACGCTGGCGGGTATAGCTCAGGGGTTAAAGCGTTTGCTTGGCATGCCGCAGATCGTGGGCTTGATCCCCGACGGAGTTTAAAATAAACAATATCTGAGCTTTAAAATACACCCCGGTTAGTGTAAATTTGATCTCTCACCAGTAAAATGACAGTCATAGCCTAATAATCAAAATCGGTGGTGGACGAAAGTCGTCTCGTGAATACCACCCATTCATAGTGAATTCATGTATGAATAAGGATGATGCGTGAATATCAGGCTATAATGTTTGCAGATCAACACTCCACATGCAGCGATATCCATATGTAGAATGTTAGGCGTCATAGAATCCACAGATGAAACTTCAGAATCACTATCGCATATAACTGTCGGTATTCTCCTGTATGTTGTGTGTGTAAAAAAAAACAACAGGCGGTGACCCACTCAATTTGTGGACCTCGTTCAATGTTGCTTAACTTCGGTGATCTAACGATAATTTCGCTAACGATTTGCCGTTGTTGTTATGAAGTCTTGACCATAATAATGCTGTCACAAAATCAGCCAAAAATAATTATAAAAAAACTAAATTAAATCAAAAAAGATGGTGTGACTTCTGTCGATCGTTTGAATATAAATATATTCGAATTTAAGATATATGAATTCTTAAATGGCATTGAGTTTGATGGCAAAAAAGAAATGTCAACGTGACCTTCGCCATTGTCATTATTTCCTACAATCTCTTTTTGTGCCGTGAAAACGTTTATTAAAGCAGCTTATAACAACAACAACATCGAATAATTACAACCGAGTGTTGTTTATAAGGTGGTCATGCAAGAGATCGCGGGTTCGATCCTCGCTATGCCTGCATGTGGAGTGTTGATCCGCCAACGTTATAGACTACAGCCCGAGATTCACGCATCATCTTTATTGTTACAGGAATTTACTATGAATGGGTGGTATTCACGGGACGACTTTCGTCTGCCACCAATTTTTATTAATAGGCTATGACTGGCATTTTACGGGTGAGGGATCAAATTCACACCGACCGGCGGTAATTTAGAGCTCAGAAATCGATTGAAAATTAATCTCCGTCGGGGATCGAACCATCGACCCTCGGCTTGCAAAGCAGCTTGATTCGTATATGGCTTATACTTTATGGAGCTCAGTCTTGCAAGATACCAGGACCCATAAAAGGGCCGCTTATGATGATGATGATGATGATGCATGTCTATTTGTTGTCTACCTTTAATAGAAATGAAAATGTTTATGGATACATACGATTCTATGTAAATCTTACTTATGTCAAGATGGGTCGAAATCATACCATCGTGGTTTATGTTAATTAATGTGCTACATAGAAATATATTAATTGTTTAAGCGACCGTCAAATGGTCAAAGAGGAGCCAAAAATCTAACGTTTTTTTTTTCAACTAGTGCTTATTTCGTGAATGGTAACACTTATCTCATGTCTGATTTGACAAATAATTAGTTTTATCCTTCCGCTGAACGAATATGGTTGTGTATACGCTTGAACAACGCTGGGAAATATTGCGACATTACTTTGATAATCATGGTAATGTTGCAGAATGTGTGCGAAAATTGCGTACGGATTTTGGAAGAAGAGAATCACCGTCAGCTCCGTATGTTCGTTATCTTGTGAAAAAAATTAAAGAAACTGGCATCCTCATCGATAAACCAAAGCGTGAAAAGCCAAAAACAGTGCGCACACCCGAGAATATTGCTGCTGTGGCAGAAAGTGTGCGTGAAGCGCCATCAATGGCGCTTCCATGCGGCGCGGCCATGTTGAACGAATTTTTGTTCACAAAAATTGAAGAGGAGGATATTGGCAACATTTGGTTTCAACAGGACGGCGCTACGTGCCACACAGCCGAAGCTACACTCGATGTTATGCGCCCTGTTTTAAAAAAAAAAGTTATTTGGCGGACCCTTTATGTGTAGGAAAAATAAGTTTTTTTTTCAAGTGTATCGTCGCTCTATTCGGAAAACTTGTGAATGCTATTTTGGTCGTAAAATCGTTTTTTATTTAGTCGACTGTAAAATCTTACAATTGGTGATACTCGTACATAAATAAAAGCGATTTTATGAGATCTACATAAGCTCTTACATTCGGCCCTGAAACTAAGAGACTCCAGCTCTGGCAGCAAATCGCATCAGAAGATTTCAATACCACAAAGTCTCCCAACTGGCAATAATTTGACTGGCGGACCGGGAAATCCCTGAACAGATTAAGAAATGAAGACTGCATAGCAAAGGACAATCTACAGCGGTGGAGAATACTTCGCAAGAGAGTCACCGCTGTGTGACTGTGGAGACCTGCAGACCGTCTCACACCTCAGATCCTGCCCCAACTGGCTGCACATCAAGGCCTAATTCTGGGCGGCACACAAGACATCGTTGTTGCCATATATTGCGCGGAAACAATTTGACGTCACTCACACTAAAAAGAAGAAGAAGATCAAAAAATAAATTATCAAATATTTCTGATATTCTATATTTAAATATTACATTACCTACACTATTTCTTTCCATATTTGAAGCATTTTTTCACGACGAATTTCCACTACTCAGTTCTGTCAGTTGCCACTGTCTATGCCTTGTCCGATGGTCCACATGGCAACATATATGATTCTGGACAACATCCATGGCAGAATCCCATGAACTTGAAAAGACAGTTGCATTAGAATTCAAGGCATATTTTGCACGATTTGTTAATCGAACTTTTAAAGAGATCGCTTGACTAGCCCGATGCTCCCGATGCGTGGTCCATTTGGTCCTGAGATGTGGCTAAACACGACGTACGACACTCGATCAGCAACTGGCGGTGACCCATACATGCTTTCGTCCATGCGCGATGTTGCTTAACTTCGGTGATCTAACGGGAGCCGCGTTTACAACGTTAGCTATTGTCGCTTGATATAATGATGATGATGCAGTTATTAAAACGATCATTAAACATGAACAAATTTAAATATATTGACATCCCCCGTCCTTAAAAAAGGTGACAAGTCGCGGGTTCGTCACGTGGCCGCGTGGAGGATGGATGCAGGAACAGAAGGACAACACACAGACTTGTTTTTGAAGCACAATTCGCATTTATTTTTATTAAAGGCTTGATTTCGCCGTCCGACCCGTACATGACGTTTCGCCGGCCAGACAGGGACTGCCGCGCAACACGAGTCACCCGCGGACCGGGGCACTGTGACATGCAGCGCCGCTAAGATGATCACGGAAAAAAAACAAACTAAAGATGCCAGTTGAACCAACATAAAATAGAGCAACTTTCATAACCAATATAACAGGCGAGCGAACAAAAATAAGAGGCAAAATATTGTCAGCCTGAATGAGCTATATCAAGCTGATATCAATATCATTGTTTACGTCACCCAAAATATGCGTCGGATACTACAGCTGCCGCCTTGGATGTTCTCAAGTGGACCTTCGTGTACAGAGATGTCTTACAACTGACATAACAGAGTGGCGGCAATTTTTTGGCATCAAATTTTTGATTTTTTTTTGCAGTGAAAGTGATTGCAAAACGTTTTTTTTTGCTATTTCGGGGTTCGCGACACTAAAAAGGTTGCTCTACGCTGACAACTACGCCATGGCAGGATGCAAGGACTACATAAAGATCGCAAAAATAAAAAATACGATAAATATATGTATTCATAAATAAGTAAGGACACGTACTATGTTACCCAGATACTAATGGCCAATTTGTATGATAATCACGCTCCTATTAATCAGCCATATAAAATACAATTTACATATTATGGTGACACGCGTATATATGTGATATGTGGAGTGCGTAGATAACCAGGGATGATGCAGCATGCCGGCGTGTGTAGCTCAGTGGTTACAGCGTTTGCTTGGCAAGTCGAAGCTCGTGGGTTCTCGATCCCCGACGGAGATGAAAAAAAAATTCAATCGGCTTCTGAGGTCTTAAATACCCCGTTTGGTGTGAATTTGATCCCGTAAAATGCCAGTCATAGCCTATCAATCAAAATTAGTGGTAGACGATAGTCGTTCCGTGAGGACCACTCAGTCATAGTGAATTCCTGTAATAATAAAAATAATGCTTGTATTTCGGGGTGTAGTTTATGACGTTGGCGGATCAACACTACATGCAGCGCTTAACCATTTGTAACATGGTAAGCGTCGTAGAATGCACAGATGAGACTTCAGCATTACTATCGCCATCTGTTGGTATTTTCCTGTATGTATTTACATAAAAATAAAGTTTCTATTACATGAAATGTACTGCGAGAGGCAGAACTAACATGTGATGTAAGCGAGAACCGTGGCGTGTGAAAATGATTTTTGGCAGCAGTTAGTGACGTTCATACGCTCCATTTTGAGGCGAATATGACGATGATGATGATAACTTTTGATATCAGCATGATGTAGTCCTTGCTTACTGTTACCGAAAACCTCGATATACAATTCTTCGTCTCTTTATTTCGGGTCACTTGTCGTGCATTTAGGTGCGCCGTGCCGACGGTTCCGCTAACAGGTGTGTTAGTTAAGAACATCACCGCTCGTTGTGCTGCGCGAGATCCGTGGCGACGGCGAGCGCACACGGCAGTTGGTCCCCACCCTTTGGCGATGTAAGGTCCGCGTTGCGACCGCGCGGTCATTTCATACCACGCGGTCACAAACTTGTAATATTTTTAACGTAAATATAATCTGTGCTTCTAAAAGAAAGTGTTTGTCTGCTGTCCTGCTCCTCACCATGCCCTTGAGCGACGTAATAGCTCCCCCTTTTTGAGAGGAGGATGTTACTATGTTTAGCCTTACCCTTTTCAAGTTACAAAGACGTATTAACCAAAAGTCCAAAGTGTCCTAGTAAGTTTGTAAAACAACATAAAACAGTTTCATGAATTACTTTTATGGCGGTTGAGTCCTAGACAATTTGCTGGTTAGGTATCAACTTTAGTGCCCTCTATCGGCCGAAGTGTTTGGAGGAAATATAAAAACGGTAAAACTTTTTATGGGTCGGATTCTCATATAGTACACCTTGTGTATGTGATCCTAATACCGCAGTAAATCATGTGTCTGTATTTATTTATTCAGTAACTAATTCCAGGTTTTGGTAGTATGTTAAATGAATTGGCAGTATCCACGGTATCCATTTGGCATTAAGAATTGCTTAATTGTTCAACTGATTAAGTAATTTACTCTTCTCTTAAGCCTTCTATGACGGTGAGGAGGCCTTGAAGAAGAGACAGCTTTAGCTTATGCTCTACTGCGACATCGTTAGTACATGTCTAAACCAGGTCCACCTTGGCATCTTGACTGACTGTAGTATAAAAGGTTACCTGGTCCGTTCTCTCGAATCGTAACAGAGTCCTCACAAAGTCGAACCATCGTACTCCCAATATTTTAGGCAGCTTAAAAAAAACAGAATTGATCTTGAAACTACGGACCGCGTAAATGCTGATGCTTTGAAGAAAGAAGATCCAGAGAAAGAATGATCCAGAAATAGGGAAAATAACGAAACGACTCAACCTTGACCCGCTCGCAAGCGCGGTAGACTGCAGACTAACTGATCTATGTGGGGGCCACTACGTCCTTGATTGGCGCTACGTCGACCGTCCTGTCACCCGCGGTGACACAGAGAACCACACGGTTCTCTTGTTGGTCACCAGTCAGCAGGGGGCGCCACTGACTCTTGCGGCCGAGATCGTGGTGCACTGAATAAAGTTAGATGGCGACGACCGGTATCAATAAATAGATACTGACATCAGCACGATGTAGCCCTTGCTAACTGGTACCGAAAACATCGATAAACGATCTTTCGTCTCGTATTTTCGTCGCTTGCCACACATTTATGTGTCAGCCATATTGGGACTAGTTATAGTTTTTGCCACCGACGGCGCTGGTGACTGACCACGGGCCAGACGCGTCAGTTATGTCTTGACGACCGAGAAGGTAGCGTACGGCCAGCGGGACGTATGTCATCCCGCATGGCCGGAAACTTGTAAAGTTTATATAAATGTAATCAATGTGCTTCTAAAAGAAAGTGTTTGTTTGCTGACCTGCTCCTCATCCTGCCCTCACGCGACGTAATAACTCCCCTTTTTGAGAGAGGAGGATGTAAATACATTATGTTGTGGCAATACCACGTTGACGAGCGCGCCAACACAGCACCACTAACGAGCGAGGAGTCGCGACCCAGCCCTCGATGTGCAAAGTCCTTAACGAACGGCTCACAAACTACGGCGCTACATCTCCTCGATCGACGATTAGTTAACAGAACTAACAATACACATAAAATTAATGAAATTCTTTGTCTCCAGGATACGTATCCTCATAGGTTGGAGTCGCTATACCTGATGAACATGAAACCTTGGCACAAGCGAACTCTAATGCTGTTCTTGAAGATGACCAGCGCCGGCAAGAAGACCACCAAGAAGATCGTCGCTCAGCCGGGACTTGGGGCCAATATTGATGGCATTGATATCAACATGGACTCTTGGACATCCAGTTTGCAAGACTTCAATGGTAACATATATTTCTGATCAACATATTTTTTTTTATTTAATTACAAGCAGGAGAGCACAACCGGTCGAGACCAGTGCACTATATGAGGCTCAACCAGGAAGGCTGGAGTTTTCAAACCCGGTACTAGAGAATTCACCACACACGGCTAAACCTAATAGCCACAATACCATCGCGAACTATTGCTAAACGGGTAAGTGAGCATGAGAGGTGTTAGAGAGTAGATGTAGTATACTAATTTCGCAGCCTTAGGCTGAGGTCTATTTGACATCTAACTGATGCACCTAGAATCACGGGAAGGCCTTCAGCCACTCTCTAACAAGTGGCTTTTTGCGTGCGTCCAGTAACGGGTCCCCATCTGGGTCTCCAAAAACAGGACGGGACAGGGAGGGTTTTCACCAAGAGGTCATGCAAACTAGGCCACCCAATAGCGTCAGCACTGGCAGAGCATCTGGCTGACACGAAACACTAGCTTTCATTCGAGTCGGAAATCTCGAACACAAGGGAAACATGCACGTCTAGTAAGGAAATCCAATGAAATAAAGAGGCATGCCATCAACATCAATAGGGGTGACGGCTAGATCATTAAAACATAAATATAATTGCAATAGAAAATCTATGTGACGAAGTAAAGGAGGGGAGATGCATGGATCGAGGGGCTTAGATCTGTGTAAGTTATCTTAGTCTGTTATATTTAAAATCATTGTGTTTTATTACATATTTCCTTTTTTTTCATTTCAGATATATGGACGCAAAAGTTGATATCCTACAGTTCTTGGCTTGAATCAGAGGAACTCAGACACAGATCCATGTCACCTAAAAAGCTTGATCTGTTCAAAGAACGAGAGGAGCGCGGCAAAGGTGAAGTTCACGTCTCGAGGCATTCAGAGATTCAAAGATTCCATTCGCTAGAAGGCGTGTTTAGACAACTAGAACTGTAAAACTGACACTTTGTAATATATTTTTTCTTCTTCGTGTTGGCGACGTCAAATTGCTAGGGCATGTGGCAACACCATACGGACATGCGACCAACCACGAGGACCAACACAAGCTGACGATGGAAGTTCAGTCTCCAGAACACGGAATATCAAAACACGCTACAGTCATATCTGTCAACATGGATGGCCCGTGTGCATGTACAGCTAATCGGCCACATGGAGCAGGATCTTAGGTGTGAAGCGGTCTGCAGGTTTCCACAGTCACACAGCAGTGACTCTCCCTCTCTCCAAACACTCCCACCGCTCAAGGTCATTCTATGTTCTAAGACTTGGGTTAAGAATCTGTTCAGGGATTTCTTGGTCGGCCAGTCAAGGTTCTTGCTAGTTGAAAGGCTTTCCTTTTGGTAATATATAATCGTGTCGGAAACAACAGGGTCAGACCCTGTCTGCCCAGAAGTGGGCGACGTCGATGGCGTTACTTCTTGGGGTAATGAAATCTTCTGATGCGATTTGTTGCCAAAGCTGGATTCTCTTAGTTTCAGAGCCGGATGTGAAATTAATTATCAAATGAGTTTTATTGACCAGTGATCTGTAAAACAAAAACAAACAAATCTTAATGAAAATTAAAATCTTTGTCTAATTGGCAGAGTGTGTGTTATGTATTGGCTGACGATATGTTCCGGAACCGAGGTCGCGGTCCCGAAATGACGGCATCAGCTTAAATAGTAATGCCGGAATACCAAGTATCCGGAACTGAGGATAAATCCAAAGACCGGAGTTGAGTTAATACTGATTTATTTGATAAGATACCCCTTTTTATAGCTTAGTCTACAATATGAGTAAGCATTTTTAAAACAAACATTATTTCACTGAACCTCATACACCGCACATTCCTCGACACCGTTTTGGACCTTGATCCAATCAATTTACATAGAGTGGCAGATTATTGGGATGGTCAATGCTCCGTATCGATGCGTAATCATTCTTTATTTTATAAAATTAATATTAATACGTAGAATTTCATACACTGCAAAATTCCTCGATACCTGTTGTTTTAGACCTTGATCCCCTCAATTTGCATAGAGTGGCTAAATGCCCTGTGTCGTACTCCGACTGAATGAATCAACAGATTCCATCTAAGACAGAGAGTTTGATTTTAACAATTACTTTAAAAGACTTTTGGATGTTTAATAGAAAATAATTATGTTCAAAATAACGTTTTGAACAATATAACTAAATCGATATAAAGAAATAGATTGTAGCCCATAATCGGCTAACATCGACTTTATAGAGCGTCGTGTCGGTCAAGACTCTTGCCCTGGAGGTTCCCGGGAATCGCCTATGTTCCCGTGTAGACCTCTGGGTATGCAGGTGTGCTGAGACAAGGCATCAACAACCTGATTATACAGAACTTTAAAATGACAATTTGTGGTGTCCTATATTGAGTTGATATAGATTTGTAAGTGTGTAGCAATGCCACATCAAGTGATTCATGTTTAATTGTGTTTATTCTAAA
The DNA here is from genome assembly GCA_022606575.1 of Glossosoma conforme. Taxonomy (NCBI): domain Eukaryota; kingdom Metazoa; phylum Arthropoda; class Insecta; order Trichoptera; family Glossosomatidae; genus Glossosoma; species Glossosoma conforme. The sequence goes on along the minus strand of JAGTXR010000111.1, from coordinate 715,219 downwards.
CGTAAAAATTACATTGTCTATCTTTGACTGTTGAAATGACTGATAAGAAAAATGAAAGTTGTTTTTTTTTTGTATTTTTGTAATTTTATACATTATACCTTATCGCACCATAAATGTGTATTTATAAGACAATAGAATAATAAAAGCATTAAGTATGCGTCTATACAAATATTGATGTTTTTTATTTCGCTGGAATGTTGTATTTTTAAGAATTTTTTGTACTACAAGTAAATATTATGAATTTTTCAAAGGTATTATAAACTAGTAATTAAAAAAACATCTTACCTTAAGGAGTGAAAGTAATCAAGGTGAGTATAGTTGCAGGGAACAAGACACACCTGTAAAGGGCAATATGTCTGACCAGTAGTTTCATTCCATTCTTTCCAGCAATTCCATTATTTACTACTCATTTGCGAGTAGTACAAGGGTGATCCGTAAAATAAGTTTCCCATGGCGCTACAGTCCTGAAAAGCGCTGTTATTGTGGATCCCGCGATTATGTCGTGTACCTTGGTTCCCTCACTCCAAATCCCTTCCCTAGTGAGCTGCCTGCGGAGCTCAGTCTTGGCTTGGCAGCCGTACGTGACGGATCTCCTCCACACTTCATCACCGAGCGCAGCTCACACCTGGCGGGGAAAGCATTTTGCTAGGGAAGGGATTTGGAGTGGGGGAACCAAGGTACACTACGGAATCGCGGGATCCACCAAAACAGCGCTTTTCAGGACTGTAGCGCCATGGGAAACTCATTTTACGGATAACCCTCGTAGAATAATTGATTCTTTATAGGGATTTTCGCTTTGCGGCCAAGTTTCGTGGAACGTATCTAGGCTGTAAAGCGAGGTATGGATGTATTTGGAATTTATGTTTCACATCAAAACACAAAAAATTAAACACTATTTAATATTGAGATCAGTTTATTTATATAACTTCATTGCAATGTGTAGCAGTAAAATAAATATTATACAATATTTTAAAAAAAAACATATAATCAGTAACATATCACAGAAATATTATTTTTGAAAATTAAATAAATAACTTTTAACACATAATACACATGTAATACATTGTAAATAATATATACTTATAACTTTAATCAAAGTAGTAATATTAAAATTAAATATATAACTTTTAAAAAAAGACTAGTAATTCAATAAATTGACATAATATGGAGTAAATGGGTTCGTAGACTTGCAATGGTGTCACGACCTATCGTGCACAGACAAACGTTCAACGACTCATCGGTAACGATGTGGGGCGCACTGGACGTCTGGTGCTCGGGACATTTGGCGCACAGGACAAGTGGTTGAATGTCTCGCTACAAATAGTTTACCGTCGTTTCGTCAACGAGACAGATAGATATCTGGACTCTATGATTACTGGACAAATGCTTAGGTAAGCGAGACATCCACTGCAGAATTGTCTGTGAATGAAATGTGGAGGAACCACTTGCAATATTGCTGGTAATTTGTAGTCGTTTTTGGAGTGTTTTTAGAAAATATTTTAATATTCTTATATTTAAAAATCACTGAATACATCATATATTTACTTAACCCTTTCGCATCGGTTGTCGGCATATGCCGTCAATGATTCCCCGACCGTTGACATCGGTTGACGTGATATATCGTTTGTGCTACTTTAAAAAAAAAATAGTTTGTAAAATTCACGCCGTATTGATAGTGAAATTTGTATTCCACCGAGCCGTAACGAAAGGGTTAAGCAACTGATGCACACAAAATAAAATACTTGAAAATTTGATTTGATAAACTTAACATACATACATACATACAGTTTACAACAAATGCCATTTATCACTAATACAATACGTGTTAATTTCTCAAATCGACTGGCAGAGTAAATGGCCATGCGGACAGCGGCTTGTAAAGAAACAAACGCGGGTGCAAAGGGTTGTTATTCGAATCACATTTTTTCTTTAATTTATTGATGAAATAAATGTCATTTAAATAACTTCGTAAGTTTTTTACAGCCAGATTTGGTAGTGCCTTTTGGGTTTAGCCGTGTGTGGCAAAATATCTCGTTCCAATATTTCGACCACCATTGCAGTGGTCTTCTTCGGGGTTGACGACTTTGAACACAAAGTCAACAAAGGATCAAACCCTCATCCCTGTTGATGTTGTTGGGATGTCTTTTGATTTCAACAGCTTTACTAGGCGTGCATGTTTCTCTTGCGTTCGAGTCACGATTCCTGGTTCGAATGAAAAATTATGTCCCGTCTTAGACTCGTCACAAAGTCGTCAACCCTGAAGAAGACCCCTGCAATGGCGGTCGAAATATTGGAATGAGATAATACGCCACACACGGCTAAGCCCAAAAGTCACAATACCGAGAGAAACATCATATAAGATGACGTTTGCTGCGAATTTGCATGTGTGCATAAGTTTGATTTAATGTTTGTATTCTGTATTCAATTTAGTTTTAGATTTGACCCGATGAAGGAGGGTTATCTTCAAAACTGTAACATTTAAAAAAAAAACACGCACATTTTATTTTGATTGGTAATTACAATAATATATACTTTTTATAACCAAGTAAGCTTAGTTAAATCAAGTGATTTACAAAAATTACGATAAGTAATTTACGATCAAATTAATGGAATAGATTATCTCTCGCCATAAGGCAAAAGTAATGTAAAATTATCACAAAAAAAATACAATCTTGTAAAATGGTTAAAAAATAATTAACACAAAGACTTACACATTAAATAGGTAGTGTTCCTTGGTTAACTTTCTAGTTTATTAGACGCGTCGAGAAAAAAAAAAGTATTTTTGTTTTTAGAAATCTAAATTTCTACTAACCTAATACGTATATTTTTAATTACTTTTTAAATAATATACTATATATATATATATAAATTGATTTTGTCATTTAAAACCACTAGTGTATCATAACCGTGAACAAATCCTTGAATATTCTAATATATTTATTATATTTATATATATAGGCAATTTATTATTTTGTCAGTATTCAATTCAATTGATTGCCAGTAAAAATTACAAAATTGTCAGTAATAAATGCAAAAATATCAGTAAAAATTAATATATTGACAGTAGAAAAAATAAATTGTCAGTAGAAAAATATAAATTGGCATTAAATGCTTAATTGAATGGTAGATAATAATTTGTTAGGTTAAGTTTTAATTTTTTCTGCTAATTATTCATAGTCCTTGTCATACATTTGCATGTTACGACCATCTACTCACTGGCTGCCAAGCTAAAACTAGCCATTTATTTTAAAAAGCGAATCGTTTAACGTAAATATCGACATTTTCACATTAATTACTGACAATATTGAGTATATTACTGACATTTTAATTTTATAACTGACCACATTCATACCGACACAGTGGAGCTGCTAATTTATTTAATCTACTGCCAGTTTATTTATTATACTGTAAATTCATTTAATACACTGCCGAAACCTTGAATTAGTAACTGAACAAGTAAATACAGGCCATATCATTTAAGTCAACATAATTTTTGAATGTTTGCATTGTTTTTTAATTAAAAAAACAATGCAAACATCTTTTCTTTACATTGTTTTAGGCATTCACTTTGAGATCCATTATAAACAATTAATATTTATTTATTTAACTTTGTTTTTACATGGATCGAGTTGGATATGGCCTTTGTTTGGGAGACTGCAGTTTCGACTAACTCGTAGGGATGAAGAAGATAATGATTTAGGTATCGTATATATTCTTGCAACTCTATCTAACTTCTTCTCTTATCATTCCCTGATAAACACACCTACTACCCCCTTGAAAAGAGCGTGGTGCAGTGGAACGTGCTCTCAAACGACACTCTAGTAACATCGCGTTCGATAGTTTTTTTATGTAAACACATACACGAGATTACCGACAGATGGTGATAGTAATTCTGAAGTCTCATATGTGGAATTCTATGACGCTTACCATGGTGTATATGGCTGCATGTGGAGTGTTAATCCGCCAACGTCATAGACTACAGCCCGAGATTCACGCATCATCCTTTATTATTACAGGAATTTACGATGAACGGGTGGTCTTCACGGGATGACTTTCGTCTACCACCAATTTTAATTAATAGGCTATGACTGACATTTTACGGGTGACGGATCAAATTCACACCAACCGGGGGTATTTTAGAGCTCACAAATCGATTAAAAATCTTTTTTTTTTTAATCTCCATCGGGGATCGAACCCACGACTTTTGGCTTGCAAAGCAAACGCTTTGACCATTGAGCTATGACCGCCGGCTAATAAGTAACTTACGAAAGTATTATGCAGCTCAGTTGTCTCTTGACAGTGAAGGATGGCTAATAGTTGGTCGAAACTGTAGTCTTCTAAACAGAGGCCATATCCAATGTGATCCATGTAAAAACAAGGTAAATAAATAAATAGTTATTAAAACAAACATCATTTTAGTGCATGGAATTGAATATTTTTACACGAAATTCAATAAAAATATATTTTTTTACGATATTTTATAAAGGTTTTTGCGTAATTTCAAATCCTTGCTGAAATAAAATTTAAAAAATTAAAATACTCATTATTTTTTACACCCTCTTTACATTGGCAACGGCCATTTTATAATTTCTTCTTTTAGTAATTTTATAAATATTTTTAATTTACATTTTCTGGAATAAGCTCTTTCTTTCATAGTGAACAACTATTGTTGTCAAATACGTACAATTTCTTTACAAATTTACAAAATTAAAACAGTAAATATACATTTGTAAACAATTTTTAGTTACAAATATTTTTTAAACATAAAATGGAATGCTTATTTTCGGATATTTGTTTACATTTATAACCTAAAAATAAAATCACAATAATTAAATAAAATATCAGGAAAATTTAAGCATGATGACAATGCCAGCTGAGTTGTTATCATTTATAGGAATGGAGATAATTGGTATTGCGGCTTTTGGGTTTAACCCTTTTAGGGTTTACTTGGTGAAGACCCTCCCTGTCCCGTCCTGTTTTTCGAGACCCAGATGGGGACCCGTTACTGTACGCACGGAAAAAGCTACTTCTTAGAGAGTGGCTGAAGGCCTTCCCGTGATTCTAGGTGAATCAGTTAGATGTCAAATAAACCTCAGTCTAAGGCTGCAAAGTTAGTATACTACAGCGAGTCTCGAATTGCTTTCTTTGGTAACAAGTTGCTAACCACAAAATACGTGGGAAGGAAATGGTAAGGTTGAGAAATGGATTCTGCAGAATGGCAGACATCAGTTAGGAGTCATTACTTGCGTCTGCACTCTTGCAGACGGACGCTGAGAAGCACTTCAGGGATGACGACTTTGTCACAAAGTCATTATCCCTGAAGAAGACCTCTGCAAAAACGGTCGAAATAATTCACCACACACGGCTTAACCCAAAAGCCACAATACCCCTTTTTTGGTTTCACAGTAAAATTAACATTAAAAATATTTTTCATCTGAATATCTTGTTAAACTAGAAAATCATTTTTTTTTAGTTTTCGTAAGCACAGTATTGATTGACAACACCAATTGATCTACCCCCAACTTTAATTAATAGGCTATGACTGTAATGTTACGGGTCAGTGATCAAATTCACACCAACCGTGAGTATTTGTAGAGCTTAGAAATCAATTTAAAATCTTATTTTTTTCACGAATTTTGATTTGGTAATGTTTTTGCTTCTAAGCCCTACCGGCTGAGCTTCGCTGAGGAATAAACTGTTGACGTATAGCATCACAGTCGAGAGCTTTAACCACTCGGCAAATGAATACTTACATTTGCGAGTTTTACAAGATATTCCGACGTTGCACGTAATTTATAATCGATCTTCACGAGCACGACATTTATAACATAGTTTCCCTATATACTGGTATACACACGTGATCACATAAAATTTGAAATATATTTATATATACGTATGTCTAAAATTCAATGAAATTGCCCGCAACACATTATCACTCTACGCAACACCCGCTAACAAACAGGAGCAGACGACCACCACCACCATTACCACAAAGAACTTCAAAAGTACTATGTACAGGTACGAGGGTTATCCGTAAAATAAGGTCCCCATGGCGCTACAGTCCTAAAGAGCGCTGTTATGGTTGATCCCGCAATTCTGTAGTGTACCTTGGTTCCCCTACTCAAAATCCCTTCCCTAGCGAGCTGCCTGTGGAGCTCAGTCTTGGCTTAACAGCCGTACGTGATGGATCTCCTCCTTGCTTCGCCCGCTAGGTGTGAGTTTGCATTGTGCCGGTAGAAATCCATTCCCAGCTATGCGAAATCTATGGAGACAAGTTTATGAGTGTACAACACGTGCGCAAATGGTGCAGAGAGTTCAAGAACGGCGTACTGACGTCCATGATGAGGAGCGTTCCGGATGGCCATCTGTTTCTGACGAAACAATCGCAAAAGTGGAGGCAGCGATGCTTTCAGATCTAAGAGTGACGGTTCGTAAGCTCTAGGGTATGCTAAGGTTTGCGCACTGCTAACGCCACCAACGGCTCATCGCAAAATTTTGATAAGGTACTGTCAAACACACACCCTACAGCCCGGACTTAGCCCCAAGTGACTGCCATCTCTTCCCTGACATGAAGAAACACCTGGTTGGAACGCATTTTGGCGATAGAGAAGACCCGGAAGAACCGGTTCTCAGGTATCTCTACGTGTGGCTTGGCGGCAGATTTTTATGAGTCGGGAATTCAAAAGCTCCTATACCGCATGCAAAAATGCATTGACCTCAGTGGCGACTATGTAGAAAAATAGGTGAAAGTCTGAACTTTCCAAAAATGCACGCATTCATGGAATTAAACATGTTTTACACTGTGAAAAATCACTGGGAAACTTATTTTACGGATAACCCTCGTATGTGCTAGCTTTTTTCAATTGACCCGAGCTTTCTTTCTTCCTTACCAATGTACATCTATTAACAGCTAAAGTCCAGCGGCTAATTTATCCGATCTATTACAAACATTTTTACATAAAAATGGCAGTGCTTTTAATAGATATTAGACTTACATACAATAAGATAGCTTTGATATTGCTCTTAGCTCTTTCGATGGCAATCGGCATTTATTACATACAATTATAAGACATAACATTTAACAAGAAAGGCTATGAATTACAATTTTCATCATTTATAATATATTTTTTTTAAATAACTTCATAGGTTTTCACGGTGCATGTGGAATGTTGATCCGCCAATGTCATTGACTACAGCCCTTCACACATTTATCATTCTTCACAGTTATAAACTACGCTCCGAAATTATGAATGGGTGGCATTTTTTAAGCCGACTTCGACCGACACAAATTTTAATTAATAGGCTACGACTGGCATTTTACAGTTGAGGAATGAAATTCACACAAACCGGGATATTTTTAGAGTTTAGAAATAAAATTAAAAAGTAATTTAATTTAATCTCTGTTAGCAGGGATCAAACGCACGACTTTCGGTATGGTAAGCAATCTTGTTACCACTAAGCTATACCCGCCATTGCAAAAAATACCAAATATTTGAAGCTATCATCAACAGTGTATAACAACTGGCGTTACTCAAGAAATATTACTTTCCGTTTTGAAAATGTCTTTTGTATTTTAATGGGTAGTTATGAAAAAACCATAGATAAAAAAAACGATGCTGTGTTTAAACTGCAGCCGCATAGAGGGCAACACTGACGGTGTTACATGTAAATTGACAAAATGAACATTAGACTTTAGAATAGTTGCACAGGTGATTGATGTGTGAATCTTCTTTCACTGTTTCTATTAGTATTTTATATAATGAAACTGATATTCAAAACAGGGAAATCAAAAAAAAAAATGTTTTGGAAGAAAACTTAATTAAACACATCATTTACACTCATTTGTCCATATCCGCTCCCTCAACTGGAGCATATGGACATCACGATCCGCCGCCACAAAGCTCTGTCAGCCGCCTTGGTCCTTGCCTTGTCCCATGTCAGCTTCGCCGAGTACATTTTATATATAGTTCCCAACGGCCTACCAGGAAGGCGAGAGCCTGGGGGCTTGAAGAAAAGGCAGCCATAATAAATGTTTTCCTGCGGCATTCTCAGGACATGTCCCAGTAGGTAGTGCAAGGCTATCACAAATTTAAAAAACATTAAAAAACAATGGTTACATCATCGAACTACCCGTTAAGAACCACTAATCTAAATTATATTTAAAAATTCACACGTTTTTCTATCCATGAATGAAGAGTGTCGATATTTAAGTCACCGACAAAAAATAGTTTTTCAATCGAAATTGCAACATTGTTCGATCAATATTTAGAATTTAAATTAAATTGGAAACAAATAAACGGTTAAATTTTTAATAGAAACCGATTCAGATTCGATCTATTCGAAATACAATAATTTTGGACATCAATGCATTCTTACAATTTCACGTGATTAAATTCAATTTATAACGGAACAATGTTCAAAGGTTTCATTTTACTTGTGAATAACGCATATTATTAACTAATTAACAACTAAAATTAAAATAAATTGAGCCGCTTATAAGTTAACTCGTTGACTGCCACGAACCCCGATTGGGGTTCTTCGGCTACTCAAACGAAGCTCCACGAGCCCCGGTCGGGGTTGTCGATTACAGCGTACATTTTGTATCTAGTAGTCTTGCGTCGGCGATCGCATTGAAGGATTGTGTGCAGTGTGGTGTGTTAGGTGGTCTTCAATATTACTGTTGTTTTCGTTTTTTCTTTAATCTATGCGTTTTTATATAATGTTTGTGACCCTGAAAATCTTTTTTTCCATATTGTCTTTTAGGTTGCAGACATGCGAAATATGATGGCAGTCAACGGGTTAATGTTCCATAAAATTTACAACTCTAAACATTTTTTTTTGTTGATGAAAAATTAATGGGTGCCACTTGTGCTAAAGTAATGCTAACATTCTTCTTTTCTTTTTCGTGTCAGCGACGTCAAATTATTTTTTCCCAGTATCTGGCATCATCGATAGCCCGTGTGTTGCCCAGCATTAGGTCCTGAGATGTGCAGCTTGTTGGGCGCATGGAGCAGGCGTGAGGCGGTCTGCAGGTCTTCACAGTCGCACAATAGTGTCTCTCCCTACCGAAGCATTCTCCACCGCTCGAGGTTGTCCCTTGTTCTACCAACTCCGGTTATTAATCTGTTCAGGGATTTCCAGATCCGCCAGTCAAGGTTCTTGCCAGCTGGGAGGCCTTCCTTTGGAGTAATGAAATCCTCTGATGCGACTTGTCGCTAGAGCTGGAGTCTCTCATTTTCAGGGCCGGATGTGAGAGGTTGTGTGGATCTCAGAAAGCTGCTTCGCGACTTCAGTCTGAGTGTTGGGGGTATCTGATTATAGTGTTTAGCAGAGGTGACTGCTGCCTAGTTGGAGCGTTTTAATGCCGCGATTCGACAAACAAGGCCAGCCAGCCAAACAATTGAAATGATTGCAGTCATTACAAAACGCAGCGTTTCAACTCGTTTAGACAATTCGTTTAACGACTAACCGGTAACGATGTTGGGCGCACTGAATATCTAGTGAACGGGACATTTGGCGCACGGGACAACTGGCGCACAGGCTATCTCGCTAACCTAACCTAACCTGACATTCTGTCACACTACTCCGATACTACACCGACTGAATTGGTTGAGTGTTCCGGCTAGAATCCAGTACAAGCTCTGCATTTTAGCTTATAAGGCACTCTTGAGCTATTTGACAAAGCTTATCAAACCATCGGAGATAAGTGTTAAAGTATCCTGCAGCTGACAAGATGTAATCCCAGCACAGTCTTTGGCAATCATGCTTTCATCTTCGCAGCACCAACGGCTTTAAACTCGCTGCCGGAAAGTCTAAGAGAGCTGAACATGAAGGCATCCTTAAGAGGCAGACTCAAGACCCATTTTTTTACTTAGAGAGCCTAAGAAGTGCTTTTGGAATGACCATTTGGTCTTTAAAAAGCGCTATATACACACTGTTATCATAAAAAAAAACATATACTTCTGTGGTGACAACATAATCATTAAATCAATGTTTACGACACTTAAATATTTGGTGACCAAATTTTTTTAAAAATCCGATTTTTTTCCAAAGCAAATACAAGACACTTAGATGTAACAATTTAACTTATTATTGCGCTTTACAAATATATAATGTAACTTATTGAATAGTAAAAAAGTGGAAAGCTAATTACTCGTAAGGTACGGGTGATAGTTATCAATTATTGTAACAATTAAGAGCCCTTCCCCATGACAACGTCCCGTTTATTGCGGGTTCGGTTTTTTGCAGGATCACGTTTAGTAGTATACGTGCTACCGCGGTAACATTCACATGAGCATTCGGTTTGCAGGATAACGCAAAAATCCGATCCGTTCGAAATGTGCTGTACGGTTTTGCCACTACAAACCGGACGACTGGATCCAGTAAAAACGGTATCCAGTTTAGTTACGTACATAGTTTAATGGCAGTGTTCCCAATAGCATCCTGCATACGGTTTTTTACTGGATACGGTGCGTGGTGTGGAGCATATTGCTAACTTTTCTTCAGGCATTATGCAATTTGTCATATTTGTATCCTGTTTTTTTTAGATTATTCTTCACTTTTTCTAAAAGCTTGTCAAACGTGGCCATGGATATTCTGAAGTAGTTTAAAAATTTGGATTCATCCTTTCTCAAATAACCCATGAGATTACGAAATGTGCCTAATCTCGATCGTAGATTTAGGATCAGGTGAACCCAAAATCTTCTTTTTTGCATTGCTTTCGGCGGCGAAAGTACCAGTATAGTATCAGAAGAGTATTCACGTCCATTGCGTCTGAACTTTCTTCTCCGACTGCCAATGCTATCCTGTAAGAAACAGGATGCAAACTTCTGTGTGTGAACACAGATATGACTTTTGCAGTATTCAGTAAAAACCGATCCTGCAAAACTGGATGTCCGTGGGAAAGAGCTTTAAGGAATGCGAAGGAATCGTTTTAAAACAATTATTAAATTAGTTTTTTTTTGCGTAGTTTTATAAGTAAACGTGTAGTGACCTTTACGCCAGTCAAACAACAAAGAAACTTATCACAATAAACACGGACACATATCATCTTCTCCATTTTTAAATCTTCTACATAAATATATATGTATAAAAGAAAGTTTTGTTACTTAGACCATTTATAACTCCAGAACTGCTGGACCGATTTTTATGACCTGTGATTTGTTAGATTCGTCATGATTTTGAAAAGAAAAATAAAAAATTAAAATTATAAAGGAATCAATTTCTTCATACAGTGGTCCCTTGACATAGGAGGTTAATTCATTCCACAACCTTGCTCATATTTCAAATTACTCGTATCTCAAAGAAAATTTCCCCATTGAAATTAATAGCGAGCACAACTTACCAAATATGCTTTGACAGCGAGAGCACACTGATAACTGATTATCTGAAGGTGGCCAGGGGATTCGCGCGGGAGAGCGTGACGCGCGGTTCGTGTGCAACCGGCCGGCCCGCTAAGCCGCTTGCTCGTATCTCAAAAAACTAGTATGTTGGGGCAATTGTATGTCAAGGTACCACTGTATATATATATAATGTATGGTTTATTTGCGTAAAGCACTTATTATTCCGGGGATAGATTCGCCATCAATCAAACCTTTAAAAGAATGTACAAAAATGTCCAGCAGTTTCATTTCTCAGATGTTCTGTTTTTGCATTTAGTGTGGAGAAGATGATACCGCCCGATACTCAACGCTTCTCTAGTGAGGTTGTGTGTGTGTGTGTGGTGTGCGGAGGAGCTCAGTTGAGCCCCCCGTTGTAGGCGTAGTCCGCCTTGTTGTGCATCACCAGCCGGTTCTCCACAAAGTAGAAACTATCGGAGCAGGTCTCGAAGGGGGCGGCTATCATCTCTTCAACTGAAAACATGAATTGCAACAATTAATTTATTATATAATACTACTGCAGTAAACCATCGAATTACACGAAAGACGGGACCGTGTTGTTCGAAATCGTGTAAATCGGGGTGATAATCTCATACAAAAAAAGTGGTAATATTCTTTTTTGGAGAAAATCCCAAACTACTTAGCTTTCTCCTATTCGCTTAATATCAACTGACATCAGCATGATAGAGCCCTTGCTGACTGGTACCGAAAACCTCGATATACAATCTTTCGTCTCTTATTCTGTTTGTCGCTTGTCGTACATGTATGTGTCGCCATATTGGTATTTTAAACTAGCTATGTAGGGCACTGTGTGACCGACCACGGCGCCGCACGGCAGTTAGTTGCGTGTCGACAGTCAGAAGGTCGCATTATGGCTGGCCTGGGATGTTATTCCGCCTGGGCCGGAAGTTTGTAAAGTTTATTGTAAATATATGTCAATGTGCCTCAGAAAAAGTCTGTGTTATTAATCTGCTTCTGATCCTGCCATCACACGACTGAATGACAACCTTTTAAAGAGAGGAGGATGTTACAACTAATGATTAACTTAACCTATAAAGATGTAATATTAGGTTACCAAGATCGCTAGGCAGGGCGGGGAACTCGTAGATGTGCTCGCATGTGTTGCGCGAGTAAGGAATGCAGAAGCCGAATTCAAAGTCGAACGTCTTAAGCAGCGTGTCTCTGAAGAAGTGGCGCTCGATCATACGGAAGTGCTGCACAGGACGGCTGCCCACCGTGAACTCTACCCTGAAACATACAACAAACAAGCGTTAACTCTTCTTCCCATACATGTTACACATCTGGAACATATGCCACAAAATCGACAGGCGTGTATACAACTGGGATGAGCAGTATTTGAAAAAATTGTTGACATCAGCACGGTGTAGCCCTTGCTGACTGGTACCGAAAACCACGATATACAATCTTTCGTCTCTTATATCTGTTCGCTTGTCATACATTTATGTGTCCGCCATTCGGGACTAGTTATATAGACCTCCGCTAGTAGCGCTGGGCGAGAGCCATCACGAGTGTGTCAGACGGTCCCCGCCCTTCGGCGAGAGATATTGTATTGTGGCTCGGCCGAATGTTAGGTCGAGCCATAAATTTGTAAAGTTTTATCGTAAATATATGTCAATGTGCTTCTGAAAAAGTCTGTTATCAATCTGCTCCTAATCCTGCCATTACGCGACGGAATAACACCTTTTTGAGAGAGAGGAGGATGTTATTATGTCGCAAAAATTGCACAATGTTTTTAAACTAAAGCGTTTAGCCAATGCATCCTCTCAGTACTATCTTATGGCGCAGAGACGTGGAATCTAAAAGCAAGTCTTACCCATAAAACAAAAGTCACCCAACAAGCTGTGGAGAGATCCATGAGAGGATTGTCTCTAAAAGATCAAATCCGAAATAAGGATATCTGAAGAAAAACTCAAATAGTGGAGGCTATCCAACGATTATGCACACTTAAGAGGCAATATGACATATCTGTCCAAGAGACGACGGTCGATGGGGAAGAAAAGTGTTGGAGTGGTATCCAAGAACTGGCAAACAAAACAAAAATATTTGATTGCAACAGCCTATTTATCAAATTAGTGGTAGATGGGTGTAGCTTAGCAGTAAAGCATTTGTTTACCATACCAAAAATCGGGAGTTCCAATCCCCGATGAAGATTAAAATAAATTCAAAGCTCTAATAATACCTTGATTGGTATGGTATAAACCCTCCCCTGTAAAATGACAGTCATAGCCTTTTAATTGAAAGTAGTGTTAGACGAACTTCATCCCAAAAACACCACCATCATAAATTTCTGATAAAAATGGATGATGTGCGAATGCTGAGCTACAGTCTATGACGTTGGCAGATCAATATTCGAAATGCAGTGTTATGCAATAACTTTTAATGAAATGGTAAGTGTCATAGAATCCACAGAAGAGATTTCACCATCACCATTTATCGCTATTCTCCTGTATGTGTTAACGTCAAAAAATAAAATAAGTTGTCATGTAAATAAGGCATATTCTGACTATAGACTGCCAGTATTATTGTATGATCATTTCCATTTGAATATAGAAACAAAGAAAACAAGGATTTAAAAAGAAAATTTAATTTTTTTGAATTTAGAATAAAGAACTTTAGAGGCATAGAGAAAACAGATATCTTACATAGCTAGAAATGAGTCTTAATAATATTTATGAGTATTATCCTATCAGTATATATAGAGCGCTTTTTAATAATTATTCAAAAAAAATGCGTCTCTTTCCATTTCAAATAAAAAGGTCTTGAATCTGCCTTTGAAGGATTCCTCCGCTTCGTTCTCATCTATTTTCTACAAGAGAATGACTTGCAAAGACTGTCATGAAAATAGCTTTAACGTCTTACGTGGCCCCGACCGTCTTGAGCTTGAGGAACTGCGGCGTAAACTGGTATCTCACGAATCTTCCAGCATTGGGGTCGAGGGGCTCTTCAACCCCGGCCTCGGCCTCCGCACTGGCAACCTCTCGCGCCCCCTCGCTAGGAGGTTTAGCGATCTCAAACAGCACGGTTCCGCTTTCTAGATCACGAATCTTGAATCGCGTAAAGTCAATATCGTAAACGTTAGCCTCGGGGCTACACAGGTAGGTCTCCGCGATCCCGTTCAATCTCAACACATCGTCGGGCGATATCGTGCACTGGACGACCTCACTGGACTCCAGCGAGTGGTTGGACGTGAGGGGCCCGCACTTTTTGCTCAGGACGCTCATTTTTTAAATTTTTATTATTATTGATTAGAGGTTTTTGGGTCGGACTTGTTTATTTTTGATGGAATCTGGGACGATCGACATTTAGCTACGTCTTCTTCTTCATCTGTCGTCCATTGATCAGAAGGCGGATAATGTATTTTTGCTTGGCCAGGTGGTTAGCTTAGGTACCTATTACTAATAAAAAATATTAAGTTACTCAAAATTGAGACACTACAAAATGTAGTTTTTGATCCTTTTCATAAAATATGCATTATTAATTCATTTTTTATTTTTAAAATACACTATACCTCCCAACTTATTTATTTCAGTTTCCATAAATAATTCATTAGTTTTTTTTTGTAGTATACATTATAAAGCAATGATACTTTACAAAGATTTTCACTTTACAAAGAAGAAGCTGCCATAATATCACTTGGAAATGTCCAAAAGGAAGCAAAAATACGTCAAGGGGTGAGACAAGGATGCTCTCTGTCGCCTGTACTCTTCAACGTACACATACAGAATGCAATTAAAACATCGGGGAAAAAATGGGCCATAGAGAGGGGGTTAAAATACACGGCCAAAAGATTGATATGATAAGGTTTGCTGACGACATTGCTCTGATTGCTGAAACTGAAGATGAACTCACGGAAGCGCTGACATCCATGGAAAACATATTTAATTCCAACTACAATATGAAGATAAACAGCACAAAAATCAAAGTCATGAGAGTAAGCCGCAATGAGCAGCAGAAAATTAACATATCAATGCTAGGAGTACCCCTAAAAGATGCAAAAGAATTTGTATACCTTGGAAGTATAATCACCTGGAATGGCAGAACAAAAAGAGAAGTCAACAGTCGAATACATCAAGCAAGGCTAGCTTTCAATAAAAAAGCAAAAATTCTTGAGTCAAAGAATATTTCTTTAGGGCTCCGCAAGCAACTTGCCAAAACACTTGCTTGGAGCATCTTAATGTACGGCTGTGAGACATGGTGCTTATCTGAAAGTGATAAAAAAAGACTAGAGGCCTTTAAGATGTGGTCATACAGAAGAATTCTCGGAATTTCCTGGAGAGACCACGTCACGAACAATGAGGTTCTCAGAATAATCAAGGAAGATAGGCAACTAATAAGAACCATCTCAGAGAGGCGAGCCCGATGGATTGGTCACATCATGCGCCACGATGGACTTCTTCACGATATTGTGGAAGGGATGGTTGAGGGTAGAAACTGTAGAGGGCGCCCTAGACGGGAGTATTTACAGCAAGTATTCGAGGACATGAACTGTAGCGCTTATGCTGAGCTGAAAAGGGTTGCGGAGGACCGAGAGGAATGGAGATCGAGATGCAAGATTCTGTTGCTGCAAACCAATCCACCGGATTGATATTACGAAGAAGAAGATAATATAGATGCAACATGAAAGAATACTGTTATGAAATTTAAAAAATATTTTGATGTCGACCGTAAAAAGCACAAATAAAAGGCATTTTTTTGTCAGTATTTAATTAAATTAATAGGCATTATTTTATTTTTAAAACAATCATTTGGCAGTAGAAAAGTATTAATCGGCATTATAAAAATAAATAAATGGGCAGGAAATAATTAATGAAAGGTAATTAATAATAGGTTATGTTTCCATTATATGGGTCAATTATTCATTAATTTTACATTAATTTTTACCAATATTGAATATATCACTGCTTGCATTATAATTTTAAAACTGACCACATTCACACTGACACAGTGGATACGGCCGATTTATTAAGTCCACTGCCGATCTATTTTATTTACTGCCAATTGATTTAACTTACTGCCACAACCTTTAATTGGTAACTAAGCAAAGAAATTTAGGCTTAAATAAAGTTATACAGATTTAAAAATGTGCAAAGAAAACAATGGATATATATTTTTTTATGATTTAATTTATTAATTATATTTAATACATTTTTAGCATGTTATATTTTTATTTGAGTACACTTACTTTTACTATCTTAAAATTAAAAACTCAACATCAACTGATGTAGTTTTTAATTAAATACGTTCGTGGACGTGTAATCTTTAGTAAATTCTTAATATAGTTAAAGGTGATGCCATAAAGAACACAAAATTGGACATTTACATTGCCTCTTGATATTTGAAACATAAAATATTAATAAATTGAAGAGAAATATATACTTCATTTTAATTAAGGAAATTAAAGAAGCTGCTCTTGGGTTTCGAGGGATTATTGAAGAATAAATTAAATGGTTCATTTCTGGGTTCTTCCAAATGGTCAGATTTTGTATTTTCAGTGGATTTGACGTCGCTTAAAAATATATTTGAAAATCCTGCAATTATTAAAATATATATATTATAGTTTATTCAATATTTAATAAAAATATATTAGAAATACCGAAATAAATTAATATATTTTGATAGTGTTAAAAAGATAAAACGGAAATAAAGTTACAACAAAAACTACACTTTTGTTAATTTTCATAGATTACAAATTACTGATGTTTTTTTTTTATTTCATTATTCAAACTCACCAAAACTGGACATGACATTAGCATCTTGCTTTGAAGAGCTTTGTTTCAGACAATCGTCCACTTTTGTCTCTTTTGGTGACATCAAAAAAGTGATGTCTTCAGCTGAAATCACAGGAGAAAAAAATTATAACGCAATACCCACTAATTACTTCGCTTTATTAGTTTCATTACAAATGGCTGAACCACCAGTGATGGGTTATGAAGTGAACAGGATTGCAAAGGTTCGTGGCTCGAATCTTAACGCCTGCCGTTTATTTTTCTCCGATTTATTGATGAGAGAAATGTCACAAAAGTTGAAATTTGCTGTGAATTTGTACGAGTGTATCAATTGTTGAAAATTGGTTCTTCAGTGGTGTATAAATATTCATAATCATTATCATCAGCCTGTGTCCGTCCACTGTTGAACGTAGGCCTCCCGCATGAGTCTCCATCCTTCTCGATCATCCATCCTCCGCATCTAGACTACTCCCGCCATTTTTCTTATTTCGTCACTCCATCTTGCAGGGCGTCGGCCAATGCTCCGTTTGTCTGTTCTTGGACGCAACTCCAGCACTTTTCTTCCCCATAAGTAGAAAATTATAAATATATTGATTTTTAAATTTACTTTTAAAATCCACCAAATCAATAGTGGCAATACCATGCTGACATGCGACCAACCATGACGCAGGACTGCCACCAATGCACAATCAATCTCCCTGCCTCGAGCCGCCCCCACGAACCGCCGTAGCCACATATACTCCATTGACGATTACTTTCTAAAACTAACACAATTTAATGTAATTTACTCATTCTCTGCGTATATCCAGTCAAGCTGGCGTCATCTCCATATTCTGACCCGAGCGGGCTGCTGTAGTAGATGTCCGTGGTTAACCCCTTCATGTAGCTCGAATAATCGTTACACGATGATGCCTTATCCGGAGAAGTAATGTCAACATGTTGGTTTTCATCGGCACCATCGTTCAAATGCTAAAAAAAAACATTCTTAATTGTTTATAACAGTACCGATACAAGACCATGCGGCACCCTAAATATTTCTTTTATAGCGCCCCTTATTGCTTATATCTAAAAAAAAACTAATAAATATTGATTGCCCTCGGTGTCCCTAGCTTACACGGCGCCCTGGGGCACCAACCCACTTCGCCACCCCCTAAAATCGCTACTGGTTTATACAGTGTCGGCTTAAGACTTTGTGGCGCCCTGGGCAAAAAAAACTAGCGCCCCCTAGGTTTTTTGGGGCTAAGGCCGCCCCTAGCACCCTTTTTTCATTCGTGCTCTGAGCAGCTGACCCACTACGCCACCCCCTAAAACCGGCATTGGGTTTATAACCACACTTGTATCACATATTAACCCTCCCTTTACTGTAATAAAAACACCCGAGAGCCCCGATATGCATTTTCTACACCATTTAAAAATGTCATTTAACCCTTAATTAGTCGCACCAAAAAAAATTACACAACTGCTCGCATGGGGTCACATGTGACCCCAAATTGTATGATTTTTTATTATTATTTATGAAATATATAAGTAAATAAAACTTGTTTATTATTAAGCCTTTCCCTGCCACGGACGAGTTAACTCGCCAGATCATTATTAAACTACACAATTTGTGACAACCCTGTTCGTATAAATTATCACAACATTATTTATCAATTAAGTGTGTCTATTCTAATGGAAAAGGGGAAAAACATCCAAATTTGGTAAGCTTACATTAAATAACATTATATTAAGCACTTGTTGATTTTTAAAAATGACTTTTCTGACATTGAAAACGGCTGGCCTATGGGGGTCTTTCTTGCACAATTGGTCTGGCAGGGGAAAGGTTAAAGTGCTTTAATAATAATATTATATTTAAAAGAAATAACACTAATTTAATATCAAATTAAACAAATACAAGCTAAATTAAAAGAATTTCGGGAAGCGGCAAGTGCTTAATTTTTTATTTCGAACTTTTTTTGACCCCATGCGACTAATTAAGGGTTAAAAATCGGAAAATGTGAATATTACTTAATATCGCTTTGATTGACAATGCTTGAAGATAAAATGAAACATTTTTTGTAATGTAAGTGTGTGAAAAAGAAAAAAAATCATCGCAATTAGCCACTATAGCTGCAACAAATTCAGCGCGCGTATTGACCCGTGCGCAGCCGAATTCATACTAACGCAACGTTTGCAAAGCCGCGCATGTGCCCGGATAACAACTTTGTCTCGTCTGCGCAAGCGCTCGCGCAAATGCATGACACGTGCGCGTGATTCTATCCCCGATTATTACACAAATTATTTATTTCCATCGATACAAATGAACCACTATAGATTATTATAATTTTATTTGATACTTTATAATTTTACGGAGCAATACAAACATGTTTAACTCATTATCTTTTATATTTCATATGGATATTTTCATTCTTAGTTAATTCTATAACTCTAACCTTGTTTTCTGTGACAGGACTGCGAATTTGTTCAGCTTCGACCTCTTCAATTCTTCCAACCTGCTTATTTGGAAGGGCATCGCAATTACTTTCCATCTTTTTATTAGTAACACACTCGTAATTGTATTCGTTATCCTGCAATCCAACATCTTCAGTAGCATTGTAGAATTTTACCTTTTTCTTCAACGGTTCAAGCTAAAATAATTATTGTTTTACACATAACGTTCAACTAAACAAATTGATAAATTTATTGAAAAATAAATAATAATTTAGACCGGTGCCGGTTTTAGGGGGTGGCGCGGTGGGGCGGCTGCCTAGGGCGCCGAATGACTTAAGGGCGGTGAGGGCGGCCTTACTTGCTCAGTTTTTTTATATTACATACCCAAGAAAAAAAATACTGGAGGTGCCAGATTTTTTTACCCTAGGGCTCCCGCAGGGTCTAAAGCCGGCACTGATTTAGGCAATAAAATAAGTAAATAATTTAAAGTGTCTATAAAAAATACTTGTGGAGAGTTTTCTGTTTTTTTTTCAATCATGGTTATCTCTTGAACAAGTTTTCCAGCATTATTATTTGTGAGGAAAAATCTTGATTTTTCGCTTTCGTTTTTCTGGGGGGTTTTCTAAAATAAATAAAGGAAACATAGAAGAAATTAACATCGTCATCATCATTATAATGACCACGCCCCTAACTGGAGCATATGGTCGCCACATAGCTTTGTCTTCCCCAGCTTCACCGAATACATTATATGTATAGTTCCCGACGGAGGAGTGAGCACGGAGATTCGAAGAAAAATCAGCTGTAGTTAATGCTCTACTGCGGCATCCGAATTACATGTCCTAACCAACTCCACCTTCGCCTCTTGACCGACTGTAATATGGGAAGCTCCCTTATCCGCCCTCTCAACTCGCCATTCTTCACAAAGTCAAACCATCATACCCCCAGTATTAATAATTAGCAAGTCATGAAATTATTTATTAAGCAACATAAAATGTAATACACACTTTAATTTTGCAATTAAAGCACAATTTATAACAATTAAATAAATCGTGCCTCGTGTGAGCGATACCTTAACTTGCGCCTTAAGGCGACAGCAAGAGAAACAAACCGGTAAAGTGAATTGAAATGTGTTTTTTTTAATAATATAGGTACTCACAATTTTCACGATCTTCGGCGATACGTACAACAACTCGGAAGCACGGTAATTCGCTTCGGATTCGAAATTAGCAATTGCATTTTCTCGAATGTTTTCGTCTGCCGTTGGTTTATCAATGCCCTGGCCATGGTCCATGGGAGTTATTTCTTCCGTGCAAGGGATTGTATCACAAGTGGTGTCATCGCAGGACGCGTATTCTTCGGCGTCGTGGAAGGACGCTTCAATGGAAAAGTCGAATCGATTCGTGTTCAATTCCTTGACTTTATTTTCCACTTGGCAATTTTCAACGGGGATATTTTCCGATGTCAATTTCTGCAATAAGCGTTTTTACTTAAAAAAAGAGCTAATTTTCGATGTTAAATATTCGAAGCATGGTCTAACACGTGTGCCCATAAGAGAGATATCTATCACGTACGGCTGCCAAGCCAAGATTGAGCTCCGCAGGAAGCACGCTAGGGAAGGGATTTGGAGTGGGGGAACCGTGGTACACTACAGAATCGCGGGATCCACCATAACGGTGCTTTTCAGCACTGTAGCGCCATGGGAAACTTATTTTACAGATCACCCTCGTATATGAACAATGGAAATATTACATAATGGAATATAAACAAGTAAAAAATTATGTCCTCACTCTAGTCACTCACTATTAATACAAAAAAAAACATATCAGCGGTAGGGTTATATGAATTTTTCCATTACAACAACACAATAATATATATATAACTATATATATAATTTAATATATATTTAACTCGATATATATAAAAACCATCTCAGAGAGGCGAGCCCGATGGATTGGTCATATCATGCGCCACGATGGTCTTCTTCACGATATTGTGGAGGGGATGGTTGAGGGTAGAAACTGTAGAGGGCGCCCTAGACGGGAGTATTTGCAGCAAGTATTCGAGGACATGAATTGCAGCGCTTATGCTGAGCTGAAAAGGGTTGCGGAGGACCGAAAGGAATGGAGATCGAGATGCAAGATTCTGTTGCTGCAAACCAATCCACCGGATTGATACTACGAACAATAACTCAATATATAAAACAGGTTTATTTATTTATTTTTTAAAATAAAATGAAAATTAACAAGGGGGGCAGCAAATAATCGTAAAACGTTTATTTCACATTATTAAAAAAAATCTAAAATGCAAGAAAAAAATATTTTACCATCATGCCACTGTGGTTCCCCCCGTCGCTTGCAACAGCATCTTGAGATGCACTGGCTCGCATCAAGCCTCCACTTGCGAACTCCGCGACAGACAGTGGTTCGCTACGCTGCATCCGCTTCTTCAAGCCGGACAAAATGGCGACAGTCTCTTCCGGTTTCAGCAAAACGTTCTCGATTACTTTCACACCCTTCGGCTCATCGTTTATTGCATCAGAATCGGCTGTTTTATTTACATTTTCGTCGCGAATCAATTGATTGAAACGTGACGCGTTTTCATCACGATGTTTGATAGCATCTCTTTGTACAGCTTTCTCTTCCGGTTTCTTTGTCGCCCCTAGACATTTGATGGTTGGGAATCTGAAGAGCGATTCGTTAACCGGACATTGCGGCTTTTTGAATAATGCGTCATCATCACAAGCCATTGTCACATCTTCAGTATTAGAAACTTGCTTCGGAAGCTTAAAAAATTAAATACATACATTATGAAAAAAAAATCTTGGATAATTTAGTGAGCTTTCACGGCCAGATTTGGCATTGTGGCTTTTGAGTTGAGTCGTGTGTCGTGTATTTTTTCTTTCCGTTTTTTTTTATGTAAACACACAGGAAAATACCGACAGATGGTGATAGTAATTCTGAAGTCTCATCTGTCGATTTCTATGACGTTTACCATGATGCATATGCCTAAGAGCTGCATGTGGAGTGTTGATCCGCCAAGGTCATAGACTACAGCCCGAGATTTACGCATCATCCTTATTATTTACAGGAAATTGCTATGAATGTTACTATGAATGGTCTTCACGGGACGACTTTCGTCTACCATCAATTTTAATTAATAGACTATGACTGACATTTTACGGGTGAGGGATCAAATTCACACCAACCGGAGTATTTTAGAGCTCAGAAATCGATTAAAAATGGTTTTTTTATAATCTCCGTCGGGGATCGAACCCACGACTTTTGGCTTACAAAGTAAGCGCTTTGACCATTGAGCTATATCCACCGGCATTTTGAACGCCATTACAGTGTTCATCTTCAGACAAAATATCAACCCTGAAGATAACCCCTGCAGTGGTGGTCGAATATCGGAAGGAAGACATTCGCCACGTGCGACTTAAACCAAAAGCCAATACTTCATATTTGATAAGGCTCATACATTTTCATCATCATCATTATCATTTTCGCTCCCATAACTAAAGCATATGGTCGTCGTTAACTGCCGCCACGGCTCACGCCTCATGCAAACATTCTATGTATACTTTCTGACGGCCTACCAAGACGACTTGAAGAAAAGGCAGCTGTATTTTATGCTGTCCTGCTGCGACATCCAAGCCACATGTCCCAGCCAGGTTCACTATGGCCTCTCGATCGACAGTAGTATGGGCGGATACATTTCGACCTCGTCATTTCTTACAAAGTCAAACTAAAGGGTCCGCCATCTAACGTTTTTTTTAACTAGTGCTTATTTCGTGAATGGTAACACTTAGCTCATATCTGATTTAACAAATAATTCGTTTTATCCTTCCGCTAAACGAATGTGGTTGTGTATACGCTTGAACAACGCTGGGTAATATTGCGACATTACTTTGAAAATCATGGTAATGTTGCAGAATGTGTGCGAAAATTGCGTACGGATTTTGGAAGAAGAGAATCACCGTCAGCTCCGTATGTTCGTTATCTTGTGAAAAAAGTGAAAAAAACTGGCATCCTCATCGATAAACCAAAGCGTGAAAAGCCAAGAACAGTGCGTACACCCGAGAATATTGCTGCTGTGGTAGAAAGTGTGCGTGAAGCGCCATCAACATCAATTCACCGTCGTTCTCAACAATTGAACATTTCGGAACGAATTTTTATTCCCAAAAATTGAAGAAAAGGATATTGGCAACATTTGGTTTCAACAGGACGGCGCTACGTGCCACACAGCCGAAGCTACACTCGATGTTTTGCGCCCTGTTTCAAAAAAAAAAGTTATTTGGCAGACCCTTTACCATATCGGGGATCGAACCCACGACCTTTGGCTTGCGACGCAAACGCTGTGACCATTGAGCTATACCCACCGGCATCTATAAACTGTAAAGACTTAATGCTAAAGACGAATGAAGAGTAATTTTGTGCAACACATAAACTTTTACCTCCAAAAACGGCACCCCACAATTATTATTGAATGTGAGCGTCGGCACGAAGCAGTTAAACTTTTTCTCTTTCAATCTCTCCATCTCCCTGGAGCTATTTTTGTACTTTTCCATTTTGATGTTCTTGATTTCCGCAAACACTTCCATCATCTTCTTTCCCAAAGACTTCGACCTGGCTCTCTCTGCGGCAACATCACTTTGAAGCGCATCGATCAACGCAAGCTTCTTCCCTTTGTCGATCATGAAAGCGGCGAATTCAATCACGGCATTATTAGCCTGCAATTGTTTGATTTTTTCACATTTCTTTGTAGCGTCTTTCATGTGCGCTAACTCTCTTTCGCTTTTGCTAATTTCGAAGCGCAAAATTTCCAATTTTTCTTTGTATTTTTTTCTATCCACCGCTTTGGGAATGGACTCGAACGCTTCGTAGTGCTCGTTCCACATGGAGTTGTACTTTCTGATGTTTCCTTCGTTTGCTTCGTTGATTTTTGTGGCCATTTCTAATTTCTCACGCAGTCTTCCGGTGGCCAAAGAATTTTCAGATTCAATATCACCCAACGCCTTCAAGAGACTAAAAAAAAACAACTTTTTATCTATATTCATAGCATTCACTTTGAATTTCAAATTTTAACCCTTTCGTTACGGCTCTGTGGAATACAAATTATACTGTCAATACGCCGTAAATTTTTCAATTTTTTTTTATTCTTCAAACTAGTATTTGAATTATAAATGTACTTATCTGACCTATTTTCAAATATCACATTTGTTATTGTATCATTTAGCTATCAGATGATGCATAAAAAACTATTATATTTAACAAACGTTCATTATGTAACTCCATACATGTGGTGGCATTGACAAATGTGGTTTACAGAAAAATCGTTCCTGTGACGAAACCTAACGATATTTATATACATGCTTTACATATTCCTGTAAAGAATACATGTAGGTTGATAAAGGAAATGACTACACTTCCAATTTCCTACCGTATGTACATATCGTATGTACGTATCGTACACAATACAAACAAAACAAAGAGTACTGAAAATAGCAAAACGATATATCACGTCAACCGATGTCAACGGTCGGGGAATCTTTGACGGCATATGCCGACAACTGATGCGAAAGGGTTAAATAAATAAATACTTCCTATCTTATTTTAACATAGATTACACTGAGCAACGTTTTTTTTTATGTAAGCACATACAAGAGAATATCGACAGATGGTGATATTAATACTAAAGTCTCATCTGTGGATTTTTAAGTTAAACATGGCTAGGCACTGCACGTGGAGTATTGATCCGCCAACATCACAGGCTGCAGCCAGGCATTCACGCATCATCTGCTTAATACACAAATTCTCTATGTATGGCTGGTCTTCACGGAACGACTTTCGTCCACGAACAATTTTGATTGATAGGCTATGACTGGCATTTTACAAGTGAGGGATAAAATTTACTCCAACGGGAGATCTTTATAGAGCTTAGAGATCGATTAAAAACATTTTTTTTAATATTTGTCGAGGATTCAACCCACGACCTTCGTTGTGGTAAGCAAATGCTTTAACCACTAAGATATAACGTTAGTATACCAGCTGAAATACCACGGCATTGCCTTCAATGAAAGCTTTGTCAGTTCCTAGCGTGTATACGCATACGTATACACGTACATCTATGTTTAAACAAAGTGGGCAGTGTTTATCTATGTAATATTTGTAATGGGTATTTTTAATATTTTACAAGCACACTAGTTGGGAACTGATGAGGCATTCGTTGAAGTCGCAACCGTTATATTCCAGCAAGTAAATAATTAAGCAGTAGGAAGTATTTGTGTATTTAATACAAAATTTGTTTATTTATAAACAGAACACATGCTGCAATATAAAAATAAATATAAATGTACAAAAATACACAAATAATGAGAACAAGAAATAATATGAGAGGAAAATTATGCAAAAAAAAAGTATCCAGGTATTGGAATGAATTAAGTACTCGAAACTGCAGAGCACACTATCCGAAACGTTGAACTTAAAGCATTCTTAAGGGTCCCAGGATTGTGAATAGCGCAACGAAGAAAAATAAAGCATCCCTAGAAGAAAAAGTGTGGGATAGTGTAAGGAGTTGACAGAATTGTTAGTTTCAATATATATAAAAACAGAAAACAATACATTTTATGGATTAGTT
The DNA here is from genome assembly GCA_022606575.1 of Glossosoma conforme. NCBI lineage: Eukaryota > Metazoa > Arthropoda > Insecta > Trichoptera > Glossosomatidae > Glossosoma > Glossosoma conforme. The sequence goes on along the minus strand of JAGTXR010000111.1, from coordinate 689,028 downwards.
CAAACTTAAGAATGCATTGGAATTGATCAAATAAAAATAAATAAAAACTAGCTTGTTTTCTTAGGCTGGGTGTGATTAGAATTGCTCGTTGCATCAATTATGTACTAGAAATACACTAACTATACCAAATAATGACTCCATTTAAAACGCTTGTATTGATGTACTTATTAGCAGTTAAATATCTTACCTTTCCGAGTTTTTTCTTAACTCCAATGCGCTCATTTTAACATTGAGTACATTTTCTTTCGTCTCTTTGGTCTTCGCAACAACATTCTTGAAATCACCAATGTAGGATCTAATATGATTCTCCTTCTCTGTATAAAATAAAACATAATATCAACACTAAACGCAATGACAAAACAATATTATTTTGATATTTTCGCATTGTTTATGTATTCAAAAAACCTTTGCAAATTCGCTGAAAGAGCTCGATTTCATAACGAGACGATATCACCACATTTCTAATAGACTCGTAAGCCTTCACTTCTTCAATTTTAGCCATTTTGAAAACAAATGGAAAAACATAGACAATCGTATTTTTACTTCCGTTCTAAGAATAATTTGAATAAAGAATCAATAGGACATTACAACGTGATAGGTTACAATAATTTGAAAAATATGTATTATTGAAAAGGATACAATAAAACATATCATAATTACACGAAAAAATGATTATTTAATTCGAAATTAATGAAATATTCATTAAAATGTTTAGATACCTACGTTTGAAAGGCTTTGCATTATTTCATATATTTTTTTAAGTCTATACTTTAGAAATTTGAATTTTTGTTTGTTATAAATTATAGACAGAAAATAATAATGAGCTTATTTTGATTAAAATATAAATTGTCATTCTGTATTTTGCCATGGTTGTAGATTTCGTATGAACCTAGTACTAAGCTATATTTATGTTTAGTAGTTAGCTTAGGAAAAATTATAAAAATAGTAACAAGATAACATAAATATGAAATGGATTTCTATATAATTTTTTTTTGTATATCTTCATTTAATCTAGTTAGATCATAATTGTATAGTTGCATTATTAAATATACGCGATCACTTGAAAATTTGTGTGTACGTTATATATTTACGTTAAGTAGAACAAAGCGTTGCAATGTTAAATACCATTTTTTTATTTCATTGATTTGTTTAAATCCACAAAAAATTAACCCCTCCCTAAGCACGAAAACAATAAATCAATTGTAAACAACAAATACTGATCTGAAAACTTTTAAAGACAACGTAACACATCATTTATGATAAGATTATAATTTAAACTTTTCATAAATATAATGAATTTGAACCTTTCTCGCGAAACAAAGGTAAAAACATGCTACGTACTAGATAAATTATTATCGATAGGTACATATTAGTTATTCGATAGGTATTATTTAGTACAAAAAATTTCCGTCATGCTTATGGTCGGCCGCATCACTACACAAGGCCTTGCGTGACGTTTCAAGACTGCAGAACTGTCTTGTTGTTTGTGTACGCATTTAGTCATTATTGTTGTCAATCAATGCGGCAGCTTCACAATGATCAAATTCAGATACAAATAAAACAAATGCGTCAAATACACTCATCAAGTGTTTCACAATGCATCAGTATTCACCGCTACGAAAGATAACCTAAAAGAAAAACTTTATGCTCGGAGTGAGTTAATTTGATCACCGACTGTTATGTTTGATGATTTCCGGCTGACGGGAAGGCTGCTATGCATCGCGCTCGCGCTGATCGCTATCCTGCTGCTTAAAGAGAGCCGTTATTTCGTGCATTTGATTTTTCCTGCTGAAGATGGGTAGCAATAGGAAGGTTTCGTACTTTTACGATGCGGACGTGGGGAATTTTCACTACGGCCCCGGGCATCCGATGAAGCCGCACCGGCTGGCCGTTATTCACAGCCTGGTGCAGAACTACGGGCTCCACAACAGAATGCAAGTGTACAGGCCTTACAGAGCCAGCATGCACGACATGCGAAGGTTCCACAGTGAAGAATACATCGAATTCCTTCAGAGGGTCACGCCGCAGAATATACAGAGTGAGTCATGAGTTGTATTTTTATAATTTAATAATCTGGAGCTGTTTTATATTTGTGGCTATTTATCACCATTTCCGAGTCCGCTCTCCCGAGTAGATCATATGGACATCACAAGCCGCCTTGGTCCTCGCCTCATCCTATCTCAGCTCTGCTTCGCGCAGCTCCGCCGAGTACATTCTATATATATATATATTATTTTTTTGTTCATTAAAAAATGTAGAAAAAATATATGGTTGCGTATTGTACCCTGCAAGTTACACACAAGGTTAGAATATACATCTGAGAAATAGTTGAAGAACGTAGGAGCCTATTCCATGTCAGCCTCGTTAACCGCTCTTGTAGCCCCGACGATTTCCCTGATGAAGTTTAACAGCAAGGGACCATCAGAACCAAGCAGCAATTGAGGAAAATCCTCCCACGAAATGGCATAGACTCCCAGGCGACAACACAGAATGAATTCTCATGGATGAAGCACTCCACGAGAGAGTGTCTTATCCATGAGAACAGGAGAGTTTCCCTGAGTGTCTCACCGTCTGTTGCATACCTAGATCGCATGGACATGCGTCACAATAAGAGAGACAACATCTATATATAGTTCCCTTGTAATATATAGTTTCCTTGAAATAATAGACTTTGTAAAACCACTGAATTTTAATTATCGGCTTTTTCTTTAGAAGTTTTTCCTAAAAGTGTAATGTCACCGAAACTGAAAGACCAAAAAATAACTATGTTCCCATTTGGATCTCCAGGTGTACAGGTGTTCTGGGACAAGGCATAGACAATCTGAACTTACTAAACTATGAAACGGCAATTTACGGTGTCCATATGCTCCAAATTTGAAGCGGATATGCTATAATATAACACATTTAGAGAAACAGTTTGTTCCGGAAATAATTTTGCTTTATCAAAGTCATGGCTTTAGTCAATTTACCCCTCGGTGCAATATATATTAACATCCTCCTCTCTTTCAAAAAGGTGTTATTCTGTCGCGTGATGGCAGGATTGCGAGCAGATTGATAACGCAGACTTTTTCAGAAGCACATTGACATATATTTACGATAAGTTTTACAAGCTTCCGGATGACCTGCCGCCGGCCGTAATGCAACCTTCTCGGTTGTAGACGACAGCTCTCAGGCTGGTCGATCCGCTCTAGGGGCGTGTTGCGGTCTTCTGCTCTTCTCTTCGATCGATCCCCTCCCAGCTGGTTGTAAGGCAGCTAGTTGGCCAGATCTCCAGAGTAGGCGGGCAGGCTCATTCTCCAGAGTAGGCAGCAGGCGGGAAGTCCAGACGAGGGTTGGAGGTAGAAGTGAAACACAAGAGAGTCAAATCTATACTGATTTATTTTGGTTTTCTGACTTACATTTATACAACAATCTCTCCTGGAGGCGCGTGCGGGGGAGGAACGTCGACCAATCAGCGCTCGGCTCGCGGCTGAATTAGCGCTTCGCCGCAAGGATCCTGCGTGGGTCGACGCGTAAATGCTCGGGAGCTCCCAGACGCACGCCTCGCAACTTTGAGAGTGCATGTACAATTTTTATTATATATTTCCAACATTTAATTTAGACAATAACTTAATACTAACGACGTACGCAACATCGGTCGTCAACACATAACTGACTCGTGCGGCCCGTGGTCGGTCACCAGCGCCGTCGGTGGCAAAACTATATAACTAGTCCGAATATGGCGGACACATAAATGGAGGACTACATCATGCTGATGTCAATATATAATATTTTATTTCAGATTTCACAAAGTACGTTACTCACTTCAATGTCGGAGACGACTGTCCGGTGTTTGAGGGGTTGTTTGACTTCTGCTCGCTGTACACGGGCGCCTCCCTGGAGGGCGCCATGAAGCTGAACAACAACCACTGCGACATTGCCATCAACTGGTCGGGCGGGCTGCATCATGCCAAGAAGTTTGAGGCGTCAGGTGAGCACCTTCCATTAGTTTTTTTTTTTGATAAAGAGATACAGTTGATACCGACAGATGGTGATAGTAATGCTAAGCTAGTCACTTGCTATGTTATATATTGCTATGCGCTGCATGTGGAGTGTTGATCCGCCAACCTCATAGACTACAGCCCGTATTTATGATAGGAATTCACTATGAATAGGTGGTGTTTAACACGTTCCACACCACGTTGGTCACCGGTCGCCCTGTAAAAGGGCGCCCTGTAGGTTACCGGTGACCTACGTTTTTTTTCGAACAAACAGTCCCTGTACGCCAGCGGTTACATTTCAATGGAATTTTAACATTGAATGTGACCTATATGTCTGAGTTGAATGTATTAAAAACATTGCGTTGGCGTTAAACATGTTAAGGGACAAATTTCCTCTGCCACCAATTTTGATTGATAGTCTATGACTGGCATTTTACGGGTGAAGGATCAAATTCTCACCATCCAGCGGTATTTTAAGAGCTTTGAAATCGATTAAAAATCTTATCTCCGTCGGGGATTGAACCCACAGCCTTTGACTTGGTAAAAAAACGCTTTAACCACTAAGCTATGCCCGCCAGCAAAAAGTCTCGTTTTTAATGATTTTACAACAATCCTATTGTCGTTCAACATTATTGATTTAGTAATTAAATATATACATTCAATTATACCTCAAATTTGATACGCATCAATTCATTCAGAAAAAATATCGGCAGAGGCGGGATGCGAACCACGAGCCTAGGAACCAACCTTTGCTCTTGTTCATTACCCTAATCCACTCGACTATCTCTATTGTTGTTTTTATTGCCGTTCATCATTGTCTAACATAGTTGATCACTGTCGTTCGTTCCAGGTTTCTGTTACGTGAACGACATCGTCATCGGCATCTTGGAACTGCTCAAGTATCACCCCCGCGTGCTGTACATAGACATTGACGTTCATCACGGGGACGGGGTGCAGGAGGCGTTCTACCTGACGGACCGCGTGATGACTGTCAGCTTCCACAAATACGGGAACTACTTTTTCCCGGGAACTGGCGACATGTACGAGATTGGCGCCGAGTGTGGTCGCTACTACTCGGTGAATGTTCCACTAAAAGAAGGCATAGACGACCAAAGCTACGTTCAGGTGACAATATATTTTACTATGTATTTAATAATTTTGATTCAAGCATATTTTTGGTAGATTTGTTATTGGCATTTGTTTGGAGCATCTTGATGTACGGCTGTGAGACATGGTGCTTATCTAAAAGTGATAAAAAAAGACTAGAGGCCTTTGAGATGTGATCATACACAAGATTTCTCGGAATTTCCTGGAGAGACCACGTCACGAACAATGAGGTTCTCAGGATAATCAAGGAAGATAGGTACGTAGTAAGAACCATCTCAGAGAGGCGAGCCCGATGGATTGGTCACATCATGCGCCACGATGGTCTTCTTCACGACATTGTGGAGGGGATGGTTGAGGGTAGAAACTGTAGAGGATGCCCTAGACGGGAGTATTTGCAGCAAGTGTTCGAGGACATGAATTGTAGCTCTTATGCTGAGCTGAAGAGGGTTGCGGAAAAACGAGAGGAATGGAGATCGAGATGCAAGATTCTGTTGCTGCAAACCAATCCACCGGATTGATACTACGAAGAAAAATAATAATTTTGATTCAAGCATATTTTTGGTGGATTTGTTATTGGCATCCCCCGCCTAATTAATGTAACTCTAGATTGCTAGATTATCATTGGGATGTGTGGTGGATGGATGAGGAGCAGATCGCCAAATCAAAGAACTCATCTAGAAGCACATTTGATATTTATTTTACGTTACACAAAAAAGACAAAAAAATTTTTCTCCGCCGGGACACAAAAAATGCTGTTTACGCTCCTTGGCAGAGACTGCCTGCCGGTGCGTAGTGACAGTCACAGCACCTTAAAACTACATAATGGCTATATGAAGAACTACACTGCGGCCATATGAAGAACTACGCCACTCCCGCGTCACATGGTGTGACTTTCAAAGCCAAATAACAAAATGACGCCTGTAAACGCCGTGTCTTATAGTTTCTTAACGTGTTAACTGGGTACGACGTAATATTCCGTCATTCCAAGAAAGCAACTGTAGCAGGTATGACGATATATTCCGTCAAGACACTTCTGAAATTACACTCTAACGAGCTTGACGAGCTGCGGCTTATTTTGTTTGTTCATCATACACCATGTACATCTCGGCATCGAGTTGCACGGACTCGAAGCGTGTTTTCTTTTTAACGTGAGCAACATTAAATTCCTCGGTTAACAGGTTAAACCTAAAAATTTATTATATACATTAACATTATTATATGTAAGTGTCAGACGAGCGAACAAAAATAATAGACGTAAGATTATATTTCGAAGATTTTCGGCACCAGCCTACAAGGGCTGTATCGAGTTGATATCAAAAAAAAACCTTTATTCTCCTTTATTTATTTCGACTGTTATTAATTGGTATATTCGTTTTTCCAGGTGTTCAAGCCAGTGATAAGCAACGTGATGGACTTCTACAAGCCGACGGCGATCGTGCTGCAGTGCGGCGCCGACTCCCTGGCTGGCGACAGGCTCGGCTGCTTCTCGCTGTCCACTAGCGGTCACGGCGAGTGCGTGCGCTTCGTCAAGGCGCTCAACGTTCCCACGCTCGTGGTGGGCGGCGGCGGGTAAGGGGACATGCATTTCTTCCGGCTGTTGCATGGCATGTTCGAGAATCCTGACTGCTCAACCATATAACCTTGAATACTGATATATTCCACGTGAGAGAAGCCCAGTTTCGACATGAGCTCCACGAATTTATTTATCAAAGTAATTTCGTGTAGTCTTCTGTTTAGCAAGCTCCGGGAGTTTTTAATAATTGTTGTTAATAATCATAAATTTTGTTGAAGATCGGTTTGTGTGTCCCCGATAAATATCTGAGAATAAGGAAGCACAGATTGTTCGCTCTCCCAAAGAGTAACACAAACCTGCCTCTTGGGAGAGGAATCAGACTGCTTAACCAAATCGCCTGAGATGTTGATATATTTCACGTAAGGGAGACCCAATTCAGACATGAACTCCACGAGTTTCTTTGGAGGAATAATTGGTTGCCGTCGTCTGTTTGATGAGCATTGGGGACCTTCTGTTGCTTGTCTTTACTGCATTGTTCTTAGTACTTAATCATAAATACCTATGTTTGTAAATATTGTATTTTTTATTTAATTATTATTGTACTTCAGAAACGAATTGAGTTGATAAAATTTGTAATGTTTCTGCAAGGAAAAAAAAATAATAAAATTAAAAATTGAAATAAATCACACAAACACATGTTCACTTACCTGTAAATGCTACTGTATTTTTGTTTATTTCTTTATTTCAAATAATTTTACATTATTTTTTATTATACATTTTGACAAGTTATCTGTAGCGGCGAAAAATTGTTTGACTTGAAGTAGTAAGACATTTGATTACCATATAACATCCTCCTCTCTTTAAAAAGGGTGTTACTGCGTCGCGTGGGGGCAGGATGAGGAGCAGATTAATAACACGAACATTTTCTGAAGCACATTGACATATATATTTCGATAAATTTACGTTATTTTAACTTATGGCCCGGATCTAGTCACGGCATTCAGGCCGGGCCGAAATACAATATCTCTCGCCGACGTTGGCACACGACTCGCGCGCCTGTGATGGGCTTTCGGACAGCGCCACAAGTGACGATCTCCGTAACTTGTCCGAAATGCCAATATGGCGACACATGGATTTACGATAAGCGAACAGAAATAAAAGACAAAAGATTGTGTATCGAGGTTTTCGGTACCAGTCAGCAAGGGCTATATCATGCTGATGTCACATGCTGTGTGGCTTTGACTAACTTTTTTTACAAAACAATATTCATTTTGTCTAGGGCTGGATAAAAATAATCGGTTACTTTTTTCTTCGTAGTATCAATCCGGTGGATTGGTTTGCAGCAACAGAATCTTGCATCTCGATCTCCATTCCTCTCGGTCCTCCGCAACCCTCTTCAGCTCAGCATAAGAGCTACAACTCATGTCCTCGAACACTTGCTGCAAATATTCCCATCTAGGGCGCCCTCTACAGTTTCTACCCTCAATCATCCCCTCCACAATGTGAAGAAGATCATCATAGCGCATGATGTGACCGATCCATTGGGCTCGCCTCTCTGAGATGGTTCTTATTAGGTGCCTATCATCCTTGATTATCCTGTTATCGGTTACCTATTAATGATTTATTGTTTTTTCCAGGTATACGCTTAGAAATGTTGCCAGGTGTTGGACGTACGAGACTTCGCTTCTCGTCGACGAAAACATCTCTAATGAGTTGCCATACACTGAATACCTAGAATACTTTGCACCTGACTTCACACTTCATCCTGAAATTGCTACGAGGTAATTTAATGCTAATGCAATAACTGATAATGACTTTTAATAAAATACTTATGATAAGCGAAATACTGTGAAGCTGAGAAGAAGACCTGGAAGACCATAGGCAACCTGGACTGAAACTGTAGGCAAGGATCTGAAAACTCTGGGCTTGACCGAGAATGCAACGCAAGACAAACAGACATAGCGAATGTGCACAAGGAGAGCTGACCCCAGATGATGGGAAATGGCGAGGCTAAAGACAAGTAATAAAATACTTGTTAATTATAAACTTTACTGAAAAAAAAAGTTGTTTTCAACATTGTTTTATTTCACCTTTGATTTTAATATATTATAATTTATTAACCTTTTCTTTACGGCTCAGTGGAATACAAATTATACTGTCAATACGGCGTGAATTTTTCAAACCATTTTTTTTTCTTAAAACTAGTATTTGAAGCATAAATATACTTATCTGGTCTATTTTCATATATCACATTGGCTTTTCTATCCTTTAGCTATCAGATGATGCATAAAAACTATTATATTTAACAAACGTTCATTATGTAACTCCATACATGTGGTGGCATAGACACACGTGGTTTACAGAAAAATCACTCGTATGACGAAACCTAACGATATTTATATACATGCTCTACAGATTCCTGTAAATAAGACATGTGGGTTGATAAAGGGAATGACTGCACTTCCAATTTTCTACCGTAGATGTCATAATGACTACTGAAAGTAGCAAATCGATATATCACGTCAACCGATGTCAACGGCCAGGGAATCTTTGACGGCATTTGCCGACAACCGATGCGAAAGGCTCAAGTCAAGTAGGACGACATAACTTCTCAAAAGAAATGGGATATTGCCCATTTGGAAAACTTCAGTACATTTTTAAAGCGAAAATTCCACAATGTTTTAAAACTAAGGCATTTAACCAATGCGTCCTCCCTGTGTTAAGTTATGGAAAGAGATGTTGAATCTAACAGCAGGTCTTGCACATAAAATAAAGATCACTCAGTGTGACAAAATTTTATTTGTTCATATGTCAAAAATGACCCATTTCATATATTTTTTTGTGTATTACAGACAGGACAACGCCAATAGCAAGCAGTACCTCGAGACCATCACTAAGCACGTCTATGACAACCTCAAGATGTGTCAACATGCTCCCAGCGTTCAAATGCACTCTACACCAGGTCAGTAGCGTGGAGCATTACATCATCAGCCTGTGTCCGTCCACTGTATACAGGAGAATACCGACAGATGGTGATAGTAATTCTGATGTCTCATCTGTGGAATTATATGACGCTTACCATGCTGTATATGGCTAAACGCTGCATGTGGAGTGTTGATCCGCCAACGTCATAGACTACAGCCCGAGATTCACGCATCATCCTTTATTATTACAGGAATTTACTATGAATGGGTGGTCTTTGCGGGACGACTTTCATCTACCACCAATTTTAATTAATATGCTATGACTGGAAATCTAGAATGGTAAGCGTCATAGAATCCTCAGATGAAACTTCAGCATCACTATCGCAATCTGTCAGTGTTCTCCTGTATGTGAGGTGTTATGATAGGTTCACCATAATTGACTATTGTTGTTTGTTCTTGCAGGAGATGCGTTCCCTGAAGACAGCCGGATAAAGGAGGAATCGGATCCAGACATACGCATGAGTCAGGACGAGCTAGACAAAATGGTGGAGTGTAAGAACGAATTCTACGACAGCGAGAAAGACAACGACAAACCGAGCATCGAACTGGTTGCCCAGTAGACCGGGCGTGAATTGAGTATCACCACGACTTGAGATTGCTCTCGTTCATTTAGAAATGAATTTTAAAAATACAAAATTAGACAAACTATGGCACGCCTTAATGCTAATGCCAGCCCTGTGTCAGGAGAGCGATCTCAAAGCAAGATGCGCCCCATACAGTTGTAGATACCCAACTAACTGACTGGCAGTGTGGAGTAGTTCTCTCCTTTTGTCACTGTTCTGCTGGTGGCGCCACCGAGAAACAATGATTCTTTCATTTATAACTGACAGTCAGTGGCGCTACTGACGTTCATCGTAGCAAGATGGAGACATCCGATATCAACGTGTATAACTCTCAAGCAATACAATAAATTGATTACCATTTGCATTAACCTTTAAACGCCCAGTGGTCAGTGGGACCGCAAATTTGCATCGTTCAATGCCCTAGCAGGCCAATGTTTGTAATGTTATGTCGCACAATAGATTCTTCCATGAACTTACTTTAATACTATTATTACAAATTAATCTAATCCGATTGTGAAATGAACCATAAGCACTCCTGTATGGGACCGTAGGGCATTGAACGACGCAAATCTGCGAGTCCCGTAAGGAAACCACTGGGCGCTTTAAAGGTTAATCAAATCAATCTTTTTTTCTTCTTTACATATCCTCTGCCTATCAAGAATATGTGGTCCACATAAATTGCTACCAAAATCTGCCAGACACTATTGTCTTTATATAACGTAGGTTCTTACGGCCAGATTTGGTATTGTGACTTTAGGGTTTAGCCGTGTGGCAAATTTCTTTGCACTGATATTTTGACCGCCATTACAGGGGGTGATCGTCAATCCTGAAGATGACCCCTGCAATGGCGGTCGAAATATTGGTGCAAAGTAATTTTCCACACGCCTAAACCTCAGTAAGTAATTAACCGAAAATGGGACTTTAACTTTTATTTGAAAATAAAAAACAATACCAACATCTTAATAAAAATGTTTGTTTGGATGATTTTAAGGCCGGTCCAAGGATGCCAACTACTTTCTATCAAATAATTAAAGACATTATTTGCCACCTTATCCTTTTAAACTAGCTTTGAATACAAATATATACCTTTATAAAAAATCTTATGTAACATTATACATATGTAAATTAAATTGTTATAAACCTGGCTTAAGTTGTGATGTATTACACAAATCCTGACAAGTATTGATTTATAACTTTTGGTCTATAGTTACTATTTGACAAAATATAGGATCTTACAGATTGTTTTCAATGACCATATGTACCAAATTAGATGCGTATATGGCTTAGAGAAAAATTTCATGATTTTATGTATGTTTTCATTGTTTTTGTAAATTTATTCAATGCATATAGCGTAAATAATAATTATCATCATCATCAGCCCGTATCCGTCCACTGTTGAACGTAAGCCTCCCGCATGAGTCTCCATCCTCTTCGGTCTTCTGCCTTCTGCATCCAGGCCACTCCCGCTATTCTTGTTATGTTGTCAGTCCATCTTGCAGGGGGTCGGCCAATGCTTCGTTTGCCAGTTCTTAGGCGCCACTCTAATAGTTTTCTTCCTCATCGACCATCGTTTTTCAACAGATATGTCACATTGCCACTTGAGTGTGCCTATTCGTTAGGTAGCATCCACTACTTGAGTTCTTCTGCGTATATCCTCGTTTCGGATTCGATCTTTTAGCGCAACTCTGAGCATGGATCTCTCCATAGCACGCTGGGTGACCTTTATTTTATGGGTAAAACTTGCTGTCAGATTCTACCTCTCTGCGCCATAAGTAAGCGTAACTTTTAGTAATTTGATTCAATTAAATAAATAAAAATGGATGCCTGAAATAATGATAGATGAAATGAAAAACTCATTATTTTCAAAATGAAATTTATAAGTTTTACAAGATATGCTGACGAGGCGGTGTAATTAATTAACCCTTTGGTTACTAAGCGTCGAATATTCGACAGTCGATTCTCGTGCGAAAAAGACGAAGCGTCTAATATTCTCGGCTCATCTAAACACAAGTTGACAGTAATAAACATTTCTTATTTACATCATATATGATCTCAAAATCACAATTTGAGATATTTTATTTTTTTATGTTTAAATTTTTTTATTGGCAAATATAATAATTATTGATTTAATTTTTATTTGCTTAATCTAAAGTATGAACTGTTTGGAATGAAAATTATTTTTATTTTTACAATTTAGCGTAAAAAAAGATAAAAATTTTGTAAATTTTTAAAGTACTAAAAAATGTTCTAAAATCGCTTCGTTTTTTTCGCAAGTTCGCTAAGAAAATTCTTAGTAACGAAAGGGTTAATATTTTAATTAATATTTTTAATTGTAGGCGGATCTCTTATTTTTTAATTTAATTTTAAGACGCAAATGGAATGTATATATTATATGAAAACATTATGTTAAGTATGGTCACCCCAATCAGCAAATCAGTTCACCCAAATCATGAAAATTTTAAATATTTTACTTTTAAAAGGTTATATCCTCATTTTATAAAGATTTTAGAAATCGATCGACAAAGCTTTAAAAATGTTAGATAACTTCTTTGGTTATCACGACCAGATTTGATATTGTGGCTGTTGGGTTTAGCCGTGTGTGGCGAATTTCTCCTTTCCGAAAAATCTTCCGTCGAAATATTGGAAAGGAAAAATTCGCCACACACGGCTAAACCCAAAAGCCACAATATCATTTAAAAATCTGAATACCAAACATACATGAATACTACAGCTGTCTTATATTTTATTAATTTCCTGTCTGTCGCAAAGGATTCTGCCGCATTTCGTTACCAGACAATTTGTTCAATGTCTTATCGGTAACGACGTGAGGCGCACTGGACGTCTGGTGCACAAGACATTTGGTGCACGGGACACTGGTGCACTAGATCTCTCACTAACATATGTGTGTCGACCAAGAACTGGCAGTTTCCAAAGTTCCTTCCTTAATGCCACCGGTAAGCTTTGGAATGCTCTTCCAGCATCTGTGTTTACTCTTTCCTACAATCTGGATCTATTCAATAAACAGATAAATATACACTTGCAATCTCCCCGAACCACACACAAACACGAACACAACACACGTTTCCCGCATGCAGCGTCCAGCCTCCCTGGCTGAGCGTCATAGAATGCACTGGTCTTGACCATCTGTGCTCTCTTGTATGCGGTTACATTTATATACATACAGTTATTTCGTTAACGAGAACTATGAATCTCTGGACTGTACGATCACTGGACAAATCCTTAGGTTAGGTTAGCGAGACAACCAGTGCACCAGTTGTCCCGTACACTATACGTCTAGTGTAGTAGTTGAACGAATTGTCTGGGAACGATAGGTCGTGACACCATCACAAAGTATCACATCGATAACTAGGCATAGATTGTATTCACCTGAACGTCAAGTGCAAAGATGACTAGGAATGAAGCAATGATCATGGCAGCTGACAAAACTATTTGTTTGCTATATGCTCAGAGCTGGAGGAGGATATTGAAGAAGTTGTGTGATAGGGTTTGATCGAATGTGATAATCACTGATATCATCATGGTCGGTTATTCTTATTTTAATTTAGAACAGATTTATTTAGTTTAGGCGACAAATTAATAATTATTATTTTATAGGGCTATTTAGATGTAGGCATTGTATGTAAATATATTTTCTAAGAAGTTTACTTTAATAAATACTTTAAATTTATACATATTCTGTGGCTTATTATTGTTGCTGTTCCCTTGATACCTGCACGCACACAACCACTACACTCTCTAAGTAAAAAGGTATGTCTTGAGTCTGCCTCTGAAGAATGCCTCCATTTTCAGCTCTCTTATAATTTCCAGCAGCTAGTTCCAGGCTGTTGGTGTCGCGAAACTTAAAGCTTCGATTACCAAAGACCGTGCTAGGACTACCTCTCGTCAGCTGCAGGGTGATTTTACTTGGTGCAACCTTGGATTAGGAAGGATGGAGATGAACGGTGCAGAAAACTTAACAGTGAATAAAACATCACTAATATTGCCATTACATATGATTTATTTATTTTTAGTAAAATAAAAAAATTGCACATAATTTCCTTACACACAGGTACATATATATATGTATACTATTTTTATATATACAATAATGACGAGGGCTACGGCCCAAGGGGTTAAATACCCTCGACTGATAATCATGATAAACGCGGTTCATATCCCGGCGAAGCTTAAAATTATTTATAATCTATTTATAACCTCAAAATAGTACACAAATATCTAGTAATATAATATATAATACAAATTTCATGTGAAACTGATACCTCACCCATATCAATGCCTTTCCATTTCAAAGACACAAGATCTTCAATAGTTCATGTATTGCCAGGCATTTTTAGGAGATTTCATAATCGGATTATTTTTAAGGAGATCGGATGATTAGCCCGATATTTCAATCCTGAAACTAAGAATTTTCTTACAACTTGCAAAAAAAAACTGACGCATATTTTAGAAAACTTGAAGAGATGGCGGCTTGTAGTATTCCAGGCATTTTAAGAAATTTTAATCAATCGGATTATTTTAATAAAAAATTGGATGATTAATATCCAAACTCAATTTTTGATTTTGAGATCATATATGATGTAAATAATAAATGTTTGTTACTGTCAACTTGTGTTTAGATGAGTCCTAGAGAGTAGAGACGCTTAGTAACCAAAGGGTTAATAGCAGTTTCAAGATTATTAATTTGCTATGTATTTCAATGCAAACTGAATATTTACTGGATTCAGTTTTTAAAAAGCAACATAAATTCTTTAATTTCTGTTCTTCACTACATTTGACATGACTAAAGATATGTCACACAGTTACACTTGGGAAATTATGACATAATCCACATGGAAGTGACATTATTTTTCATAACAGACTATCAAAGATTCAAATATACAATCGGAATGAAAAAAATGTGTTTATTAACTGTATTTACTAGCAAAGTTATGAGCTTCTATAAATGGCAAGCACTTCTTAAATAAATGGTCGGAAAGGTAATATGTTATTATTTTAATATGTCATAATATTTGTTACAAGTGATAACAAAAAGTGTAAATAGAAAAAGAAGTGCAGTTTTCAATTTTTAAAGCTTTTTTACAACTCCACATTAAAGTCTTTTCTTTTACCGCATTTGGATGTTTTGGGTAGTCAATGGATTCAAATCAGATGTGTTACCTTCATACTAATGTTGAAATATACAACAAAAAATATACATTTACATTTAATAAGATATGTTCAAAAACTTAAATATTACTTTGAATTTTTTTTAATTTTAAAGGTTACTAAATCATCAATTTTGAATTTATCAGTAATACAAAGTCAAGAATAAATCATTAGATGACTATAATCTTTATTAACACACTCACTTTGGGAAAGGTATTAAAACCCGTTACCTCGACTGAGGGTTAATCACGGGAAGGGTATTATTTACGTTTTACGCACTCTGATCTTTAACCCTTTCAACGCGGCAAGCGAAAATAAAAAGTTGATTTGAAAAATGCAAATTTTCCGTTAAAAATAAAGTATTCTATAAAATTATTTTTACTTCTATTTTGAGAATATCCTGATTAAATACACCAAAAAATAGTCGTCAGGTTATATTTTGGGGGCAGGGGGCTCAAAAAATGAAATCTAAATATCAAAAAAAAAAAAACGATAGTGATTATACAATTATTGGTCATTATTTATGATTTTGAATGGAGGGAATGTCGTAATACCCAACCCTTGCTTTGTTTATGACATAACAGGACTGTCAAAAAAAGATGAGGCAAAAAAGTTCAAAAAAATATTAAAAAACTATAATTATATTTATTACTAACCAAATTATATTAATTTACTAAAATATAAACTATAACAAACCTTTATACTTATGTATAAAAATCTTTTATGGAAATATTATAAAAATAACAGAAAAAAACTGAAAAATATAACATGGAGTATGTCATTTATTATAGTCATGAAATAATGCTTATATGAGGGGTGTCGATCCATTCCATCAAATTTGAATTCTGAATGTTCAGCGTCAACACATAAACATATTATAAAAAATAATATTGCCCTCTAAAATGATGAAAAGAGAGGCATGTTTGGCCTCTCTTTCCCCCATCCCCGCGCAATAATTGCGTAACTAAAAAAGGTTTGTATAATTACAGACGATGTCGTAAATGCAAGGCGACAAAAATCAACTACCGCGACCAAAGAGAACGTTTTTTTACAAGCCATGGACTATTGTCGATTTACGCGTCGAAGAGGAATAAAATTTGGGCGACTATAGTCGCTTTCGGCGTCCAAAGGGTTAAAGTCAGGTAGGGTATTTATACTTGTTTTTTTCTACAAGCATTTGACTTTTTCTTACTTATAAGGTTCGACATTATCAGTTTTACAGAAGTAAACGCATATTTAAGACACAGGGTCACTACAAATTTGTTTCAATTTTTACAATAAATAATGTATGTTTATTTTATTGCATAATCGCTAGTATTTTATGAATATTTTTTGTGATAATATGCTTTATAATATCTATACTATGAATATCATACTCTTAAGTCTTAAAAAATATTTATAACTCTAAAAAACGTACCCTTACAAGTTTTAATGTGTATTTTCAAGTTGTGGACATAATTAAAAATTATTGTTAGAAGTTCTACAATTTTTCGATGATTTTGCTGGTGTTGATGTAATTGGTGAGTATCATATTGAAAAAAACAAATGTAGTTATGTTGGATATTTTTAAACTTATGGCAGTTTATGTAGAAACATATTTTTTACGCGTGACATGGATTTATCACCCGTATTAGAGTATCAGCCGAGCGCCAATGGCACCCGATGCCAATGTGTTAATAATACAAAAAATTAAGATTTCATAGCATTATTTATTATGTATCAAGTGCATTAATATGGAACAAAAAGTTTGTTTTAAACCACATGGAAAACATAAAAAATTTATAAAAACAATGTTTAATATAATTTAAATATATTTTTGGTTTATCAAACAATTTTTTATTGTAAACAATAGGAATTATACAAAACATAAAATAC
The DNA here is from genome assembly GCA_022606575.1 of Glossosoma conforme. Taxonomy (NCBI): domain Eukaryota; kingdom Metazoa; phylum Arthropoda; class Insecta; order Trichoptera; family Glossosomatidae; genus Glossosoma; species Glossosoma conforme. The sequence continues at coordinate 671,840 of JAGTXR010000111.1, read as the reverse complement.
AAATTAAGGTTTTGTTTGAAAAAAAATTCAAGAGTTTTTTTTTTTTTAAATATGTTTGCTATGTGCTAATAAAGTTGTGTCATTCCTATTGCGTAATCCATCAGTAATTAATTCATTTTCCTCTATATATGCTTCATGGTTACAGAATACAGTTCCCACAAATTGCTGCTATAAATTTATGTAAACCGTCACGATTCTCGCCTCATTTCAAGCTTAATCGTAAAGCCATTAGCGGCAAGAAGAAAATACGGCTTTAATTTATGCTCTCCAGCAGCAACTGAAGAATATATTCCAGATTGTTGCATCTAAGCTTCTTGGTTATCAGTAGAACGGAAGATTTCTGGTTCAGTACTTTAACGTAATTAGTATATAGTTACATTAACGTAATTTCTGATTCTCGTCTAATTTCAATCTTAAAGCCATTAAGTGGCAAGAAAAGACGGCTTTAGTTGCTGGAGAATATATTCATGATAGTTCCATCGAAGCGTCTCGATAAGCTGTAGAATGGAACATTTCCGAGTCAGGACATTAACGTAATCAGTATATATTTACATAATTGTAATTTCTAATAGTTGTTGTCGATTTTGACGTCGTAATTATTGGCCTTAACATAGTCTTGAAGTTGAGTGTCCAGTTCCATGGAGTTGACCACAAAATAATTGAGATGCTGACACCTGTCGATGATCTGCTTCGTGACTTCACGAGTCACCACCAGCGTGCAGTCCAGCCAAAGAAATACCAAATTGTTCATCAATCCCGCGTTCAGGAACCTCATGAAGGCGTCGTCCAGGAACGTTTTTGTTTGGTATTTAACGATCAGTCTGGTCAAGCACGGCGAGTGCGTCAAGAAAAACAACAGCACATTCTCGATTAAAAAGTTGTCGCATCCTAAAGACAAGCTTCTCAATTGTGGAAACAACGGAATACCGGAGCATCTGAAATGTTCAGGAATCAACCGTTTGGACTGCGTGCTGATGCGGAACGACAGCAAGTTAGGGCAGCACCGGCCGATCGTGAGCAACGAATCTAAAGTTAAAATATTTTCGTTTTCCCACAGCGAGAAATGTGTGATGTAGCATCCTTTTATTCTGAGCAAGTCTTTCATGGCGGACGTAAACGAAAAAAAAGAGAATTCTAAGCGATTCAGTTTGATTTCGCTTTCCCCCAGCCGCTGCAAGATTTCGTCATTATTTTGATCGGAAAGATGCGTCAAGCTGAGATCGCGCAAAGCCGGACATAGAGTGGTGAGCTTTTGAACGCTTTCCGGGGACGCAAAATGGCATTGAATCTTTTTTAAAGACAGCGGTTTATTGTTAAATTCTCCGGCTACGAGCGTCGCTCCCACATCACACGATTCGACAAGCAGTTCTTCGAGCGACGGCAATCGAGCGACAATTCTTCGTATGCCGTTCTGCGAGATGCAGCGTCCGACGCGGACTCCCAATCGTTCGTTTCGCGGAGGATCGATGCTCAGCACGCGTAAGTGTTTCAAGCAGGCGAGATGCTCGATTCCGGCATCGGAAACGTTTCGAATTAATACGGAAGCATTGAAAGGAGATTTTCTTAAATCGACTCTTGAAACGGCATTGATCTCTTCGAGCATCGGACAGTTTTTTCCGACTGTTTCGAGGATCTCGTCCGTGCAGATCAGTTTGAGGTCGAGGACGACCAGGCGGGTCAAGGCGGGCAGGCGGTCGGTCCAGAAGTACGGAGGGATGCCGTTGTCGAGGTCGGTCTTCTGGAAGACTCTCAGCGCCGGGTGCAGCAGCAGCGCCAGCTGCAGGCGGGGGTCGGCGAGCAGCGGCTGCATGCGGCGGGCGGCGCACAGCACATCCAGCAGCCTTGGACAAGCAAACAGTACTACGTTATAATACAAATGAAGTAAATATTATATTTTCAAATGCGCCTTAAAAGTAACCTTTCGTAGAAAGTGCAATGAGTATTTGAAGATATACGCATCATGCTCTGAGTTCAAAAAGGTTGCAAAGAATAAAACAGATGAAGCAAGACGGTTGCAACATTTTGTTACTACAAAACTATCCTCATAAATGGTACTTTAACCTTTAAACGCCCAGTGGTCCCATACGGAATGAATGTGGTTAGTTATAAAATTAAAATGGCAGTAATATATTCAATATTGGTAAAAAATTATGTAAAATTAATAATTAGCTCATAAATGGAAACCTAACCTATTATTAACCTTTAAGCACCCAGTGGTCCCATACGGGACCGCAAATTTACGTCGTTCGATGCCCTAGCAGGTCAATGTTTGTAATGTTTCGTCGCACAATAGATTCTTCTGTGAGCTTACTTAATACTATCATTACAAATTAATGTAATCCGATTGTGAAATGAACCAACTCCTGTATGGGACTGTAGGGCATGGAACGACGCAAATCTGCGGTCCCGTAAGGAACTGGGCGTTTAAAGGTTAAAGAAGTATGTATTGAATGATAGCAAACGTTGCAAAAGTCCACTACTGCATATGTAAACTGTGAATAATTGACTTTTAATGTTTCATATCTTGTTTATTTCTTAATATTTCAAAATAATATATGTTATTTTAAGAAATAAAGAATCTAACATTCTAACTTATTATTTTGGTACAATATTCAAAATAATCAATTAAAAAAAATATTTTTTATTTTAATTTCATATTTAAACAATGTACTTATATAAGTATAAAATACACATTTCTATGCAAAATTTAATGCATTTGAAAACATTACATTTATAAGTCTATTTTTACTTAACGGCATTTCATATCCATCAATACTTATCCAATTTGCTACGAGGCTATGAATGGAATACTGGACACTGCAACACAATATTCCGAAGGGGACATTTAGGAAGAGAAGGAGACTTGTATGATATCATTGTTGCCTCAACTTTCACTCAACCATTGCTTTGATAAGAAGTATAGCTACACAGGTACCTCGACATATGAGTTTAATTCATTCCGCAACATTGCTCATATTTCAAATTACTCATATATCAAAGTGTCATTGAATAGCTCCGATGCACGACCCCGGTTGCAACATTTACCGGATGTTTTTTGCTAAGCTGATTACTCATATCTCAAATTTGGCTCATATTTCAAAGCAAAAAATTACTCACTCGACGGCTCGTATCACAAAACGTTCTCATATGTCAAGATACCGCTGTACAGCTACATAGATGTTAATGTTATAATTCTATATCATTTTAAAAGATGTGCATTCATTTTATTCAGAGAATCTGTGAAAACTTCATCCACTTTAGTCAATAATTACCATAATAATTCTTAGCATAAAAAACTAACACCCGAATCCAAAGACATTACTTGACTTAAGGTAACCAATTAACTCCCATTTGCAGAGAAGTTTCTTCAAATTTGAGGTGACTCGAGGGCTAAGGTTTAAAGGAAAGTAGCTAATATAGGTTGGTTACCTTAAGAAATGTCTCTGTATACGGATCTTAAGTTAGTTACCTAAAGACAAGGAAGGACCCTGCATATGTGTAATTTGAAACAAGCAGCAGTGCCAAAACAAGAAGTTAAAATGTCACTATCATCATCCTGTGTCCATTCATTATAGAACACAAACCTTCTCACGAATCTTCAACTATTTAGATCCTTTGCTTTTAGCATTTAAGCCCCTTTCGATATTATGCTGTCTTAACTCTTGCTTTACGAAGATATGTATTTACTACAACTTGACTCTAATAATGACAATATCCGTATAAAATAGAATAGATACGGAGTGAACAATTTTTGTATTCTTCCGTAATATTATTAAGTATTAAGTAAAATTATAATAATGTATAGTTATTCATTTGCAGTGAAGAAAATAAATATTTTTTGGAATAATCGAAGAATCACGCGCTCGTGTCATGCATCTGCGCGAGCGATGGCGCAGACGAGACAAACTTGTTGGAAAGGGGTACATGCGCGGCTTTACAAACGTTCCTTCAGTATGATTTCGACTGTGCATGGGTCAATATGAGCGCTGAATTTGTTGCAGCTAATTGGGATGTTTTTTCTCTTTTTCAGATACTTACATTACAAAAATTGTTACATTTCAACTTCAACCATAGTCAATCAAAGCAATATTTAGGAATATTCACGTTTTTCTGTTTTTCAAAAGGATCTTTTTTATATGTAGAAAATACATATCACCGAAGCTCTCGGATATTTTTATAATAGTTAGGGGAGGGTTAAAGACTGCAGTTAGTCCGTAAATATAGAAAAATCCTTATTATGGCTGCAGTATCTTTTGAATACGCATGATTTTAGACATGAAAACGATCCGTGGTTTACCTGGAAGGTAGCGTGGCCATCAAGTATTCCTTAAGCACTCCAAGCTGCCTCTGACACCCGGGATATTCATATTCGTGATGTTCCCTTTCGATGTTCACACAGGCCACATTTAATGCGGCGGTCGCGACTTTCACCGCACAATCAAACAGCGAGACTGGCTGCTTCCTGGGCGACATTGCGACTGTAGCAATCGTCAATTACACAGCTAACTGATAACATCATTCATTCTTACGGAAGACGCAGAGAAAACGGTCCGATCGTAATGTTTTGTTCGGTTGTTTTTATTTTTTCTCGCGAGACGTCTCCGGGAGATGCGACGTTCGAGATTGTCAGATTTTCAATAACAAACAAAATTGCCATACGTCTACACCTATCAATATTGTTAGTAATGTTAATAATTTCGCTTTATTCTGTTTATTAAATCGAATCGTTGGGATGAATAATCTTATCCTTTTAAAATAATACTTAGATTTCCACAACAAAAGTATACAAAAAACTAAATTTTCAATATATGCTCTGAATAATTGAGGCCATATTTTTTATTTATAGCTTAAAATTTGATAAATCTCTTTTTTTGAATGGTAATGTTTACTATTGATTTTTTGTAAAACTGCATGATCATAGTAAAAAGTAAATTTAAGTTTAAAACTACAAAACTAAAGATATTTATTTTACTTATTATTTTTGATTAAAAATCAGTCATCTTTAAAACATACATTGCAGATAATTTTCCATCTTAGCTCTATCTCACCTCAATGAAATAATTTTGGAAAGATTGAGAGAATTTAATTTCTTGTGCCTTTGCAACCAAATAAAATTATTACTTTGGAAATTTAATAAAAAAAATGTCACAATTATGATGTATATTAAAAAAAAACTTAAAAAATAATTAAATGTTATTTATGTTTCGGCGACTAGAATATTTGAATATTTCAGTAATTAGGTATAATACCTATTCAATAGCCATAAACTTAGTGATAAAGTCTATGTTTAATTTTGTGTAGTGGCAACAGAACAGCTGATATTATTTTCTTGTCAGAAATGGACTGAGCTTAATCATGGCCGGTGACCAAACGTCATTTTTCAAGAAAACAGTTCAGCATTTAGCGAGATCCCTGGCCAACATCAAGCCGACGCCATGGGAGAAGGTAATTATCGCACACATAACGCATTGCCTGACATATTTAACAGAAAAAAATCGCGAATACCCCCCCTGCAGTGATTTTTATTGTCGTGTTCTGTTCGCCTACAAAAATCAATCACAATGACTCAAACCAGTCAAATGCTATTATTCACTCAAATAACGATGCATTTGTCAATCACATATTATTTATAATTTAAATTGTACAATTAAAAATACTGTAGATTAAATATTAAGTGTGATGTCATTTTATGGTTTATTTGACAGATAGTCCAATGTACATGAAGACCTTGGTGAAGCAAAAAAATTATGTTTTTTTTTAATTTCTATTTATTTTTTGTCAATATTATTATTTGATTTAACGCTTTTAATAAATTTTGTTGTGCAATAGGAATTTTATTTTTTAACCAATATCTAATTTAATAATGCATAGGAAATATCAACAAAATAACCAATATTAAATTCTATTTGTAAGTAATCTTTTTACTATTTATTACTTCTTAATTTAACTCTTTATTCATCATCAGCCTGTTTCCGTCCACTGTTGAACATAGGCCTCCTACATGAGTCTCCATCCTCTTCGATCCTCTGCTTTTCCCATCCAGGCCACTCCTGTTATTCTTCTGATGTCATCAGTCCATCTAGGGGGTCGACTAACGCATTCGTTTGCCAGCTCTTGGACGCCATTCCAACACTTTTTTCCCCATACTTGATTTCTTTTTCAGATATCCTTGTTATTAATTATTAAAAACCATTTATTAAATTTTTGAATGTAATATATTTGAAAACTACAGTAATCCCTAAATAAATTCTTAGGTTTTCACGGCCTGATTTGATATTGTGGCTTTTGGGTTTATTCGTGTGTGGCAAATTACTGCTTTCCAATAGTTAACTTAGTAAGTCATCAACCATGAAGAAGACCCCTGCAATGGTGGTTGAAATATTGGAAAGGAGTAATTCGCCACACACGGCTAAACCCAAAACCCACAATATCGTACAGTAATCCTCTTAAAAATGCGAACGGCGAGACTGCATAATTTTTCATAACCAAATATTCATATATTATTATATCATGTTTATTCATATTTAAAATATTCACATTATATTTTTTATATTTCAGATCAACACTCTGTTCATGCTGTGCCCGGCCGTGTCTGGCAACGTGGTGGTAACTTCCGGCTCGCAGGAGGCCACCATCGCGCTGGGCATCTACTTCCTGCAGAGCGGGCTGCAGCACCGTGAGCGCCTGCTGCCGTACTTCCTGAAGCTGCTGCGCGCGCTGCCCACTGCAAACTGGGAGGAGCCCGGCTGCTCGCCCAGCGCAGCTATCACTGACCGTGAGTCAATAATTCCCATGTATTTCGTGGTCTGCAATGGGTTATCAAAGAAGGCAATTCGAGACACGCTGTAGTATACTTTCTATTTATTTTTTCTTAAAAAAAATGTAGAAACAACTATATGGTTGCGTATTATACCCTTCAAGTTACACACAAGGTTAGAATATACGTCTGAGAAATAGTTGAAGAACGTAGGAGCCTATTCCATGTCAGCCTCTTTAACCGCTCTTGTAGCCAGTTAACGAATCATGTATTAACTTGTTCAAGGCGTAGCAGAGAGGAAAACAGTCGTAATGGGGTGTTGTGCTTAGTTTCCCCCCCATTTTTGCCAGTTCGTCAGCTTTTTCGTTACCCAGTGTGCCGTTGTGTGCACAAAGCCAAATAAACTTGTTAGCTAGACCTTTATTTTCAAGAAACTGTACGCTATTTCGTGCGTTCACAGCTAGGGGGTTCAGGGTACTCGCGGAAGTTACCGACTTCACTCCGTGTTTACTGTCTGACAATATGCTTACATTACGCTGTAGTATACTAATTATGCAGTCTTGGACTGAGGTCTATTTGACATCTAAGTGATGCACCTAGAATCACAAGAAGGCCTTCAGCCATTCACTAACAAGTAGCTTTTTGCATGCGTCCAGTGAAGAGTCCCCATCTGGGTCTCCAAAAAACAGGACGGGACTGAGAGAGTTTTCACCAAGCGTGACCGTGAGTAACCTACAAACTCGTCATAGACTATACTGGTATTATCGCACAGCTAAGCTCTACTATAACTCGATCTATCTGAGATTCGTCTGCTACAGAGCTAGTTGCTGGGTGGACTCTTGTGAACGCTGTCAACTCATGCGTCTTACTCTACTTCGCGGGCAGAAGTTCCCTCTTGTGGCTGTGGCCAAGCATACAACCATTTGAGTGCCATTGTTTTTTACTCATATATACTTAAAAATGCCAAGGAAATATTTGTTTTTAATGTCATTTATACTTAATTTTTTTTTTTTAATTTTTATTAGAATATTATTTTATTATTTCAATATTCTAATCTACTTTTATAGATCATTGACTATATTACAATATTATTATTACTTAAATATACATATACTAAACATAAAATTCTTTTTCAACGCGTCAATCCAAGCACAAAAATAAACGGCAGAGGCGGGATGCGAACCGCGGACTTTGGAAACCAAGTAGTTGGTTTCCAAAGTCCGCGGTTCGATCCTTCTGCCGTTATTTTGTGCTTGGATTGACGCTGAAAAGAATTTTATGTTTAGTATATGTATATTTAAGTAATAATCATTTATACTTGTCTTGAAAAAAAAACTGTATCTCTTCCAAAAATTGTCCAATTCTAATATTTTTTTTGGTGTTTTCTTTATAAAAATATGTACAAGGGTAATAAAATACAAAAAAAAAAAATAGGGAAATATATATTGTAAACAAAAATTATAACAAAAACTGGAATCTAAAAGTAAAAATTTGTCATTTTTGCAGTCCGGTATATCCTCCGTATCAGCAAAATAATAGTCATCACTATTATCACTCTCACTCAAAATTTGCATAAGCAGTGTTAGCGCACCACAATGTCACTCCCGCTATCCACAACTTGAAGAACGATCATTTTCACTCGAACTGTTTTCGTATTCCGACATTTTGGGTTAAAAAAAATCTTTTCCCAAATCCTTTTTATATTGTAATTACTAATAATATTAAAATATGCACTTTATATAACACATAGAAAGATAAAAAAATAATTGCGTGCGAGCGACCTCCCCTGTTGCGTGCTAAACGGCAACCGATTTTGGACGCACTGTCGCGCTCCTGGCAATTTTGGATAGTTGGCAATCCAAGCCTCGGCACTCTTACGGCTTAACATGCTCGACAGAGGCCCTTCCGGTACTTTTGGAGATTCCCCCTCTGGATCTGGAGGTGCAGTGACATGCTGCTTTATATCACCTTCGTTGCGGTCGTGTTTCTAAGATCGGAGACCATTGTACTGTAGCTGAGCGCTACTCACAAACCCATAAAGCTTCTGTCCAAAAGCCATGTCTTCATCCGACATCAGCACAAGCATTAGAACTGATGAAGCTTTCAAAGACCGCAATACTGCAGTCCTCCGTCAAGTGAAACAGTGCTCAGGGTGATCCATTTTAAACCTTTAGATGCGAGGTGCGAATATATCCACACCAACGTGCATTGCTCTTAAGTGCGAGATGCGGATTTATCCGAATACTATATTGAATATAATTTTGTTTCGTATTCCGACATTCCTTCGTCAACTTTTTTTTTACGATATGTATTGAGTTGTGGGTCATTCTACACATGTTTCAAATTTGCCCTTTTTTAAAATAATAATGGATTTATTTAATTTAGTTCTGAAGGTGAATATAAATGCGGCACTGACCAATCAAAACACATAAAAAAAAACGTTTTTAAATATTAAACTTTATTTTTCATAGACTGATTGACTTATTTCGTGACTTTTCACATAAAGGGTTAAAATAAATGTGTGTTTTAATTGAAGGTTAATTAATAAATAAGGTTAAAAATTAAATAATGAATAAATATAGGTGCGTAAATACGTAAAAAAATATTAATTCATCATAAAAATTAAAAATAACATTATTTGTTTTTTCCATGGATTATCGACACTTCTTATGAAACAATGATAAAAAAACATTAACCGCATCTTAAGGGTTGAAATGGATCTCAAAGTGAATGCTTAAAATATTAATAATATTAGACACTAGTTGTCTATTCTTTAAGTAATGTTTGTGGAATCGTGTTAGGTAGGTAAATAAAAAAATAATATGTCTTTCTGCATGTTTTTATTATGATTGTTAATATTCTAACAGTGCATAACTAAAATGTTTAATTGCTGCTGGCGATGCCTTTTCCAAACACAATGTTTGTTGTCCTCTATGCAGATGTTATCTAATGGAAACCACCTGTATGAAAAAAAAACAAACAAATCGTTATACCTGAGATTATAATCATAAAAAATAATTGTTCCGTAATACGTCTGCAATGCCATTATGTTTTTTCGAGCCTATCAACACAGTGAATGTCTAACAATAGATATGTACTTATAATTTCACAGAAAACATAGTCTTATATGACATTTCTCTCGCTTATGATAAATTACACTTTTTTTTGTATGACACCTAAGTGCTGTATATGGAATTTTAAGCAGAGTTATTTGATTACAGCCCGGCATTCACGCATCATCATTTTTTTTACGAAGACTCACTGTGAATGAAAGGTGTTCACGAAAAATCTTTCATCTTCCGCTATTTTCAATTTATATATTAAACCAATCTGGGATATTTGTTTAGTGTGTGATTATTTATCACCATAATTGTTCCATAGTTGGAGCATATATTCACCATTAATTTTGACTACACAGTCCTCTCAGCTTTACATATTGTCTATGCCTTGTACCAAGTCTTACACCCAAAGGCCCCACGAACTACTTAACTCATTCACCACATCTCCTCCATCGATGATTACTTCATAAAACTAACACCACCGTCTGTCGGTGTTCTCCTGCATGTGTTTACATAAATAAAAGTATTTATGTATTACCTGCTCCTGCATTTCCGGCTGCTCCAGCTCCAGCTCCAGCTCCTAAGCCAAAATTGACTCCAGCTAGAATAAAAAAATCTAAATAATTCCGTTAATCTTCAATACATAGTATTTATAATACATGTGGGTAACTCAAAAATAAGTGATTTTTGTAACTATCCATTAAAACCACGACTGATGAAACTGTAATCGAAACCTTAAAATATGCTTAAAACACATTGTTTGCGGGTATTATTGATACTAACTTAATATAGTTTTTTAAGGCTGGCACCAAAAAGCCCCGAAAGCCCTTGTATGCGCCATTTTTTATTTAGTTAGTTTAGAAAGTCGCGCCATGTCATGCGGGAGTGTCATAGTCTCCATATGCATATTTAGTCTTCGGGCATTGTTGTTATCGTTGCGCGCCAGCTGGCAGTTGCCGCCCGTGCACTTTTAGGTAAACAGCATTGTCTGTGTCTCGGGCAGAGGACCGAATATTGTCAGTCTTTTTCGTTTAGCGTTAAATAAATGTCAAATGTGTGTCACGACGAGTTTTTCCTTTAACTACCTGCTCCACATCCATTCACCACGCATCCAAATAACAATCCTAAGTTCTATAGTTGCTTAAATTTGAAGAAGGATGTCATTATTTTAAGCAAGTTTTTCTCTGGCGTGGGCGATTTCTGGGTTCGCGTGCGGGTTTTCTAACATTTCTGATTTAAACCTGTAACCTTTGAATATATTATAATTTAGCCATCCAGGACAGCGCAAGTTCGAGAGCTTGAAGAAAAGGTAGTTATGTTTTATGCTCTCCTTAGGCATTCTTTAAACATGTGCCAACCAGGTTCACCTTCGCTTGATTGACTGTAGCATGGAAGGCTGCTTTATCCGTTCTCTCACCTTGTCATTTCTCATGAAGTCAAACCATTGTACCCCAGTATTCTACGCAGTAAATGGTCACTTTTTTTTTTTCGAAACAGATTGGCAATAGATTATAATAAATATCGTCTCTATCGTCATCATCACCATGTTTCCGGACTCGGCTGAACATAGCCGCTTCCGTTGCCGCTGGGAAGCGTCCTCCTCTTCCGCCTCCTCCGCCCCTGCGCCTGCCGCATCCGGCGTCTTTTTTGTCAGTCCATCTGGCTGGAGGTCGTAATAAACATGTATTCTTATGCATATCCTTGCAGGATATAAAGGTAGGTAAAGTCCAGTCCAAGCACAAAGTAGTGAATCTTGCTGTTTCAGTACTCTACATTTTTTTTTATGTAAACACAGAGGAGAATACCGACAGATGGTGATAGTAATTCTGAAGTCTCATCTGTGGAATTCTATGACGCTTACCGTAGTGCATATGACTAAGCGCTGCATGTGGATTGTTGATCCGCCAACGTCATAGACTGCAGCCCAAGATTCACGCATCTTCCTTTATTATTACAAAAATTTACTGTGAATGGGTGGTCTTCACGGGACGACTTTCGTCTACCACCAATTTTGATTAATAGGCTATGACTGGCATTTTACGGGTGAGGGATCAAATTCACGCCAACCAGGGGTAATTTTAGAGCTCATAAATTGATTAAAAATACTTTTTTTTTAATGTCCGTCAGGGATCGAACCCACAACCTTTGGCTTTCAGAGAAAACGCTTTGACCATTAAGCTATACCTGCCGGCAACATGATTTCAAGTTGTCTCTTGCTCTTCCAACTCTAGTCTTCAGTCTGTTTAACGATTTCCTTGTCTATCAGTTAAGAATTCAGAGCATTTTGGAGGTATTTAAATATTATATACATTGTAAACTAAGGCCACAACTTTAATTTTATTCTTATTTATTTAAAAGTTAAGCAAAAATACGGGATTGGACTTAAAACTATAGCAGGCGTTAATGTTGATGCTTTGAGTCTACGCTACAGCCGTAGAAGCAGAATACCACTCAACCTTGACCTGCTCGCAAGTGAAGTGAGAGTGGTACCTCGCTCGTTCTTGATTGGCCACACAGAGAACTACACAGTTCTGATTTGGCCACTGCAGTGGCGCCACTGGTTAGCTTTTGCGAACCAGAGAAGTACAATGCCGATTGTTAATAAAGATGGCGACAACCAGTATGAATATACTTTTAATGGTAGCATGTGAGATAAAAAAGAATACCTCCAGCAGCTGCTCCTGCGTCTGCAGCGCCTTGTCCCCCTGCTCCTCCTTTACCGCCTCCTCCCGCACCGAATCCCATGTCTAATCCCGCTATAACAACAAAAATTTCGTGAATTATTAACTGTGCTAACTCTTACTGTGCTAAAAACATCCGTGAGCTTCGATGATATGAATTTTCTACACCATATTAAAATGTCATTTAAAAATCAGAAAAATGTGAATATTTCTAAATATTGCTTTGATTGACTATGGTTGAAGTTTAAATGTAACAATTTTTGTAATGTAAGTATCTGAAAAATAGAAAAAAGCAACGCAATTAGCCGCTATACAAAAAAAGCTTCATACAAACAGAACGTTCGCGAAACTGAGCATGCGCCCGGACAACAAGTTTGTCTCATCTGCGTCGCGCTCGCGCAAATGCATGACAAGGGGACGTGACTCTACCCCCAATTATATACTAAAAAAAATACGGTATGTTTGTGCACTTTGGAACTGATGAAACTTTCATATATTGCGAAACTGCAGTCTTCCATCAAATGACACAGTGCTCAGTGTGATCCATGTTAAAACAAGATATTAAATTCTTATCTATTTAAAGAGGATGTGTTGTTTTAATGTGTGAAGCAATGTTTTATTTGTGCATTTTAAATTCTATATCAGGTAAATAACAGAAAAAACAGTTTTTAAGAAAAACTATATCCAGCTATAAATTTTTTCTTTTTATTTTCATATTTGAAAAACAATACTTTGCTTTGATTTAACAGGTTTTTTTAAAAATATTTTTGGAACAGAGCCATTCAATTTAGGATAATATTGAAAGTATTTTTAGTTTTTAAATTAGTTTATAAAAGGAGATAAAATTAACTGACGTTCTTTTCAACAAATACATTATATTTAGTTAATTTAATATTTTTTGATTTTTACCTCCCGCTCCAGCTTTTCCGTTACCACCGGCGCCACCACCTTGTGCATTACTCTGAAAAATACAGTTACTTATCAACATTATTAACAAACAATGTAAATTTTTAAATAAGACAAAATCATTGGTGCCATGATTTTGTCTTGAACGAAGTGACCAATGAAGAAAAAACAACATTTTTTATTGACTTCTTAAATTACATGACAACTTTTTTTCGTCAATTTTCCATCACTACGGTTTTTTAATTAATCTTTTATGTCAATATTATCTTGTAAACACATACAGGAGAATACCGAAAGATGGTGATAGTGATGCTGAAGTCTCATCTGTTTAGTTTTGTTTTCAGATTATATGACGTTTGCCATGTTAGATATGACTAAGTGCTGCATGTCCAGTATTGATCCGCCACATCATGGACTACAGCCCGAATTTTACGCATCATCCTTATTATTACTGGAATTTAAATTCTCTATGAATGGGTGGTGTTCAGTGGACGACTTATGTTTAAAACCAATTTTGATTAATATCCTATGACTGGCATTTTGGGTGAGAGATGAAATTCCCACCACCAAAATTTTTTTTTTTTAATCTCAGGGATCAAAACCTTTGGTTTGGTAAGCAAACGCTTTAACCGCCAGCAATCTGCCCATCTCGCTAGTTGCCAGCCTACGTTTCTGTGTCCAGTTCTTGGTCGCCACTCCATAACTTATCATCCGGGGATAAAATGTTATAATTTTCATTAAATTATCAAAGAAAACATTTTTAGAAAAGATTTTTATAGAAAATATTTTATTTCAGAGCTTAATCCTTGAACGGTTCCCGGTAACCCTGGCATTTATGCATCATCTATTTTTAACGGCATTCTCACGAGACGATTTTCATCTACTGCATAAAAAATATATTGCAAACAAAGAAAATCCTTAATGTAATCAATTTAACACTGCATTATCTCAAAACAGTTTTCTTTTGTTTATTTTTGAAAACAAAATTTTGTTTTTTTGTTTTTTAAATTTCAAATTTCAAATTATTCTAAGAATTTTATTTGAAATAGAACATAATAAGTGACCTATTTTTTCATCATTCACATTTTATTTTTACTATTCAGTTTTAACAAACAAATGAATCGCCATTGTTTTATTGTTTACGAATTAATTGTTCTTTTAAACATTATTACATATAATATATATATTTGTATTTAAATTATTATTCTCTGCATGCAAGCATCAACTGGTATTGTTATACGTCCATTATCTGACAATGACATCTGTTGCAATTGAAGGAGGCTGCATGTCAATATTAAATTGTAAAAAAAAACAATAATTTATTTAATATTCTGTTCTCCTCAGATCACTGACGTTAAGCAACATTGGGTGTGTTGTAAAACGTGGATGGGTCACCACCTGTTGCTAATCGGCACGAAAACATTAACTGATATTGTAATACGTCCGTTACTAAGAATGATATCTGTTGTAATTGAACAACGCTGTACATCAACTCTAAATTGTTAAAAAAAATATATATGAATATTTTGTTCTCGTCAGATCACTGAATTTAACCAACATTGGGCGTGGACTAAAACGTGGATGGTTCACCGCCTGTTGCTTATCGCGTGTCGCTGGTTGAGTTGAGTCAATCCTTATAACATAATGGTCCAGGACTTCTGAGGCGGTTTAACTAGAGTGGACAGAGTTCAAAATGAGCATATTCAGGGGGTTCATTTTAGGTGGCTATACCTGCCTGAAGAGATAAGGGAAAACCGCCCAAGATGGTATGGGCATGTGACACGGAGAGATGAGGACCACACAGTGTAGAGAGCCCTCAACATACCCACGCTAAGAAGAAGACCTGGAAGACGACAGGCAACCTGGACTGCAACTGTAAACAAGGATCTGAAAACTCTGGGCTTGACCGAGAATACAACGCAGGACAGACAGACATGGCGAATGTGCACAAGGAGAGCCGACCCCAGATGATCGGAAATGGCGAGGCTAAAGAGAGGTTGAGGACTTCCAAGTGTCGGGCTAATGATCCGATCTTCTTAAAAATATCTGACAAAAAGTTCACCTCGGATACTACAGCGCCGTCTCATCAAACCTTGTGTTTTCATGTGGAACTTTGGGTGCAGAGATGTTGTGAATAATGAGGTGTGAATAATGGCAACTGATAGAACTGAGTGGCGGCAATTTGTGGTGACCATTTGTTAAGATATGGAATGAATATGGAAAGACTGTCTGAAAATTGTTAAAATAAATATATGTTTTGACTTTCTGAGAAATGATGAAGTGAAAGATCGGACAAGGCAGCTTTCCATACTACTGACGGATTTTTGAGCTCTTAAATACCGCCGCTTGGTGTGCATTTGATCCCTCACCCGTAAAATGACAGTCATAGCCTATTAGTTAAAATTGGTGGTAGACGAAAGTCGTCCCGTAAAGACCAACCATTCATAGTAAATTACACACACCCGCATCACACCGAAGAACAGTTAAGTCTCCTTGATGACGCGCTCATTCAAATTATGATCAGTTAGCAACTGATAAGTCCAGTGGGAGTCCCCTCTGAATAATTGTGGCCACTGCACAAAAGTGCTAAAAGAAAAAACCCGTGAAAGATTAGAACCGCATTCACGGGTTCTAAAGATCACCACTATCACCATCTGTCGGTATTCTCCCGTATGTGTTTATATAAAAATCAATGCAGGAGGCAGAGATCATATGGGATGAAGTAAGAAGCACGGCGGCTTACTGAGCTTTGTTACAACCATACATGTACGCTCCAGTAAGAATTTTTGTTGATAAAAAAAATGCTTAACCCTTTCGCATCGGTTGTCGGCATATGCCGTCATAAGATTCCCCGACCTTTGACATTGGTTGACGTTATATATCGTTTTGTTACTTTCTTAGAATAGTTTTTTATGCATAGCTTAAGGATACAAGAACCAATGTGATGTATGAAAATATTTCAGAAAAGTACATTTATGCTTCAAATACTAGTTTTATAATTGACAGTTTAATTTGTATTCAAACTGAGCCGTAATGAAAGGGTTAAATCTAAAATCTTGCAATTCATAACATAACTGAATATCACTTACCATGGCAATGAGAGCCAAAACCATGGTGGCAATCAGCACAAATTTCTGCATATCGGCTGTGCGGTTAACTTGTGCTTTACTGTGTTTCCTCTGCGGAAGATCGTATCAAAATGGGATGCAAAACACGGCACGTTTACCTTTATATATATACTGAACGCATATCGGTGCTCATATTCCCTCTCCGAATGGGTGTGTTAGCACTACATTCATGTACAGTGTGACCAGAATTAAGGTTAGAATTAATAGTTCTGAAACTTCATTATTTTAACAGCGATTTATATCAGCCGACGGCATAGTCCAGTGGTTAAAGCGTTTGTCATTCAGCACCGTAGGTTCAGAACCCAACCAAGCTTGATTTTTATAAATTGATTTGATCGAATCTAAGCTCTGTACATGCCCCCGATAAGATTGAGCCATCCCATAAGGCCAAAGTCTAATCTTCTTAAAAAAACCTCAATTATTGATTTAACATATAAGTATTTCTTCGGTACTAGAGCCGCAATCTATAGCATTCAAATTCGGGGTTCTTGCCCTGCAGACTCCCGGAAACCATCTATGTTCCCATTTGGACCTCCAGGTATACAGGTGTTCTGGGATAAGACTATTATATCGATGGCAGCGGACATTAAAAAAAATGCCGGCCTGTATAGCTCAGTGGTTTCTTTGTAAGTCGAAGGTTTTTGATTCGATCCTCAGTGGAGATTAAAATAAAAATTATATTCAATTAATTTTAAATCTATATAAATAATAGGTTGTTGTAAATTTGATCCCTCACCCGTCAA
The DNA here is from genome assembly GCA_022606575.1 of Glossosoma conforme. Taxonomy (NCBI): domain Eukaryota; kingdom Metazoa; phylum Arthropoda; class Insecta; order Trichoptera; family Glossosomatidae; genus Glossosoma; species Glossosoma conforme. The sequence goes on along the minus strand of JAGTXR010000111.1, from coordinate 654,566 downwards.
ATGTCAGTCATAGCCTATTGATCAAAATTAATGGTTGATGAAAGTTATCCTGTAAACACCACCCATTCATAGTGAGTTTCTATAAAAATGGATTAATGCATTAATGTCAGGTTGTAATGTATGATGTTGGTGGATCAACAATCCACATGCAACGCTTAGTCATACTAAATAAATGGTAAGTGTCGTAGAATCCACAAATTTATTATGTCTGTTGGTATTCTCCTGTATGTGCTTACATCATCATCATCATCAGCCTGTATACGTCCACTGTTGAACGTAAGCCTCCCGTATGAATCTCCATCCTCTTCGATGCACTGCCTTCCGCATCCAGGTCACTTTCGGTATTCTCCTTATGTCGTCAGTCCATCTTGCAAGAGTTCAGCCAATGCTTCGTTTGCCAGTTCTTGGGCGCCATTCCAATAATTTTAAGACATTATTGAACTCGTCGAAAACATTTTAAAAAAGTAAAATAACATACTGATCATCCTGTAGTTGTAAAATAATTTACTCTACTAAATGCTACTAAGAATCCTTGAAAAACTCTGATAAAATCTCTAATGTAACTATACTGGGGAAGCTTGATTTATTTTCAACAAAATGCACATAAATAACAATAAATAATTTTGCCGCACTTCCTAACACAACTATGAATATTTTTTTAATAGTTAGGTAACTTTAATTGAGTCCCTAAACGGTGCTAAGCATATAGGTATATAAACATAATGTTGCCATGAATAGTGACAATGTTTTTTTAACCCTTAAATCACTGAAATAGAAATTTAAGAATTTTGTCATTTTTTTTTTATTCTAGTATGATTTTAGCTTGATAGACACAAATCTGATGTTCCTTTGTAATGAAATGCTTACCTGAGAGCGCAGGTAAAATTTTTCTGTAGAAAGTTTTTTTTAAATACTCGTTTTGGACTTAAATTTTTTTTTCGTTAAACTTCTTTGTGTTAGCGACATCAAATTATTTCTGACCAATATCTCTGTATACAATATTCTGGCAACATCGATAGGTCGTATATTGCTCAGCATTAGGTCTTGGGATGTGTAGCTTGTTGGGCACTTGGGGCAGGATCTTAGGTGTGAGGCGGTCTGCAGGTCTCCACAGTCGCACAACAGTGACTCGATCGACTAGATCGCTCTATAAAGGAAAGAAAGCGATGGCATTTACAAACTACAGTGCAAGGCTTACCCCACGGTGTATATCAGACAAACATCGCGAACTATTGCCAAAAGAATAAGCGAACATGAGAGATCGTACAGACAAGGCCACCAATGGCGTCAGCACTGACAGAGCACCTGGCTGACACGGGACATAAGTTTTCATTCGAACCGGAAGTCGTGACTCAAACGCAAGGAAAACATGCACGCGTAGTAAGGGAAGCCATTGAAATCAAAAGACATCCCATCAACATCAACAGGGATGATGATTTGATTTTCAAAACAGCATGGCTTCCAACTCTAGCACATACTCAAAAACCTGTACAGACAAGCAAGGACAACCACAGTCCGACATGACGTTGGAGGATGTATGCTGCTTAGAACATACTCATTATGACGCTCGTGGATGTATGCTTCTTGGAACATACCCACAGTACACGATTACCCGACATGACGCTCGTGGAGGTACGTTAGACTGACGGCTAAACTACCTCCAGACACCAACTCATCAAATCATCAACCAAGTCATCAACCCTGAAAATACCCCTTCAATGCCGGTTGAAATATTGGAAAGAAGTAATTCGTCACATGGCTAAACCCAAAAGCCACAATATGAAAATAGGTTTTTTTTGGAACATTTTTACTAAAATAATTTTCCGGGGAAGTGGCTAATGGCTTACGGGTTAATGATGTGTTTGCAACGTTGGCTGCATTGTTGTTCCGATGATTATGCCATTTATGTCACCTTTTGTGTTGGCCGACAATCATACCTACTTCATAAATTATTCATTTCCACAAATTAATTATTTGTTTATTATTTAATAGTAAATGTCATTAATTACTCAATTACTTGTTTGCTGATGTATAATTAAGAAAAATAAAATTGTCGCTTTTGAATGAAATGATTAGAATGGTGACGTGTAATTATTGTAATTTTAAATAATTGGTAAAATCAAGATAATTTGTTTTTATAATCTTTTAAAATGTCTTGGAAAGAGCTTCACAAAGAATCTGTATTAATATTTAACAAGTGCCTATGAAATATAGGTGTGTGGCGAATTTCTTTTGACCAATATTTCAACCGCCATTGTCGCCCTACCGTATTCTTAGAACATACCCACGACTCTCCGAACCAATGAAACTTGAGTATGTAGTTGCCATGGAGAAAATCAATAACGCTCGTAAAAAGATAATCTGACACCAACTCTCAACTAAATCATCAATCCTGAAGAAGACCCCTGCAATGGCGGTCGAAATATTGGTCAAAAGAAATTCGCTACACACGGCAAAACCCAAAAGCCACAATACCATGAAAAAAGCTAATTTGAATTTGTTTTATTCTTTTGTTTTTAGGTATTCCGGCGTCTGAAAAGTTCAGCTTCTGCCTCAATACGCTGCTGTCCGACATTGCGACCAGGCATGCCAACCTCCGCGACGAGATCATCGCGGCGCAAGTCGATCTGATGAACAACTTAGCCAAACACATAACTGAGAGTCACGAGACGAAAGACAGCGCCCTCACGCGACTGCAACTCTGCAAGTGCACCGTCCCCGTGCTGATCGGCCTAGCACGGTCGATGGGACGCTTCTGCACCAACAATCCGCCACTGCTCTGCCGAATATTCCCCGAACCAGATCCTCCGATTCAAATTAAATCGATCGATCTTCAATCCGAAGCGAATCTAAACAAAAAACGAAGCTTCAGTCAATTCCGTTCTATAATCCCACGTTCGCTATCGGGTAATCTTAACCCTGCTGCGATCGAAAGCTCAAATATTTCGCAAATTGACGGTAACACAATAATCGACGCGTTAAATGGAACAAATTCTTTGAAGAAGTCCTCGTTGCAAAGTCATAATTCCGTTCCGTACGATCCGACGACTTATTTTTTCACAAAGTACGGGTCGAGCTTTAATCAGTTTCCGAACATGCGGTTCGCGATGGAGTCGCCCGAAAAAAGGGCGAATCTTCAGTTTCCCGTGATGCATCTTCAGACTATCTTGGCTGTTGCTAAAAAGCTGCTTGTTAAGGATTTGTTGAGCTTTTTGGACGAAGAGGCAGAGGATATATTCGCCTCTGCACAAATACAGGTGATTTATTAATTGTTTATTTATTTATTAACGGAATAAATGTTTCAATTCAAAAGTATAAATAAATTGCAGTAAATCAGGTAAAAATTAAATATTAAAAATCATTCCATTGCATCGCTGGAAGCGTAGTTTCTTCCTCTACTAATGTGCTGTTGAGCAGGTCCCCAATGCAAAGAACTTGTCAAGAAGCACATTGACATTTATTTTACGTTAAAAGACTGACAAAATTCGGTCATCCGCCCGGGAAACAGATAATGATGTGTACCTCACAGCCCCAGGACGGACACTGACTGAGACGGCCGGCGGCAGTGACAGTCACTGCGCCGAAATTAACATAGCGGCCATCTATGAAACTAATCGCTTCCACGTGTGTGCTGTAGCGACTATCAAAATAATAATCAAAATGGCGCGCGCAAGCGCCGCTTTTTATGACTACTTAAATCAAAAACATAGACTTACATTTTTATATATGCTTGTCAGATGAGCGAACAAAAATAAGCGACTATTGCATGTCGAGGGTTTTCGTCACCAGCCTGCAAGGGCTATATCGAGATGATATCACTCTCGTTTATTTAAAAATTGGAACAAAAATACAGAATTGGAAACGTTGTGAGACCGAATGCCATGCCAGAAGAACGATCCAAAATCAGGGTGGACTCAACCTTGACTTGCCGGCAAGCACGGTGGGCGTCAGACTGAGGGCCACATGGGAAGTAGTACCTTGCTCGTTCACTATGTCCTAGATTGGCGCTACATCATCTGCGGTGACACAGAGAACAACACACCGGTTGCCTTTTGCGACCAAGATCATGAGGTACGATGCCGTGCGATCTATAAGATGGCGATGACCGGTATCAAACAGTATCAATATGTAATTGATTTTTTTAATTTTTTATTCATTCTTCCAGATATTTCCATACCGATCCTTCTCTGAGACGCTGAACCTTGTGATGGTAACTCTGATGAGGGAGCTGCTGCAGAGCCAAAAAGACCTTCCCGCACCGTTCACCAAAGACGTTCAGGTAAAATATTTTTGTACTTTTTTTTCACAAAAATATTTTCCTTCCTAGACTTTTGTCTGCTTAATTTTTTGTACTCGTAATGGAATTTTCTAGTATTCATCATTATTATCATTTTCATGTCTGCTCCCTTGGAGTATACGGACATTACGAGCCGCCTTGGTGCTCGCCTCCATGATGTTTCCAGGAATTTGTCAAATGCTTGTTTCTACTGCAGAGTCCCCACTACGATGCATCTGAAAGCGATGCTACGTATGACATCCCCGTTTTTAAAAAAAACAAGTCGCGGGTTCGTCACGTGGCCGCGTGGAGGAAGGATGCAGGAGTAGATAATAAACACAAAGAACTTGTTTTTGAAGCACAATTCGCATTTATACATACATGACGCCGGGCCGGACGAGGACTAACTGACGACTGCCGCAACACTGTGACATGCAGCGCCGCCAAGAGAATCACGGCAAAAAAAACAAATTAAAGATGACAGTTGCACCAACATGAAATGGTGCAACTGTCATAACAAATAAAATAGCGTATCAAACGCCGTGTAATTTTACATATAATTAAAACTAACATTATTAGATGTGCATAAGAGACAAAATATCGTTTTTCGAGGCTTTTCGGCATCGGCCTGAAAGAGCTATATCAAGCTGATATCAATACACTTGCTATATGCTTTCATTAATGTTCACTGTGAACGATGTTTCCAGGAGTTTGTTAAATGCTTGTTCCTGAGCGGACAGACGGAGCTGCAGAGCCGCCACCACGACGCGTCTGAGCGCGAGGACCGCGAGACCAACTTCGCCACGGTCAACAAGTTCAAGGTGAACGTCATGGCCAACTCTGCCTGCGTGGACCTGCTCGTGTGGGCCATCGGGGACGAGACCGGTGAGCACATTAAATCTTTAAGTCTAAAACATAAAAATATTAAACGTGTCAATTTCGAAACTGCAAAAAGTTAATAAATATTATTTTTTTCTGTTACTACGAGGGTGATCTTGGTTCCCACAGTGCAGCTCACACCTGGCGGGCGAAGCGAGGGGAGATCCATCACGTACGGCTGCCAAGCCAAGACTGAGCTCTGCAGGCAACTCGTTAGGGAAGGGATTTGGAGTGGGGTAACCAACACTACAGAATCGCGAGATCCACCATAACAGCGCTTTTCAGGACTAGCGCCGTGGGAACCTTATTTTACGGATAACCCTCATATATAGATTCTAATATTTTTTTATTTTTTTTTAAATTGACAAAGCTGTGTGGCATCAGTTTGTGATTTGAGACCATATGCTCCAGTTAGATGAATGGACATGGTGACGATCATATTTTTTTTAAACAATATCGTACTATTTGTTTTTTTTAATCAGATTTTTTAAGGTATCCAAACATTTTATTTTTAATCTTATTGAATGTGGTTTCGGGTTGATCTGCCTTTTAGTACCAAATGGTTCAGGTCTTGGGTGCGTCGGGTTAATCATCCGGTCTCCTCAAAAATATTTGATTGAAAAATAACACAAAATATGGCTTGGATACTACAGCTGAAGTCCTTGGGCTTGTTGTCTTAGAGATTTTCAGGAATCATATGTTATTCAAAACAGATATTTTTTTGTTAATGTAAAACGATATTCTAGGAATTTATTGAAGGGTCCAATGATCAGCCGATCTCCTTAAAATATTGATTGTGTCTACCATAGCATCCCACTTTACATGTTGTCGCAAGAAAACAAACTGAATTTGAATATTATTCAAGCCCCAGTCTCATCATATATATTTAGTGGTTGGGCGTTAAATGTGGATCTAAGGCCTGTTTTATGCTATCCATATGCTCTATCTTGGGAGCGTATACTGCAATGAATACAGTAAGCCCTCGAACAACACGAAAGTCGGGACCGTGTTGTTCGAAAATCGTTAAGTTCGGGATAAGAATCTCATCCAAAATCCAAAAATAGGTTTGGTTCTTTTTTGCGTAAAACCCTAAACTGACAAAAGTAAGCATAAAATGGAAAAACATATATAAATACTATGGTTATTTGTAATTGGGGTAATAACATGGGATTGCGGCGAAAATTTCTTCTCGGCGTGCAATTCGAGGCCGTGTTATTGGAGGATTGACTGCATAAGCACATGTTATATTATTTGCAAACAGTATGTTTTGTGTTTATTTTTCAGTTTCCGACGATTATGATATATTGGATCTGGTGCAGGTCCTAATGTTCCAACTAGGTGAAGCCTGTTTCAGTCACGTCGTGTGGCCCCCGGTTTATCCCTTTTTGCATCTTCATACAGTTCCCTGCGGTGCATCCCAGGCCATCTGCATGACAATATAACAGAGGCAGAACGTTGAAACTAAAAAAAGTTAATTTTATCTTTTATAGGACAAATAAAAATTGGTTAATATATGAACTGCTCTCTTTACGATCTATATTTCCTATTGTAGAATCAGAAAATTGGGGCGTATTGTACTGGAGTCATGCTGCTGCGTTGTAGTGAGAAAGCCAGGCAGCATAGTCTAGTGGTAAAAGTGTTTTTTTGTCATTCAGACACCGTCGGATCAAAACCTGACCGAGCTTAATTTTTTAAAACTGATTTAATCAAATCTAAGCTCTAGGTATGTCCCTGGCAGAGTTGTGGCACTCTTTAACCACTTCATGCTCGCGTATTTTTTACCTGTAAGACATGTGTAGTGTCATGAGTCATTGGAAGCCGACCCTTTTTTTTGTATATACTTAAACATTGAACATATGCGAGAGCGGAAAAAACGGAAAGTGAACGCTCGTACCGGTGCGAGCGCGAGCGTAAAGACGTGGACAATTTTCCCGCACCGGTACGAGCGCGAGCATGGAGTGGTTAAGGGTAAAAAAAATACAGAACTCAAGAGCGTCGTCAGGCTCATCATCTGATCGCCTTAAAAAAAAACCTTATTATTTAATAACATTGAGGTTATCAACTGACAATACTTGGTGAAACTGCATAATTATAATTTTAGAATTAATTTTAATCAAAAAATTAATAAATTAAAAACATTTAGTTTTGATTCACAATTTATTTTAACGATTACATGTTTCGGCCTTCCTGAAGACCATCATCATTATTGAAGATGGTCTTCAGAAAGGCCGAAACATGTAATCGTTAAAATAAATTGTGAATCAAAACTAAATATTTTTAATTTATTAATTTTTTAATTAAAATTAATTCTAAAATTATACTTATTATTTAACACCCAAATATTTTTAAAGCACTACAGCTGCAGTCTATGTAAGTTTGGGGGCTCTTGCCCTAGAGGCTTCTGGGAATCATCTATGTTCACATATGGACCTCCGGACCATACAGGTGTTCTGGGACAATGCATAGACAATCTTAGCTTACAGTACTGTGAAACAGCAATTCGCGGTGTTCATATGCTCAAAATATGGAGCGGATATAGTAATATAGCGGATATAGAAATATATTACAGTAGTCAATTTTTGAGACTAAAAACACGTTTTTTTTTTTTTTAATTTACGAAGATTCGTAACGTCTCTAAAAAAGTAGTGTATATCAAATGTTGACAAGTAATTTTTGTTTTGAAAATCTTGGCATCTCAACAAGAGCCAATGCAGCCGTATAATAGGATTTGAGAGCAGGTGCCTGCATAGAATGCTGGGGGTACGATAGTTTGATTTTGTGAGGAATAACAAGGTGAGAGACCGGACAAGGCAGCTTTTTATAATACAATCCATCAAGAGGCGAAGGTGGACCTGGCTTGGACGTATATTAAGAATGCCGCAGTAAAGCATAAACTTAAACAGCCTTTTCTTCGCGCTGTTCTGGAAGACCGTCTATACAAAGAATGTACTCGGCGAAGCCACGGAAGCCGCAACTGACTTGGGATGAGGCGAAGATTATGGTGACTGACAGAGCTTTGTGGCGGGGGCTTGTGAATGCCATATGCTCCGGTTAGAGGAGTGGACATGGTATAACAATGAAAAGTAATAATAAAAGACGACAATTTCAACGTTCTGACTTTTTTGATACATGTAGATGGCGTTGTGCGTGTCCTTCCCGTTTTTTCTATTTTCTTTGTGTTTGCATCAGACTATTCAAAGCATCATATCTTGCTTCTTTAGCCTCTTAGACCCGACATTCTGGAATGAATTTCTATGAAACGAGATCCTTGGCGATCCATTGACAAAGCATTTTATTCCTTTTTTTTGTGATGAAAAATTCATCAGCTTGCTTTGATTTTCTACGTAGTCTGTAGGCGACTGAAGACTGTCAATAATATTGATGATGTTTTATTTATCATTTAGAAAAAAACATCATTCTTGTCAATATTTTTAATTGATTAACCCTTTCGTTACGGCTCGGTGGAATACAAATTATACTGTCAATACGATGTGAATTTTTCAAACTATTTTTTTTGCTTAAAACTAGTATTTGAAACATAAATGTACTTATCTGACCTATTTTCATATATCACATTGGTTCTTGTATCCTTTAGCTATCAGGTGATACATAAAAAAGTATTCTATTTAACAAACGTTCATTATATAACTCCATACATGTGGTGGCATCGACACATGTGGCTTACAAAAAAATCGCTCCTGTGACGAAACTTAACGATATTTATGTACATGCTTTACAGATATTCCTGTAAAGAATAAATTTAGGTTGATAAAGGGAATGACTGCACTTTCAATTTTCTACCGTACCTGCCACAATGAGTACTAAAAGTAGCAAAACGATATATAACGTCAACCAATGTCAACAGTCGGGGAACTTTGACGGCATATGCCGACAACCGATGCGAAAGGGTTTAACAATAAAAAAGCTTCAATTGATTCAAAAATTTTGAAAAATAAATCACTTTAAATAAATCAATAATATTTGCTAGTTTTCAGGGGCCATAAAACATTTTTTTTTTCCTTTTTTTCTTGGGGCCGTGCCCTAGTTATCCTCCGCTCAGTTTTTTTTCCTGAATCAATTATTCAAATAGGTAAAAAGGTCTTACATTTTATATTCTTGTCTTTGATTTACATCTGTGTTGCCATGAAAAACATGATTTTTTATACATCTTTTTTTTTATTTTTAAACAGGAGATTTAAAATTCGCTTAGAGAATGTAATATAGAAGGTTTTCACAGCCAGATTTGGAATTATATCTTTTGGACTTAGCCGTGTGTTGTGAATTTCTTTATCTATCCGATATTTTGACCACCGTTGCAAGGGTCATCTTCATGGTTGATGACTGTTGAAATGCTGTGGAGATTAAGAAGATATCTTAAACATAACCCCTGCATTTGCGGCGGTAAAATGAGAGAGATGGAAAGAAAACGCACACAGCTCAACCCAAAATCCATGATTCGAAAAGAATTTGAATATAACGTTCAAATATATATTAATGCTGTTTTCTATAAATATTTTTTTCTTAATTTAATAGATAATTGTCATTTGAAACTGTTAAATTGCTCTCATTTAATTATAAATAGGTATTTACTTTTCAAAAATTCCTTTTAATAAAAAATGCAGCAAAAAAATAATAATAACGATATAAACGTCTATTATAATGTAAATAACAGAATGATATTTTGAATTTTTCCATTCATTGTTTTATGGAATTTTTCGCACATGGTTTTTAAATAATTTTATGGCTTATTTTCAGGCGCCGATTCTCTATGCGGCCGACTGAATGAAAAGATCACTTCCACACATAACCATAAACTGGTGTTGGCTCATATGCCCTTGCTGATGGTCTGTCTTGAGGTAAATCAAACATTTTTTTTTATAGACTCTTATTTAACTTGCTTTGTGAGACACTGCGTAAACTGCCATGAGCAACAGTTGAATGTGATAATTTAGTTGTTGTTTATATAATGTCGCACTTTTATAGTTGTATTAATCGGTCTCGATTAAATTTATACCAGCAAGTATAGCTCAGTGCTTAAAGTGTTTACTTACATAACCAAACGCCGTGGATTCGATCCCTGACGGACGTTAAAAAATATATTTTAGATCGATTTCTAAGCTTTATAAATGCCCCTTGGCTTGGTGTGAATTTAATCCCTCACTCATAAAATGCCAGTCATTGCCTGTTAATCGAAATTGGTAGTAGGCGAAAATCGTCCCTTGAACACCACCATGCATAGTAAATTTCTGAAATAATTTGATGCAGTGCTTAGCCATATGTAGCATGGTAAGCGTCATAGAATCCACAGATGAGACTTCAACATCACTATCACTATCTGTCAACATTCTCCTATATGTGTTTACATAGGAAAATGTTATTTTTCATAAAATTGACATTTATTGTTAATGTATATATATACATGGACAGACCGCAGTTTGAATTTGGCGGGAGCGACAATCGGGACGTCTATCGCGAATGGCTGCTGCGCCGAGACAGAGCTTGCTAACAAGTTGCCGTTTGTGCGCCAAGGTGGTGGATGGACCAACAAACACAACAGTGTTGCAAATTTCGGGTAGCGCTGCGTGTGAGACCTTACTCTTCACACGCTCTTTTTAAATCGTCAAGACCAATATTCCTATAGTGTTGTTCTGGCTGGAAAAATATGTGTTTAAATTGTGCTGAATTTTTTTTAGGGTCTTGGTAAATTGGCTGTCAAATTCCCCAACATTGCCAGTACGTCGATCAACTGTCTGCGAGAATTCCTGGTGAAGCCGTCACCGATCCTTGTCAAGCTGCACAAGCAGGCCGCCGAGAGGAACGCCAAAGACAAGTTCAAAATCACATGTGAGTCATAAGATAACAGACAATGTCTAAGTTGACTGTTAAGTTGGTAGTTGAGTTGGTAGTCAGGTTGGCAGTCTAGTTGGGGGGATCAAGTTGAGAATTTAAATGGAAATCAAAATGGAATTCAAGTTGGAAGTCAAGGTGGGAGTCAAAACGGCTGTCGAGTTGATAGTCAAAATGACAGTCAAGTTGGGAGTCATGTTGGCAGTAAAGTTGGGAGTTAATTTGGCAGTCAATTTGGCATTCGAGTTAGCTGTCAAGTTGGCAGTTGAATTGGCAGTCAAGTTGTGAGCCAAAATAGTAGTAAAGTTGCAGTCAAAATGGCAGTCAATATGGCAATTCATTTCGCAGTTAAATTGGCATTAAATTTAGCAGTAAATTTGACAGTCAGTTTGATAGTAAATTTGGCAGTCAAGTTCGCAGTTGATTTGGCAGTCAAGTTAGCAGTCTAATTGGCAAGTAGTTGGCAGTGAAGTAAGTATCCAAGTATCCAAACGTTGCTTAAACTTCAATGAACTGTCCATTCACATTTTTGTTGAAACCATACACAAGTGTCTGGGTAAATTGCAAGGCAAGTTGACAGGCATGTTGGCATGCGAATTTTTAAAAATGACAGCTATCAGTAGGATGACTTTACCTTTTCATAGCTGCAAATAAATTACGCCGCACTGCTTATCAGGCCAAATCTTTTTTGCCAAAATAAAAGTTGTCCAAAATATTTTTTTTTTGTTGTGTTAAGTAAATTTAAATTTACTTAACACAACAAATACTTTATCCTGCATTGACTTTTGAAGATTCATTATTGAAGTTGTATGTTCCGTTTTTATAAGATTGTCAATATAAGTAAATACGGTGCATAAAGTGTTTCCGAGATATCTTGTCTCTGGCCATCGGGTTAAGAGTAATATTATATTATTATTATTTTTGTAATTTAGTTATTTATCACTGATACATTGAACGTCTAATTGCAGTGATGGGCACCGACATGCCGACCACTGATCCGGCGTCTTCTCGCTGTTCAGCGTTCGAGAAGCTTCGCGACGCTGCCATAGAGAATCTCTGCATAGCTTTAGAAGCTGCGCAGTCTTTGGACCCATTGCCTATAGTAGAACTGGTGTCTTCAGTCAGTAATAGGCTCTTCACGGCGGAGACCAGCGACAGGTGAGACCACTAAATGTCAAGTCTTACTGAGAAGTTTTTTTTTTTTATGTAATCGCATGTAGGAGAACACAGCCGGTCAAGACCAGTGCAATCTATGATGTTTAGCCAGGGAGGTTGGACGCTGCATGCGGGTAACGTGTGTTGTGTTCGTGTTTGTGTGTGGGTTGGGGAGATTGGAAGTGTATATTTATCTGTTTGTTGAAGAGATCCAGATTGTAGGAAGGAGAAAACACAGACGTTGGAAGAGTATTCCAAAGCTTACCGGTGGCATTGAGGAAGGAACTTTGGAAACTGCCAGTTCTTGGTTGATACACATTAACGGTGTATGGATTTTTGGGAAGTGTAAGACGAGTTTGTTGGTTGTGGGTGGGTGCAGGAGAAATTAGTTCTTTAAGTTCCATAGTAATAACGGTAGAAAAGACAAAGTGAACCAATCTTACGCCTGTGTTCCATTGATTGCAGGTTAGACGTAAGAGCGTCATTGTTTATGAAACAAATTGCTCTTCTTTGAACTGAGTCAATTAACTTAAGAACGCATTTTGGGGCTCCAACCCAAAGGTGACTGCCTTATTCAAGGATAGGTCGGATTTTTCCTTTATATAGAAGTAGTTGTTTATCGTTGAAATACATCAGTGATCTATATAATACACCTAGTTTATTTACTGAAAAGTGCAGTTCTTTTACCGAAATATATTACAATGTGCTTTTCGAAAAGTTCTTTCATTGCTGATTTTTGTTCTCCATCACTTCATCACGCGTTCTGATGACGATCCCAGCGACGTGGAGTCGCCTTTTGAATAACTATTCTGTAGTAAATATTCTGTTAGTTATATTAATTAGATGTCATGTGTTAATTTCAGTGCTTCGTCTCTCATCAGCACCAACATTGTGATAATGCTGGGACACGTAGCCGTGGCTCTTAAAGACATCCCAAAAGCCACAGACACCATCTTGCTCTTCTTCCAGCAAAGGTCAGTCCTAACAATTGTAATTCTTCATCACAAGTGAGGTTGCCATAATACTGACTGTTTAATGGCAGTACTGCAGCTTATAAAGGGAGTGAAGTTCCTGTTTCGACCGTAGGGATGTTGTTTAGCTCTCCTTTTTTTTATATGTCTATGCATTGTCCCAGAAAACCTGTATTCTTTTCTTATTATATTGGAAGATAGATGGTTCCCGAAAACCTCCAGGGCAAGAGTCTGAGAATATGCATAGACTGTGCCTCTAGCATCAGAGAAATATTTGGGTGTTCAATGATCAGGGTTTTTAAAGAGATCGGATGATCAGCCCGATGCTCCTGAGGTCTGGAAATTTTTTGTTTTATTCTTAAGAAGTGGTTCAATTCTACAGGAGGCATGTATAGTTCTTAGATTTGATTAAATAAATTTAAAAAAATGAAGTTTGGTCGGGATTTGAACCGACAGCATCTGAATGACAAACAAACGCTTTAACAACTGGACTATGCCACCCGGCTGATGTTGTTGATTAGTTTTTCTTAACATAACCTCAATTGACCTTAAATCTATTTGACTGTTTAGGTTCTGCCGAGTTCCATCTCTGGACACACTGATCGTGGACCAGCTGGGCTGCATGATCATCTCGCAGTGTGATGGAACAGTCTACGATGAGATCATGAAGATGTTCACTGTGATCACTGTGGAAGCTGGCAGCGCTGCTTATGGAGCCGGGGGTGCCATAGATGATCGCAAGCAGTACAGGTACGAATATGAACGAAAATTCAAAACAGCATTATGTCATTAGTTTTTCATTTTTTGATTTTCTGTAAAAAAATTCGAAACTCATTTTTTGTATGAGATTCTCACCTCGATTAGCACGATTTCGAACAACTCGGTCCCGACTTTCGTGTAGTTCAAGGCTTACTGTATAAAGTTTGATGCTAGCTACGATATTGGTGTTATAGAATTAGATACAAAAAATAATTTATGCTTAGTTTTTGTCAGTTTTCCGCAAAAAAAATATAAAGCCAATTTTTCGTATGAGATTCTCACCCCGATTACACGATTTCAAACAATACGGTCCCCACATTCGTGTAGTTCGAGAATTTATTGTATGAAGTTGGATACTTGCTACTATATTAATGTTATGGAATTAAATACAAAAATACAATTATGTAACGAAACTCTTTTTTTTTTTTTACGGTCCTAAATTTCGTGTTGTTGAAAGGATAACTGTATGTCATGTGTGTTTTATTGTCAGGCACGTGTCGGGGGCCGTGATCAACGCCCTGGCTAACATTGCAGCCAACGTGCCGGGCGAGGCGGCCATGACGGAGTTGCTGGGGCGGCTGCTGGAGCTGTTCGTGCAGTTGGGGCTGGAGGGCAAGAGAGCCTCCGAGCGCGCCCCCAACGCTCTGAAGGCCTCCAGCAGCGCGGGCAACCTGGGCGTGCTCATCCCCGTCATTGCAGTAAGTGTGGGACTGTTAGTCTGCTGGAGCTGCTCATACAGACCGGGGAAAGGATTATAAGGTCTAACTATGGTATCAAAGAAATAATTGGTAAATCCACACATTCTCAGTTGAGTTGTGTCACATATAGAGTACAAAAAACTCAGGTACCACCAATAGGGCAAATTTACGATTGGAAATTAATAACAATAACACTCTCTCATCTTTTGAAGAGACAACGGGCAATGGGTAAGAGAATTGTTGGAGTTGTTCCAAGAACTGGTAAATGGAGCGTTGGCCGAGCACGATGGACTGACTACATCAGAAAAATATCCGCAGAAGCTTGGATGCAGAGGATAGAGAAAGATGGACAGTCATGTGGGAGGACCGACACAGGCTGATGATTATTGTGAAAAAATTTAGTGTGAAATGAAAATAAAATATATATTACTTTTGTTATGAACCCCGTACGCGGTAATTCGATTAATATACCTGTAAAAGAGTCTGTCGTATTTGAAAATTGGTGAATTCAAGCTCATTATTGATCGTTCTAGGTCCTAGTGAGGAGGCTGCCTCCAATCAAGAACCCCAAACCGCGGCTTCATAAGCTCTTCAAAGACTTCTGGCTTTACTGCGTCGTTATGGGCTTCACGGCTGCAGAGTCTGGTAAGCGAAACAATCCTTAGTCTGCTTTGCTGTTGCTTCTTGAAGAGATTATCTTTAACATTAGTCAATTGTTGAAGGTTACATATGATACTAGTCATTTATTGAAGGTTATCTCCAATATTAGTCATTTGTGACTTCCAGAATAAGTTATTTGTATAAGATTCCCTGCAGAATTAGTAATTTTATTGATGTTGACCTCCAAAATAATTGAGGGTTACTTCTAATATTAGTCATTTATTGCAAGGTTACTTTTAATATTAGTAATTAACTGAAAATGATCTCCACAATTAGTCATTTTTTGAAAGTGACTTCCAGAATAAGTTGTTTGTAGAAGATTCTCTCCAGTAATTTTATTGATGTTTCTAATATTAGTAATTTGGTAAAGGTTACCTCTAATATTTGTCGTATGTTGAAATTTACCTCTATTATTAGTTATTTGTGGAAGTATACCTCCAAAAAAGATTTTTTAAATGGGAATCTCCAGTATAAGTAATTTTGTTGAAAAATACCTCTAATATCAGTCATTTGTTGAAGGTTACCTCTAATATCTTTCATTTGTTGAAGGTCACTTTTAATATCAGTCATTTGTTGAAGTAAACCTTCAATATTACTCACTCGTTGAATATTACCTCAAAAAATAGTCATTTATTGAAGATTACCTCTAAGAATAGTCATTTATCGAAGGTAGTCTCCAGTATTAGTAATCTATTTAATGTTATCTTATCAGATAAGATAACAAAATTAACAAATTACTAAATAAGCAAATGTATATTTGTTTTTTTTTTACATAAACTACTTCCGTAGCATACTTTTATTTCTAAATATATTAATAGTTAATTTTTATTTTTATTTGCAGCTTTCTAATTTGCTTTTAATTTAAAAAAATAAATGCAAAATAGGGTATTTTTTTTTTACAATTTTTAATTAGAACAAATACTTTCCATTTCTGATCTTCTTCTTCTTCGTGTCAGCGACGTCAAATTATTTTTTCCCAATATCTGGCAACATCGATAGCTCGTGTGTTGCCCAGCATTAGGTCCTGAGATGTGCAACTTGTTGGGCACATGGAGCAGCATCGTAGGTGTGAGGCGGTCTGCAGGTCTCCACAGTCGCACAATAGTGTCTCTCCCTGCCGAAGCATTCCCCACCGCTCGAGGTTGTCCTTTGTTCTACCAACTCCGGTTCTTAATCTGTTTAGGGATTTCCAGGTCGGCCAGTCAAGGCTCTTGCCAGTTGGGAGGCCTTCCTTTGGAGTAATGAAATCCTCTGGTGCGATTTGTTGCCAGAGTTGGAGTCTCTCATTTTCAGAGCCGGATGTGAGAGGTTGTGTGGATTTCAGAAAGCTGCTTCGAGACTTCAATCTTGGTGTTGGGGGTATCTGATTATACAAGCAGTGGGACGGTTGGTTGATTGCCTTACGCATTTCTTCGGCGCATATGACTTTGCGTCTTATGTTCGGTGGTGCGATACCAGCCAAGGGGTATAGTTTAGAAATGGGTGTTGGTTTGAGGCAGCCTGTGACGACTCTGCATGCATCATTCAGGGCAGTATCCACTTGATTACAGTGGGCTGATCGACCCCACACTGGTGCCGCATATTCTCCGGCTGAGAAACAAAGTGCTAAAGCTGAGGTACGAAGAAGGGGTGGTTGCGCTCCCCATTGAGTGTTGGTCAGTTTGCGGATGAGGTTGTTCCTTGTTGCAACTTTCTGTTTGGTGTTGCTGCAATGACGCCTGAAGGTGAGGGTGCGATCTAGAGTGACTCCGAGGTATTTTGGATGGTCGCTATGTTCCAGTACTCTACCATCCCACGTGACACGAAGCTTTCTGTTAGCTTCCCTGTTTCTAAGGTGGAAACAGCAGACTTGTGTCTTTGATGGGTTAGGTTTGAGATGGTTGGTTTCGTAGTAATGGGACATCTCGTTGAGTCCCTGCCTTAGGATGTCCTCAACTTCTTCAAACGTTACTGCTTGTGCTGCCAAACCTAAGTCATTCGCATATATGAAAGATTTTGTGTCTTTAGGGGTGGGTTGGTCGTTTGAATATATATTAAATAGTATAGGAGCAAGTACACTGCCTTGTGGTAAGCCGTTCTTTTGGTTACGCCATCGGCTGGTTTTCCCCTGAAAATCCACAGCGTATCTCCTGTTATGCAGCATAGCCGCGATCATCTGCACTAGCGAGAAGTCACCTGTCATTCTGTACAATTTTTTCCACATTTTTTACAATCTGTTCCATTTCTGATGATGAGCAATAATGTTTCTTAAAGTGATGCCCACACGAGCGATACGAATTGCGCGATTGCTCAACTAATGGAAAGAGACATTGCAGTACAGGCACAATGATCTGTATATCTGCGATTTTTTTAAATTCGAGAGTCACAGCTATATATGTTGTGGCTTTTGGGTTGAGCCGTGTGTGGTGAACTTTTTTCAACCAATATTTCGACCGCCATTGCAGGAGTCTTCTTCAGGATTAATAATTTATTTAATGAATAAACTAACTCAAAACTAAATAAATTATTAATCCTGAAGAAGACCCCTGCAATGGCGGTCGAAATATTGGTTGAAAAAAAAGTTCACCACACACGGCTCAACCCAAAAGCCACAACATCAAATCTGGCCGTGAAAACCTAAGAAGTTATTATCACAGCTATATAGTTCGTTTGGGCAGACCATAACGTACATTTTTTTATAAAAAAATTATAATAATTACTGTATAACAGTTTTTTACATTAAAAGAGTTTAAAATCCATATTAAAATATGTGTAAAACATACCCTATAACGTGATTTTAATTATTTTTTGATTTTCTTGCTTTTATTGTCTTCGTAGTAGCAATGATTACTTGGTTTTTGACTCCTTATTAAAGGTCGTATAAGATTTTTTGTTTAAAAAGAATTCCAAATTTCAAATGATATTCTTCCCAAATCCAGTCCAAACCTGGAGCATATGGTCAAAACAAATTTCCGCCATTTGGTTCTGTCAATTGCCACTGTCCTCGTCTCAAGACCTGAGGACATATATGGTTCGTGATGATTTCGAGAGCAGAATTCTGTGTACTTGAAGACACAATAGCTTTAGTATCCAAGGCATATTTTGGGTTGATATTTTTTTTATGTAAACACATATAGGAGAATACCGACAGATGGTGATAGTAATTCCGAAGTCTCATCTGTGTAATTTTATGACGCTTGCCATGCTGCACATAGCTAAGCGCTGTATGTGGAGTGTTGATCTGCCAACATCATAGACTACAGCCACGCATCATCCTTTATTATTACAGGAATTTACTATGAATGGGTGGTCTTCACGGCGGACGACTTTCGTCTACCACCAATTTTGATTAATAGGCTATGACTGGCATTTTACGGGTGATGGATCAAATTCACACTAACCTTTAAGAGCTCAGAAATCGATTATTATTTTTTTTTTATTTATTCTCCATCGGGGATCGAACCCATGACCTTTGCCTTGCAAAGCAAACGTGATGACCGTTGAGCTATACCAAGCGGGGATTAATAAAATATTTTGAAAAACATTTTTTTTATCTTTTTAAATTTAAGCTTTTTAAATTATAATGGCTAAAAATGGCTTAGTGAAACAAAACCAAATGATAGAATCTCAAAAGGTTAAATGTTAGTAAGGAGTCGAACCATATTTTTTGTTGTTGTTATAGTATTTTAAATAACTTCTTAGGTTTTCACGGCCGTATTTGATATTGTGGCTTTTGGGTTTAGCCGTATGTGGCGAATTTCTTCTATCCAATATTTCGACCGCCATTGCAGAGTTCTTCTTCAGGGTTGATAACTTTCTTTTGACTTTGAAAGTCATCACCACACACGGCTAAACCCAAAAGCCACAATATCACCAAGTATTTTATTTTAATTTTAATATTATTATTTTGTTACTGACTGACATAATTTTCATCGATTCGTCAAATGTCTGCCAGCAACCACTAAAGAAATTCTCAAACAACTTTGAACAGGCGTTCGTAGAAGTGAGTAAGAAATATATTCAACCATTTTTATTGCATACAAGTGAATGAAGCCTGCGAATTACGTATGTTCTATGTTGAATATTTTGTGACTTACGCATGCCAAAGACGAGAAATCCAAAATATAAATTTGTGTACTTTTTACCATTTTTTTTTACGTAAACACATATAGGAGAATACCAACAGACAATGGTGGAGAAATCTCATTCAGAGATTTTATGACGTTGATCATTTTTGTATGTTGATCCGCGTCATACACTACAGCTCGGCATTCACGCATCATCCATTTTTAACAGGAATTTTCTATGAATGGGTGGTGTTTTTTTTATGTAAACGCACAGGAGAATACTGACAGGAAGTGTGGATTCTATGATACTCACCATGTTAAATATGTCTAAGCGTTGCATATAGAGTGTTGATCCGCCAATGTTACAGACTATAGCCCAGCATTCACGCATCATTTATTTTTAACAAGAATTTACTATAAACGAGTAATGCTCACAGGACGACTCATGTCAACCACCAAATTTAATTGATGGGCTATGACAGGCATTTTACGGGTGAGGCATAAAATTGACAATAAATTTATTTATAGAGCTTGGAAATCGTTGAAAAATATTATTATTTTAACCTCTGCCGGGGATCAAACTCACGATCTTTAGTGTGGTAAGCAAACGCTTTTACCACTAACCAATACCTGATGCCAATAAAATATGAGTTACAAAAAGTATTATTTTATTATTATCGAATGCAATGCATGCTTCTTCAATTTGTAAGGATAAATACTAATTGCATGTGATTGCATACACCATAACATCCCCTTTACTAAGAGAATAATGACTGCACGTCGCCGGGATCGTTATTAGGACGCGTGGTGGACAGATGAGGAGCAGACGAGCAACACGCAGACTTTTTCAGAAGCACACATATTTTCGATAAACTTGACAATCTTTCGGCCCGAGGCGGAGCTTGCTTGCTTCAGGCCCCAGACCAATCACACTCGTTACTGTTCGCGGTCTGCACACAACTGACTACTCGCCACTAAGCGCTCGTAGTGGGAAACAGCCCAGCGCCGCAAGTGGCGATTTACAGAAACTAATGGCGCACCAATGACAGACAGCCATGTATGCTGATGACACTTGTTAAAATACCAATGGGGCGATACATACATGTCAGACGAGCGATCAAAAAGCGACGAAAGATCGAATATCGCGGTTTTCGGCAACAGCCTGCATTGACTATAGATCAAGCTGATATCAATACTAATATGCATGTTTTTGCATACACTAATACAGCGGCTTCCAAACTCTTGAGTTTAAATTTAAAATATATGTAATACCAAAAATAATCTTTAGAATGTACAGTTTTTGTTATTGATACTATACTAACACTGCATATCCAGTAACAAAAAGTTTACACAAAAATCAATAAAAGTCTTAAAACTACATGAGTTTATGCATTTCAAAAAAGAGAATGTTTTGCCGCAGTCCCAGTATTAGGGAGTGGCGCAGTGGGTCGGCAGCCCAGGGCGCCGAATGAACTAAGGATGCTAAGGGCGGTCTTAGCTCCTACAGGGGGTATTTTCTGAAGATTTCCTTTCCCACCCAAAAAAACCAGGGTGCGCCAGTTTTTTTTTGCCCGGGGCGCCACAAGATCTAAAGCCGTCACTATGTTTTAGTATTCTACTATTACATTATTTTATGTTTTTTTATATAAACACATACAGGAGAATACTGACAGATGGTAAAAATAATACTGAAGTCTCATCTGCAGATTCAATGACGCTTACCGTGTCACATATGGTTAAACGCTGCATGCGGAGTGTTGATCCGCCAATGTCATAGACTACAGCCCGATATTCACGCATCATCCTTATTATTATACGAATGTACTTTGAATGAGTGGTCTTCAAGGAACGACTTACGCCTACCACCAATTATGATTAATACGCTATGACTGGCATTTTACGGGTGACGAATCAAATTCACACCGATCGGTGGTATTTTAGAGCTCAGAAGTCGATTAATCCCGCGAATTAATCTCGCACACTATGAAAAATCACTAAGAACCTTTTTTTATGGATAACCCTCCTAATTACCATGTTTTATTTTTATTTTTGCAGGACTTTGGCCGGCCGAATGGTACGCAGGCGTCAAAGAAATTGCCGTCAAGTCTCCGTACTTAGTATCTCAAACGCCATCTCGGTCAGAGATGCGCGAACTTCAGTACACCTCGGCCGTGCGTAATGACTCCGTGTCTCTCACCGAGCTGCAGGAACTGAAGACACAGATCCTGAACCTTCTGGAACATCCAGCCGATGTCACTGCTTGTGTAAACAAACTTAGTTTTGCGCAGTGCACGTACTTGCTCAGCGTTTACTGGCTGGAGACATTAAGGTGAGATTACGTTAATTTATGTTTAGCTACATCGTCTGGGATGTTGATATATTCCACGCAAGGGAGGCCCAGTTCAGACACAAACTTCACGAATTTGTTTGCAAGAATAATTTGTTGAAGTCGTCTGTTTGATGAGCATTGGGACTTTCTGTTGTTGGTCTTCATTGCTTTGTTTTTCTTAGTACTTCATAATAAGTACCTATAATTATATATATATTTTTTGTATTGAATCTATTAATCGTACTTAATTATCAATTAATTTTGCTTGCTACTACTTTTATTAAAGTATTTCAGTATCGCATTAAATTTGTAATTTTTAATGTTACTGAAAGAAAGAAAGAAATTAATTGAAATGTTAGGTAAATTAAGTCATCAACCTGCTAGAGCACCATCTAAGCCAAGTTTTTCGCAGTGCATGTACCAGCTTAGCGTATATTGGCTTGAGAATTTAAGGTGAGCTTATGTAAGGTTATGTTAAGGTTAGGGCGAACTCTTTCTGACCACTTTTTTATTGCCTTGAAAGGATCTAGAATGTTTTACTTGTATTCTTGCCAAGCTTTACTCAAAACCTGATAGCGTATCATTCTCTATTGTCAAATGTCGAAAATGAATACCTCACGTTAAGGCATGTTTTTCCACTCACACTGCTCGGGAAAAACTAGCAATCGGCTGCATTGGAAGGGCAGAATCCCCACTACATTCCCAATTGGCTTTACTTACTGTGCTGCCATGGATATTCGCGTCAAAATTAATTCATCCACATTACTTTCATATTACATTTGATATGTTCTTTACATGTTTCAGGGTATCCAATTCACCAGAGCCGAGTTTGCAACCCATTCTGGAGTACTTAAGTGACTCTGCCCTGCAGAAAGACAAACTGGGGATGTGGCAATGTGTCTGCAGGTTTGTTGCAATATATTTAACACCAAGAAAGAGCACCAAGGAATAAGTTTTGAAGAGTCTTTAAATTAACCACTTCACAGCTTTTTATGTTGTTGCAAAAATCATTCCAAAAAAATTTTTTTTTTAACTAATTCAGTTTTTTTTTATGTAAACACATACAGGAAAATACCGACAGATGGTAATAATAATTCTGAAGTCTCATCTCTGGAATTCAATGACACTTACCATGGTGTATATGGCTAAACGCTGCATGTGAAGTGTTGATCCGCCAACGTTTTACAGCGGACCGACTGAATGTGACTGCGCCGTGGAGCAGACCCTGTCACACCTTCTGGAGTGTGCGCTGTGCCCAAATAGCTGCACCCAGGAAGACCTGATGGCCAGAAGTAACGCCATCGACGTCGCCCACTTGTGGGCAGACAGGATCTGACCCTGTTGTTTCCGAGACGATTATATATATATCCGCCAACGTCATAGACTATAGCCCATGATTCACGCATCATCCTTTAATATTACAGGAATTTACTATGAATGGGTGGTCTTCACGGGACGGCTTTCGTCTACCACCAATTTTAATAAGTAGGCTATGACTGGCTCTTTACGGGTCATGGATTAAATTCACACCAACCGGGGGTATTTTAGATCTCATACATCGATTAAAAATCTTTTTTTTTTAATCTCCGTCGGGGATCGAACCCACAACCTTTGGCCTGCAAAGCAAACGCTTTGATCATTAAGCTATGTCCGCCGAAGGCTATAACCCCCGTTGGTCATAGCTTAAGTCAAGGTTGAGTTGGTCCTGCTTTTGGACCGCTCTCCTTGCCATGGCGCAGCTTCACGGCATCAATATTAACGCATACCATAATTTAAAGTCCAATCCTGTATATTTGCTAATTTTTTAAATAAAAACGAGTAAAACACAGTCGTGGTTTTAGTCAATTGACCCCTTGGTATCATGATGTATTTTGTGTGTTTCAGCGTCGGTGACAGAGTGTTCCTAAAGTTCTTGGACTGCATGTCTAACAAGGCGAAGGATGAGGCTCGCGAGCGTGAGTTAGAGGGCCACGCCCAGTACTTGCTGGTCAGCTTCAATCACATACACAAGCACATCAGACGCGTGGCCGACAAGTACTTAGCCGGGCTGGTGGATCGATTCCCGCATCTGCTGTGGAACTGCAGGGTCAGTGATACTAGCACAAGCCAACTACATATATAGTTTTTCACCATTTTGAAAATGTTTTTTTTTTTTAACTTTTATTGCCTTTCAAACATGGCAGACATGCTTCCTTATGTGTATTAATACAGCGGGAGAACATTCGTACAAGTCTGATCAATATATATTTTTTCCAAATATCCACATTACTTTTATAATGGACCCTGTATATAATACAGGTTGGCACAAATTTAATCATCCATGTGACTGACGGTCAGCAGGCATTAACTGATGCAATGTTTACACTTTATACAGAAACATGTGTAAGTCTTTCAATAAAATTCGCTGTAGGGTCCTCGCTTGGTGAAACCCTCCTTGTTCTGTCCTGTTTTTGGAGACCTAGATGGGGACCCGTTACTGGACAAACGCAAAAAGCTACTTGTTAGAGAGTAGCTGAAGGCCTTCCCGTGATTCTAGGTGCATCAGTTAGATGTCAAATAGACCTCAGTCTAAGGCTGCGAAGTTAGTATACTAAAACTCGAATTGCCTTCTTTAGTAACACGTTGCTAACCTCGAAATACGTGGGAATAGATGAGGAAATTATTAAGTTGGAAAATGGCTGTAATGGTCCGTCTGGTGATACCCAATTGCGTGGTCCGTGCCTGGTGTGCACCCGTCACCTTCTTGATGATTTTTTTGTTTTCAGCAACATGGGCAGCCACAGCCGCGATATTCTCTATCCCAAGGTCTTTTGTGGTTCTGCAATTATAAAATCAGCACTAACACCACCGACCAATTATTGGTCAAAAAAATCGACACAATCACTCCACGCACTTCCGGGGTAAAGCGCTTCATTGCTTGTCTGTCTAGTTCACAAGTATAAAATATGACGTACAACGCCATTTGAAAAAATTATGACATCTTCCGATAGGTGATGAATTTTGCGCTACTCTGTACAACGATAAATATTGTCCAATCTCCAAAAATAATATGAGATTCTCAATGTATATATTTTAGGTGCTGTGGGCAATGCTAGACATCTTGCAAGTGCTGTCCTTCAGTCTGCAGCTGGATGCGAACCAAGAGACTCCAGTTCTGAGGGTGCCATCCACTGATCTCACTCTACAGCTTCAGGATACCCTTGAGGCTAGAGAGGTAACTATACATGCCCGTACATTATCATACCAGCATTTGTATAGCGCTTTTTTATGATCAAATGGTCATTCCGGCAGCGCTACTTTGCCTCTCCGAGTAAAAAGGTGTGTCTTGAGTCTGCTTCTGAAGGATGGCTCCGTTTTCAGCTCTCTTATATGCCATCGTTTTAAGTTTAATTCCTGTATTTTTGTTTTATTTTTAAATAAATGAGAGTAAACTTAACAGTCGTGGCTTTAGTCAATTTACTCCTTTGGTTTCAGTGTATGTGAGGCATAAAATGTCCAGTGCAGACAAGTGTGACCCACGTTTAAACTAGCAGCGTTATTTGCATACTAAGTGTTCCTAAAGAATGAATACTGCAATATTGGAATGATTTGGTGCTGCAATAACTAGACAGTTATGGCTCTTTTCCCACGCACGTCCCAGTTTTGTAGGATCGGTTGTTTACTGGATACCGCAAAAACCATACCTGTGTTCACACACTGAAGTTTGCATCCTGTTTTTTACGGGATAGCATTAGCAGTCGGAGAAGAAAATTCAAACGCAATGGACGTGAATACTCTTCTGATATTATACTGGTACTTTCGTCGCCGAAAGCAATGCAAAGAGAGATGATTTTGGGTTCACCCGATCCTAAAGCTACGATCGAGATTAGGCAGATTTCGTAATCTTATGAATGATTTGAGAAAGGATGAATCCAATTTTTTTTCACTTCTCCGGCGCTCCGCACCGCACGCCGTATCCAGTAAAAAACTGTATGCAGGATGCTAGTGGGAACACTTCCATTAAACTATGTACGTAACTTAACTGGATACCGTTTATTAATGGATCCAGTCATCCAGTTTGCAGTGGCAAAACCGTACAGCACATTTCTAACGGATGGGAATTTTGCTGTATCCTGCAAACCAAATGCTCATGTGAATGTTACCACAGTAGCACGTATACTACTAAACGTGATCCTGCAAAAGTGGACGTCTGTGGGAAAGTGCTCTTACTTGTATTATATTTTTGACAGGTATATTCAATTGTCACACAATAATTTGAATGTTACAGAGCATCGTTAAGGATTTCGCTGACCGCTGTCAGGGTATCGTGCAAGAGGCCATGCGGTGGGCGCCACACTCCACCAGGTCACATCTACAAGAATATCTCAACCAGGTACTTTAACAACTATCCAAACCTCTTCTTGAACTGAAGGTGAAATTTCCTAACCCTAGGGCCAAAACCCCTTCCTTAGCTCTCTTAAGTTCCACCCAACCCCTTTTCCTACCTCCCAACATACTGCCTATATATTTCTGAACTATTTATGCATCAGTATGCTTATACACGTTGCTGACTGATGAAGCTTTCATTGAAAGCAAAACTGCGATATTCCAACATGTGAATAAACAGTGCTCAGTGTGACCCATGTTAAAAATAGGTAGGAAGTATGTATATATTTAATATGTAATTTTGCGATCAAAACTTTAACAAAGATTATGACTAGACAGAACCTTTGTAAAGACTTAATTTACATAAACAATATTCTCAAGTGCGTTAACCTAAATTATTTGCTTTATAAATTCCATCCTTAACCCAAAAATGAGAACGGAGTTTCGACACATCATAGAATTCATGTTTGAAAACTGATACATTGATAATAATAAACTCGTTAAACCATAAAATGCTGAAAATAATATTTATGCTCTTAGTCTTCCTGTGATTATATATTTTTATTTTAGTCTATAAATGGTACTTATTATCTTATTTCTCTCTGGTAGGTCTATCTTGTAGATTGCTTGGTAGGTCTTTCCAGTAGCTTTCTTACAAAATTAATTAATCGAAAATATAATCAAAACAATGACAGTTAATTTTAAAATTCTCAACTTTGGCACTTACTTTCTGCCTTATTGTATTGATGACTTAAACATTATGAAAAAAATGCTTAATATCAAACATGGAAACATGTTAAAATATTCATTTCATCATATGAACATGATAATAAGAACAACATAACAATTTAAAAAATAATAATCATTATATGACATTTTGTAAAGTATTAATAATACATGTTCAATATATTATATTATAAAAGGTGTGCTATGATTTTTATGTGTTTTAAAAACACAGTTAATTTTTATGGGAATTCACTGCATCTTATTACAATGCCATGGAAGCTTTTATGACAATTTAAACCAAATATTTCTGATTAGAAAAGTATTCAATTTTACAATACTTTCAACTTAAAACTCGTGTATCATATAGGTGCCGAACTCCACGCTGTGGCATCACTCTGGGCTGGCTTTGGCCACGGATTCCCTGCTGCAGGCCGCCGGTCTCAACCAGTTAAGCGCTCCGCTGTCGGCCACGGCCCTGGACAAGCGCCCTCGCTGCGTCAAGAGCGACAGCTCTCGCTTTGTCAGCGTGCTGAGCGTCAGAAGCAGATACGCGGGAGAGGTAAGTCTCTTTATGGACTAACCATGGTCCCAAGTAATTAAGAAAGGTATATTTCTTAAAGAATAAAAAAATTAAAACTTTGTATGAAACCACTGCTACCACACCTTCCTTTTTTGAAGCTTTTTACTAAAGACTAAGCCTAAATACAGAGCAGTTAATCAAGGTTACTGTGGTTAATCGCTTCTCTTCAACGTCTTTCCCGCATCGCCGCTGACTCACTCGTTCGTGCGTCCTTTCCGCAGTGCTGCCAATGGATAGTGTTGCCATTAACTACAGTTACAAAGAGAGGTGGATATATTCCTTTCTCAGATCTTTTTTTCATCCATGTTATTTATTTAACATTCTATTACATATTTTTTAGGTACTCATTTGAATCATCTATTTTTGTGTATCAATTTCTTAAATGCAATGCCTGAATGAAATGTAGCAATGACAACGAACGTGTTTGAATAATCCACAGGCATGAGAAAAGACTGAATACTTGTTCCGTTTCTCTTTACCCTTATTTTGAATTATCCACAGGCGTGCTGCATACTTGCTACTTTCTCTTTACCCTTATTTTGAATTATCCACAGGCGTGCAACAAGGCTGCATACTTGCTACTTTCTCTTTACCCTTATTTTGAATTATCCACAGGCGTGCAACAAGGCTGCATACTTGCTACTTTCTCTTTACCCTTATTTTGAATTATCCACAGGCGTGCATGCTGCATACTTGCTCCGTTTCTCTTTACCCTTATTTTGAATTATCCACAGGCGTGCAACAAGGCTGCATACTTGCTCCGTTTCTCTTTAGGCTCTTTGCGTAAATCAAACTTCACAAGTCAATACCGCCAAAATGAAGAGTGTCTGTGAACTACTCTCTCATGTGCCGTTAATAGCAGTAACCACTGATAATACCAGTAACCACTGATAATACCCATTTTATTTTTCTGTATCATAAAGACCTCACATAATATTTTTTGCTGTGCTTTTTAGGTTGCCGGTATGCTAGATGACGTGGAAGAAGAAGGTCGAGCTAAAGTGGCTGAACGAGTGGCTGCCGGAGTGTGGGAAGCTGGAAGGAAGGGAGCAGGAGAGACGGCTCATAGGCGAGCGCTATGGAGGGCCACTGCTTTGCTAGTCACCACACCGGGACTCCATAGACAGTTGCTGCATGCCGTGGGTGAGACACTACAACTATAATTCTATAAGATACGCTTTGTGAAAACCATCCCTGTTCTGTTCTTGGATACACAGATGGGCAAAAAGCTACTTGTCAGAGAGTGGCTGGCCTTCCCGTGATTCTACGTGCATTAGATAGATGTCAAATACACCTCTATTTGAAGTTGAATTGCCTTCTTTGGTAACCTATTGCTAACCACAAAGTATATTGGAATGGATGAGAAAATGGTAAGGTTAGGAAATGGATTCTACAGGCTGGCAGACATCAGTTAGGAGTCATTACTTGCATCTGCCTACTTGCAGACGGAATCTTATAGTAGGTATAAGACAGTCGAATTTGCTTGTGGAAATACGAGAGGCATACGAAAATAAATTAAATTAAATACTGTAATGTTTTTTGGTCTTTTCCTCCACCCTGCCACACAAACGGCAGCTTACTAGCAAGCGTAGCGTTTAAGTTTTTGCATGCAAAGAAAGTTGCTCTGATTGTAATTCATCACCAATTGAAAGAAATATGTTATTCAAAGTGAAATTTGCAACACTGACGTGTTTTGTTAGCCTTTCCTTCACCCTGCCACACAAACGGTACCTCGCTAGTAAGCACAGTGTTGGCGTAGCAGCCATTTGCGATGGACGTCTCGATTGTAGCTCTCGCCAAGTACAAACTGCGGTTGGTCATTAAGTTTTTACATGCAAAGAAGGATGTTTCGATTGAAATTCATCGCCAATTGGAAGATGTGTATTATCCGAAGTTAAAACTTTGTGGAAGTCCTGTAGCAAATACTATGAGTCAATTAAATCTTAAGTATAGCATTTCTTGCACATGATGTTAAGCTATTTCAGAACGAATACTGAAAAATTTTTGTTGTGTATCTCTCAGCTTGGTCTCAGGTGGAGCAGTTCACTGAGGATGCCATGAATACCACCTTAGAATGCTGGCAATGGCTTATTACAGCTCGACCCGATCTAGAACTGAGGTAAGTCACAATATTATACATTAATACTAAGTGGTGTAAATTAACTACACGACTTTGAGATTGCTCTTGTTTATTTAAAACTTAAACAAAAATACTAGAATTGGGCTTAAAACTATGGCATTCGTTAATGCAAATACCGTGAAGCGTTCGGCGGCCAGGAGAGCGATTCCAAATCAGGAACGACTCAACCTTGACCCGCTCTCAAGCGCGGTAGGCAGCAGACTAAAGATTGCGTGGGGAATAGAAATTTGCTCGACTGCTATATCTTTGATTGGCGCTATGTCGATCGTTCTGTCAACCGCAGCGACAACACAGAGAATCTCACATACCGGTTAGCATGGACGCTAGTTTTTAGCTTATGCGACCGAGATCATGGAGTATGATACCGTTAAATAAGATAGCGACGACTGATATTAACAGCTTGGTTGTCTTGAAAATGTGTCTCTATCTTACATCACAGTTCTTTGTAACATTTTAAGTTTTGGACAAATCATCTGATGAGTATGAATTGGTTCTGAATTTAATTTTTAGCTCACTGACATCTCCCGCCTAACTTAAGCGACTCCAGATCGCCGTAATCGTCATTGGGACGCATAGTAGATGAATGAGGAGCAGGTTGCCAAAGCAAATAATTCGTCGAGAAGCACATCGACATTTATTTTACGTTAAAAGACTGACGAAATTCGGTCTTCTGCCCGGGACACAGAAAATGTCATTACTGAACTTTTTAACTACTAATGATTAAATGTTGTGATTTGTTGGTTTCAGATTCCTGCATGAGATGTTTGCAGCCTGGCAGTACACGGTAGACAAGAAGATGGGCCTCTTCTCTGTGCAGTTGGAAGAAACCAGTCCTTTAGCTGCTTACGAAGGTCAGTACACAATTCTTCAGCTGCGTCTTCTACAAGCCCTCACACTCGCATTGTTCTGGAAGGCCGTCGAGAACTATACATACTACTATACTGATCTAGGCGACGCAAGGACCAGACGAGTTCTTTGCCTTGGCGACCTGCTCCTCATGCATCCACTATGCATTTTTATGACAACCTGGAGTCGCTTTAATTAGACGGGGGATATCAAAACATTTTATTGATAACATAATATTGTTGTTTTCAGACTGCACATTGGAGCCTGCGCCCCCGTTTGTGTCGCCCCACGGAGTCTGGGTTGGTTTCCTGTGCGAGCTGGCGGAGACAGCCAAGTACTGCAGTCAAGAGAAAGTCCACATGCTGGCCACACTGATACACAGGTACCTATCACAAGTGCATCAAGTACAGGTTACGATATACAAATTACGACATTCGTTAGTGAAATGCCCTTGAGGCTGTTCCACACTCAGCAGAAGGAACCCACTCAGTCCCGACCGCTTTCGAGTGAGGTCGCTATCTTACTGACTGCTTCATAGGCAGTACTGCGAACACAAGGAAGCGTAATTCTTTTCTCGACCATAGCGTTGTTGATTGACATTTCGTTCATGTTGGATCTTAGGTTGGATCTTAAAACTTGACGAAAATTATGTAAATTTAGAGCCTGTTTTGCTAATAGAACACCGACATTGGGATAGTGGCCCAAAGTTGATAATAAATATAGCCTTTTTCAGGAGCTTTCAACATTTTTGAAGCCTGAAGCGCTCTATTCCCAAATATTCGTAAAGCAAGGGGTGCCACCTATTTTCTAATTCCATTTTTTTTTTGCATTTCTCGTTTTTTTTTATTATAGGGTATTTGTTCTGTGAAGTATTTTTGGATTGTAAGATTGTTTAAAGATCTTTATTCATAAATAACTTCTTAGGTTTTCACGGCCAGATTTAATATTGTGGCTTTTGGGTTTAGCCGTGTGTGGCGAATTACTTCTTTCCAATATTACGACCGCCATTGCAGGGGTTGATGTCTTAGTGGTCCTAGTTGTGATAAGTCATCAACCTTGAAGAAGACCCCTGCAATAGCGGTCGAAATATTGGAAACAACTAATTCGCCACACACGGCTAAGCCCAAAAGCTACAATATCATCTTTATTCATATTTTTTTACGAGGATAATC
Organism: Glossosoma conforme; assembly: GCA_022606575.1. Classification (NCBI taxonomy): domain Eukaryota; kingdom Metazoa; phylum Arthropoda; class Insecta; order Trichoptera; family Glossosomatidae; genus Glossosoma; species Glossosoma conforme. The sequence goes on along the minus strand of JAGTXR010000111.1, from coordinate 623,117 downwards.
CCAAGGTTTTGTGCTTTCGTATTTAAGTTTAAGGATTAAAGACCGTAAAATTAAAGAATTCTCTGCATCTCAATGATCAGACCTGATTACAAATTATGCTTTTTAATTTGCGGACCGCAAAAATCAATGAAGTAAGTCTTGTAAGAATCTTTAGTACTGAGATGAAACAACTAGAAATAAATATAGCTTTGATTTTACTCATTTCATTCCAAAATCATTTTTTCAACTCATGGTTTCATCACACACGCTTGAGCTTAAAAAGTTCGATGTATATAATTTGAACTTTGCTGTTATACTAACTTTCTGATGAGCTAGAGACTTTAGCCATAGCTTAAAACTAGATATCAATGCAATATTAACTGGAAACTAAAAAAAATACTATGTAATCAGTGCATTTCAATAAATATTATATATTTTTTTTGTTTTTTTTCAGATCTCTTCCAATGACCGTTGGATCAAGAGACAGCCACCAAAATCGACATGTCGATGCTGTCGGTGTCAGATTTAAGTAAGTTCATTCAAACTTAACATAATTAGTTTTTTTTTTAAATTGATTTGATCAAAACTAAGCTCTTTACATGCCCCAGGTTGATTTGAGCCATTCCTTAAGGAGAATAAAAATTTCTAGGTCTCGGGAGCGTTCCTAAACTTCCGATATCCTTACAAAACACCCTGATTATTGAACAACTACATATTTTTTTGTACTGTAGCCGCAGTCTATGCAAATTTGCTCTTGCTTTGGAGGCTCCTGTGAACCATCTACATTCTCATGTGGATCTCCAGGATACAGGTGTTTTGAATAAGGCACAGACAATCTGAGCTTACAGAACAGAAATAAAGGACTTCTAAACCCACCAAAAATCCGATAAAACCGCATAAGATGATTGTATATAAATATTTCGATTTTGTTTTCCAGGCTTCTGTCTTGCGGGTTTTCTATATCCAATTGAATGTTATTTTATTGTTATTTTTCAGGCTTCTATCTTGCGGGCTATCTCTGCTGCAGGGCGACATGCTTCCACGTTCATTAGCTCGCAACGTCCTGCGTGAGAGAGTGTACAGCGCGTGTCTGGATTACTTCTGCCGCGAGCCGCGGTGCCCATCCAAGCAGGGCGCGCCGCTGCGCGAGGACATCATCGCGCTCATCCGCTTCTGGCAGGTCATGCACTCGGATAAGAAGTACCTCAAAGCCAGCGCCATCGGAGGTAATTACCTTGTGTTTAACGCTGAAGGACTGGAGATTCCGGGCAGTGCACTCTGGCTAACACTTAACCCTCCCCTTACTGTGCTAAAAACATCCGAAAGCATAGCTCCAAACAAAAACCAGTATCCGGAGGGTCAAACTGTTGAGAGACGGATGAGTAATTTCAAAAACTCACTGAGGCCCAGAACAAGTGTTCAGGAGGCGGCACGATGAACGTCTCAGGGTCGCTCCAGGTAGTCAGAGCAGTGTCTACTTCTAGTGTCTGAATATAGCGAGACGTGTTTGTTACTGTGACTGCATTATTGTGAGTAATTGGTGGGGGGTTTGTTGTCAGCCAGCCAAAAACGACATCTATACTCGCTCGGGTAGGTATCCGCTCCACATGGATGACAACCCCGCTTACAGAAGATATTGGACTTAAATCTAATAACTTATTTCTATCTTAATTATAAGCTTTAAAATATTAGTTGTGTGTTCTGACGAGCGAAGATAACAGATAATTTGTTGTGGTCTGTTGGTGTGAGCAAGAAAGTGAAGAAACCATATCAGTATTTACTACACCATATGAAAATGTCATTAAAAAACCTGAAAAATTAGAATATTCCTAAATATTTATTTATGAATTTCAAAGCTAAACTCTTTTTATTTTTATTTTAGATTTTGATGTTTACGGACCAAACAACCTAACATTGTCTCAAAGCAACTACGGCCTCAACACGCCCGAGAACAGGTCTTCAGTGAACGGCAGCGACTTCAGCCGGCAGCAGCAGAGCGGATGGATCAACACGGTTAGTACTCACTTGAACTGATGAAGCCTTCATTGATTATATCGATAAGATATATATTAACAGTTGATGAATGTGTTTATGTAATTTTTTTAGGTTCCGTTGTCTTCGCAAGGTGGCAGCACTGCTGGCAGTGTCGTTGGCAAGCGTTCAGCTCGCTCCATCAAGCTTGGGGCCAAGAGTACTGCGGATGTCTTTGTCAAGGATTACATCAAAAGCGCAACCTCATTCTTGAGTTACTCGTAAGTAACTGTCTTTCCAAGATGCAACCATTTTTCAAAAATGATTAAAAAACATTATTGATTTTTAAGCTCTATTGATACCCCGGTTGTTGTGAATTTGATCCCTCAACCTTAAAATGCCAGTCACACAGTCGGAGAGATCTGACGGATGACGCGGAGAAAGCACTGGTCCCATGTGGTCTCCCCCATATATAAGGCCTGCACACTCACACAAGTTAACGTCTCCTTGTCATTGGTGTGACATCTATAGGACATATAAGATAAACATTAATACCAATTCATAGATAACAGAAAGTGTATAACTGATCAATCCGCCACATGACATTGAGATAAACAAACATGTATTGATAACTGGACTTTACCCGCCTCACACCCGCATTTATATATATATATTTGTGACCGTTGCAGGCCGTGGAGATCGAGTTCCTGGTGACGTGGCACAACCCGGGCTCGCGCCCCGAGCTGGCCGTGCCGGGCGAGGACAACATCGCGGCCTGGCGCTCCAAGCCCGTCACCGACAAGGTGTGGAAGGACAACCTGCGCCTGGCCTGGGAGATCAGCCCGGCCCTCGCTGTCTTCATACCAGAGCGGTAACCCACCATCTCGTTCATGTTAATACGAGTACCTGAACAGTAATACATTAACATCCTTCTTTCTTTAAAAAGGTGTTATTCAGTCGCGTGGTGGCAGGATGAGGAGCAGATTAACAACAAAAAGACTTTTTCTGAAGCACATTAACATAAACGAGGAAATACGCAGAAGAACTCAAGTAGTGGATGCTATCCAACGAATAGGCACACTCAAGTGACAATGGGCAGGACATATCTGTCGAAGAGACGACGGTCGATGGGGAAGAAAAGTATCAGAATGGCGCCCAAGAACTGGCAAACGAAGCATTGGCCGACCCCCTACAAGATGGACTGACGATATAAGAAGAATAGCGGGAGTGACCTGGATGTTGAGGATCGAAGAGGATGGAGACTCATGCGGGAGGCCTACGTTCAACAGTGGATGGACACAGGCTGATGATGATGATGATGATTAACATATATATTTCGATAACTTTACAAACTTCTGGCCCAGACCTACTCACAGCATTCAGGCCGGGCCAATCTCAATCGGACTCTCGTCACGGTTGGGTGAAAACCAAGCGTGCTTGTGATAGGCTGTCGCCCAGCGCCACCGGTGACGATCTAGATAACTAACGTCACGCCCGTGACTGGACTTGTCCAAAATGCCAATATTGCGACACATACATGTACGACAAGCGAACAGAAATAAGAGACGACAAATTGTATATTAAGGTTTTCGGTACCAGTCAGCAAGGGCTATATCATGCTGATGTCAACATCATCTTGTTAATGTTCTTACTTTTCATCTTGTTTAATGATCGACATTGTGCTTCTCTCATTCGCAAAAGTTAACCATGGCAACCCTGCTAATCGGTGGCCAAATAGAAATCCGGTTAGTTCCTAATGTGACCGCGGTCGAAGTAGCACCTATCAAAGACAAGCAAGGTGCCACTCTCTATGTGGCCTTGAAGGTCTACCGTCTACTGCGCTTGCGAGCGGGTCAAGGTTGAGTCGGTCCTGCTTTTTTATCGCTCTCCAGACCGTGGCGCAGTCTTACGGTATACGCATTAACACATGCCATGGTTTTAAGTCCAATTCTTGTATTTTTGTATAAATTATGAAAAAACGAGAGTAATCTCTAAGTCGTGGCTTTAGTCAATTACACCTTACAACTCGTAAGGCAGGTCGGCATCAGTCTGCAGGCCACTTGGGGAGCGGTATCATGCTCGCTATGTACTTCATTATCGTTACCAGTAAACACATGATTCTTTTTTTAACCACCTTGTCACTGGCGGTGACATTAAGGCATGGTTATCTCCTTAGCCAATGTGTATTTATCGGTATCTTATTGCCACAGGATTGATCCTGATGATATAAGGGCATAATATAAAAATCAGTACTGAGCAGAAAGGTTATAAGAGCAAGATTACCACATAAAGACTCCAAACAAAAATCTTTGATCTATTGTTTATTTTTATGACTTGATTTTTTTTTATATTTTCCAGAATAAAGAACGATGGAATAGTTGAAGAGCTTAAACGCAAGGTCCGCTTGGATCCCCAGGCCGTGTCTCACATCCCTCAGGCGCTACAATACCTAGTCACCACAGAAGCACTGCTAAATGATGCTATCGAGGTAATTAATATATATATATAAATTAGGTTATGTATGTTTGCGACTGGTAACCTCAAAATATTTACAGACCATTGCAATTCAACTGAAGAGTTTTTTTCTGAGATCTGTTTGGGGGCGCCGCGGGGGCAACTAGGGTTTGAAACTAAATTAAATGATTATCTGGACTATTTCCCGCTGGGCTATGCCCCCCTGCTTAATTTACCTTGCGTTGATTTATTCACATTTATTATTTACATAATATAATATGTTGCTATTTGCAGTTGGTGCACATGCTGACTTGGGCGCGTGTCTCTCCCATAGAGGCTCTCGCGTTTTTCTCTCCTCGGCAGTTCCCACCCCACCCTACGTCTGCTCAGTATACAGTTCGAGTTCTAGGAAGTTACCCGGCTGACGCAGTGCTCTTCTACATACCACAGCTAGTGCAGGCGCTGCGGCATGACACCGTGAGCACAGCCTATTTTTATGAACTCAATATAACTAGGCTGGTGCCGAAAAGCCTCAATATGCGATCTATCGTCTCTTAATTTTGTTTTGCTCGTCTGACACAAACACATAAAAATTTAAGTCAATGTTTTTGATTTAAGATGTTATAAAACGCGGTGCTTGTTTGCGCCGTTTTATTTATTTGGTTCTGAAAGCCCTGCCATGTTATGCGGGAACGGAATAGTTCTCCATATAGCCGCTATGTAGTTTTCAGGCGCGATGACTATAAAGTAAACAGTATTTTCTTTTTCCTGGCGGAGAACCGAATTTCGTCTTTTTCGCTTAACGTAAAGTAAAAAACTTTGCTTTGGTGACCTGCCCATCATCCATCCACCACGCATTCCAATGAGTATTCCGCGATCTAGAGTCGTTTTTATTAGACGGTGGATGTTAAATATAATTTCACTTTGTAGCAACATTTTTAATGATCGAATTGCAATGAGAAGCAAACTTGTTTCTGTCTGATTTCAGATGGGTTACGTGACAGAGTTCATAAAGGTTATAGCCAAGAAGTCCCAGCTGGTGGCTCATCAGCTCATATGGAACATGAGGACTAACATGTACACTGATGAAGACATGCAGTGCAAAGACCGTAAGTACTAAACATTTGTGTTATTTTGATACGTAGAGAAAGCCTAGCTATTAATTATGATTGATTACAGCTCGATATAGCCCTTGCAGACTGGTGTCAAAAAGCCTCGATATACAAAAACTATTAACATTGTTAATGACTTTGAAGATATAATGTTCCTGTATAAAATACAAACAGTGCATCAGTTAATGCGTGCTGACCGTCAGTCGCGTGAATGATTATTTTTCGCCACCCTATGTTGGAATATTAAAATATATTGTAAAAAATTGTAATCTTGTTAATCATTGATTAAAAAAACTAAATGATTATTATTTTCCAGCCGTTTTGTATGACACCCTGGACTCTCTGACGCGCAGTATCGTGGGCTCGCTGTCCGGCCCGGCTAAAGCCTTCTACGAGCGGGAGTTTGACTTCTTCAGCAAAATAACCAACATCAGTGGAGAGATACGGCCTTTCGCTAAGGGCGCTGAGCGCAAGAAGGCCTGTTTGGAGGCCCTAAAAAAGATTAAGGTGAAGATTTAACTCTAACCATATTTTCTTAGAAATGTTGGTTTTTCCAAAATGTTGAAATGACTTACTTTACATATAACTATTCAATGAATATTCACAAATAGGTTAGAAATTGGTGTATAAACTTATACCTGCATTGGTATTGTTCGACAAATCGTTTCACCCAGAATTTCTGACCTAAAGAATGGAAAATGTCAAGTGATTTTACATGTTTTGGGCCAGTCTCGGTCCACTTTCAACAATAAATGTGTTATTTTAAATTAGTTAATTCACATTTTAAAATAAACTTAACTTAAAAATATGCAGCTTCACCAAGAAATTTACCTTTACTTTAAGCATGCAATACGACAGGTCAGTTAACAGAATGAAGTGGTTACTGCCATTTCAGTAAAATGTGTTGCCAATTGAAAAATCAGTGCAGCCAAAAAGTGTTGTATTAACCACTTCACTGTGGATGACGTATGCAGCAGTCCTGTACTTTGCACTGAGCTTTATTCTGCTGTTGTAATGTTCAAAATTACCTAAATGTGTTTTTAATATATAAATTAGCGGATTTGTATTTATACATATGCAGGTAAATTGTAATATTTAATGTATAATTACGATATTTCATTTTAATTCACACCATTTTTAAACCAATGCAGGTCTATATTGGTCTGAAAGGTGTACAATTTCTTTAAAATAATAAATCTTGTTTTGTTTCAGGTGCAACCTGGTTGTTATTTACCATCAAATCCTGACTCTATGGTGGTGGACATTGACTATAAGAGCGGTAAGAGTTATATTTTTTGTTATATGCTTTCAAGCTTTTATGTACAGCTGTCTGTTGAGACCAATTAGATTCTAATTATCATTAGTACGGTTCTCTTTAGATCACCGAAGTTAAGCAACGTTAGATGCGGACCACAACCTAGATGGGTCTCTGCTTGTTGCTAACCATGTTGTCACTGGTCGAGTTTATCCGCTACTTAGGACTGAATGTCCAGAACTTGTCTTGACTTGAAGTGTCGGACTAATCATCAAACTTCCTTACGAAAATCCGATTAACAAATCACCCAAAAATGACTATTCATTCTAAGTTTAGAGTCATTTATAAATATGTGATGTTTCCTCAGGTACACCGATGCAGAGTGCCGCCAAGGCTCCGTACCTGGCCCGGTTCAGAGTCATGCGGCATGGGATCAACGAACTGGAGGCTCTTGCTCTCACCATGACTCCATCGGGAGAATTCACACCACCGGTAAGCCATAAAAATTTATACCAGGGGGTGAGTTGACTAAAGCCACGACTTGAGTTTACTATTAATTATTTAAAATTTAAACAAAAAATACAAAAAGTGGAGTTAAAACTATGGCACACGTTAATTGTGATGCGTTTATCTGCAATCCGCAAGAGAAAACCATCCAGATGCAGGAAATGACTCAACTTGACCCGCTCCCAAGTGCTTTAGACAGCCAACTGAGGGCCGCTTGGGGAGTAGTACTTTGCTCGCCCGCTATGTCGACTGTTCTGTCACCCGCAGCTACACAGAACCACACGGTTTTCTCGTTCGCTACTGGTTAGCAGAGGCGCCACTGGTTGGCTCTTGAAAAAAGAGGAGTACAATACCGAACAATTAAAAAGATGACGACAACTGGTATCAGTATTCTATGATATATATATATTTTTAACATATCCTCTCCATATTTGAATCATATAGATGCTGCGAATTGCCGTTTTTACAGTTCTGTAAGCTCAGATTGTCCATGCCTTGTCCCAGAACACCTGTTTACCCGGAGGTCCACATGACATAGATGGTTCCCACGAGCCTTCAGGGCAAGAACCTGTGATTTTGCATAGTCTGAGGCTGTAGTACCAGAGAAATATTTGTATCTTCAATGAACAGGGTTTTTTTTGTTAAAGAAATCGAATGTCAGCTCCCAACGCCTGGACATATTTTTGTCCTAAAGGGATGGCTCAACCCTACCAGGGGCGTGTATAGAGCTTGGATTTAATTTTAAAAAAATTCAAAAAATCATGCTTGTTTGGGTTTTGAACTGACAGCGTCTGAATGACAAACAAACACTTTTACCACTGAACTATGCCTCCCTGGCTATACCTGTGTATCTTATCTTATTTACGGTTACAGGAGGACGGCAAGGATCACTACACGGGCCTGGGTGCCGAGCAGTGGCAAGCGGCCATCTTCAAGGTCGGTGATGACGTGCGGCAGGACATGCTTGCTCTGCAGGTCATCTCTATTTTCCGCAACATCTTCCAGCAGGTCGGGCTCGACCTCTATCTGTTCCCTTATAGGGTCGTTGCTACAGCACCTGGGGTGAGTTGAACATTAACCTTTATAAAAAAAAATAGATGGTGCACTTACAAACCTACTCATACAGTTCTTATTTATGTACCATAATTTTTGGCTGAAGTCTTGAAGTAGGTTTTTGAGATCCACATAACCTCTCACATCTGGCACTTAAACTGAGAGACGCTCTGGCAACAAATCGCATCAAAATATTTTATTACACCAAAGGAAAGTCCTTCAACTGGCAAGAACCTTGACTAGCGGACCTGGAAATCTATGAACAGACAGAGAACTGGAGTTGGTGGAACAAAGAATAATCTCTTGTGGTGGGGAGTGCCTCGGCAGGAAGAGTCACTGATGTGTGACTGGAGACCTGCAGGCCGCCTCACATCTAAGATACTGCCTCATTTGCTCGATTAGCTACATATCAAGGCCAAATGCTGGGACATTTACAAATGTTTAAAATATTCCCTAGCGTAGCACTCAAATACTTTTTGGAACACTTGATGTGTTCTCTTATTTCAAAACTAAACAATATGACATTTCGAATAAATTCATTTGGTATAAAGCCCTCCATTGTAAATATGGTTATAATTTTTTTCATTTAAACGTCACAATACACTTCAGGTATATAATAGCTAACAATACAACTTCAAATAAAAGTAAATACAGGGAGGATGCATTGGTTGAACGCCTCTGTTTTGAGACATTGTAGAATTTTCGCTTTAAAAATGTACGTAAGTTTTACAAATGCTGCCCATCCCAGTTGTATTGCTTGTAGTAATACAACAACTGAACGCAATCCTAAAGAATGCAGAAGAAGATTAAATTAAACTTGAACTTTCAAAAACGTGAACATATATTGGTTAACACTAATACGAGTAAATCGGCAACATAAATTTCTATAAAAAAATATATGTTTTTAGTGTGGTGTGATCGAATGTGTTCCAAACGCAAAGTCCAGAGATCAGTTGGGCAGACAGACAGACATCGACATGTACCAGTACTTCATTAAGAAGTACGGAGACGAGACCTCGAGGGAATTCCAGGTCAGTTGTATTGTTATTTAATGCTTTATAGTTATTTTTCAATTTATTTTATTTTAACTTTACAAACATTAGTTTATTGCGTTCATGAATAATGAAATAATCAATATAAATCAATACAAACAACAAACACAAACAAGATAGACTGAAGTACAAGAAAGTAGAAGAAACAATGCATAAAATATAGGTACTTTATGATTAGGTACTAAATGACAAGCAGCAGTAAGTCCCAATGCTCACTAAACAGACGACTCCAACAAATTACTCCTCCAAACAAATTCGTGGAGCTCGTGTATGAACTGGGCCTCCCTTGCGTGAAGTATATCAACATTAGAGGCGATATGGTTGAACAGTCTGATCCTTCTCCCAAGAGGCGTAGTCTCTGGAAGCTTAGGTACAACTGCTGATATTCTGTAAGCAAACAGTCGCAGCTTATGTCCTTCTAGGATTGGTCTTGTCTATGACATCTATGAGTCAAAATATAACTCTAGTCTTCAGTTATATAAACAACTATTGATACGCGAAAGCTTACAAGTTATCACAGACAATATGTAACATAGACACTTGATGTATTTCTTGTGTATTTCAGGCTGCCCGGCGCTGCTTCATCAAATCCATGGCAGCTTACAGTGTCATTGGTTTCTTACTACAGATCAAGGATCGACACAATGGCAACATCATGCTTGACAACGATGGACACATTATTCACATTGGTATGTCCGGCCATCTTATTTTACCGCTTTCAGATTTTACATGACAATAAGTAAAGAAATAAAATATTGCATTTACAAACCATCTTATGTAATTCTAGGCATCTAACCTTTGATCCAACTTGATCGAAAAGCCTAACAGCGCCACTGTCGAGAAATGAACTATGCTCCTTTTTAGCCACATGACTGCTGTTGAAACAACAGTGTGACGCTTCTTCTTCTTCTTCGTTTCAGTGACGTCAAATTATTTTTGCCCAGTATCTGGCAACATCGATAGTGTTTTTGTTGTCGCTGAGTTGAAATGATTGGCCGGAGCAGAAAATCCGAAATTCCGTTTCCAGGGGGCACAAGTGGAGGTTCTTTTCATGCTCCCCAGTGTGACTCTGACCTCATTCGACAGTGGTTTGGTTTGAATGGGAGTTTAGGTGGGAGTAAAATATCAATCGGCACTAGAAAAATCGTAAATTGACAAGAAATAATTGATGAATGGTAATTAATAATAGGATTTAGGTTTCCATTTCATCATCATCAGCCTGTGTCCGTCCACTGTTGAACGTAGGCCTCCCGCATGAGTCTCCATCCTCTTCGATCCTCCGCCTTCCGCATCCAGGTCACTCCCGCTATTCTTCTTATATCGTCAGTCCATCTTGTAGGGGGTCGGCCAATGCTTCGTTTGCCAGTTCTTGGGCGCCATTCCAATACTTTTCTTCCCCATCGACCGTCGTCTCTTCGACAGATATGACCTGCCCATTGCCACTTGAGTGTGCCTATTCGTTGAGTAGCATCCACTACTTGAGTTCTTCTGCGTATTTCCTCGTTTCGGATTCTATCTTTTAGCGACACTCCGAGCATAGATCTCTCCATAGCACGCTGGGTGACTTTTTATTTTATGGGTAAGACTTGCTGTCAGATTCCACGTCTCTGCGCCATAAGTTAATACAGGGAGGACGCATTGGTTAAACGCCTTAGTTTTAAGGCATTGCGGAATTTTCGCTTTAAAAATGTACTTTAGTTTTCCAAATGCTGCCCATCCCAGTTGTATGCGCCTGTCGATTTCTTTTGAGAAGTTATTTCGCCCTAGTTGTATTACTTGTCCCAGATAGGTATAGTCGTTTACAACCTCTATTTCTGTTCCTCCAATGGAAATAGGATCAAAGGTCTGTGAAATATGACTATTAATCATGGCTTTTGTTTTATCCATGTTCATTTTCAGACCAATTTTGTTCGACGCTTCATTGAGGTCGTAGAGCATGTCTTGGAGCTTGTTAGGTGATTCGGCTATTAGCACTATGTCATCTGCAAATCGGAGGTGAGAAATGTACTCTCCGTTAATATTTATTCCACATTTTGTCCAGGATAGCAGTTTAAAAATATCTTCTAGGGCGTTTGTGAAGAGTTTTGGAGATATAACATCTCCTTGTCTAACACCTTTGTTTATAGAAATATTGTTAGTGCTATCATGGAGCTGGACCATCATTGTTGCAGATTTGTAAAGAGATTTTATTATCTCTATATACCGATAGTCTATTTTGCAGCGTTGTAGTGAATCTAGCACTGCCCAAGTCTCGATTGAGTCAAATGCCTTTTCATAGTCTACAAAGGCGAGGCAGAGTGGCTGATTATATTCTTCGGTTTTCTGAATGATTTGTCTTAGCGTGTGGATATGATCAATTGTACTAAAGCCTTTCCTAAACCCAGCTTGCTCTCGAGGTTGAAATTCATCAAATCGACCCGTCAGCCTGTTTGTTAAAATTCTGGAGAATACTTTATACACATGGGAAAGAAGGGAAATGGGTCGGTAGTTTTTGAGCAGTGATTTATCCCCTTTTTTGTGGAACAATATCACAATACTCGTACTCCATGTCGCCGGGGTTTCTCCATGTTCTATTACCTTGTTGAATAGTTTTTAAGCTCTTTCAACAGAGGGTTCCTCCTACTTTCAGAAGCTCAGATGTAATTCCGTCTTCTCCAGGGGCTTTGTTGTTCTTAAGTTGTTTTAGGGCCGATTTAATTTCGAATATACTTATATCTGGGATGTCTTCAGACCAGTGCTTTGTGAGAGTAGCCCTCTTGTCGTCCGCAGATCTGTCATTAGGACCTGGCATCGTAGATGAATACAATAACCCGTAGAAATGTTCTATTTCCTTCAGTATATCATTAAGATTTGTTGTTATCTTCCCATCGTGTGTCTTTAATTTGGAAAGTTGGGCCTGTCCTATAGAGGTGTGTCTGCTAAATGCATTTGACCCTCGGCCTTGTGCAACAATCTCCATGATATACTCGGTGTTTGAACGACGAATGTCAAATCTCATGGATTTTTTCACTTTTTGTTCAGGGTATTGTAATCTTGGATGCTTCTGCTTTTACGACGTTCGTCCATAAGAGCTATCGTTTTGTCTGAGAATTTTGACCCTTTTTTCTTTTTGCACTGCTTTATGACTTTTTGGCAGTTTCTTTAATGCTATTAATGATTCTTTCGTTAAGTTTGTTGACGTTGTCGGTGTCATCACTATCTTCCAGTGCTGCGAATCGATTTTGTAGTTCAAGCTGAAAAGTTTCCTCAAGCTTGCTCTGAACATTTAACGGACGTATAACTCTTTGTTTTATTAGCTTTTTCCTTTCCAGTTTGATGTCTAGGTGCACAGTACTTCGAACGAGACGGTGGTCACTTCCGGTACTAAAGCATTGCATCGCTGAGACATCAGTGACTATATTCTTCTTATTAGCCATAATAAAATCAATTTCGTTCTTTATGTTACCATCCGGGCTTCTCCAGGTCCATTTGCGTTTTGGTTTTTTCTTGAAAAATGTGTTCATGCAAAACATTTTGTTAGCATGTAGAAAGTTTACCATCATCTGTCCTCTGTTATTTCGGAGTCCGGTTCCATATTGTCCTATAAATTTCTCGTTTCCACAGCACTTTCCAATCTTAGCATTAAAGTCTCCCATAACTATGCAGTAATGTGTCTTATTGTATTGTAGGGCTTTTCGATGTCTTCATATAGAGCTTCTACTTCTTCATCGGTATGGCTAGACGTTGGGGCATATACTTGCACCACTCGTAAGGAGTATCGGTTCGATAACTTAAGCGTCAGGTATGATACTCGGGGGATATACTATTAACTTCGGTGACGTTGTTGGCAATTTCCTTGTTGATTAGGAAGCCAACTCCACCTTGAGAGGTTTGATCCCCTTCTCTATAGTATAAGAGATGTCCTGAGTTGAGTTTAATCAGACCTTCTCCTTCTCGTCTAACTTCGGCCAGCCCAACGATGCTCCATTTGATTCTATCTAGTTCCTCTTCCAGTTCTACGATTTTCTCATCTAGTCTCAATGTTCTCGTGTTGTAGGTCGCAATAAATAGTCGTCTGTGGCAGCCTGCAGTAACCCAGTGATTCTTAGCACCCCCGCCCCGCCGTTACCATGGCCGCTGCCGTGGCCAGGAATAGCGAAGCTGCTGGGAACTAGGGGCCGGATCTTTGTTGTGTTTTCATTCGGGGTTGTTGGCTTAAACGCCACGCTTGCCAGGCGGCTTGGCGAGTTTATGGCCGGTTTACACCGTGCCTAGTTGAAGCTGGGAGAGTTCTTTTGATAACTCTCTCAGCCCTCCTTTCTCCCGTCAGTTCATCACGTCATATCGCCAAAGGGATTGGTTACCGCAATCTTGATGTGACATGACTATGTAGGGCTCACCACGTACAGGTGGGAGTGGAGTTGGTTGTGAGAGGCTATAAACTGCTCTTTTAATAGCAGTCGGTAGGTGCGCATCACCACCCAAGAGCCCCTGTTTCGGTTTCCATTTATGGGTTAATTATTCATTCATTTTACATGAATTTTACCAATATCCAATTTATTACTGCCATTTTAATTTCACAACTGACCACATTCATACTGACACAGTGGGCACTGCCAATTTATTTTGTCTACTGCCGATTATTTTTATTTATTGCCAATTGATTTAACTTGATGAAAAACCTTGAATTAGTTACCAAACAAAGAAATACAGGCCATATTTGTTTACCCTTTTGGAATCACCAGACATACTGTTATAAAATATGATAATATATAATTGTTAATGAATATCTTCTTCGTAGTATCAATCCGGTGGATTGGTGTGCAGCAACAGAATCTTGCATCTCGATCTCCATTCCTCTCGGTCCTCGGCAACCCTTTTCAGCTCAGCATAAGCGCTACAATTCATGTCCTCGAATACTTGCTGTAAATACTCCCGTCTAGGGCGCCCTCTACAGTTTCTACCCTCAACCATCCCCTCCACAATATCGTGAAGAAAGACCATCGTGTCGCATGATGTGACCAATCCATCGGGCTCGCCTCTCTGAGATGGTTCTTATTAGGTGCCTATCTTCCTGGATTATCCTGAGAACCTCATTGTTCGTGACGTGGTCTCTCCAGGAAATTCCGAGAATTCTTCTGTACGACCACATCTCAAAGGCCTCTAGTCTTTTTTATCACTTTCAGATAAGCACCATGTCTCACAGCCGTACATTAAGATGCTCCAAACAAGTGTTTTGGCAAGTTGCTTGTGGAGTCCTAAAGTAATATTCTTTGACTCAAGAATTTTGGCTTTTTTATTGAAAGCTAGCCTTGCTTAATGTATTCGACTGTTGACTGTTAATGAATGTATAATTGTCTAAAAATCAATTATTAAGGTACCCTACTAAACGGTTGATCATTGATGTTTTTTCCAGATTTCGGCTTCATGTTTGAATCTTCACCCGGTGGAAACTTAGGCTTTGAACCTGACATCAAGCTGACAGATGAGATGGTGATGGTCATGGGAGGCAAGATGGAGGCCGAACCCTTCCGCTGGTTCTGCGAGCTCTGCGTGCAAGCCTTCCTGGCTGTCAGGTAAAACTTACCTTTATATTATTCCTAATTTGATCATGTGGTGATACGAAATAGTAATCTATACAAATCCACGACACTTTATGTTACTGTTATTCATTTGACATTAAAAAAAACAAGATTTTAACTCAAAACTATGATATGCGTTAATGCAGATGCTCTTGGGGATTTTTCTTGAAGTTTGATATCAAGAGGTAAATTAAAACTCCACGACTTTAAATTTACTCTGGTTTATCTCAAATTTAAAACAAAAATACAAGACTTTGACTTAAAACGTGCATTGATCAAATGCTGAGAGACTAAGCTACATATAACGATTCAAAATCAGGAACGACTCAACCTTGACCCGCTGTGTTTATTAGACATCTGACTGCGAGTCATGTTGGGAGTTATACTTTGCTTTATGTGCTATGTCCTTGATTGGTGCAACGTCGAACGTCTTGTCACTTGGGATGACACAGAACCACTTGGTCCTCATGTTGGTTACCAGTTAGCAGGGGCAGTACTGGTTAACTGTTGCCAACAAGATCATGATGTACGATGCCGATCCATCAGCAAAATAGCGACAACCAGTATCAAATCATAATTTTTTGCAATACATGCTGAGTTCTCCTAGTGTGTTATATAATAATGCTGTTTTTTTTTCTATTTCCAGACCTTACCAAGAGGCCATCATATCTCTGGTGTCTTTGATGCTAGACACGGGTCTTCCTTGCTTTCGCGGTCAGACCATCCGCTTGTTGAGAGCTCGCTTTGCTCCTCACTCTTCGGATAAGGAAGCTGCGGCCTTCATGCTGTCAGTCATCCGTAGCTCGTTCCTCAACTTCCGCACCAGAACATACGACATGATACAGTACTACCAGAACCAGATACCTTACTAAACATGATTCAACCCAGATCATTGATCTATCCAGTCTAAACGAAGCTACGACACAATACAGTACTAATAACTTTAAGCTTGGTTCAACCCAGATCATTGGTCTACCCAGTCTGCCTAAACGAACGTTCGATATGATACAGTACTACCAGAACTAGATACCTTACTAAACATGGGTGTCAGCCTGGATCATTGGTCTACCCAGTCTGATAAGCCTTAACGAACCTATGACGAACCTAAGAGGAACAAAGCTAACTTTAATTATTAGGAGGAATGATACCAATAAAATCATTGTTAACCTTTGGTGGTGACAAAGACGGTAATACCGTTATCCTCCGAAAATAAGACTATGTCTTATATCAATTTTATGGTGAAAAGGCCGTATAAAATCGGGTCTTATAAATCTTCTCAAAAAATATATGTATTACATAAAGTTACTTAAAACTTATTCATTGTCATTGTTGTATGACTAAATAAGTTTAATGGAAGTATTAGGTGTTGTAATTTTTTTTCTGAATTGATGGATTAAGAAAATTTACTAGTTTTAAGGAATTTTGGTGATTTATTTATTGGAATAAGGAGAATTTTGGACACGAATATCTTGCTTTCCTTTTTATGTGTCAGTGTCAAATGTTATACCTTACATTGTTCTCTTAGTTTTTTTACTACTTGCATATCAAAATATAATGCTATATATATAATATAATTTTCTCGTACATATGACTGACAGCTAGTTATATGTTTGACTGTAGTTTTTTTTCCTTGGTGAATGGTAACAGTGGCTGTTTCAACAGTATTAACAAATAATGTCAGTGTGGCAAGCAGAAAAAAATAAGCATCACAAAATTAGTAGGTATTTATAATATACCTACATAATAAAAAATAATATTAATTTTGTTATATTATTAATCGAAACTGATAATCATGAAAATGTGTAATGTAATTTTGTAAAATTAATTCTGAACACATAATTGATTATATTAAAATGAGATATTAAAATCAAAAGTAATGTGTATTTACGGCTACAAATCTTGGCATTACACCAAACGCCAATGCAACCGTATAATGGGTTTTAAAAGGAAATACTTTCGAACCAATTGAATATTCATATGATGTTTTGATTTTGTGAGAACTCGAACAAGACAGTCTTCCATACTTCAGTCGGCTAAAAGGCAAAGGTGGACCTGGTTGGGACATGTACTATGGATGCCACAGGAGAGTATAAACTACAGCCGTCTTTTCTTGAAGCCTTCAACATCCAGCCTCCTCATCCCATTATTTTAATACCATTAGATACTTACAATTATTATTATCATTATATTAGTATTTGTATAGCGCTCTTTTATGACCGAATGATCATTCCAAAAGCGCTTCTTTGCCTCTCTGAGTAAAAAGGTGGGTCTTGAGTCTGCTTCTGAAGGATGCCTCCGCTTTAACTTACAACTGTTTGTTGTCACTCCAACATTTTCTCTTCTCATCAATAGCTGTTTTTTTACAGATACAGGGAGCGGCAAAAAGATCTGACGGTTTGATTACTTGAGATTACGTAAAACCGTCAGATCTTTCTGCCGCTCCCTGTATTACTCCATAAAATGTTATTGTTCTTTATGCATCATATACAAAACGTGTTATTCTTTACATTTTATGTATCAATGAAAATATATGCTTTAGTATTAGGTTATTATCATGTAATGATATACAGGGTGGCGCAAAATTAATTGTATAACGGTAATCATCCAATCAGCAGGTATTCACTGATGCACTGCTTGCACTTTGTACGGAAACATGTGTAAGTCTTTCATTAAAATTCGTTTTAGGGTCCGTCTGGTGATACCTGATTGCGTGGCCCGTCGTCTGCTTGATATTTCTTTGTTCTCAGCGACATGGGCAGCAACAGCTGCAATATTCCCTAACCCTGCTGCTACAGATCTACTATGTTTCCAGTCTGAGTGAATCGAGTAGCTTAGCAAAGGAATGTTTGCCCAGTTGGCGCGACGCAATTAGGAAATCTGCGCTAACACCACTGACCGATTCTTCTTTAGCCTCGCCCTTTTCCCATCATCTGGGGTCGGCTCTCCTTATGCGCATTCGCCATGTCTGTCTGTCCTGCGTTGCATTCTCGGTCAAGCCCATAGTTTTCAGATCCTTCTCTACAGTTGCAGTCCAGGTTGCCTGTGGTCTTCCAGGTCTTCTTCTCAGCGTGGGCATGTTGAGGGCTTTCTTCACAATGTGATACTCATCTCTTAGGCGATTTTCCCTTACACACTGACCAATTATTGGTTCAAAAAAAAATAAACAATTGTTTCACGCTCCTGCGGAGTATAGCACTTTATTGCTTCTCTTAATGAATTGCAGCTCTCTAGTTCACAAGTGTCAAATATAATTGACGTATGACGAAATTTGCAAAAATTATAACGTCTTCCGATAGGGTGATTAATTTTGTGCCATCCTGTACAAGTATTTATGTTTACATAACCGTGATTCACATTCCAGTTGTTACATATATAATCGATACTTTGTAACTGTTTATCCAGTATTTTTTTAAATATTATAATACCTGTTTACCTTATAAACAAAGTCATAGATAGTCAATGATCAATAAATAAAGGTGAAATAAAATTAATTTTAAAATATTAAAAAAATACCTTTATTTAAAGTATTCTTATTTAGGTATATAGTTGGTGTTTTATGTGTAAAATAAGATAATTATTTAAAGTTAAGACGCGTTCAAAATATCCATATCTTTTAAAAAAACAATATTTAAACAATAAATATATGTTTTTTTTAAATTATGCGTTTGAAATGCAATTTATATTTCTGCTAATGTTAAAAAAAAAATAGCAAATTTTACATGTACAGTGAACCCTCCTATAACGCACGTTTTTTTAAATTTGTAATGTCAATTTTTCCTATAGTGTTTGCAGCAATTATTCGCTTCTACTCGACTACTGTGTTGTTATTTTGAGTTGAACCGCCTCTTATGACTAAATGGTCCAGCCTCGGGAGCATCGGACTAATCATCCGATCTTGTGAAAACGTTATAGGAGGGTTGTCTGTATTATGGTATTTTCACACTCTGTTTCAAAGACTATTTACAATTAAATAAAGGTCAACCTGTAGATACTTGTTTAACCATTCAGGTGGGTATAGCTCAGTGGCTAAGGCGTTTGCTTTCCAAACCAAAAGTCGTGGTTTCAATCCCTGATGGAGATTAAAATAAAAAATAAAAATTAATGATCTCTTTAAATACTCCTGGTTGATGTTAATTTGATCCCTCACTCATAAAATTCCAGTCATAGCCTATTAATTAAAATTGGTGGTAGACGAAAGTCGTGCCGTGAAGACCACTCATTCATAGTGAATTCCTGTATTAATTGGAAGTCGCGTGATTGTCTGGCTGTTGGCTATGACGTTGGCATATCAACACTCCACATGCAGAGCTTAAGCATATGCAGCATGGTAAGCGTCATAGAATTCACAGATGAGTCTTTTAGAATCACTATCACCATCTGTCGGTATTCTCTTGTATGTGTTAAATAATAATAAAATTCAAAAATATCTCCACACATGAATATCTAGTATAGACATTTTGTGGTGACTAAATTCTCCAGATAAGGAATGAAGATAAAAGGGAATTATCTAGTTTACCTTAAATTTTAATGTGAAGGTGAAAATATCCTTATTCAATGGTTTTTGATTGGGATTGGTTGGAATATGGTAGGTATTAGGGTTACCATTAATTAATGTTGTTTTCCTTTATATTTACATAGGTATATGAATATTACTGTGTAATAGGTATTGTGTAAACCTAGCATTTAAATTGTTATCATACAATGTTCCGCCATACAAGTAAATTCTTGTAAATAATTTTATAAAC
Organism: Glossosoma conforme; assembly: GCA_022606575.1. Taxonomy (NCBI): domain Eukaryota; kingdom Metazoa; phylum Arthropoda; class Insecta; order Trichoptera; family Glossosomatidae; genus Glossosoma; species Glossosoma conforme. The sequence continues at coordinate 603,428 of JAGTXR010000111.1, read as the reverse complement.
TGTTGAAAAGAAATAAATATTTATTAATTTACAATTTGCGTTTCCTTTACAATAATGCCCAGTTTCAAATGGTTTTGCCACATTTCGTCCCCAGACAATTCTCGTTCAACGAGTCATCGGTTACGATGTAAGGCGCACTGGATATCTGGTGCACGGGACAACTGGTGCACTGGATGTCTCGTTAACCTAACCTAACCTAAGTTATTTCGTTAACGAGACCTATGGATCTCTGGACTCTACGATCACTGGATCAATCCTCAGGTTAGGTTAGGGTAGCGAGACATCCAGTGCACCAGTTGTTCCATGCACCAAATGTCCCGTGCAGCAGACATCCAGTGCGCCCCACGTCGTTACCGATACGTCGATGAGCGAATTGTCTGCGAATGATAGTTCATGACACCGTTTCAAATAATGAATACTGTAAGTGAGTAGCCTTTTTGGTGGATTTGTTAATCAGTTTTTACAGTATAAATACAAATTGTTTTATATTTACATGTAACCAAATATATAAGCTGTCAAATAAAGATTTAAAGTCAAATTTAATAGATGATATATTCAGTATGATATTCAGCTAATTTTGTACAGAACAACAGAAAAATATAACCGTAATATTAAGCTTAAATCCTCTTGTAAAGTTTATTATTGCTATAATATAGATGAAAGACTAACGTAGCTCTCAGTGAATGTGAAACCACGGTCTCCATTTATGTGTTCAAAATTTGTTCGGTGTTCGACAGTGTTCCATATAACAAGGTAAAAATATGTTTTTTATTAAATATTTGAAATTGCTATCAGTGTGATTGGAATGAGCCATCCCCACCTAATGGTTCAAGCTTCTGGGGCGTCGGACTAATCATGTGATTTCCTTAAAAATTATAATTAATAAATCATTCAAAATATACCTCGGTTAAAATAGCTTTCCAAGTCCCTAGATTCCTCACTTGGGTGTTGTCAAATGCCATATATTTTTGCGTTAAACTTCGAGTGCAGAGATGTCTTGAGAAAAGGCATGTATAATGACTAGCTTTCTTCTATTTACATGTACAATCTTTTATATGTTACTTGTAAACATTCTAATACACTCTCTGTCTCGGGAACATATGGCGAATTCCCGCAATGACGGCGTTAGCTAGTAATAAAAAAAATCACGGCACTTTAACACTTATTTATTTGAAATTAAAGAAACAATAAATGAATTAACTTAAAGACGAATTAAAAAAGCGGTACAAGAAAAATTGACATCACACACTTCAGACTTTGCGAAAACAATTGAACACAATCGATAAAAAACAAAGATATTCGTAAGCCACTGAATTCAAATTTCGTTCCAAATTTGAATCTTCTTTCAATACATTTTCAAAATGTATTTACCTTTTATATAATCAATTAAATCGGTAATTGCATATCGATGGCAGTATGTTAATTTTAAATTATATAATAATGTATTATGTGTATAACAATGTATATATAATAATGTATATAATAATGTAAACCGCACTTAAAAATAAAACTTATAAACATAATTTAAATTCAGTATTATGACGCGCAACATAAGATCTCTGACGTAATGTCGGCCATTTTTTATTTTATTTATATCTCCATGGCAACTCATATGAATAATTTTTCTTGTACGAAATTTTACGCAGAAAAACAATTTGCTTTGTGATTGATGATAATTTGAAAGATCAGATTTTTGGACCGAATGTTGGCCGGAATAAGCTAACACCCAGCTAACCTCATCAGGTCAAGCTGGTTAGTATTGTCCTGGAGGTAGTAAATGCCCTCCTGGCGGATGAACCTATGTTTTGGCATTAGGTGGAGGTGGTCTTAAAGTCCCATATCGGCTGGAATCTTGAATAAATAAGAAAAACCTTCAGCCAACAAGATACCTGGAATTGAACGAGCTGAAAAGGGTTGCGGAGGACCGAGAGGAATGGAGATCGAGATGCAAGATTCTGTTGCTGCAAACCAATCCACCGGATTGATACTACGAAGAAGAAGTATTATGTACAATCTGCCATAATCGACAAATTTGAACTTTATAAACTTGTTTGTGTTATTTTTTTGATAAAATTCATTATATACCGGGTCATCGCTGATTTGATCTCCATTATAATTAATGTTAGTGTTTAGTCGATGTCTAGTTTGTTTAAAGATCCCTCCATGCCGAAGATCTCTCCCAGGTTTTTGGGTTTCCCTGGTCTTCTGGACTCGTCAGCTCGTAAAATCTCTCTATCCATCAGTATCTGCTTGTTTGCCTTCATGCGTTCCTTCATATCTCCTGCAAACAAAAATATTATTAATCTAATTTAAATTTAGTGTGGTTCAAATGTGGTTTTAACCCTTGCTTTACGATGATATGTATTTACAACAACTTGACTCTAATAATGAGAATATCCATATAAAATATAATAGATACTGAGCTCACAATTTTTGTATTCCTTCGTAATAGTATTAAGTATTAAATAAAATTATAATAATAAAAGTTATTGATTTGTTGTGATGGAAATAAATAATTTGTGGAATAATCAGGGATAGAATCACTCGCCCCTATCATGTATCTGCGTGAACGGCGGCGCAGACGAGACAAGAGTTGTTGTCCGGGTACATCGTCAGTATGGATTCCTCTACGCACGGGTCAACATGAGTGCTGAATTTATTGCAGCTATAACGGCTATTTGGGATGTTTTTTCTCTTTTTCTGATACTTTCATTTAAAAAAATGGTACATTTCCACTTCAATCATAGTCAATCAAAGCATTATTTATGAATATACAATTTTTTACGGTTTTTAAATGACATTTTCATATGGTACAGAAAATACAAATGTAAGGAACTCTCAGATGTTTTTTGGCTCAGTAAGGGGAGGATTAATACCACGTGTGTGGACTGCAACACCGTACTAACATGTAACCAACCATGACGATGAGCGCCAACGCAAGGCTGCCAACGACAGTCAATCTCCAGACCTCGGGATGCCAGGACATACGCTTCAGACCTTAATACGCAAAGTCCCCCACGAACCGCTCACAAACCATGACGTCGCATCTCCTTCATTAATAATTAGTTTATAAGACTAACACTAAACAAGACTTACTCATGATTTTCTCGAAGGAGTCGTCGTTGCCGCCAATATCCTTAGGGAAAGCCTCTTTAGGCACGTGTTTGTAGAGAGTCTCGGGACTGCTGTGCAGCTGAAGGATGTCCAGCAGCTGCTTCTTGAGAAAGGGCTTCATGAGCGCCAAGATCGCGTCCATGAAGGGCGGCGTGTTCACGTAGTGGAAGCCCTTCAGCCGCACTGGCATCGCTTCCTGACAATGGGGAATATAAGGGAATAAGATAAAAAAAATATAGACGACGTTTTAAGGTTTTAGTAGTCCAGACTGCTTCTTGCAGGATGCTGAACACGTTCGGTGGCATTGCTTATATTAGAGTTAAGTAGATAAAAGATCTTTAGTATAATCCAACAGAGGCCTGGACCGGCTGGATACGTCCACCTTCTCGCGCGGAGTCTGACTACCTTCGGCGAAAAAGTAATAAAGTCTGAATTTTTACGTCTAAGATTATTTTTCACGTTAGTCTTCACATCAAGCTTTAGCATGTGATTACATTAAAAGTATTTACTCTACTTATTTAAAGATGTTTGATATAAAAATGTGTCACCTGCAGGTAGTAGAGGATGGTCTTTATGCCCATGACTGTGAGTTTAGGCAGATGACCAAAGACCATGTTTTCTGTGTCGAGTACGATGACTACCCCTGGGAAAGTTCCATGTTCCAGCTGCAGCAAGTCGGCCACCATCACCCAGGCCTTAGCAGCGCTCTCCAAGTGGAAGTGAGAGGCATCACGGTCCATGATGCGACAGTAAAGCACTACGTAACCTTCGGGGGTCCGCTGCTTCAGGGACGTAAACAACCTGCAAGGATATGTGCCGGATATAGCTATTGTACATTTCTTGTTATCTATTGTTTGTATTATATGTCCCATAGATGTCCACCGATCATAATAGCCTTGTGTGAGTGAACGGCCGCCGGAGCAGGCCCTATATAAAGAGGAAACTATATTGCATTAGTCCTTCTTTTTGCGCTCCCGTAAACAGCACTCTCCGACCTTTCGGCTGTCGCTCGCTGGACTGTTGAAACCTCTTGTTGATAGAAACCACAGATTCATTATGGATATTCATAAGATTATTTAAAAGTAATGAATTCATAATTCTTACAGATTATCGAATGCTTGCGCACACTTTCCTACAGTGGGATCCCTGTCTTTGAAGTAGCAATCCAGGTGAGTCTTGAGGGTGTAGTTGACATCAATCGTGATCTTGGTCTGCTCCATGCTGTTGTAGCAGCTGTGGTAGAACACTATCAGGTCCACCTCTGTAAGCAACAACACACTTAGAAATCAAGAATCATTATCGTCAGCATGTCGGCTCGAACTAATCCAGCAATCCAAACTAAAGTTTGACGCGTTTAATCATTGCGAAGCATATTTTGAATATAACTCCATTGAACACACAGTATTATAGACAGGCATCTGCTTTCAAAACCTATGCATCGAATTTTAGTGAGGTGACAAGAAGAATAGGGACGATACAAATACTGTATAGATAGCATTTTTTTATCTAGTTAGGTTGCGAGTCACAGATATTGCGCATGGATTTAAAAGACGCTCCAGCGTTCTTACGGCGGGTAGTGAGCTTCTTCTGCAGGCCACCGTTCTCAGTGACCTGTACGCCACTCTTTGCTCCAACAACAGCTGAGAAAGGTGCTCATCAGTGGCTTCGCTTTATAAGCCACAGTACTGTCATTGAAGCAATTTTACGACGACCTCGCTCGAAAATGGTCGGGATTGACTGACTTGTCAGTTGTAAAGGAACAACTAATATATTTACCATCAATCTTTGGTAGGTGTGGCTGCTTATCCATCCAATCTCTCAACTTGTCTATTTCCTCCTTCTTTATATCAGGATTCTTTTCATACTCCTTCTCAGCTGCTTGAAATTTGATCATTGTTACACTTGATAACTTGTTACTGGTTTTCTGTAACAAAACAAGAAAACAACATTTGAATTAATTTAATTAACCTTAATAAATTTATATATTGTTTACAACAAGTGCTATCTATAAATAATACGTATCAATAATACAATACGTTTTAATTTCTCGACTTAGTGGACGGAGGCGCCAGCGATGAGTAATGAAATAAAAATGCTTGCAAGGGATCATGAATCGAATCACCGTGTCTGCCGTTTATTTTTCTTCGACTCATAGATGAAAGAAATGACATATAAGATGGTGCTTGCTGTGTGTGATGAAATGATGAATTAATTTGGACATGAAAAAAAACTCTTTTTCTAACGGTAAATAAATTATAATTTTTTGTTGTTCTTTAAATACGTATCTATTGTGTTAAGCTGGTAATGTGCAACGAAAATTACATTAAAAATATATATTTTTTCTTCGTAGTATCAATGCTGTGCATTGTCTGCAACAAAGTCTTACGTGATGTTCTATATACAGGTATCCTGTACGTGTTTTAATAAATTAGACAATAATTATTTATACCAGACATCACGCAATCGAAAATCCCTGTGAAAATACGCAATGTAATATTAAGATTCAAATTTGGAACAAAATTTGAATTTTATTTTTCGAATATCTTTGTTTGTTTTTTCAGTTGTGTTCATTTGTTTCCGAACGTTTATTTTCATCGGATTTTTTAGAAATGTGTCGCCAATAAACGTCGGGAATGCTTCTCGTAATTTAAAGATAATTTTTGTATTATATTTGAAATAAATTATTTCAAATATCAGTGCCGTGGCATTCTCTTTGTATCCAGAGTACGTAAGTGAGATTGAAAAAAAAGGTAAATTTTGAATTAGTATCACTTTTTTTTCCTTTTAAAAACATAAACGTTACTTCTACGTACCACTCAATAGAACACGTCCTTTTATGTTAAACTTCGTCTAATATAATGATAACATCGAATCTATCCGCTATTCTCTCATGACTGGACACTTGTGATCGGCTTGTCCTCGACAATGACGTTAAGAAACTTGCGTGCATTAAATTATTTGAATAAAGTTAGAGCAACGCTTTACAATGCATGACATATGTTAATTATGTATACCGTTACGTCACACAGGGCCCATTACACAAGTATGTGTAATACGATTTTTTATATAAAAATATATTTGTTAATCGTAACTTTATAAATGATTAAAATTCTTAAAAAATACTCTCTCCCTGCATAAACACACTTGCGGAGAAGTGTCTTTTTTATGTAAATACATACAGAAGAATACCAACAAATAGTGATAGTGATTTTGAAGATTCATCTGTGGAATTCTATTACGCTTATCATGCTGCACATGCCTCAGCGCTGCATGTGGAGTTTGGATCCGGCAACGTCATAAAATATAACCCGACATTCACGCATCATCCTTATCATTACAGGAATTCATTATGTATGGATTGGTCTTCACGGGACGACTTTCGTCTACCACCAATTTTGATTAATAGGTGTTTTACGGGTGAGGGATCAAATTGACATCAACCGGGGTTATTTTAAAGATCAGAAATCAATTAAAAAGGGGTTTTTTGTCTCCGTCGGGATTGAACCCACGACCTTCGGCTTGGCAAGCAAACGCTTTAACCACTGAGCTATACCCGCCGGCAGACTACTCTCCTTTCAGCTTTCTCTCTCTTATTAATATCTTTCTTCAAAAAAATTAACATTAAAATTTGTTTGATTAATTGTAAAATAACAAAAAGTCAATGTATTTATGTTTATACACGTGGATAACTGACATTGAAGCGAAGCCGCGGTATTCCAGCAAGTGAACAGCGCTCAGTGTGATCTGTTTTATAACAAGGTAAAAGCTCTTTCCCACGGACTTCCAGTTTTACAGGATCAGTTTTTTACTGGATACCGCAAAAATCATACCTGTGTTCACATACAGAAGTTTGCATCCTGTTTTTTATGGGATAGCATTGGCAGTCGGAGAAGAAAATTCAGACGCAATGGACGTGAATACTCTTCTGATATTATACTGGTACATTCGCCACGCAAAAGCAATGCAAAAAAAGAAGATTTTGGGTTCACCCGACTAAAACTACGATCGAGATTAGGCACATTTCGTAATCTCATGGGTGATTTGAGAAAGGATGAATCCAATTTTTTAACTACTTCAAAATGTCCATGGACACGTTTGACAAGCTTTTATAAAAAGTGAAGAATAATCTAAAAAACCGTATGCAGGATGCTACCGGGAACACTTCCATTGAACTATGCACGTAACTAAACTAGATACCGTTTTTTACTGGATCCAGTCGTCTGGTTTGTTGTGGCAAAACCGTACAGCACATTTCGAACGAATCGGATATTTGCAAACCGAATTCTCATGTGAGTGTTACCACAGTAGCACGTAAAAAACCGAACCCGAAAAAAACGGGACGTTGCCGTGGGAAAGGGCTCTAAGAAGTATTTGTCTATTTAATATTAGAATTGATCTAAAATAGATACTACAGCTGGCGTTTTTTCGAGTCTTCGAATTCCTTTGGTTTTTTTTTCAGCCATCTTATGCATGGACGTAGACTGATGATGCAGACACAGAAAATACTAACGATTTTAGCAATAAAGCAGTTCTTACATTGATTGAGGCCTTTGTTAAATAATGTATTTACAACTCATTACTTGTTGGGAACCCTAGAATTTGTAATCGTAGTTTTTCAATCATTAGATTAATAATTTTATAACTATATTCTCAGTGCAAATTAATACTTATTAAACATGTAAATGTAAGGTTGTAAACAGCATTTATTATCAAGTATTATTTATTCCATCAATACAGTACGTACCTCTTTAAATACCTATCAAGCGAATTTAATGAATAGGTATTTAATTGATGTATTTTTGACGAGTGATTATTTAATACACTTTTATTGATACCTAAGTGCTTTAAAATACAATGTAACAACATGAGATGTATTCTGACAGATGATTAGTGTAATTAGAGTAATGTATTACGTCTTAAGGTCTTAAGCTATGGTCCGCGGTCCGGTACAGGTCCGTAGGTATTTAACCCTTTCGCATCGTAGCCGATATATGCCGCTTAACCCTTTTCCTGCCACGGACGAGTTAACTCGCCAAACTCGTTAGGTCCCGCCAGGCCACGGACGAGTTAACTCGCCAGATCATTATTAAACTACACAATTTGTGACAACCCTGTTCGTATAAATTATCACAACATTATTTATCAATTAAGTGTGTCTATTCTAATGGAAAAGGGGAAAAACATCCAAATTTGGTAAATTTACATTAAATAACATTATATTAAGCACTTGTTGATTTTTTAAAATGACTTTTCTGACATTGAAAACAGCTGTCCTATGGGGGTCTTTCTTGCACAATTGGTCTGGCAGGGGAAAGGTTAAGATTCTACTGTTGACAACGTAGCCGTGATATATCGTTTTACTACTTTCTTAGAATAGTTTTTTATGCATTACCTGATAGCTAAAGGATACAAGAACCAATGTGATATATGAAAATAGACCAAATAAGTACATTTATGCTTCAAATACTAGTTTTATAATTGACAGTATACTTTGAATTCTACTGAGCCATAATGAAAGGGTTAAAAAAAACTGAATTTTTTAAATTTTCGCCCCCCTTAAATTATTGAGTGAAATTCAATTTCCTTGTATATAGGAGGCATTAACATTATTTACTTCAGCATTCATTTTACATCCGCTAACTTTAATTGGAGTATATGTTCGTCACGAACTACCGACATAAAGCTTTATGAGACGCCAAGGTCCTCACCTCATCCCATGCCAGATCGCCTCCCGGAGCTCCGCCAAGTGTAGATCTATAATATAGTTCCCGACAAACTATGTATAGTTCCCAATGGCCTTGCAGGACGCCAGTTCTTAGACTCAGATTTTTTAAATATTGTCAGTCTACAGTCAGCCAAGAGGCGAAGGTGAACCTGGCTAGGACACGTATTAAAAATATCGCATATGAGCATAAACTTCAACTGAACTTTAAGCTCCTCGGGCTCGTGCCGTCTTGGAAGGCCGTCGGGAACTAAACATTGTACTCGGTGAAGCTGCGGGAGGCAGAGCTGACATGGAATGAGGCGAAGACTATGGCGGTTGACAGAGCTTTCTGGAGGCAGTTCGTTAATGTCATATGTTAAAGTTAGGAGAGTTGAGCCAATGGTGATGAAAAAACTGACATAATAAATTTTAACTTCTGTTACATTTTCAAGAAATGCACGATTTACCAACGATTAAAGGAAGTTACCTTTTTATGTAAAAAATTAACGTTCTTTAAATTCAAATGAATATTCGGATCGTTTAAAAATATATAAAAATACAAATACTAAACATACATTAATTTAAATTGTACGATTAAAAATTAATCAATTATTTACATGTAGATATGCACTTTTTTATAGGAAAACTGATAATTGACGACCGCACACTGTGCACATTCAAATGAGACTGACAAGATTTTATGACAATATATTAATAAGGAAAACTGCATTCTTATTCATTTATTTAGTCGGATAAATGTCAGATATTAACACGCTGAAAAGAAAAACTTGTAATTTAACAAGAAGTTAAGCATGTTATGCGAAAGGTCATGGGTTCAATCCCTGGAGAAGCTTCAAAGTCTTTAGAAGTAAAAAAATCATTGATCATGCAACAGCAAATGTGATTGGCAACCATGTTTACTGTTGTTATATACTCGCATATAATTGTATGTGATTCTAATTTAAAAATACAAGTAAAAAATAAAAGCATTAAGTTTTATTTCACATTATTTTATTTAACCCTTTTGCATCGGTTGTTGGCATATGCCGTCAAAGATTCCCCGACCGATGACATCGGTTGACGTGATATATCGTTTTGCTACTTTCAGTACTCATTGTGAAATCTACAGTAGGAAATTGGAAGTGCAGTCATTCCTTTTATCAACCTACATGTATTTTTTACAGGAATCTGTAAAGCATGTAAATAAATATCGTTAGGTTTCGTCACAGGAGCGATTTTTCTGTATACCACATGGGTCAATGCCACCACATGTATGGAGTTACATAACGTTTGTTAAATATAATAGTTTTTTTATGCATCATCTGATAGCTAAAGGATAGAAGAACCAATGTCATATATGAAAATAGGTCAGATAAGTACATTTATGCTTCAAATACTAGTTTTAAGCAAAAAAAATGGTTGAAAAATTCACGCCGTATTGACATTATAATTTGTATTCCACCGAGCCGTAACGAAAGGGTTAAGGATTATACTGCCGGGCGCCATAGTCCAGGGGTACTAAGCGTTTGTTTGTCATTCAGACGCTGAAGGGTCAAATCCCTACCTATAAAACAGCTTGGCTTAAAAAATATATTTAATCAAATCCAAGCGCTATATATGCCTCTAATATGGTTGAACCACCACTTAAGGACAGAAAAAATTGTCCAGGCCTTGGGAGCGTCGGGCTGATCATCCGATCTCCTTAAAAACGCTGTTTTTTTATGTAATCGCATGCAGGAGAGCACAGCCGGTCAAGACCAGTGCACTATATGACGCTCAGTCAGGGAGACTGGACGCTGCATGCGGGAAACGTGTGTTATGTTCGTGTTTGTGTGTGGGTTGGGGAGATTGCAAGTGTATATATATCTGTTTCTTGAATATGGATGTTCGGCAAGTGTAAGACGAGTTTGTCAGTTGTGGGTGGGTGCAGGAGGAATTAGTTATTTAAGTTCCGAAGAGCAGCGACCGTGGTAATAACGATAGAAAAGACTAAGTTAACCGATCTTACGCCTATATTCTATTGATTGCAGGTTAGACGTAAGAGTGTCATTGTTTATAAAACGAATTGCTCTTCTTTGAACTGAGTCAATTAAGTTTAGAAGGTATTTTGGGGCTCCAATCCAAAGGTGATTATTGAACACCCAAATATTTCTCTGGTACTACAGCCGCAGTCTATGCAAATTCGCGGGCTCTTGCCCTGCAGGCTCCCGGGAAACATCTATGTTCCCATGTGGATCTCCGGGGATTCTGAGCTCACAGAACTGTTAAATTGAAATTCGCGGTGTCCATATGCTCCAAATATGGAGCGGATATGATAGGTATGAAGATATAATGCAGTTATTTAACAATAGCAATATTTGATAAGCCTTGAAACATGTTTGTGTGCAAGGTCGTTGAGACAGACACGCAACACCATGGCTACTTCAAGATGGATCCAGTTTCACCAAAACTGTGGGTCGCGGAGCTCTGATATAAATAAATAAAACATCTGAGCGTATACAACTGAGCGTGGTGTAAAACCTAATTTATTTAAAATCACTGACGTTAAGGTTGAGTCGCCCCGTAGGACAAAATGATCCGGATATGGGGTGCGTCGAACTAATCATCCGATTGCCTTAAAAAATGCGACTAACAAATCACCAAAAAATATGTCTTGGATACTACAGTACCCTTTTCTTCAAGCACTTCGACATCTGCTTTGTAGGTTGTCGGGAACCTCATATGTTCTCAAGTGGACTTTCAGGTAAGTGGCAGCTGACAGACCTAAGTAGCGGCAATTTGTGGTGATCTAATGCAGTGACATCCCACGTCTTAAAAACGACGTTATTCAATCGCGTGGTGGCAGGATGAGGAGCAGATTAACAACACAAAGACTTATTCTGAAGCACATTGACATATATATTTTTATAACTTTACGATCTTCTGGCCCGGACCACAGCATTCAGGCCGGGTCAACCACAATACGCCTTCGCCGCTGTCGGCAAACAGTTGACTGGCTGCGAGCCGTGGTCGGTCACACCCAGCGCTGCAAGTGGCGATGTCTATAACTAACGTCACTTCCGTGACTGGACTTTTCCAAAATGCCAATATGGCGACACATACGTACGACAAGTGAACAGAAATAAAAGACGAAAGATTGTATATCGAGGTTTTCGGTACCAGTCAGCAAGGGTTATATCATGCTGATGTCACCAGATATAGAAAAAAGAGTAAGACAATAGGTACAAACTATAATTTATTTGGAATAAGCACGTGAAGTATAAAATAATATACAGTGGTACCTTGACATACGAGTGCCCCACCATACGAGTTTTTTGAGATACGAGCCGTCGACCGAGCTATTTCTGCTTTAAAATACGAGCAATTTTTGAGATACGAGCAATCGGCTAAGCGGGTCGGCTGGTTGGACACGAACCGCGCGTCACGCTTTCCCGCGTGAATCCCCCGGCCACGGTCAGTGAATCAGTTATCAGTGTGCTCTCACTGTCAAAGCATTTTTGATAAGTTGTTAATTTCATTGGGGAAAATTGCTTTGAGATACGAGTTATTTGATATACGAGCAAGGTTGAGGAACGAATTAAACTCGTATGTCGAGGTAACACTGTAATTGGTATTTATAAATTATTATAAACACCAATTATTTTGATAAATACTTAAGGATCCTGCTATATTTTTTATAAGTGTCATTTATGCTAATTTTAGGAGAGGATAAGACCAAAGACCGGAGATGAGTTGGTACTAATTTATTTAATACGAGACCCCTTTTTATACCCTAATTTAGAACATGAGCAAGCATTTATAAAAGTAATATTAATACATTGAATATCATCCACCGCACATTCCTCGATACTGTTTTTGGACCTTGATCCCTTCAATCCACATAGAGTGGCAGATTATTGGGATGGTCCATGCTCCCTATCGATGCGTAAGCATTCTTTGTTAATATTAATACATAGAATTTCGTACACTGCAAATTCCTCGATACTTGTTGTTTTGGACCTTGATCTTCTCAATTTGCAAAGAGTGGCAAAATGCCCTGTGTCGCACCTGACTGAATGAATCTAAGATAAAGTATTGATTATAACAATCACTTTAATGACTTTTAGATGTTTAATACAACACAGTTATGTTCAAAATAACGTTTTGAACAGTTAGCGATTCCAGTTTGGCGACCGCTGTTTTAATTACATAGCGCCTTCTTGAATGACAGAATTTCTAGTTTTTCTGCAATAATGGTTATGATAATCAGCGATTGTTATAAAAATAACTTACTTAAGAAATCATTTTTATCGAGTATAAATACCTACTAGGTATATACGAGGTCTCGTTTTCCATTTTGTCTTACAACCAGATTTTAAATTAAATGATTCCATTCATTCAAAACAATATTCTAAATGCCAGAATGCATTAAAATTATTTATTTACGTAAATCACGTTTTTTTTTAACCACATCCGATTCATTTTTGAAGCATATAGACACGGCGAATTGCCGTTTAACAGTTCTGTAAGCTGAGATTGTCTATGCCTTATCTTAGAACACTTGTACACCCGGAAGTCCACATTGGAACATAGATGGTTCCCGGAAGCCTCCAGGTCAAGAGCCTGCGAACTTGCATAGACTACAGTAACAGAGACATATTTGGGTGTTCAATAATCAGCGGTTTTAGGGAGATCGGATGATCAGCCCGACGCTCTCGAGGCCTGGACAAGTTCGTTTTGTCCTTAAGCAATGGCTCAACCCTATCGGGGGCTTGTATAGAGCTTCTTCTTCGTAGTATCAATCCGGTGGATTGGTTTGCAGCAACAGAATCTTGCATCTCGATCTCCATTCCTCTCGGTCCTCCGCAACCCTTTTCAGCTCAGCATAAGCGCTACAGTTCATGTCCTCGAATACTTGCTGCAAATACCCCGTCTAGGGCGCCGTTCTGCAGTAATGTTCGAACATTCCAGGTGGCATATCTTGTTGGCTGAAGGTTTTTCTTATTTGTCTTGGTTGTTTTGTCTCGAGCAGTCCCCACCCGGAGATCCGATTGGGGGACTATTTTATCTCCGGAAAATTTTACTTGAGATGCAATCATTTTTTTGCTGATACGTGGGATGTCTTTAAGACCTTATAGAGCTTAGATGTGATTAAATCATTTTTAAAAAAGCAAGCTTGTTCGGGCAGCGTATGCGCAGCCAAACAAACTTTTTTACTACTGGACTATGCCGCGCAGCGAAAGAAATCTACTTACCTATCCAAAGTGAGCAATACTTTAAAAAACTTAAATAGTAACCATCAAATTCACAAATTTCATAAGGAATTTTGTTACCTAGTTGATCTTCGAATTTGACTCCCCCCCCCTCGCTCAAATTTTATATTTATCTTAACAAATTTATAACAGCCGCGTGTTATTTTTATTCATACATTTCTTGATTTTTTAACACTTTTGCTACGGCTCTGTGGATTGCAAATTATACTGTCAATACGGCGTGAATTTTTCAAACCATTCTTTTGCTTAAAACTAGTATTTGAAGCATAAATGTACTTAACTGACATAGTTTCATATATCATATTGGTTCTTGCATCCTTAAGCTATCAAATGATGCATAAAAAAATCTATTTAATAAACATTAATTATGTAACTCCATACATGTGGTGGCATTGACACATGTGGTTTACAAAAAAATCGCTCTACCTAACGATATTTATTTACATACTTTACATATTCCTGTAAAGAATACATGTAGGTCGATAAAGGGAATGACTGCAGTTTCAAGTTCCTACCGTAGATATCACAATGAGTACTGAAAGTAGCAAAACGATATATTTCGGTTACCGATGCCAACAGGTTAAAGCGGAAAATACAACAGGCAACCCTTAATGTAATTGTCTTTGGCAAAACAATGTAGGTATATGCACTGATATCAGCTTGATATAGCTCTTTTAGGCTGATGCCGTAAAGCCTCGAAAAACGATCTTTTGTGTCTTATTTTTGTTCGCTCGCCTGAGATGCACATCTAATAATGTTAGTTTTAATTGTATAATATTACACGGCGTTTGCATACGCCATTTTATTTGTTATGACAGTCGCTCCATTTCATGTTGGTGCAGCTGTCATCTTTAATTTGCTTTTTGGCCGCGATTGCCTTGGAGGCGCTGTTTATCAGTGTTCCAGGTAGTCATCAGTCAAGGCCAGTTCGATCGAGACGTAATTCACTTCATGTTACGATCGAATGGGGGAGTGCGAATTAAATGCGAATTGTGCTTCAAAAAGTTCTATTGCTTGGTAATCTGCTCCTGCATCCTTCTTCTACGCAGCCACGTGACGAACCCGCGACTTGTCGTCTTTTTGAAGACGATGTTATATAAAAACACTTTGAAATAATAAAATTGATAAATTTTCAACATGTTTTATTACAATAGATACAAATTCAATCAAAAAGTATGAACTACATTCAGACAGATTCAGAAATTTTATTTTTTATACAAAATCATCTCTTTTATACAAATGAAAAGTCAAGCATATTGAGGCATTATAAATCATTTGAATAATGTACTTTTATTACCTGTTTTTAAAATCAATAACTGTCTTTATTTTAAGCTGACAAGATTCAATCCTGTGACCACTAGCATGACAGTCAAAATCTCTATCTATCAGACATACCCCTGCTCCAATACTAAAATTAAAAATGTTTATTTTGACATAGTTACTCTCATTATTTTTAATAATTAAATTAACTTTATATAAAATCATCTTTTGATTAAAATAATAACTTATAAAATTTAATATATATATATATATACAATGAGACCCGCTTAACGCTGTTTCGTTTACCGCTATTTCGGTTTAGAGCTCTTTTATTTCAACCCGGGGATTCCCCGAAATTGTGCGCAGCGCCAGATTTAAGTAAGAGCGAAGACATTGGACACTGTCGATATGGATGAAATAGTGGAATTAGCGAAACAAACCGATTAAGATGAGGTAAATGTGGAAGACGTCGAAGAAATAGTTCAAGAAACAGCAGCTTATCTTTCTAATTATGAGCTCAAGAAATTAACTGAGCAAGAAGAAAACAGAAATATTGATATTAGTGATTTCGAAGACGAGCAAAAAGAACTTTCGATGGCGTTTGTAAAAAGGAGTTTGACCACTATAACTGAAATTATGGACCAATTTGTTGAAAATGATCTAAATTTTGACAGGAGTTCAAAAGCAAGACGGGGAGTTATAGATGCTTTATCCACTTATCAACAACTTCTAACAGAACGCAAAAGGAAAACGCAAACAACATTAGATGCCTTCTTGACAAAAAGGCAGAAAATTGGAAACACAGAATAGACTGAATGATCTGACTGACTTAGAATTTTATTTGTTTTTTTAAGTATATTAGTTTATATTAATTTTATTTTTGTAAGAAATAAATGTATAGTTTTATTTTTATTACAAAAACGTAATTAATAAATTGAATTCCCCATACCCCATTATTTCCATGTTAAGATAGCCTCGTTTAGCGCTGTTTCACATTACGCTCTACTTTGATGGAACGTATCCTACGCGTCAAGCGGGGTCTTACTACATATATATTTGGAACATAATATAGCACATTGGAAAATTAGAACAGTATTAACATATTGCAGGTGTTTGTTGGATATAAATGACAATGTGTATGCAGGAATGCAAGTTTATTAATACATATAAAAACTAAAATTAAAATACATCTAAGAAGAGTATTACATTACTTTGCCTTTAGTACTGATTTTTTATTTACAGCAAAACCTCAATATAATGGACCTATATTTAACAAACTTTGGATATAACGGTCAAAAAATCAGATCAAAAAATGAAAAAAAAAACATGTTTTTAGTGGCATTGATAATCACGTCATACGCCTAGTACTAGAATTTGATAGATAATGCTGGCTTGCTTGTGGACTGCACATAGACTGCATAGCTTGATCTGTAGTACGTATATTAGAGAATTCCCTGATACAATAAAGCGTAGGTTTCGATGCAACGCACTGGTGTTTGCAACACTAGCCGGGGATTCACGAAAATTAACAGCAGTTTAAATTGTTTACTCTAATTGAATGGACACATTTGGTTTACATTTTTTACCTATATCTGCTCCATATTTGCAGCTTGGATTGTGTTATACGTTGTCCAAGAACTCTTTTATACCTGGAGGTCCACATGGGAACATAGATGGTTCCCGGGAGCCTCCAAGGCAAGAGTCCGTGAACTCGAACAGACTACGGCTTTAGTACCAGAGAAATATTTGGTATGTTTAATGTCCCCATCCACAATTGGTCTGTTATATAAAGGTTTTACTGTTTTATTAAACTAAGTTATATTTAAATAATAATATTTATATTTTAGTTATATAAAGTTACTTTTTTTTAATGTATTGCTTTAGTTTTTGTGTTGGTGTGATGCACGAAGCAATAACAACATTTGTACTACCCTAGAGTATACAAATCGATTTATCATTCCGGTACATCGAAATGATATAAATTATTGGTAGAAGAAATTGCTCCCATAAACACCGCCCATTATTGAAGTGGATTTTTGCACTATGCAAGTGAACATTGAACTCAACATCAAAATTACAGTACAAATAATCAAACATGTTCACAGCCCTGATTACAGCAAGTGACTGTTGAAATAATTTAAAATTTTGGAGTTTGTAATACGTGTAATAATATTATATATTAGGTGTCATTGAGAACATGAGTTGCAGCTCTTATGCTGAGCTAAAGAGGGTTGCAGAAAGATCGACAAGAGTGGAGATCGAGATGCAAGATTTTGTTGCTGCAAACCAATTAACCGGATTGATATTACGAAGAAGATTAAGTGTGTCACGTGTTGTTTGTCATTTTACTAATTAATTATAAGCACTTACTGAAACAGAGACACTCTATAATGATGAAGTTAGCCGATTAGAGCCGGCAATCCTCTTTTATAACGGATGAAACATAAAAAACACCATTTATTTATTTGACTACAAAAATTTAACCAAACACAGAAATTTCCTTTTAATTTCAGATAAAAGTACTAAATTACAAACTCCATATGTTATTACTTCATTAAACATTCAATATATTTACATAATCTAGTACAGTGAAGTCGTAAAAAAAATTTAAATCACATATTTTTTATATCAACACATTTTTAAGTTGAAATAAGGTTTACATGATAGTGTCGTCTTTATTGCGAAACTATTTTCACCTTCAACCCTTTGGTTACTAAGCGTCGAATATTCGACGGTCGATTCTCGTGCGAAACAGACAAAGCGTCGAATATTCGACGCTCATCTTAACATTTTTTTTAAGGTTTGTATATCAACCACCTTATTAACCAAAGGGTTAAGTTTAACAACTCAATTGATATAAAAAGATTGACAATCATGCAAATGATGAATGAAATTCAGTAGGTGAGAGATGGGAATCAATTCCAGTAATCATTGTTTTGATTAATATATTATTTAAAATATAGATATAGTTTGTATTGATAAAGCGAGATATTTATATAAAAATTACTAAACAATATATGACTAATTAACTAGCAACACCACATAACCAAAAATAAAAAAGGAGGAAACACCGGCTTCTGTGTTTCCTCTTTCCAACAATCTGGATCTCTTCAAGAAACAGATAAATATACACTTGCAATCTCCCCAATCCACACACAAACACAACATGCATTCCCGCATGCAGCGTCCAGCCTCCTTGGCCGAGCGTCATAGAGTGCTCTGGTCTTGACCGGCTGTACCCCCCTGCATGCGATTACATAAAAAAAGGTATTTTGTGTTCTATTTACAAATCTACAAAAAGAAATGTTCAGTATATTCTTGAATTGAATATGAATTTTATTGCAAAATCAATATATTGTTTGCTCCAGCACATTGTTAGCAGTGTTCTCAATAGATCACCGAAGTTAAGCAACATTTGGCGAAGAGCAAAATATGGATGGGTCACTGCTTCTTGATAGCCGCGTGTCACTGGCCGGGTTGAACCGATTCTTAAGGCCAAATATTCCTGGCCTCACAAGTGTTCGATTAATCATTAAAAAAAACGTTAAAATAAAAATCCAATGAACAAATTACTTCAAAAATTGCCTCGGAAACTTCAGTTGGTGTTTCTTCAAGTCCTCGAGCTTCTGTCCTGGAGGTCGTCGATAACCATATATGTTTCTAGATAAACCTACAGGTGCAGGGATGTCTTGGGATGAGCTATGGAGAATGGTAGCTGACAGAACGGAGTGGCGGCCATTTGTGGTGACTTCCACGTTCCAAATATGTGCGGATTTGGGAATAAAATTAATAGATGGTGCATTAATGGATATAGTATTCATAATCATGCATTTAAAATAGAATTTTAGTTGTACTTGATTTGAAAATATACAAAAAAAAAATGAAGTAGACTTTACAATTTATGCAGTGTTGTTAGCTAAACAATGATATTGAATACAAAATTGTTAATAAAAGTGTTTTATGTGTTATTTTATCACAATATTATTTGAAAAATTGTGTGGTTTAGTGACTAAACCACAAACTTCAGTCGCTTTTGCAATGAAATTGTTCTAATACTTTGACCAACATCTACTTTAATTATTACATCAATCATAAATGAATTATGATTATTAAAACTACAGAGTATGCGCCCTAGGCGGGAGGATTTGCAGTTAGTGTTCGAGGATATGAGTTGCAGCTCTTTTGCTTAGCTAAACGGGGTTGCAGAAGATCGAAAAGAGTGGAGATTGAGATGCAAGATTTTGTTGCTGCAAACCAATTTAATTATAAAATACAAAAGAAATTAATTATAAAATCAATTAAATTTGATTTTTGAACTGTAGACATTAAATATAACAATTGATAGCAAATCATGAAATAAATACGAAACCTATTTACTTTTACAATTAAAATGTAATTAGTGGCGTCAATAATTGTAATATTTAAACGATAATTGTAATTTATCATTAATTGATAACAATTATTTACAGAAAGTAGCACATTCCACATATTGAAAGTATTACTAGATAACATTTGTTTTGATTGTTGTTTAACCTTCGCCTTTTAAATAAACAATAATTTATTACGTATTTCAGTACATTTTCATGGTTAAATAAGAATAATGTACATATATTGTGTTAAGCCGTGTGCGGTAAGTTATATTAATGACCCCTGCAATGGTAATTGAACTATCAAAGAAAATTACTCACACTTGTATGTAGAAACAATCCTTAAATTAAGGTAACCAACTTAACACACATTTATCAGACGTTTCTTACGATTTTAAGGTGAGTCGAGGGTGAGGCTTCCTCACATTAACCATTTTAAAGGAAAGTAGTTATTATAGGTTGGTTACTTTAAGATATGTGTCTGTATACAGGTCTTAAATTGGTTACCTTAATCCAATGAATGACTCTAGCATATGGGTGTCAGCATACACGACTTAACCAATACAATGTCCAATAATTGTTTATGTATAATATATAAAAAGAGGGGAAGCTGAATCATAATAATTTAAATAATATATACTGTACAGCTCATATTTCTTATAGATACATTTTATTTATTTTGTAGAACAATTGACAGTCATCAAAAATTTTACATTGCAAACAAAACGTTAAAAATCTCGATAAAATTCATCACTTACACTTCACCATAACATAATTTTATAGTAGATGTTTGATCTAGTGTGTGACTGCATAAACAATTTATAATATCAAAACTATGTTTAAAATAACATACAGTGTTTGTTGGTAGCGTTGCTTAGTGTCAAGGTAAGCATTTTACAATTAAACATGCAGTTTTTCACTTATTTAAGCTGCTTACAATAGTTTGAATACCTGTGGATAGTATTTCAAGAATGTGTTTAGTTGAACAGACCTTTGGCTTGCCAAGCAAACGTTTTAACTAATGAGGCATACCCGCCGGCCTGAGCAATACCCGCCTATAACGTTTTCATAAGATGTGACGATTAGCCTGATGCTCCAATGTCCTCCCTGAACCATTTAATCATAAGAAATGGTTCAATGCAAAAAAATAACATGGAAGGGACTGTTATATAAAGAATCACAGCAAACACAAAAAACAGGCAAACCTCCAATGGAAATATAAAAAAGTGTGCATTATAAGAAGGTTAACTGTACAAATATATAATTTAACCTAATCTATTCAACTTGAGAGTTGGGAGTTATAAAGGTTAATGAGAGTGTTGCCCTTGCTAATATTACTTTAACCTGAATAATTTCTTTTAATAACGACTAAACACTTTCCCGAAATACCTATCAGTGCCTCATAGGTAGGTATTCAAATAAAACCTTTATATAATATTTTAATATAACAGGAATTGACGAATTTTTCACTTGTACATTCAAAACAGCTTAAAATTTTAACAGTCAATAGTGGTTTTGTATATTTTTTTTAAATCACTGAACGTGTCTTATTTCCCTAGGAGTTTGTTCATTTGCCGATTCTGTCGCCCGATAGTGGAATCAGCCGTCTCCACCTTATCTTGAATATTGTCCAGCAGATCGTTTTGCGACTCAATCTCTTCGCCCAGGTTCGTTGCTAATCCTTTAAGCCGCGTAATGGAATGCGCCATTTCATCGAGATTGGCTTCAAGCAACTCGTTCATCTTCTTACTGCCAGAACTCTCGCCTCCAGCTTGCATCTGTGCTTGAGAACGTTCATCCAAGCCTCTCAATCTCGTCGAAGGATGACCTTCATAAAGATTCTGCCCATCTTGTCTCCGATTCAGCGCTTCAGAGAGCGGAGTCTCAGAGATTCTGCTCTCACTAGGAGACGCGATAATCTTCGCAGCTACTCCGCTATCACTTTTACCAGAAATATAATTTTTCAAGCTTCCAAAAACAGATTTTATTCCGTTGATATGTTTTTGACTGAAGCGCAGATTAGAGTTTATTTCGTCTAAGCGCTTACTTGAGTTTTCGAGCTGTTCGCGCTGTCGCATAAGCTCTTCTGCAGTCGCGATTCCAATTTGTTCTGAATCTCTTAAAATGCCGATGCTTCTAGAAGAAGAGTCGATTGTTCTTTGTTCGATGGCTCGTTTTCGCTCCATCATGGTCTGCCGTTGTTCTTCTAGGTCGTTGAGCGTGTTGCTGTATTGGCCGTTGCCTCCATAGTTCGTGGCCGGGGAGACCTTCGGGCGAGAATTTCTCAAAAGGTTTCGTCGTCGACGTCGTCTTCGAATAGGTTGCTCGTGTTGCTGAGGTACTGGTGGCCCGACATGCTGGCGCGCGTGTGAGGAATGCCCCAAAGTGACTAATGGCGATTACGCACTGAGATTTAATTAGCAGTATTGTTGTTATCGCCGCGAGAGACGTCACGAGAGGTGGACAATGAGAGACGTCAAAGTTTGCTCAGATTTGCCAGGCTGATAATTGGTAGTGCTGTCGATCGCTAAAATGGGACAATTTGTAACAATAATTAAAATATAAATACCTAACAAACAAGTGTCGTTTTTTTAATTCAGAATGTATTTTTTCTAAATAATGAAAATGGTGGCAATGCATGTATTTGAATTAATTAGTTTTCATTTTGTAATATATTCTAATTTGCTGTATTTTTGGAACATAAATTTGAATTCAGCTTGAAACTATACCTATTTAGAATGTAACAATATTTTGGCTTTTATTTATTTTAAAACTGATTATTAAAATATTGTACGCATATATATTCTTTAGGAATAATGAAATGAGAAGTGTAATTAGACATTTAAAAAAATAGTAGAGCTGTAGGATTGATAATTGAAACTTCATGCTTTAAGCGGACAAAAGTATATGTCATTATAGCAGGTCAGAATTTTTATTCATAACATGTGCCCATAATCATGAAAGAGGTAAAAGTCGTAAATTAAAAAAAAATATTTTTTTTTATTTTACTTCACATTGTTAAAAATTAATCTAATCTTAATTAAACATAAAAAAAATATATATAATTTATGTTATATGTTACATGTTTTTGTCCCTTCTATAGGTTTTTCACCAAAATCAAAACGTAAACCATTAATACCTCAAAGTTAAAGAAACTTTATTTTTATCACTTTCATAATTATTGTCATAATAATTTCTTTAATTCTTAAAACAGTTAGGTATATTTAGTTAGGTATGCTTAGTACTGGCTGAATTATTTTGCTACCATCGACCATAAAGACGATCCGAGACAAAAAAATATTTATGTAGGCGGTGAAGTGACATCTGGCAGCCTCCGAGGAGAGGTGACAGCGAAGCCCTAGCGCGCCTGATGCCGCTCCACAGGCGCGGCGCCGCCAAGATGACCGACGAGACGGACGACGTGACCGTCGTGGACGTCTACGACATCGCCTCGGACATCGGCAAAGAGTGCGAAGTCATAATAGACAAGTTCGGCGCCGAGGCGATCACATCCCTCCTGCCGAAAGTCATCAACGCCCTGGAGATGCTCGAAACGTTGGCGACGAGAAACGAGCGCGAGAATTCGACGCTTCAAGACTTACACGACAAGATATCGCAGCTAGAAAACGACAAGCTCGAAAAGGCAGAGTATCGGCAAAGGTTCGAGAAGGTGCGTCAAAGTCTCATTTTTTATTTTGACATTTAAAAAACTCGAAGCAAAGGTCAACGGCGCTCTTTTATTTGAATACTCACTAATCAAAAACAGAATGTCGTAAATCTATATGGATTTTCTTCTGTATAAAATCTTTTTTAAGCAAAACATTTTGTTTATGAATTTTCATCAATGCGATTGAGAAGCAGAATGTCTCATATCTTTATGTCATGATTTGTATTTTCTTCCATAATGGATTGGAAAAATTGATGTAAAATTCTAATTTTCATGCGATGTAAAATTGTCACAAGTCCTCTCAAACAGTATCTGACGAATTTGAAGCATAATGAAGTAGTCTTAACATTATTTTATTTTGTATGTTAACCAAAACAGATTAAGCTGCTCCATAGAACCAGATGGTCCAGGCCTCCCGAGCAAAAGACTATTAAATAACTTATTTTACCCATTCACCTTGTTTGACTTTTTAAAATCATGATTTTGACATGGATTTTATAGCTTCATATTAAAGCTTTAATCTACTGTTGTAATTTAAAAAATTAACTGAACATATTACTGTATATGAAACCTATTGAATTCTATGCGTAAACTCTATGTAACAAGTGATATATTTTCTTGCTGGAAAATATATTACAATGTATATTGTAATTGTCTAAAAATAAAAAATAAAAATTCATAGGTTTTTGCGGTCAGATTTGTAATTGTGGCTTTTGGGTTGAGCCATGTGTGGCGAATTTCTTCTTCCTCCGATATTTATCATATATTTGAAGATGAACTCTGCTTCTTATCTACTAATAAAAAAATCTTATAAAAGGTACAACAGTGGAGAAGATATTTTTTTGTATAAAAACAGAAGAATACCAGCAGAGTTTGGTCCTTCGTTAAACTCAATAATTCTCAAATAAGCTACATATGGGATGTATGTATAGTGGTTGTGTGAGTGTAGGGATTGAGGAAATTAAGATATTGTTTATCAATTTGCTTCTTGAAGAAATTCAGATTATATTAACACATTGGCATCGGGTGACATTCGCACTCAGCTGCTCCTCTAATACGGGCGATAAATCCATGTCACGCGTAAAAAATATGTTTCTACATAAACTGCCATAACTTTTAAAATATCCAACATAACTACATATTTGTTCAATATGATACTCACCAATTATAGGAACACCAGCAAAATTATCGAAAAGTTGTAGAACTTCTAACAATAATTTTAAATTATGTCCACAACTTGAAAATACACATTAAAACTTTTAAGGGTATGTTTTTTAGGGTTATAAATATTTTTTAAGATTTAGAATATGATATTCCTGGTAATAATAACCCTTATAAAGGGTATTATCACAAAAAATATACATAAAATACTAGCGATTATTCATTAAAATTTAAAATATATGTTGATTTTGCAAAATAAACAAACATTATTTATTCTAAAAATTGAAACGAATTTGTAGTGACCTTGTGTCTTAAATATGCGTTTACTTTTGTAAAATTGATAATGTCGAACCTTATAAGTAAGAAAAAGTCAAATACTTGTCGAAAAAACAAGTCTAAATACCCTACCCGACTTTAAAGATAAGAGGGCGTAAAAGGTAAAAATACCCTTCCCGTAATTAACCAGCAATCGACGTAACGGGTATTAATACCATTCCCGATGCGAAAGTGTTAAGGAAAAATACAGTTGCTGGAAAAGCATTTCAAAGCCTACCTGTGGTTTTAAAACATTTTACTTCAAGGCTAATGTATCAACGATAACATAAATGTGTATAATTCGTTTTGACCAAAATTCACTTATGTCTGTATGGTTCTCAGGTACAGATATGATTTTACCATTTATGTTGAATTTTCAAATGTTGTATGTACTTACCCAGTTGCATGTTAAACAGTTCTTAAAAGAACTTTCACCTTGTTATGATGGGCGATCATCCAAATAGAAGAAGCCAGTTTCCTGCTTTGTTATTTATTAATTGCTTACTGTTTACAAATGTATTTCACACTGTTCATCAGTATAATAAAAATTCAAATCATTTTTTATCATTCATTTGTTTTTTTTATATTCAGTTTGAGTATCAAAGTTATCTTCATTTATTTCCAACCATTTAGTAAATAAAACAATGCATTCTTATGTTGTGGCTTTTGGGTTGAGCCGTGTGTGGTAAACTTTTTTCAACCAATATTTCTACCGCCATTGCAGAGGTCTTCTTCAGGATTAATAATTTATTTAGTTTTGAGTTGGTTTATTCAGATTATATATTTCTTTTATGAGCTCAACCTAAAAGCCACAACATCAAATCTGGCCGTGAAAACCTAAGAAGTTATTTAATGCATTCTTATGTTTGATTTTGAATACATGTGTCTACATAAAATGTTAGGAGAACTATTGCTTGACTTGTGTGGAATGACTAGATAAGAGTGGACATTAGGTGTCCCAAAAAATTTTTGGCTCACCCCCCCGTTTTGTGTGAATGGTGTCCAAATAATTGTAAAAAAGTTTCACGTCATTAAAACCACGGAAAAAAATGGCGACTTGCATCGGAACATGTCAATACTAGAATTCTAAGGCACGCGAAAGCTGAACCCTGATTATAAAAAAAAGCAAATATTATTTTTTAATTTCCTGAATGTATTATATAATTCCCTTTATGAAACACCTTTACGAACACACCCCTACCCCCTATCCTACATAAAATGGGTTCGACCACTTATGAAGATATAGTATGCAGCTCAGTTGTCTCTTGACAATGATGGATTGAGGAAGGCACAAGTTAGTCGAAACTGCAGTCTCCTAAACAGAGACTATATCTTACACGATCCATGTAAAAACAAGGTATATAAATAAATATTTATTATTTACAATGGATCTCAAAGTGAATGCTGAAAATATTAAAAAAAAAAATGGCTTTTGGTGTGCCGCGTAATTGAAGGAAAAAAAATGTTGTGCTGTGGAATTCAAGGAAATTTTTTAGTGTGCCATGCCAGTGGTGAGAAAAGCTTGCGTAACACTGGCGTATAGTGAATCAATGATGAGGGTAAATGTTTGCAATATGTTTGACAAGACAAATATTGTTTTCAGGAGTTGGAGATTATTGAGGAGCAATGGCGCTCCGAGTCCGCAGACCTCGTGACTGCCGTGTCACGGCTGCAGGAGGAGAACAGGCGCCTGCAGCGAGACAGGGAAGCCCCCGGGCAGGGAGTTGGGGCTAAGGGGGGCACAGGGGGCACCGGGGGAGCAGAAGAAGGGGGAGGAGAGCAGTTGTGGCGGCGCCTCGGAGAGACGAGCGATTTGCAGCGTGCATCGCTGCGGGAGAAAGACGCTCTTCTGCAAGACAAACTGAAAGTCATCGAAGGGGTGAGCTAACCACATGTGACATACTTTGATAGTGGTCCTAAGAATGACCCTTTTAAACTTCGACTAGCCCTGACACTGCTAAGGCCATGTGGAAGCATCATTTCTTTCTCAACTAGTGTACCGGTTATTGACGCTACAGAGGAGCGCATTTCCTGATATCAACCGTGGTGTGTACTGTTGGTCTTTCGTTGGTTCATACGTATGATGCCATGCAATAGCCGGTATCAATATCCACTCACTATCTGTAGTATATATATATATATATATAATCGTGTCGGAAACATCAGGGTCAGATCCTGTCTGCCCAGAAGTGGGCGACGTCGATGGCATTACTCCCGGCCATCATTAGTCTTCCTGGGTGCAGCTACTCAGACACAGGGCACACTCCAGAAGGGTCTGCTCCACGCCGCAGTCACATTCAGTCGGTCCGCTGTAAAACTGCCAGGCTTTCATTTGTGTCCTCGTCTTGCATACTCCGGTCCGAAGTCTGTTAACGGACCTCCATATATTCGACCCCTGGTCGTGTCCTAGGTCCTCTTTCGGGGCAATCCAAGTATTCCCCTCAGTTGCTCTTCTCCACATGTTCAGCCGCAGGGTGGCCTTAGGTATCACCAGTTCCGTTGTCGACTGTAGGAAACTTCTTTTTGATTTGAGTCGTGTGGTTATCTTTTGATACCCAAATATAGGGTGGAGTGATCTGTAGTATTATACGTATTCATACCAAGGGGTAAATTGACTAAAGCAACAATTTTGAGATTACTCTCGTTTATTTAAAAAACTAGAACAAAACACAAGAATTGGACTTAAAACTATGGCATGCGTTAATGCAAATACAGTGAGACTACAGCCAGGAGAGCGATCTCAGCTCAGAAACGACTCAACCTTAACCCGCTCACAAACGCAGTAGGCCTCAGACTACTGATTTAGACTGTGTCTTGGAACGCATATCCTAATTTTGTATGAACTTCAAACCTCATATAACACGGATTTGTATTAGTAAGATTTTTGTGGAAGTGTTGGTGTATAGTAAATAATGTAGTTACTGTATTATTTCAGTTGACCAGTCAGGTGAAAAGGTTGGCCGCCTCCAACCGTGAAGTTAGGCGCAAACAAAAGTATTTACTGCAGCAGGTCAGTACTCATTCATATTTAATTGACATCCCCCGTCTAATCAAAGCCACTTTAGATCGCGGGATTGTCACTGAGATACGTGGTGAATGGATGAGGAGCGGGTCGTCAAAGCAAAGAACTCGCCGAGAAGCACATTTGTCATTTATTTTACATTAAACAAAAAAGACTGACGAAATCCGCCTGGGACACGGAAAATGCTGTTCACTTAGCAGTGATAGTCACTGCGCCCACAAAAAATAGATAGCGGCCATACGGAGAACTACACCGCCCCCGCATGACATAGTGCTACTTTCAAAATCAAATAAAATGGCGCATGCAATTTATAACTACTGAAATCTTAAAGTTTGACTATCATATTTTTATGTGCGTGTCAGACGAGCGAACAAAAATAAGAGACTAAAGATCGCATATGGAGGCTTTTCGGCACCAGCCTGAAAGAGCTATATCGAGTTGTTTTCATGATGTTACAGTTATTGTTTGTTGTTTTAAGATGCGAGTGGTAGTCAACCAGCGAGCAGAGCTGGAGGCCACGGCTCAGGCGCGGCAGAGGGAATTGCTGGCGTTGCGGCAAGCTCTATCAGACGACAAGGTATATATATACATAACAAGAAACGGTAAACCATGATTTTACCCTAACATTCTAACTGCGAATAGTTTTGTTGTAGTATATCAAAAAGGCAGCTTATGCTGATTTATAGCTGCACACGATAATAAACTGCGAAAAGGGAAGCAATCACTTTACCGTTAAGCTACACTCGCCGGCAAAATGACCTCATATATGTAGTTTGCTTTATCAATCATAGATAAGAAGAAAAAGATATTTATTTTATTCATTGCCAAAGATAATCAAAGTTTATTGCATAAAATATACTTTTATTGACGATTTATCTTTGGAGTTGAGAACATTAATTATTTAATAGCGTTATCGTGTACTGTCTACTAAACATATTAAATGTTATCAAATAGAAATTTGAAAATTTCACAAAATTTCTGTAAAGGGGTAAATTGATGAATACCATGGCACTTGATATAACCTATTGATTTTGAAATAAAAGAAAAAAATACAAGAATAAACGTAATACTACGACATAGTGGATTGCCCTCGAGGTCATTTCACGGTCAAGAAGAGCAGTCCTTACAAGAAGCAGCTCATATCTCGACCGCTTTCGTGTGAAGTTTCCGTCTCACACTGATACTTTGCTGGCAGTACTGCGGCAGCTTATAAAGAATGGAATGTGGATATTCCATTTATGAATCACAATCGTTTATTGGATCGCGGGATATTGTAGTTACGCAAGGAATGCACCAATCAATGCCGGCAGGTATAGCTCAATAGTCAAAGCGTTTGCTTTGAAAGCCAAAGGTCATGGGTTTGATCCCCGACGGTGATAAAAAAAAAAGGGTTTTTAATCGATTTCTGACCTCTAAAATTACCCTCGGTTGGTGTGAACTTGATCCCTCACCCATAAAATGCCAGTCGTAGCCTATTAGTTAAAATTGGTGGTAGATGAAAGTCGTCCCGTGAAGACCACCCATTCATAGTAAATGCTGTAATAATAAAGGATGATGCGTGAATCTCGGATTGTAGTCTATGACGTTGGCGGATCAACACTCCACATGCAGCGCTTAGTTATATGCACCATGGTAAGCGTCATAGAATTCCACAGATCCTTCAGAATTACTACCACCATCTGTCGTTATTCTCCTGTATGTGTTTACATAAAAAAAATCAATTTGCAAGAGATCACACTCCGGATTGTAGTCACTGTCAACGGACCGTTTTTAACGCTTCTCTTGACAGCCGCTGTCTAATAAAAGTAACTACAGTTCGCTGGGATCGTCATTGGAATGCGTGGTGGATGGATGAGGGGCAGGTCGCCAAAGCAAAGAACTCGTCAAGCAGCACATTGACATTTATTTTACATAACGAGTCTGATAAAATTCGGTCCTCTGCCCGGGATACAAAAAAATCGAGGTTTATAAAATGTGATGTTGTGATAATGGTGTTGTATCTCTTATTCCAGAGTGGGAGCGGCAAAGGCCCGGAACTGACGGAGCTGCTGCGGGAGCGGGACCAGCTCAGGGAGCAGCTGGACGGGCTGCAGAAGAAGATTGAGTAAATATACAAATTTTTCAAATCAAGTGGCAATGGGCGATGCATCGGTAGGGAAGTAAAGTGTCGGAATGACATTCAAGCACTAGCAAACGTAATATCAGGCGAGATGGATTGACGATATCAGAAGGATAGCGGGAGTAACCCGAATGCGGAGAGCGGATGATTGAGAAGGATGGAGACTCGTGTGGGACAGATATAGGCTTATAATTATGATGATGATGATATTTACAATTATTCTGTGGTAAGGATATATTTCGTCAACATGTGTTGTATCTTTTAATACCCTCCTCTCTGAATTTGATATCGATTTACTGGATGGCAGGATCAGGTTCACAAAGCAAAGAACTTGTTTTCGCTCTGACATCTCGCGCTGCCAATCGACGCGGCAGAAAAAGCAAATCCAAGTGGCACCAACAGGAAATGGGCCAAAGGTCATAACAAATAAAATGTCGTATGCAAACACCGCGTATTATTATACAATTAAAACTAACATTAGATGTGCATGTTAGGCGAGCGAACAAAAATAAGACACAAAATATCGTTTCTCGAGGCTTTACGGCATCAGCCTAAAGGAGCTATATCAGGCTGATATCACTTTTTCCTGGAACGTATGCTTCAAGCACGAGTCTCCAACCTTTTCAATCCTCTGTGTACATATGCTCTGCATGTAGAGTTGGTATGCTTCAAGTAAACACCTTTCTTCCCCATTGATTGTGGTCCAGTTATACATTTTATGGTGATAATGATTTCAGCAGCGAGGTGTCTCCGGCGTCTGTGAATGACGAGGGCGGAGGCAGCCAGGCAGGGGACGAGGAGCTGGAGCCCCCGGTGCAGGGGCCGCTGCCTTACGAGCCTGACGACGCCCCGTGGAAGAAGCAACCTTCAGGAATCAGGAAGTTGTGAGTCAAGATATGATATACATCAAAATATTTTTGGGGGATTTTTAGAATATAAATAAAAGATATTTTTGAATTTATTCCACATATATTTTTTTTTGATGACATGTTTCAGCCTGGTCGGATGGCCATTTTCAAGTCAATTAGTTAAATGTTTGTTGGCTCTATATAAAGCAAAGAGTCAGTGAAAAGGTGGATATGTGAATTGTGTGAAGGGTATATGTGGTTTTGTCTTAGCGTGTGGATATGATCAATTGTACTAAAGCCTTTCCTAAACCCAGCTTGCTCTCGAGGTTGAAATTCATCAAATCGACCCGTCAGCCTGTTTGTTAAAATTCTGGAGAATACTTTATACACATGGGAAAGAAGGGAAATGGGTCGGTAGTTTTTGAGCAGTGATTTATCCCCTTTTTTGTGGAACAATATCACAATACTCGTACTCCATGTCGCCGGGGTTTCTCCATGTTCTATTACCTTGTTGAATAGTTTTTTAAGCTCTTTTAACAGAGGGGTTCCTCCTACTTTCAGAAGCTCAGATGTAATTCCGTCTTCTCCAGGGGCTTTGTTGTTCTTAAGTTGTTTTAGGGCCGATTTAATTTCGAATATACTTATATCTGGGATGTCTTCAGACCAGTGCTTTGTGAGAGTAGCCCTCTTGTCGTCCGCAGATCTGTCATTAGGACCTGGCATCGTAGATGAATACAATAACCCGTAGAAATGTTCTATTTCCTTCAGTATATCATTAAGATTTGTTGTTCAGAAAACCGAAGAATATAATCAGCCACTCTGCCTCGCCTTTGTAAACTATGAAAAGGCATTTGACTCAATCGAGACTTGGGCAGTGCTAGATTCACTACAACGCTGCAAAATAGACTATCGGTATATAGAGATAATAAAATCTCTTTACAAATCTGCAACAATGATGGTCCAGCTCCATGATAGCACTAACAATATTTCTATAAACAAAGGTGTTAGACAAGGAGATGTTATATCTCCAAAACTCTTCACAAACGCCCTAGAAGATATTTTTAAACTGCTATCCTGGACAAAATGTGGAATAAATATTAACGGAGAGTACATTTCTCACCTCCGATTTGCCGATGACATAGTGCTAATAGCCGAATCACCTGACAAGCTCCAAGACATGCTCTACGACCTCAATGAAGCGTCGAACAAAATTGGTCTGAAAATGAACATGGATAAAACAAAAGCCATGATTAATAGTCATATTTCACAGACCTTTGATCCTATTTCCATTGGAGGAACAGAAATAGAGGTTGTAAACGACTATACCTATCTGGGACAAGTAATACAACTAGGGCGAAATAACTTCTCAAAAGAAATCGACAGGCGCATACAACTGGGATGGGCAGCATTTGGAAAACTAAAGTACATTTTTAAAGCGAAAATTCCGCAATGCCTTAAAACTAAGGCGTTTAATCAATGCATCCTCCCTGTATTAACTCATGGCGCAGAGGCGTGGAATCTGACAGCAAGTCTTACCCATAAAATAAAAGTCACCCAGCGTGCTATGGAGAGATGCATGAGAGGAGTGTCGCTAAAAGATAGAATCCGAAACGAGGAAATACGCAGAAGAACTCAAGTAGTGGATGCTACCCAACGAATAGGCACACTCAAGTGGCAATGGGCAGGTCATATCTGTCGAAGAGACGACGGTCGATGGGGAAGAAAAGTATTGGAATGGCGCCCAAGAACTGGCAAACGAAGCATTGGCCGACCCAGGCGGACACAGGCTGATGATGATGATGATGATATGTGGTTTAGGAAATCATTAATGCATAATGGGAATTCATTGATGACACAACAAAATAGTATTTATAATTACAAAGGCCATTAAAAAAACAATAAACATTTACATCAAGATGCACTTAAGTAAGAATTCTAGATAATTGATGATACTGTTGTTTTAGAATATATTTCAATACTTCTAACATATATAAATAACTGAAGATTCCTACAAATTCACATCAAACATCATCTTATATGACATTTCTCACATCAATCAATATGTTAATAGTAACGGCAGACGCTGGGATTCAAACCACAAACCTTTTGCAAACCAATGTTAAGTCTATGATAAACGTGGGCCTGCAGCCACTTGCCCTGCTCACTGATTCAATAAATTAACACATATTGTATTATTGATACGCATTATTTAATAGAAGGCGCTTGTTGTAAACGTATGTTATACATAATGTACATAAATTAAGATTCAATCATGTGATTTTTATTCAAAGTATTATTTTTTATCAACAATGTATTTAATGAACCCTCTGAGTCACTTGTAAATTGTAATTTTTATTTTTTATTTTAACACATACAGGAGAATACCGAAAGATGGTGATAGTAATTCTGAAGTCTCGTTTGTGGAATTCTATGACGCTTACCATGATGTATATGGCTAAGCGCTGCATGTGGAGTTTGATCCGCCAACGTCATAGACTACAGCCCAAGATTCACGCATCATCCTTATTATTACAGGAATTTACTATGAATGGGTGGTCTTCACGGGACGACTTTCGTCTACCACCAATTTTAATTAATAGGCTATGACTGGCATTTTACGGGTGAGGGATCAAATTCATGCCAACCAAGGGTATTTTAGAGCTCAGAAATCGATTGAAAATCCATTTTTTTTATCTCCTATGATTGAAATCACGACCTTTGGCTTGCGAAACAAACGCTTTGACCATACCCGCCGGTAAACTGTATGAAAACAACTTTTTCTTAACCTCGCACGGAAATTACACGCTAAAACATTACACAAAAAGTTGTTTCCCTTCATAGTATTGTAGGTAATACTGTACTACTAATACATTTTAAAAACATTATCAGATTTTCAATGAAATATTGTATCTGTTTCAGTTTTCGGAAGTTATTCTCTGAGTATGGCGTGGCCGTGGGATCCTTTCCCGGGCGGTCGCTCTCCACACTCACCACCAAGATGGCCGCCGCAGCCGCGGATAAGTGAACGCCGCCCATCATCATCATCATCGTCCTCACACGAGGAGGAGTGCTCCTGCGAACGCAACAGAACGAATTTAAAAAAGCCAAAACCCACCCAAACAATACAAAAACCTTTAGCCTCCATCTATAGAGATGACGTAATAAATGATTTAGATACGTCATTACCGTCAAATGTAATGTATGTAGATGACGTATTAGATGACAATTCGTTGGAATATCTCGGCGCGTTAACAGATTTTCATTCCAGCGACGAAAACACAGCATCCGATTCGGAATACGAATTTGAAATCTCAAACTCTGATTCTAAAATCAATCGTTTTTCTTTAACTAACTTGTTTAGTGGCGATTCGTCTTTGCTGCAATGTGCGTCGATCGAAGACTATTCGACTGGTATTTGCGACACTTCAGCGATTTTATCTTCTGGTGATTCTTTACGTTCGGATTCTCTTCCCGATTACGGCGACACCTGCAGATTCTGTTTAAAACGCAAACCCAAAGGAAACAATATCAAAAACGCGGCGATAGATTTAGCAACTGAGATGTATAACGTGTCGATCGAAACTAGTCTTGGCGAGACGAGCTTCAAGCTGAAGAGTCTAGATAGCTGTAAAATTGAAAGCTTAGAAACTAGCGTAGACGTCAATTTAGCAACCGATGCGAGCGTAGATTTAATAT
This sequence comes from Glossosoma conforme, assembly GCA_022606575.1. Lineage (NCBI taxonomy): Eukaryota > Metazoa > Arthropoda > Insecta > Trichoptera > Glossosomatidae > Glossosoma > Glossosoma conforme. The sequence goes on along the minus strand of JAGTXR010000111.1, from coordinate 568,903 downwards.
CTGATACGTTAAACTTAGACGGTAGTATAGAATCAAGAGGAGAGTTAAATTTTAATCGTCGTGAAGGTGTTAACGTTAATGTTAAAAGTACTGTCGACGTTAAAAATGATTCTTGTTTGTCTTTTAGTCCCGGTGATGTCAATTTGGATAGTGGCAGCTCAAAGGATGATATGAGCTCAGCAAGCTTAGATGCAAAGATATTAGAGTCTTTGAAGACTGTTTCTGTTGCCGACTCTAGGACGTGTGGGGAGGGAATGCGGGCGGAATGTAGACTGAAGCGCGATGGAATTAATAGAAGGAATGTTGAAGGGAAACATGCCATAGTCGTCAGACCCGCCGTTCAGAACAGAGCTGAGTTTCTGGTGTGCGTGGCGGCCGCTTTGGAATGCTTGATCGCTCTGTGGTTGAGACATTTCGATCACAACTAAAAATTTAATTTTAGATACACTGTCGAGCATTCTAACCTCACTTTTGATTACAATCTGATATTATTTTTTTCAAGATGATTCTGATCGTAGACTAAAATTAAAGGAAATTTGACTTATGTGTTTTTTTTATGTAAACATACACAGGAGAATACCGACAGATAGTGATGCAAAAATCTCATCTCTGGATTCTATGACACTTATACTTATGTTATATATAGCTAAGCACTGTATGTGATGTATGAGCATTGATCTGCAAACGTCATAGCCTACAGCCTGACATTCACGCATCATCCATTTACTACAGAAATTCACTGTGAATGAGCGGTGTTTACTGGACGACATTTATCTACCGTCAACATTGAATTATAGGCTGTGACTGGCATTTTACGGGTGATGGATCAAATTCACAACAACCGGGGGTAAAAAAAATTTTTTTTTAATCTCCGTCGGTGATTGAATTCTCAACCTTCGGTTTGGTAAGCAAATGCTTTCGCAAATAAGCCATACCCGCCGGCAAAAACTGTGTAAATAATGCAGTGGCAAGCGCCCATTCATAACGATGGACATCAATGTGAAGCCGATTTGATGTTTCTTTTTATAGCATTTTTAAATTTAAAAAGTATAAATGCTGTTCTTCCTTATTTTATTATCAGTATTTTTTTTATCAGTATCTCAAAATGTGCAATAATAATATATATAATGTCTTCTTCTTCGTGTCAGCGACATCAAATTATTTTTGCCCAGTATCTGGCAACATCGATAGCTCGTGTGTTGCCCAGCATTAGGTACTGAGATGTGCAGCTTGTTGGGCACATGGAGCAAGATCTTAGGTGCGAGGCGGTCTGCAGGTCTCCACAGTCGCACAATAGTGACTCTCCCTGCCTTTGTTCTACTAACTCCGGTTCTTAATCTGTTCAGGGATTTCCAGGTCCGCCAGTCAAGGTTCTTGCCAGCTGGGAGGCCTTCCTTTGGAGTAATGAAATCCTCTGATGCGACTTGTTGCCAGAGCTGGAGTATATAATGTAGTTGAAAGGGATTAATGTGATTTGCAATGGAAGCACCTAATATAACATTATACATTTTAACAAATACATATGAATATTTTTTTTATAGCATTTATACATTATTTTTTATTTTTAAAAAACTTCTTTCTCGTATTATTAAGATTTTTATTTAATTTTATATTATTTATTTATCGTAATATTTAAGTATTTGAAACACATTTTTTTTATTGAGTATCGTATCTATATATATATATGTATAAAAATATCAAAACGAATAACATATTTTAGAATAGGCGTTTTGAAAGATATTTTTGAAGTCAATATAGAATGTTTCATATCATGACATCTCTGAGCTTGTATGTAAAAATATTCAGTGGGCGACCGAAGACACTCTCGTGAGCCCTTTGTTAAATTTGATATTATACCCCAATGAGCTCCTTATTAATTTTAAAAATTATTTTTAAATTAATTTGACATCTGATTGCGATTTTTTTATTAACAAATATTCTCGATTTTTGTAAATATACTGAATGATTCTGAAGTCAAGCGAGCCCTCTTTTATGTGTTTGTCCGCTGACGGCGTGAGAGAGTAGACAAGGCAGCCTTTCATACTACAGTTGGTTGAGAGACGAATGTAGACTTGGCTGGGACGCGTTTTACGAATGCCGCATGAGAGCATTAACTACAACTGCCTTTTATTCAAACTTCATCAGAAACTATATATGTATATATAATGTACTCGGCGGAGTTATGAGAGGCAGAGCTGATATGGGCGAGGGCCAAGGCGGCTGATAGAGCTTTGTAGAGGCATCTTGTAATGTTGATTGAGCGGACATGGAGAAATGAATGAAATAATACGTTTTGAGTTTTTTAAAGATTAGCTTTGGCATTAGTTTCTTTGATTGTTACATTTTCATTGTGACTTTTTGCATGTTTCAATTAACCCTTTAGGTGCGGCTATTGTTTTTATCATTGTTCCACAAGAAGTGTCGATAATCCATGGAAAAATAAAAAAACAATATTTTTAATTTTTATGATGAATTAATTTTTTATACATATTTACACACCTATATGCATTTCTTTTCAATTTTAAACCAATATATGTATATATATATATAATCGTCTCGGAAACAACACGGTCAGATCCTGTCTGCCCAGAAGTGGGAGACGTCGATGGCATTACTCCCGGCCATCGACACAGCGCACACTCCAGAAGGTGTGACAGGGTCTGCTTCTCTCCGCAGTCTCATTCAGTCGGTCCGCTGTAAAACTGCCAGGCTTTCATTTGTATCCTCGTCTTGCATACTCCGGTCCAAAGTCTGTTAAGGGATCTGGATATATTCCACCCCTGGTCATGTCCAGTGACTAGGTCCTCTTTCGGGGCAATCCAAGTATTCCCCTCAGTTGCGCTTCTCCACATGTTCAGCGGCAGGGTGGCCTCAGGTATCACCAGTTCCGTTGTCGACTCTAGAAAACTTCTTCTTGATTTTTGAGTCGTGTCTTTTGATACCCAAACATAGGGTGGAGTGTGTCGTGGGTTGCTTTGGTGAGCTCCTTTTTGGTGGTGACTTCTCGTCGTATGAACCTTCAATTAAAACACACTATATCCTTTTTTAATAAAACTCTATTGCCTTGCCTATTAGGGTGTCCCAGGGGTTATGTATGGGATTTTTTTTTTCGAAATGAAATCGGCTCACTCTCTAATTTTATGTGATTTGGTCCTAATAACTCGCATAATAAATTTTATTGCTATCGGACAATGTTTTCTGATAGCGACTTGATGTTGAAGTTTTAATATAAATTTTTGTATGAAGGCCAAAAGGAGCTTTTGAAAACATATTGTTTATTCAGCAAATAAAACGCTGTTTTATCTCTATCTTACAAATATAAAGTATATATTATGTAAATATTAATATCTATTACAGGAAATTAAAAAATAATATTAGCTTCTTTTTATAATCAGGGTTCAGCTTTCGCGCGCCTTAGAATTCTAGTATTGACATGTTCCGATGCAAGTTGCTATCTTTGCCGTGGTTTTAATGACGTGAAACTTTTTTTACAATGATTTGGACACCATTCACACAAAACTAGGGGGTGAGCCTTGAAAAAAAAACGGAAAAAATATTTCGGGACACCCTATTGCCAATATATTGACACGCAGCACTCTAGCGACATAAAGTATCGTGCCGATATATAGGCACATTAGATCAAGTGATTATCCGACAGGAACACGCATTCCCCATGTGTTTACCAAGTTTCGTATTCTTACATTGTGCGAGCAGCTTTCTATGGCCTTTCCTATATATTGGCAAGCTGCACTCTAGCCACATAAAGTGTCATGCCGATATATAGGCACACCGTATCTAAAAGGTTAACCCTTTCGTTACGGCTCGGTGAAATGCAAATTATATAATGTCAATACGGCGTGAATTTTTCAAACCAATTTTTTTTTTTGCTTAAACTAGTATTTGAAGCATAAATGTACTTATCTGACCTATTTTCATATATCACATTGGTTCTTGTATCCTTTAGCTATCAGATGATGCATAAAAAACTATTATATTTAACAAACGGTCATTATGTAACTCCATACATGTGGTGGCATTGACACATGTGGTTTACAGAAAAATCGCTCCTGTGACGGAACCTAACGATATTTATTTACATGCTTTAGAGATTCCTGTAAAGAATACATGTAGGTTGATAAAGGGAATGACTGCACTTCCAATTCCCTACTGTAGATGTCACAATGAGTACTGAAAGTAGCAAAACGATATATCACGTCAACCAATGTGAGCGGTCGGGGAATCTTTGACAGCATATATCGACAACCGATGCAAAAGGGTTAAATAAATAGTTAAAAACAATATTAATAATTTAATATATACAAACTATTATATAGTTATAGAATACTCTTTTAGTAATGTATCTTAACCAAAACTAGTTTAGTCCGATTATAAATATAGAAACACTTCTTCGTAGATATAAAACTATCTTCTGACCAATTTTTGATTGTCACAGCAAAATGCTGATTCGTTGTTGAATCTTTCAAGAGAACTATTTGCAAATCATTCTCGGTGGTGTTGCTAGACTGAAAATATCATAATCCCACAGAGTTCGGATGACTGACCGCCCTGCCGAGAGGCGTCGTCCCGGGCAGGGCGCATATTCGTTGCGGCCGGACGCGTAGGATTTTTGTACAAACGTGATTTAAATGTGCATTAGTTTTTTTTTGGCATTTTTAAAAACGGCTGCATTTAATTGATCAGTTTTCTATTCAATTGTGGTCAGTAAATTCAATATATTAGGGAAAATTTAAATATAAAGTCAATCCTGCTATAACACACGCTTTTATGAAATGTTTCCTTTAGTGTTTGCGGCTATTTTTTTTTATAACGTTTCCTTATAAGCATTTTTAATCTCGTTTAAGAATAATTTATTTTCTAATATTTTAATTCTAATCTAAACTAATCAATTTTTTATAATTTTAAAAATATATATACTGACCATTTTGTTGAAATTTACTGACTGTCGATGAATTGCACGCACTGACCAAATAATCATTTGTCTTTAGTAAAACAAAACTCGTCTGTAAATTCTTAAGTTTTCGCGGCCAGACTTTGTATTGTGGCTTTTGGGCTAAGCCGCGTGTGGCGAATTATTTTGTACCAATATTTCGGCCGCCATTGCAGAGGTCCCTGAAGATCCATGCAATGGCGGTCGAATTATTGTTACAAAATAATTAGCCACACACGGCTAAACCCATAAGCCACAATTTCTAAACTCATGTTATTTGCTGCTTACATAGGATCTTAGCAATGGTTTTTATAATAGTAAAATATTTCATATTTAGGGCATTTTATAGAATGTTGTTGAAAAATATACATTTACTTGATTATAATTGTTAAATAATTGTTTAAATATTTTATGATTATTAAAAATGGGCCTAGCATAGTTGAAAACAGTTAACCTTTCTACAAAGCACACTTTTATGAAATATAAATATCACGGTCCATTCTATGTTGTTATTTTGGGTTGAACCGCCTCTTAGGACTAAACGGTCCAAGCCTCGGGAGCGTCAAGCTTATCATCCAATCTTATGAAAACGTTAAAGAAGGTTTACTGTATGTATATTTTTTTTTACTGTAAACGTTTTGTTTAACCTTGCTTTCCACTGATATGTATTTCCTACAACTGGACTCTAATGATGAGAATATCCATATTAAATATAATAGATACTGAGTGAACAATTTTTGTATTCTTTCATAATATTATTAAGTATTAAATAAAATTATAATAATTATTAATTGTTCATTTGTAGTGTTGGAAATAAAAAAAAATGTGGAATAATCGGTGATAGAATCACGCGCACGTGTCATGCATCTTTTGCGCGAACGGCTGGGCAGACTGACAAATTTGTTAGAACTAGGGACATGCGCGGCTTTGCAAACGTTCCGTTAGTATGAATTCGTCTGCGCATGTTAATAAGCACTGAAATGGTTGGCTGCGCCACCTGTAGCGACTAATTGCAATGATTTTTCTTTTTTTCAGATACTTACATTACAAAAATCGTTACATTTCAACATTAACCACAGCCAATCAAAGCAATTTTTAGAAATGTTCACATTTTTCCCGGTTTTTAAATGACATTTTTATATGGTGTAGAAAATACATATCATCGGAGCTCTCGAATGTTTTTAGCACAGTAAGGGGAGGGTTAAAAGCGTTAACTCAGCTGTGGATCTAAGCCGTTTGGCTCATTTATCGATTTATTTGTATTATTTATTGATGACATATTATCAAATTTGTTGCTAGGCGTTGAACAAAATATATTATTAGATAAGGTAGCCATTTTAGCGATCATGATATTAGTTGTGTAAGCTTTAGGACTCTATAGAGAAATAGATTGATGAAAAAAACCATTTGTAGTGTAAAATTGACCTTGTTTCACGAATCCACTCCTTGGTTGCAGCCCGGGGAACATTCTCACAAGACATATTTTTAAAAATGGCTTTGCATCCAAAAACTCTGATCTTGAGTTTTATAAAATTGCTTCTACATTTTTTTTTAAAACTACTATTAAAACATTCCATGATTTTTGAAACTGAAATGATGGGGAAGTAATAAATGTTGTTATTTAAATTGCTTAAGAAGACACTGTTTCCCCATTTGTACTTAAAAGGCCTGTAATTCTTAGTTCAGTCACTAATTCAAGGTTTTGGCAGTATGTTAAATCAATTGGCAGTTAATAAAATATTTTGTCACTAGACTAAATAAATTGTCAGTATCCACTGTGTCAGTATGAATGTGGTCAGTTATAAAATTAAAATGGCAGTTAAATATTCAATATTGGTAAAAATAATTGTAAAATGAATGAATAATTAACTCATAAAATGGAAACCTATTTAATTACTGCTCATTAATTGATTTAAACACTGCCAAAAAAATTAGTTGCCTTACTTAAAACCAAAAATAAATATAATTTATTGTTCATATATTTACATATATTTTTTATAAAATGTTTTTCTATTAATATTATAAGTTTATTTATTTACTTTTAATTTCTATGAGACTGTTAAAAAGAAGACATTTTTTTTACAAATAGTTGTTTTATTTTCTGCTCAATATGAAAACGGTGAAAAAGGTTTTACGATAATAAAAAAAGAATTGGTATGGCTTTTTAGGTTACGTTATTTTTGGTTCCGCCGCATTTTGATCACAGACAATTCGTTCAGCGACTCATCGGTAACGCGAAGGGCGCACTGGACGTCTGGTGCACGGGACATTCGGTGCACAGGACAACTGGCACACTGGATGTCTCGCTAACCTAACCTAAGTTATTTCGTTAACAAGAGATATGCATCTCTGAACTCTACGATCACTGGACAAATTCTTAAGTTAGGTTAGGTTAGGATAGCGAGACATCCAGTATACCAGTTTTTTTTATGTAAACACACACAGGAGAATACCGTCATATCGTGATAGTGATACTAAAGTCTCATTTGTGGATTGTTGTGGAGTGTTGATCCGCCAACGTCATAGACTACAGCTCGACATTCAGGCGTCATACTTATTATTACAGGAATTTACTATGACGACTATACGAAGTTGTCCCGTGCTCCAAATATCACGTGCACCAGATGTCCAGTGCGCCGCGATAAGTCACTAAACGAATTGTCTGTGAAAGATAGGTCGTGACACCGTTATTTTTACGCTAAATAATTATTGTATATATTTAATAACGATAAAATGGTGTTGTCGATTTTTTTAAGTAATAATATTTATACTTGGTGTTTGTATTGGTATGTAAATATAGCATTCAAATGCTTTTCTAGCCATAATGTTGTATCCTCTACGTATTATGTGAAAAATAATATTTTTTAATGTTTTGTAAAACTTTTTCGAAAACCCCACCATATTGCCTTGTCCCTTTTGAAAGTCAGCATTTTTTGTACACTTAATACACATTAAATGAAAGCTTTATTGAAAATGGCAGCCGACAGAGCTTTGTGGCGACAGTTCGTGAATGCCATATGCTCCTAGTAATTAAATATACATATACTATACATAAAATTCTTTTCAACGCGTCAATTCAAGCAGAAAAATAACAGCAGAAGCGGGATGCGAACCGCAGACCTTGGAAACCAACTATGCCAGGTATTCATACCACTCAGCCAACTTGGCTATTGCTATGCCTGAACTGACTCATGTTGAAACTAGTATTTATGTCAAAAAAAAAAAAAAAACATGCCATATGCTCCATTTAGGGAGCGGACATGGTATGATAATGATATTGAAATCCATAGTATATGTTTCAATATCATTTTATCTGGAATTAAGGCTTTTGGGTTGAGCCGTGTATGTCCATTATTGAACATAGGCTTCCTGCATGAGTCTCCATCCTTCTCTATCCTCTGCAATCCGCATCCAGGTTACTCTCACTGTTTTTCTGATGTCCTTAGTACATCTTGCATTCGTCCAACACTCTGTCTGCCAGTTTTTAGTAACCATTCTAATTTTTTTTCTTCCCCATCGACCATCGTCTCTTTGACAGATATGTCTTGCCCTATAATGGCAGTCGAAATATCGGAAAAAAAAAATTGACACGGCTCAACTCAAAGGCCAAGATTCGAAATCTAGCCAAGAAAAATGTATGAATCTATATCATTTGACCTTCATTAAGTTTCCATAGAAGAAAAACGTGACATAGATTATTAATATATTCTCTGTGGTAAAAATGTACAGGAAATGCTACATTATCATTACAATAAAATGACCATTTTGAAAAACCCACCGGGGTTTTTTTTCCGTGAATTCTTCCTCGGTCATTTGTTCGTAAACACTAAAAGTATACAGTCAACCCTTCTATAACGGATTTTTATTATTTTGTAACGGACATTTTTCCTATAGTGTTTGTGGCAATTTTCATCATATGTAACATGTAACATTCCCTTTTATCCATTACAGAAACATACAAATTTAAACAACTCAATTAGTTTCTGAAGTACTATAAGAATTAATCAGAAAATAAAAAAATACAATATTTACAAATATAGGTACTTATGATTAAGTACTAAGAACAAAGCAATAAAGACAAGCAACAGAAGGTCCCCAATGCTCATCAAACAGGGACTCCAACAAATTCTTCCTCCAAAGAAACTCGTGGAATTTGTGTCTGAATTGGGATTCTCTTACGTGAAATATATCAACATCCGAGGCGATTTGGTTAAACAGTCTGATCCCTCTCCCAAGAGGCATAGTCTCTGGCAGGTTAGTGTTACTCTTTGGGAGAGCGAGCAATCTGTGCCTCCTCATAAAACTTAACTGTCCATTGCTCAAGAGCATCGGGCTAATCATTATCCGATCTTATGAAAACGTTATAGGAGCGTTATTGACTGTATTTGAAATGAAAAATCATTCCATTTTATTATATTTTATTTATGTATTCCCCCTCCATCTGTGATCTTCCACTTTTATTATTTTATTTATATAAATTTAGTGAATATTTTTTTAGTGATTTTTTAAATATCTTATGTCTTTGATATTTAGGAACATTTTTTTTTATAAATTATCTGAACATTTATTTGCGTTTTATTATTTTTTTGTGTGTCATCATATATACAGTGAAACCTCTATATATCGTTGTTTTTTTGTAAACACATACAGGTGAATACCGACAGATGGTGATAGTAATTCTGAAATATCATCTGTGGAATTCTATGACCTTTACCTTAGTTCATATGGCTAAGCGCTGCGTGGAGTATTGATCCACCAACGTCATATACTACAACCCAAGATTCAAGCGTCATCTTTATTATTACAGGAATTTACTATCAATGGGTGGTCTTCATGGGACGACTTTCGTCTACCACCGATTTTAATTAATAGGCAATGACTGTCATTTTACGGGTGAGGGATCAAATTCACATCAATCGGGAGTAATTTTAGAGTTCTAAATCGATTAAAAAAGCCTTTTTTTTATCTCCTGTCGGGGATCGAGCCTACGACCTTTGGCTTGCAAAGCAAACGCTTTGACCATTGAGCTATACCTGCTGGTAAACTAACTATTTATGACTATCACCTGTTTTCGGCTTGACATTGACATCCAGGACACTGTATATATTGAACATAGTCAAGGCATGTGTTAACTCTAACAAATGCATTAAATACATTATTTCTTGGCTGTTTTTCAACATGATGACAGCCCTGGTGCTTGAAAAAATTGCTAAATTTCAAAATTCCATCTTGTTTTTTTTTATTTTTAATTGCTTATCATTTAGCCCGTTTTGGCATTAAGGTATCGACTCATTTATACTAAACCTAGTGTAATTATCAAAGAACTCTACGGGCAAACGGCCCAAGTTCCTAAATGTGTAAAAGACAAAAGGCCCAAAGCGGTCTCGGACAAATGACACTGACTTTAGATAATTATTATATTGATGTGGAATTTAAAAAATATATTTAAATATTTTTAATTTTTAAATTTATTTATTTTTAAAAGCTCTAGTGTCTTGTTGTTTGCTTACAGATGCCTATTTATTCTTTAATTTTTAATTTTTAATTTTTTATTATTTTACTATAAATGTTGTATTTTATAAAAGCTATTATTATGAACTTGTGCTGTTTTTAACATTAGTAAACATTATAAACATGTATTACGTTTAAATGTTACTACTTAATTCTACACTGCAATCAGTTTTCGACTTACGACTTCTTAACATTCGGCCATTTAGGTCGTAAATGAAAATATTCTTATTATATGCTTGATATATACAGGGTGGCTCAAAATTTGTCATACAACGGTTATCATCCTGGACGGTCAGCAGGCATTAACCTGTTCGCATCGGTACCCGATATACGCCATGTAAGATTCCCCTACCGTTGACATCGGTAGCCGTGATATATCATTTTGCTACTTTCAGCACTCATTGTGACATCTACGGTAGGAAATTGGAACTGCAGTCATTCCATTTATCAACCTACATGTATTCTATACAAGAATCTGTAAAGCATGTAAATAAATGTCGTTAGGTTTTGTCACAGGTGCGATTTTTCTGTAAACCACATGTGTCAATGCCACCACATGCTTGGAGTTATATAATGAACGTTTGTGAAATATAATGAAAATAAATTACGGCTCGGTGGAATACAAATTATACTGTCAATTATAAAACTAGTATTTGAAGCAAAAATGTACTTATCTGGTCTATTTTCATACATCACATTGGTTCTTGTATCCTTTAGCTATCAGATGATGCGTAAAAAACTATTATATTTAACAAACGTTCATTATACAACTCCATACAAGTGGTGCCATTGACACATGTGGCTTACAGAAAAATCGCTCCTGTGACGAAACCTAACGATATTTATTTACATGCTGTACAGATTCCTGTAACTAATACACGTAGGTTGATAAAGGGAATGACTGCAGTTCCAATTTCCTACCGTAGATGTCACAATGAGTACTGAAAGTAGCAAAACGATATATCACCGCTCCCGACGTCAACGGTAGGGGAATCTTGGACGGCATATATCGACAACCGATGAGAAAGGGTTAAGTTTAATTCTAAACTGTCTCAAGTCGAGAACGTCCCAAGTCGAATACTGATTGTCTGTTGTATTAAAAGTCATATCCTTGGGTTATGATTGGTGATAGCTTTAGATGTACTTGTATTATTACTATTACTGTATTGATATAAAATTAATTTAACGAATTTTGCAAAGAGAGAACGGGACATGTGAAAATGGCGGCCATTTTACAAAAAAAAAGGTTGGTGTAATCTTAAGACATGAAAACAAAATACTATTATCTGAAAGGTTTAAATAATAAAAAATTAACATTATTGTACTGCATTGCTTGTGTTTTATTTTTTTGATTGATTGATTAATATTTATATATTAATTTTAACGCACTTCAAAAAATATAGGATATATATATATATACAGTTCCTTTGCTGTTCCCATTCTTTCATTCGGCTGCGAGTCTTGGCAACCCGCCAAGAGCCAATGCAGCCGTGTACTGAGTTTTAAAAACATGATTGCGTAGAATACTGGAGGTAGGATGGTTTGATTTTGTGTGACCCATGTGACGGCAGCTCTCCGCAGGACGCACCTCACGTTCTGTGGAACTGTCCGCTTCACCACTCTGTGACGATTGCGCTCTTTGAAGTGGTCCGGCCGGCATCAGCTCCAGAGGATACCAGGACGAGTTGCTAACAAACGGAATTACGCTGCTTTTGAGCGCTTCTGCGCGTCCGTCTGCAAGAGTGCAGACGCAAGTAATGATTCCTAACTGATGTCTGCTTTTTGTAGAATCCATTTCTCAACCTCACCATTTCCTTATCCATTCTCACGTAATTCGTGGTTAGCTATGTGTTACCAAAGCAAGGCAATTCGAGACCGGCTGTAGTATACTAATTTCGCAGCCTTAGACTGAGGTCTATTTGACATCTAACTGATGCACCTAGAATCACGGGAAGGCCTTCAGCCACTCTCTAACAAGTAGCTTTTTCTAGTCTTCAAAAACAGGACGGGACAGGGAGGGTTATAACCAAGCGGTTTGATTTTGTGAAGATTGACGTGGTGAAAGAGCGGATAAGGCAGCCTTAAAAACACTATCCAGTCCGTTTACACAATATGTGTGTAATCGCCAGGCCGAACGTTAAAGGCGGGTCACACAACATGTGTGTGATCGTTTCGCCACGCTTAGTGGCCGACTATAAACAGCTTGTGTTATGTTTTTTCAAATTTTAGTGGCCGATCACACAACATATATGTTGTTATTACTATCGCCCATATTTCAAAGATCTCAAACCTTTTCAGTGAGGGTCATATTTAATTTTAATTGAACAGATGACGATAAAACATTAAACGAGCATTTTTTGTAAAAAAAAAATAATGTGAGATTAGACTTTATCTCGCTTGTTATAATTATTATTTTTAAATTGGAAAAACGTTGATCGTTTTTCTCGATCAATATTTCGATTGTATGCATTTAAAAGTTTTTACGTCTGTTAACAAAATAAGTATTTCCCAAAATATAAACTTTTTAAAATTGTATTTTATATTCCAATGCAATATATTTTTGGTTAGAATGAGTCTCCTTATATACGCTGATGCTTTGTCCGATATTCCCTCAGACGCCGAGGAGATCCAAGACAGTGACGATGATGGGGGATGGATATATATAAACAAATAAATATATGCGATTTTTTTTGTAAACTATTCTTAAAAAAAACAGTCGGCCTCCGGCGTAAGTTTAATCACGTAACGCGCGGACTGGATAGTGTTAAAGATGCCTAAATTGCATAAATTACAGAAGCCTTTTCTTCAAGCGCCCGGGTTCGCAACATCCTGAAAGTCGATACCTGACTACTGAGATGAGGTGTGGACAATAACGTTAAGTGTTAAGCGCAAGTTCAGTAAGTATGTAAAACTTGCAACCTTGTGGCGGCAACTCGAGATGACCATATGCTTCAGTTAGGGAAGCGGACATGGTGATGATGATGATGATATTTCTAATCAACACACGCTTTCCGTATAAAGCATCCAGTCGTCCTAACTGAGCGTCATAGAGCCCACTGCTCTCGACCGGTTGTGCTGTCCTGCATGCGCTTCCATAAAAATATCCGCCTGCGATGTTTTCGCGGGCAAAACTCTAGTACACGACTATTATGAACGGAGTTAGCAGGTTACAGCAGATATGGTAATAATCTAGTAGCTGGCGTGTTGTGGCAAGTTGGAATGCTCTGTGTGACCCTAATTTGTGGCCAAGAAGAGAGCGTGGGACTGATGAAGACTACCCAGGAAGTTGTAGCGGAGACCATTGTTTAGCAATCATGCACGATTGGTCTCCATCTGTATAATTGTTATGAAGGACGTACCAGCTACTCACACCGAAGAAACGCGAAATGTATATAAAAAACATCCTATGAAAATAGCACAATATAAACACAGTTCTTGCTTAATTGACTTACGTAAGGTGTGGACCAAAACATGGACGGGTCACCGCTTTATGCATAGGTTCCCAAACTTATTTGACCCATGGCCCCATTTCAGACAAAAAATTATACAAGAAATTTATATTTACTTTCATATATTGAATATAAAATAAATTGTAATGTTATAAATAAGATTTTCTTAAACATTCTGCTCCATATGTGAAGCATATGGACACCACAAAATGAAAAAACGTGTGTTTCACAGTTCTGTAAGCTCAGATTGTCTTATGCCTCGTCCCAGAACACCTGTATACCCTGAGCTCTACATGGAAAGATAGATGGTCCCCAGGAGCCTCCAGGGCAAGAGCTCGCGAAATTGCATAGACTGCGGCTGTAGTACCACGGAAATATTTAGGCGTACAATAATCAACGTTTTTCTAAAGAGATGTGGCTTTTAGGTTTAGCCGTGTGTGTCGAATTATCTCGTTCTAATATTTCGACCGCTATTGCAGGAGTCTTCTTCAGTGTTGATGACTTTGTCATAAAGTCAAAAAAAAAGAAAGACAAAGTCATCAACCCTGAAGAAGACCCCTGCAATAGCGGTCGAAATATTGGAACGAGATAATTCGCCACACACGGCTAAACCCAAAAGCCTTAATAACAAATCTCGCCGTAAAAACCTATAAAGTTATTTAAGTCGAAACATAAAAAGAATCGTGTAATTTTTAATAATATTTTTCTTAACCATCTTAATTATGGAATTTCACTAAGAATTTGAGATCGAAAAAATTAAATAAGAAATGAATAAAAATACTTTATTTCTTATAATTATTTAGTTTTCCTTTGCACACATTCTGACTACAAAAATAGTCGGAAGAGTTGAACGCACGAACTAGCTAACTATTGAAACCCGGTGAAGAGGTTTCACGAGTTCAACTCGAATAGATAAGTACATTTTTTGCAGTTACATACGTTATTAACGAAACATTACCGAGGTCCGCTTAAACTGGCAGTGATTACGAAGACATATGAAGACATCTAATTCCACTGCCATCATTATGTACTACTATCACACTTATGTACGTGCTGATACCGTCTCCAAATGCTAAGTACTTTTGGTACTAGAATAATTCTTCAAAATAAAGTAGGGGCATAAGAAGTTAAAACATTTTTTAAAATAAATTTATAGAAGTTAAAATTTTTAACTAAATTTGATTTTCTTGTTTTCTGAATATGTTTGTATTTTTCAGTTGTGTTATTTTTTTTTATTTTATTCAAAAGCTCGTATACCGCATGAAAAATGCATTGACCTCAGTGGCGACTATGTAGAAAAATAGGTAAAAGTCTGAACTTTCCAAAAATGTACGCATTCATGAAATTAAACATGTTTTACACTGTGAAAAATCACTGGGAATATTATCTTATGGATAATCCTCTTATTCAAGAATTGTGTGTGCCTATTCTTTCGGTAACTTACACTACTCGATTTTTTCTTCGACATCCGAGCATGGATCTCTCCATAAATATATTAAAACAAATTGATAAATATGGTTTCCCGGGGATCGAGCACACGATCACACTCTCACATGACAGTCAAGTGATCTAAAGTCTTTTTTCTTTGTGGTGTTTCCACCAGGTAGAGCAGCTCGATCTTCCTTGTATGGAATAGCACGGATATGCTCTCGATTCTTCTTCAAACAGGTTCCAATGCCGTTTTAGAACTTCCATTGATAAAAAGTTCAACAAGTGACATCCATATCCTAGACTAAAATATAAAAAAAAACATAGTTTTTTATGTAAGTACTCGTACACACTTTATGTATTGATATCAAAATGGTGTAATTAAGAAAAGTACGGAACACACGTTACTCTAATTTATTGGATATAAATAAAAGATTTTGTAGAATTTATTCCACATATATTTTTTTTGTCGACATGTTTCAGCCAGGGCGGATGGCCATTTTAAAGTCGTGTGTCGTCAAAAAAAATATATGTCTTTTATTTTAATCTGATATTATAGAATTCCACCAAGAAATATTGATCGAAAAAATCGAACTAATTTATTGTTATTGGTTGTTGAGAAAATACAATAATTAACTTCATACTACGAAATTGCCAATTGGTATGTCTTAACGGTGTATAAGCGTTTGCTTACCAAACCCAAGATCGTGCGTTCGATCCCCAATGAAAATTAAAATACTAAATAATTTTTAATCGATTTCTAAGCTTTATATATACACCCTGATGGAAACAGGCTGATGATGATGAGAATCGGGACGTCCATCGCAAATGGCTGCTGCATCGGCTCTGAGCCTGCTAACAAAGTGCCGTTTACAATATCAACAAACGTGACGGCGTTGAAACTTTACTAACATTCGCTGGCGAGTATATCTCAGTGGTTAAAGCGTTTGCCTGGCAATGTAAGGTCGTGGGTTCGATCCTCAATGAAAATAAAAAATAATTTGAATCGATTTCTAAGCTTTATAAATACTTGGTTGTTGGGAATTCGATCACACATAAATTGATAGTCATAGCTTATTAATATAAATTGACGGTAGATGAACGACGTCCCGTGAACACTATTCATTCACAGTAAATTATTGTAATAAATAGACGATGCGTGAATGTCGGGCTGTAGACGATGATGTTGGCGGATCAAAATTCGACATGCAAATCTTAAGGTAAGCATCATAGAATCAAAAGATGTGATTTCTGTATCACTATCGTCAACTGTAGGTATTCTCCTAAATGTGTTCACGTAGCAAAAAACACATTTGTTAAATTACCTTAAAGTTATTCCATGATCACGACAATTACTGTCGAGAGAAGTTTATTTTACAAACTGTCAAACGCCGAAAAACAATTGATCACTACTGAAAAAACAATGTCATTCGAAAACCGAAAAAAATTCAAATTTTGTTCCAAATTTGAATCCCAATATTACTTTGAGTGTTTTTCAGGCATTTTAGTTCCCGTTGCATACGAGTTTCGATTCCAAGGTGTATTAAAAATTATGACCGAGACTGTATTAAAATTCTTATTGGAAAAACGCGAGCTAATTAATTACAAATAAAAACAGGAATAATCATGTTATTGTTTGAGGGCTTTTAACCCTTTCGTTACGGCTCGGTGGGATACAAATTATACTGTCAATACGGCGTGAATTTTTCAAACCATTTTTTTGCTCAAAACTAGTATTTGAAGCATAAATGTACTTATGTGACCTATTTTCATATATCACATTGGTTCTTCTATCCTTAAGTTATCAGATTATGAATGAAAAACTATTTTATTTAACAAAAGTTAATTATGTAACTCCATACATGTGGTGGCATTGGCACATGTGGTTTACAGAAAAATCGCCCCTGTGACAAAATCTAACGATATTTATTTACGTGCTTTACAGATTCCTGTAAAGAATACATGTAGGTTGATAAAGGGAACGTCTGCTGTTCCAAGTTCCTACCGTAGATGTCACAATGAGTACTGAAAGTAGCAAAACGATATATCACGGCTACCGACGTCAACAGTAGGGAAATCTTTGACGGCATATGCCGACAACCGATGCGAAAGTGTAAAGTCGAATAGCCTAATACTTGAGTGCGTGGAAATTTGGCCCTGATAATTTTCTATTAATATATAAGCCAGTTGGCGACTTGCAGAATATAATTAAATTGCATCGCCCCCTTTTCTTATTGTTGTTTGCAATTGGAACAACAATGTGAGGCGATAACAGCTGCTGTTGTTATCAGCCAAGTGTTGCCGACAACCTGTTGTTCAGCACAACTCTACATAACTGTTTTATTATCATTGTAATGAAATGTACATCAGCCCGATATAGCCCTCGCAAGCCTCAATATACGATCCCCCGTCTCTTATTTATGTTCGCTCGTCTGACAAGCATATATAAAAAATAGTCTTAGTTTTCGGTTTAAGTAACATGGCGATGTCGAGCGTACTTTCATTGGATCTGACTGCCGCTTCAAATCACGTGGAAGCGACATACTTCCATAAATGGCTACTATGTTAATTTCGGCACTGTGCTGTTACAACTGCCGGCCGTGTCAGTCGTAGTCTGTCCGAAACTTGTTTCACAAACATGTATTGTCTGTCTCGGATGGACGACCGAAGATTGTCAGTCTTTTATCTTAAATATTGTATATTTCAATATGCTTCTCGATTAGATCTTTGATTTGGAGACCTGCTCCTCATATCCATTCACCGCGTGTCTCGATGACGTTCCGCGCAACCCGTTGCTCAGTCCATCCCATTGCAGAAATTGTGACAATATAGTAATAAGTTCTAATAACGAGCAACACAGGCAGTAAGCTGGCAACAACTCATCATTTAACCTGACATTCTATCACCAAACAATAGACTTTCATCCGTTAATGTAACTGTTATAAGCCAATCTATGCGATCCCTGCAATCTGCTGCTCAATCCACCCCAGTGCAGGTATTATGGCAATATACGAGTAATAAGCTGTAATAACCAGCAGCACAGGCGGCAAGCTAGCAACAAGTCATCATTTAACTTAACATCTAATCACCAAACAATGAACTTTCATCCGTTAAAGTGACTGTTATTAATCAATCTATGTGCTCCCTGCAACCCGTTGCTCGGTCCTCCCCAGCGCAGGTATTGTGGCAACATGGCAATAAACTGTCCGGGCGGGCAACACGGGCAACACGGGCAACAGACTGGCAATAACTATTTCTATTGGGCGCAATATTTTGATCAACCTTTCGCTCAATAAGGTGCGTCGGTAACCATTGACGCACGTGCTGCATTATGTTTTTTTCAAATTCATACAATGCTATTTGACAGGTGTGATTCTGTGGATCGCTACTCAAAGAATTACGGCCCTAAAGGTCACTAATTAAGAGCTCTCGGTCGCCAGCCGTCAGTCTGTATCTGCTCGAAGCGTCAAAAGCACGTCATTCCTCGAGCAGACCGAAAGTTTGTGCACCTTTAAATTAAATATATGGGCTTCTGAAAAAGTCATTGTGTTGTTCATCTGCTCCTCATTCCGCCACCACGCGATTCGACAAATATCCCGGCGACGTAAAGTCGTTCTTTCCTAAAGTAAAGGGGATGTTAATCGTCATTAGTCATATTAAACAATGCAATAATCATAATCATCATCACCAGCCCGTGTCTAACCACCATTGAAAGTAGATCTTCCACTTGAGTCTCCTTATTTCTTAATCCTCCACATTCAGGCTACTCTCGTTATTTTTCTGATATTGTCTGTCCATAACCGTTTGTCATTTATTGGACGCCACTCCAACACTTTTATTTCCCATCGACCGTCGTTCCCTTCGACAGATATGTTCTGCCCATTGCTGCTTGAATGTGCCTATTCGTCGAGTAGGTTCTACTACTTGAAATAATACACGTTGACAAACCACTGAGTTATTATGTCGGTGGCTTACAAAGTATATTTTTTTATTTCCTAATTGATTTCTTAATAAAAAGGCTTCTATGAAAATACATACAGACGTTGATTATGAAATCTCTGGTTTGTATAATGCTTGAATTTTTCAGGACCGCGAAGCGCTATTTGTGGAATGTTGATCCGCTAACAGCACGGATTGCGGGACAGGCGAATTGGTCCTTATATAGAAGAAATAGTTGTTTGTCGGTGAAATACCGACATAATCTATATAACACACCTAGTATTTTGGATGCGAGACCGGCGTTAGTCATAATTGACTCTGTATATCTATTCTGCGTCTATGTTTCTTCTTCCTACAATCTGGATCTCGACACTTCATGCTATATCCCCATCCACACACAAACATAACACATGTTTCCCACACGCAGCGCCCAGACACCCTGGTTGAAAGTGAGTGAAAAAGAGTACACTGGTCTCGACCGGTTGCGCTCTCCTGCATGTAATTACATTTTAAAAATATACTTTCAAAAACGGCTGCCTTGGCTTTTTTTGAGATTCGCAGCCGTAAACAAGTTAAGAGATAAATAAAAAAAGTGTATTTAAAAGGTTCTTTAAATGTTATTTGGTACGCGTGCCGACGCTTGCCATTCCGCGCTCGCTCAGCAAACCCGGCTTGTATCGAGGCCAAGCAGGTATACCAGCGCCGACGTGTCCCCGGGAGTCTCAGAAAGGAGTTCAGTCTTTAGCCGACCTCAGTAGCGTCGGTACCCACATCAACCGCGCTCTTCTAACAGCCATAAATTTAAAAAAAAACATCACAAAAATCCCTAAACACCTTACTTGCGAATACTTCTAACGTGACGTGCTTCTAAAAGAAAGAAAAACTTTGAATATTTCAAATATACATAGGAGTATTTCCATTACATTCACCGGTAGTTTTGAAGTGTTTTTGTCGCCTTTTCTTTCCTCAACAGTGTAAGTTGTGGTTTCTTCGTGTACAAGTTCTTCAGAGCGACTTTTTCGAAACAATTTTCAAGTGCTTAATACAATTTAAAAAAACTTAGCTGTGCATTTTTGGAATAACTCATTTTCTCATCAAATCAACAGGTATGTTGTTTTTGTTTTTACAGATTTATGTTTTCACACATTATGTTTATGTACTCTAAGCGTATTATATGGGAGACCCTCCCTGTCCCGTCGTGTTTTTGGAGACCCAGATGGGGACTCGTTACTGGAAGCACGCAAAAAGCTACTTGTTAGAGAGTGGCTGAAGGCCTTCCCGTGATTCTAGGTGCATCAGTTAGATGTCAAATAGACCTCAGTCTAAAGCTGAGAAATTAGTATACTACAGCGAGTCTCGAATTGCCTTCTTTGGTAATACGTTGCTAACCACGAAATACGAGGGAATGGATAAGGAAATGGTGAGGTTGAGAAATGGATTCTGCAGAATGGCAGACATCAGTTAAGAGTCATTACTTGCATCTGCACTCTCGCAGACGATTTACTCGATCAAAATAAAGTGCCATCAGCGTCATCACCATTTTTTTATACAGTTGTGAATCTTGGCATTTAAACAAAACCCATTTCGGATGTATATTAGATTTTGAAGACAACTGTTTGCGTAGTATAATGTGAGTACTATAGTTTGACTATGTGAGGAATGACGAGGTGAGAGATCGGACAAGGCAGCTTTTCATACTCAAGTCGGTTAAGAGTTGAAGGTGGACATGATTGGGATATATAGTAAAGATGTCGCAGGAAAACATAAACTGCAGCTGCCTTTTCATCAAGCCCCCAGGCTCACGCTTCCGTAGGAAACTTTAGATAAAATTTACTCGGAGCGGGAAGTAGATCTGACATAGAATAAGGTGAGAACTTAGGCGGCTGACAGAGCTTTGTGGTAACAGTTCGTGGCGACCACATTCGACAGTTATGGAAGTGGACATGTTTTACATAGTCTAAATGCTTGTGTTTACGTGTGTACCCACTTATCTGTCAGCATCCATTGTCCTCGCCTCATACCATCTGAGCTTTTTTTTTAAATTTCATTTTTTTATTTATTTCTTTAAAAAAAATTAGAAATTTTATTTAATACGATCCTGAAATAAGATAATACAAAAGAAACAATTTATAAATAAAGGTATATCTGATTATTAACAACAATTATTAAAAAGTCCCACAGCTCGCTAAACAGAAGACTCCACGAAATTACTTTGATAAATAAATTCGTGGAGCTCATGTCGAAACTGGGCTTCTCTCACGTGGAATATATCAATATTCGAAGCGATATGGTTGAACAGTCTGACCACTCTCTCAAGAGGAATTTTAGGTATAGTTTCCGAAAGCCTTACGTGACGACAAGATCCCGGAGGCTTGAGAAACGGACAGTTGTAGTTTATGGGTTGCTTTTGACAAAAGTGCCTTTAACGTGGAATTGTTAATAGATTTTTAAACAACTAATATACAATAGATTGTAATATATTTTCAAGTAAGCTTATACAAAAAATTCGAAATTTAAAAAAATATTTTGCAATTTTAATTTTTAATTACGTTACTTGTAATAATTGTTTGTTAATTTCCCGTTTTTATATTTCCTTGTTTAGAAATGAATTATTTGCGATAAATTTGAAGCACTTTCTAAATCGTGATCCAAATTAAATGATCGAACAAATCTAATTCTGTAGAAAATGGCGGCACGCTTTTGGCATTGTCGCTTATAACTAAATGCCATTCTTTAAAATGTAATAAGAAAAACGAACACACTCCACCCTCCTATAACGTACGCTTTTTTTATTTGTAACGGAGACATTTTTCTATATAGTGTTTGCGGCTACTGTCCATCTAATGTTGTTATTTTGGTTTACAAAAAAAGTTCAAAAACCTTACATTACATAGTAATTTCGCTATAAATATATTAAAACGGCTTTTTTTCTTAATATATCATCAAATTCGCCGGTGGATTTAGCTCAATTGTCAAAGCGTTTGCTTTGCAAGCCAAAGGTCGTGGGATCGATCCCACAGATATTTAAAAAAAAAGATTTTTAATCGAATTGTGAGCTCTAAAATATCCCCGGTTGGTGTGAATTTGATCCATCACCCGTAAAATGCCAGTCATAGCCTATTAATTAAAATTAGTGGTAGACGAAAGTCGTGCCGTGAAGACCACCCATTCATAGTAAATTCCTGAAATAATAAAGGACGATGCGTGAATCTCGGGTTGTAGTCTATGACGTTGGCGGATCTACACTCCACATGCAGCGTTTAGCCGTATACACCATGGTAAGCGTCATAAAATTAAACAGATGAGACATCATAATTACTATCACCATCTGTCGGTATTCTCCTGTATGTGTTTACATAAAAAAAATATAGTGTGCATACTTTTTCAATATGAACCATACTCACATAAATGATAGGCACGTTGTTCGATGATCACAAAATAAAACACATGATTTGTTATGAAAATTGTTAGTTGAAAAGATATAAATAACATTTTATTAAAGTCTTCTAAATAAGAAATGAATAATGAAAAAATTTGACAGCTGAAATATTCCAAATTTTAAAAAAATATCGCTAATAATATTTACACAGTTGGCAACACTCGCGATTCAAAAATTGTTTGGAATATTATGAAATATTTGTTTATTATGAATTGGTTCATTGGATAATGTAAGGAAGTGGTAATTATTAAAAGCATTGTAATCTACAAGACAACATAATATGATACCTGAGTACACGGATAATTGATGTTTATTATATTTTTTAATGTACACATGTTTGCCCTATGTAACTATATAATCAAAGATATATTAAATACAAGAAATGTGAGTAGAAATGTCCGAATTCATCAAATATGTAAAATAAAACATTACAACGTAAGTGTATTGATATTGTGGTTTTTGGGTTTAGCCGTATGTGGCAAATTACTCCTTTCCGGTATTTCGACCGCCATTGTAGAGTCTTCTTCAGGGTTGGTGACTTAGTAGACCCTGAAGATGACCCCTGCAATGACGGTCGAAATATTCGCCACACACGGCTACACCCAAAAGCCACCATATCAAATCTGGCCGTGAGAACCTAATAAGTACGAGTATATGTGAGTGTGACCTCAAATATTAACACAACTAAAATTGTCATCGACATCAAGTAGATGTGCTAAATTTTATATCGATGACGTGAAGCGTGTTGATTTTCGGAATTGTGGCTTTTGGGTCGAGCCGTGTTGCGAATTTCTTATTATCTATTATATATCATATTAGGGTTGATGGTTTATCAAATCATGAATGTGACCTCTGCAACGGAGGTCTAAATATCGTAAATAATAAGAAATTCGCCGCACACGGTCAACTCAAAAGTCACAAAGATGGTATAAAATAAGACATTTTTAAAATTAAGTTTACAGATCTTTTTGAAATCTTTTTACTTAAAAACTCATAATAATAAACCTATTAAAATTAACACAAATATACAAATAATACTATATAATTTAATGTATAGTGTCCTTTCTTTTGACACTGTTTGTGCTTCGAAAAAATATTCCACGAGCAAAACATCAAGCAATGTCATTAAATTTAAATAAATGATAAACGATTTATTTTTAAAAATACCTCAAAGTCACGTAAACGTTTCATTTTATTTTCGAGGTTATGAAATTCCACAGACAATAATTTTCGATTGCGAGATCCCATGAAGCGGAAAATACCTAAACGGATTACTTAAAAAAAACACCAAACACAAACTGGTTGTGTAGGGTCCCGCTTTTGTTGTGCCCGCGTGGGAGTGGCTGCCCTGCTCGTGTGATGGGTTTTTTTAATGCTTTTTTGTTCCCTGTCTATAATAATAATATTATTATTCGTTCGCGAGGATTCCTCGCTAGAAAGGGAGAACATTTCTATGTCTACTAAAGGGCCTCACAAAAGAGATTTAGAACCTTTTTTTTATCCCAATAATTTTTGTACTAAATATATTTATTAGAGTCTAAACGTCTAACAGTTAGACGATTCACTTTATTGATACTATTTTCAACACCTTCCATGGGTATTTGCTTAAATTTGACAGAGTTTGCATTGACAAATGCCGAGTTCACATTTTCTCCTAGGAAGTCACATAAGAAAATAACTACTAAACGCTAAAAATACACCGTGATCTCTAAGATATTGCTTATTTATTTTTTTCTTATGTTTCACACGCTTGCTCTAAATAACTAATAGCTTGTACATTAAGTGATAGTTAGTATTTAGTTAGAGATCATGCTAAGTTTATTTTGTGTAAATTCGTTTTTTTTTTCTTTATTGTGCTATTTGTAACTCTGAGATTCTTGAGTGACTTAAGCTTAACTATCCAGATAAGTATATCCATGCTCGTAGCCATCCATTAATTACCCTCCATTTAAATATCTGTGGAGTTTCGTGTACCTTTTACAGTGCAACTGCAATGAAATTTATTTCTTCCTTCTAAATGCCATTCCTGAACATTTAACCTTTTGGATCCATGACCCTGAATAGATCTATGTAACACCTCGTGGATTATCGAAGATTTGAACAAGCTACATTGACCGAAAATATACAGTTTTATATCACACCGGTGTGCTCAGGGCATTGGCGGGCTTCCCGCAGCGGACCTATATTTGGGCTCACGGCATGCATACGGTTAAATATTTTTTCATATATATATTTTTCTTTAATAGATGGTATTGCTATCATTAATGTATAAATATATTTAAATTTTGTATTATTCCATTAGATTATTTTGAATATTTTGTTATTCACATGTGCACTTACACAAAAAAAAAAATGTTTCCATCAATCAAATAAATAAATAAACAAACCCTACAAATATCTTCTCATTAAAAAACAATGAATATTTATTTATTTACCTTGTTTTTACATGTATCACGTTGAGTATGACCTCTATTTATGAGACTACAGTTGGATCTTGACAGTGACGGATTGAAGAAGGCACCAGTTAGTCGAAACTGCAGTCTCATAAACGAAGGTCATACAACTCAACAAGATCCATGTAAAAAACAAGTTAAATATAAAATTATTTATTATTTATAATGTATCTCAAAGTGAATGCTTAGTGCATAAAAAAAACATTTAAAATATTTCGTTTTTTCTTCTTTATTTTACGCGTCTTCAACAATATATTAAGGATAAAGAGGCACAGATTGTTTGTTCTTCCTAGGAGTAATAGTAACAGAGACTATGCCTCTTGGTAGAGTGATCAGACTGTTCAACCATATCGCTTCGAATATTGATGTATTCCACTGGAAAGTAGCCCAGTTTCGACATGAGCTCCACGAATTTATTTATCAAAGTAATTTCGTGGAGTCTTCTGTTTAGCGAGCTGTGGGACTTTTTAATAAGTGTTGTTAATAATCATAAATATCTATATTTATAAATTGTTTCTCTTGTATTATCTTATTTCAGGATCGTATTAAATAAATTGAGTAATGTTTCTGAAATAAATAAATAAATAAAATTG
The DNA here is from genome assembly GCA_022606575.1 of Glossosoma conforme. Classification (NCBI taxonomy): domain Eukaryota; kingdom Metazoa; phylum Arthropoda; class Insecta; order Trichoptera; family Glossosomatidae; genus Glossosoma; species Glossosoma conforme. Next base: position 543,143 of record JAGTXR010000111.1, on the reverse strand, counting down.
AAAAAATATCTGTTATCCATAATCAAATCGTACCTAAACTATCATTCCATATGAAAAACCGTATATAAAGGATCCGCCAAATAACTTTTTTTTTTTTAAAACAGGCCGCAAAACATCGAGTGTAGCTTCGGCTGTGTGGCACGTAGCGCCGTCCTGTTGAAACCAAATGTTACCAATATCCTCCTCTTCAATTTTTGTGAACAAAAATTCGTTCAACATGGCCGCGCCGCATAGAAGCGCCACTAATGGCGCTTCACGCACACTTTCTGCCACAGCAGCAATATTCTCGGGTGTACGCACTGTTTTTGGCTTTTCACGCTTTGGTTTATCAATGAGGATGCCAGTTTCTTTCACTTTTTTCACAAGATAATGAACATACGGAGCTGACGGTGATTATCTTCTTCCAAAATCCGTACGCAATTTTCGCACATATTCTGCAACATTACCATGATTTTCAAAGAAATGTCGCAATATTTCCCAACGTTGTTCAAGCGTATACACAACCATATTCGCTTAGCGGAAAGATAAAACTAATTATCTGTCAAATCAGACATCAGCTAAGTGTTACCATTCACGAAATAAGCACTAGTTGAAAAAAAAAAACGTTAGATGGCGGACCCTATACCTAACCAATGATATATATTTTGATGCTGGCAAGACTTGTTCGCTGCTTTCAAAGGTTAAGAGCCACTCATCCATGTTGTGTTTTGTATTCACGTTTATATATAATAGAATCGCTTGCCTATCGTATGTATATGTGTATATTCGACTAGTCACTAGTCGCATGGGCGGCTTGTGTTCCTCCGCAGACATCGGCGGCATTTCTCGGGGTTTTGGTCGTTTCTTGAGACGATGTTTGCAGTAGATGAAAACCGGTTGTAAGCAAGTGCTGTGAGGATAAGCCAGAACCATATACTGACATTTGAGACAAGGCAGCATATATATATATATATAAACACATACAGGACACAACAAAATACCTACAGATGGTGATTGTGATTTTGAAGTCTCATCTGTGGAATTATATGACGCTTACTTGATCCTCCCACTTCATAGTCTACAGCTCGACATTCACGCACCATCCTTATTATTGCAGGAATTCACTATGAATAGGCGGTCTTCACGGGACGACTTTCATCTACCACTAATTTTGATAAATAGGCTATGACTGGAATTTTACGGGCGGGGGATCAAATTCACACTTGGCCGGCGGTCATATCTCAACGGTTTTTCAAAAACCGTTTGTTTTGCGAAGGTCGTGGGTTCGATCCCCGACGGAGATTAAAAAAAAAGGATTTTTAATCGATTTCTGAGCTCTAAAATTCTTGGTTAGTGTGAATTTGATCCATCACCCGTAAAATGTCAGTCACAGCCTATCAATTAACTATTTAATAATTAACACCATTGTAAGCGTCATAGAACTCCACAGATGAGACTTCAGAATTACTATCATCTGTCGGTATTTTCCTGTATGTGCTTACATAAAAAAAACACTAAGCACACCAAAAGGGTATTTTAGAGCTGAAAAATCGTTTTATTTATCTCCGTCGAGGAACGAACCCACGACATTCGGCTTGCCAAGCAAACGCTTTAACCACTGAGCTATACCCGCCGGCATTTATTTAAATATCCACATATATATCACGTGTGTGAAATTGGCATCCAACCTCGTATCCAACGTGAACGTAAATCTTTGTTATTTTTCAATTGTGTTCGAATGTTTACCAACGTTTTTTCTTAGGAATTTTGTTCCAGTTCAACGTCAAACTAAAAATAAAGCTGGGACCAAGAGTGACTCTCTTGGACCGTACTTCTTGTATGTGGATTTAATAATTAATAAATAATTCCTGTATATAAGTATAATGTATACAAATAATAACTAAATCATTCTAATCTTCATCATTGCAACACTATCCGTCCCCTCTGTTATTCCTTTGATAACCACACCCTCTCTCCTATATAAATGCGTTCGAGCACTTACGAAATATACATGCAGCTCAGTTGACTCTTGACAGCAACGGATTGAAGAAGGCAACGAGTTAGTGGTAACTGCAGCCTCATAAACAGAGATGATACTCACCGTTATCCATGTGAAAGAAAGGCAAATAAATAAATATGTATCAATCCTCTCGTTACGGCTCGGTGGAATACAAATTGTACTGTCAATACGGCGTGAATTTTTCAAACCATTTTTTGCTTAAACCTAGTATTTGAAGCATAAATGTACTTATCTGACCTATTGTCATGTATTACATTGGTTCTCCTATCCTTCAAACGTTCATTATGTAACTCCATACATGTGGTGGCGTTGACACATGTGATTTACAGAAAAATCGCTCCTGTGACGAAACCTAACGATATTTATTTACATGCTTTACAGTTTCCTGTAAAGAATACATGTAGGTTGATAAAGGGAATAACTGAACTTTCAATTTCCTACCGTAGATGTCACAATGAGTACTGAAAGTAGCAAAACGATATATCACGTCAACCAATGTCAACGGTCGGCGAATCTTTGACGGCATATGCCGACAATCGATGTGAAAGGGTAAAATTACTTTTCATTTAAATTAAGTATGTGAAAGTAATAGTCTTCAGCTTTCTTCAACCAGCCTATATTGACTTAACTTTGCCTCGTTTTGTCTTGCAGACTATAATTATAGGTGGCATTGCAATGCGATAGTAAAATAGTGTCGTAAATGTGTATAAATAGAAGAAACAGGTTTCGGTATCTTGAAACGCATGCAGGAGAACTCCCAAGTAAACATTAACTATACCTCTTGACATCAGCATGATTTCAATTTCATTTTTTTTATCATTTTTCTTTTCAATTTTGTTTATTTTTTCCTTTCAGAAACATTACAAATTATATTAACTCAATTCATTTCTGAAGTACAATAAAAAATGAAAATAAAAAATACGGTATATACAAAAATAGGTACTTATGATTAAGTACTATGAACAAAGCAATAAAGACAAGCAACAGAAGGTCCCAATGCTTATCAGACAGACGACGCCAACCAATTATCCCTCCAAAGAAACTCTTGGAGTTCTTGTCTGAATTGGGCCTCCCTTACGTGAAATATATCAACATCCGAGGCGATTTGGTTAAACAGTCTGATCCCTCTCCCAAGAGGCATAGTTTCTGGCAGGTTAGTGTTACTCTTAGGGAGAGCGAACAATCTATGCTTCCTTATTCTCAGATATCTATCGGGGACACACAAACCGATATTCATCAAAATTTCAGGATTCTCGAACACGCCACGCAACAGTCGGAAGAAATGCATACCTAAGCACATATCCCTTCTTGTCCTCAACTCAATGTACCCCAACATACCCTGTATGAAGTTAGTTGGATACAGCCACGGATAGTATCCATATACCCTCATGTAGAGAGATCTCAGAAATTTTTTCTGTACCCTCTCCAACATGAGGCTATATTTCAACTCATGGGATGACCAAATGATAGATCCGCTCTCGAGTATGCTAAACCAATGAGTCAAACAACACTACCATTACGTGTGTGCTCGAGAAAACCCTGCCATTTCGTAATACAAAACCAAGCATCTTAAGTGCCTTACCACACACAGCTTCAATGTGCGCATGGAACGTCAGTCTGCTCTCAAACTCTATACCAAGGTCTCTGATGTAGCCTTTGCTGACTGGTACCAAAAACCTTGATTTACAATCTTTCGTGTCTTATTTCTGGTCACTTGTCGTGCACTTATGTGTGGCCATGTTGTCATTTTGGACGCGTCCTCTAACGGGTGTGTTAGTTATATACATCGCCACTCGAGCTCTGGGCGAGAGCCACAGCGCCGACGACCCCACGAAGCCAGTAGTCGATCCTCGCCCTTCGGCGAATGATATTGTATTGTGGCTTGACCGAATCCTAGGTCGAGCCATAAATTTGTAAAGTTTTGTCGTAAATAAATGTCAATGTGCTTCTGAAAAAGTCTTTGTTTTGCTGACCTGCTCCTCATCATGATCTCACGCGACGGAATAACACCTTTTTGAAGAGAGGAGGATATTACTCTCTTCTGAACCCCTTACAGGAGAAAACCGACAGATGGTGATAGTGATTCTGGAGTTTCATCGATGTATTCTATGACACTTACCATTCTACATACAGCTTAGCGAAGCATGTGGAGTATTAATCCGCTAACGTCATAGACTATAGCCCGATACACTTAAATATACTATTTCATTATTCACGTATCATCCTTATCATTACACGAATTCACAATCAATGGATGGTGTTTACGGGACGACTTTCGTCTACCGACAATTTTGATTAATAGGCTATGAATAGTATTTTACGGGTGAGGGATCAAATTCACACTAACCGAGGAAGCTATTTTAGAGCTCAGAAATAGTTAATTTTAAATCTCTGTCGGGGATCGAACACACGACTTTCGGTTTGAAAATCAAGCGCCTTAACCACTAAGCTATACCCAGCGGCAATCTTATTCGTAGTATAAATACGGTGGATCGGTTTGCAGCAACAAAATCTTGCATCTCGATCTCCAGTCGTCTCGATCAGCATAAGAGTTGCAACTCATGTCCTCGAACACCTGCAGCAAATACTCCTGTCTAGCACGCCTACTGCAGTTTCAAACAACCGTCCCTTCCACAATGTCGTGAAGAAGACCATCGTGGCGCATGATGTGACCGATCGCCTCTCTGAGACGGTTCTTACTAGACGCCTGTCTTCCTTGATCATGCAGAGAACCTCATTGTTCGTGACGTGGACGCCGGCAATATGGTGTCGAAATTATTTTCGGCTCAACTATGGTTCTTCTGTGTATGCTTTTCGATCAATAAGTAATACATAAAACTCATATACTTACGTGAATAGGTAGATTTTTTTTGCGTAATACGTTGCCTAATAAGTTATGATGTAACGTAAGAGCTTGTATCGTTGGATCGAATGATCGTTTTAGAGCTCACGTGAATAATAATTAGATATTTTTTAATTACATGCTACGTAATAACTGTTCAATGGAAGCTTTTTTTTAACTGTTCATTTCCTTTGAGAGTATTATTTAAGTCAGCTCACTTATGAAAATCGGTTATATCTGTGTAATAATTGTGAAATATTGTTGCTGATACTTTCCGAAATACAACAGACGGGCATATAGACTTATGATTAAGTTTATTTAAGAATTGAGTATGCACATTTAAAAAGCAAAAATTCCGTAATATTTTAAAAAGAATGTCCAAAAACTAAGGTCACTTACTTACAAAGATTCTACCTATTAACATCATCCTCTCTTTAAAAGGTAGTTATTCAGTTGCGTTGTGGCAGAATGAGGAGCAGATTAACAGCACAAAGTCTTTTTCTGAAGCACATTGACATATATATTTCGATAACTTACTAAAAACTTCTGGCCCTGACCACAGTATTCAGGCCGGGCCACAATATGACATGTAAATAGAACTAGAAGAGATGTGTGCTTGAGTATCCATTTCTTTCGCCTAGTGCGCGGCGTGTTCAGAAATCCTGATATTTTGTTTGAAATTGGTTTGTTTGTCCCTGACAATTATTTAAGGATAAGGAGGCACAGATTGTTTGTTCTTCCTAGAGGTAATACTAACCTGCCAGGGACTATGCCTCTTGGGAGAGTGATCAGACTGTTCAACGATATCGCCTCGAATATTTATATATTCCACTTGAGAGAAGCCCAGTTTCGACATGAGCTCCACGAATTTATTTATCAAAGTAATTTCGTGGAATCTTCTGTTTAGCGGGCTCCGGGACTTTTTAAATGATTCTATTATTATTGTGCTATTTATAAATTGTTAATTTATCCTGTTTTAGAAATGAATTAAATATTGTTATTTGTAATGTTTCTAAAAGAAAATAAATTCAAATTGAAATGTTTCGTGGTCGTTACACGACTGACCGCCTTCGTGATGGGCTGTCGCACAGCGCCCCAGTGGAGATCTACGCAACTAGTCCAAAATTCCAATATGGCGACACATACAATAGCGAACAGGTATAAGAGACGAAATTTATATTGTATATCGAGGTTTTCGGTACCAGTCAGCAAGGGCTTTATCATGTTGATGTCACTATTTATCTCCACTTCATCACCCTCTAGTGAAACGTTTTTGTTATCAGTGAAAATTCATTTACGTGAAAGTATGTTTTGCGTATTTGAACTGAAGAAGCTTTCATAGATAGCGAAACTGCAGTCATCTATCAAGTGAAACGGTGATCAATGTGATCCATGTTAAAACAATGTATGGCATTCTTATATATTTAATATTACAATGGATCTCAAAGTGAATTCAAATAATAAAATAAAATAAAACTAAGTCATTTAACCAATGCATCTTCCCTGTATTAACTTATGGCGCAGAGACGTGTTATCTGACAGCAAGTCTTACCCATAAAATAAAAGTCACTCAATGTTCCATTGAGAAAAGATAAAATCTGAAACGAATAAATCCGAAGAAGAACTCAAGTAGTGGAGGCTACACAACGAATAGGCACTCAATTGGCAATGTACATATCTTTCAAAGAGACGATAGAGAAGAAAGGTGTTGGAATGGCGTCTAAAAACTGGCGAACAAAGCGTTGGCCAATCCTCTGCAAGATGGATTGATAACATCAGAAAAATAGCGGTTGTAGCCTGGATGCGGAAGGCGGAGGATCGAAGAGGATCGAGATTCTTGCTGGAAGCCTACGTTCAACAGTGGACGGACACAGGCTGATGATGTTGATGTCAATATTTAGGACCATAATTTATGTTTTCAAATATGCACTTTTACTTTTTACCCATCACATAATAGATTGAAAAATAATAATGTAATACCCAACCTACTTTTCAATTCATATAATTCAAGACAAATTCAAACCGCCTAAGATGGTATGGGCATGTGACACGGAGAGATGAGGACCACATGGTGAAGAGAGCCTCAACATACCCACGCTGAGAAGAAGACCTGGAACACCGCAGGCAACCTGGACTGCAACTGTAAACAAGGATCTGAAAACCCTGGGCTTGACAGAGAATGCAACGCAGGACAGACAGACATGGCGAACGTGCACAAGGAGAGCCGACCCCAGATGATGGGAAATGGCTAGGATAAAGAAGAAGATAATTCAATACATAGTACTGGGTTTTGTTTGTACCCATGCGTTGAATACTTTTCGTATTTTAATTTTTCAACGTCTATGAAACATAACATTTTGTATTAGAGTAAGTAAAATTTATTAAAAAAAATATATGATAGAGTTAAAAAAATAAGTTTTCCAGTTTAAATTGATATTGCGTCTCTTGACTGTCTGTGTGGGCAGACATAATTTGTTGTGACATATTTTGACTAAGTGTCATAACTGTTTCAATGGCTCGTTTGATTCATAGCTGCTCGTCGAGTTGAGCCTACCGAAAACCTTCAACAGCTCAACTCAGTTCTGTAATTCAAAAAGGTACGCGCCCACTTAAAAATATAATCTTTGAACGTATTTTTTTTATGTAAACACATGTTTTGTAGACATTTTATGTAGACATCACGTCTGTGGCGTTGCCATCGCAACTCTTATACAACGGGAACAAAAATCTCTGAAAAATCCTCAAAAGTAATATGTATATTAAAATTTGGAACAAAATTTGAATTTTGATTTTCGAATGCCTTTTTTTTTAAATTTTGAAAAATTGTTTTCCAACGTTTGACAGTAACGCAAACTTACAGGTTATCTCGACAGTGACTAACCTTAAAGGTAATTTAACTATTGTTTTTTTTGTTATGTGAACACATACAGGAGAATACCGACAGATGGTGATTGTGATGCTGAAGGTATTATCTGTGGATTCTATAACACTTATTATACATATGGCTAAGCGTTGCATGTGCAGTGTTGGTTCGCCAACATAACAGCCCAACATTCAAGCGTCATACAATTATTACAAGAATTCACTATGTGGTGTTCACGGGATTATTTTCGACTACCGCCAATTTTGATTTATAGGATATGACTGGTATTTTACGACTGAGGGATCAAATTCACACAACCCAAGGGTATTTCGAATCTTATAAATCGTTATTTTTTCTCTTGATCTCCGTCGGAGATCGAACTCACGACCTTCGATTTGATAAGCAAACGCTTAAACCACTAAGTTATACCTGCTGGCTTATCTATTATATTGGGTATACTTTTCGCTTTTAAGTGCATTTGATGAATCAATTTTTAAAAAAATGTGTTAAATGATATCCTCCTTCTGCTGGAAAAGTTGTACACAATCCTTAATGAAAGTTATACGTTATTTTTCCCGGTTTTACCGTCATGCCATGGATAGTCACAACAAAATCTCCCGCATTACTTTAATAATGGACCGTCATCTTTTTTAAAAGTAAAGCGCATTTTCAAAACGTTTTTTACAGAGCGCTACATGGATAGTCCGCATAGGGGGATAGGATTTTGTGGTAAAAATTATATAGTTATCATGAGGGTTTTGTGTGACAGCAAGATTCTAGTTAGGATCAAAGGTAAAATCTACAAAACTGCTGTAAGGCCAGCTATGCTCTACGGATCAGACCACATGATGAAGTTGGACCCCGCTGAAACCTGACTTGGATAGGATTCAGAAAAAAACCCTGGGCTTGACCGAGAATGCAACGCAGGACAGACAGACATGGCGAACGTGCACAAGGAGAGCCGACTCCAGATGATGGGAAATGGCTAGGATAAATAAGATATAGTTATCATAATATTATCACCGTATCCGCTCACCTAACTGGAGCAAATGGCATTCACGAACTCCTACCACAAAACTCTTTCAGCTGCCATATTCCTCGCCTCATCCCATGTCAGCTCTGCCTCCCGCAGCTCCGCCAAATACATTTAAGTTAAACATTTCAACAATAAAAAATATATAAATACCACTTTTATTGCGGTACTAACATGTTTATTAATACCGCAAGATACGCTACTGTGAAGAAAAAGTGTTTGAGTGTGCCGCGCGTATGAAAATTAACTGTTGTTTTCAATATCCGTATGCATAATTTGGCCATATTTTGTCACAGAACTGCGTCACGAGAAGCACTCGTACAATCGCCATTGTCATTTTCTGTTTTGCTCGGAGAAAATTCGAAGTTTGAAACGAAAAATTTCAAACTGTTAACTGCTTTTTTTTTCTTTTTAACACCGATAATCTAAGGTAAAAGATTATATAATATTATTTAACATTAACTACAGCACATATTCATCATAAGCCGGCGAGTATAGCTAAATGGTTGAAGCGTTTGCTTGGCAAGCGTGGTCGTGGATTCGATCCCCGACGGAGAATAAAAAAAAAATTAAAATCGATTGTTGAGCTCTAAAATATCACTAATAATGTGAATTTCATTCAATCACTATCGTAGTCTATGACGTTGGCCAATCAACAAGACTCCGCATGCAGCGCTTATGCAGCATGGTAATCGTAGAATTCCACAGATGAGACTGAATCATATATTTACGATGAAACTTTACAAATTTAGGGCTCGACCTAGTCACAGCACTAGGCCGAGCCACAATAAAATATGCTCTCGTCAACGGGCGGGACACAACTAGTGTGATGGGCTGTTTAGCACCGGCGCCACAAGCGGTGGTCTACATAACTAGTCCCAATATGACGGACTCATAAATGCATGACAAGCGAACAGAAATAAAAGACGAAAGATTGTATATCAAGTATATCATAGTCTTCGGTACCAGTCAGCAAGGGCTATATCATACTGATGTCAGTGTTTACGTAAACGAATAGTTTCAAAAGTTTAAGTGTCGGTGTCTTACCGTAATGTTATTTCTTTCTTGCATCAAGTCAGTTGTCTTCATGACCCATCAGTCACGGTTTTCGTATAGCGGACAATGCACCGACGAAGAAATTAGGAAGGCCTCAAAGCTCAGCGACGCCATTGTGCACAATGGCAACACTTTCCTTTACCTATGTGAGACGTAGACCAGCGAACATACCTCGCCATTAGCGCGGTTCTCGTTAGATCATCGAGGTTAAGCAACATTGGGCGAGGACTGAAATTTGGATGGGCGATTCAGCCGTTCGTTAACTGTAACTTTGTAGGTTTTCACGGCCAGATTTGGTATTGTGGCTTTTGGGTTAAGCCGTGTGTGGCGAATTTTCTTGCACAAATATTTCGACGGCCATTGCATGGGTCATATTCAGAATCACAAAATCGTCGAATCCTTGCAATGGCGGTCGAAATATTGGTGCAATGAAATTTAAAGGGGCTAAACCCAAAAGCCACAGCACCTAGGACCTAGTGTTCCACGCCCTGAAATTGTTGAGATACCTATTATTGCTCTAGACAGATCTACTTGGCGGCAATTTGTGGTAACCATTTGTTCCAGATAATGAAGAAAAATGAGAAGATAAATATAATTTATAACGACTTCCAAATTCGATGGTAGTTCAGTTTTAAAAGTGTCGCTTAAAAATAAAGTTGGGTGTTATCAAATTCCAAAAAAAAAAACTGTTATAAGTACCCTCTTTTCCGGATTAACAGCTCACATTAAACGTATAGTCATTCTCAAAATAGCAAGCGTCATAGAACCCGAGATGAGATTTTTCTACAACTGTTTTGCAGTATTGAAGTCTTTAAATGCAATCTCATATATAAAACTGAAATGCATTTTGTTTATTTCATTTATTGCAAGTAGATATGATTGGTAAATATAAGAGGGAGATATGTCAGGTAGGTATTGTGACACCAATGGGTAAATTGACTAACGCCACGACTTGAGATTACTCTCGTTTGTTTAAAAAGAATTTTAAAAAAAATACAAATTTGAACTTACAAACTAAGACACGCGTTCATGATAATGCCGAGAGGGTAAGTGCCCGACTGGCTGACAGGCCGCGTGGGAGACGTTCCTCCTTGCGCCGCTCGTCTATTAATGTTCCTAAATTGTGATCAATTAGGGATTTTTCTTGTATTTTATGTATTAAATATATAGTTTAACATCCTCCTCTATCTCAAAAGGTGTTATTCTGTCGCGAGATGGCAGGATTAGGAGCACATAAATAACACACAGACTTTTTCAGAAGCACATTGACATATATTTACGATAAACTTTACAACCTTGTGGCCCGACCTAGTCACAGAATTCGGCCGAGCCACAATACAATATGCTCTCGCCGAAGAGCGGGACACGGCTGATCGCGTTCGTCGGCGCTGTCGCGTTGGCGCCGCAAGCGTCGGTCTATATAACTAATGCCAATATGGCGGACACATTCATGTCTGACAAGCGAACAGAAATAAGAGACGAAAGATTGTATATCGAGGTTTTCGGTACCAGTCAGCAAGGGCTATATCATGCTGATGTCATAATAAATACAAATTTGAACTTAAAAAACTAAGACACGCGTTCATGCTAATGCCGAGAGGGTAGGTACACTACTGGCTGACAGGTCGCGTGGGAGAGGTTCCTCCTTGCGCCGCTGGTTTGTGATCATTAGCGTATATTTAGTGTATTTTATATATTAAATTAATAGTTCTATTAGTAAGACTGAGTGTCTTTTAGTTCGATATCGTATCGGCAGGTTCTCGAAATGAATATTTTCTTCTTTGTGCGGACTTGCAAAACTACGACTAAGAAAAATCTTATTGCGAAAGTAGCCGTGGAGACTGACAAGCGGTGGCCATTTTGCATTCCTAGCATTTTGAAATATACCTGGTAGAGATACTCGCAAAAGAGAGCAACGCAACGAAGAAAATACCAATACTAGGTATTCTTTTTATTGTTATTTATATTTGAAACCTTCGCTTTTAAATGGCTTTTAAATCTTACAAAGAAATATACTTCCTAACTTGTAATATTATAAGACAGTATAGTGTCAAGAGACAACTCAAGTGATGGATCGAGGAAATCTACGAGTTAGTCGAAACTGCAGTCTCCTAAAAGAGGCCATATATGTATATATAGATAAAACGTGACCTGGTTGGGACGTATTCTTCGAATGCTGCAGGTCAGCATAAACTACGGTACCGTTTATCTTAAGCCCCCGGGCCCGCGCCTTCCCGAGAGAGCACTATACACAGAATGTACTCGTGGGAGGCAGTGTTGGGATGCCGAATTCGTGATGACCATATGCTTTAGGTGAGGCAGCTGACATGTGATGATGATTATTCATTTCATAAATAGATTTTTTGCATTATTTAATTCCCAACAAAAAATACTCAAATTTGCTATAAAAATGTCAAATTTTCAAGTAATTTTGCACATTTGCATATAAATAAAGTGCTAGTTTGATTAGAATGACTTTGGTAATTATCGAAATGTAGTTAAATATTAATTTGGACGACTTCTAAATATTTAATTGCGAAATAAATGATGACAATGTCCGACAGAAAGCGCTGACTTTCCATAGAATTGACGAACGTAATTGCTTCGGAATAATTGTTCTGATACAACTGACGTTCTGTGGACAAATAAAATAATTTGCTATGTAAAATGCTGACAAAATAAATAGTACAAGTCCATTTATATAGTATGTATGTCAAATTACTAATAAATTGTTTTCGGTGGGTTTGGAATATATTTAAAAATTCTAATATTTATGAACCACTGAATATTAACACCAATATTCAACAACTAGTTAGCTATTTCGATTTTTTCGATCGATATTTCTTGGTGGAATTCCATATTATCAGATATAAAATAAAAGATTCTTTATTTTATATCTGAAACTAGTTAGCGTTAGTTAGTTTAAAAAAATAAAAATTCTTGAGTCAAAAAATATTAATTTAAAGCTCCGCAAGCAACTTGCCAAAACATTTGCTTGGAGCATCTTGATGTACGGCTGTGAGACATGGTGCTTATCTGAAAGTGATAATAAAAGACTAGAGGCCTTTGAGATGTTGTCATACAGAAGAATTCCCGAAATTTCCTGGAGAGACCACGTCACGAACAATGAGGTACTCAGCTTAATCAAGGATGATAGGCACCTGGCTTACCAGGTGCCTATCATCCTTGATGATGATGGTTCTTAAACCATCTCAGAGAGGCGATCGGTCACATCATGCGCCACGATGGTCTTCTTCACAACATTGTGGAAGGAATGGTTGAGGGTAGAAACTGTAGAGGGCGCCGTAGACGGGAGTATTTGCAGCAAGTGTTCGAGGACATGAGTTGTAGCTCTTATGCTGAGCTGAACAAGACTGCAGAGGATCGAGAGGAGTGGAGATCGAGATGCAAGATTTTGTTGCTACAAACCAATCCATCGGGTTTATACTACGAAGAAGAAGTTATACGATAAACTTATATTTTATATAGATGCACATTACATTGATTAGTTCTCAGAGAAAGTGAAGTGATAGTAATACACATTACTTAAGAAAACATGCTTTGCCTTTAGCAGTATTTTATAGCCCAATAATCGCGCCTTTTGGCGTTTTAAACGATTATTTTTGCGCAAAGTTAAGTTCTTGAAACTTTTTTTTTGTATAAGCAGTTAAGTAATCTAGAATAGCAATTTAAACCACATAAACTTGCACATTTATATGGTTCTTTATACTAAGAGGATAATCTTTTCCGGCATCTTATTCACTGAGGCAAGATTAATTGCTTAAAATCGTCCATTTCATCAAATATACTTGTTGATATTACGAGATAAGATACAGACTAACTTATTTAGCAATATTTAACTTTAAAATGTAATAAAACAATCATATATATTATGTAAATGTAAAATAAAAGTAAACTAAACCCTATTAATGAAATTTAAATTGACACACGGTGTCAATAATTGATAGTTGTTTTATTTTTATGTAAACACATACAGGGGAATATCTACAGATGGTGATATTAATTCTGAAGTCTCATCTGTGGAATTCTATGGTGCATATGGCTAAGCGCTGCTTGTGGAGTGTTGTTCTGCCAACGTCATAAACTGCAGACCGGCATTCACGCATCATCCTTATTATTACTGGAATTTACTATGAATGGGTGGTCTTCACGGGACGGCTTTCGTCTACCACCAATTTTGATAAATAGGCTATGACAGATTTTACGGGTGAGGGATCAAATTCACACCAATTGGGGATAATTTAGAGCTCAATAATCGATAAAAATGTTTTTTTTTTATCTCCGTTGAGGATCCAACCCCTGACCCATGGCTTGCAAAGCAAACGCTTTGACCTTTGAGCTATACCCGCCAGCAGACATAGAATGTACTCGCTCGAGGCAGAACTGATGTGAGATGATGCGAGAACCGTTGCGGCTGACAAAACTTTGTGGCTGTAGCTCGTGACGACCATATTCCCCGGTTAGAGAGGCGAATGATGATGATGCTAATTAATTATCTCATATTTCTAACACTACTTTCCTAAATTTTCTCAATTTTTCCGATTTTATAAAAAAATCTTAAGCTGCTTTAAAATCTGACAGTATTTTCTCCAGTGCTTCCCAGAGTACTAAATCTCTTTTGATATTAAGGGTAAGTAATGCTTTTGATGCTTCACCAATTGAGTTTATATATCACAAGGGCTCCACGGCTCCAAAAAGGTTTAACCGGGAGATCGCCGTAAGCCCACCTGTGGGCGCTTCGCAATATTCGACAGATATATTTCAAAATTAATTCCTATTTTCTCACAATGATATCTATGAATATTTTAAAATATTAACAAACCAAAAAGATCGATATTTTTCGATAGTTTGGGAGATATTCATGAGATGGTGTCAAGGGCACTGAATAAAATTTTCGAAAACAATGATAAATTATATAGTATATATATCTTAAATATTGACAACGAACGTGATGCGTTGGAGGTACATACGATGTAGGGAGACAGTTTTGTAAGTAGTTAGTCAAGGATAGTCGAAGCAAACCGTCAAGTAGGTTTGCAGCTCCTTCGAAGAAGGTTACCGGAGTGAAGATGGCGTATCTTCACGCCAAGGTTCTTCACCCGGATACAACAGCTGATGACTTGCAGAGCTTCTTGGCAGTGACCGCTGCATTCAATCCCTCTTGGATGACCATCAGGAAGATTATCAGCAGACGGACGCTGTCAACTTCTTTCAAAGTCGGGGTCATCGCGACTTCGCTAGAGTCTCTCATGGAGCCTGAAGTGTGGCCTGAAAAGACCATCGCTTAACCCTGGATACGTGTAAGACGAAAGAATCGCAATGAACAGTGGTTGAAACCAACTTGAGTGAAGATATTGACATATTTAGTGTTATTGTAGACGACCAGTCAGCCTCGACTGTTCGAACCGCTCTACGGGCGGTGGGTGCGGGTCCTTGTCTTCTCGGCTCAGGTCCCGGACAGCTGGTTGTAAGGCAGCTGTTGTTCCGCTCTGCTGGCCGGCATGAAGTCTGCTACCCCAAAGCAGGTTATCCATCCAGCGCTGAGAGCCGAAAGCGTCGAGAAGTCCAGAGGTCCAGGAAAGGAGAGAGTAAAACTCGAAAGTATTTTCAGCTCTGTTTATTTTGGTTTTCAATACGTATACTTATACCATAACCCACACGGGGAGGCTCGCCCCGGTTAGGAACGCGGACCAATCAGCGCACTCCCATTTAGCGCGTCGCCGGCCGCCTTCTGCCTGGGTCTGCGCGTCGAGGCTCGGGAGCTCTCACACGTACGTCTCGCAACTTCGAGAGCGCAATTTGTATTGTGTACATATATCCAATTTATCAAGTTTACCTATATCCTATTTCGGTGCCTGCGCGGTACGGCGGTCGTCGAGCCTTAACCATGAATGTTTCTTTATTCAGGCTCGACAGACCGCCTAACAGTACCGGGCGCCTAGAAGCTAAATAATTAAATAATCAATCTTAATTCTATTTATTTTTGCATAGTCGGACGTCCGTAATAGTTATATTGCTTCAGATTCAGTGCTAGTGTTGACGAAGGCGAAATTTTGGAAGTTTGATGTTGTGACAATAATGCCATGTTATTTGTGGGTCATCCATGATTTACTTATAACAGGGTTTTTGTTGTTACAAGTCAACTATTTGCATTGAGTCTCCTAACGCTTGTTCTGGGTGTGAGGTCATTGACACTAAATGTGTCAATAAATTTACAGGGCCACACTTTTATGTAAATACTTCATTAATGAATTAAGATGGAAAATATATTGTAATGTTATTGAAGGAAATAAATAAATAATTGTCTAATTGTCTAAAGTATTTTATCAATCATATGTGTTAAAAATATTAAAATAATTTATTCATCAGTAAAAGTGGTGTTTTAATTTTTTTGAAAACACGTGGCGATGAAGTGGTTAAAATCGCCGGTTTTAACCTAAATCATCATCGTCTGTAACAATCCGTCATTTCTGGACGCACAACGCATCTCTGTCGGCTTCTATTACTATTGTGACAAAAAAGGCAATTAGGAGCAGAAACTAATCAATTTGGATTTACTTTTTTTCGTCGCTTTAAAAGGTAAATCGTGAAACGGCTAATCCAATATAGATTAGCAGCAAAAAAAAGTGAAATAGTCTGGTAATACGCTTACTGCGATGACTTATATTTGAATATTTTATTTATTACGTAAAACGAAGCGTTTTTAGATGTTTGAAATTATTTTCGATTAATACCTATTTTATTTATTTTAATAACATGGCAACACTTTTATATTTTAAGCCTAAAAGAACAGCTGTCAAAAATGTATTGATTTATTGAATCTGATTTTATAGTATGAATATGGTATTTATTATGTAAGCACATACAGGAGAATACCGACAGATGGTGATAGTGATGCTGAAGTCTCATCTGTAGATTTTATAACACTCACCATGTTACATATGGTTAAGCGATTCACGTGGATTGTTGATCAGCCAACGTACTACTATAGCCTGACTTTCTCGCATCAACCAATTATTACAGGAATTCACTATGAGTGGGTGGTTTTCACGGAACGACTTTCGTCCACCACCAATTTTGATTAATAGGCTATGACTTGAGTTTTACGGGCTAGGGATCAAATGCACAGAAGATATATTCATATAGCTCAGAAATCGATTTAAAAAAATATATTTTTTTAATCTCCGTCGCGGATCGAACCCACGACCTTCGGCTTGCCAAGCAAACGCTTTAACCACTGAGCTATACCCGCCGTGCTCGCAGTCATTCATTAATTTGCATTCCAGTTAGTACATATGTATTTCGAGTAATCAATTCATTTTAACTGCAATGGAGCTTCTAAATTTGCTACCAGTACACTCGTAGCCTTTCTCAATCCGTCACTTGTGAAGCGACAACTGAGCTGCATAGTGGGTTTACCTACATAAAATGGGTTCGACCAATTATGAAGTACTATGCAGCTTAGTTGTCGCTGGACAAGTGATGGATTGAGAAAGGCTACGAGTTAGTCGAAACTGTAGTCTCCTTAACAGAGAACATATATTACGTGATCCACTTATAATGGATCTCAAAGTGAATGCTGAAAACTTTGAAAATATGTATAAATTTTATTTTATTTTAATACATATAATAATTTTAAATATTTTTTGTTACGTTGACTACCACTGGGACACGAATTCATTAATTTCATTATTCCAATACCGGAAGTAAACTAAAGCGGAGTGAATTTCATTGTTATTAGATAACTGTTAGAAGTAACTTTTTGTATAGCGTTTTGATTACGTTTTTTGTTTAAGATTACGTAAATTTCCGCAATTTCTTTTAATTTTTGCGAAAAATTATTCTAACTTTTATGTGTTCGAAAAACGCCATCAGTTCGTGTAACAATGGCGCACTTACGTTTAACATTCAATCCTTGTAAAACAGACGTTCACTAAGTTTTTTCTGCCGTTGTTACCTTAGCAGCTGCTCCTATTAACTCACAGAATTAATTCCTCTTTCATACACCCATAATATGTATAGTTTCCGACAGACTTCTATTCAAAACGAGCAGTAGTTAATGCTCTTCTGCGGCATCCGATGTAAATGTCATAAAGAACATATAAAGAATATATTTAACTTTATTTTTATGTAAACGCATGCAGGAGAGCACAACCGGTCAAGACCAGTGCACTCTATGACGCTCAGCCAGGGAGGCTGGACGCTGCATGCGGGAAACGTGTGTTGTGTTCGTGTTGGTCTGTGGGTTTGGGAGATTGCAAGTGTATATTTATCTGTTTCTTGAAGAGATTCAAATTGTAGGAAGCAGGAAACACAGATGCTGGAAGAGCATTCCAAAGCTTACCGGTGGCACAGCTTGAGATGAGGCGAGGACCATAGCGGTTGACAGAAACTTGTGGCGGCATCTCGTGACGCCCATATGTTCCAATAAGGGAAGCTGACATAGTGGCAATGATGATGATGCACCCACCCACAGCTTGCCGAACATACATACATGATTAATGCGTGTCTACCAAGAACTGGCAGCTTCCAAAGTTCCTTCCTAAATGCTACCGCTAAGCTTAGTTCTTTAAGTTCCGAAGAGCAGCGACCGTGCTAATTTATTTTTGTCACAGAAAAGAAGTTCCTAGGTACAAATAATAATAAATATAGAGTATACATAAACATACAAAAGAGAATAAAAAAGAAAAATAATTTAAAAGAAGAAGAAGATGACACGTGTCAAAGATCACAGAGATTTAGGAGAACAATACCATCGCCAAAAGAGGAGAAACGATGTAAGAAAAGGATCGAGGTGTGCTGGTTGGCCATTTAGGAGCGCCATTGCCGTCGTCCTAAATTGAGTGCTCGAAGCTCCACAAGTATCAACCGGGATCAAAAACAATGGATGGCTACGAGCACGGGCTTACTTATCTGAAACAGTTAGAACATTTAAGAATCGCAGGGTTGTGAATTGCACCGCGAAGAAGAAGGAATGAATGTTTGAGAGCAGCAATTTTTCTCCGGGACTCTAACGAATGGGAAGAAAGCAACCCTAGAAGAAAAAGAGTAATAACGGTAGAAAAGCCTAATATGAACCAATTTTACGACTGTGTTCCGTTAATTGCAGGTCAGACGTAAAACTGTTATTATTTATGACAGACTATTCCAGGTTGGTTCAGTTTTTCACTGAAGATTTCCTGTTTTCACCTCGTTACCGATGACCGTGCGACCTGTTTTACCGACCGATCTCTACCGTCTGTGTCCGCCATGTCGGATTACTTTCGATGAAGTGTCGACAAGCGCACAATCGACAACCTGATTCGCGACAAGATCGATGGAAACGAACGCCAGGAATGAGTTTTTCCCTTTCTAATGTTGCGAATTACACGCCAGATGTGGCGATTAACTGCTTTTTAAACCTTTTTATGCGAAATAATTGCTAAGAGCACCGCATAAAAGCGACCGATATACGAGCCATTAAAAATAAATATATTTCGCTGCCAAACAACTTTTCCTATATAAAGGATAAATCTGTGTCAAATCAATAAATCCATCCTTGATTATGGCAGACACCTTAGAGGTAAATCCCCAAAATAACTGCTATATTTAATCGATATGGTTCTAAAAGAGCAATTCGTCAGATAAATAATAGCAAACTTACCTTCAAATGCAATCCTTGTAATACATTGATTCACTTTTTTATGTTATTCTATATATATATATATGATCACGTTTTTCTACCGTTTATTACCAAGGCTGTTGCTTCTAAACTTAAATAAATAATTCCTCATACACCAACTTACAATAGACAAACTCGTCTTACACCTGAACATCCATACACGGTTAATGTATGCCACTGAAAAGCTCTGGAATATCTGCTTTCAAAACCTATTATACGCTCAAGCCGTTTCCAGGGGGAACCGCGTGGGGGTTCTTTTCATGCTCCCCAACCTTCCCACTGCTTGTACAACCAGATACCTCCATTACATAGACTGAAGTTACGAAGCAGTTTTCTGAAATCCACACAACCTCTCACATCCGGCCCTGAAAATAAGAAACTCCAGCTCTGGCAACAAATCGCATCAGAAGATTTCATTACCTCAAAGGAAAGCTTGGCAAGAACCTTGACTGGTGGACCTGGAAAGTCCCTGAACAGATTAAGAACCGCAGTTGGTAGAACAAAGGACAACCTCGACCGGTGAGGAATCGCTTCGGGAGGGAGTCACTGTTGTGCGACTGTGGAGACCTGCAGATCACCTCACACCTAAAATTCTGCCCCATGAAATTAGCTGCACATCTGATGGTCTTATGCTCGGCAGCACACTGGCCATCGACGTTGCCAGATATTGGGCAGAAAATTTGACGTCGCTGAAATCTCAACGCTACATCTTCTTCATCGCCGATTAGTTTATAATACTAACAAAACCATCTTCTGCAGCCTTCACCAATAGTTGATGTACGCGCCGACATCTTAACGGTACTCAATTGGATCTCGCTTGTATGAAATTCCACTCAAATTCGTATAACCGTACTTATAATAGTGACGTCTCTTTGCACAGGTAGGCGAGTGTTGTGGTATTAGTGAGTATATTACAGGTATCCATCATTTGAGTTTGAGTGTCAGTTTATATAAGTTTCTAACTGTAGATAAGATCAATATTCACTTGATGAAAAAGATGAAGATGAACGTTTCTTATTTTGAACGTATTTACAACGCAAACTATTTGTCTATCTAACTATATGTAAAACCAAGTGGACAGTTTTAAAACAGTACGTTACAATATTTAAAAGTAAAAATCGTATTAATTATTTATTTTTGTTGTAGAGTAAAATTAATACTGCGAAATGAAATGCTTTGTAATAATTTACATACATTAAATATATAATTGTGTGCCTCAATTCTCGGACATAATAAAACTAGAAGAATTTAACTTATCTCCACACTTAAATACCTACCGTAAAATATGTATTTTTAGCTCTGCGCACTGGCAACATTTTATATTTAGTTTCATTCATTTGTCCTTATCCACCCCCGCAACTGGAGCATATGGACATCACAAGCTTCATCCCATGACAACTTCATCTCCCGTAGCTCCGCCGAGTACTTCTGTGCATTCTGTATATCGTTCGCGACGGCTTTCCAAGGACGGCGAGAGCCCGGGGATTGAAGAAAAGGCAGCCGTAGTTAATGCTCATTTAGTTTAGCGACATAAAAATGGTGTATTTGATAAATGAACTAAACCATAAATAAAGTCTTTTTTGTACTTGGGTTGTCGGGGAACGAACCGGCGACATCTCACATGGCAATCGATCGCCAAGCCCCTCGACTACGCCGGAAGCTGTACGCAAGAGATGTAAAATTTGCCCAACGGCTGTAAGCGGTGTTGCAATATTTTGCACATGTGTTCAACTTCTGATTCCCCGCTTACGCAAGCGAATATTTCTCATTTCTCTCTTGAACCAGCTTCTCTGGTCCATTGCGCAATCAGTATCTCTTACATGGTACAACAAGGTAGCTTCTTCCGATAACGATATTATATAAGAAACAAGATGCGTAACTCTTTGACAGGTGTTCAGCCAGTTACTGAGGTCAAGAAGTCAAATACGATTATATCAAATATCAGGTTTAATAAATAATAAAAATATTTGTCTTAAAACTAAGGCGTTTGACTAAGGCATCGTCCATGTATTAACTTATGGCGCAGAGACGTGGAATCTGACAGCAAGTCTTACCCATAAAATAAAGGTCACCCAGCGTGCCATAGAGAGATCCATGAGAGGAGTGTCGCTAAAAGATAGAATCTCTCAAGTAGTGGATTCTACCCAACGAATAGGCACACTCAAGTGGCAATGGGCAGGACATATCTGTAGAAGAGACGACGGTCGATGGGGAAGAAAAGTATTGGAATGGCGCACTGGCAAACGAAGCATTGGCCGACCCCCTGCAAGACGGACTGACAACATAAGAATAATAGCGGGAGTGACCTGGATCCGGAAAGCGGAGGATCGAAGAGGATGGAGACTCATGTGAGAGGCTTACGTTCAACAGTGGACGGATACAGGCTGATGATGATGAAAAATATATACGAGTGAATTGGAAAATAAATGCGGTTGGTGTGAGACTGATGTATCACTCGCAAAACGAATGTCATAATTATCATCAGGCTGTGTCCATCCACTGTTGAACATAGGCGTCCCGCAACGGGTCTCCATCCTCTTCGATCCTGCGCCCTCCACATCCAGGATATTTCCCTATTCTTCTAATATCGTCAGTCCATCTAAACTTTTCTTCTCATTTGTCTCTTCGAACAGATATGCATATTTCCACTTGAGTGTACATATTGGATTGGATAGCTTGAGTTCTTCTCCTCGAATATTTTCGTTTCACTTTCCATCTTTTAGAGATACTCCTCGTATGGATCTCCATGACATGTTGTGTGACATTTATTTTATGTGTAATTCCTGCTGTTAGATTTCACGACACGCCATAAGTTAATACTTTCATTAAAGAACTTCCTTCCTAGTTTTAACATGGATCATATTGAGTAGTGTTTATTCACTTGCTGGAATACCGCTGTTTCGCCTTCATTGATAGCTTCATCAGTTTCCAACGTCTATAAACATACTGATGAATACACTTTTGAAAGATATGTGGAGGTATGTATGTAAGCTAGAATGGAGGATGTGAACCCTTTCACATCGGTTGTCGACATATGCCGTCAAAGATTCCCCGAACCTTGACATCGGTTGACGTGATATATCGTTTTGCTACTTTCAGTACTCATTATGACATCTACGGTAGGAAATTGGAAGTGCAGTCATTCCCTTTATCAACCTACATGTATTCTTTACAGGGATATGTAAAGCATGTAAATAAATATCGTTGGGTTTCGTCACAGGAGCGATTTTTCTGTAAACCACATGTTTCAATGCCACCACATGTATAGAGTTACATAATGAATTTTTGTTAAATAAAATATTTTTTTATGTATCATCTGATAGCTAAAGGATACAAGAACTATTTTGATAAACGAAAATATGCCAGATAAGTACATTGATGCTTCAATTACTAATTTTAAACAAAAAAAAAATGGTTTGAAAAATTCACGCCGTATTAAGGGATAATTTGTATTCCTCCGAGTCTTAACGAAAGGGTTAAGAGAATTAAGAAACTGATGAGGCTATCATTGCCAAAAAAACACGGTATTACAGAAAGTAAATAAACAGATTTCATTTGATCCACGTTAAAACAGAGTAGAAAGAACATATTTATTTAATATTCAAATGGATCTTTAAGTGAATGCTAAAATATAAAAGCCTAACATCCTCCTCTCTTTCAAAAAGGTTGTTATTCCGTCCCATGAGGGCATGATGAGGAGTAGGTCAGCAAAAACAAAGACTTTTTTAGAAGTACATTGACATAATTATGATAAACTTTACAATCTTGTGGCCCGGACCTAGTCACAGCAGTAGGCCGAGCCACAATACAATATGCTCTCGCCGAAGAGCGGGGCTCAACTGCCCTCTTGTCCAAAATGACAATATGGCAACATATAAATGTATGACAAGCGAACAGAAATAAGAGAAGAAAGATTGTATATCGAGGTCTTCGGTACCAGTCAGCAAAGGCTACATCATGCTGATGTCAAGCCCTATATATTACATTCATATTTTTACCAACACGTGTGGATATCTTAGCACTATCAATGAATCATCTTACCTTGAAGGTTGCATTAGCAACAAAGTATTGCCATGGTCTATTTCTTGCATTTAACAACAATAAGTGAAAGCAAACATACACTTATGATCATACAGAAGTATGCAAAGTTTTAAACCACTAATATCTAGGACTTATTTCACCACGTTTTTACTTGTGTAAAAACATACAGGAGAATACCGACAGATAGTGATACTGATTCTAAAGTCTCATCTGTGTAATTCTATGATGCTTGCAATTGTGCATATGGCTAAACGCTTCATGTGGAGTGTTGATCGGCCATCGTCATAGACTACAACCCGAGATTCACGTGTCATCCTTATTCTCACAGGAATATACTATGAATGGGTGGTCTTCACGGGACGACTATCGTCTACCACCAATTTTGAATTAATAGGCTATGACTGGCATCTTTACGAGTGAGGGATCAAATTCACACCAATCGGGGGTATTTTAGAGCTCAGAAATCGATTAAAAACCTTTTTTTTGTAATCTCCGTCGGGGATCGAATCCACGTACTTTGGCTTGCCAAGCAAACGCTTTGACCGTTGAGCTATACCCGCCGGCAAAGTGTGAGTAAAATGTATTCATTATTGTACGCTAGAAAAAATAATGATTTAATAATGCAATTTTTTATGATTCCAATTGGATATTTAACCCTACCAAAAACAATAACAATGATTAGAAATAATATTATTAGTTTAAAGCAGTAGTTATTATGTACCTACCGACATAGTAATAATTTCACTCACACATTAGCCATAAAAAAGAAAAATTACAGTGTGGCCAACCGCAAAACAATTACGCGACCATATTTCGGTAGGTATCAGTCAATTTAATTTTTTCTCTAGTCATTATGCAATATGCTTACCAATTTAAGCAACAAGACTTAAAATATATATTATTTATTGATATTGTAAATATGTGTGTAGTACTGTGAAGTAGTCTTAACTCAGAGTATACGCTTGTTGAATCACAATAGACAATATATTTAAGTAGGTATACCTATTCGTGAATAAGTAACGGTCTGTTGAACATGCCTATTAGGCACCTAATTAAAAATTCGTGACGCGAAAATCATTCAACATTCACGCAATTCTAAATGGAAAAGGTACAAATTTTGAATAATTATCGAACTCTAATTTTAGAATATTGGCAGGCAACGGAAAGAGTGTCCACGAGCAAATATAAAAAATATGTACATTCGTCGGTACATTGAATAACACCCATGTGATTATTAGTTAATTTAGAGATTTTAAAGAATACAAATTATACTGTCATTTATAAAACAAGTATTTGAATCATCGGCATACGCCGTAAAAGATTCCCTGACCGTTGACATCGGTTGACGTGATATATAGTTTAGCTACTTTCAGTACTCATTGTGACATCTACGGTAGGAAATTTAAACTGCAGTCATTCTCTTTATCAACCTACATGCATTATTTACAGGAATTTGAAAAGCATGTAAATAAATATCGTTAGATTTCGTCACAGAAGCGATTTTTATGTAAACCACATGTGTCTATGCCACCACATGTATGGAGTTACATAATGAACGTTTGTTAAATATCATAGTTTTTTATGCAACACCTGATAGCTTAAGGATACAAGAACCAATGTGATATATGAAAATAGGTCACATATGTACATTTATGCTTCAAATACTAGTTTTTAGCAAAAAATATGGTTTGCGAAATTCACACTGTATTGACAGTATAATTTGTATTCTATCGAGCCGTAACGAAAGGGTTAAAAACACATTGATTATTGCCTTGGAAAGTAATATACAAAACTGCCATATCCACACTATAAACTATGCGGTATAACTGAACTGTTATTACATTCGAGATCCAATTTATTTTTTTGTTTCGCAAGAAATTGTAATACGATTTCGAACGCACGCAAGTGTTGCCATTATACGCGGAAGCTTTTGAAAACAACAGACAATCGTAGAACGCGATAACAAAATTCAAAAACGTGTTTGAAAAACTTCGAATTTTTCGTGTTACATTTTTCGAATGTGATAAAACAATTGTTATGTAGTTGTTGAAACGTTATATCAACGGAAGTTGATAACACATACAAACTATTAACTACTTTCTCAGCTAATTATTTAGCAATATCCAGCACAGATAGTTTAATTATTCTGTTCTTCGGATTTGCGCAAAAAATATTAATTTTTTTTTTTGTGGATTCAGTCGGTTGAGCCGCTTCTTGCGAGCAAATGGTCCAATGGTCGTGCTTATCATCCGATCTTCTTTAAATCGATTAACAAAACACCCAAATATATGCCTCGTATAATACAGCTACCCCTTCTTCAAGCACTCGGACTTCTGCTCTGGAAGTTGTAAGAAACCTTATACACAAGTGTCATCAAATAGCTCCGATGCATGACCAGTTGCAACCTATTCGGGGTGTTTCTTTTCTACTGACACCCCCTTGTAAATATAGCTTCTCCAGATCGCCGGGATCGTTATCGGCATGCGTGTTGGATGGATGAGAAGCAGGTCGCCAAAGCAAATAACTCGTGGAGAAGCACATTGACATTTATTTTACGTAAAAGAAGACCGGAACACAGACAACGGTGTGTATCGCATAGTCCTACGTTCGCCGTTGGCAGTGAGAGTCTCTGTCTCCGAAAACTACTAATGGGCATCTGTCGAACTACGCAGCGCCCATGTGACCTGAAGCGACTGTCAAAACAATAAACAAAATGGTGTACGCAAACGCCGCATGTTATAACTTCTTAAATCTAGCACCTAGACTTACATTTTTATATGTGCGTGTCAGACGAGCGAACAAAAATAGGAGACGAAATATCGCATATAGAGGCATTTCGACACCACTCTGAAAAGAGCTATATCAAGTTGATATCACAACGTACTGTGAAACTCACCCACATTCCTAAGATCTCTTTCATCTCACTTGTATAGATAACCACACACACCACTCTTTTAAACCAATTTCTAGCAGAACCTCCATATACTGTATCTCAAATGTTACTGGTCTTACAAAGCTTCTCTATGTCAAATATCTTGTAAGTTAGGGCACTCGTATCTTGAGGTACAACTGTATTTAAATGCCATTCTAGTTATGCCTCTGTTTTACAAATGAAGGTCAATTTCTATTATGCATTTTTATGTTAATAAACGTATGCAAGAGAATGGCAACATAGAAAGTGACCTTATAACGTGTAGCCATGTCGGTTATACACTGCATGCGGGTGGGACTTTTAGGTCATCAATTTGGGTATTTTCAATCGCTCGAAGACACTGACCTTTCCAAGTGGAAGAGGAGGTTAAATTCTGAAGGCGGAGGATCAATAAATATAGATTCAAGATGCAGAAGGCCTTCATCAGCAGTGGGAACAGATTAATGAATATAGTCATTTTTATAAGTAGTTAGAGAGATTTGTTGGATGGATCATCGAGAGACGAGATTGCTTAGAAGATATCGACAAACATAGATACTGACTTTTTTTTTTTGGAAGATTTTCGTCAATTTCATCTTACACAGGCGTTTACTGGACACGGAATATTAAACCCTTTCGCATCGGTTATCGGCATATGTCGTCAAAGATTCCCTGACCGTTGACATCGGTTGACGTGATATATCGTTTTGCTGCTTTCAGTACTCATTGTGACATCTACGGTGGGAAATTGAAAGTGCAGTCATTCCCTTTATCAACCTACATGTATCCTTTACAGGAATCTGTAAAGCATGTAAATAAATATCGTGAGGTTTCGTCACAGGAGCGATTTTTCTGTAAGCCACATGTGTCAATGCCACCACATGTATGGAGTTACATAATGAACGTTTGTTAAATGTAATTGTAACGGGACGACTTTCGCCTACCGACCAATTTTATGACTGACATTTTACGGGTGAGGGATCAAATTTACACTAACCGGGGATATTTTAGAGCTCACCAATCGATTAAGAATCCTTTTTTTAATCTTTGTCGGGGATAGAACCCACGACCTTTGGCTTGCCAAGCAAACTTTGCTGGCGAAGCTCGGGTATAGCTCAATGGTGTAGCGCCTCATATTGTTTATATATAAAAAAATCTATTAAACATTGGTTGCCCTCAGCGCCCTTAGCTTATTTGACGCCCTGGGGCACCGACCCACTTCGCCACCCCCCAAAACCGCACTGAGTTAACATACGACTATACGAGTATGATGATGAGGAGGATATGACAGCTGACTGGTGTGGAGACAATGGCTGATGATGATGATGCTACAGTCCAATAACCGTGTAACCGTAGTCGACCTTCGCCAGTATTGTAGCGGTAAGACTGAGAACAAAAAATTACCACCATTTTGAAATCCATCTTGCGGTTTGGAGGTATTGCAGTTCGCGCTGTGACCGACGGCGTTAAAAGCGTGGGAAAACGTAGTTTAGTCATGGACGAAATATTTCTGTTTACAGTTGCGAGCAAATTGTTATTGTGTATTAATTATACAAAAAAAAGTAATAACGAAACAATTGCACGGCGGAAACGACAGATTGTTCTAAATTATTCAATTTTTTCAAGATTTTTTTCGATATCTTTCTTAACTCTTGCGCATCGGTTGTCGGCATATGCCGTTATAAAATTCCCCGACCGTTGACATTAGTTGATGTGATATATAGTTTTGCTACTTTCAGTACTCATTGTTACATCTACGGTAGGAAATTGGAAGTGCAGTCATTCTCTTTATCAACCTAGATGTATTCTTTACAGGAATCTGTAAAGCATGTAAATAAATATTGTTAGGTTTCGTCACAGGAGCGATTTTTATTTAGATGCTTTACAGATTCCTGTAAAGAATACATGTAGGTTGATAAACGGAATGACCGTAGTTCCAAGTTCCTACCGTAGATGTCACAATGAGTACTGAAAGTAGCAAAACGATATTATCACGGCTACCGATGTCAACGTTAGGGGAATCTTAGACGGGATATACCGGCTACCGATGTGAAAGGGTTCAAAAAATGACAATACTGTGAAGGTATTGCCTTTTTTTATAGTGAAAAAAGGCCTTAAGCGGCCATAATGAACGATTATTTAATCATTAATTTCATGCGATCTATTTTACATTCTCTCGAAACCGTTTAAATTAATTTCTTTATTTAACAAGTGGCCACCTGCAAAATAAAAATACATCCATTCAGCCGGCTGTAATTTCATATCGCGGTTACGAATTTGAATTTAATATTCCATTTTTTGTGTCTTGCCAATCGAGAGGGACCGATTAAATTGCGTCGGGTTTATCGGGAAGGTAGGTAGGTAGCTATGTTGTTAATTCGATTTTCTCCTCGTTGATATTCTTAATTAGAAATGTTTAACGGCCTCTTATGATGTTATGGTGTCTTTTTATAAATATAAAAACTGGTCATAATCTATGACTTTCTTAGTCATTCTAAAATGTATATCGCAACGTTACATTTTATGCAAAGACATTGTCAGTTGAAGTATGTACTCATTAACCCTTTCGCATCGGTTGTCGGCATATGCCGTCCAAGATTCCCCGACCGTTCACATCGGTTGACGTGATATATCGTTTTGCTACTACCAGCACTCATTGTAACATCTACGGTAAGAAATTAGAAGTGCAGTCATTCCCTTCATCAACCTACATGTATTCTTTACAGGAATCTGTAAAGCATCTAAATAAATATCTTTAATAAATAAAATAAATATTTTGCTGTGACAATCAAAAATTGGTCAGAAGATAGTTTTATATCTATGAAGAAGTGTTTCTATATTTATAATTGGACTAAACTAGTTTTGGTTAAGATACATTACTAAAAGAGTATTCTATAACTATTTAATAGTTTGTATATATTAAATTATTAATATTGTTTTTAACTATTTATTTAACCCTTTCGCATCGGTTGTCGATATATGCTGTCAAAGATTCCCCGACCGTTCACATTGGTTGACGTGATATATCGTTTTGCTACTTTCAGTACTCATTGTGACATCTACACTAGGGAATTGGAAGTGCACTCATTCCCTTTATCAACCTACATGTATTCTTTACAGGAATCTCTAAAGCATATAAATAAATATCGTTAGGTTTCGTCACAGGGTCGATTTTTCTGTAAACCACATGTGTCAATGCCACCACATGTATGGAGTTACATAATTAACTTTTGTTAAATAAAATAGTTTTTCATGCATAATCTGATAGCTTAAGGATAGAAAAACCAATGTGATATATGAAAATAGGTCAGAGAAGTACATTTATGCTTCAAATACTTGTTTTAAGCAAAAAAAAAAAATGGTTAGAAAAATTCACGCCGTATTGACAGTACAATTTGTATTCCACCGAGCTATAACGAAAGGGTTAAATATGAAAAACTTCAATAATTTAGGTAAATTCACAGGTATCATGCTATCTTTTCTTGGATGATACGGTAGAATCCAGTTATTTCGTTCTTACTTTTTTCGTAAATATTAACCCTTAAAAAAAGATAAATAATCCCGCAAAGCTGTTCCTTGATTTATCGTTTAATTATTATGGTCCCCCCACAAATATTATCCCAATTAATCGTTTTGTTTTGCAAAATCTCAACACATGCGTAAATATATATTATGTTATACAAACACGCAACACGGCGATGAAGTTTTAGTCACGCTATGTTGCTAGGCAGTTGCTCTAAAAGTGATAACCAAATGTTACTTATATTGTCTGTGTTTTTGGGGGGATCCCCGCATGACATCAGCGTATGTTGTGTGTATTATATGAATGTGTTGAGAGGCCATCTTTAAATTAAAATGCCAAACTGCATAGCACTACGAACTTTTTAAATAATATTTTTTATATAATATACACGATGTATAAACAAATCTTTTTTAAGATTTTTTTTTAAATTAATTATTTGAAGGGTTATTTTTTTTCACTTCCCGAACTAATCGTTTGTTTTTTTAAGGTGCCTAGAAAAACGAAATAAGGAGGTATTGCTATAAAATATATGATGGCCTGAAAGGACCATCGTTCAGCCAATCAACAAGGTTGAAACCAACTTGAATAAAGATATTGACATATTTAGTGTAATATTGCTTCAGATTCAGTACTGGTGTTGACTGATACGAAATGTTGGACGTTCGATTTTGTGACAATAATGCCGTGTTATTTGTGTGTCAACCATGATATACTTATGACACCTTTTTTGCTGTCACAAATCCTAACTATTTACGCTGCGTATTCCGACACTTGTTCTGAGTGTGAGGTCATCGACACTAAATGTGTCAATACATTTACATCATCGCACTTACGTTAGTACATCAATAACGAATTGAAATTGTATATTTTATAATGTCATTAAAGGAAAAGAAATAAAAAATATATTGTATTCTATGATTATTTCTTGTGTATGTTTTTTAATGAATATTTACACTCAAATGTAATATGATATAAATAACAAGCGTCATAAAAGCCACACATGCAACCTCACCATTTTGTTTTTGTTGTCGCTGGGTTGAAAAGATTCGCCGAAGTGAAAGCCCGAAATTCGGTTACCAGGAGGCACCGCGTGGAGGTTCTTTTCATGCTCCCCTAGAACAAAAGGACAACCTCGAGCGGTGGGGAATGCTTCTGTAGGAGATTCACTATTGTCTGACTGTGAAACCTGCAGACCGCCTCACACCTAAGATCCTGCTCCATGTGCCCAACAAGCGGCACATCTCAGGACCTAATGCTGGGCAACACACGAGCTATCGATGTTGCCAGATACTGGAAAAAAAATTGACGTCGCTGACACGAAGAAGAAGATCCTCATCATCACATTTGACAGTATTTTCAAAAGTGTTTACACACAAAAAAACTATTCTCACGTGTGATACGCTTTTTATAAGAATACCTAAGCAGTCACAAATATTGAGGTTAATTCAAGGCAATCGCAAAAATTGAAATTTGATCCCGTACAATGTACAACTGACAACAACACACGGCAATAATATAACAATAAAAAACGGTTCGATTTCCTTTTTTGGTTTCTTAAAGTCACTGGACCGTAATATTCCCCGTTGTGAGCCGCCCAACTGTTTTGTGTCACTTTGGCAATTGACATTTTTGTCAGGCGCCTGACTTAAGGCACTGCCAATGATCTAAATATTGTTATTATTTAATGCACGCAACGTTTTGTTCCGATCGCAGACTAACACCGGATGTAACAACTTAACCTAGAAATGTAAACTATAATCTAAGCCAAAGACGTGATCTATTTATGTATTTAAACAGCAAGATACCTAAAATCTAGTTAAAAGTAAATTTTGATTCAGAGCAACTTAAATCATCTTCTTCGTAGTATCAATTAGGTGGATTGGTTTGCAGCAACAGAATCTTGCATCTCGATCTCTACTCCTCTCGATTCTCTGCAGTCCTCTTCAGCTCAGCATAAGAACTACAACTCATGTCCTCGAACACTTGCTGAAATACTCCCGTCTAGGGCGCCCTCTACAGTTTCTTCCCTCAACCATCCCTTCCACAATGTCGTGAAGAAGACCATCGTGGCGCATGATATGACCGATCGCCTCTATGAGATGGTTCTTGCTAGGTGCCCATCCTCCTTGATTATTCTGAGAACCTCATTGTTCGTGACGTGGTCTTTCTAGGAAATTCCGAGAATTCTTCTGTATGACCACATCTCAAAGGCCTCTAGTCTTTTTTTATCACTTTCAGATAAGCACCATGTCTCACAGCTGTACATCAAGATGCTCCAAACAAATGTTTTGGTTGACAACAAATGTCAAGTTGCTTGCGGAGCCTTAAATTAATATTTCTTGACTAAAGAGATTTGTTTTTTGTGGTTAAGCGATCCTCTGCGTCCCGTGGTTCCCGCGTTACTGATGACGGTTGACCCGCGCTTTTGCGCGTCCCTCTCGCAGGGGCACCAACCGATGGTGTTGCCATATACTACAGTTTTTTATTGAACGCTAGCCTTGCTTTATGTATCATCGTTTTCCAACTGGCATTGATATTATTTTTTCAACGAAATCTAACAAGAAGCGTCCTGAGTCTGCCACTGTCATTTCCTCGTTTTCGAACATACATATATGCAATTGATGGTTCACTTGGGAACGTATCCGAGGCAAATTTTTGGGTGATTTGTTAATAACATTTAAGGAAATCAAATAATTAGTCCGACGCTCTCAAGACCTAGACCATTTTATCCTAAAATGCGAGTCAACCCTCTCTCTTTGATGATACTTTCAACAATTTGCTTGAAGAAACAAAAAAATTAACATATATGCAATTGATGGTTCACTTGGGAACTAGTCCGACGCTCATCCTAAAATGCGAGTCATCTATCTTTACAATTTGCTTGAAGAAACAAAAAAATTAAATTTTGTTCGAAATTCGAATCATCTATCTTTACATTTAAAAAAATGTTTTTACCTATCACTCTCTTACGATGTGTAATGCGTTTCAAACTCAATAGGTAAGGTAAGCATGATTAATATAGTAGACGTAAAGAATTTTTGTTTAATGAACATTCTTTTAAAGATATATTAATCTTGTTCATACAACTTTAGCTAACACACCCGCGCGTAATGGCTGACGTAATTTTTTGTGCAATGAACGCGAAATTTCTCAGAATATTTTTCTTGCCCAATGAGTTATTTTATTGTATGAATATGCAACAATTAAAATAGCAGGAATTCTTTCCCGCGGTGGAATCTCATTTTGGAATATTTTGAAATTAATGGAACGTGTATGAGATTTTTTAAAATATAAATATGAACAGGGATGGCACTAGAAAAATATGGAAAAATTGGGGGAATGTTATAATTTTTAACGTAATAACGGAATTGCCAGTTTTCTTTTCAGTTTTCTTTCCAGAATCCTTCTTTTTTCAATCATTATCACCTTTAAAAATCATTTAAAAAATCTTGCCTTAGTGTTAAGCGTTTGCTTACTATGCCGAAGGTTGTGGGCTCGATCCCCGACAGATATTGAAATAAATATGCTTTTAATCGATTCTCAGTTCTATAAATGCCCCCGGTTGGTGTGAATTTGTTTCCACACCCGTAAAATGACACTCATAGCCCATTAATTAGAATAGGTGGTAGATAATACAAAATAACTTGTCCCGTAAACACTTGAATTCTTATTAATATTTATTTAATTATCTTGTTTTTACATGGATCACGTAAGATAAGTTCTCTATTAAGAGACTGCAGTTTCAACTAACTCGTAGCTTTTCTCAATCGTTCTCTTGCTAAGAGATAACTGAGCTGTAATCGTACTTTGCAAGTGATCTAACCCATTTTTCGTAGGGGATGGATTAGGGGTGTGTCTTTCAGAGAAACGAACTGCAATAAATAAATATTTTTAATCTATAATGGATCTCAAAGTGAATGCTGAAAACATTGAAAATACTTGAATTTATGTTAAAAATTATAATGCGTGAATGTCGGGCTGCTGGATTACCATTCCACACGCAGCGCTTAGCCATATATTATGTAAATTGGTAATCATCATAGAATCCACAGATGAGATTATTCCATAACTAACTATCGGTATTCTCCTGTATGTATCTACGTAAAAATAATAATTTGAAGCTAAAAAACGTGTTATAAAAACAGTATACAGCAACGCAGCGTATAAATGTTACAACAGCCATAATTTTCCATCTAAAATGCGTGTGAACACGAATTTTTATATGCCATTTTGTAATTGTCAATTTCGCCACGCTGATTTTTTGATTACTTACATTACTACCACTGATCCAACATGCGCTGGCATAATAAACAGTATTATAACGCCTTTACATGTTCACTGAGCATGAAAATGTTTGATAATAACTAATATGGCTATTCATTCTAATTTCCTGCAGTGGATCCGCAACGCGTAATTATCGCCATTGACGTAATAACAAAGAAAATATGTATGGGAATATTGTTGCTCGTACTGGCAACACGAATTAGACAGAGATTAAGTATTGGTACCAATCTTCAAATGTGTGTGTTGGTCAACATGTCATAATAAAAACATTTTTTAACCCTTTCATTACGGCTCGGTTTGAATACAAATTATACTGTTAATTATAAAACTAGCATTTGAAGCATGAATGTACTTATCTGACCTATTTTAATATATCACATTGGTTCTTGTATTCTTTAGCTATCGGATGATGCATAAAAAACGATTATATTTAAAAAACTTTCATTATGTAACTCCATACATGTGGTGACATTGACACACGTGGTTTACAGAAAAATCGCTCCTGTGACGAAACCTAACGATATTTATTTACATGCTTTACAGATTCCTGTAAAGAATAGATGTAGGTTAATAAATGGAATGACTGAAGTTTCAAGTTCCTACCGTAGATGTCACAATGAGTACTGAAAGTTGCAAAACTTGGTAGACGGTCGGGGAATCTTTGACGGCATATGCCGACAATCGATGCGAAAGGGTTTAAACTATAATTATACTTTTGTAACATATTTGGAGCATATTGGCACACAAATGTCGTTTTACAGTTCTGTAAGCTTAGATGCCTTATCTTAGAACACCTGTATACCCAGGGAGTTCCACATGACAACAAAGATGGTTCCCGGGAGTCTTCAGGGCAAGAGCTCACAAACTTGGCACAGACTGCGGCTTCAGTAGCAAAGGAAAATTTGAGTGTTCAACCCTACCGGGTTATATATAGAGCTAAGATTTGGTTCAATAAATTTTATAAAACCAAGCATAGTCGGGATTTGCACCGAACGTCTGAATGACAAGCAAACGCTTTTACCACTGGACAATGCCACCCGGCATAATTAATACAGCGAATAAATATTAAAAATAAAATAATAAGCATCTCTATAACACCATTTTTCGTTATTCTCCTGTATGTGTTTACGTAAAATAAATATTTTAATACATAATGGAGTAAGTAACGCCGACTATAGAGCGTCTGTATCGTCCCTATTCTTCTTTACGGCCGTAATTCTTGGCATAGCACCAATGCAACGCTATAATTGCTTTCAAAAGCAAACTCCTTCGTAGAATACTGATCTACTCAATCGAAACAAAGTGCCGGCTATACATCGCCTGTATCGTCCCCATTATTCT
Source organism: Glossosoma conforme (assembly GCA_022606575.1). Taxonomy (NCBI): domain Eukaryota; kingdom Metazoa; phylum Arthropoda; class Insecta; order Trichoptera; family Glossosomatidae; genus Glossosoma; species Glossosoma conforme. The sequence continues at coordinate 507,568 of JAGTXR010000111.1, read as the reverse complement.
TTACTTTATTGGCTTCGTTAGGAATGACGAAGTGAGAGAACGGACAAGGCAACCTCCCATACTATAGTCGGTTAACAGACGATGACAGACATGTTTGGGATGTGCACTACGGATGCCACAGAAGAGCATAAACTATAGCAGCCTTTTCTTCAAGCCTTTTGGGCTTCACGCCATCCTCAAAGACCGTCGAAAACTATACAATTCGTATAATACTAAATGTTTTATTGATTTTAATTTTTACGCGATGTCATTAGAAGACGTTTTATACATAGAGGCATTGATTAACAAACTATATTGTGCCTTGCGCATAAATTTGATAGATAAATACAATGCAATGAACAAAAAAACTGAAATGAAAAGTATTCCAACGAGTATAATTAAGTATGTACAACAATATAACAGTACGGCATTTTGACGTTAGACTCTCGCATTCTTTTTTTTTTTATTTTATGCCTGATCAAGGCTGCGCTTGCCGGCCACGTACAGATTGTTGTTACCTACTGCGGTTTCGAAATACCTAAAGCTAAATGTCACGGCGAAGATTCGAGGTGGAGATGATAGCTAATTGCACATTTCGTGCGTTTATATATTATGCTATAAATATGCCTGCATCATCAGGGACGATTGCTGCATCGAGGAGTATATCAATGTGACCGCATTTAACTATAAAAAAACTATATTATTAAGTCATATATTTACCCACTCTAGACGATATATTTAATATTTTTGACAGTTGAATTTTGTATTGTTATCTAAATTGTAAACTAAATGGTGGGCGAAAAATTATGTATGTTTTTAAGCATTACACAAACTGTCAAAATAAAAAATCGAACGTGAAGTATTGTTTATCGAATTTGAATTTGAATATACAGGTCAATAATAAAAATAATGTTCTTTTTCTGGGAAAAATATATTTATTGATTGGATTTCTACAAATGCTTCAAATTCTTCAAAAAACTAGCGACATGCTGCATTATTTTGTTTACTTTGAATGGTATTTATTTAGCGTATTTTGTCACATGATATTAGAAAAAAAAACAATTTATTTCTTGACAAATAGAGAGAAAATCTCGCGATCTCTTCGCGAGGCGACTTCCGAAAATAATAATTGGAATCCGACTTTCTACATTTTGACATTATTAATCGATTTCCGGCTGTCAATTGACGCGAATCGAATCTTTGTCGTTCGTCATTCGATACATTCTTGACAGTGTGTTGCCGACGAGAGCATTATGTGAATTTAGCGTGAAGAAAAACAGTACATTTTCTTTTTAATCTAAATTTAAAAACATTTAAAAAAATACCGTTATGCTCTTATTCTCAAACTCCTAATACTACATCATATATTATGCATATATAATATATAATTCTATAATATAACAGTTTTTTTAATGCGAGGTGAGGTCCCTATAGGAAACGTATTAATTTGTAAATGTCATAATTAATTATTGTTTTTTCTCGTTTTGTCCACAGATAATAAAGCCAAAACGTTGCTCGCCAAGATGGCGTAAGACCAGCTGACAGGATGCCACTAGAGATGGCCTTGCGTGCCAAAAAGGACGTGAAGAAGTCCTCCTACTATGTGTGGTTTCTGGGGGCCCAGGAAGCGCAGGCTGCGCGAGGAGCAAGGGCAGCTTTGGGGGCTTTATCAAGGCTTGAACGCCGAGCTCAGCATCTGGATCCTTTCAAGGTATGGTTATGTTAGATTAAGACATCCTTACATTTATACTTACCATTACAACCTTTTATTGATCTTGACACGTCCAAAATTCGTCACCATCCCCTCCTGTACAGAGTAGCAAACTATTATTTTAAACCTAGAATTCAACTAGGTTGCTAGTTGTTAAGTTTAAATACGTCATTTAGACTACTTCAGTTGAAAACCCGGCGAAGATTATTTAAAAAAAAATGTTTTAATCAAATCTAAACTCTTTTCATGTCCCCAGTAAGGTTGAACCACCTCTCAAGGACAGGCATCAGGAGCGTCGGGCTAATCATCCGATTTTCTTAAATAAAACGTTGATTATTGTACATCCAAATATTTCTCTACTACAGCAGCAGTCTATGTCCGAGGGCTCTTGCCCTGAAAGCTCCCGGGATCCTCTATGTTTTCATGTGAACCACCGGGTATACTGAGTTCTGGGACAAGGCATATACAATCTGAGCTTACAGAACTGTGAAAGGACAATTTTCCGTGCTCCTGTGCTCCAAATGCCTGTTGCTGCAAACCAATCCACCGGATTGATACTACTACGAAGAAGAAGTGCTCCAAATATGGAGCTCCCTTAACAGACTTCGGACCTGAGTAAGCAAGACGAGGACACAAATGAAAGCCTGGCATTTTACAGTGGGCCGACTGAATGTGACTGCGGCGTGGAGCAGACCCTGTCACACCATCTGAAGTGTGCGCTGTGTCCGAGTAGCCACACCCAGGAAGACCTGATGATGGCCGGGAGTAGCGCCATCGACGTCGCCCACTTCAGGGCAGACAGGATCTGACCCTGTTGTTTCCGACACGATTATATATATATATTATTTCAGCAAACATAATTTAGCGACTATAAAATTTTAGAGGATATGGAATACAAAAAAAATCTATGAAATGGTATGCATTGAAAGCTAGATCTTGTCAGCCATGTATTGATGTATGAAATCATTATTAATTTTGATGTATCTGTTTCCACAGGTGACGCTGCAGTTATCCAGTAAGGGCCTGAAGATCGTACAGAACGTCGAGGCTCGCTCCAAGAGTGGCAGAACAGTGAAGCACTTCCTTCCCGCAGAAAGTGTCACAGAAGCCAGAGCAAGAGGAGATGCAGTGGTATGCGTGCTGCTGCTATACAATCCAGCAACCAGGTAACAACACCAATAATGCCCATGAAGAACGTGGATGAAAGCTACCAGAATGGAATGTTCCAAACTTACTGAGATTATATTAGCTTGTTAAGAAGAATTTATCTATATACTATTTAAAAAGGATTTCAAAATGAATGCAGAAGTATGAATAATATTTCTGTAATTACATCTGACAAGTATATTAGTTTGTTTATACAAATTTATACTATTAGTTCAAAACGTTATTTGAACACATTTATTTTGTATAAAACATCCAAAAGTCTTTAAAGTATTAATTGTCAAATTATAATCGAATTCTCTATCTTAGCTCAAATTTGTCGATTCATACAGTCGGGTACGACACAGGGCTTTGACAATATTCTGCCACTCTATGTTAATTGAAGGGATCAAGGTCCAAAACAACAGGTATCGAGGAATTTGCGATGTATAAAAACAATTTATTAATATTAATTTTATAAAATATAGAACGCTTACTCATGCTGTACACTAAGATATAAAAAGGGATATGTTATCAAATAAATTAGTACCAATTCAACTCCGGTCTTTGGACTTATCCTCAGTGCCGGAACATTTGTATTCCGACGCTGTAATTTCGGGACCGAGATCTCGGTTGCGGAACACTATTAAAAACTCTTATTTGTCTTATGACAAGATTTAATCAAATTATTCTTATACTTCATTCATTAATTTGTTTCCAATTTGTTGCTATGCTTTTGAAACGTCACTTTTGAACACCACTCTACTCTTTCTAGGTTAACTATCCTTTTTGTATCCTAAAAACTTGTGTTGCTTGTTTTTCATCTACCATACGACCAACAATTAAAATATTAAGTTATTGTTTCTTGCATTCCAATTGTCTTTCTGGCAACACGTATCTTTCTGGCAAACATTAGTATTTGTGTATTATTTTATCACAATTATTTTATCGGCTATCCAACATTATTTCCAGGTCCAATAAATAGTTTTCTGGCTAAGCAACTGATATCAGCATGATATAGCCCTTGCTGACTGGTACCGAAACCTTGATACACAATCTTTTGTCTCTTATTCTTGTGCGCTCGCCTGACATGCATCTAATAATGTTAGTTTTAATTATAGAATATTACGCAGGTGTTTGCATACGCCATTTTATTTGTTTTGAAAGTTGCTCCATTTCATGTTGGTGCAACTGTCATCTTTAATTCGCTTTTTTGCCGCGATCATTGGCAGCGCGGCATGTCACAGTGTCCGGCAGTTGTCAATGGACTCGCGCCCCGGCCGGCGAAATGTCATGCCGGTCGGGCGTAGAAATCAAGTCTTTACAATAAACGCGAATTGTGCTTCGAAAACAAGTTCTTTGTATTGTCAACCTGCTCCTGCATCCTGTCACCCAGTAATTCGATATCAAATTCCGAGAGGTGGATATCACAACATATGCAGATTTTTAATTTCGTCAAGTTTTCATACGCGCGTTTAAATATTGAACGAAAACTCCATAATACTAACCAATTTGCTTGCAAAATCCACGCAAAAACAGTCTTATCTGGAATCGATATAGAAGTTATTGATTCAAAAATTTATTTTCTTCTTTCTAAAGTCATTAAAAAACGGAAAATCATTATTTATAATGATTTTTCATTGTCATTCGTGTCTGTCGTTTTCACTCCATCGCATCAACCGAGCAGTTCCTACCTGCACCAATCTGAACAAACTAATCAATATACAAATTATGCATTACGAAACAGCATTCCACCGCCCAGCACAGCACCATTCACATTACGACAAATGCAGTTGAGAAACGCAACAAGTATGCAAACGACAATGTTCTTAACGCTTGCAATCTTTCCAGGTGTCCCCTACACGCCCACGCATACCGCTGCGATTCCGAGCAAACTGCGCAAGCCTTGTGCGCACAACTACGCACCTTAGCAGGCCTTGGTCCTGAAGAAGACGAAGAACCAGAACCTATAGAAGAGCCTCTACCACTTCCGCCACAACGAGAACAAATCATCCAACCTCCTGTTATGCGAGAGCAAACAAACCGTCTAGAAAGCTACGCAGGAGCTCGCTTGGATTCTGCTGCAGAACGCTTTGAACAACAGCACACTTCTTCAAGACTTGAAGCTTACAACGCAAGGAATGATGCTGCTACAAGAGCTGATGTTGGCAATTCTTTTGCCAAGAATGAGTCTCGTTTAGCTCCTGAGCAGGAAATTGTTGCCGAACGTTTGGCTGCTGAGTTGCGAGCAAGGTTGGCTGGTAGAGAGCCGTTGCTGTTGCCGCCGAGGGACTACGATGCTCCTTCTAGGAGGCCAGCTGTTCAGGCGCCTCCTGCGGTTACTTCTTCGCAGAGAAGACCAGCTAGAGCTCTCGTTGGATCGTCTGCTGGTTCCAGTGGTATCGGGAGTGATCTTGCTCCATCGCCGGATCGTCCGCACACCTCTAGCGGTGAGTTATAAAAGCTTTATTATTACAATTTATAAAACAGATACTTTTTAATTAAATGATATACTTATTTTACGTATACTCCTTTTTATGTTCTTGTATTCTTCTTTTTTAATAAAGGGTCTTATGTATTAATTCACTCATATATTTTGATGGGGTTGAATCGCTCCTTAGGACCGAATTGTCCAAGCTTCGGAACATTAAACTAATTATCCGGTCTCTTTAAAAAATCCGATTAACAAATCACTGAAAAATATGTCGTATTTTCAAGTCTTCGGACTTCTGCCCTAAAGGTGTTTGGCATAATATATGTTTTCAGGTGGACCTTCAAAGGTAGTCTACTTTTGCATCTCGACACTTTCAATATTCTTGATTTCACACACGAAGCAAAATAACAATTCCCAATAGGTTCTGCCGATGACTTTACAGCCTCGAATTACGCTATAAAAAGAATATATTTCGGCATTTAGATTGAACGGCGTTCGCTCTCTCAGACACGGCTATAGTTTTCACTATTTGATAACAAAAAAAAACGCAGCGGTCGGTATTGTAAAAGGTTTTGAAATGTCACTATGTATTGTGTACATCCATTGTGCCCCGAGACGTACTTTCTTTTCTGATATTTCGCTGTAGCAATTCATTAAATAGTGTTTTATTATTATTTATTATCAACACAACACTCTCATAATGTTTATGTGGCCATTTCGTAAACTCAAGCATCAACGCTGGTTATTTTTCAAGCGTTTTTTACGTACACACATACGAGAATACTCGTTCTAATACGCTGGATTGGATCAACTTCATTCTTCATACAATTTGGATCTCTTCAAGAAACCGATCAATATGTACGTGTTTCGCCCGATTGCGCTCTCTTGTATACATTTACTTTATATAAACTTTTGCCGTATTTAAATCGCGCTTAGGAAAAAGATTCAGTTATAATCGGCTAGCTTCAGCTTTGTAGAATCATTTAAGACATTTGCGCTACGAAATTGCATCATTTTGCAGTCTTCCTGATTTTTCTTTTACACCGATTTGAATTGAAACAAAAGAGCGCGTTAATTTCTTTTTTGCAAGTTCGATAAATTCAAAGGTCACGTGAGTTAGGCAGGATTGTTCCATAGACAATTTAAACAAGTCAATTAAAATGCCTAAAATGTTTGCTTTCACACATCGTTGCTATTCATTTCGACTAATCACAGCAGAAAAACTGGTTTAAATCCGTGAGAATTGTTCGCATTTCTTCTTCAATTGTACAAATTTGCATATTTATTCGTTTCTAAGCCTCGTTAAAACGAAAGGGTGTGGCATAATGGTAGAAGAGCAAACTATCATACAATTTTCTTCGTTGTATCAATCCGGTGGATTGGTTTGCAGCTACAACATCTTGCATCTTAATATCCACTGTTCTCGATCTTCTGCAACCCTTTTTAGCTCAGCATAAGATCTGCAACTCATGTGCTTGAACACTTGCTGCAAATACTATCATTCAAATAGTCTTGGGTAATTTAAAAAAAATATCATTATTATCATTTCCATATCACGAATTGAGCTAACAAAAAAAAAATATGGCGTAGAGACGTGGAATCTAACAGTAGGTGTCTCTCATCAAATAAAAGTCACCCAACGTGTCATGGAGAGATCCATGAGAGGAGTGTCTCTAAAAGATATAATCCGAAACGAATATATATTCGAAGAAGTACTCAAGTAGTGGAGGCTACACAACGAATAGGAAATGTGACATATATGTAGAAGAGAAGACGGTCGATGGGGAAGAAAAGTGTTGTAGTGGCGTCAAAGAACTGGGAAACAGGCCAAGATGGACTGACGATATCAGAAAATAGCGGGAGTAGCCCGGATGCGGAGGGCGGATGAACGAAAAGGATGGAGACTCACGCGGGTCCCATAGTGGAATTTAAATTATTGCGTGGGCTAGGTAATCATGGCTTCGACCCACTGAGTAGGTGAGAACCATTCATCATGGCAGCACATTTCTTTTTCGCACCATTAATTAACCAAATATGTGATTAATGACAATGAATATATATTTAAAGCATCACTTATCATTATAATGCAATAATTTGAAAACAAATTTGCCAGAGCTAATCTCCTCAAAAACCTCACATTACGTATTAAAGTTTTAATATTCAAGTTACATTCTTCGATTTTAATATTTCCAAAAATACAAGCACATTATATTATATGTAACTACATAATATGCCGGCGGTCATAGCTCAATGGTCAAAGCGTTTGCTTTGCAAGCCAAAGGTCGTGGGTTCGATCCCCAACGGAGATTAAAAAATTAAAAAATTAAAATGATTTTTAATCGATTTCTGAGCTCTTAAATTGGTGTGAATTTGATCCCTCACCCGTAAAATTCCAGTCATAGCCTATTAATTAAAATTGGTGGTAGACGAAGGTCGTCCCGTGAAGACCACCCATTCATAGTAAATTTTTGTAATAATAAGGATGATGCGTGAATCTCGGGCTGTAGTCACGTTGGCGTATCAACACTCCACATACAGAGCTTGTAATAATAAGGATGATGCGTGAATCTCGGGCTGTAGTCACGTTGGCGTATCAACACTCCACATACAGAGCTTAGCCATATGCATCATGGTAAGCGTTATAGAATTCCACAGATGAGATTTCATAATTATACTATCACCATCTGTCGGTATGTATTTAAGTAAAAAAAAAATTAGAATGTAACATTTTTATTCGTTCATATAACTAATCATCTGTTTCCAGTTTTATGTAACCCCATCTTTTTATTTAATTTTCTACCGCCTGGTAACCTTGTGTCCTTGAATCAACCAATAATAAAGCACTGTTGCCAACCTTACTGTTATTATTACGCGCAGTATAGTATATTTTTTTAAATATTCTTTTAAATGTTTTTATGGGGCAATGTTTATATATTTATTTAATGCTTGAATCATTGCCGCAATACAAGGTATGACACACTTATGTCTAGCCTCCAATCCTTGGAACATGGACATAAGATTGGTTCATTTAGTGTTTTATCCCATTTTATACGTTATTACTACGCCCGTTGCTCCTCCAAACTCAAATTATTAATTCCTTTTGCACCTACCATCAACTGATAAGCTCATCTCACACTTACTCAACTTCCATACATAGTTAATACATGTCAATCAAGTATGTACTACCTGTTTCCCAAATTCCTTACTAAATTACACATTGAGCTCTGAAACGCTATGCAGTAATACAACATACTGACGTCAATATGATGTAGCCCTTGCTGGCTGGTACCGAAAACCTCGATATACAATCATTCGTCTCTTATTTCTGGTCGCTAGACGTACATGAATGTGTCCGCCATATTGTCGTTTGGGACTAGTTATATACACCGCCGCTCGTGGCGCGGGCGAGAGCCCATACCGAGCGCCGAGATCAGTCGCCCTCCGCCCGTTGGCGAGAGCATATTGTATTGTGGCTCGACCTACTGCTGTGTCTAGGTCGAGCCCTAAATTTATAAAGTTTTATCGTAAATATAAGTCAATGTGCTTCTGAAAAGGTCTTTGTTTTGCTGACCTGCTCCTCATCATGCCCTGTGACGGAATAACACCCTTTTGAAAGAGAGGAGGATGTTAATACGTTTTCCGCATGCGTCGTCCAGCCGTTCTATCTGAGCATCATAAAGCTTACTGGTCTCGACATGTTGTGATTTCCTGCATGCGATTTAATAAAAATCTCTATAGAAGTGTACGCTTTAGGTGGTTTCACTATTACCTTAACCCTTTCATTACGGCTCGGTGGAATACAAATTATACTGTCGATTATAAAACTAGTATTTGAAGCACAAATGTACTTATCTGGTCTATTTTCATAAATCACATTGGTTCTTGTATCATTTAGCTATCAGATGATGCACAAAAAACTATTCTTAAAAAGTAGCAAAACGATATATCACGGCTACTGATGTCAACGGTAGGGGAATCTTACATGGCATACATCGGGTACCGATGCGAACAGGTTAATAAAGCCTTAGTTTTATATTGATATGCAATAAAGAAAATATCTTTATGGGTACATACTACTAGTAGTGTATACAACTATCACCAGTTGAATTTATAAACATGATGAGAACAATTGTTTTCCAAGGTAGATATCATAAAAAAAGCAATCCAAAGAACGTGTTAGTGTTGTGTTTATCAGAAATCTTAATGATATAAAAAAGTGAACGTGATCACGGCTTTTGTCTCTCAAGCATTTGATTTGGCCTCCAACAGATCAGAGGAATGCTTCATCAGCGTCCGAGAACAAAAATAATCTAGCAGGGCGACCAAACAACAACTTATTTGATTCAAATAATTATATTCTAATATTCAAATACAATGAACAGAAGAATGCCTATATAATACATTTGGAATATTTTGAATTTTTACGTTATAATGTTAACCAAGAAAAACAATTTGCGTTGTGGTTGATGATAATTTGAAAAGTTGGTAAAATTTGATGTGCATTTTATTAAATATATTCTTTAAATGTTTTATTTTAAAATTAAAACGGCACTAGTTTGTCTCGCTTTTAAATACCTAAATATGGTTATACACTCAAAACATTATTTTCCTGGAGGTAGTAAATGCCCTCCTAAGGCGGATGAACCTTTATGGTCAACGGCATTAGGATCGGTAGCCGTGATATATCGTTTTGATACTTTTTAAATAGTTTTAAAGACATCCCACGTATCAGGATAAAAAAATGATTGCATCTCCAAGATAAAATTTTTATGGAGATAAAATAGTCCCCAATCGGATTCCACCGAGGGGGACTGCTCGAGACAAATATATAATTTAAATTTATTAAAAATATAGACATATTCATATTTATTTCAGATTGATTTTTAAGTGACTAAACATGTTCAGACAAGAACCGCGCCACCCTAAGCAAAGATTCCAGCCAAACAGACGAATCTCGGTCTATTTTGAAAATGAAAACTATTTTATTTTAACATTATGTTCCTCCCATCTTAGTCGAAAATAATCAACTACTAATAATCAGCGGTCGGGGAACGTTTTGTAACCATAACCCCAAAATATTTTTGCTTAAGTCGATTTTGTTCCCTTCCCTCCATATTGAAAAGAAGACGGATATTTAAACCAAGACCAACTGTCGAGATATTTAAAGGTTTGTGTTTTGATGTTGGTAGAAACCAATGAAAGTGACAATAATGTTGCATTAAATGGTATTTAATATTTAAAATAAATTAAGATTGGTAAAATTGGGAAACTGATTTTAATGAATATATTTTTTACGATTTTTTGACTTTTAAATTCATAATTATGGGCAAAATGTTAGTAAGTTTTATGAAGTAAACTAGAAAATTTTCATATTACCCCAAAAACATAGTTTTTCTCACTGTTAAATACTTAAATATACCTACATACGTAAAACATTTACTAGTTTTATAATTGACAGTATAGTTTGTATTCCACCGAGCCGATTCGTAAACTTCTATATTTCGAATTGGATTTTCTGCAAAACCCTGGTTTCCATTGAACTCTTTGGTCCCCATCATACATTATTTTCACAACATAATCGACTACATCATCTCTATACACGTTTGAATACTCTGACTCCACCTGGAGAGACGTTGTTTCCCACACCGTGTATTGAACTGCGATGTGTTTGTTTTTTTATCTCGACACTCGTCGCTTCTACAAGCCGTGTTAGTTGACGTGTGTTCCAACATGAAGATCGTTAGCCACTTATATCATCGCAATCCTCATCATAATTAGTCGTAGTATCAATCCAGTGCATATTGCTTGTAGAAGAAGCCCCTCCGTGATTTCCTCACTCTGTTAAACATGTCAGTCAACTGAAAAATATGTTACTTGTTAATATATAAGAAGTTTAAAATTCTTAAATTTAACATATGTTAAATTTAAAACTTTACTCCACAACGAAATCCTTCGTTTTTAACCCTTTCGCATCGATTATCGGTATGTGCCGTCATAAGATTCCCCGACCGTTGACATCGGTTGACGTGACATATCGTTTTGCTGCTTTCTTAGAATAGTTTTTTATGCATCATCTGATAGCTAAAGGATTCAAGAACCAATGTGATATATGAAAATAGACCAGATAAGTACATTTATACTTCAAATACTAGTTTTATAATTGAAAGTATAATTTGTTTTCAAACCGAGCCGTAATGAAAGTGTTATAACATTAAGACTTAATAGATAAATATTTCGTTACTTGTTTTAACATGGATCATAAAAAAATACTGCTTTTAATCCCTTGCTGGAAGACTGCAGTTTTGCCTTCAATGAAAGCTAAATCATTAAGCGTGTATAAATATACTAATGAAGCTTTCATTGAAGGCGAAACGGCAAAATTTTAGCAAGTGAATAAACAGTGCTCTGAATGATTTATTTAAAAACAAGGTAGAAAGTATTATAGAAATATATTTTATATTTGAAATATATAAAAAAATGAATGCTGAAAATAAGAATAATGTCACTAAATTATTTGAACACAAAAATCATAAATTTTAATAGTAAAATATACGAAATTTGCATGCAATAAAATGGCATTTTTCAAGTGATACCGTCGTTGACGCCTGGAGGCGACAAAGGCACCGAATCGATTGTAAATACCTATTTTTACGTGTTTAAATTTTAGAATATTTTCATCAAAATAAAAGAGATATTACTTTTGCTCGGTACATTGTAATAAATCTCAAGTAGGAATTTAATCAATACGTGATTGCCGCAGTCGGTCTATTGTATGGTAATAATAACGAAAGAAAGCCATCGCCAACCTATGTACGTTCATAGACGAACTGTCTATCGCGCGCTACAACTATTCATAAAATAACCTTTGTTTATATATTATGCAATGACATATAGGAGAGTACAACCGGTCGAGACCTGTGCACTCCATGACGTTCAGTCAGGACGACTGGACGGTGCATGTAGGAAAAGTGTGTTGTGTATGTGTTTCGGTTATGAAGATCGCAAGTGTATACTGATCTGTTTCTTGAATAGATCCGATAGTATGAATGAGGAAACACAGATGCTGGAAGGGCATTCTAACTTACCAGTGGCATTTAGGAAGGAATTTTAGAAACTGATTGTTCTTGATCGATATTTTTTTTTTTTTTATGTAAACACATACAGGAGAATACCGACAGATGGTGATAGTAATTTTTTTGAAGTCTCATCTGTGGAATTCTATGACGCTTACCATGGTGTATATGGCTAAACGCTGCATGTGGAGTGTTGATCCGCCAACGTCATAGACTACAGCCCGAGATTCACGCATCATCCTTTATTATTACAGGAATCTACTATGAATGGGTGGTCTTCACGGGACGACTTTCGTCTACCACCAATTTTAATTGATAGGCTATGACTGACATTTTACGGGTGATGGATCAAATTCACACCAACCGGGGTATTTTAGAGCTCAGAAATCGATTAAAAATCCTTTTTTTTTAATCTCCGTCGGGGATCGAACCCACGACCTTTGGCTTGCAAAGCAAACGCTTTGAGCGATGTACATTAATAATAAAAATAAAAGCTTTTATTCCAGCAGGATTGGGTGGGTGGTTCAATACCTAATCTGCCATATAGTACATACAAAATAATTCATGGTCGCTGCATCATCTCCATCCAGCGATGGCTCAGAGAGGAGTTGAGCTATTCAGAAGCAGCCATGATGATGGTGTTGTTGGACTTCCTTATCCTGCTCCAGAAGCCGGCAACACGGTGACGCAATAATGCTCGGAATGAATGGACTCCGCAAACATGTCAGATGCGCTACAGAATCTAAGGAGCTGCATAAGTTGTCGATATGAATTATTATACGCAACTTTGAGCTTCTCTCACTCTCGTTTAAGATGGCTAGACAAGAGTTATGAGGCATATAATGCCATATAGTTTGCATTAAACGTGTATTTTTGTTCAGCAAGTGTAAGTCGAGTTTGTCGTTTGTAGTTCGATATAGTTAAAATTAATTCTTCATCCAAGGTATTTCTAAGATTCTAGTTGTCGATTTCTGTCTGCAGTTCAGGAATTCGCTGGCGTTTCTTGCTGCATGTAATAATTGTCCTTCCGGGGTAATGGATGCCTTGCATTGTGTTGCGTTCTAATGCATTGTTGCTGGTTCTTGCCGCGAGATAGATCTTAATTCCACAGTAATTATTGTTGTAATTTTGAATTTTGCTGCGTGTTCTGTACGTATTTAATATCAAATAATTTATTTAAAACGTATGTAGACGTGATGAAACAATAATACAATAGCTTACTGCCCTGAATGATGACTGCAGAGTCGTCACAGGCTGCCTCAAATCAACACCCATTTCAAAACTATACCCCTTGGCTGGCATCGCACCGCCAAACATAAGACGCAAAGTCATATGCGCCGAAGAAATGCGTAAGGCAATCAACCAACCGTCCCACTGCTTGTATAATCAGATACCCCCAACACCCAGACTGAAGTCGCGAAACAGCTTTCTGAGATCCACACAACCTCTCACATCCAGCCCTGAAAATGAGAGACTCCAGCTCTGCCAACAAGTCTCATTAAAGGATTTCATTACTCCAAAGGAAAGCCTCCCAACTGGCAAGAACCTTGACTGGCGGACCTGGAAATCCCTGAACAGATTAAGAACCGGAGTCGGTAGAACAAAGGACAACCTCGCGCGGTGGGGAACGCTTCGGCAGGGAGAGTAACTTTTGTGTGACTGTGGAGACCTGTAGACCGCCTTACATCGAGGATGCTGCTCCATGTGCCCAACAGGCTGCACATCTCAATACATAATAATAAGCTATACACAGGCTATCGATGTTGTCAGATACTCGGCAAAAATAATTTGATGTCGCTGACGCGAAGAAGAAGAAGAAGCTTACAAAAAGATGTACCAGAAATGAACACTCGACAGCAAGAAAACGAAACAAAAGAATTAAAATTTAAAAATCAACATTTCAAGAACATTACACAAAAAATATATCTTAATTTAATGAAAAAGTGTGATTTTTTTTGCACAAAAACATTTTTAAAAAGTATGTAAAACCAGAAAGTCCTCTTTCTTTGATAGACAGAGATTCGTAGGTTATGTTTGATTAAATCACTTACTTTCTTATAAAGGAAAATATTGAACATGTATTACGTTTAGTGTGTAAAATAACATTTACGTAAAATCTTCAAAATACTACTTAAAATGCGTGAAAATTGTAAGCGGCATGAATTAGGTAAAATGTTTGTGAATTATCAATCAAGAAGATAAAGCATGATCAATCACTATTTACTTAAGTAATTGATATTTATTAGAATGATCTTACTGTCTGTAAACAACGGAACAACGGTATCCGAAAAGAACTCAAGTAGTAAATGTCTTGAAACTAAAGCGTTGAACCAATACATCCCTCCATTATAAGCTGACATCAGCATGATAGAGCCCTTGCTGACTGGTACCGACAACATCGATGTACAATCTTTCGTCTATTATTTCTGTTCGCTTGTCGTACATGAATGTGTCCGCCATATTGGCATTTGGGACAAGTTATATAGACTGCCGCTTGTGGCGCTGAGAGATCACGAGCGCATTAGTCGTGTGCCGTCCGTTGGCGAGAGCATATTGTATTTTGGCCCGGCCGAATTCTGTGGTCCGGTAAACATGTTTGCTTGTTTGGTAGTCAACGGTATTCGTGCATCGTCACAGTGATGCTGTCGAGTCGGATCTGAGATGGAGTGGCTGTGAAAGAAGGGGTGACCTACTGCGGGCCGCATTCCTCCGCGGGCCGCGGAATGTGCCCGCGAGCTTATTGGCATCCGATGTTGATGGTGATTATACACCTGCGCATGCGCCGGAGCAAGATGGACGCTCGTATCTGCATAATATGCGTGACAATGCTATTGAAAACTTTTTTTTATGTAAACACATACAGGAGAATACCGATAGATGATGAAAATAATTCTGAAGTCTCATCTATGGAATTCTGTGACGCTTATCATGTTACATATGGTTAAGCGCTGCACGTGGAGTGTTGATCCGCCAACGTCGTAGACTACAGCCCGAGATTCACGCATCATCCTTATTATTAAAGGAATTTACTATGAATGGTTGTTCGTCACGGGACGACTTTCGTCTACCACCAATTTTAATTAATAGGCTATGACTGGCAGTTTACGGGTGATGGATCAAATTCACACAAACCGGGGTATTTTTTAGAGCTCAGATATCGAGTAATTTATTTTTTATTTTAATCTCCGTCGGATATCGAACCCACAACCTTTGGCTTGCAAAGCAAACGCTTTTGACCATTGAGCTATACCTGCCGGCGATAATATAGAAGTTCAACATGCACCACGTTCCGGAAGACCAGCTGATGCTGATAAAGACACAATAAATGCGTTTATTTCAAATAACAACTCATTGGATTTGATAAAATTTATCGAATTTGATCGTTTATGATCGCCTAGTTAATCCGCCATTTGATTATTTTTCTCGATTTATATTTGAGGTCGGCGGCATGCATGCAAAATGTATTAAACTTATTTATTGTGTAAATATACCACACAAACCTTATTATACGCAATAATAATCAACTTATAATCTCTTAACCCTTTCATAACGGCTCGGTTTGAATACAAATTATACTGTCAATTATAAAACTAGTATTTGAAGCATAAATGTACTTTCATATATCACATTGGTTCTTGTATCCTTTAGCTATCAGATGATGCATAAAAAATTATTCTAAGAAAGTAGAAAAACGATATATCACGTCAACCGATGTCAACGGTCGGGGAATCTTATGACGGCATATGCCGACAACTATGAAGGGTTAAAAAAACCCGTGATTTCGTTTAGTCAAAATCTTTCAAAGCAAAAATAATTAAAACTGTTTTATTGCAGCATTGAATAGTTTATTTTTAGGTTTCGTATGGGATCGAACCCGTGACCTCTAGCACAGCAGTCAAGTAACACACATGTCTCAGTACTCTGACGCAGCATCATGCCGCGATGTGCCGTTATTTCCCAAGCTTGTATGTCTCATACCGACAACTACTTGGCGATCATCGAATGGCTTCCACGAAGCAGTTATTCTTTCATATCACTGTTAATTTTAAGGCCACTGCCTCACATCACACATGGCACAGTGGACGAATCACTTGCTTGTAAAGCGAGAAGCACAGGGAGACGCAAAATGAATCATCAAAAAGCCGATAGAGCCGTGGAGCTGGATGGTTTGTTACAAGAAAGAGTGACGAAACGTTCGGACCTGGAGTGCGGACGAAGGTTTATGTATCGCCGTTGTTACAGACAACTGGCGACGGACTAATAGAGGTGTCTGGCGGACATTACTTGCAGGCTGGACTCATCCCGCCACACACCAGCATCACACAATAAAGCCTTGTACAATCTATACGATTATCTATACGGGGTATTGATCCGCCAACGTCATAGACCCGAGATTCACGCATCATCTTTAAGTATTACATGAATTTACTATGAATGGGTGGTCTTCACGGGACGACTTTCGTCTACCACCAATTTTGATTAATAGGCTATGACTGTCATTTTACAGATGAGGGATCAAATTCACACCAACCGGGGGTATTTTAAAGCTCAGAAATCGATAAAAAAAAATAATCTCCGTCAGGGATAAAACCCACGGTCTTTGGCTTGTGAAGCTAAAGCTTTGACCATTAAGCTATACCCGCTGTCATGCACTGTCGTCTGCTTGATGTTTTTTCGTTCTCAGCGACATGGGCAGCCACAATCGCGATATTCTCTATCCCTGCAAGGTCTCCTGTGGTTCCAGTCTGTTCGAATCGAGTAGTTACGCGCCGGAATGTTTGTCCAGTCGGCACGATACCATCAGAAAATCGACGTCAAAATTCACTCTGCGCTAACACCACCGATTGGTCAAAAAAATCGACACAATTATTCCACACTCTTGCGGAGTATGAGGTTTTATATAGGGAGGTATTTAAAGAGATTAGAAGTCGTTTTTCTCTCTACCGTGGATCTAACCCACCTTTGTTTCGGTAAGCAAATGCTTTAACCACTAAATTACACCCAAAGATCTATTACACTATATTTTCTCAAAACTAAGTGTCGCATATGACCGCCGCACACTGTGAATAATTAATACGTCAGCTGTCACATTATGGAGTCAGCTTCGCATCGCGAGCGTCGTCAGTTCATCTTTTTTTTCTTTATGGCTGCAGCATAATGTGTGCCATAGATTGTCAACAATAAAGTTGTCGGCCACCTCAATACTCGCCTCGTCGCATGTCCACTGCCTTCCAATTTTGTTTCCATATTCGTTCCATATATGGGACATGTGTCACAACAACTCGCACAATTCTGTCAGCTATGACTTGTCCCAAGACATCTCTGCGCCCGGAGGTCCACCTGGATACTTATAATTATATACGCTTCTCAATAATCTCTAGAGACGGCAGTTATATTATGTTCACCATTCTTAACACGTTCATCGAGAACACCGTTTTTTGTAAAGTGACGGAAAATGTTTTTGTGTTATAAGGTGTTAGGGCCGCGTCGGACATTCTGAACAGCAGTTTGTATGGAGCGCGTGGCTGACAGCGCAAAATGAAAAGTCAAATTTATGTTAGGCGGCGTGATTGTAATAAATCAGTGTCGGCCACCGGTGGTTGACATGGCGATGAACGCGTTAAGGGAATTATATGATTAGCCTGACGCTTCCAATGCTTTGACTATTTTTATTGTTATTTACAAACATTAAGAAATATATTTTATTCGTTTATAAATATGGATACGAAAACATTCAACAAAAAATGGTGCGAGAACCCATCAAGTAATAATGTTTGTAATTTCAGTATGCTTAACTCTTTCGCATCAGTTGTCGGCATATGCCGTTAAAGATTCCCCGACCGTTGACATCGGTTGGCGTGATATATCGTTTTGATACTTTCAGTGACATCTACAGTACGAAATTAGAAGTGCAGTCATTACCTTTATCAACCAACGTCTATTCTTTACAGGAATCTGTAAAGTATGTAAATAAATATCGTTAGGTTTCGTCACAGGAGCGATTTTTCTGTAAACCACATGTGTCAATACCACCACATGTATAGAGTTACATAATGAACGTTTATTAAATATAATAGTTGTTTATGCATCATCTAATAGCTAAAGGATAGAAGATCCAATGTGATATATGAAAATAGGTCAGATAAGTACATTTATGCTTCAAATACTAGTTTTAAGCAAAAAAATGTTTTGAAAAATTCACGCCGTATTGACAGTGTAATTTGTATTCCACCAAGCCGTAACGAAAGGGTAAAGTATTGACATATTTAGTGTAAGCGAAATCATCCAGTAGAAGTGGCGGCACAATACTGAGCGCCGGGGAATCAAAATTGCAACAATAAAAACCACCTCATAAGAACATCAACTTTGGTACATAAATAACACAAGATAATATTGTCACAAAATCAAACATCCAACACTCTTTCTTTATAAATCAACACCAGCACTGAATCCGAAAATGTAGCTTTGCAAAGAGTATATTTTATAAATATGTACTAGTTACTGTCTTAATACTATTTTCTTGTACATAATATGTTAATGTGACGAATCTTCGGGCTGATAACCAAGCATTGTTACATGAATATTAAAATTTGCATTCCCTACACAGCAATCTTTTGGCTTATAGCTTATTCCATTCAGGGTTGTGTTGCGATATCACTGCTCTAGTTTCCGTCTATTGAGAGTGTAAGACTCTACATCAGCTGTACTGTTCTCGTTGTGCGATTGTATGCAAATAATTATGATATTTCAGACCTTGGGCCAGAGTAGATCGTTAGGGATTTAATACACAGTAACTACGTAATACGTTATAAATACACTGTTGTCTAATAGAACACGAAGAATCAAGGCTTAAAATATTATAATAATAATGTGTACAGTGTAGTTAATAACACATAAGCCAATTATATAGTGCAGCTTTGGTATTTCAATCAAAAAATGAAGGCCAATTTTGAATTTTTTATTCTATTGTTTCGAACGAAATGAAATTTTTCATGTTCTACCATAGAGCTAAGAATTTTCGCAATGCGCCATAGATCTATGAAGTATTGTAGGTGTTTTTAAGATGTACAATAAATCTACGAATTTAAATGACAGTTCTATGTGCCATGAATTAAATTAATAAAAATAGGAATATAAGTATAATAAAATCAAATAAATAAAATAAAATAAATATCTAAGCAATTTGATTTATACTTCATATTTGACTTAGGTATTACATGATTAACTATAAAAATATGTTTGTGAGCTTATTTAACCCTTTCGCATCGGATGTCGGCATATGCCGTCATAAGATTCCCCGACAGTTGACATCGGTTGACGTGATATATCGTTTTGCTACTTTCTTAGAATAGTTTTTTATGCATCATCTGATAGCTAAAGGATACAAGAAGCAATGTGATATATGAAAATAGACCAGATAATTACATTTATGCTTCAAATACTAGTTTTATAATTGACAGTATAATTTGTATTCAAACTGGTATTGAAAGGGTTCAATTGTATAATTTTTGCAATTTTAGTAGTTTATTAAATTAAAAAATTAAAAGAACTGCATTTGAGACTTAGATTGAGTGTAAGAGAGAACATCGATTTATTTTTCAAAGTATTTTTTTTTAGAGGGAGTTTGTTATTTTTTTGTGACGCTGACGAAGCGTCCAGCGTTTTTTGGAGGAAAGAGGAACCGAGGAAGGAAGCAAGGGATCGCCCTGGTTCTCAGCATGGTCACACCCTAAGCCGCATTCCTGACCGACCATTATCTCTTTCCCCTGATGATAACCCCTTCCTTCCTCACGCCATCACAAAAAACAACATTCCTCGGCCCGAACATTCGCCGTAATCTTTTTTAAGAGCGGCTTAGGCTGCAGTGGATCGACCATAGACCTACTAATACCTAACAGACTATAACCGGCAGGCACAGCTCAATGGTCAAAGCATTTGCTTTGCAAGCCAAAAGTCGTGGGTTCGATCCACGACAGAGATTAAAAAAAAATGGATTCTTAATCGATTTCTGAGCTCTAAAAATACCCCGGTTGGTGTGAATTTGATCCATCATCCGTAAAATGTCAGTCATAGCCTATTAATTAAAATTGGTGGTAGACGAATATCGTCCCGTGAAGACCATCCATTCATAGTAAATTCCTGTAATAATAAAGGATGATGCGTGAATCTTGGACTGTATTATTGTAATAATAAAAGTCAAGCGCAGTGGCACATCGTTAGCGCGATTTTTATAAGATCACTGAAGTCAAGCAACATTGAACGCGGACCACAACATGGATGGATTACCGCTTGTTTCTAATCGCGTGTCGATGTCCAGTTTGAGTCGCTTTTTAGGAACAAATGGTGTAAGCGTCAGCTTTATAACTCGATCTCCTCAAAAAAATTAAAACAAATCACCCAAATCGTTTAACCACATTTATCGTTTTTTTCCTAGTGTCCCGAAACGTAAAATTAAGACAACTGTCCTTAACCCTTTCGCATCGGGAGCCGATATATGCCGTCCAAGATTCCCCTAACGTTGACATCGGTAGCCGTGAAATATCGTTTTGCTACTTTCAATACCCATTGTGACATCTACGGTAGGAACTTAAAGTAAAAGTAAAGCATGTAAATAAATATCGTTAGGTTTCGTCACAGGAGCAATTTTTCTGTAAACCAGATGTGTCAATGCCACCACATGTATGGAATTATACAATGAACGTTTGTTAAATATAATAGTTTTTTATCCATCATCTGATAGCTAAAGGATACAATAACCAATGTGATATATGAAAATAGACGTCGTATTGATAGTATAATTTGTTTTCCACCGAGCCGTAAGGAAATGGTTCTTTTTTTTTGAATTCTCTAATTTTCCATTCTGTGTTTGCACATTCGAATATCTCAAATTATCACAGGTTAGGTAAATACACTGAGAGATATGTATGTACCTACGTATAAATAACTTAAAGGTCCATTAAAAAACATAAAATCAATATTTTACTGTACCTACTTATAAATAACGTAAGTGTCCCTTCATAAACGTAAACTCGCTATTTTAATGTTTTTAAAAATATGTATTTATTATTTTAAATCTCTAATTTTCCATTCGGTGTTTGCACACTCGAAAAATCTCAAATGATCACAGTTTAGGTAAACACTTCAATAAGAGAGTGTAGTACCTACCAATAAATAACGTTGGAACCTACTTGCTGTCTGTATGTGTGTATCTGATGATCTGCAGAACTGCGTCAGGTGCCTCCGGACCGGCAGGTGACCCACATGGGAGCGCGAGAGACTTTCTCGCGGCGATAAGTGTTACTTGTTTTCAGTTTTCGAGGTTATGCCCACATGAGAAGAGCTCGAAAGCAAAATACCTCCCGAAGCGACATTCCAGACTCGGGTCGGGGAATTGTTAATTGACAGAATGGCAACACTGAATATTCAAATGAATTATTTTGTTCCAAATATCTACACGAAAAAAAATTAATGTATGCAGGTTTGTTACTTATGAATGCCTTTACTGCTTATCTAATCACAATGAAATTTTTCACAGGGCACGCTTGTAAAATTGCGATCACTTTGAGAACAGATCGATATACTCTTGCTACGTATGTCTTAACCTTTTCCTTACGGTTCAGTGAAATACAAATTATACTGTCAATACGGCGTGAATTTTTCAAACCATTTTTTGGCTTAAAACTAGTATTTGAAGCATAAATGTACTTATCTGACCTATTTTCATATTTCACATTGGTTCTTGTATCCTTTAGCTATCAGATGTTGCCTAAAAAACTATTATATGTAACAAACGTTCATTATGTAACTCCAATACATGTGGTGGCATTGACACATGTGGTTTACAGAAAATCGCTCCTGTGATGAAACCTAACGATATTTATTTATATATTTTACAGATTCCTATAAATAATACATGTCGGTTGATAAAGGAAAGACTGCAGTTCCAAGTTCCTACCGTAGATGTCACAATGAGTACTGAAACTAGCAAAACGATATATCACGGTAGAAGAATATTGGACGGCATATATCGACAACCGATGCGAAAGGGTTAAAAAAATATTCCCTATCGTATTTGGTCGCTACGAAGAAAAAAAAAAGTTACTATCTTTAATGTCACAAATATTGTAGTTTGATAATTCCTCTCCATGGTATCGCAGCCATTTTTTTACACAGACATTTTCAAACTGAAGTCGTGATTTAACGACAGTAATTATGATAAAATAAACTAATTAGCGATCCGTATGTAAATAAACTAATAATGGTGGATTATCGAAGCATTTGAAAAAACCAGTTTCGCATCATGACTTCACTGTCAAATATAAACATGATGGCATTAACATTATGTATTTTATTATTATCAGATTTGTCATTATTGTTACATGGAATGGGTCAGTGTTACTGCGCATCCTGAAGCTTCATTGAATACATAAAAATATGTCCTGCCCATTGCCACTTGAGTGTGCCTATTCGTTAAGTAGCCCCCGCTTCTTCAGTTCTTTTTCAGATATCCTCGTTTCGTATTTTATCTTTTAGCGACACTCCTCTCATAGATCTCTCCATAACATGCTGGGTGACCTCATTTTATGGGTAATGCGTGCTGTTAGGTTCCACGTTTCTTCTCCATAAGTTAATTAACTTCAGGAAGGATGCATTTGTTAAACGCCTTGGTTTTTAAGACGGAATTTTCGCTTTAAATATGTACGTCCAAAGTGGTTGTTATTTTTCTTAAAATTGTAAAAATAGTTTAGTACAGAAATTATCGATGAACTCATGCTCATCAAGTATAGCACAGCAATTTCAATAACAACAGTTTGTAATAAAATAATAAACAACAAGAACAACTCTCGACTCTTGAAAGTTGTACCAGAGAACTGGGGTTTTGGAGGACATCAACATATTTGTGCCGGTGAACATTCCAATGGTGAAAAAAGTGTATCGAGATTAAGAAAATGTACTTCTATATGGAGGCATTTAAGAGGTGACCATAAATTTATCTTAAATACTAATCAATCGCGACCGAATTAATATTTTTAATGCGTTAACCCTTTCGTTACGGCTCGGTGGAATACAAATTATACTGTCAATACGAGGTGAATTTCTTAAACCGTTATTTTTGCGTAAAACTAGTATTTGAAGCATAAATGTACTTATCTGACCTATTTTCATATATCAAATTGGTTCTTCTATCCTTTAGCTGTCAGATGATGCATAAAAAACTGTTATATTTAATAAACGTTCATTATGTACCTCCATACATGTGGTGGCATTGACACATGCGGTTTGCTGAAAAATCGCTCCTGTGACAAAACCTTACGTTATTTATTTACATGCTTTACAGATTCCTGTAAAGAATACATGTAGGTTAATAAAGGGATTGACTGCACTTCCAATTTCCTACCGTAGATGTCACAATAAATACTAAAAGTAGCAAAACGATATATCATGAACCGATGTCAACGTTCGGGGAATCTTTGACGGCATATGCTGACAACCGATGCGAAAGGGTTAACCGTGTTAAATGTGGAATGTATCCATGCAATCATTAAATAAGCGTCGGGTTAATAACCCTGTTTAATTTTTTTAAATATAAAAAATAGATAGTTAGAAAGTATCGTCCTTAAGTAGTGAAATCTAGCGACAATAGCACATAGTTTTAACGCGGCTCACTGTGAAGTACACTATAATATATTTCAGAGAAAAGATTGAAAATCTTCGGTCATCTGCCCGAGACGGAACTTTCTGCGTACCTCACAGCTCTCAGACGATGACGACTGACTCCGCCGGCAGTTGTGACAGCACTTACGTTCCTAACATTTCTATATACGCGTGTCCGACGAGCGAACAAAAATAAGAGACGAAAAAACGGATATCTACGCATTTCAGCCTGCAAAAGCTATATCAAGCTGATACCACGACATGTACAGTAAAAGCATATATTAATTGATCATAATTTTTAACTGTTAAAACAAGATATAGAGTATTATGGATCAACTCTCTCTATCGGCTACCGGTTTGGCTACATAGCCGTCATAGCATATTATTTTAAAGACCTCGCTATTGGTGCGAAGATCGTTGGAACGGATGGTCATCTCATCTCAAGCAGCTCTTCTCGGTCACTTGCAGGTCTTTTGGAGCCACATTTAATAGAACTGGTCTGAGAGGAAGTCATCGCTGAGGTCTGTTCCCATCTTCCGACGTTGCAACAGACACGTATCGTTGCAGACACGTCGCATATATTGAAAACTCTCTTGTAAAAATAAAGTTAACAGACAAAAATATTCACATCATTGGAAATACAACAGGGTCTCGAAAAAGCTTTTTAGAAAAAAAAACTAAAAATGCAACCTAGAGGAAATATAACAGGGTCTCTAAATATTATATGTATTGATAACTAAAAGAGGCCATCAGAACTATATATGTTCCCAATTAGACTTTCGGTTGCAGAGATATCTAAGACAGTGACAAATGACTATATTTTCCATATTGAATGGATATGGAATTAACACAATGTATTCTTAATATTTAAATTGTTTTATATCAAGCTGATATCAATACGCATCCATCATTATGTGTTGGCGAATAGGTGGGACTCCCGGTTAGAGGGGCACTAGATTCGCCTTCACGTAGGCATCCAAACGGTGATCCGGTGCTCCACTCACTGAGATGTTTGTACTGTACAACCGTACATGCTTAAAATTAAAATTGCTTAAATAAATTATTTTCTTTTTTGAAAAACGTAAAATCAAAATTTCACAAGTTTGTACATGACTTGCCTTTCTTTAGCAGTTAGAGTCTGTTAATGATGTGAGCATGCACCTTTAGACCTCAGAGTATCTGAACCCAGAAGTGTTGCACGTATGTACCTTCTCCTCTGTAGACCTCACCGTTCCATTCATACTTCCAACTCCCAGCATCTTTGATGAGAACCCTCACTTGCAGAGACGATCCCATTCACAATGATAATAATTTATGCATGGAACGTGTTAAAATGCTCACATTGTACATATACCTAATAATATAATATTATAATAACATCCTGCTCTCTCTCAAAAATGTGTTACTCAGTCGCGTGAGGGCATGATGAGGAGCAGGTCAGCAAAACAAAGACTTTTTCAGAAGAACATTGACATATATAAAGGGTCCGCCAAATAACTTTTTTTTTTGAAAATGGGGCGCAAAACATCGAGTGTAGCTTCGGCTGTGTGGCACGCAGCGCCGTCTTGTTGAAACCAAATGTTGCCAATATCCTCCTCTTCAATTTTTGTGAACGAAAATGGCCCGATAACGATCGCCATTGACTGTAACGGCCACTCCTTGCTCATTTTCGAAGAATAATGGCCTGATTTTCAAAGTAATGTCGCAATATTTTCCAGCGTTGTTCAAGCGTATACACAACCATATTCATTCAGCGGAAAGATAAAACTAATTATTTGTCAAATCAGACATGAGCTAAGTGTTACCATTCACGAAATAAGCACTAGTTGAAAAAAAAAACGTTAGATGGCGGACCCTATATATGATAATCTTTACAAGCTTGTGGGCTGGACCTAGTCACAGCAGTAGGACGAGCCACAATACAATATGCTCTTGCCAACGGGCGGGGGGCGACTGATCGCGCTCATCGGCGCTTTCGCACCGGTGCTACAAGCGGCGGTCTATATAAATAATGCCAATATGGCGGACACATTCCTGTCTGACAAGTGAACAGAAGTAAGAGACGAAAGATTGTGCATCGAGGTTTTCGGTACCAGTCAGCAAGGGCTACATCATGCCGATGTCAGTACTTCAAAATATTCGCAAAAAAATAAGATTATAAATATATTTGATATTAATATTTTTTTTTAGCTTTGCTAGGCATTGAACCCATAAAATTTTAATTATAATACAGACTTTTAACTTTTCTTTATAAAATATATAAATAACATCAAATTCACATCAATAGTGTGCGTTTAGTGATGTCATATGCTCGAACTGAAGAGCGGATATATGGCAACATTAAATGTACGCACACCACAAAAAAGCAACTGCGCTATTTACTAACAGTAAAGCGACATTGAACTCCAGACTTCCGATTGAAAGAAATGCGTCACGAGCTCTAGTCATTAGTCTACCCGGGTCGTCTATCTTCCAGGCACTGTACGCTACATGCGAGTGCTGAGCCTCTACAGCCATTTCCTGTAGTCATTATTTGTTATTCAAATGGTGCCTCGTGCCCATTGGCGTGGTAAAGAAAAAAATAAGGGCATGAAAACCTGTTGGTGATCTAAGTATTCTCAATGCGCTTTACTTACATTTATTTAATATATTGGCCTACTTAAAAAAAACAAAATGATATAAGCTCGATACAGCCCTTACAGATTGGTGCCGAAAAGCCTCGATATACGATCTTGCGTCTCTTATTTTTGTTCACTCGTCGGACCCGCGTATATAAAAATTTTAGTAGCATAAGTCTTCTTCTTCGTAGTATTAATCCGGTGGATTGGTTTTTCAGCAACAAAATCTTGCATCTCGATCTTCACTCCTCTTAATCCTCTGCAATCCTATTCGCTCAGCATAAGAGCTACAACTCATGTCCTCGAACACTTGCTGCAAATACTCCCGTCTAGGGCACCCTCTACAGTTTTTACGCTCAACCATTCCTTCCACAATGTCGTAAAGAAGACCATCGTGGCGCATGATGTGACCGATCCATCGGGCTCGCCTGTCTGAGATGGTTCTTATTAGGTGCCTATTTTCCTTGATTATGCTGAGAGCCTCATTGCTGGTGACGTGGTCTCTCCAGGAAATTCTGAGAAGTCTTCATCAGTGGCGAAACTGCAGTCTTCCAGCATGTGATTAAACAGTGCTCAGTATGATCCATGTTAAAACAAGGCATGAAATATAACGGCTTTTTTACGGCTGTGAATTTTGGCATGTCACCAAAAGCCGATGCAGCTGTATATTGAATATCAAAAACAGCTGTCTGCGTAGAATACTGGGATTAAGATTTTTTTATTTCGTGAGGCGAGAGAGCGGACAAGGCAGCATTCCATAATACAAGGATTGTCAGTCGAAGATGTCTGGGACATGTACTACGGATGCCGCAGGAGAGCATTCATCCTTTAATTACGGCTCGGTTTGAATACAAAATATATAGGGTCCGCCAAATAACTTTTTTTTTTTAAACAAGGCGCAAAACATCGAGTGTAGCTTCGGCTGTGTGGCACGTAGCGCCGTCCTGTTGAAACCAAATGTTGCCAATATCCTCCTCTTCAATTTTTGTGAACAAATTTAATATCAATTATAAAACGTATTATAAAATTATTTGAAGCATAAATGTACATATCTGGTATATTTTCATATATCACATTGGTTCTTGTATACTTTGGCTATCCGATGAAGCATAAAAAAGTATTCTAAGAAAGTAGCAAAACGATGTATCACGTCAACCAATGTCAGCGGTTGGGGATTCTTATGACGGCATATGCCGACAACCGATGCGAAAGGGATAACTATAGTCGCCTTTTCTTTAAGTACTCAGGCTCACACCGTCCTGGAAAGCCGTCGTAAGCTTTAGGTAAAATTTACTTGCGGAAGGTAGAGCTGAGACAGGATGAGGCGATGGTCAAGGCGGCCGACAGAATGTTGTGGCGGCGGTTCGTGACGTCCATATGCTCCATTGAAGAGCGCGGATATGGAAATTATAATCAATATTTATAAACAAACCGGAAAATCATATATATGAGTGTACTCGTATACGAGGAGAACTCAAGTAGTGGAGGTTACCCAACGAATAGGCACACTCAAGTGACAATGGCACGGATATAACTGTTGAAGAGTAAATGTTCGATAGGGAAAAAATGTGTTAAATTTACGTCGAAGTACTGGCAAACGGTACTTTGGTCAACCCCTTGCAAGATGCTGACGACATAAGAAGAATAGCGGGAGTGACCTGGATCCGGAAGGCGGTGGATCGAAGACGATGGAGACTCATTTGGGAGACTTGCGTCAAACAGTGGACGGATACAGGCTGATGATGATGATGATTATTATTTATTTTTCTCAACGTTGACAAAATTGATGAGGGACGCCCATGCCTGCACGAGCAAGGGCCTCGTTCTTAGGCAGCAGGTATAGCCAGGTACGTCTGTAGGTTGTAGAATGCATTCAGAGGATCGCTCGCCATTGCGTCACCAACCATTGTGCCACCGTGGGATACTCCTCCAAACCGAGCTTTAAACCCATTGTGTTGGACCGTCTTAGAACTCTGGGCATGTTCAGCAAAACCTATCTTATCGTATGCATGCGCATTTTGTATAGTCTTTGGTATAACCTTTTGAAAAACCTTTGAATTTTAATTCGTGGCTGACGACAGACAATAGTAAACACAACGGGGAATTTGAAAATCAGTTTCTAGAAACAACTAGCGGGTATGGCTTTTATTATTAAATATATAAGAATTTCATACCTTGTTTTAACATATACACTGTTTCACTTGATTGAAGACTGCAGTTTTGCGATCTATGAAAGCTTCAGGTATGGCTTTCGCTTGCAGGCACAGATATTACATTATATATTTTGTATAAACAGTGCTGCTTTTAGGGGGTGGGAAAGTGGATCGGTACCTCATGGCGTCGAATAAGCTAGGGGCGCCGAGGGCAACCAATCTTTGTTAGATTTTTTTTAAATATAAACTATATGGTGCTAAAAAAATGCCCTAGGGCAGGGTCTAAAGCCGGTGCTATGTATAAAACACCTGTGTATGAAGATAAAACGTTTGCTTACTATACCAAAAGAACTGGATTCGATCCCCGACGAAAATTAAAATAAATATGATTTTTAATAGACAACTAATACACATAAAAAAAATACAACAAAAACTATATTTTCATTTAAAATGGTTTTTTCTATGAATTTATATGTTAAATATTTGCATAAATCTCTTCATTGGTTTATAAATTATAAAAATGTTGAAAATGTGTTTTTCAATCGAATTTGTAAATATAAATACACCTGGTTGTTGTGAATTTGATACCTCGTAAAGTGGGAGTTATTCCATATTATTCAAAATTGGTAGACAAAAATTTCCCACTGAACACCATTCTATAGTGTGTCTACGTCAAAAATGATGATGCAAACGTGGCAGGCTATAGTTGATGACGTTGATGGAAGAATACTACTCCGCATGCAAGGCTTAGAAATATACAAAAATGGCAAGTTTCTTAGAATCTATAGATGAGATTTCTCTATCACCGTTTGCCAATATTCTACAAGCATAAATGCAAGCATCTTTGAAGCATAAATGTCTATTTTCTGGTCTATTTTCATATTTCACATTGGTTCTTGTATCCTTTAAGCTTTTATCGGATGATGCATAAAAAACTATTCTATTTAACAAACATTCATTATGTAACTCCATACATGTGGTGGCATTGAGACGTGTGGTTTACAGAAAAATCGCTCCTGTGACGAAACCTAACAATGTTTATTTACATGCTTTACAGATTCCTGTAAATAATACGTGTAGGTTGATAAAGGGAATGACTGCACACTTCCAATTTCCTACCGTGGATGTCACAATGATTACCGAAAGTAGCAAAATGATATATTACGTCAACCGATGTCAACGGTCGGGGAATCTTTGACGGCATATATCGACAAACGATAGGAGAAATAGACAAGCATTCAAACATTGTAAGTCCATTACTTTTATCATTATAAACGCCATTAGAACTTCTAATATATCTTTTAATGTACCTAAATTACCTACTAGTATTTATTTAACAATTTTAATATTGAGAAGATAACCACTGGAGACAATTTAGAATATTAGGTATCATCATATGATGTATTTTGTCATAAAAATATAACAGTTATTACTAAAAATATTGCGTGCCAAACTTCATTAGTAACTGATGCAATAGCCAAAGACAGCGCTTCTCAATTGATGCGTCATAGAGCCTTTTATTACAATGCCGGCGGGTATAGCTCAATGGTCAAAGCGTTTGCTTTGCAAGCCAAAGGTCGTGGGTTCGAACGCCGACGGGGATTAAAAAAAAAGGATTTTAATCGATTTCTGAGCTCTAAAATACCCGCGGTTGGTGTGAATTGATCCCTCACCCGTAAAATACCAATCATAGCCTATTATTAAAAATTAGTGGTAGACGAAAGTCAACCCGTGAAGACCACGCATTATAGTAAATTCCAGTAATAATAAGGATGATGCGTGAATCCCGGGCTGCAGTCTATGACGTTGGCGGATCAACACTCCGCATGCAGCGCTTAGCCATATGCACTATGGTAAGCGTCGTAAAATTCCACAGATGAGACTTCAGAATTACAATCACCAACTGTCGGTATTCTCATGTATGTGCTTACATAAATAAAATATAAATGACAAACTGGTAGCATTGCAATTGATATCCTCCTCTTCCATTTTGGACATCGATTAACTTGAGGAAGGATGCAGGATCAGGTTCACATTATAAACAACTTGTTTCTGTTTCACGATACATGTTTATTTGCCAATAACGTCGTCCGTTAAAGGGCCGCCCTTAGGGACGGTCCTACCACGAGGACGGGCGAGTTGCGACTGCCTGCCCGCTCTCACATTTCGGTGGTACCAACCGCCAAGATGACAGTTGTACCAACTGACAATCGGCCAACTGTCATAACAATTATTTTTGGCGTATGCAAACACCGTTTAACATTCGATGTAGATGTCACGCAAGCGAACCAAAATAATAGACAAAAGATCGTTTGTTGAGGCTTTACGGCATCGGCCTTAAGGAGCTATATCAAGCTGATATCAATCGCTACCCCCTTTAAAGACGGAAAACCGCGACAAACGATCTTAACCCAAGCTTAAGCTTACAGAAGAATACCGACAGATGGTGATAGTAATTCTGAAGTCTCATCCGTGGTATTATATGACGCTTACTATAGTGTTTATGGCTATGCGCTGCATATAGAGTGTTGATCCGCCAAAATCATAGAATACAGCCCTAGATTCACGCGAAAACCTTATTATTACAGGCATTTACTATTGATATCAGCTTGATATAGCTCCTTAAGGCCGATGCCGTAAAGCCTCAACAAGCGATCTTTTGTCTATTATTTTGGTTCGCTTGCATGACATCTACATCGAATGTTAAGCGGTGTTTGCTTACGCCAAAATAATTGTTATGACAGTTGGTCCATTAGTTGGTACAACTGTCCTCTTGGCGGGTGGTAGCGCCGAAATGTGAGAGCGGGCAATTAGTCGCAACTCGCCCGTCCTCGTGGTAGGACCGTCCCTAAGGGCGGCCCTTTAACGGGCGACGTTATTGACAAATAAACATGTATCGTGAAACAGAAACAAGTTGCTTATAATGTGAACCTGATCCTGCATCCTTCATCCAGTTAATCAAAGTTCTAAATAGAAGAGGAGGATATCACAATGTACTCGTATATTTGCCTGAAAAAAATCTTGAGTTGATCCCATTGACTAAATGATACAGAGCTATAGATACTCAAGCTAATCGTCTGATATCCCTAAAAAAATCAGATTAATTATCATCCAAAATATGGCTAGCATACTACAGCTGCCGTCTCACCAAGTCTGCGAGCTCCTGCCCTTTTTTTTATGTAAACACATACAGGAGAATACCGACAGATGGTGATTGTAATTCTGAAGTCTCATCTGTGGAATTCTATGACGCTTGCCATGGTGCATAGAGCTAAACGCTGCTTGTGGACTGTTGATCCGTCAAAGTCATAGACTACAGCCTGAGCTTCACGCATCATCCCAATTATTACAGGAATTTCCTATGAATGGGTGATCTTCACGGGACAACTTTCGTATACTAGCAATTTTAATTAATAGGCTATGACTGGCATTTTACGGGTGAGGGATCAAATTCACACCAACCGGGGATATTTTAGAGCTCATAAATCGATAAAAAAACCTTTTTTACTTTTTATTTTTAATCTCCGTCGGGGATCGAACCCACGACCTGCAGGTCTTCAGTAATTTATATGTTTCCTGGTGGAACTTCAAGTGCAGAGATGTGTTAGGACATGACATAATCACTAGCAACTTACAGACCTGAGTGGCGCCAATTTCTGGTGACCATATGCTTCAGAACTGATCAGGGGGAAAAATCCTAAGCATTCACAAAAAAAATCTAACTACACGCGACACAAAAAATTTAATAGATTACCAAACAAAATTTAGAGTGTTACTTATATTAATTGTATTCTTTTTGTGATTAATTTCATATGATATCACTGCGATGAACTGATGAAGTCCTCATTTGTGCAATCGCGGTCTGTGAATAAGTCAGTGTACACCGTCCAACGTGACCCATAACTTCTTCGTAGTATCAATCCGGTGGATCCGGCGATCTCCACTCTTCTCGAGCCTCTGCAACCCTCTTTAGCTCAGCATAAGAGCTACAACTCATGTCCTCGAATACTTGCTGCAAATACTCCCGTCTAGGGCGCCCTCTGAAGTTTCTAACCTCAACCATCCCTTCCGCAATGTCGTGAAGAAGACAATCGTGGCGCATGATGTGACCGATCCATCGGACTAGCCTCTCTGAGACGGTTCTTAACAAAACAGCACAAAATGTATTTGTCTATTAAATAGTTATTTTAAATAGATAAATAGTTATTAATTTGTTTTTATATGTATCATTTGGGTGGAAGTATAATGGCAATAGGAATGTATGCAGAAAAGTATGGAGGAGGAAGTGGATCATTGGGAAGTTAAGGAAATAGTTATAAATAACACTTTTCTCTTTTTCTACAAATAATTTTTTTGAGAGTGTGGCTGTCCCGATGATTATTTAACTATTTTATACCTTTGCTTCGCGGAGAACTATTTGGGATGCTGCGTTGTGCAGAATCCCAGGAGTTCAGTAGCCTTCCCGAGAGCAACGATCTAATAATCCGTGTACCGGTTTGCGCGGATAACACAAAGTGCAAGGAACCCAAGGCTAATATCAGATTATATTATTGCTATAATAAACCTATAACGGGACACTTCCAAGACAGTGGACTCCTCTGAATAAACAGACTAATAAATATATCTTAAACTAATTTGTTGAGCAAATGTTAGGGATTTTAAAATTCAAATAAAATTTTCGAACGTTCTAAATAAATGACAGTTGAGTACTACATTCTTATTGGTTGATTAAAGGAAGCGGGGCTACCAGCCGGGAAATATAGAAAATACATTTTTTATCTATTGAAAATTAAGAAATCAAATAATGAATTAGAATGCTGAGAAATTAAGATGTTATGAAGTAAATTTTTTTTACTTATATTCATGGAAATATAAAAAAAAAATACGCGTAAATACCTACAACAAAATAATTAAATTTTTAAGTTTACCATACTTTATTTTAACCCTTTCGCATCGTTGTAGGTATATGCCGTCATAAAATTCCCCGACCGTTGACATCGGTTGACGTGATATATCGTTTTGCTACTCTCAGTACTCATTGTGACATATACGGTAGGAAATTGGAAGTGCAGTCATTCCCTTTATCAACGTAAATGTATTATTTACAGGAATCTGTAAAGCATGTAAATAAATATCGTTAGGTTTCGTCACAGGAGCGATTTTTCTGAAATCTACATGTGTCGATGCCACCACATGTATAGAGTTACATAATGAACGTTTGTTAAATATGATAGTTTTTTATGCATCATCTGATTGCTAAAGGATAGAAGAACCAATGTGATATATGAAAACAGGTCAGATGTACATTTATGCTTCAAATATGTACTAGTTTTAAGCAAAAAATATGGTTTGAAAAATTCACGCCATATTGACAGTATAATTTGTATTCCAACGAGCCGTAACGAAAGGGTTATAAACATTGATTACATTGAGTTAGGTATGTATTTGTTTAAATGCAATTTATTCTATCAATCAATCAAAATAAGGGGAAATAGAGATGCGCATACAAAAAATGATTATATGTAGTCCATGACGTAGCAGAAACAAACATTTTTTTTTAATTCGGTTGCGCATTAAAAAAAATACGAAATTTACATGACTGGCAACATTGAAGCGCCGCCATTTTATTGTGTTATTGTTAGACAGCTCTCTTGACTTTTCATTCTCGCTCCGCTTCGTTATTACATTATTATATTAGTGGGAATAAGGCCTCGGGGGTGACAAGCCATTGTCGCTGGCTGCTGGTATCGCACCGCGATCTGTTAATGCCGTGGGAGACGAAGCTAATTGCGTAAAAAGCCGCCAATTACGCCCGTCAAAGAGGCGATTCGCCGCGCGGAAATGGGGCGAAACACGCGTAATTCAGTGCAACTCTCAGTCCGTGACCTTCGTGCATGCCGCTGATCGAATGCTTTCTTTATTACATATATGACATGCGACATATAGAGGTGCATTTCTCTATAGTTCAACGGATAATAAATGTGCAAATTCACAGTAAACATCACCTTATACGACATTTCTCTCATAGTAAAACATGGATGTTATAATATGATGTTTACTGTGATTTTGTACGTCTAACAGCTGTTGAATATTGATATACATTAACATCCTCCTCTCTCAAAAAGAGGGGCGTTATTACGTCGCGTGAGGCAGGATGAGGAGCAGGACAGCATACAAAGACTTTCTCTAGTAGAAGCACAGATTATATTTTTACGATAAAAACATTACAAGCTTTGTGACCACGCCGTATGACATTCCCGCGCGGCCGCAACGCGAACCTTCGCAAAAAGGTGGAGACCAACTGCCCGGCCGTTCGCACTTCCGCGGCACGGGCCGCGGGCTCGGTCGCCAGCGCTTCCGGTGGTAAAACTATGTAACTAGCCCCAATGTGGCCACAAAGATTGTTTATCGAGGTTTTCGGTACCAGTTAGCAAGGGCTACATCGTGCTGATGTCAACATCTTCAGTGATTTATAAAGTATCAGAATATTTCAATATATTCCTAAGCCCACTGTTATTTTTCTTCTTTGGACATAATTATTTGATCTAGATTCTAGACATCCAAAAGTCTATTAATTATTAATAGTTAAATCAAAATAAAAAAAGCTCTGTCTTAGCTCAAATTTGTTGAGGATAGTAATTTTACACGTGTTGCTGAGCCATTACAGCTGAACAGAACTTTAACTCATTAACATCCTCCTTTGTCTCAAAGGGGGTGTTATTTCATCGCGTGAGGGCAGGGTGAGGAGCAGGTCAGCAAACAAAGACTTTCTTTTAGAAGCACATTGATTATATTTACGTTAAAACTTTACAAGCAAAGACAAATCTATTAACTTCCTCCTCTCTTTCAAAAGGGTTGTTATTCAGTCGCGTGGTGGCATGATAAGTAGCAGATTAATAATAACACAGACTTATTTTGAAGCACATTGACATATATTTACGATAAACTTTACAAACTTATGGCCCGGATCTGGTCACATCATTCGGCGGGGCCAAAATACAATATGCTCTCGCCGACGGTCGGCACACGACTGGCGCGCTGTCGCACAGCGCCACAAGTGACTATCTCCGTAATTAGTCCAAAATACCAATATGGCGACATGTACGACAAGCGAGCAGAAATAAGAATCGAAAGATTGTATATCGAGGTTTTCGGTGACAGTCAGTAAGGGCTATATCTGCTATATAAATATGCTGTCACTATGTTAGTGGATTTCGTTGAGATTGAACCCACAAATAAGTAAGGTCACGTCCTCAAAAAGCTTAAAATAAAAAGTAGTTTGATTTAGTAATATGTACTCTAATTGTTCATAAATATCTATAAATTTCTCCTTATTTTGTGTAGAACTGATTCCTCTGAGCTTTGGAACTGCTTTGGTAAGCTACTCACTTGTGTTGTTCTATAATATATGCACATATCAAACAGCACAATTTAAATCCAAAGACAATGGAACACACTGTTCAACAATATGGCGCCAACAATTTGACGTTATTAATTATTTAAATGTTGTTTTTCAATAACACAAATGTATTAAGACTTTTAGATTAGAATCCTTGAGCATTACTTGCATTATTTTTTACTCTGATAGTATTACAATATATATTAAAAAAATAACAGAGCATATCACAAATCTTTTTACTACCTTTGAACATATAGTAGCAATAATTTGCAGCCACACAGTTCTGTTGTCATCTGGCGTTATCTTTGCTACACCCCAAGACATATCTGCTAGCATGCTCCTCTCTTTCAAAAAGATGTTACTCCGTCGCGTGAGGGCATGATGAGGAGCAGATCAGCAAAACAAAGACTTTTTCAGATACATATTGACATATATTTACCTTAAAACTTTACAAGCTTCCGGCCAGGCGGAATGACATGCCGGCCGGCCGTAATTCGACCTTCGGAGCCACATGAGACCTTGCAGGGCGTGGCCGCGACCGGACTGGATAGTTCGACCGAAAATATCGCGGCTGTGGCTGCCGATGTCACTGAGAATGAAGAAACTTCAAGCAGACGATGGACCATGCAATTGGGCATCACCAAACGGACCCGTTATGACATAGCAGTTAATGCCTGCTGACCGTCAATCGCAAGATTCACCATCCTGTACTAGACATTAATTTTAATTTAAAAATATATAAATATAAAAATTAATAAAAAATTGATGGTCTCCAGGGAGGCCGAAACATGTAATCATTTAAAATAAATGTGAATCTTTTTTTTAGATAATATATGTTTTTATATAAACACATACAGAAGAATACCGACAGACAGTAATGTAGAAATCTCATCAATGGATTCTATGAGTTTTACCGTTGTAACATGGCTGCATGTGGATTATTGATCCGTCATCGTTCATTGATGCATTCGTCCATTTTTACGTGGACTTACTAAAGTTACGAACAATGAGGCTCTCAGCATAATCAAGGAAGATAGGCACCTAGTAAGAACCATCTCAGAGAGGCGATCGGTCACATCATGCGCCACGATGGTCTTCTTCACGACATTGTGGAAGGGATGGTTGAGGGTATAAACTGCAGAAGACGCCCTTGACAAGAGTATTTGCAGCAAGTGTTCGAGGACATGAGTTGTAGCTCTTAAAGAGGATTGCAGAGGATTAAGAAGAGTGGATATCGATATGCATGATGTTGTTGCTGCAAACCAATCCACCGAATTGATACTACGAACAAGAAGGTGTTGAATTAGTGTTCACGGCACGACTTTCGTCTACCACCAATGAAATGATGAAGATGATATTGTATATTATTATATGCATTGCCTCACCCACATATTATTTGAACATTGATCCCGAACGGACAAAATTTATTACAAAAGCAACAACAAGCCATTAAAATTAGCATAATTTTCTTCTAGTAGAAGCGCTTCTTGCATTATAAGTTATGGCCGTCCTAAACGTTGATGACAAAATATCTGTCTTCCGTTGTGTTGATAGTCGATGGACATTCAAACTAATATTTCTAACAGGTTTCTCTCGCACTTCGATGACAAATATTCAGGCAATTTCACAGATTTATTTGAGCAAATAGAAAGCGAGAAGGTACGCAATCTTAAAACATGTAATACTTCGTAAACTTATAATAGATACGAGCAAAAATATATACTGAAGAAAATACGTATTGTATATTTGTTTAAACTAAATATAAAAAAAAATCGACAGACGCATAAAACTGGGATGGGCAGCATTTGGAAAACTAAAGTACATTTTTAAAGCGAAAATTCCGCAATGTCTTAAAACTAAGGCGTCTAACCAATGCATCCTCCCTGTATTTACTGATGGCGCAGAGACGTGGAATATGACAGCAAGTCTTACCCATAAAATAAAGGTCACCCAGCGTGCTATGGAGAGATGCATGAGAGGAGTGTCGCTAAAAGATAGAATCCGAAACGAGGAAATACGCAGAAGAACTCAAGTAGTGGATGCTACCCAACGAACAGGCACACTCAAGTGGCAATGGGTAGGACATATCTGTCGAAGAGACGACGGTCGATGGGGAAGAAAAGTATTAGAATGGCGCCTAAGAAGTGGCAAACGAAGCATTGGCCGACCCCTGCAAGATGGACCGACGACATAAGAAGAATTGCGGGAGTGGCCTGGATGCGGAAGGCGGAGGATCGAAGAGGATGGAGACTCATGCGGGGGGCTTACGTTAAGCAGTGGACGGATACAGGCTGATGATGATGATGAATATTCAACTGATATAGATACAAATTCATAGCAAACGCCATCTTATATGACATTTGTCTTAGCACCTGGACGTAATGTTCATTTCTTGGACACTTTTCTTCCCATTGACCGTCATCTCTTGGACAGATTTGTCACACTACCACTTGAGTATGCCTATCCTTTGAGTAGACTCCAATTTTTGAATTCATCTTCGGATATCTTCGAATAGGATTCTACGTTTATGAGACACTTCTCTCATGGATCTCTCCATGGCACGTGGGATGACCTTTATTTTATGGGTAAGACCTACTGTTAGATTCCACGTCAACGCTTTAAGTTAATACTAAGAGGATGCGTTGCCTAAACGCCTTAGTTTTTAAGATATTAAAAATGTACTAAGTTTTCCAAATACTGCCCATAAATAAAAACGTATTTTTATCATTAAAATCTCTTTATATTTTTATGCAATAACTTTGGAGATACATTTTAAATATTAAATCTATAAATACTTCCTACTTTGTTTTAACACGGATCACTCTGACAGTATAAGTATACACGTTGAGAACTGATGAAGAATTCATTGAAGGGCAAGCCTCGATAGTCGAAGTAAGTAAAAAAACATGTTCATTGAGATCTATGTTAAAATACATTATAATATTTATTTTCTGAAAAATCGATTACACCACACGGTGCATTAATTACGATTTAACTAATCAATATTTTGTAAAACAATTTCTTAATATTGAAAAGGTTCTCATAGACTTTTATTCTTTTTGTCGATTTGAAATATGTTTTGAATTTGGAATATCGTTTCGCCACGAAAATTCTATTTCGTGAACGGTGTTGCCAGAAGTAAAAAATAATGGCGAAAAAATAATAAAACGCCGCAATCACGAAGTGGCCACCCGTCGAGCACATCCGTGAGATATTTTTAGAGATGACTTGAACGCCATAATTAATTTATACTTATTTTTCAATTACATGCGAAACTGCATTGTTTTTCGGTGGCTTGATATTTGCTAATGGCCCCGAACGCTAATGACCGAATTTCCTAATTACCCTTTTATTACTCCGATTACATTTAAGAGGTCAATTACAACTGGGTAAGAACGAGTAACATCACTTTATGTATTTATTTAATTTCAAAAAGTAATTGTTAAGGTATGCTGGAACGAGAATCCTTAAGTAAATATATTTTTAAACCAGAAAAATATGAACACACTTATTGTAATAAAATATTTCATTATACCTACCTATTTTTGGTACATTGTTAGGTATTTAATCAACACATACATAATAATAGCATCAAAATGTGATGGAGGAACCTTGTCTCTGATTTCTATGACGCTTAAACTTTTTGAGAACAGCAAAGCTTCGTAAATAGTGTTTTACCTCTATACGTTACTATCCCGGAATTCACGCATTATACATTTTTACTGTAACTCACAATTAAGGTGGTATTCACAGGTAAAATATCGTCTAACATGTAAACCTGGAATTTGATCCATCACCCGTAAAATGTCAGTCATAGCCTATCAATTAAAATTGGTGGTAGACGAAAGTCGTCCCGTGAAGACCACCCATTCGTAGTAGATTCCTGTAATAATAAAGGATGATGCGTGAATCTCGGGCTGTAGTCTATGACGTTGGCGGATCAACACTCCACATGCAGCGTTTAGCCATATACACCATGGTAAGCGTCATAGAATTCCACAGAGACTTCAAAAAAAAAAAAATTACTATCACCATCTGTCGGTATTCGCCTGTGTTTAAAAAAAAAAAAAAAAAAAAAAAAAAACATGTATTACCATCTGCAATTACCATCACGGGTCAGACCATCAGTTTCAGATATCTCGGCGTACAGGTCATTGAGACGGTGGCACTTATAAGGAGCTCGCTTTCGGCTTTGGCAGAACGCTGGAGCGTTTTTTAATTCCAAACGCAATATTTGAAACTTGCAGCTTCACTCGATCAAAACGAAATGCCGTCTATATCGTTCCAATTCTTCTTTACAGTTGTGAAGCTTGGAATCTTACCTAATGCCAACGTATTAAAAACCTCATTTATACTGATTTGTATATATTAATATCCTCCTCTCTTTCAAAAGGTGTTATTCCGTTGCGTGCTGGCAGGATTAAGAGCAGATTCATAGCACAGACTTTTTCGGAAGCACATTAACATATATTTACGATAAAACTTTACAAATTGATGGCTCGACCTAGTCACAGCATTAGGCCAAACCACAATACAATATGCTCACGCCGAAGGGCGGGACACGACTGGCGTGATGGGCTGCTGTCGCACCGGCGCTATCAACGGCGGTCTATATGACTAGTCCCAATATGGCGGACACATAAATGTATTACAAGCGAACAGAAATAAGAGACGAAAGATTGTATATCGAGGTTTTCGGTACCAGTCAGCAAGGGCTACATCATGCTGATTGAGTATTTTGAAAATGCGCCCTTTTAGTTATATTGCAGCAGCAAGTAGATATAGAAGGAGACGAAAATTCTTAAGACACATCTTTAGCAGGTCGTATCTTCACTAACTGTAGGATAC
Source organism: Glossosoma conforme (assembly GCA_022606575.1). Classification (NCBI taxonomy): domain Eukaryota; kingdom Metazoa; phylum Arthropoda; class Insecta; order Trichoptera; family Glossosomatidae; genus Glossosoma; species Glossosoma conforme. Next base: position 466,555 of record JAGTXR010000111.1, on the reverse strand, counting down.
AACGTATTTGGGTTCGTTGCTTAACCTCTCATTCAAATCATGAAATATAAAATGAAAAAAAAAACGTTATAGTAAATACTATCTGACAGTTTTAGTAGTAAATGTTGTCTCTCAAGGTGGTCCAGCAAGTAATAGCAACAATAATATTGCTGATATATCACATAGAGTATGGATATAATGCCGAGAATTAATACGTGGTCTGACATGCAAGAAGTCGCAAGTTCAATATCTGCAAAAGCTTTAAAATATTTTCGAAAAATCTCTGCATCTATCATAGACTGTCCAAAAATATATCTCCACCTAAAACTGTACTAAAAATTTTACATTATTTTCGACATCAGGGGATTGCAAAGAAGGTAGCGTCCTAGGTGTATTTGAGAGTTTGTGAATCAGCATTTTAAGGGCAATCTTATGATTAGCCTGACCTGTAAATCATCATCCTGTGATCGTCCACTGAACATGAGTACCCACCCTTCTCGATCCTCAGCCCTCCACATCCAGGGAACTCTCGCTATTCTTATATTGTCATCAGTCCATCTTGCTCAGCCAACACTTTGTTTGCCAGTTCTTGGACGTTAATTCAACACTTTTCTTCCCCACTAATCGCCATTGCTTCAACAGATATATCAGTCAAATTTGTTTGCCTATTCGTTGGGTAGCTTCCACTACTTGAGTTCTTCTACGGATATCTTCGTTTCGGATTCTATCATTTAGAGACACTCCTCTCATGGATCTCTCCGTGGCACACTGGGTGACCTTTTATTTTATGTGTAAGACTTGCTGTTAGATTCCACGTCTCTGCGCCATAAGTTAATACTAGAAGGATGTTTTAGTTAAACGCCTCAGTTTTGAGATATGCGGAATTGTCGCTTCAAACATGTACTTAAGTTTTCCAAATGCTATCCGAGTTGGATACGTCTATTAATTTATATATATATATATTTACGTACATGTAAATATTCATAATCTCTTCTCTTGACGATAATTTCGGTCAATTTTTCGATGCGGCCCTGTGGTCTCATCACGATGGAATTTCGCAAACTACACGTGGAAAGGTTAAGGCATGAGCGGAGGAAGAAGATGGCGGATTGTTGCGCAATTGATAAAGGTGAAAACAGCTGGGTGCGGCTCGTGGGACCATGGAGAGAACACCAAAGAGCAGATTCTAACCCGAGATTGGGTGTGGAAGACCTTTAATACTGAAAAAAAGTATGTATTTACAATTCAAAAAACATTGAAACATACACAAAATGCACTCAGTCAAGGATTTTACTCTTCCCCAAACAATATGTTCTGTATATTTATAAAATATAATAGTACCTCAACATACGAGTTTAATTCATTCAGCACCCTTGCTCGTATTTCAAATTACCCGTATCTCAAAGCAAATTTCCAAAAGTCACAAAACGCGAGCACTACTAATCAAAGATGCTTTGACAGCGAGAGCACACTGATAACTGATTCTCTGATCGTGTCCGGGGGACTCACGCGGGAAAGCGTGATGCGCGGTTTTTGTGCAACCTAAGCCGATTGCTTGTATCTCAGATTTCGCTCGTATTTCAAAACGAAAAATCGCTCGCTCAACGGCTCGTATGTTGATACACTCTTATGTCAAAGTACCACTGTATAATAAAAATCCTATAATCATTGCAATGTGTGTTATGTATTAGTTCAGCATCATTGGCTCGTCGTTAGCGTGGTTCTCGTAAGATCACGAATTTAGGCAACTTTAGAGACGAATGGGTGTTTTCAATTTTCGGTGGGTCACCGCCTGATGCTAAACGCACGTCACCGGTCGCATTTAATGGCTCCTTAAGACTTAACGATCCAGGACTTGCGTCGGGTTAATAATCAAACCTCATTATCAAGTATAATTAAGGAACCACCCAAAATATGCCACGGATACTGCAGCTACCGTTTCTTCAAATCCTTAAACTTCTACCTAAAGGTCCTCGCAAACCACATACGTTTCTAGGTGGACTTTCGAGTGCAAATATGTCTTGGTACGAGGCATAGATAGTAGTTATTGTATGGCTATACACTATCAGAACTGAGTGACGACAAATGGTGATCACCGTATATTTCGAAATGTTATGGAACGGATATAAAAATGTAAATTTTATTGATATTTCGGACACAGCAGCTGATTTCCACCTGTACTTACATATCCACATAACCTCTTTAACCCTTTTGCAACGGTTGTCGATATATGCCGTCTAAGATTCCCCTACCGTTGACATCGGGATGATATCGTTTTGCTACTTTCAGTACTCGTTGTGACATCTACTGTAGGAACTTGAAACTGAAGTCATTCCCTTTATCAACCTGCATGTAATATTTACAGGAATCTGTAAAGCATGTAATCATTGAAATAAAATATTTACTAATCTATTCATTTTTCTTATATATTCTGTAAAGTTACTTGCCAGTGAGTGAAAGAAAGCACGCTCACAGCGCTCATAAATATGTGTTTCCTAAGCGTGAAGGCGCGAAAGACGCTGAAAAACTTTTTTATTCGAATAAATTGTGAACACCTGCAACTCCAACAAACGCCATGCATATTAAAAAGCATTTGGATGCATTCGTATGAACGTGCTTTCTTTCGCTAAGTAACTATATACGTAACGAAAATAAGCAATTCCAATGTTAACCCTTTCGTTACGGCTCGGCGAAATACAAATTATACAGTTAATACAGCGTGAATTTTTCAAACCATTTTTTTTGCTTAAAACTAGTATTTGAAGCATAAATGTACTTATCTGACATATTTTCATATATCACATTGGTACTTGTATTCTTTAGCCATCAGATGATGCATAAAAAACGATTATATTTAACAAACGTTCATTTTGTAACTCCATACATGTGGCGGCATTGACACACGTGGTTTACAGAATAATCGCTCCTGTGATGAAACCTAACGATATTTATTTACATGTTTACAGATTCCTGTAAATAATACATGTAGGTTGATAAAGGGAATGACTGCACTTCCGATTTCCTACCGTAGATGTCACAATGAGTACTGAAAGTAGTAAAACGATATATCATGTCAACCGATGTCAACGTCGGGGAATCTTGGACGGCATATATCGACAACCGATGCGAAAAGGTTAAGAACATTACAGCTTAATAATAATTATTTTATATTGATAGTGCACATAAATTAAGATGATATATGCACATATATGTATTAATACACAGAAAATATGTATGTTTTTAAATTCTGTGATTACAAGTAGCTATGCTAAGTTCACTGCCGTTTAGTGTTAAAATTTCTGCCGATTTTCGAGAGTTTTTTACGCATATATTACGTTTTACTTCTCACTGGTTATGTCTCTGATTTCACAACAAGCATGTTAATTTGCATGTTTAATAAATGATAATTTACACACACGGGCCGCAATATACTAAATATTCTTTCTTTATTTTTTGTGTTGCCAGTGTGTAAAAATACAACGCGAGAGCGTTACGCAACGACCGATTCCCGCGCTGTTTTTATTAATGGAAACACATCTAGGTGTTTAGCGCTTTTAGCGACCGTTCATTTAATTGTCTATGCTCGATTTTACACCCACGTGAAGTGAAGATTTCCAATTATTTTTCTTTTCTCTCTTCTTTACAAAAGTGGACAATGTATCCACCATTAATCTCTGAATTTTCTAAAGTTTCTTGCTATCTCGCTATAATATCATTTTGTTTTTTTTTACGTAAGCACATAGAGGAGAATATATCAACAGATGGCTATGAAGAAATCTTGTTTGTGGATTTTATAACGCTTCTTCTTCATAGTATCAATCCAGTGGATTAGTTTGCAGCAACCAAATCTTGCATCTTGATCTCTACTCTTCTCGATCCTCTGCTTTAGCTCAGCATAAGAGCTACAACTCATGTCCTCGAACACTTGCTACAAATTGATGTAGACATTCGGAAGACTATATGTCTTTGTACGTGATAATTGACAGAACTGAGTGGCAACAACTTGTGGTGACCACATTTTCTATATATTACAGCCCAACATTAAGACATCATGCATTTTCAACAGGAGTTCACTATGAATGTGCGGTTTTTACGTAACAACTTTCATTTATCACGAATTCTAATGAATAGGCTGTGACAGGCATTTCACCAGCGAGAGATCATATGCACACAAACCGGGGGCAGATATAGATCTCAAAAATCGATTAAAAACCATTCTCATTTCAATCTCTATCGGAGATTTGTTCACAAACGCTATACCCGCCGCTATATAGTATTTTTGGACTGTTCTTCGTGTAATTTTGAAGCTCTTCATCAAATGCAGATTCCAAGTTTACAAAATATTCGTTTTCGTAGATTTCGAATCATTTTAATTTTTCGTATTGTTACTCCTTAGCTAGGTAACCTGTGTATCTCAAGGCACAATGCAAATTTCTGCACGATTCAAAACAAATACTTGTTTTTTTAATTCAATGGCTTGTTAAATACGTTTGGATCATTCGAAACAAAAGAGGTTTGACCTTGAACCACGGAAACATTATCAACAATCTATATTATTCACTACGGCAATTAAAATGGAGTACAAATGCTGTAAATTACCTAACCATAATAAAATTGCTTTGTAGTTCATATTAATTGACCTGAGAAAGAGGCTTATATTTAAAAATTTAATTTCAAATGAGATTTGATAATGCAATTCCATTTTTTTTAAATTTATATTTTCCATCAATAAAAACCCTACTTTTTTGGTACTTCTTAATAGACGTCCACTACTAATTGAAAGTCTCTACACGTTTTTGAATCCTTCACTTTTCAAATCCTATCTCCTCCTACAATATTTCTGATGTCTTCAGGTAATCTAGTAGTTGTTGATTCTTCTTGTAAATAGTATAAGTAAGATTATTATGTTGACTTCCCGTTTTCGTTCCATATGTAGAACATGTGGTCACCACAAATTGCTGTCACTCAGATATATCAGCTGCCACTGTCCATATCTAATCCCAAAAAATATATATACATGAAAGTCCACCTGGAAACATGTATGATTCCTAAAAACCTCCTTAGCAATAAGTAACCCGAGGAAATCCAGAGCCGTTAGTTAAAGTATTCGAGGAATATTTTTGGGTAAATTGTTAGTTTGATTTCTTCGACGAAATCAGAAGATTAGCCTGACGCTTCCAAAGCGAGAACTATTTGGTCCTAAAGAGCGTCTCAATCCGACCAGTGACTGCAATTAGAAACATGCGCTGACTTATTGAATGTTTGATTCCAATGTTGCTTCGTTGATTTAACAAAAACCGCGCTTGCGATGTGCTACTATCGATGGATTTATTAATTCACACCCGTATGCAAAATCATTCTTTAGCTTAAGGTAACCAATTTAAGAAGCTTTTACACAGACATTTATTAAGGTAACCAATCTATAATAGCTACTCTCCTTTAGAATTATTAGAGTGAGGAAGCCTCACTCCTTAAGTCACCTTAAATCTTAAGAAACGTCTCTGCAAAATGGTGTTAAGTTGGTCAGCTTAAATTAAGGAATGTTTACATAAGAGTTCATGAATAAGAAATATACAAAAGATTCTAATGTTGTGTTTTGTTGTTTACAGAGGAGGACTGGGGCGAGAGTACAGCTTACATGCTGCACGAGGGTTTCGACGTGTCGGCTTCTCCGCCCAGAGGTCGCGCAAGATCGCCTTCGCCCCCAGCTCGCCCGCGCCCCCATTTGGGTCAGCGTCACCAAGGATCCGTGTCGCCCAAAGATCGCTTCAACGTCGCCAAGGAGAAGTTCCTCAACCTGGAACGGGAGAAGCTGAACGAAGAGATCGAGCAGCGCGCGCAGATGCGCCGCAATCTAAACAATGTCCTCGCCAGGGGACCTGTATCGCCTTCGGACATCAAAAACCATCAACGCAGGTCCAAATGGGACGACGACGAAGATATCGTGCATTCCGATAGAAGGGAAGCTTCGAGAAACGATCAGAGAGACGTGAGGCATCCTAGAAGCTCAAGAGATGCAAGAGATCCAAGAGATGCCAGAGACCCAAGAGATGTAAGAGATGCAAGGGATCCGAGAGATTCTAGAGATGATCGCAGAATTCCAAGAGATCAAAAGGAATACAGAGAACAGCGCAGCTCTAGAGATTCTAAAGATGTTAAAGAATATAGCAGGGAGTCTAGAGAAGATGAACTCAGAGATTTTAAAGATTTGAGACCATTTAGGGACTCACGCGATGCAAGGGAGTACAACAAAAATTACAGAGATTCCAGAGAGTATTCAAGAGATGTAAAAGATGTAAAAGATCCTAGATACGCGAGAGATGCTAAGGAACACAAAGATGTTAAAGATTACATCCCTCGTGATGCTAATCCTAGAGAACAACGCGATCCAAGAGATTATAGAGATGCTAAATACTCTAGAGAGTATAGAGACTCTCAAGAAGCTAAAGGAGAGAGAAACTCCAGAGAGAGGACTCCTCAATTGGAACAAAGATACTTTGAATACAAAGGGGATAGGAACGATAAGCATTTCGAGAGTCGCTACAGCAAACATGATTCTCGTAGCGATGACGAAGGGGTTGAGAGCGAAAAGCAGTTTGAAGAGATCAGGTATGTGCCACACGCTGAACCTTCTAGAAGGCGTGAAATAGAAGGTAGAGACGTTGAAGCTGTAGATAGAAGGAAAGAACCAGTGAGGGATGGAAGGATCGAATTGTTGGAAGAGAGGCAAAGGCAGATGGAAGCTAGAAGGGGTAATACCAGGCCTGGTCCTGTAGATGAGAGATACGATCGAAGTATGGAAATGCAACGTAGGCAGCAGCCAGAAAACAGGGAATGGGAGGTCATAAGAAGGTCATATGCTGAAGCGGAGAGGCCGAGAAGAGATGCAAGAGCTAGGCATAGTTATGCAGAACCGGTGGCTAGAAACAGAGTCGGCATGGCAACAGTAGCACCGTTCTAAACAATTCAAATTATTATGGAAACTTATGAGATGTTATCACAGCAATAAATTACTACGCATTACTATTATACTCGTAGATAAAGTTTATATAAAATTATTTATGCATACAAGTATTCTCGTAGTTACAAGAAGCATTAAGTCATGTTTGTAACACCCGTATGCAGAGACGTTTTTTAAGATTTGAGGTGATTCAAGGACTAAGTCTACCTCAATTTAATCATTCTAAAGCAGAGTAGCTATTATGAATTCTTTAACTTAAGAAATGTCTTTGTATTGGAGTGTATGTCGTCTAATATTTTATTATGTAGTATACTCAACGTTCCCTAAAGTAAACGTAGCTTTTTCGTGATTTAAGGTCATTCACATACACTTAACATTGCTCATCAAATTATCACCGGTAGGTACTCAAGGCTGAGAAATACAATTTTTAGAAAACTATTTTCACAGCGAATCGGTAACATCATTAAAAAAAATAAGTCTGCGGCGAAATGTCTGTACTGATGCGGACTTAAACTATTTATATCTTGCTGTCTATTTTTTTATGCAATAGCATGCAGGAGAGCACAACCGGTCGAGACCAGTATTCTCCATTTTCTTTTATACTTTTCCTTAACACCCATTATGCAGAGAAGTTTCTTTAACAATTAATTCGAAGACTGAGGTTTCGTCACTTTAATCATGCTTACCTTAAGTAATATCTTTGAATGCAAGTGTTAAGTTGATTTTGTAATGTTAATGCATACGTTAATGTTTGTTACCTTAAGGGGGCAACCATTTTAGGAAACTGTTTTTTAAACCTTTTTTGTGATTTCTTTTCAAGAGAAAGGAATGATGAAAATTGATTAAGTCTTTGAAGTATTTTTATGTATATTATGGACTAAATAATTAAATCTTTTGAGAAGTTTTTCTTTGATATTGTCTGAGTTATAAGCTGTTATACATGGTGTTCTGAAATTAGGGTATACAATTGGCGTGCACGACAGGGGTCGTAAATTAACCTGGAAGCGATATAAAAAGTTTAGTAACAATGTATAGGAATTTAGTTATTAGTTAAAACTAAAATCTAATTACAAATATGAAATTTTGAGTATTTCTAGAGACATTTGAAAAAAAACTTTTTTTGACACTTAATCCATCTAAAGTGGTTGGGCAATGGGGGCCCATTAAAGAGATTTTACAAATCTGTGTTAAGTTGCTTACCTTAAGTAATGTTTTTGCATATGGAAGTAAGTTTATAATCTAACTGATCAACTGTCTTTCAGTGTATATTGTTCTCCGCAGACTATGCGCCAAAGTTAAGGTCATTGCTAAGGACTTGTTAAAGCATCTTTGTTTAATTTGTGCGTCTTTATCGTGTCCCAAAACAGAAGAGACGTATAAGTATCCATGCTAGGGTTTCTGTGTCACGTCAACACACATCGTGCTGCAAAAATCAGGTGAAGAAATGTACCGGTTGTCGGCCGGTGGACTGTCAGAGAACTGTCAGTAAAGTATTCTTTTACGTACCTATTATGCTAGTATAAATATATAAAAAAGAATATCTGTTTGCCGAGATGAATATATGCTCTTCTTTATCGTCTGTTTATCATATTCAGTTTGATATATAAAAGATTTATATAAGTATTTCATACCTTGTTTAAACATGGATCACAGTACGCACTGTTTCACTTGCTAGAAGACTGATGTTTCGCGATCTATGAAGACTTCATCAGTTTCAACATAAACAAACGTACATTCTTACATAAATACTCGTATATATAAGAGAATACTGCCTGAGGTGGTGGGGAAATGTCATGTGGATTCTATAATGCTTATAATTTCACATATGGCTGAAAACGCTGCAAAGCAGTTTAGTTTTTAAGACTGCAGAGCGTCATATTTGTTGCCTTACCACCATCTGTGTATATTCTTCTGAATGCGTTGATACTTCATACAAATGGGTAATTTAAGAAAAATATACCAAGGCACTAGATGTTAATCTTATTTATTTAAAAAAATATATATAATACATACAAAAAATTACTTAAGACTACGCCATACGTTAGTAAAATACACTTGAAGCTATTCTACGTACATAAAAAATATTGGACCAAGAGAAACACTCTTGGTCCCGACTAATGTTGAGGTTGACGTCACACTGAAAATTATCTGAAGAAAAAACGTTGTTAAACAATTGAATACAACTGAAAAAAAAAACAAAATTATTCGAAAAACAAAATTTTCAAATTTTGTTCGAAATTTAAATCTTCTATTCATACATTTTAAAATGCATCTACATCTTACGTCCCTCGTCTCTTACGAAGTATGAAGCTAATTTCAAATGTACTTCGCATTTGAAGTTGGTTTCAGTTTAAAAAAATGATAATCGTTTACGTAAAAAAGATACTGAACCATCTCACATAACCTTTCCTCTTATACAAGCTCTAGTTATGACTTTTTGACACGTTCGGAGTGTCTGTCGTTTTGTTTAGGCTTCTGTCGGCTCGCGTCTGACGTGTCGGCTTTTCTCTGTGTCGGTTTCTGTGTCACTGTTTTGAATGCGCGCACTTTCTGCCGGAGAAGAAGCTCACTGAAGAAGAAGAAGTGGTTAACTGGGTCACTTACATCAAAAATATTTATTACGCTAAAGATTGCTATCAGACCGGTTCGCACCATATGTGGTGACCACGGTCTGAGATAAAATCGGGACGGTAAAATATACCGATAAAGAAATTATTTGAACGTATAAAACGCATATGCAAAGACATTTCTTAAGGTAACCAACTTATCATGCGTTTGCATATACATTCCTTTAGGTATCCTACTCTACATCCGTATTAGACATTCCATTTATACTTAACAACTATATTCATAGACCGTAAGGTAAGCAACTTGACACCCCTATGCAAAGTTATTACTTAAGGTAACCACTAAACACCCATATGCAAAAGTATGCCTTAAAGTAACCAACTTAATACCCTTATAGACAATCCTTAAGGCAACCATAATAGCAACAAGTAAAATAATAGCTACTCTGCTTAGAATTATTAAAGTGAGGAAGCTCAGAAAAAGAAGTTGCATGCCTATTTACCTATTCGTTTTCTGTTTTTTCGATGTTTTACTTTTCTATATGAGTGAGTAAGTGTAAACCATTATCGATATGAAACGTTTCGTTGAACGATCATAATACCAATTTATTGCATTTTACACCCTTATGCAGAGACGTTCTTAAGATTTAAGGTGAATCTAGGGCTGAGGCTTGCTCGCTTTAATAATTCTAAAGGAAAGAATTGTTAAATTATAGATTGGTTACCTTAACCCTTTCGCATCGGTTGTCGGCATATGCCGTCATAAGATTCTCCGACCGTTGACATTGGTTAACGTGATATATCGTTTTGCTACTTTCTTAAAATAGATTTTTATGCATCACCTGAAAGCTAAAAAATACAAGAACCAATGTGATATATGAAAATAGACAACATAAATACATTTATGCTTCAAATACTAGTTTTATAATTGACAGTATAATTTGTATTCAAACCGAGCCGTTATGAAAGGGTTAAGAAATGTCTCTATATACGGGTTTTATTACCTACGTACTTAACAATGTAAATCGTGAAGAGAAGAGTAAATTTTTAACGTGTGGTCACCCTATTAACCTAACCTGTCTGACAAGTTTGGGGAGAAATTCCGATGGACCCAAATGCCTAAAACGACTTAAGTAACTCAATCAATTGACACTTGTTGTACTGTAATAATAATATAACCTAAAAACACGTTCTCCGTATAATATTAAAAGATAAATGGATTACTTGCAAAAAACTATAACAGCGACGAACTAGTTTTTTTTTTTGCTTAAGTCACTGTTAGAAATTACGTTCGACCGCTCTATGGGGCCATAACGTTAATTAAATTTTGTAATTTGATAATACGTTGTTGTGAATACGTTATTCATAACCTAATTGTCAAACTCGTAACTTTATAGGTTATAAAAAAAACAACGTGTCATGAATGGATGCCATAGATAATATGTTTATTTTGTATATTTTCAAACTCTTTTGTGAAGCAAGAAAAAGATAAATTGGGAGTAGAAAGTTCACAAAATAATCTTGATACCATTCAAGCTGACAATCTCATATTGTCAACCTCACATTTGACATTACATGGCAAGCAACTAATGTTTTAATCTAAAAATGATGTAATTTGTTGTGAACGAAATACTCTTTAAATAAATTCTTAAAAGGTCTTCTATTTCCTTATTTAAACTTCTTATACTCAAAAAATTTAGCATGATTCCTAACTTTGTGACTAAATAAATTATATTAACAAAAATCTAGGTTTGTTTAGAAGTGAAAATACTTTAAATCACTGAATGTTTCTACGAGCTAGTAGTTAATTAGGGGAGACATGTGAATTATTAACCCTTTCATTACGGCTCAGTTTGAATACAAATTATACTGTCAATTATAAAACTAGTATTTGAAGCATAAATGTACTTATCTGGTATATTTTCATATATCACATTGGTTTTTGTATCCTTAAGCTATCTGATGATGCATAAAAAACTATTCTAAGAAAGTAGTCAAAACGATGTCAACGGTTGGGGAATCTTATGACGGCATATGCCGACAACCGATACGAAAGGGTTAAGAATCTTAATAAATATCAATTTTTTAGGTATATACTCAGAGATCATGCTATATCTTCCTGAGTATTGGAACAGAAATATTCCTTAGGCACTTTTTGTAATTCAACAATTTTTCAAGTCAAATTAATTATTGAGGTTAGTTCCAAATCTTTCAAATTTTAAATCAAAACTGAAAACAGCAAATAAATATAACCATGTATCTTGTTGTATGAATGGCCTTATCATTTTTTTGAAAATTCATTTATGTCTGTTTTAATGATATATACATCTCAATTAGGTTTTTTTTTAAAGTTGGTATGTATTTGAAGTATCAATTCATATCGGGTTCATTTTTTTTTTTCAATGATAGACATAAAAATACTGCTTTCACATATGTAGATGGCATTGTTAAAAAGGATGAACATAAATCATCCATCAAATGTTAATTTCATGTGGGTGAAAGAGAAAAAAAAGTCAGGCTAATTATATGATATGGAGGTTAACATATTATGAATAGTGTGGGTTTGTTTCCGTTCCATTGAGGTTTCTATGAGGCATCAATAATTATCAATCAAAACTGAGTCTATGGAATATTAAATGTTGTGTCAAATAAACGATTTGTGTCAATGATTGATCTTCGCATGATGATTGTGTTAGGTTACATGTCAAAGTGCCATTACTTGTATGTATTTGCTTTCAGTTATTTGCGAACAACATTTGCATGGTGGTGATAATTATAATTCGACGACCTCGAATGGAAAAAGATCTAATAATATTGTGTAAAGATCATTGATTTTTTTTTATTATTGTGTTAAAATATTAAAGGCTATGAAAAATGGGGTTATTTTTAAATTAATTATCTGTGGCTACACTACCAACTCAAAAACTACGACGCTATATCTCTTCCTTACGATTAGTAAGCAGAACTATCAGTCGCTTATAAGGCCATTGCGCCTCGAGGGCTCCTTCGCGAATGCTCTCTGTAAGTCATTCTGCATTGGGGTGGTCCATCAGGGTAGTGTTGCCACATATCTATGAAATGTATTGTTAAGAATATTGTTTTTTTTACTCTTTATGTACATTTATTATATATACATATTTCCCCCTTGACGGCGTAGATTTACATATAACATATTTATACATTATTCATTTACTGTTTATTATGTAACATGCTTCTATAAAAACAATAACGCTATTAATTGTTTTAAATTATAATATATTGATACCTTTGGGTAAATCGATTTGGCCACGACTTGAGATTACTCTCGTTTATTAAAAAAAAAAAATACAAAGTTGACTTAATACTAATAAGTTACGGCCTTGTGTCGGGAGAGCGATCTAACAGCAAGATCGCCGCCGTAAGCGGTGGTATGTACCGGACGGAGTGACAGGTCGCGTGGGAGAGGCTTTTCCTTGCGCCGCTCGTCATGCCGAGGGCGCCACCGGGAAACAATGATTCTTTCGTCGACCGTTGACAAAGACGGTGGCGCTGTTGACGCAAGATGCCGGTCGTCATTACAATATGACGACCGGAGTCAATATGTAAAAAATGAAAACAATTTATATAATCTATATTTTTATAGAAATATTAATTTGTTACAATTTTTAATTTTTGTGTAAAAAATATTGTACTTTTTATTTGTGTAATTAATGATAATGAATACTGATAAAAAGGTATTGCTTATATATTAGGTTATATTGCGTTCAATTGGGATTTCTATACAATGTTAAATAAAGGTGTTAAAAATATCAACAAAGTGTCATAATTGATTTATTTCAATTCAATTAATTTTAATTGAGTTAATTAAATCATTATTAAATATAAATGATGAAATGTTTGACTATTTATTGAACTTTAGTCAACTATTTTTTTATTGATTTCTCCACATTTCCATTTATTTATTTGTTTCAATGCATAATATGATATTTAATTAATTTTACTGGTACACATAATTAATAAAAATATTTCATAAGAGTACTTATCCTTTTGATTATATATTTTTATTTTATGTCCTTATTTTGATACGATACCATATTTTTTATAATCAATTTTATATGCCTACCAACATTAATATGGAAATTGTTTGTTTCTTTGAAACAACCCCGAAAAATATTGGAAAACATTTTACTAAAACAAAAGCAAATGTAATGCGCTATTTATTGTCTTAATTTAATTAATTTTGTGCTATATCATTTTACAATAATTATAAAGTAGCTATTCTACAGTTGTATTTTCAAAATGTTTGTGAAAACTTATAATTAAAAATGTCACAAATATAAACTTATTAGTTATTTTTAAATAACTATTGTATGTACTTTTCTTTTCGTGTTTCTATCGTGTTTATATATATATAAATAATTACCTAGCTATCTATTCATAAATGAGATGATTTTTAAAGTATATAATAAAATACACATGCTCATTATGATTGATAGGTATCAATTAATATAGATGTTTGAAAGTAATAATGTTTATTAATTCATTAATAATTCAATTAAGTAGTTAAGTATTTTAAGTCAAACAAATATAATATGTCTGTGGATATTTGATCGAAGCTTATGTTATAAAGTATATTATAAAGAGATTCGACACAAGCAAGATTGTATAATAGACAATAATATAGAAGAAAGTAGAAATATAGACAAAGTCTTCTTGGTACACAAGAAATGTAAAACTGTCTGTTAGACACTAATATGTCAAATGGGATAATGAAGGAGTAAAATTGGTAAAGGAATCAATGTATTTTATTGACGAGTCATCTAATAAAACTGCATTATTGCAATATATGACGATATTTTACAAAAAACATTTGCAAGCATAGATAAACATTCAATTGTGTATCTGATCTTGAAACATTATTTTATAATGGTGCATTTTTACATATTTTAAAATACAAAATATTATTAAAGTAATCCATCATTTTAAATGTGAAAATGTGTATTCTTAAAAGAAATAATTATATTTAATGTTGTAACTCACATGTGTTAATTGAAGGACTTATTTTCTTGATAATGCAGCATTGAATGTGTGCCTAATCATTTACAATTTTGTGTAATGTTCAGTGCTTTTTGAAATTAATTATTTGTTAATTGTAGACTACAAGCTTATCAATATTTTAATCAAATATTTATAAATAAAGTCATAAAATTTAATTAGTAATATGATACAGCACAGTTTAACAAAATGTAATCATTGTTTATTGTACCTACTGCCAATATGAAATATTTATTTCAACATATTTGTATGTAAAAGAACACTATTTTTATATATTTTACAGAAATAAACATGTAAATAATAAGACTTTCTATTTTATTTATTTAAATATTCCCATTCCTTCATCAGTTAACATATTGGAACATTGTACTCCCAACACACATTGTACTCCCAACACACAGTTCTTTTTTAAATCTATAAAATTTGTACAGCATATAACTACAAGTACAGTGGATACTTGAAAGAACATAGCTGTCATCCAAGAGGACCTGAATTTATCCCTGCCAAAGCTAAAAATATTGTCATGATTTGTAATAAATTCATAAGATCGACATTTTGATGTTTATATTCTTGGCGACACATGTCAAATATAAAATACATAATGTCGGATTGTGGGAATGTAGTTTAAGTGCTGTGATCTGTGGATTGCTGTGAAATAATTGTTACGTGTGTTAGGAAGGGATCACTGGATACACTGACGATGACACTGCTGCATAACAGGAGATTTGCTGTGGTTTTTCAGGGGAAAACCAGCCGATGGCGTAACCAAAAGAACGGCTTACTACAAGGCATTGTACTTGCTCCGATATATATATACAAACGACCAGCCCACCCCTAAAGACACAGAGTCTTTTATATATGCGGATGACTTAGGTTTGGCAGCGCAAGAGGTAACGTTTGAAGAAATTGAGGGCATCCTAAGCCAGGGACTAAACGAGATGTCTCATTACTACAAAACCAATCATCTCAAACCCAACCAATCGAAGACACAAGTCTGCTGTTTCCACCTTAGAAACAGGGAAGCTAGCAAAAAGCTTCGTGTCACGTGGGAAGGTAGAGTACTGGAACACAGCGACCATCCAAAATACCTTGGAGTCACTTTAGATCGCACCCTCACCTTCAGGCATCATTGCGGCAACACCAAACAGAAAGTTGCAGCTAGAAGCAGCCTCATCCGCAAACTGACCAATACCCACTGGGGAAGTGTAGAAAGAAGAGGTCTGGTCTGTATGGTCGTCTGCTTATATAGAGCCAGCTCGACTCCCACCTTAATAGGTGCAATAGTACTTGAAGTGACCTCTGGTGACGGCAATTCTACCGATATATATGGAACATATAAGGCAAGATTATTAGACCGACATAGATAGTGAATTGGTACAATTGATAAAACAGAAGTCCGCCACAATAATTTCTTTTTACTGTACAATGTACGCCACGTTGAATACTCAATGTGATCCATATGAAAACAAAGTAAAAAGTAATTTTCCATTTAAGATTTAGAATGTTCATCAATATAAACCATTAAATAGCCCATGCATGTGTAAGACTAATCTGTCACCCTATTTTTTTTACTTATTCTGGTATTCAAATCTTGCTCTATAAACACAATTCAATCACGTCGAGTCCCTTAATGGATCAATTACGTCGGGACACAATTAATTGGGACGATAAGTGTTGACAAAGACAGTTTCGGGTGGTCATTAGTAAATCAACATATAACGTCCAAGGAATTACATAAACGTATAAGTTTTTAGTTATAAAATATAAATTAAGAACATAAGTATTTATATTAAAACTCGATTACTACACTGTGGAGGGCATTGGGATTTTTCGTGTTGTTTTACTGATATTTAAATTTATTTTATATACGTTTCATTAATTAAATGAATTATATGTACCTACTAGGAAAAATATCAAATAGTTAGGAATAAGTAACAAAGCCTATGAAAACATAAGATTTGCTTATGGTTAAATTATATTTGTTGTCTATGAAAGTTTGACGTCTCGCTGTCAAACGTAAAATAAAAAATAATATTATGAAAACAATCAATTTAATATGTTTTCTTTTTGATGCTGTATCTTTGTAATTATAACAAATAGTTCATTTCGAAATGGCGGTCGAAATGCAGGATCCCAATGGAGTCAGTAAGATTTGCAGGACTTGCCTCATGAGCAATGAACCGTTGATTGAGATGTTCAGCCCTTATAATATGTCATCAGAAGAGAAGATTACTATACGCGATATGTTGCAGTCCATTGCTTACGTTCAGGTATACATAAATAAAATTAATATGTATATAATAAATGAAGTATGCGTGTACTGATTAACTGTGGAGGAAACCAGATATATTCGGCTTTATAGAATGTAATTTGTCATTGAAACTACTGAACTAAAGCTATAAAGACGACGTTCTACAATTCCGCAGTTAACTGATTATAAACAAAAGTATTTTTCATTACCTAAATGTAAACATGGAGAGTCCGTTTTTATAAAATTTAAAGTTCACACGGGGGACTAGATACATGTCAATTGAAGCCTAGTGCATGACAAACACTCTTTATAAAATAAGTGTATTTCAGCATGTTCATGTTCCCTCTTAGTTACATTGTTTATGGTTAGATTATTCTATTTTACAATTTAAAACACTGGACTTCAGAATTTCTGTCACTATCTGTTGGAATTCTTCTGTATGTGCTTACACAAAAAAAAACGTTTCACTTTTGATTAAAAGAAACTGTTTCATACATTTTCTACAATTTTACAAAAATATGTCTGTTGCATACATATTTAGATTAACAGATTTTATATGATTAAAAAAGAAACAATTTCTTTTTATATAGAAGACAAGTCTTTTTAATCCTAAGTAAGATTACAAGACTAATTAATGAAAAGATAAACATAAACGTATTTATTATGTGATCTTCTTCTTCTTCTTCGTGTCAGCGACGTCAAATTGTTTCTGCCCAGTATCTGGCAACGTCGATAGCCCTCAATGTTAATGGACATGGTGGAGAGAGTCAGTTTGCTGCTTCTCATTTTTGAGCTTCCTCATTTTGGGGAGCATGAGAAGAACCTCCACGCGGTGCCCCCTGGAAACGGAATCTCGGACTTCCTCCTCCTGCCAATCTTTTCAACCCAGCGAGAACAAAACATTATGTGATTAAATAATTTTCAAAAGTCAAATTAAATGATGTCTTTTCAATTTCAGATTCATTTTGGTGATGGCCTCCCGGCAGAGATTTGCAAGAGCTGTGCTGACAAGGCTAGCGTCGCTTATCATTTCAAAGTTCTGTGCGAGCGCTCGGACGCCATGCTTCGTAACTCGGTGTTCTCTGATCATCTGCTCAAGCTGGAGGTTGTGCTGCAAGACAGTCTCCCCGCAGACCTCGCAGAGAGTCCCCTGCTGCTCACCGACACCTATGAAGACATCACCACGCAACAGTTCTCTGTCAAAACGAAACAAGATAAAAACACAGCCCCAATGTTTCTCAAAATAAACCAAATATCACCCACAAAAATTGATAGACCTCCAACGCGATGCAGGTTAAGAAGACAGATAAAAAATGATAAACATTACATAAACTCGGACAGCGACGATGATGACGACAATTTATTAATGGATAACTGTTCTGTAGATCAGGAAGGATCGTTTACATGTTCAAATTGCTCACAGGTGTTTACAGATTCTGATGAATTTCGCACGCATAAAAAGACACACTCCGATGCCGCCATCGATACGCAGCGCCACAGTTGCCCCGTTTGCAAGAAAACTTTTTCGAGGATCTACACGCTAAAGCACCACATGGTGACGCACGGCGATTACAAGGCTCATCTCTGTCCGATGTGCGGAAAACGGTTCCATCTGTCTGCGGGGCTGCGGCAGCATCTGAAGTATCACCGAGGCGTGAAACCTCACAAGTGTCAACAGTGCGATAAGAGATACTTCAATAGGCATCTGTTAAGAGAGCACGAGCGTTGTGCTCATTCTCAAGATCGCCATAACTGCACGTGTCCACAATGCGGTAAAACGTTCACGGCAAAATCATCATTGACTATGCATTTAAAAATACACACCGGAGAGAGAGCTTATCCGTGTTCGGAATGCGGCAAACGTTTCACTAGAAGTGCTTATTTGAATGCTCACATGCGCCACCACACTAAAGACCCGCCCGCACGAACGTTTGCTTGTCACATTGACGGTTGCGACCGCAAATTCTTAGCAAAGGCGTCTCTGCAAATACATATAAGACACTGTCACACATTTGAAAAGCCTTATCTTTGCAAATTGTGTCCGAAAAGTTTTTCTTCGATGCCGGGACTTACCGAACACGGTCGCGTTCACAGTAAAGAAAAACCTGAAGAGTGTACGAGTTGCGGGAAACGATTTGTTAACAAGCAATCGCTGAAGAAGCACGTCCGGCTGCACACGGGTGAACGGCCATATCCCTGCGCTCATTGCGACGAACGCTTCCTGTCGAGCTCGCGCCGTAACGAACACGTCCAGACGAAGCACATGGAGAGGAAGCACGAGTGTTCCGTTTGCTTGAAGAGATTCCACTTGCGGCGCACGCTCACGGGCCACCTGCGCGTTCACTCCGGCGAGAAACGAAGACGAGGTCGAGCTGAAGACGCTCCGGATAATAAACAGAACGTTCCGGAGCCGAGTCTTGAAGTTACAGTTTAATTTTAAGTCACAATTTAAGAAGATATTCCTCCGCAAAGAACAGAATTTCTCCTAATTTTTTTCTGTGCAGACCATTAATGCCTTTCTACAACAGTACATTTAATCAATGATGATTTTGGTGATTCACAAGCTAAATATTTTGATAAATCACAGGTGCTCCATGGACCCCAAAAATAATCAAAATCAGTATTCTATTTTATTTATAACCTATATGTTTACTGTGCATCTACATATCTTTACTAAATCTATGAAACAGTGGTTCATAATGGATGCTCCATGAAGCACTCATGCTTGGCAATTATGGCCTGGGTGTTCTGTCAAGCCCTCCTGGGACAAAATTGGAATAATTTTAATGACTTGAAAATACATCAAATAATATAGGGAGGACAGTTACTGATAAGCATTCCGATAGGCATTATGTTTTAACATTTATTTTGTAAATAATAAAATAGTTTTGTTTTCTTATAAGTTTTAACAATTGAGTTATTTTAGTTCTCTGGACCTATAGTTTCAAAGTCTCGAGAATACTCCTTTGTTATAACTTTTAAACTATTGACATACATCTATGACTAAATTTGAACCACAATTATTTGGGATTGACTGTTATAAAAAGTGATCCGAGGCCTCTAAAATGTTACTAACCACCGCTATATACAATATATGTGTGTTTTTGTGATTTTTGATGTTGTCAATTATATGATTCTAATATTTAATATTTATCCATACTTTTACAGTTTAAACAATAAAATTGAATTAAGGAAACATTTATATTGTTTTATTAAATGTGTAGCAGACTTCTGTTTTATCAATTGTACCAATTTCGGTATCTATGTCTTGTCTATTAATGTTGGCCTTGTATATTCCATATATGTCGTTAGAATCGCCGACACCGGAGGTCGCTTCAAATAATATTGCACCTATCAAGGTGGGAGTTGAGGAGGCTCTATATAAGTAGATGACCATACAGAACAGAACTCATCTCTCTCGATGCCTTCGTAACCTGATCAATAACTCGCCGCCCGCTGGAGACGCCCTGTGTTACGGCCCGCTCTACAACCGACCAAATTACAACTACCTACCTTTCATTAGTCTAAAAATCACTTCTAGAACTTGCTAATAAATAAAATCTCGTAAAAATAATGTAAAAAATTTGTAACTTTTCAACCATTAAAAGTTTTTATATAATAAGCTTACTTATACATTAAATTCCCCTTGACATTATATCGTGTTCTTATTTATTTTTTCTTCTTGTTTGGAATGATGGTGTATTTCCAGTGATCTTTTCCTAACACACATAACAATTTCTTCTCAGCAATCCACAGATCACAACACTTCCACTACACTCCCACATTCTGACAAATCCAAGCATGCGTATTAAAATACCAATGCATCGATAATCTTATTTTTTTTTTTATTAAGATTCCGGTTACAATTTTTAGAAATTCTATTCAGAATATTTATTAAATATAAGGGTGGGGGGGGGGGAAATAAACAATTTATTGTTTTTAGCGCAATTCCTGGTGTATGGAAAGAATAACATATTTTTAGCAGTATACAGGTATACCAAAAAAATACATGCCAATTTATACTAGAAGTTTGTAAAAAGAAAAATACAGATTACATAAAAAAACTTATTTTCATATCTTATGTTAAATCAAGCAATTTTAACTATCATATAATACGATAACAACTAAAATTTTAGAGAAAACAATGTAATGTACCTAGCTGTCAATGTTATTGTTGGTGTCTATTGACTTATATTTTTGTCTCTGGATAACCTCTACACGTGTTGGATTGTTTAGAATCTAGCTGTCAACCTCAAAAAAATTAACTGTTATTTTGCTATTTAAAGTTTATTTAATTTTGAAGAAAAAATGTCGTCGGACTCGTCCGAGGATGAAAATGCCGCCCGAATGCTTGAGGCCGTTGACACAACGTTCTTCAACGACGACATGTTCAAAAAGAAACCCAAATCTGAAATAGGTTAGGATTAGTGTATTATTGTGTATTATTTAGTTAAAGCGCTCCTTCATTTGTCTAACCTATAGAAATAAACCTACTTTCTATTATTTCTATTTATGCCTTTCAGTTATACCGAACAAGACGTATAATTATATTATAACAAAGAAAATTATAAATTGATACACACAAATCTACAGCAAACCCAATGTTCTGTCTGTGCTCGGAAAATGGACTCACTTTGAGTACAGAAGAACATTGGGATATTGATGAGAGATAGGTAATAAAAATAACATAAATATAACAACGCCTTCCTCGTGTTGTTGGGTCTGCCGCGATACTGGAGTGCCTCAGGCATGTTGACGGAGGTGCGAGTGGATGGCTTCCATGCCATAATAAGGAAAGGTTGCGCTTCTATGTGGGCGCGCGATCGCGGAAATCCCAACGCAATGGTCGCTGTGTGAGCGGATAGGTGGGATACACGGTTGGAGGGGCACTGGATGCGCCTTTACGTGGCCATCCAGAGGGGATACGGTGCTACACTCACTGATTAGTACAATTATGGCACTAGTGGCTGAATAAATAAATTTTATTATTATTATGAAAATATATTTACTGTAGATTTGTATGTTTATATCAATTTATTAAATACAGTGGTACCTTGACATGCTAGTGCCCCAACATACGAGTTTTTTGAGATACGATCTGTCGAGTGAGCGATTTTTTGCTTTGAAATACGAGCAAAATTTGAGATACGAGCAATCGGTTTAGCAAGTCCGCCGGTTGCACACAAACCGCGCGTCACGCTTTCCCGCGTGAATCCCCCGGCCACGTTTAAAAAATCAGTTATCAGTGTGCTCTCGCTGTCAAAGTATCTTTGATAAGTTTTTTGAAATTTTTGAAATTTACTTTGAGATAGATACGAGCAATGTTGTGAAACAAATTAAACTCCTATGTCGTGGTACCACTCGTTGGTATCGTTCTTCAATTATCAATAAATTACTAGAATATCGAAATATATTATAAAAAAAAACAAAAACTATTTAACCACTTCATACTCAGGTTTTTTAGCTGTAAGACGTGTGGTGTATCACGAGTCATTGATAAATACAGCTGAAAGCCGAGCTTTTTTTTTGTATATGCGTAAACATCGAACATATGCGAGAGCGGCAAAAACAGAAAGTGAACGCTCGTACCTGTGCGAGCATGAGCATAATGACATAGACAATTTTCCCGCATCAGTTCGAGCGCGAGCATGAATTGGTCAAAGAAAATAATATTTTGCAATACATAATCATTAGTGACAGCCGAGAAAACTGTTTGATACTATTTGAATTTTTATTACTATTTTTGTTTTATTACAAATTACATATTATAAATTTATATTCTATATTATTTTAAATATGACAAATTACACAGTTACTGTGTTCTACAAATATGGTATTAAGAAGTTTTGGTTCAATTATTTCAGCAAAAGCGGAAAAACCCAAATCACAGCGTTATTTGGAGTGCGAGGATGTCTCCAGGGACGTGAGAGTCAGCGCCGACATGCAGCTTCAAATTGGAAAAAGAGTCTCCGACATCATCCAAAGCAAGATCAAGTTTGTAAGCCCGCCGGAGCAAGAAACTAAAGAGGTTACGTCTATCGAAGGAGGAATAAAACTTTTCAGTGATTCAACTAACTTTGTTACCGGCGATGCTCCAGAAGAAGTGCTGCTTCCTAAAGAACGCAGGAAAAAAATAAAGAAAAGGAAGTTGGATATTGATGATGAGGTTACGGATTGCAGTGTTAGTGATGTGGTAGTTTCTGGGGAGCTCGTGATGGAAGGAAAGGATACAAAAAACTGGTCTTCGAGACGTAAAGCTAAGGTTTTTGGTTATAAAGTAACAGGGAAGCATGCTAGTAAGTTGGTGCTTGAAAGTGTGGATAGTTCATAGTATTATTATTTCAATTTTTTATTTCTTTTCCTTCAATGACATAACTATTTATATATTTTTTATTTCATTATTGAAGTACTAACATAAGTGTGATGATGTAAATGTATTGCCACATTAAGTGTCAATAACCTCACACTCAGAACAAGTGTCGGAATACGCAGTGCAAATAGTTAGGATTTGTGACAACAATAACCATGTCATAATTATATCATGGTTGACACACAATAATACGGTATTATTGTCGCAAAATCAAACGTCCAACATTTTGTATCCGCCACACCAGCACTGAATCTGAAGCAATATTACACTAAATATGTCAATATCTTCACTCAAGTTGGTTTCAACCACTGTTCACTGCGATTCTTTCGTCTTACACGTATCCAGGGTTGAACGATGGTCCTTTCAGGCCACACTTCAGGCTCCATGAGAGACTCCAGCGAAGTCGCGATGACCCCGACTTTGAAAGATGTTGACAGCGTCCGCCTGCTGACAATCCTCCTGATGGTCATCCAAGAAGGATTGAATGCAGCGGTCGCTGCCAAGAAGCTCTGCAAGTCATCAGCCGATGTATCTGGGTGAAGACCCTTGGCGTGAAGATACGCCATCTTCACTTTAGCAACCTTCTTTGAAGGAGCTGCAGAACCACGAATCACCAGACGTGCTGAATATTGATGCCTTTACCCATTAGGAGAGGAGCGACTCAAATCAGAGTGGTGAACTTCCCCGGAAAGCTTGCTCGGGGGAGGGAGAGGACATACCCGGAGAAAGCATTCAGATCCTCAATTATGTAAATAGTATAGCTTGTAAGCACTAGATATAAGATAAATAGAAGCTGCGTTATAGCGATGGGTTGAATGTATGGTGCATTGGAGTGTGAACATTCTAGAGTGCCGAATTATTACATGAATATGAATGTAAAAATTTGATTTTATAACATATATTTATATGCTTTAAAAGTAATGTATAAAAGTAGGCATATGTCTTGTTCGAGCATTCTAGTGATAATCAAATATACTATGTATAATAAATTAATCTGAAAATAAAGCAGTGCAATATAAAATAATGTTTTATTTGAATATTCAACCCACCTTTGGAATGTAAATAACAACATACATGCATACAAATTCACAGCAAACATCATATTATGACATTTCTCTTAACACACTGTTTGCGGGCATTGTTTTATGGTGATTGCAGCCTGGCGCGGGCGATTTTTGGCTTCGCGCGCGAGTTTTTTTATCATTTTTTAAAAGTCTATAACTTTTGAAATATACGCTATAATTTAGTGAAATTTGAAATGTAGCTTAACTTATTGTGCAGCAATGATACAATGATGGTAACAAACACAAAAAAAACGGCCTTTAAAGTAACACTTTACATATAAACACAAATATTTTGTAGAAATATGAACATTTTTACCATTCATCCCTTCGTCAGGTAGAAAGAACCCTAATTTGAATACAATTATTCCGCAGTAAAGGTCAAAAAAAATCAAGCCAACGGGATCTGCGTCAAGGTTTCTTCGAGCACACATTTTAAAAAATATTTTTAGACATTTTTTTCCTCTTCATAATTTATTAATAAATTAAAACTAAAGGACAATTATTACAAATTTGTGAGTGAAATGTGTAGTTTGTAGTAAGATCTACGATTTAGCAACAAAATCCGTTATTACCCAACACGTATTAATTTGTTACCCGACGTCCACCACCAGAGAGTAAAAAACGTATTGATACTTTTCCGCATCTGAGCACCAGACTAAAAAAAACCTATTGATACATCTCCTGACAACAATGTGTTAACAATATTGAAGAAAAGTAAATGGTTGACGCTAGGATATATATATATCATAACACAAAGTTTGTTAAGCATTTTTCAATTCTTTCACTAAGCGTTGGCCCATTACCAACTTCACCGCACACTAAGTCGATAAATTAACGCATATTATTGATACATATTATTATTATGGTCCTGTTGTTAACCTTTAAATGCCCAGTGGTCCCATACGGGACCGCAAATTTGCGTCGTTCAATGCCCTAGCAGGCCAATGTTTATCATGTTTCTTCGCATAATAGATTCTTCCATGAACTTACTTTAATACTATTATTACAAATGAATGTAATCCGATTGTGAAATGAACCATAAGCACTCCTGTGTGGGACCGTAGGGTATTGAACGACGCAAATCTGCGGTCCCGTAAGGAAAGCACTGGACGTTTAAAGGTTAACTGATTGTATTACAGTACTCCTAAAAGTAACTAGAGAAAACAATAAGAACCAAAACCACATTTTTAAATTAATATTTATTTTCCATAATATTTTCATTGATTTATTTATTTTACAATTTGTTTTATATAATTATATAGTTTGTTCTATTTAATACATATAAGTTGCATTATATGTATTATACATTATATATTTGCGGCAATCTAAAGTAAAAACACAATATAACAGTAATTATGCATATATTATGATTACATTTATACCCACGTTTGGTGTTACTGACAAACGACCGTTGCTCATGTAACACGGGAGTTCTCTGTAAACATTTTCTTGTTAAGAGCTTCTAAGAATCACAAATACCAAAATATAATATAAATGCATACAATAATATTATATAACATATTTTGAAATGTTTGTATATATATTTGTTTGTCTGTATTAAAACAATCAGTATCTTATTAAAAAAAATAATCAATCAAATAAATAAATAGTCATACAATGTTGTTCTTTAATCGTAACCTAACCTCAATTACTGCTAATAGTTAAATAAAATTAGGTATAAATCAAATATTTCACTCGCCTTTTTTAAAATATTCACTGATTGTTAATTAACTAGATACTGACCAAGTAATAACTTGTCAAATATAATTACAAAAAACATTTGTCTATTTTATTTTTGTAACTATCTGTAACTATGACATATAGCACTTCGGTAACATTTTGATAATGAGTAATAACAATTATTGTTATGTGATATATTGTAGTTCTATATAACTATAATTTCACTATAAAATTTAAAACAAATAATAAATTTTGAATTATAAAGATCAAATTTTTTAAATAAGCAAATCTATAATTTTCTAAAAACATAACCTTAAAAACTATCTTAATGAATAAAGTCTTAAAAAGCAATTAAATTATTTTTAACAACAATACAAGCCTTTTGAAGGTTTTGCATTATTTATTATAAGTACCAATTTATTTAAATAATTGTCATTATTTTAATCAAATTACTTAAAATGACAAAAATTATATAATTAGACTTATTTGAAGTTTTTATTTTTTTCCAATTTTAATCAGGTAGTTGCTATGTATAAAAATGTTTTGTTTTATGTACCTATCAATAAAATGACTCAACAATTTTGTAACCATGAAATATTGTCGCAATTTTTTATTGCCGAAATTGTGATCTAAATAATATTTCAGATCGATATTTGCTAATAAATGTTTTTTTGCACTTTTCTTATAGAGGTAAAAATCGTAATATTATTATATTATTATGCTTATCTTATCATCCTTGGTTTTACATGTGATCAAAGAATTGTAAAATAAGCACCTACGAAAATGTGACTAAATAAATAAAAAATTAAAAACAATGAAATAAAAGCTTAGGTTTTTAAATAGTGTGCTAGTAGGTATAAAAAAAATGTTCTTAAATTTTTAGTTGACATATTTTTTTTCAATATGTTTTTCATTATACTAAATTTAATAAATAATCAAATAGTGTATTATTCAGGCGCAAATTTAGTATTTTGTAAGTTATTTCATATAAGATAAGATATTTTGCTTTATACGTTTATATAAAATCGTTTAGTGGACTTTTGTTGATAGGCACATAAAATATTTGACTATCAATAATATGTACAATTACACTATTTTGTTTTCTTTTTATGTCAAACATAATCATGTTTTTGAAACACAAAAACTGTACATCCATCCCTGGAATGAGCTGAACATTTAATTTTGTAAGTATTTTAATTAAAAATCTTAAATAATAAAGAAAAATATGCATTATATAGAGAGCAATTGTTATCAACAAAATAGTAACTGAATGTCATATGAAACATGATTTATTTTACGTTAAAATGTAAAGAAATTGGTTATTTTGAGGGATGTAATAATTGGAATGGATATCTATAGATGAACAAGAATTATTCATTAAATCCTTTAGAACAAATATCAAAATTG
Organism: Glossosoma conforme; assembly: GCA_022606575.1. NCBI lineage: Eukaryota > Metazoa > Arthropoda > Insecta > Trichoptera > Glossosomatidae > Glossosoma > Glossosoma conforme. Next base: position 439,242 of record JAGTXR010000111.1, on the reverse strand, counting down.
GTTAGTGTATTAACCATTTGTAGTCGGTTTATATTTCCTATGGCTCTCATAGAAATGTCAATTTTTGTTCTCTTAACCCTTGCTTTACGGTGATATGTATTTACTACAACTCGACACAAATAATGAGAATATCCATATAAAATATAATAGATGCTGAGCTCAATATTTTTAAATATTAAGGTATTATGTAAAATTATAATAATTTATAGTTATTCATTTGTAGCGATGGAAATAAATATTTTTTGAAATAATCAGGGATAGAATCACGCGCTCGTGTCATGTATCTGCACGAACGACGACACAGACAACTCAACCAGGCACATAAGCGGCTTTGCGATCGTTCCGTCAGTATGAATTCGGCTGCGCACGTGTCAACATGCGTGCTGAATTCGTTGGTTGCTCCAGCTATATCGGATAATTGCGATTTTTGTTATCTTTTTCAGATACTTACATCACAAAAATTGACACATTTCAACTTCAACCATAGTTAATCATAGTAATATTTGGGAATTTTCACATTTTTTCGATTTTTAAATAATATTTTCTTATGTTGTAGAAAATACATATCATCGAAGCTCATGGATGTTTTTAGCACAGTAAGAGGAGGGTTAATACGTTGTTGAGAAACAATAATTGATGCTACGATGATGATTAATGGATCTGCTTGATGACACATCATGTTCATGGTGTGTGACTAGTTCTTAAGAGTCTCTAAAGTCGGCTTGTCTCAGACATCCTCATGGCTCTGGGTTCTTCTCCGTTGAAGGCGTTGTTGTCAAGACCGGCGTCTCTCTCATCACGACGAACCATGGCCTTATCACCCTGAGGCTTGGGTCCGTCCATCAGGAACATTGTCAAGAAGAACATGATCGAACCTGCGAAGAAACAAAACAAAACATCAGATACAGCGTTTCTACATAACATACAGGGTTGACGATTTCGTACACAAGTTCCTTGAAGATAACTCCTGCAATGACGGTCGAAATACTGGTCCGAAGAAATTCGCCAAACACGGCTTAGCCCAAAAGCCACAATACCAAATCTGTCCGTGAAAAGTTTTTTATTAATTTTTTTAACTGCATTTAGTTGGTCGCATGTCAGCATGGTGTTACCACAGTAACTAACGGAACTCTATGGCGGCAATTTTAAGTAATTACGTGCTTACGTCAAAGAAATAAATATTTGAAGATGTAAATTATGGATGGTAAATTACTGATGCCATAGAAGCCGGCGTAGAAGATCATGATAGCCTCGCGGTAGCCGATGGCCTTGGAGACTGGTTCAACCACGATGGGAAGGTTTCCTCCGATGTTGTTCATCACGAACAGGAAGATTCCCACGGTGGTGGAACGTACGTTCAGTGGGACGATCTCCACGAGGATCGCGAAGACAATTCCGAACCACATCTCAGCTGAAAACAAAATGATACCAAGGGTGAAAATCCACTTTCTAATAATTCAAAACTTAATATATACAATTTTCCACAGCCAAAGGAGTGCAGAAACACCACTGGCTCTTCAAAATGCTCATGCAGCCGCAAATCATCCTGATGTGTATGGCTGCTTCAATCAGGGATTTGGGTTTCACGCTTGGTGAAAATCCTCCCTGTCCCATCCTGGTTTTGGAGATCCAGATGGGACCCGTTACTAAACGCACGCAAAAAGCTACCTGTTAGAGAGTGGCTTTCCCGTGATTCTAGGTGCATAAGTTAGATGTCAAATAGACCTTATGCTGTGAAGTCAGTATGCTACAGCATGTGTCGAATGCCTTTTTTGGTAACCCATTGCTAACCACGAAGTACTTGATAATGGATGAGGAAATGGTAAGGTTTGGAAGTGCATTCTGCAGAATGGCAGACATCAGTTAGGAGTCATTACTTGCATCTGCTTTCTTGCAGACGGTAAAGAATCTTTCTAACAGTGCTGCACTTGATGTACCCCATATACCATAATCAATGAAGTACGAAGAGACCACTTTCAAAAATAAGGTTACATCAAGATGTTTCTGTAGCCGCGGTCGGCAGCCCTATCTTAGATGACGAGGAAATGAACAGTCAGTGTCGCTTGGCTCAGGTGTGCGCTCGGAGAAACCATTTGTCGAGTGAAACCACACATAAACAACATAAAGTTAACTTACCGAAGAAGTATGAGATGGCGAGGGTGATCATGGCCCACAGTGGTCCAAATATAACAGATCCGAATGCCGGAAGAGTGGAGATAAGCTGAGAGATGGCCAGCACTGCGACGCGCGACCTGATGCCCATCTTTGCGACGATCCTGAAATATTAAGGAACATACTTTAATAACCATTTCTATAAATTTCGCTCCGACAAACTGCGCGGCTAATTGAAATTGATACTTTCTGCAAGATTTAATGTAGTGGCAATACCGTCCGTTAGCGGCCCTTTCTGTGAAGATGCGGCAGTACTATCAATAACGCTTGGCGTGTCTCAGGGTGAGGATGTGCTTCGCCGTTGAATGTCCAACAATGTATTAAAGCTATGACATGCGTTAATACAAATGCCACGGGGCTGCGCTACGGCCAGGAAAGCGATCTAAACGCAGTGACGACTCATCCTTGACCCGCTCCATGCGTAGTAGGCCTCAGATTGTGAGCCACGTGGGGAGTATAACCTGGCTCAGCCGCTCTGTCCTTGATTGATTGTCCTGTCACCCGCGGTGGCATAGAAAGCCACACGGTTCTCTAGTAACCGGTGGTTGGCAGAGGCCCTACTGATTACTTTTTGCGACAGATCGTGAGGTACGATTTCATTCGATCAACAGATAATGACAACAGGTATCAATATATATATATATATAACTTAAACTTTTTTTATCATTGAGGAAATGTTTAAGAATCTACAAATCTTGGTGGTACTGACTTGTCGGATACGATTCCTCCCACTACGACTCCAATAGAGCCAATGCCGACTGTTACAGCAAACAGCCACCAGCCTAGGTCAACGTCTGGGAAGTAGTCTCTGTAGTAAAGGTCAGCGTTGTATGCAAAGCACATACCACCTGGAACAAACAAACAGTTTACGGTCATACAAATGCATAGTGAGATGTTTTTTATTACTCTACGGGTAAACAGATTGGGATGAGTTTTATTTCATTGGACAACTAAATAAGATCTTGATGAAGTTTAACAACAAGGGATTGCAGAACTAAGGAAGATCCTCCCGAAGAAATGGCAGAGACTCCCAGGCACACAGAACGCGTCTTCTATTCTCATGGGCGATTTACTCCATCAGAGAATGTCTTAAAGTCTGTTGTATACTAGGATATCACATGGAGAACCGTCGTTGGAAGAGAGGCCAAACCTTTTTAGGAACTCTCTGAATATTCCGTGACCGGTAAACGCCTGCGTGAGATGAAAGTCAACGGAGTTTGTCTTTTTCCACGTCACTAAATGATCGATGACATTATTACATACCTCAAGTTCTGCATTGTTAATAAAATGTCTTACCACAATGCTTGATAGTATTCTTGATTATTAGACTTTCTCCTTACCGTAATGTCTAATCCAGGGAGCTTAACAAAGTTTTATGTGGCTACATGAGCATCTGTTGGCTTTGATATTCTTGTATTTACTTTAGCGACTTCGCTTGAAAGTGGTCGGAATTGAGTGGGTTCCTAGGTTACAACCACCCTTCAAGTTATGTGTGTTTCAAATTCTGCATTTTTAGAAATTTATCTTACCGCAATGCCTGATGGAGGCAGCCAGACACAGCAGGATGATTCGCGGCTGCATGAGCACCTTGAGGATGGCCTTGGATTTACTGGTGGTGTCCGCGGCTCCCCCTGACGCAGCACTCTCTTCACCGATGGCCTGGCGCGGGGGTTCCCTCAATGTCAGTGCTGTCAGAGCTGTGATGATAAGGCCGACAATTCCGGCTCCGTAGTAGCACACTCTCCATCCCTGCATCAAAAAATATGGGTAATACTTGGAATTCATCTTCAGCCTGTGACTATCCACTGTTGAACGTAAGAAAATTCTAAAATGATTGGAATTGTGTGTAAGATATTTGTGAAGATATGTTTTGACTTCAACTAAAAGCTAGCTGACAGTGCTACTGTCGATTTTCGGGAACTGAGCTTCCGTGTAGCGCCACTGACACAGAGTTGTCGACAGAACAGTGCTTCTCTTGGACACCATTTAAAATAGCAGTTGACGAATGAATGGTGTTTCCCTGTGGTGCCACTCAAGGATACAGCGATCGAGCAAGGTACCACTTTTTGCGTGACTCAAGCAGTCTGACGACTGCCGCACTTGTGAGCTGGACGAATTTTGAGTCGGCTCTTCTCACTATGGTCTTCTTGGTCACTTCCGTTAGGAGGGTTGAGTTAGTCTCAGCCCAACTCAACCCTGACTAGCCCTCAAGCGCGGTAGGCGCCAGGCTGCCCGTGCTATGTGGAAAGTGGTATCTTCATCGTCCACCCAATCCTTGAGTGGTAACACAGAGAAAAACGATTCCTTCGTCGATTGCTATCTTATGAGTGATGCTACAGAGAAGAACGGCTATTTCAATTACCACTCATTTCAGTGGCGCTAATGGTTAACTTTTGGTTGGATTATGATGAACAAATCCTGGAAGAGCGGTCTTAAAGTGAAACCAACTTAAGCCTCGAACAGGCCTCAAGTGCGGCAAGCGTCAGACTTTCCAGGCTACGTGGGTAGTAGTACCTTTCTCGTCCATCGTATCTTTGAGTGACACCAGAGGGAAACACGGTTTTCTCATCGAATACTTATTGTCAGTGGCGCTTCTGGTTAGCTTTTGGTCATGATCGACTTTTCCGATCGACGCAAGATGACGCCGACCGGTATTAATAGAAAATAAGTTTATCTTTATGTTTTAATCTCTGTAATTAAAATTAAATTACTATTACGAGCAGCGCAAACACTAAATATTTGTGTTTCTTAGCTTGATGCTAATTCATTATGAAAACTATATAATAGGTATAGTGTATGTAGTTGGCATGATTCTCACCAAACCCCACGAGTTCATATCAGGGATATATCTCCCCACTGGGAAGGCAATGCCATACCCTCCATAGATGCCCCAGTTGAACACAGAAAGTACCAAGGCTCTTTTGCTTGCTGGGAAGATGTCGGACAGGATTCCTGTAGCCAAGGGGTTGCATCCAGCCTCACTAGAAACAAAATAACATACACATTTATTAATTATTCAACAGAAAATCATGAGTAGGAACCTCCACAAAGTACGTAGTCGCTATGTTTGTCTAGTATTCCATTAAATTAAGTTGAAATATCACTGGACCATGCCGTCCGGCTTAGGTTAGTTAAGGTTTATTTCAGTGATATTATATAACTCAAAGATATCGGCCAATCACAATAGATGTTGCCTTGTGTGGGCGTGCGGCCGACAGATCGGGAGCCTATATAATGGAGAAATGTCAGTGGAACGACCTGTTTGCGCTCCGACCGTCACCTGCAGCACTTCTCCGACCCCGGCCTCAAAACAAGTCTTCCTGCCCACCAGATTACCGACGCCACTTCGCGACCCGCCGATAATTGATTCTAGAACATTCTTAATTTACTTAAATCTTAAAAGTCTTGTATTAACCGAACTTGAATCTGCAATTTTTTTTCAACATTATCATCAACATTAAGGTTATCAACTGACAATACTTGGTGAAACTACCACACACCCGTTAATTTCATAATGTATTTTTTCATTTGTTTTACCCGCACACATATACATGTAAATATGTGTGTACTAGGTATTAATTACTTGTCCATACCTATATAACCCACTGCCAGTTTTTATTTTATCATCATTGAAGATGGTCTGCAGGGAGGCCGAAACATGTAATCTTTCAAAATAAATGCGAATCAAAACTAAATATTTTTAATTTATTATTTTTTCCATTAAAATTAATTTTAAATTACAACCATTTTATATCTTAAAAATGATATTGTGCGGTGATTTAACGAATGTTAGTGAATTTCACTACTCAATTAAATTCCCCGTGACTCTATTCAGTGTTATTTATTTTTCTTCATGTTCAGTATCCAGCAAAGGAGATTCACATCCTCTATGTTCACATCTTCCCTTCCCGATCACACTACACACTCGTATGCCGACACTGTGCAACAATTGTGATTATATATATAATCGTGTCGGAAACAACAGGGTCAGATCCTGTCTGCCCAGAAGTGGGCGACGTCGATGGCGTTACTCCCGGCCATCATCAGGCCTTCCTGGGTGTAGCTATTCGGACACTCCAGAAGGTGTGACAGGGTCTGCTCCACGACGCAGTAACATTCAGTCGGTCTGCTGTAAAACTGCCAGGCTTTCATTTGTGTCCTCGTCTTGCATACTCCGGTCCGAAGTCTGTTAAGGGACCTGCATATATTCCATCCCAGGTCATGTTAGGCTAGGTCCTCCTAATTGTGATTAACATTCCGACATTGGCACTCACCCAGCGGCCATAATCATTCTCAGTACCACCAGATGCCAATACTCCTGGACGGTGCCCATGAGGATGATGGCGATGGAGAAGACCAGCGTGCAGACAGCCAACACCCTCACGCGGTTGTACCTGGAAAGATAATTGAATACGTCAATAAAACTTTGTATCGATAAAACTGTGATGGCAACATAGTCTTTTGGTAGCTGTTAGGGACGTCCGATGATGGATAAATAAGTAGGATTAAGGTCATTAATATTTAGCTTCATTTACCTTTGTTTAGCTTCATTTATCGTCCCGCGGTACTGTAAGGTGATCAACTGAGTCCCCAATAAAGAAATATTCACCTTCGGATACAGTGATCACCATACGGGATGTATTATAAAATATCAAGGTCAAATCTGGTATCGAGAACTGAGGGCACCGCAACGAATGAGCCGGAACACGGTCTCTCTCTAGCAGCTGGCGGTCGTTAGCTGGACTCTTCACGAGACCATGACCAATCAAATCCTTTGCCGCCTGTCGATTAAGGTCGGGTTTAGTGTTTCACACGACAAATCCCACACAAAATTGTATAAATAGCCGAGACGGCTACGAAATAAAACAGAGTTGAAAAGACTTTCGAGTTTCACTCCTCTCCTTCCCTGAACCTCTTCTGGACTTCGCAACACTTCCGGCCTCCTGCTCTACAACGGACTTCTACCAGGACGTAGATCTGCAAGTTGACTACACCCCAGCGCGAGGGAGCCGACCGGAACACAGCTGCCTTACAACCAGCTGTGGTGGAAGCTGAACTTCAAAGATAAGGACCGCTACAGCCGCCCGTAGAGCGGGTTATCAGTCGAGGCCGACTAGTCGTCTACAGTAGCACTTATTTAAATGACGTGACATGAACTAGCAAGTGACATTTTGGAGTACAGAACCTCATGGAAATGGGGCGCGAACTAGTATCACTCGCTCTCATTTAGTGAGACTATAGTTTTTGTTTTTTTTAAATATGGAAACACATACAGGAGAATACCGACCGAATACCGTGCGCCTAACAGCGCGCGCCACAACGGTCTTTTTGTTGCTTAAGTGTTTGACAAATCAACCGCGATAATATGTGATACGAAAACAAGTTATTTATATTGTGAACCTGATCCTGCATCCTGTCATCCAGTAAATCGATATCGAACATTGGGTTGACAGATCATCATGGCGGCAGTTCGTGAATAACATATGCTCCAGTTAGGAAAGTGGATAAAGTAATTATGATGAGTTAAGAGTTGTAGTAACTGACTTGTCTGCGACTATTCCCAGGATAACTCCAGCCACCGTGAAGACTGCCATGTATGCCGGGCCAGCTAGAACCTGATAATCCAATCCTAGACCATTGTAGTTCCACTCGCAGTAGCCAGTTCCATTGTGCTCTAGAAGAAGGCATCTGAAAACATAAAAACAAACATAAAATATTGATACCAAAGGGAAATCGAGTAAAGCCACGACTTGTGAGCTAGCTGTGACTATAATATAGGAATTGAACTTAAATCTATCACGCGTTAATTGTAATGTAGTGAGACTCAACTCCACAGAAGAGCGGTCCTAAAGCGTGAACGACTCAACCTCGACCAGCCTTCAAGCGCGGTAGGCGTCAGATTTTCCGGGCCACGTAGGAAGTGATTCCTTGCTAGACCGCTAATTGTCAGTGGCGCTTTTGGTTGGATCGTAATGTGTGATGCCAATCGATGCAAGATGGCGAGGACTGGTATAAATGTATTTATAAACAGAACACATACTCCAAGAAAAGATGATACTTAAATTTTTAACAATACACTGATACTATGGATAGTCCCTTAAAAGTATTAAAGGAGGAAAATCCTGATCTATCTCCTTCTCGTGGTGGGGGGGGAGCGACATGAGTCGGCCAATATAGACAGGGACCGAATGTTGGCCGGAAAAAGCTAACACCCAGCTAACCTCATCAGGTCAAAATGGTTAGGGCACTTTATTGTCCTGAAGGTAGTAAATGCTCTCCTAAGGCAGGTGAACCTTTATGGTCAACGGCATTAGGATGTGGAAATAAAGGGGAAAATACCACATCAAAGGTCTTAAAGACAACCCATGTATCAGCAAAAAATGATTGCATCTCAAATATCGAGAGGAGTGGAGATCGAGATGCAAGATTTTGTTGCTGCAAACCAATCCACCGGGTTGATACTACGAAGAAGAAGATACTAAAAGTTAAAAAAGAGGCCATGGCACTAGAAGTTACTCTTATTTGTTTGAAATTATCAAAGATAATAAAACAGGAATTAACTTAAAACTACGATATACATTATATTAGTGAAATGCTGTTGAGGCTAATCCACTGACAAGACTAGCAGTGCAAAAGATTCACTCTTAGTTCCGACTACTATCGAGTGAAGTTGGAATCACACTGGTTGTTCGAACAAACATGTATTCAATAAATCAGTATCGATTCGACTCCGGTCTTTGGACGTTTCATTGGTGCTGGAATCCGTGGTACTCTGACGTCAGCATTCAGATGCCGTCGTCATTTTGGAACCGAGTCATCGGTTCCGGAACACCCACTAAAAAATGCACTATTTGATTGAATGCTATCACATCTTTGTCAATTTTTTTAATTTTCAACCTATGATTATACTGAACGTAAACTGCAATAAATATAAAAAGAGTTCATTAACCTTTTCGTTACGGCTCGGAGAAATACAAATTATACTGTCAATGCGGCGTGAATTTTTCAAACCATTTATTTTGCTTAAAACTAGTATTTGAAGCACAAATGTACTTGTCTGATCTATTTTCATATATAACATTGGTTTTTCTATCCTTTAGCTATCAGATGATGCATAAAAAGCTATTATATTTAACAAACGTTCATTATGTAACTCCGTACGTGTGGTGGCATTGACACATGTGGTTTACAGAAAAATCGCTCCTGCGACGAACACCAACGATATTTATTTACATGCTTTACAGATTCGTGTAAAGAATACATGTAGGTTGATAAAGGGAATGGCTGCACTTCCAATTTCCTACCGTAGATGTCACAATGAGTGCTGAAAGTAGCAAAACGAAATATCACATCAAGCGATGTCAACGGTCGGGGAATCTTTGACGGCATATGCCGACAACCGATGCGAAATGGTTAACAACTTTAACATTATTAATAAGATAAAGAAAAACCGTGTATTTCTATGCAAATGCATTTTTTGTTAACTTCGTCTTAGAGTTAATACATCGTGGAATAAATAATGAATGGTGACCTCTAGAGTGAACAATATCAAAAGGTAATAGAGATCAAACATGCATTGTGTCAGATAATTAATTAGTATGTACTTAGACAGTATCATTACAATACATCAACTATGAAGACGGAGCTATTATACCGTTAATGAATAAAACAAATGTAATATACTAGGTGTTCAGTCGCGCAGTTGAAAATGAGAGAAAATATTTAGTTTTATTTCACATTTATTTTTAAGAGATTTTACATGTTTTGCATCAGTTTATGTCCATTTTCAACAATTAATTTGTAATGGCATTACCGTCAGTTGGCAGTCCTTCCTGACTGAACTGTTGAGTGAAGTTAGGTGCGCGGCAAAGGCAAGGAAAGTGTCTTTGCCGCGCACTTAACTTCCGACGCCACTTCGCGACCCGCTCTCAATCCATTCCAGAACTTTCCAAGTTTACTTAAATCTAGTGAGGCTCACACTCGAATGCAGACACATAGTTTAACTTAAGGTAACCAACTTAATACCTGTTTGCAGAGACGTTTCTTAAGATTAGAGGGGAGTTGAGGACTGAGGCTTGATCACTTTAATCATTTTAATGGAAATACGTCTTGGTTGGTTAGCTTAAGCTAAGTAATGACTCTGCATACGGATGTTAACGTGCCTCATTGTAGACTGTCAAAACCACGTGTTAATCAGAACTACACAATTGTTTAAGAATATATAGTTTACGGTGATACCAAGGGGTTAATTGAGTAAAACCACGACTGTTGAGATTACTCTCGCTTGTTAATCAATACAAAAAATACCATAATTAACCTTAAAACTATGGCACGCGTTACTGATATTGCAGGGAGGCTAAGCCACGGCCAGGAAGAGCGGTTCTAAAGCGGGACCGACTCAACCTCGACCCATCAAGCGCGGTAGGCGTCAGACTGCTAAGGCAATATGGGAAGCCGTACCTTCCCCGAATATATTTTTCAGTGGCGTCACAGAGGTTTATGCAATTGAACTTACGAGTCACTGTTGTTGGCTGTTTCGCACTGCTGGCTGACGTCTGTGGTGAGAAGACGATCCGAGGCATTGAACTGGCAAGAGATATCGCCATAGTGAAGATCGATAGCTGTCACCTTAGATGTCGTACCTAAAAGAAAGCAAAACAATCAATCAATACAATGTTATGGGTATACCGACACGTTGGAAAATCTACCCTTTCAGACGGAGACCAGTCACAAATCAAAAAAATCATCAACAAAAGGAACTAACAAATAATTATCTGATGTCTGCAACTGTGCGCCACATATGCAACTAGGATTCGTTCTTGCGGCCGCCGTAACGGCGCTTATATATAAAGGAGAAACCACATTGGATCAGTCCTTCTGCGCTCCGACCGTCACCAGCACTTCACCAACCTCCGGCCGCCTGCCTGTCAGATTACCGACGCCACTTCGCGACCCGCTGTCAATCGATTCCAGAACTTTCCAAGTTTAAATCCGCAAATTCATTTATTAAATAACTCTACCATTTTTATCATAAAGTTAATTTTTTTCCCTGTGACAACATTTAGCGTTATATGTTTTTCTTAAAGGTCGGAATCTGGTGAAGAAGATTCACATCATCATCAAACAAGGCTAGCTTTCAATAAAAAAGCAAAAATTCTTGAGTCAAAGAATATTAATTTAAGGCTCAGCAAGCAACTTGCCAAAACATTTGTTTGGAGCATCTTGATGTACGGCTGTGAGACATGGTGCTTATCTGAAAGTGATAAAAAAGACTAGAGGCCTTTGAGATGTGGTCATACAGAAGAATTCTCGGAATTTCCTGGAGAGACCACGTCACGAACAATGAGGTTCTCGGGATAATCGAGGAAGATAAGCACCTAATAAGAACCATCTCAGAGAGGCGAGCCCGATGGATTGATCACATTATGCGCCACGACGGTCTTCTTCACGAAATTGTGGAGGGGATGGTTGAGGGTAGAAGCTGTAGAGGGCACCCTAGACGGGAGTATTTGCAGCAAGTGTTCGAGGACATGAGTTGTAGCTTTTATGCTGAGCTGAAGAGAGTTGCGGAGGACCGAGATGAATGGAGATCGAGATGCAAGATTATGTTGCTTCAAACCAATCCACCGGATTGGTACTACTACGACTATGTTATCGACCCTGTTTTACAGCTTTGATACTTCATTCCGATAGTAGTAATATGTGCTTGATGAATGATACATACCGATGAGGTAATGTCCTAGTTCTCCGAGGATGTATCCGATGGAAACTATAGCCAAGACATAGACGCTGTAGAAGGACGCCAATTTTTCCTTAAGTTTGCTGGTGATGCCCACCGCCATTGCTGCAAGCGCTCCAAGGCGCTGCTACCTGCAAAAGGAAAAAATCCGCTTTAATACATGGAACTTACATCAATCAAAATGTATTGCTTTATCATCTAGGTCGTGACAAGGCATCGTAACACCTGTGACATATGTATGTAATCGCATGCAGGAGAGCACAGCAGGTCAAGACCTTGACGCTGAGCCAGAGAGGCTGGACTGCATTCAGAAAACGTGTGTTGTGTTCGTGTTTGTGTGTGGGTTGGGGAGATTGCAAGTGTCAATTTATCTGTTTCTTAAAGAGATCCAGATTGTAGGAAAGAGGAAACACAGACGCTGGAAGAGCATTTCAAAGCTTACCAGTGGCATTAAGGAAGAAACTTTGGAATCTGCTAGTTCTTGATCGACACACATTAATCGTGTATTGATGTTCGGTGTAAGTGTAAGACGAGTTTGTCGGTTGTGGGTAGGTGCAGGAGGAATTAGTTCTTTAAATTTCGAAGAGCAGCGACCGTGGTAATAACGGCAGAAAAAACTAAGTGAACCAATCTTACGTCTGTGTTCCATTGATTGCCGGTAAGACGTAAGAGGGTCATTGCTTATCAAACGAATTGCTCTTCTTTGAACTGAGTCAATTAAGTTTAGAAGGTATTTTGGGGCTCCAATCCAAAGGTGACTGCCGTATTCAAGGACAGGTCAGATTTGTCCTTTATATAGAAAAAGAAGTTGTTTATCGTTGAAATACCGACATGATCTATATAATACACCTATTAAAAATATTATCATATTAATAGAATACTAGTATAGATGGCTTGAAAGAATTGAAAACGAAAAAAAACACATCTACGTTCACTTTTTCATCCTTATTATGTCAGCTTGACATACCCTTAATCGTTATAATATCAGCACTACATAGCGTCTTCAGGCTGATGCCGAAAGGCCTCGATGTACAATATTTCGTCTATTTTTTTTATCACGTTATGTGACTGCAGATAGTTCGTCAAATGGCCGACAAGTAGTCTAAGCTGCTAAACATTCGATCTGTTTAAAAATCCATTTAACAAATCATCAAAAAACATGCACGAAAAATAATAAAGCAGACCCCCTTCCGAGTTTACGGATTTTAGCGGTGGAGATCGTCGGAAACTATATATAGCATGTTCCCAGGAGGACTTTCGGCTTCAGAGATGGGATGCTTTGGGCGACGAATGGTCAATGGACAACTGACAAAACTATGTATGGGAAATTTGTTTGAAAGAAAAATAAATATACATTAACATCCTCCTCTCTTTCAAAATTTCAAAAAGGTGTTATTCCGTCGCGTGAGGGCATGATGAGGAGCGTGTGAGCAAAACAAAGACTTTCTTTTAGAAGCATATGATTATATTTACGATAAAACTTCACAAATTTAGGGCTCGGCCGCGTCGCAGCAGTAGGCCGAGCCACAATACAATGTGCTCTCGCCGAAGGGCGGTAGGCAACTGATCTCCGCGCTCGGTATGGGCTCTCGCCCGCGCCACAAGCGGCGGTGTATACAAACACACCCGTTAGCGGATCCGTCCAAAATGACAACATGGCGACACATAAATGCACGACAAGCGACCACAAATAAGAGGCGAAAGATCGTGTATCGAGGTTTTCGGTGCCAGCCAGCAAGCGCTGCATGCTGACGTCAACATGTATCATGCTAAATTTTATTGGGAATACGAGTAGAACCCAGGACTGTTTGCATAGTAGTCGATCGCAATAACTCGGAAGTATTTGTGTATTGAAAGTATCATTTCACGAACATGCGATAAGTGCATTATAGATCAATTTACGGACTTCCTACGAATATGAAAATTGCAACAATTTAAATTAATAACTAATAGCCATTAACACAATTATTTGTTGTGGTATAATAATAATGTAATGTATGTAATGTAAGCTTGTTAGAGACGCCATTAAAGCTAGGTGTGGAATAAATTACATAGAAAATATGTACCAAGCAAGCGATCAATCATTTAAAGCTGCTTGCTGTACACCAAGTGGCAATTAAATGTAGTAGCTAATAATAAATGTGACTATAATTTAGATCAGAAGCTTCCAAACGTGAAAAGCCTCGATATACGATCTTTCGTCGCTCATTTTTGTGCGCTCGTCTACACGCAAACATTAAAGTCTAAATTCAACAAGTATAAAGTTATGGTGCTGTGTCGCCATTTTAAGTTATTTGACAGGTCATGGCATTGGCGGGGCTGGTTCTGTAAAAGGCCACAGTATTAATTTCGGCCCTGGGCTTTCACCGACTACGGGCACTCGGTGACAAGTCGTCAGTCGTAGATAATACCTAAATTATTATCTTCTTCATCTATGCAACCCTATCTGTCTCCCTAATAGACGCACCCCCACCCCCTCACCTACATAAAATGGGTGCGACCACTTATGAAGTATTATGCAGCTCAGTTGTCTCTTGACAGTGATGGATTGAGGAACGCTACAAGGTAGTCGAAACTGTAGTCTCCTAAACAGAGGCCATATCTTACGTGATCCATGTAATATACAAGGTAAATTAATAATAAATAAATATTTATTTTTTATAATGGATCTCAAAGTGAATGCTGAAAACATTGAAAAAAAAGCACTGATTACTCGATTTTGAATCGCGGGCCTCAGTTTGTGATTCCTTCATCTATTCTAGACTGCCAGAGACCTTAGATAAGCAATTCTCCTTATATTGTAATTCAACACGATTTTAGTAATTTATACGAGGAACTGCTTCACTATTGTGTCTGTAGCCGTATACAGTGCCGGCTTAAGACTGCGGCGCCCTAGGGAATTTTTTTTCTACCACCCCATATTGTTTGTATTTTATAAAATCCAAGTAAGATTAGCGCCCCTAGCTTACTTGACGCCCTGGGGCACTGACCCACTTCGCCACCCCCTAAAACCGGCACTGGCCGTATACATAACACCTTGTTCATTGCTAAGCTTCGGTAAGATCGTGTTAATATGTAAAATTGACTGATTGTGTCCACAGGTAAATTTATTCACATCAGCTGGTTACAGTCCTTGCAGGCTGGTGCCGAAAAACCTCGATATACGATCATTCGACTTAGGAAGTATAAAAATATGGTGCGGTGCAGCCGTTTTCGAGGGCCTGATCATTTGGCACTGAGGAGCGGCTCAAGCCTGACCAATGACACGCTGTTAACAATAAGCCCACCTGGGAACATATATAGTTTCCGATGATCTCCAAGACTTGAAGAGAGGGCTGCTTTTAGTATCCGTGCATGTTTTTTGGTGATTTGTTGATCGAATATTTAAAATGATCGGATCATTTGGTACTAAGGAGCGGCTTAATTCTGAGCAGTGACTTGCGATTAGCAAAAAGCCCATCCAAGTTTTGGTCCACGCGCAGATACGTTGAATCTAAATAAAGGTCTTACACATAAAATAAAGGTCGCACGACGTGTCGTGGAGAGATCCATGAGAGGAGTGTCCCTAAAAGATAGAATCTGAAACGAAAAGAATATTATAATTTGAGGTAACCGAAAGAATAGGCACACTCAAATGGCAATAGAAATGCATCTGTTGAAAATTCGACGGTCGTTGGAGAAGAACTGTGTTGGAGCGGCGTCTAAGAACTGGCAAATGGAGTGAAGGCCCGACCTCTTGCATGATGGACTGACGACATCAGAAGAAAAACGGGAGTAGCCTGGATGTCAGCAGGTATAGCTTAATGGTCAAAGTGTTTGCTTTGCAAGCCAAAGGTCGTGGGTTCGATCCCCGACAAAGAATAAAAAAAGTTATAAATATTTATTTATTTATTTACCTTGTTTTCACATGGATCACGTAACAAAAGTTCTCTATTAGGAGACTGCAGTTTCGACTAACTCGTAGTCTTTCTCAATCCTTCTCTAGTTAAGAGATAACTGAGCTGCGTTGTACTTATAAGTGGTGTAACACATTTTTGTAGGGGTGGGGGTGTGTGTGTGTAGACACACCCCCACCCCCTCCCCTACAAAAAATGTGTTACACCACTTATAAGTACAACGCAGCTCAGTTATCTCTTAACTAGAGAAGGATTGAGAAAGACTACGAGTTAGTCGAAACTGCAGTCTCCTAATAGAGAACTTTTGTTACGTGATCCATGTGAAAACAAGGTAAATAAATAAATAAATATTTATAATTTATTATGGATCTCAAAGTGAATGCTCAAAACATTGAAAATAATAAAAAAAGGGATTTTTAATTGATTTCTGAGCTCTAAAATACCCACGGTGTGGTGTGATTTGATCCCTCACCCGTGAAAAGCAAGTCATATCCTATTAATTAAAATTGGTGGTAGACGAAAGTCGTCTCGTGAAGACCACCCATTCATTGTAAATTCCTGTAATAATAAGGATGATGCGTGAATCACGGGCTGTAGTCTATGAAGTTGGCGGATCAACACTCCACATGCAGCGCTAAACCATATGTAACATGGTAGGCGTCGTAGAATCCACAAATGATACATCAGAATCACTATCACCATCTGTCGGTATTCTCTTGCATGTGTTTACATGAAAAAATAAAAAAATTGTGGGTGGCGGAGAATCGTCATCTATTTAATATTAAAATGGATCTCAAAGTGAATGCCTAAAATATAATTAATATTACTGAATTATTTTTAAATATTTACTGGCCATTAATTGAATTAAATACTGACAAAATAATTAGGCCGGAAACTTTTCAAAAAGGTGTATTTGTAAGTGTGCGGAAATTGTTTTTTTTTCCAAACATTTAAATACATTGTTATCGGTGTTGCCAGCATTCACTTAATTGCCAGCTGGTGACCCTAAGCACGGTTGTTCTGGCACCCCATTCCGGAATCGGCTGACAATATCCGACAGCCATAAAATGTTTGAAATGGTCCCTTAGCAAGGTCGACGGCATTCGATTATTGCGAATTAGAACGTTATTATATCGATTGTGGATTTATTAACAATGCCTCTGACCGCGAAACATTACCCGGCTGTAGACGGTGACATACACTCTCATAACGAGTGATTCGCACAACGAACAAAAAAAATGTGAAAAAAAATCTTCCTTCAACGAGCGACATTTCGCATTACGAGTAACGCAGAAAGGGGAAGTCACATAACGTATGACGCACTTGTGAGCCGGGACTTCTGCGTCATTGTGCCAGTCTGTGTTTAGCACTCGTACCGTTAGAGTTGCATGTGAGCACACATTTTTCTTAACTTATGTGCAAACATTATTTGTATTTTTTTTTTGAGAGCTTGGAGGTGTCTCATTTTCACCAAATTTTTAAGAGCCGGCTAAAAAAGTGTCTTCAGACAGCTTTCTAGTAAAAAATAATTAATTGTTTTTCAAAAATTAATAAATACTGAGCTAGTTTCAATTTTTTAAATGTTTTATCCAGGTTGTTACGATCTTAAACAGTCTATAAGCATGTAATTTTATTTGAATAAACGTTAAAAAATGTTTCGCGTGGAACGCATTATCGTATTTTGCATTGATTTATATGGGAAAATTAGTTTCGTTTAACAAGTGTTTCACATAACGAGCAAGATTCTGGAACTAATAATACTCGTAATGAGAGGTTCCACTGTATTTATAGCCTTTTTACGCAAAAACAACCGCAAACTCATAACTAAGTGACCCAACACAATGTCGCTTGAAAGGTTAATTACTTATTTCATGTTGAAAGAAAAGAACAACTGTTTGAACAACATTAAAATAAAATAAATTGATTGCACATCTTAATTTCAAATCAATTAGAGCCTATTCAGTTATTTCTTTACGTAATCACATACAGGAGAAAACCGACAGATGGTGATAGCAAATTTCTGAAGTCTCATCTGTGAAATTCTATGACACTTACCATGGTGTGCATATGGCTAAGCGCTGCATGTGGAGTGTTGATCCGTCATAGACTACAGCCAGAGATTCGCGCATCATCCTTATTATTACAGGAATTTACTATGAATGGGTGGTCTTCACGGGACGACTTTCGTGTACTACCAATTTCAATTGATAGGCTAAGACTGGCATTTTACGTGTGAGGGATCAATTCACACCAACCGCGGGTATTTTAGAGCTCAGAAATCGTTTTTTTTTTAATCTCTGTCGGTGATTGAACCCACGAACTTGGGCTTGCAAAGCAAACGCTCTGGGCATTGAGCTATACCCGCCGGCAGTGTCATAATTTTACAAAAATGAAAATAAAATAAAAAAAAAAAAATGTTTTTAGGTTAGGTTAGGTTAGGTTAGGTTAGGTTAGCGAGACATCCAGTGCACCAGTTGTCCCGAGCGCCAGATTTCCCGTACACCAAACGTCCAGTGCGCCCCATATAATTACCGATGAGTCGTTGAACGAATTGTCTGTGAACGATAGATGGTGATACCGTAACCATCAGCCTGTGGAACTATTCACAGGCGATGAGCTGTTGACAGCAGACTTTTGTATGACTATTTATCTCATTTAGCCTCCCTCTGCATCAATTAATACGATAATATATAATTAGTTATGTCTTATTGAATAATAATTGTTTTCCTTCAACCCAGTTTATTAACGACAATATCCGGCTAATTATGATATAATTATAATTAGTATTGATCATTACAATTGCATAATTTTCAGCCGCACGTAAATATCTGATTATACTTTTCAAATAATTTTTCTTTATTTATTTCAAAAGCATTACCAATTTTATTTGATACAAAAACTGAAATAAAGTTACACTATATAAAGGACGAATCCGACCTGTCCTTGAATACGGCAGTCACCTTTGGATTGGAGCTCCAAAATATCTTCTAAACTTAATTGACTCAGTTCAAAGAAGAGCAATTCGTTTGATAAACAATGACACTCTTACGTCTAACCTGCAATCAATGGAACACAGGCGTAAGATTGGTTCACTTAGTCTTTTCTACCGTTATTACCACGGTCGCTGCTCTTCGTAACTTAAAGAACTAATTCCTTCTGCACCCACCCGCAACCGACAAACTCGTCTCACACTTGAAGAACATCCATACACGGTTAATGTGTGTCGACCAAGAACTGGCAATTTTTTTAATTTTCCTTTCTCAATGCCACCGGTATGCTTTAGAATGCTCTTCAAGCATCTGTATTTCCTCCTTCCTACAATCTGGATCTCTTCAAGAAACAGATAAATATACACTTGCAATTTCCCCAACCCACATATAAACACGAACACAACACACGTTTCCCGCATGCAGCGTCCAACCTCCCTGGCTGAACGTCATAGAGTGCACTGGTCTTGACCGGCTGTGCTCTCCTGCATGCAAATAATAATAAAATAAATATCAAGTGTTCCATGTCATCGTTAAAGTTATGAATCACAGCGATTCATTGATTTATAACTTTTTAGAAATTGTTTAATAAATAAGTCTGTATAGTTTCCTGTACATTTGTGTCCAGTTCTACTAAATTAACTATAATTTACTAACTGTTCTATAAACGTCCAGCTGTCGTTAATAGCTTAGCAAGTTGCACTTATCACAATAAGCCGGATATAAAATGATACTAGTTACAAGTCGTTTTGAAGTCCAGTTCAATGTTAACAGCTTACGATCAGTTGACGCCTACATAAGTATTGTCCAAGGCAAAACCAACTAGTCTTAGTGTCATTCTGGTGAAATGGAAACTAGAAGGCCACTAAACACAAAATATCGTCCGACTAATCACTTAACCCTTTCATTACGGCTCGGTATGAATACAAATTATACAACTAGTATTTGAAGCATACATGTACTTACTGGTCTATTTTCATATATCACATAGGTTCTTGTATCCTTTAGCTATCAGATGATGCATAAAAAACTATTCTAAGAAAGTAGCAAAACGATATATTACGTCAACCGATGTCAACGGTCGGGGAATCTTATGACGGCATATGACGACAACCGATGCGAAAGGGTTAAGAGACTAGTTTTGAATCGTATGAGTTAACTGTAGTTTGAATTTTCAATCTTTCAGTCTTCAATTCGATTTATTTAAATAAATTGATACACACATACAAATCTACATAAAATTTCTCTCATCAATTTGTGGAGAAAAAGAAACGGCAGTCGCTGAGATTCGAACCACGAATTATGAACCTCGGTGCTATTCTTTACATAGCGCGGTCGACAGAGACCAATTCCACTACTCCATTTTTTTTTTACGTAAACACTTCTAGGAGAAGACCGACACATGGTGATTCTGATGTCTCATCTGTGGAATTTTATGACGCTTTGGTGCATATGGCTATGCGTTGCAAATGGAGTGTTGATCCGCCAACGTCCTAGATTACAGCCAGATATTCACGCATCATCCTTATTGTTACAGGAATTTACTATGAATGGGTGGTCTTCACGGGATGACTTTCGTCGTTAAGCTTGGTCGGGATGCGAACAGACGGCGTCTAAGTAATAAGCAAACGCTTTAACCACTAAACTATGCCGCCTTGCAATTACATCAACATACTACGGGCGAAGAAATGATGAAGCTCTCATTAAAATCGAAACCGCAGTCTTCAAGTTTATGTACAATATATTTATGTCCAGAAAAATTCAGTCCTTAAATTACATTTATGACTTCCAGGTAACACTAAAGTGTAAGCGGCGGAAACTTCAAATAAGAGAGAATCTAACCATCTCCTAAATTTTTATTACAAGTCACTTATTATTTATAATTGACTCTTAGAAATTTTAATAAACCCTGAAGAATTTAAGGAATTTCATCAACGTGTGCCTTGTCGGTTGGTCACTTGGCGTGGGAATAAAAACATCTGAACGCTTCAAATCTGGCTTTATAACCCTGAACCCGAAGTATTCGGGGCTCACAATCTATCACCGATACCTACAGTATTGATCTCATTTGTTTCTCCTATTGTACTGTACTTTACCTGTTGATAAATGTACTTTCGGAACTCTATGCTGGTTGAGAATCTCTGGTGAAGAAGATGAACATGTCTCATGAAAGGGTTTCAAAATAAGCTGACCTCAACCTCGTAATTTCATCATTTCTAAAACCCAATCATGCACTTTATCCACCTTCCTCAGCAGTCTTCTTGAGACTGCTATGGATCCTGTATCTTTCAACGGTTGTTCTTTTCCAAAAGCAAGCTCCATCAACATTCTTGGAGTATCAATCTCAAATAATATAATATATTACGAGTCAATTAAGTATAAAGCCAGTCTCGCTTTCAAAAAACTAGGTGTATTATATAGATCACGTCGGTATTTCAACGATAAACAACTTCTTCTTCTATATAAAGGAAAAATCCGACCTATCCTTGAATACGGCAGTCACCTTTGGTCGTTATCGTAGCAATGCTTACGACGTCTATGATAGAGACAAATCATAATCCGAAGTGTCAAAAGCGCAAATATTTCCCACTTGAATCTAGACTTTGGGTTATAACACTAGGAAGAAGAAGTCCGCATAGGACTTACAAGAAGTTGTTTCTCATCCATTCAATCTATAATTCGGTTCGAGACCCGAGTGGTACTTACTAAAATAAATAGACTCTCGGAAAGTAATAATATTAAAAAACTTATAAAAAAATATACATACATACTCTGAATATAAACTATAGAGACATCTATCGTCATACGGTGATAACAATGGTATAAATACAAGTTCTAACGCGTGTCAGCTCAGGCAGAGAAACAGCCGAGAGGGCTAAGCGGTATATAAAGACCTGCGCAAAAGTTGGTTCCAAGGCCCGCGGTTCTCATCCCGCTTCTGCCGATATTTTTCTGAATGAATTGATGCGTATAAAGAATTTGATGTACAGTATGTGTATATCTAATTACTTAGAAGAAGAACGTTTGGGAAACTTTGTTTTAAGTTACGCCTCTATGTAATCTTTCGCCTCTATGTAAGTCTGTTGAATCAAGTTTTTTTCTAGTATCATGTGATCTAATAAATAAATTTACGAGTTCGTTAAAATATATCCAATGGAATGTATTAACATCAAGTTAAGGAATAACCTAACAATCGATACGAGCAACGAGACGTTCAAATATGTAATATTTGTATTTCCTAATGGCCAAAAAACCTTGAACCAAATCGTTCACAAAAAATTAATTAACTATTACAAACATGTAAATAAAATAAAATCAATAAGGTAAGGTGTGACAGGTGCGCTGTACGTGGGATGCTGGATTTTTGCTTGCAAAATAACAAATATATTTATTTATTTCTATGTAAACATGTAAAGGAGAATACCGATAGATGGTGATAGTGGCAACCTCGACTGCAACTGTAGAAAAAGATCTGAAATATCTGGGCTTGACCCAGAATGCAACGCAGGACAGACAGACATGGCGAATGTGCACAAGGAGAGCCGAACCCAGATGATGGGAAATGGCGAGGCTACAGAAGAGACCGATAGATGGTGATAGTGATTCTGAAGTTTCATTTGTGGATTCAATGACACTTACCATTTGTAGAATGGTAACGTCATACACTACAGCCCGACATTCACGCATCATCCTTATTATTACAGCAATTTACTATGAATGGGTGGTCTTAACGGGACGACTTTCGTCTACCGCCGATTTTGATTAATAGGCTATGACTGGCATTTTACGGGCGAAGGATCAAGTTCACACCAACCGGGGGTATTTTAGAGCTCAGAAATAAGTTACGACCACATGCTCCAGTGGTGAAGATGGTACATGATTAAAACGCAAACATCATGCGATTCAAAGATTTGATCTCTATTCTGTAATCTTTTGAAAGCTGTCTCGACCTATCGTATCATAAAGAAATATTTAAGCGAATCTTCGGTAACGACGTCAGGCGCACTGGACGTCTGGTGCACGGGACATTTGGCGCGCGGAACAACTGGTGCACTGGATGTTTCGGTAACCTAATCTAACCTAAGGATTTGTCCAGTGATCATAGAGTCGAGAGATCCATAGGTCTCGTTAAGGAAGTTACCCTAGTCAATTCATGACTGGTCACGGCAATTTTAAGGCTCAACTCTTCAAGTTTAGCCTCGTTGATAGTCCAGACTGCCCATGCGGCAGCCCCTTGCAGGACGCTGAACACGTTCTGTGGCATTGCCCAATATTAGATTTAAGTAAGGAAAGGCTCTTTATCAACATGCCTGGACCGGTTGGATATGTCGACCTCATCGCTGTGGAGTCCAACTACCATGCCTTTTCTGTATACGCGGCGACCCTCGGCGAAGAAGTCAAAAAGTCCAAATTTTAACGTCTGAACTACTAACATTTACACCCACGTTTGGTGTTGCTCACCAAAACCTGTTACTTGTTTAACGAGAAAGTTCTCTGAAGAGAATGCCTTGGTAAGTGCTCCCAAGGAGCGCAGACGACCAGCCCATGGGCCTTAGGCCCCAAAAAAACCCCACGTCGTTACCGATGAGTCGCTGAACGAATTGTCTGCGAACGAAACCCTTTTGAAATAACTCGCAGCTATTACAATAATTATTGTCTAAGTGCTGAGTGTCTTGAGCGATATTTACAGTTAGTTTGATGATAAAAAAAAACCTTTTTGTTTCGTTTCCACGCGGTCTTAGCAACCTTAGGTCATTGCCAAAGCCAAAGACTTGATTTTCGGCTTTTCTGCATGCGGAGTAACGTAAAAAAAAATGATTTATCTCTCGGTGAAGCCGTTTGTATAGCCTTGAACGTTAAAAAACACGTAACCGGCTACAGTGATAGTGAAGCATAACATTTTTGTACCAAACAAACTACCACAGACATTGATTTTAAATACATACGAGTACTGGTGTTACGCACGCAAAAAAAAAATCCTAAGTGTAAGGTGAAGGGAAATTATAAATACCTATCACACTGTCATTTTAGTCGTTGGTTAACCTTTCGTTATGGCTCTGTAGAATACAAATTATACTGTATTGACAGTGAATTTTTCAAACCATTTTTTTTGCTTAAAACTAGTATTTTAAGCATAAATGTACTTATCTGACCTATTTTAATATATCATATTGGTTCTTGTATTTTTTAGCTATCAGATGATGCATAAAAAACTATTATATTTAACAAACGTTCATTATGTAACTCCATACATGTGGTGGCATTCACACATGTGGTTTACAGAAAAATCGCTCCTGTGAAACCTAACGATATTTATTTACATGCTTTACAGTTTCTTGTATGTAATACATGCAGGTTGATAAAGGGAATGACTGAACTTCTAATTTCCTACCGTAGATGTCTCAATGGGTACTGAAAGTAGCAAAACGATATATCACGTCAACCGATATCAACGGTCGGGTAATCTTTGACGGCATATGCCAACAACCGATGCGAAAGGGTTAAAGAGGCAACGTCTTTAGAAGGCTATTTTTTATTATTATATCAATCCTTAGCTCTCTATACTCTGTATACAACCGATCGAGACCAGTGCACTCTATAACATTCAACTAGGGAGGCTGGGCGCTGCAACGGGAAAAATGTGTTGTGTTGTGTTAGTGTGTGGGTTGGGGAGATTGCAAGTGTATATCTATCTGTATCTTGAAGAGATCCAGATTGTCGGAAAGAGGAAAACATACGGTGGAAGAGCATTCCAAAGCTCACATGTGGCATTAAGGAAGGAATTTTGGAAACTGCCAGTACTTGGTTGACACACATTAACCGTGTATGGATTTTCGACAAATGTAAAACGAGTTTGTCAGATAGAGACACCACAAATTGTTGTTTCGCAGTTTAATAAGCTCGTTTCCTGCATGCAGCGTCCAGCCCCCCTGGCTGAGCGTCATAGAGTGCACTGTTATTGACCAACTGTGCTCTCCTGCATGCGATTACATAAAAAAAACGCGTAATCTTGCTTGACTTTGGTGATCTAACCAAAACCGCAATAAAGATGTGCTATCGTCGCTTGTCCATTGGATTTAGCTCATAGTAACAAATGACGTAAATAAAAAATAAATAATAAAAAAAAAAATGTTTATTAGTAACTATAATTACAATCAAGTATTCTTAAAATCTGAAAATGTTAAACTATGAATAATTTTTCGTTGAAATAGAAAATTTTAATAATGTGAGTCAGTAGTTGTATTAAAAAAAACCCATCGAGTTTTTTGTGCGTTTTTTTTTTACGTTATTTAAATATCACGTGAATGATTTATTGCAAATACCTACACATTTTAGGCGAGGAATTCTCGGTATTGCAAAAAATATCATCATTACTTCCCAATTGAAGTTGTATCATAGCTGTTTTTTTTTTCAATGAAAAATATGTACCTGTAGTAAAATCACGTCAAAAACTTATATAACATGAGTATTGGAGGAGGTTATGTTGCTTGTCTTTGTGGCTTTTGCTTAGTACTTAATCATATGTACATATATATTATATTATTTCAGGATCGTATTGAGAATATGTGGCACCAGTATGGGGTCTATCAGCCCATTGTAATCAAGTGGATACTGCCGTGAATGATGCATGCAGAGTCGTCACAGGCTGCCTCAAACCAACACCCATTTCAAAACTATACCCCTTGGCTGGTATCGCACCACCAAACATAAGACACAAAGTCATTTGCGCCGAAGAAATGCGTAAGGCAATCAAACAACCGTCCCGCTGCTTGTATAATCAGATACCCCCAACACCCTGACTGAAGTCGCGATACTGACTTATTAATACCTATTAACTGGCTCCTTACATCTAGACTCCGTCGAGACTCGGGCCGAAAGTGGCTTCGATTGCACCGTAACACTCGCAACGCCGTCAGACAACATGTCGGCCATTTGACTAACTGCTATCACATAACATGTGGCGACTATGTGATAGGTCAAAGAAACAAGATGGCGACTGCAAGCCCCATCTTGTATGACTCCTTTTAAGGAGTTTTATCTGGAAAGGTGGAGACTAACACCTTTTATGTGTGCGTGTCAGACAAGCGAACAAAAACAAGAGACGAAAGATTGTACATAGAAGTTTTTCGGCATCAGCCTCCAAGGGTTATTCTTCTTCTTAGTAGTATCAATCCGGTGGATTTGTTTGCAGCAACAATTTTCTTGCACCTCGATCTCCACTCCTCTAGGTCCTCCGCAACCCTCTTCAGCTCAGCATAAGAGCTACAACTCATGTCCTCGAACACTTGCTGCAAATACTCCCGTCTAGGGCGCCCTCTACAGTTTCTACCCTCAACCATCCCCTCCACAATGTCGTGAAGAAGACCATCGTGGCGCATGATGTGACCGATCCATCGGGGGCTGCCTCTATGAGATGGTTCTTACTAGGTGCCTATCTTCCTTGATTATCCTGAGAACCTCATTGTTCGTGACGTGGTCTCGCCACGAAATTCTGAAAATTCTTCTGTACGACCACATCTCAAAGGCCTTTAGTCTTTTTTTATCACTTTCAGATAAGCACCATATCTTACAGCCGTACATCAAGATGCTCCAAGCAAATGTTTTAGCAAGTTGCTTGCGGAGCTTTAAATTAATATTTTTGTGTCTCAAGAATTTTCGTTTTTTTATTGAACACTAGCCTTGCTTGACGTATGCGTCTGTTGACTTCTCTTTTTGTTTCAAGGGTTATATCGAGCTTATATCACAATTATTGCAGGTTAGACGTAAGAGTGACATTATTTATCACACGAATTGCTCTTCTTAATGATGTTTTAGAAAATTTGCTCTTCAGTTAATATTGAACTGTATTCCTCTGGAAGTTTTAACATTTGCGAAGTAGTGTTCGATGTCTATAGGCGTGGGTTGAGTCGTGGAACTTCAAGGACTCAATGATCACGATACTCAACCAGAAATAACAGCCAGGTGACTTTATCAGCCATCTTGGAGTATTACGGCATCCTGGTGACCTACCTCGTCATAATAATACAAAAAATATAACATATATACTTAATTTTTACCAAACATATTATTTTAAAGCAAAAATCCGCAACGTCTTAAAATTAAGGCGTTTAACCAATCCTCGCAGTATGAACTTATGACGCAGAGACGTGGAATATAACAGCAGGTCTTACACATATAAAATAAAGGTCACCCAAAGTGCCATGGAGAGATCCATGTGAGGAATGTATTTAAAGGATAGAATACAAAACGAAGATATAAAAAAAAAAACTCAAATTGTGGAGGTTACACAACGAATAGGCACACTTAAGTAGCAATGTCTGTCGGAGAGGCAACGATCGATGCGGAAGAAAAGTGTTAGAGTGGCGCTTAAGCACTGATACGTTAATCAAGCGGTGGCTTGACTGCGGAAGGCAGAGGATCGAAGGAATGGAGACTCAATAGACCAGCGGTCGGGGAACTTTTTTAACCATTACCCCAAAATATTTTTGCGTAAATCCATAATACCCCTTCCCCCCATTTAATAAAGAAAGCAATCAATGTATATTTAAATAAACATTATTTATTGAATTAAATTACACCGAAAATAACAAAAAAGTTACATGAAAATAGCAAGTTTTATGAAATAGCAATCTAAAAAAAATTCCTTACTACCCCAAAAAACATATTTGTAGCCCATTTGGGGTAATTTACCCCGGTTCCCTGACCGCTTCAATAGACAGACAATTTAAAATATTTTTTTCGAAGGTAATACGTTAGTTTATTGAAAATCAAAATATGTATTCGGGTAACATGTTAGTGAATCAAAAATAAAAAATAGGTTTGTATTTCACTTCTTACCCCCTAATATAAAAACTTCCCCTTGTAGAGTGGATCTTTTTACCAGTTTTCATTTCCACAGACACACATATTTTTAATGAATACGTTAATTTTACATTAAATTAAGTTAGTACATTTTTTTCTTTAAGTCCCTCTTTAGCTTACGCCTCTTTCCTACTGACGTTCAGTTTTGCGGGATCGGCTTTTTACTGGATACCGCAAAAATCATACCTATGTTCACACACAGAAGTTTGCATCCTGTTTTTTACGGGATAGCATTGGCAGTCGGAGAAGAAAATTCAGACGCAATGGACGTGAATACTCTTGTGATGTTATACTGGTACCCGTTCACCCGATCCTAAAACTACGATCGAGATAAGGCACATTTCGTAATCTCATGGGTGATTTGAGAAAGAATGAATCCAATTTTTTTAACTGCTTCAGAATGTCCATGGTCACGTTTGACAAGCTTTTATAAAAAGTGTAGAATAATCCAGTAAAAAACCGTATGCGGGATGCTAGTGGGAACACTTCCATGAAACTATGTGCGTAACTAAACTGGATACCGTTGTTAACTGGATCTAGTCGTCCAGTTTGTAGTGGCCAAACCGTACAGTACATTTCGAATTTATTAGATTTGTGCGGTATCCTGCAAACCGAATGCTCATGTGAATGTTACCACTGTAGCACGTATTCTACTAAACGTGATCCTGCAATAAAACCGAACCCGCAAAAAACGGGACGTTGCCATGGGAAAGGGCTGAAATTGTCACAACAAAATGTTGCTACACAATAATGTAAGCTATCATTACACATACATTTTATATATAATACATATTAAATATAATTAATACTTTACATTGTTTAAATGAAATGTATAAAAGACATCAATTGTGTTTAATGAATATGCAAGACCACGTAATTCGTTTTGAATACGAGTACTTTGATTATTCAATGTACATATCATTACATTCACTACTAGCTATAAATATCAAAATCTATTGCTATTCATAATTCCATATCGTGAAGCATACATTTTTTGTCGTTCAATGTTGAGAAGCGCATTCAATAGGCATCTCAACATTTCAACTGCACCTGATGGACCATATCATCATTAGCCTGGGCATTTCGTTGTCATTGGATCAGAGATTCGATTCCAACGTCGGGTATCCAATACATACAAAGTATTTATCACCATCAGCCTGTGTCCGTCCACTGTTGAACGTAAATTTTACGTTCGGAATGGTCGTGTCCCGTCTGATCAAATCCTACCTATTCACACACATGCAACATTCCGATATATGCTTATTGTTTGGTGATCAGTTCTTGTGAAACATTCTCAAACGTAGTGTTTTATAATCTACGTTACTTTGGAACCACTGGTAGTAAAGTAACAATTTATTGGTTCAATAGAAGCCTTGAATATTTATAATTTATCTCTTGGCTCATCGCAATTATATAACAATAACGTGAATAATAAACTTGCAAAATTATTCACTATAAAGTATTACTACGAGTATACAACTTCCTATAATAAGTTCCCACCTTTAAAATACTCCTTCGAATCCTGGTATTTTACATTTTTTGTGTAAAAGTACGGAGGAGAGCACAACCGATAGAGAACAGTGGTCTCTATGACGCTCAGTCAGGACTCAGAATGAGGGAAACGCGGGTTGTTTTATATTATTTTTATGTAAGCACATACAGGAGAATACCGACAGATGGTGATAGTAATTCTGAAGTCTCATCTGTGGAATTCAATGTCGCTTACCATGGTGCATATGGCTAGGCGCTGCATGTGGAGTTTTGATCCGCCAGCGTTATAGTCTACAGCCCGAGATTCACGCTTCATCTTTATAAGTACAGGAATTTATTATGAATGGGTGGTCTTCACGCGACGTCTTTCATCTACCACCAATTTTGATAAATAGGCTATGGCTGGCATTTAGCGGGTGAGGTATCAAATCACACCAACTGAGAGGTTATTTCAGAGCTCAGAAATCGATTAAAAATCTTTATTTTTTGAAATCTCCGTCAAGGATCGAACCCGTGACCTTCGGCTTCCAAAGCAAACGCTTTGACCACTGAGCTATACCTGCCAGCGTTGTGTTTGTGTGTGTGTTGGAGAGATTGCAAAATGCACTTGTACATCGATCTGTTTCTTGTAGAGATTCAGATTGTATGACGGAGGAAACACATAAGCTGTAAGAGCACTCTAGAGTTTATCTCACCAAAAGCCAATGCAGCCGTACAATGGGTTTCGTAGAATACTGGAAGTATGGTTTGACTTTGTGAGGAATGACGAGGTAAAATAACATAAAATGCAACCTGTTATACTAAAGTCAGCCAAGAGGAAAAAGTGGACCTTATTGGAACATGTACTTTGGATGCTGCAGGAGAGCATAAACTAAAGCTGCCTTTTCTTAAAGCTCCCGGACTCACCGTCCTGGAAGGCTATACATAGAATGTATTCAGAGCTGACATGGGATGAGGCGATAACCAAGGCGTTTGACAGAGTTTTGTGGTGGCGGCTCGTGATGTTGATATACTGTAGTTTGGAGAGCGAACTAGGAAATAATGATGATGTAGCTTAAATAATGTTTTAAAATCCTCCTCTCTTTAAAAAAAAAGGTGCACGCAGTCACGTGAGGGCATGATGAGGAGCAGGTTAGAAAAACAAAGACTTTTTCTGAGGCACATGACATATATTTACGATAAACTTTACAAGCTTCCGGCCCAGGCGGAATGACATGCCGGCCGATCGTACTGCGACCTTCTCGGCCCTCAGCACACAGCTGCCGGGCTCGTGATGGGCTCTCGCCCAGCGCCACAAGCGGTGGTCTATATCACTAGTCCCAAATGCCAATATGGCGGCACATTCATGTCTGACAAGCGAACAGAAATAGGAGACGAAAGATTGTAGATCGAGGTTTCCGGTACCAGTCAACAAGGGCTCTAACATGCTGGTGTCAGTTTGTTTGCTCTTTTTGCGTCGTGGGATTAGAGCAATGTTCGATTTATTTTGAGAACTTTGACGAGTGTTGGTTGGCAAACGTTTAGCAGCAATTATTGATGACAATGACGCCAATGACGCCAATGACGCCAATGACGCCAATGACTTGATATACCGGAGGTCGCTTCTTGGAAAAGCGGCTTTCCATTGAAACATTGTGATGCTAATTTCTTAACATTTTCGCCACGCTTGCTTTCTACCAAAAATATTATCTCTTTACATATTGCAAATTTGTTACTTGAAGTATGCTGTTATCACAAAAAGAAAACAGTTGTTCGTATATAATATCATCATCGTCATCATCAGCCTGTATCCGTCCACTGTTGAACGTAAGCCTCCCGCATAAGTCTCCATCCTCTTCGATCCTCCAGCTTCCGTCAGTCCATCTTGCAGGGGGTCGGCCAATGCTTCGTTTGCCAGTTCTCGGGCGCCATTCCTATACTTTTCTTCCTCATCGAACGTCGTCTCTTCGACAGATATGTCATGCCCATTGCCACTTGAGTTTGCATATATTCTTTGGGTAGCATCCACTACTTGAGTTCTTCTGCGTATTTCCTCGTTTCGCACCCTTACTCATGCGTCACCAAACGCGCTATGGAAAGATCCATCCTCGGAGTGTCTCTAAAAGATGGAATCCGTAATGAGGATATCCGGAAAAAGAACTCAAATAGTGGAGGCTACACAACGAATAGGCACACTCAAGTGGCAATGACATATCTGTCGAAGAAACGATGGTCAATGGGGAAGAAAAGTGTTAGAGTGGCGTCCAAGAACTAGAAAACTGAGCGTAAATCAAGATGCCCATATCAGAAAAATATAGGGAGTAGCCTGGATACGAAAGGCGGAAGATTGAAGAGGATGGAGACTCATTCGTGAGGCCTATGTTCTACAGTGGAAGGACACAGGCTGGTGATAAGGATTCTTGGGTTATTATTTCCTCCCATACAGTCCTCTTGTATTCATATTCAATATGCTTCTAAGAACTATGCACAAATGTTAGCACCAGTTCAACCGTTCAAGTGTGACCAGAAACTAGAGCAAGTTCACATACTTGGAGGAAACAACACAAGAATCGAACAAGCTATTATGGCTACATCAATGAAAATATTACATGACGAAGTACAAACTTTTTTATTCATATATACACATACAGTAGAATACCGACAGATGGTGATAGTAATTCTGAAGTCTCATCTGTGGAATTCTATAAAGCTAACCATGCTGTATATGGCTAAATGCTGCATGTGGAGTGTTGATCCGCTAACGTCATAGACTACAGCCCGAGATTCACGCATCATCTTTATTATTATAGGAATTTACTATGAATGGGTGGTCTTCACGGGACGACTTTCGTCTACTAGCAAATTTTGATTAATATGCTATTGGCATTTTACGGGTGAGGGTTCAAATTCACACCAACCGAGGAGTATTTTAGAGCTCAGAAATCGATTATATTTTATTTATTTTAATCTCCGTCGGGGATTGAACCCACGATCTTCGGTTTGCCAAGCAAACTCTTTAACAATTGAGCTATAAGCCGGCAACACTTAATATGTGGAGTGAATTTGATTTTGGTACCATTTTCCTTTAGTGTATTAGGACTTATAAAACTAATTATAATTTTTAAATGACAGATATTTTAAGGTTATCAACTGACAATACTTGGTGAAATTGCAGTATTATAATTTTACATTAATTTTAATAAAAAATTAACAAATTAAAAATATACAGTTTTGATTCACATTTATTTTAAGCGATTACATGTTTCGGCCTCCCTGGAGACATTGTTGAAGATGGTCAAATTAATTAAAACTAACTTAAAATTATAGATATTTTACCTCAAATAACATTGCCGAATGAAAGATTTACTTTATTCTACAATTAAAAATGCAATCCCACTTTATTCCTTTTTTTAAATTCAAAAATATAATTCTCGGCGCGAAGCGTTACGTCTGAATATGCATATTGTTGCTTATTATGATGAGATAGTATTCTACAGGTCAAGTCTTCCAGTTATCTGATCAAGACACTTGTTGCCCAAGGCCATCTCGCGTGCTCAAGATGTCGTGCAAACTTGTTCGTGCAAGCTACGATGCTGTACAACATCAAGGTCGAGGCTCTTCAAGCGCAGAGTTAAGACTATCAGCGAGATGGAGGAACGTGTAAGCAATGAAAAAAATTACTGGACTACTGAACCAATGGAACAGTTTAATGTTGTGATTATGCAGTACCTTACAACATTATTAGGTAATTAATAAAGGCATATTAACATCATTTTTACTAAGAGAAAACGACTTCACGTCGCCGGGATAGTTATTAGAGTGCGTGGTGGAGGTATGAGGAGTAGATGTGCGAAGCAAAGACTTTTTAAGAAGCACATTGACATATATTTAAGATAAACTATATGTCAAATATAAGAACATCCTCCGCTCTCTCAAAAAAAACGTGTTAATACGTCGCGTGAGGGCAAGATGAGGAGTAGGTCAGCAAACAAGAAAAAAAAACTTTCTTTTAGAAGCACATTGATTATATTTATGATAATCTTTACAAGCTTCCGGCCAAGTGGGAGGATATGCCGCTGTTACCGTAATGCAACCTTCTCTCGCTAAAGGGTGGGGACCGACTGCCGATCTCCGCGCTGTCCCGCCTTCGGCTAGCGCGACGAGCGGTGGTATTTTTAACTAACACACCCGTTAGCAAAACCGTCCAAAATCACAACACGGAGCACATAAATACACGACAAGCAACCCGAAATAAGAGACGAAAGATTGTATATCGAGGTTTTCGGTAACAGTCAGCATGGACTACATCATGCTGATGTCAATATATATAAGTCACCATAAGAGCGGAGCTAAATGCTTCAGGCCTCGGACCGATCACAGCTCGCTACTGGTTGCGGTCTAGAGTACAAATGACGATTCCAGTGGCAATTTTTAGAATTAATGGCGCACCAAATGCCAAGAACTGTCAAATAAATCAAAATGACGGCACAGCACCATATCTTACTTAATTACTTAAATCTAGACTTAGACACCTTTTATGTAAGCGTATCAGACGAGCGAACAAAAATAAGAAACGAAAGATCGTATATCGAGGCTTTTCGGCATCAGCCTGAAAGGGCTTTATATCGAGCTAATACCACCATCTAGAACTACGCTTTATAATGTGTTTTTAAATATGCTTAATAAGTGTTGACACCCTTCGTAAACTTGTTATTTTAATATATGAGTATTATCGAGGAATTTTAACTGTATCCGATAATTGTGTAATTGCAAATGTCCGCATTCCTTACATAAGTAATGCTAAACATGTCAATTGCTCGTCTGTAAAGTAAATAGTTTTTAACTTAACACTATCTTTTTCGTAGTATCAATCCGGCAAATGGGTTTGCATCGATAGAATCTTGCGTCTCGATCTCCACTCTTCTCGAACTTCTACAACCCAATTTAGCTCAGCATAATAGCTGCAACTCATGCCCTCGAACACTTGCTGCAAATACGTCTAGGGCGCCCGAAGAAGACCATCGTGGCGCATGATATGACCGATCGCCTCTCTGAGATGGTTCTTACTAGGTGCCTATCTTCCTTGATTATCCTGATAGCCTCATTGTTCGTGACGTGGTCTCTCCAGGAAATTGCGAGAATTCTTCTATATGACCATATCTCGAAGGTCTATTATCCATACATCCTTATGTAAGGAAACCTCAGAAATTTCTTTTGAACTCTCTCCAATATGAAGTCATGTTTATACTCGTAGGGAGCCCAAATAATAGATCCGCTCTCAAGTATGTCAGTATTCAAATCAAACGATTATGCAATGGAATCGTTCTTTATTATATGTTTATTTTTATAGGTTTTTTATGAATTAATCCATCTGTTACAAATATCTTAAGTATTGTCGTGCGGAATCAATTAAATTGATCAGATGATTGCATTAATTGTAATGCAGCTCCACTCATTATTATCATCTGGTAATTATAAGGTAGTTAACTACAATGTAGAGGAGTGGATAATAAAGATAAACGGTCTCTAGACTATTTATTATCCTCGGACCGGTACCGGTCCATAAGAGTCAATTGACGGTACGGAAAAAAATTACTTAAATTATCTGGTATAGACCTAAATTTTCTTGAGTACAGATACGTTTTTTAATTCACATTATTGACCTAAATGTACATGTGTAATGTACTATTATTATTATAGAATTTATTTGCTATACTGTACCAGCGAAATTTTTGCACGCTTTCTTTAAGCATAATTAAGCATAATCAAGGAAGATAGACACCTAGTAAGAACCATCTCAGAGAGGCGATCGGTCACATCCATGCGCCACGATGGTCTTCTTCACGACATTGTGGAAGGGATGGTTGAGGGTAGAAAAAGTGCAGAGGGAGTATTTGCTGCAAGTGTCCGAGGACATGAGTTACAGCTATTATGCTGACCTAAATTGGGTTGTAGAAGTTCGAGAAGAGTGGAGATCGAGACGCAAGATTCTGTTGCTGAAAAACCAATCCACCGGATTGATACTACGCAGAAGAAGTATGGATATAATTCGTGGTTTTACCCATCTCACTTTATAGGGGTATGTTGAGATACAATGAGTTGAGAACTAGATGTGTGCTTGAGTATGCATTTCTTTCGGCTAGTGCGCGACGTGTTCAGAAATCCGATATTTTCTTGTTAATCGGTTTGTACGTTCCGGGACAATTATGTAAGGATAAGGAGGCACGGATTCTTTGTTATCCCTAGGAGAAATACTGACCTCCCAAAGACTATGCCTCTCCGGAGAGTGATCAGACCTATCAAACATATCGCCTCGAATATTGGTATATTTCATGTGAGAGAAGCCTGGTTTCGACATGAGCTCCACGAACTTGTTTGAAGAAGTAATTTCGCGGAGTCTGCTGTTTAGCGAGCTTTTTGACTTTCTAGTAATTTCCTTATATATTTCGATAAACTGTCTCTTATTTTAAACATTTTTTCAATTTTAAAAGCGTTTTTTGTATTGTTATATATCTATATTAAATAATATTTATTTATATAATGTTTTCTTGTTGAAAAATAGTTTTAACCCTTTCGCATCGGTTGTCGGCATATGCCGTCATAAGATTCCCCAACCGTTGACATTGATTGACGTGATATATTGTTTTGCTACTTTCAGTACTCATTGTGACATCTACGGTAGGAAATTGGAAGTGCAGTCATTCCCTTTTTCAATCTACATGTATTATTTACAGGAACCCGTAAAGCATGTAAATAAATATCGTTAGGTATCGTCACGGGAGCGATTTTTCTGTAAACCACATGTGTCAATGCCGCCACATGTATGGAGTTACATAATGAACGTTTGTTAAATGTAATAGTTTTTTATGCATCATCTGTTAGCTAAATAATAGAAAAACCAATGTGATATATGAAAATAGGTCAGATAAGTACATTTATGCTTCAAATACTAGTTTTATAATTGATAGTATAATCTGTATTCAAGCCGAGCCGTAATGAAAGGGTTAAAAACGAAATAACAACTTGCAATTTTTTTTAAAGTTAGATTATTTGAATTGAATTGAATTTATGTGAAACGTTATATAAGATGCTACATCTCACGTTCGTTCACTGTTGCTATTGTTCGGATGAGAAGAAGGTCATTGCTTCAAGTCTGCATTCATTTAATATGGAAAATTGGACACTTAGTTCTATTACTAGTTGCTGAAACGGAAACTTCATGGTTTCACTTTCAGTAGAGCATTAACATGTCATATTTGCATGTTAACTGGCATGGTCAATGACACTTAGAAGAGACGATGCACTTAACAAGAATGACCTCAAAAAAACAATATCATCATGAAACAGAACGCATTACATCGCATGCATTCATTATTTAGCTAGTTTTATACATAATACAGTAAAATATCTTTATAATACGCTAAGCTCGCGATAAGCACACATAATAAGCGCGGTTTTCGTTCAATCACCGAAGTTAAATGGCATTGGATGCGGACCAAAACATGAACGAGGCATGTGTTGTCGCTAAGTCGGGCTACCCCTTAGAACCAAATGATTACAAATAATACATCAATACTATATAGGTGGACCTGGAAATCCCTGAACAGATTAAGAACCGGAGTTGGTAGAACAAAGAACAACCTCGAGCGGTGGGGAATGCTTCGGAAGGGAGAGTCATTATTGCGCGACTGCGGAGACCTGCAGACCGCCTCACACCTAAGATCCTGCTCCATGTGCCCAACAAGCTGCACACCTCAAGACCTAATGCTAGGCAACACACTATCGATGTTGCCATATACTTCTTGGCAGAAATAATTTGACGTCGCTGACACGAAGAAGAAGAAGAAGAATACTATATATCATTATAATACGCTGAGCTCACGATAAACACACAAAAATCACGGTTCTCTTTCGATCGCCAAAGATAAACAACATTGGATGCGGATCGAAACACAAACGAGTCACCGCCTGTTGATGATTATTAATACCATTATTTTTTTGCTAAGTGGGGCTACCTCTTAGGACCAAATGATTCAGGTCTTAGAAGCGTCGGACTAATCATCCTGTCTTGTTAAAAAATTACGAAATATTTTTTTTTTACAAAATTATAAATATTATAATGTCTGACTTACCACAAGTGAATTATTAACTGGATACAACTTGACACTAGTTTTTTTTTTTTTTTTTTTAAATAATTTTGTTCTTATTACACTTTGTTATATTTATTTTTAAACATATCACTTGACAGCTGAAAAAGTTTAGAAAATCACATAAATTATTAAATTATTTCAAAATATACATAT
The DNA here is from genome assembly GCA_022606575.1 of Glossosoma conforme. Taxonomy (NCBI): domain Eukaryota; kingdom Metazoa; phylum Arthropoda; class Insecta; order Trichoptera; family Glossosomatidae; genus Glossosoma; species Glossosoma conforme. The sequence goes on along the minus strand of JAGTXR010000111.1, from coordinate 401,813 downwards.
TATTAGTTTTAAACTATATTCTATAAATGAAAATTATTAATAGTTCAAGGCGAATGTATTTTTTTTATATAGAGGAGTCTGATTTTCCTGCAAGTCTCACTTTCTCTAATTCCTCCACTGAGGGAAGGGAGCTTTCCAGGAGTCGGATGTCGATACTCTAACAAGGCGTTCGCTATATTCATGGCTTTCGTGTGTTGTAGTGTTCCAGCATACAGCAGAATTCCGACACATGGTGATAGTGATTCTGAAGTCTCATCTGTGGAATTCTATGACGCTTAGCATGCTGCATACAGCTAAGCGCTGCATGTGGAGTTTTGATCCGCCAACGTCATATAGAGTACAGCCCGACATTCACGCATTAATGATAATGATAATATCACAGGATAAATTAAATAATTATATTATTACAGGAATTTACTACGAATGGGTAGTCTAACTTTCGTCTACCAAAAATTTTAATTAATAAGCTATGACTGGAATTATGCGGGTGAGGGATCAAATTCACAACAAGCGGGGTTATTTTTTTTTAATCTCCGTCGGAGATCGAACCCACAACCTTCTGCTTGCCAAGCAAACGCTTTGACTATTGAGCCGGTTAATATCAAGAGTTTCAATTTCATGTATTTTTTACAAAAGGTGGAATCAATTATGAATGTAACTTTTACGTAATTACATTAAAAACACGTGATTTTTTTATTATTTTTTAAATTAATATAATTTTATTTATTGTTGAATATATATATAAACCATTTGGAACACTTTAACGAGTATCAAACTATATAAAATCAAAACAACTATATAAATGACGATATATATAAATACTCAAGAAAACATTGAAAGAACTCTGACTATAAAACTAAGTAAATTAAATTTACTTACGAACACTAAAATTGAAAAAACATTAAATCAATGAAAGTAGCTACAAGCTATTACTTATTTGGAACAAACAGGTGAAAACATTACAATCAATACAATTAATATCAATTATTTATGTAAATACCAAGAGATTAAGCTATATTTTATTACGTTTTTTATAATCCTTCATTGCAAAATTGTTTTTCGATCAAATGTTTAAAAATTTGCTAAAAAGTTAATCTAACAATGCAAAATGATCATTAAAACATTATTTATCAATGATATCGTAGTTTTGATTTTATAAAGCGTTAAAAATTAGTTTTTTTTATTATAAAATGTAGTGTTTTAATACGTTTTTAGTTATTTTGTCACATGTGCGAAAAAGCTTGCGATTTTTGGTACTGCTGCGTTCGCGATTCCAAGCCGACTGACCAGTGCCCAGCTGCGGTAGAACAAAGGAATTTTAAGAAGCTTTACAATATAGTAAACAAGCGGAAGAAGGTGGTGGAAGACTGGAGGTAGACTTTGCGAGCAATCTCTCAAGAGCTGCTGCCTACCGGACCGCCCTGGAAGCACTGTGAAGACAATTGCTTCGACGTGGTCCTCGGAACTGCTTCGGACCAGAATCGTGGTGGTAGGGATGCCTTGAGTCACGTGATTTTGAACCACGTGGTTCGAGACGAGGGCGTGACCTTGGAATGTTGGACTTTTCGCTCCACTCGTGATGTGGTCTAAGTTTTTTTTTACTTTTTGGCTTATAGACTTCCGCTGAAATACGCAAACCTGTTACGAGAGTGATACACTTTTTTATTATTGCCTATGAAGCGTATTTCTTGCTATAATACTCGTATAAGATGGATTGAATACAAATTTCATAGTGCGTAAAATGGCAAGTCTGCCAAATTGCTAAAAAATTTATTTAGGTGTAATTTTTTAAGTATTAATATTTCAAGAACGCAACTGTTCACTGAAATAGCCCATAATACTTTTTAATCGCTTTTTTTTCTTCTAATTCAAGCCCTCGGGCTCTCGCCGTACTGTAAGGCCGTTGAGAACTATATACAGAACGTACAAGGCGGAGCTGACATGGGATGAATGATAATGGCTCTGATTCTCCGGTATACTTGCAAGTTTTTTTATGTTTAAATTTTTTTAAATTACGTCAGAGTACTTTTTTTATGTAAACACATACAGGAGAATACCGACGGATGGTAATAGTAATTTTGATGTCTCATCTGTGGAATTCTATGACGCTTACCATGGTTGATACGCCAACGTCATAGACTGCAGCCCGAGATTCACGCATCATCCTTATTATTACAGTAATTTAGTATGAATGGGTGGTCTTCACGGGAAGACTTTCGTCTACCACCAATTTAAATTAATAGGCTATGACTGGCATTTTACAGGTGAGGAATCAAATTCACACCAACCTAGGGTATTTAGAGCTCAGAAATCGTTTTTTTTTTGTTTTCGTCGGAGATCAAACCCACGACCTTTGGCTTGCAAAGCAAACGCTTTGACCATTGAGCTATACCCGCCTGCTGGAATAGTATATATGTATAGAAAATTTCTAAAAAATATATTTAATGGACATATCAATGAACAGGTTACTTGATGACGCGTTTCGCGAACGAACGTATAAACGAATAATTAATAGGTTTTTTTGCGAAATTCATCCAAAAAAACGCAACATCGGAGAAGATTTGGTCTCCAGTCATGTGATGGACTTTCTCTTTTATGTCATCTGCGTCACGATAACCATTTAAGTGCGAAGCCGCAAAGCGTCATGTGTCGAAATATCAAATTTAAATGCAGAAAGTCATCATCAGCCTGCACCCGTCCACTATTGAACGTAAGCCTCCCGCATGAGTCTCCCTCCTCTTCGATCCTCCGCCTTCCGCATCCAGATTACTCACGCTATTCTTATGTCGTCAGTCCATCTTGCGGGGGGTCGACCAATGCTTCGTTTGCCAGTTCTTGGGCGCCATTCCAATACTTTTCTTCACCATCGACCGTCGTCTCTTCGACAGATATGTCCTGCCCATTGCCACTTGAGTGTGCCTATTCGTTGGGTAGCATCCACTACTTGAGTTCTTCTGCGTGTTTCCTCGTTTTGGATTCTATCTTTTAGCGACACTCCGAGCGTGGATCTCTCCATAGCACGCTGGGTGACTTTTATTTTATGGGTAAGACTTGTTGTTAGATAACATGTGTCTGCGCCATAAGTTAATACAGGGAGGACGCATTGGTTAAACGCCTTAGTTTTAAGACATAGCGGAAACGCAGAAAGTAATCATGCATGCGACTGACGGTCAGCAGGTATTAACTGATGCACTGTTTGCACTTTAGAAGGGAATGTGTAAGTTTTTCATTAAATTCGATGTAGGGTCCATCTGGTGATGCCCAATTGTGTGGCGCCGTTGTTTGCTTGATGTTTTTTCGTTCTCAGCGACATGGGCAGCCACAGCCGTTATATTTTTTATCTCTGCAATGTCTCCTGTGGTTCCAGCAGCGCTTAACTACATGTAACATGGCAAGGTTGTGATCTGTGGATTGCTGAAAAGGAATTGTTATGCGTGTTAGGAAGAGATTACTGGAAATACCCGACATTCCGAACAAGAAAGAAAAGAAATAAGACTACCTTCCACCAAATAAATAAAGAGGTCAGTCAAAATAATACATTTGCATTAGAAAAATATAGATTGGCAGTAGAAAATAATAAATTGGCAGTAAAAAATAAATTAATGGATATTCATTATTAATAGGTAATGTTAGGTTAACCTTGAGTTAGTTACTCAACAAATAAATAAAGAGCCTATAGTAGAACTATAAACCTGTTAAATAAAGGCCTGTATTTCTTTGTGCAGTTACTAATTCAACGTGTCGGAAACATCAGGGTCAGATCCTGTTTGCCCAGAAGTGGGCGAGGTCGATGGCGTTACTCCCGGTCATCATCAGGTCTTCCTGGGTGCAGCAACTCGGACACAGCGCACACTCCAAAAGGTGTGACAGAGTCTGCTCCGCGCCGCAGTCACATTCAGTCGGTCCGCTGTAAAGCTGCCAGGCTTTCATTTGTCTTGCATACGAAGTCTGTTAAGGGACCTCCATATATTCCACCCCTGGTTATGTCCAGGGGCTAGGTCCTCTTTCGGGGCAATCCAAGTATTTCCCTCAGTTGCGCTTCTCCACATCTTCAGCCGCAGGGTGGCCTCAGGTATCACCAGTTCCTTTGTGGACTGTAGGAAACTTCTTCTTGATTTGAGTCGTGTGGTTATCTTTTGTTACCCAAACATAGTGTGCAATCTTTGCTCGTATTTTCGGTGAGAGAATCTATCTTCCATCTCTTTACAACCCATCAATGCTATTCTAATCTCTTTCACGGGTTCTTTCTTTTAGCACTTCTGTTCAGTGGCCACAATTGTTCAGAGGGGACTTCTACTGGACTTATCAGTTGCTAACTTATCATAATCTGAATGAACGCGTCATCAAGGAGACTTATCTGTCCTCCGGTGTGATGCGGGTGTGAGGCGGGTAAAGTCCATTCCAGGGTGCAGTGTGTCGTGGGTCGCTTCGGTGAGCTCATGCTTAATAATTGCTGCTCATTGATTGAATTAAATACTTCTATAAAATAGTCGCCTTAAGTAATCAGCGAAATTTCCGCATTTAAATACTTAAATGTGTATTATGGCTTGGAAGCAATGTGTCTATGTAGTCACTTAAGCGATGCTCGTGTCCGAAACTGACTTCTAAGTAGGTTACGAAACTGTTTCGGACATCAACTGCCTTCAGTTATTAATGTTAATACTTCTATCAAAAATATTTACGTCGCGTCTCGACTCTTTCCTAACACTTATTTAGACGTCAATTGACATTTCAAACGGTTTTTCTTTACATTAGTTTTTTTCTATCTATTTTTTTTTAAGTAAAACAGTTCCGCTTAATTGGGACACCGCTTAATTGGGACAGCCGCTTATTTGAGACAAATCTCAAAGAACAGAAACCAAACCAAGAAACCAATAGTAAATTTATATGTTTAATTGGGACTACATTCCGCTGGATTGGGACAGTAAATTTAAGATCACAGCACATATTATGTTACAAATATTCTCAAGAAAAAATATGTACAAAGAATTAAATATGACGCGTTGTGTCACAGCTGATCAGCTGATCGATGTGTCCCAATTAAGCGGAATCGACTGTACATCTAGGACCAAATAACTTCTCGAAAGAAATCGACAGGCGTGTAAAACTGGGATGGGCAGCATTTGGAAAACTAAGGTAGATTTTAAAGCGAAAATTCCGAAATGTCTTAAAGCTAAGGCGTTTAACCAATGCATCCTTCCTGTATTAACTTATGTCGCAGAGACGTGAAATCTAATAGCATGTTTCACCGTTAAAATAAAGGCCACCCAACGTGCTATGGAGAGATCCATGAAAGGAGTGTCTCTATAAGATGGAATCCGAAACAAGGATATCCTAAGAATAATTAAAGTAGTGGAGGCTGCACAACGAATAGACAAACTCAAGTGGCAATGAGCTGGTCATGTCTGTCGAAGAGACGACGGTCGATGGTCGAACTGGCAAACGAAGCATTGGCCGACCCCCTGCAAGATAGACTGACATCATAAGAAGAATAGCGGGAGTGACCTGGATGCGGATGGCTGAGGATCGAAGAGGATGGACTGTTGAACGTAAGTTTCCCGCACGAGTATGCGGGAAGCTTACGTACAGGGGGAGATCCATCAAGTTCCGCTGCCAAGCCAAGACTGAGCACCGCAGGCAGCTCGCTAAGGAAAGGACTTGGAGTGGGGGAACCAAGGTACACTACAGAATCGCGGGATCCACCATAACAGCGTTTTTCAGGACTGTAGCGCCATGGGAACCTTATATTACGGATAACTCTCGTATCTACAAAATTTCATCGTGATTGGATAAGAAGTGAAGGCATCTATAAGTAACAAACAAACAAGCATATATACATATTTATGTATATAGATTTGCAAGATCTTTTTATGCATTTCTGCAAATAGTTTTGAAGTAAAAACACATTTGCGAAGCAATTGAATTAAATTACTTTAGTATCATAAAAAGTAGACAATTATTGCATTGGTGACGATCAGTGACACAAACTGGGTTTTCAGCTCATAAGGGCAAGCTGTAAAAACATTGCAATGAAATATGACTTGTCATTAGCCATGAAATATAATTCGTCTATTTATTATATTGCAAATAATTGCAGTGGTTGTATATTTGATCACTAGTCTACCCAGCTAATCACTGGGAATAGCGTTTTAACGAAAGTTAATTTAGTTTAAAAATATATTAATTTAAAGCTCCGCAATTAACATGACTATGACTTGCATTTTACGGGTGAGGGATCAAATTCACACCAACCGAGGTATCTTAGAGCTCAGAAATTGATTAAAAATGTTTTTTTTTTTTAATCTCCGTTGGAGATCGAACCCACGACCTTTGGGCTTACAAAGCAAACACTTTGACCATTGAGCTATACCCGCTGGCCAATATTTGATCGTATTTCACATTCCGTCACAAAAGATGAATGAGTTTTTTAAGCAGATGATGTACGATAAACATGACTTGCAGATTTCGAAAAAAAGCAGTTGAAAATTTGCTCTTAAAACCTCAATATACAATCGATTCATTATAACAGATAAGAAAGCTTTTTATTTGTAATTGGTCAACTGTGAATGGTGAACTGACACACATACCTGGTGGCTACAAAACATAATATTGTTGTTTTTACAACAATTCATGGGAAAAAAGGTAATTTAATTGAATGATTATACTCATATTGGAGGGTAGAAACTGTAGAGGGCGCCCTAGACGGGATTATTTGCAGCAAGTGTTCGAGGACATGAGTTGCAGCTCTTATGCTGAGCTGAAGAGGGTTGCGGAGACCGAGAGGAGTGGAGATCGAAATGCAAGATTCTTTTGCTGCAAACCAATCCACCGGATTGATGCTACGAAAAAGACTCATACTATACTCGTGCATCATCACTCTGCTTAAATTTGTTTACAGTACACCAGATTATATTTCATTAATACTGACATCATCACGCCCTTGCTGACTGGTACCGAAAACCTCGATGTACAATCTTTCGTCTCTTATTTCAGTTCGCTTGTCGTACATGAATGTGTTGCCATATTGGAATTTTAGATTAGTTACATAGATCGCCACTTGGGGCGCTGGGTGACAGCTTCAGCTCGAGCTCGACGAGCGCGATCGTCGGCGAGAGCATATTGTATTGTTACTCGGCCTGAAGACTGTGACTAGGTCGGGCCATAAGTTTGTAAAGTTTATCGTATATATGTCAATGTGCTTAAAAAAGTCTTTTGTTTTGCTAACCTGCTCTTCATCATGCCATCACGCGACTGAATAACACCTTTTGAAAGAGAGGAGGATTTTAAGCCGTATAATAGAATTCGAGGTCAGACGCCTGCAGGACTACGATGATTAGACTTTATGAGGAATGACGAAGTGAGACAAGCAGCCTTTCATAACACAAACAATCAAGAAGCGAAGGTAGACCGGGGTGGGATATATCCTAAGAATGCCGCAGGAGAGCATAAAATAAAGCTGCCTTTTCTTCACGCCCCCGGGCTCGCACCTTCCGTACATAGAATCTACTTGGCAGAACTGCGGGAGGCGGATCTGACTTGGGATGAGGCGAAGATTGTGGCAGCTGATACAGCCTTGTGGTAGCAGTTCGTGAATGCCATATGCTCCAGTTAAGAGAGCGGACATGGTACGTGTGTTCTCAAAGGCAATTAGTCAATTTACCCATCTCTTTTTTTATTATAGTATCAATCCGGTGGATTGGTTTGCAGCAAAGAATTTTGCATCTCGATCTTCCATTCCTCTCGGTCCTCCGCAACCCTTTTCAGCTCAGCATAAGCGCTACAATTCATGTCCTCGAATACTCGCTGCAGATACTCCCGTCTAGGGTGCCCTCTACAGTTTCTACCCTCAACCATCCCCTCCACAATATCGTGAAGAAGACCATCGTGGCGCATGATGTGACCAATCCATCGTGCTCGCCTCTCTGAGATGGTTAAATCTCTATGAACATATTAATTTTATATAGATTTAAAAAACCGTTACAATATTTAAAAAAACTGAGTGTTTTTTTGCCTGGTATGGATTTCAAAAGCACTTGGGGTGGTCAAGGAGCGTGACCTGCTGTTACACTTGGCTGCCCTTCCTGCAGGAGTTGTTTGAAGGTCGCTTTGCAGCAGGAAGACGATAGTCAAGGATGTGAACTAAACGATCCGCATCAGAAATTGAGGAAACCGATGATGAACCAATACAGCATCTCTCAATGTCGAGGAGTATTGCTGAGATGCAAAACGCTCGCGTATTAAGAGAGGATTCGTTGGTATGATTCCTAACAAAGATTTTAATAAAATTTATTGCTTATACTTGAACTTATGTATTATAGTTCACATGCTTACGTAAATCTTCCTTTTCATATTGATATCAGCATGATAAAGCCCTTGCTGACTGATACCGAAAACTTCTATATACAATCTATCGTCTCTTATTTTCGTTCGCTCATCGGACTCGCATGTGTTGTCATTTTGTAATGCCGTTAGCAGGACTGGTTATATAGATCGCCACTTGCGGCGCTGGGTGTCACCGACCACGGCGCCCCGGTGTGTGTTGCGTGCAGACGGCGGCGGGTCGTATTGCGGTTGGCCCGGCCTGAACGCTGTGACTAGGTCCGGGCCAGAAGTTTGTTAAAGTTATCGAAATAAATATGTCACAATGTGGTTCAGAATAAAAGTCTTTGTGTTGTTAATGTGCTCCTCATCCCGCCACCAAGCAATTCAATAACGATTTTAGAGAGGAGGATGTTACTATTTTGAATCCCAGCGTCTGATTTTCTCCGATTTAATAATGTGAAAAATGTCATGTAAAACAGTGCTTACCATTCTTCTGATTCTTTTTTTCTATAAAATGTGAAAAAAATATATAAATCATGTCAAATTGCTCAATAAGATATGAATATCATGGGGGTGGTCATGGTTCTTCTTTAGTGCCAAAACCAGAAGCAGCTAACTGCTTCGGCTGGCGCTCGATGGTCTGATGACCTTGTCTGTGTGGTGTGACCTTGACCTCGCAGATGTCGTCTCCGCCTTCGCTCCAGTGAACCAGCAGCATCGAGTGTCTGTAAAGGAAAGACGAAGACAAAAAACAACACCAGGGCTGGCTTGGTAATGGGCAATAACTTATATACAGAGATCTAGAAATGTAGAACTAAACTTGATTACCGAAATCAGCAAATTGGGAAAAAAATATCCTTTTGACTCTGAACTTTGCAATTTAGTTTTAAGAAGGTTCGCCAATTTTTATTCTAAAAAATAATTGTATTTAAAGAATAAAACAAGTAAAACTTTTTAAAAAAAGCACTGAGTTTTAATTTATAAATCGGTCGTTATCGGTGACATGTCACCATCGTCAGGATCTACTTAAAACTAAACATAAATACGGAACAAATAATGAACGGGAGAAGAAAAGAGTCCTCTGCAGAACAGAGCGAATTTATTGGAAACATGTTAAGTATCGGGATATACGTTAAAATTTATTGAATATGCGGCACCAGTACGGGGTCGATCAGCCCATTGTAATCAAGTGGATACTGCCCTGAATGATGCATGCAGAGTCGTCACAGGCTGCCTCAAACCAACACCCATTTCATAACTATACCCCTTGTTGGTATCGCACCACCAATAAGACGCAAAGTCATATGCGCCGAAGAAATGCGTAAGACAATCAACCAACCATCCCAATGCTTGTATAATCAGATACCCCCAACAGCCAGACTGAAGTCGCGAAGCAGCTTTCTGAGATGCACACAACCTCTCACATGCGGCCCTGAAAATGAAAGACTCTAGCTCTGGCAACAAGTCGCATCAGATGATTTCATTACCCCAGAGAAAGTTTCTCAACTGGCAAGAACCTTGACTAGCGAACCTGGCAATCTATGAACAGACTAAGAACCGCAGTCGGTAGTACAAAGGACAACAAAGGACAACTAAGGGAACGCTCCGGCAGGGAGAAACACTGTTGTGCAACTGTGGAGACTTGCAGACCGCCTCACCCTGAGATGATGCCCCATGTGCCTGACTAGCTGTATATCTCATAACCGCATAATGCTGGGCAACGCACAAACATTTTGATGTCGCTGACACAAAGAAAAAGTATTGATTATTTTGCCCATTTGCAAGTTAGGACCTGTTCACTACAGTTGTGCCATAGCTCAACACGAAAGAGCCAGTGGACGGTGAAGTTTTTTATCGACCTCAACTCGGATTACCCAGAAATTGCTATTTTCGAGCATCGAAGGACGGTTCTAATTGAGCTATTTTTAGTGTCTCTAATTAAAAGTTGTCGATTGAAATGATTAGACAATGGAGTGGTCTATTTTTGGTCATTGAAAAAAATGCTGTTTAAATAGATGTGCTGAAAATAAATCAAAGATCGCTTATAACGGATGCTACTGAAACAGAAATTTTCAAACCATATACAAGAAGATTTTTCAATGATAATTATACGTTTTTCGGTTTTTTTCGCCTTCGTAAAATACAGTATCTTTGTGGTTTGTCACATTAATGAATGAAACACGCAAAATACTGAAAAACGCACAAACTAACACGTTCCGGTAAGCTATGGAATGCTCTTCCAGCGTCTCTGTTTCCTCCTTTCTACAATCTGGATCTCTTCAAGAAAGAGATAAATATGCACTTTCAAATCTCCCCGACCCACACACAAACACGAACACAACACACGTTTCCTACATGCAGCGTCCGCCTCCCTGGCTGAGCGTCATAGAGTGCACTGGTCTTGACCGGGTGTGCTCTCCTGCATGCGTTTACATAAAAAAAAACGTTCCACGCCATGTAGGTCACCGGTGATCTACGATTTTGTTGAAAAGAGCGTCACGTAGGTTACCGGTGACCTAACTTTTTTTTTCTCGAACAAACAGTCCCTGTTTGCCAGCGGTTACATTTCAATAAAATTTCAACATTGAATGTGACCTATATGGCGCCTCTGAGTCGAATGCATTAAATACATTACGTGGCGTTAAACGTGTTAACCATTTTTTTTTATCAGTCTTGAAGCTCAGTTATAATTGATGTTTTTTTAATTCCTAGTGATTCTAAATTTTCAAATTAATTAATTTTACTTTTTCTTTTCTTTCGTTTCAAATGCATTCCCTAGTCAAAACATATAGTATTCTGGTGGAAGAAGAAAAATAAGTGCAGTCTAAGTTTTCTTGTGTGCTTAAAAGAGTAACTTTATTCCAAAGGTTTTGAAACCACTGTATTAAAGGAGAAAAAAAGCGTGTGTCCTTATTTTAGGGCCATGACGGAAATGCGGATTTTATTGCCTTTTTTGGAAGCAAAAAAGTTCAGGAAATAATGATTGCCCAATTTATTTTTAAACCGTTAATAAAAAAATATTTACTGTTTTTTTTTGTATTTATATCGACCTTAGTGTCATCGCAAAGACGGCTATCTAGCTACTGGTTTATAAATAGTTCTATTATGTTATAGTATACTATTACTAAGTACGTTTTTAAAGCAAAAAATCCGCATTGTCTTAAAACTAAGGCGTTTAACTAATGCATCCTTCCTGTATTAACTTATGGCGCAAAGACGTGGAATCTAACAAGCAAGATTTACAAATAAAATAAAGGTCATTATTGAACACTCAAATACTTCTCTAATACTACAGCCACAGTGTATGCATATTCGCGCCCTGAACGCTCCTGGGAACCATCTATGTTCCCATGTGGACCTCAAGGGATACAGATGTTCCCCTTGGCTGGTATCGCACCACCAAACGTAAGACGCAAACCGTTCCACCGCTTGTATAATCAGATATCCACAACACCAAGATTGAAGTCGCGAAGCAGCTTTCTGAGATCCACACAAACTCTCACATCCTGCCCCGAAAATGAGAGACTTCAGCTCTGGCAACAAGTCGCATCAGAGGATTTCATTACTCCAAAGGAAGGCCTCCCAACTGGCAAGAACCTTGAATGGCGGACCTGAAAATCCCTGAACAGATTAAGAACCGGAGTTGGTAGAACAAAGGACAACCTCGAGCGGCGGGGAATACTTCGGCAGGGAGAGTCACTATTGTGTGACTGTGGAGACCTGCAGAACCCCCTCACACCTAAGATCCTGCTCCATGTGCCCAACAAGCTGCTCATCTCAAGACCTAATGCTGGGCAACACACGGGCTATGGATGTTGCCAGATACTGGGCAAAAATAATTTGACGTCGCTGACACGAAGAAGAAGAAGGAGGTGTTCTGGAACAAGGCATAGAAAATCTTAGCTTATAGAGCTGTGAAACGGAAATTAGCGGTCTCCATATGTTACAAATATGGAGCGGATATAGTTATAAAAACTTTGGCATAAATACAAAATTTATTTACTTACGGTATTTCGGAAAGAAATTACCATTTTTTTTCCGTCAAGTTTGACATCAGTTTGTCAAAAGTCCCCGTTGAGTTAGCACGTCGTGGTTGGTATCATTTTAAAGCTCTATTAGTACTCTTTCTTTTTTTATTTTTTTTTGCCGCTGTATAAAAACGCAGAAGCCTTAAATTAAAGAAACACATTCGCGCCATATCATGCTGTTTTTGTTTGATAAGGGACTGAAATCCAAAGAAGCCACGAAGAAGACTAACTCGAAATACGTATTATTGTGTTAGACAACAATGCCCAACTGTTAACTAACCTTGTAAAGCATTCTCTACTAAATTCATGCTATTATCAATGAACGGTGTCAGATTTCGGACCCTGGCTTGTATAACTTATGTTTAATATACTTATAAGTATATCTTATAAGCCTCGAGGCTCCCATTACGTATAAATCCACCAGCATACAAGTACACAAAACACTGTGTTCAGCCAAACCTGAATTGGAACAAGCCTTCTAAACGAATTCAAGGTTTTTTTGCTTCCATTTTGCTAAATATTAAATGTTTATCCTCGATTCTGGGAACATACAGGAAAATTATTAAAAATACTTTTTATAAAATAGTTGAGAATATAAGCAAAACTATTTATAAAATCTACACAACTGTTCTAGAATATGGGAGCTTAGTTTGGAATCCCAATTAAAAAAAAATCATAAAAAATTTCTCCGACGTCTTTATTTTTATATTTACGGTAACAATCCCTTCAATTCATTCAAATCCGAACATTATCCAACTCTTTTTCTTCTAGGGATGCTTTCTTTCCATTCATTAGAGTTCCGGAGGAAAATCGCTGCTCTCAAACATTAATTTCTTCTCTTTCGCGGTGCAATTCACAACCCTGGGATTCTTGAATGTTTTAACTTCCATGTTCCAGATAAGTACACCCGTGCTCGTAGCCATCCATTTTTTTGATCCGCTCCTAAATGGCCTACCAGCATACCTCGATCCTTTTCTTACATCATTTTCCTCTTTTGTCGATGGTATTGTTCTCCTAGATCTCTGTAATCTTTGACATGTGTCATCTTCTTCTTCTTTTATGTTTTTTTAACTTTTTTATTATATTTTGTATTGTATATTTATGTAAACTCTGTTTCTTATTATTTTGTATCTTGGAAGTTCGGTTTTGTGAAATAAATAAATAAATAAAATTTAAATAAATATATGAGTACTGAAAGTAGCAAAACGATATATCACGTCGAACTATGTTAACTGTCGGGGAATCTTTGACGGCATATGCCGACAACCGATGCGAAAGGGTTCAAAACAGTTTTTTTCCTTGTCATTGTCATGTCTCTAGGTCGCATGTCTCCACGAGCAGAAGATGATCAATTCAGTCAAGTGTCCATGCCCTCAATCATGACAGTTATGTCACAAACCAATAAGTCAACATCATACCAATTACTGTTATTATAAGAGTCTTGTGCAAACACGCCCGTGATCGTGTTAAACGAATACCAGCGTGATGATCGCCATCTTGGACAATGTCTTGGATGAGAACCAGAACCGAACTTTATTTTTTACTTTTATGTAATCACATACAGGAGAATACCGACAGATGGCGATAGTAATTCTGTAGTCGCATATGTGGAATTCTATGACGCTTACCATAGCGCATATGGGCTGAGCGCTGCACGTGGAGTGTTGATCCGCCAACGTCATCAGACTACAGCCCGAGATTCGCGCATCATCCTTTATTACTAAAGGAATTTACTATGAATGGGTGGTCTTCACGGGACGACTTTCGTCTATCACCAATTTTGATTAATAGGTTATGACTGGCATTTTTTTTTTTTAGTAAAATTTTGAATATTTTTTACTTCGACATAATGTCAATAGCCCGTAATCACGTGCAGCGTCACGTGACACAACAATGGACGCCACCTGTAAATTTATGATTGCGTAAACGTAAACGTTAAGCACAAGCCTATAATTTGCGCGGCGTGCAAAAACAGGTTAGAATTATGACACGTGGCAAATGGCCGATTTGGCGAAACGGCAATTTGGAAACAAAATGTTGTCAACTTTAATAATTACTATTATTTACCAACACAAAAACGAGCATTCCGTCTAATGGTGTTACTTTTTTATGTAAACACATAGATGAGAATACCGACAGATGGTGATAGTAATTCTGAAGTCTCATCTGTGTTATTCTACGATGCCATGGTGCTTATGGACAAGCACTGCATTTCGAGTGTTGATCCGCCAACGTCAGAGACTACAGAAAAGATTCACGAATCATCTTTATTATTAAAAGAATTTACTATGAATGGGTGGTCTTCACGGGACGACTTTCGTCTACTTTAAATTTTAATTAATAGGCTATGACTGGCATTTTACGGATGAGAGATCAAATTCACACCAACCGGGGGTAATTTTAGAGCTCAGAAATCGATTAAAAATATTTTTTGTTTAATCTCCGTCGGGGATCGAACCTACGACGTTTGGCTTTCAAAGTAAGCGCTTTGTCCATTGAGCTTTACCTGCCGTTATATTCAGATTTATCCCATTTTTTTGTAAATTAAAAAAAAAAATGTTATATAAATATAAATATAGTGAGCGATCGTGTTTCTTAAGTATAGTATACTTAATAAGGCTATTAACTAACAATACTTTATGAAACTGCATAAAAAATAATACTATTCTCAATAATAACATACGTTTGGCATCACTGTCTTGTCAAATCAACACATTACTGTCACGTATATACAAATATAATATACACGTAAACGTATACGTTGGAATAAATGTCTCTATAACTTTAGAAAGGGTGTGAGTTCCCATAGAAAGGAACGTAGTAGTACTGAACGTTATTGCGCATGCTCACATTCTTCAAATTGATCTGTCTATGGACCACAAAGAAGGGCTTCCAGATAAAGTAAACGAAACTTCAGCATCCATTTTAGTTCGTTAAAACGCTGCTGTCGCTTTTTCAAAAAATTCAAAAATCGAATCAAATCAATAGGTATTTATTATAATTTATTTTGATAAATACACAAATATTCCTCGGATACTACAGCTACCCTCTAGTATTCTGATTAATGCTCTGGAGGTTATCCCGAACCACATATGATGTCAATTGGACCTTTATGCAGATATAGCCTATTAATTTGGCAGTCATAGGCAACTAATAAAAAATTAGTGGCGGAGGAAAGTCATCCCGTGAAGACCACCCATTTATAGTAAATTCCTGTAATAATTAAGGGTGATGCGTGAATCTAGGGTTGTAGTCTATGACGTTGGTGGATCAACACTCCACATGCGGCGCTTAGCCGTATGCAGCGTGGTAAGCGGCATAGAATTCCGCAGATGAGATTTTAGAATTACTATCATCATCTGTCGGTATTCTCCTGTATGTGTTTACATAAAAAGAAAGACATGTGCTAGAACGAGGAATGGACAGTGGCATCTGACAGAGTAAAGTGACGGCAATTTGTCGCGACTGTTCGAGATACAGAAATAATAATGGGAAGAAGGTTTGTGTAAAAAAACGTAAAAAACGTAAAAAATGTAAAGAAATTCTTATAGCTTAGGTTTAATTGCCATTTTTGACAGCCATATGCTTAACCCTTTCGCATCGGTTGTCGGCATATGCCGTCAAAGATTCCCCGACCGTTGACATCGGTTGGAAGATATATCGTTTTGCTACTTTCAGTACTCATTGTTACATCTACGGTAGGAAAATGGAAGCGCAGCCATTCCCTTTATCAACCTACGTGTATTATTTAAAGGAATCTGTAAAGCATGTAAATAAATATCGTTAGGTTTCGCCACAGGAGCGATTTTTCTGCCGTCATGTCACCACATGTATGGAGTTACATAATGAACGCTTGTTAAATATAATAGTTTTTTATGCATCATCTGATAGCTAAAGGATATAAGAACCAATGTGATATATGAAAATAGGTCACATAAGTACATTTATGCTTCAAATACTAGTTTTAAGCAAAAAAAAATGGTTTGAAAAATTCACGCCGTATTGACAGTATAATTTGTTAATTAATTTTTTAATTTTTATTAGAATATTATTTTATTATTTCAATATTCTAATCTACTTTTATAGATCATTGACTATATTACAATATTATCTAATAAATAATAATATTATCTAGTAAAATTATCCATCAGTAACACAGGTAAATGATTGGTTATAAAGTCCGAGTCGGAACTATAATTAGTCGTTTCACATCCATTCAGTCTATAGTTTGGTTCGAGACCCGAGTGGTACTTACTAAAATAAATAGACTGCCGGAACGTTTAAGCTTGTGAATAAAATGAAGACTGATAGAATAATAATAAAAATATACATACTTTGAATATATACCATGGCGACATCTGTCGTACGATGCTAACAATGCTATAAATACTAGTTTCACCGCAGTCAGTCTGGGCACAATAATGGCGTGATTTGCCGAGCGGTATGAATACCTGGGCATATGGTGGATTCCAAAGTCCGCGGTTCGCATCCCGCTTCTGCCGTTATTGTTGTGCTTGGATTGACGCGTTGAAAAAAGAATTTTATGTATAGTGTATGTATATTTAAGTAATAAGTATAATTTGTATTTCACCGAGCCGTAACGAAAGGGTTAAAGACGGGGGATGTCAGCACTTTATATAAAAACACTTTGAAATAATATAATTGATAGATTTTCTACATGTTTTATTACAATAGATACAAATTTAATCAAAAAGTACGAACTACATTCAGATAGTTTCAGGAATTTAAGTTTTGATACATGTCTTTTACACGAATGAAAATTACATTGAAGCATTGTAAACCATTTGAATAATGAAATAAACTTATAATAATTCAGTTATTCGTCAATTTAACAACATTAGATTATATATTTTTTCATTATTTTCAGGAATTAACAGCGCCACGGTGAAAAGCACAACCTCAAAAGCGCTCCGCAGTTTTCGCGAAATTTCGCATCTTTGTCTGAACAACAATACTCGGTTTTCATCTCCCATCTCCGTACAACAACCACCGCGTGCTCTCACCTGAACGAGAGGAACAACATTGAGGAGTCTGCGAGGAGAAGGTGCATCTCGGAGGACGATAGACACGCAACCATCTGCTGAACACACAAAGAGCAAGGTTAGAAAGCGAAAAATCCTGAAAATAACACGTTCTTACTGTAAGAAACAATGTGACGTTTTATGTTTTGTAATGCTATTTGTAATACATTTTTCTATTATACATAAAAATAATAATTTAATTTTATAATCACACTAATGAATGAAAAGATATTTAAGTTTTTATATATTTTTTTAAATTAATATTGTCAATTTTTTTAATGAAAAACGTATTTTGTTGTCTAGAGACACGTACGTGTATAACAACGTGACATTTTAAAAGAGTATTCGCGTATTATGAAGGTTTTTTGATTCAATATTAAATATATAGTAATTGCTTACATTTTCTATATTTTTATAGTATAATGAGTAAAATAAATATATTTTTTTTCCATTTTTTTTAATGTAAGCACGTACAGGAGAATAATCGACAGATGGTGATAGTGATTCTGAAGTCTCACCTGTGGAATTCTATGACGCTTACCATGGTGCATATGGCTAAACGCTGCGTGTGAAGTGTCGATCCGCCAACGTCGTAGACTACATACAGCCCGAGAATCACGCATCATCCTTATTATTACAGCAATTTACTGACTTCACGGGACGACTTTCGTCTAACACCAATTTTAATTAATAGGATATGACTGGCGTTTTACGGGTGATGGATCAAAATCACACCAACCGGGTGTATTTAAGCGCTCAGAAATCGATTTAAAAAATATATTTTTTAATCTCCGTCGGGGATTGAACCCACGATCTTTGGCTTACAAAGCAAACGCTTTGATCATTGATCTATACCCGTCGGCATATTCATTGGGTAGCTTCCACTACTTGAGTTCTTCTTCGAATATCCTCGTTTCGGATTCTATCTTTTAGAGACACTGCTCTCATGGATCTCTCCATAGCACGTTGGGCGACCTTTATTTTATGTGTAAGACTTGCCGTTAGATTCCACTCCATAAGTTAATACTGTAAGTATGCATTGGCTTTTTAAATTAATAATTTATTAATTAAAACATTATTAGTGTCGAATCGCACTTTTAATCAAGGTGAAGGTACCCTGTCCGCATCCCACACGAGTGACCTTTTAAGCTAATGATTTGTTATGTTGTCCTGTAGTGGTAAATTAATTCAATCTCACTACTTATTAAATTCCTACATCGCACTTTACGTATTCCAGTATTTCAAGTAAATTCATGCAAATTTTCATTTTAAATGGGGTTAAGTATTTAAGAATAATTTTAAATTTAATGTTATATAATACGCATTAAAATAATTTACATTATATATTTACTTTGTTAGGTAAGGTAAACACAATAGTAATTGATCATTTGAATAAGTATGGGTCACATCATGTTGCTAATCACGTGTCGTTGCTCAAGTTGAACCACATCTTAGGACCAATTTTCCCAGGCGGGTTTTATTATAGCTCGTATACCGCATGCAAAAATGCATTGACCTCAGTGGCGACTATTTAGAAAAATAGGTAAAAGTCTAAAATTTACAAAAATTTACGCATTCATGGAATAAACATGTTTTACAATGTGAAAAATCACTGGGAATCTTATTTTGCTGATAACCCTCGTACCATCTAAATATTATTATAAAAAAGATCAACATATCACACAAAACCATGCCTCGCATACTACAGCTGCCGTCTCATCAAGCAAACAACGTCTCATATTTATTTCGTCAGTGTATCGTAGAAAAATAAACGGTCAACGTGAGGATTCGAACAGCTAACTGTGTATACCTCGGTCACTTGCGTCGCTTAATCGAGTCGAGACATTATTACGTATTAATTGACTAATCATGACCCTTAAGTTGAGCCGCCACTTGAGAACAAATGGTGCAGGTATCAGAAGCGTCGGACTAATCATCCGACCTAATTTCTTTACGATATACAAATCAAAAAATCCGATTTAAAAATTGCTTAAAATATGCCTCGAATACTTCAAGCTACTGGAGGTCTCCGGGGACCATATATGCTCCCAGGTAGACTTTAAAATGCAGAGATGCTGTGGGATGAGGCATGGACAATGGCAACAGACAGAACAATTTATGGTGACAATATTTGCCAGGTATGGAATGGATATGAAAAGTTTTTTTTTTTAAGATTTACCTCGATTTACATTACTACGTATTAGAAGCTTTCTTGTATAATAAATTTTCCCGCATTTATCATTTTTTAATAGGGTCTCTTTAAAAACTTACAATCGTGGTTTCACTTGATATCAGCTTGATATAGCTCTTTTAGGTTGAAGCCGTAAAGCCTCGAAAACGATCTTTCGTCTCTGATTTCTGTTCGCTTGACGTACATGAATGTGACTGCCATATTGTCATCTGGGACTAGTTATATTCACCGCCGCTCGTGGCACGGGCGAGAGCCCGATCACGAGCGCGATAGTTGTGCGTGGACGGCCGAGAAGGTCGCATTACGGCCGGCGGACATATGTAGGAAATCAAATTTAAAATATAAATGCCAAAAAATCATTTCAACAATATTTCTGTTTTGTATTTTTATTAAAAATCTTAAAAAAACACATACAAGTTAAAATACCCGCACTTCGATTCACTAGCAAAAGGAACATACTATTAGTTATTTGGGGTGAATATGTGAAACCTTTAAAAATCTAATGTAAAGGGTCCGCCATCTAACGTTTTTGTTTTCAACTAGTGCTTATTTCGTGAATGATAACACTTAGCTCATGTTTGATTTGACAGATAATTAGTTTTATTCTTCCGCTAAACGAATATGGTTGTGTATACGCTTGAACAACGCTGGGAAATATTGAGACATTACTTTGAAAATCAGGCCATTTTTCTTCGAAAATGAGCAAGGAGTGGCCGTTACAGTCAATGGCGATCGTTATCGGGCCATGTTTGTTCACGAAAATTGAAGAGGAGGATATTGGCAACATTTGGTTTCAACGGGACGGCGCTACGTGCCACACAGCCGAAGCTACACTCGATGTTTTGCGCCCGATTTAAAAAAAAAAAGTTATTTGGCGGACCCGTTATATCAATTTTTCGTGTAAATACTCACATATCATGCTATATTGTTTTGCTTCTAGATACATTTTTAGTGATCGCTTATCACTGTATTACCCTATACATTAGTTGTATTTAAATTTTTGAATTTGGGCCTTGACAAGAATGCAAATCGTCCACGTACAAATATTTGTATTTCTGATACAATATATCAAATCATTAATGACTTATCTAATGTCGCTATTATGTAAATGGATCAATTTAGATATATTCCGCTTTAAAATTCGTTCAATAAACACTTAAGGCATATCAATCAATTCAATGTTTATTATTGGGAAATAGATTCAATGTTAAAACTAATAAATAATAATAAAAAAAATACTTCATCGCTTGTTTAATTCAATATTATTTAAGCCTTAATGTGCTTGGAATTGCTTTTTTTATTATGTAAGCACATACAAGAGAATTCCGATAATTTTTTGTGGATAAATCTCATCTGTTGATTCTATGACGCTTACTATTTAATATACCTTCTTCTTCGTAGTATCAATCCGGTGTATTGGTTTACAGCAACAGAATATTGCATCTCGATCTCCACCTTTCTCGATCTTCTGCAACCGTCTTAAGCTCAGGATAAGAGCTACAATTCACGTCCTCGAACACTTGCTGCAAATACTCCCGTCTAAGGCGCTCTCTACAGTTTCTACCCTCAATCATCCCCACCAAAATGTCGTGAAGAAGACTATCGTGGCGCATGATGTGACCGATCCATCGGGCTCACCTCTCTAAGATGGTTCTTATTAGGTGCCTATCTTCGTTGATTATCCTGAGAACCTCATTGTTCGTGACGCGGTCTCTCCAGGAAACTCCGAGAATTCTTCTGTATGACCACATCTCAAAGGCCTCTAGTCTTTTCTTTATCACTTTAAGATTAGCACCTTGTCTCACAGCCGTACATCAAGATGCTCCAAACAAATGTTTTGACAAGTTGCTTGCGTAGCCTTAAATTAATATTATTTGACTATAGATTTTTTCCTTTTTTATTGAAGCTAGCCTTGCTTGCAGTATGCGACTGTTGACTTCTATTTTTGTTCTGCCATCCCAGGTGATCGTACTTCCAAGGTATACAAAATAGATAGTAGAATGTTGTTGTAATTTAAATAAAGTTGTTTACAGCAACACAGATGCTGTAAATGTTATTATCCTTACAAAAATCTCCTGGTCAGTGCTAACTAAGTGAGTCAATTAAGTCAAAATCTGGTCTCGCATCCAAAAAACTGGGTGTGTTATAAAGATAATTTTGGTATTTTAACGATAAACAACTTTTTCTTCTATATAAAGGACAAATCCGCCCTATTCTTGAATAGGGCAGACACTTTAGGGTTGGAACCCCTAAATACCTTCTGAATTTGATTGATCAGTTCAAAGAAGAGCAATTCGTTTGATAAACAATAACCCATAACCGACAAACTCGTCTTACACTTGCCGAACATCCAAACACGGTTATTGTGTGTCGACCAAGAACTGGCAGTTTACAAATTTCCTTTCTAAATGCCACCGGCAAGCTTTGGAATGCTCTTCCAGCGTCTGTGTTTCCTCCTTCCTACAATCTTCAAAAACCAGATAAATATACACTTGCAATCTCCCCAACCCATACAGAAACACGAACACAACACACGTTTCCCGCATGCAGCGTCCAGCCGCCCTGGATGAGCGGCATAACGTGCACTGGTCTCGACCGGTTGTGCTTTACTGCATGTGATTACATAAAAAAGGTGTTATCTTCTAAAAATCTTCTGGTCAGTGCTAAGTAGCAGCAGGTCATCTAAACAGGTGTTACTAGTCTATTACTAGTACATTGCTTGATATGAGTAATTTATTTTCTTCAGATGTATGCAGCAAGGAATCAATTACACCATAATTACAGTAATTAAAGAACAAGTATTATGTCATTATTAAGAGAATAATTCTACACAGTGATGGTAAACATTGGCAAATATCTCCATGCCAAAACATCTCATACCAATTGGCGCCAGCCTTTTCAGGCTGGTGCCGAAATGCCTTGATATGCGATCTTTTGTGTCTAATTTTTGTTCACTCGCCTGACACGCACATATTAAAATTGTTTATCTAAGTTTTAAATTGAACTTTTAACGTAATGTTTTTAATGCATTCGACTCAGAGGCGCCATATAGGTCATATTCAATGTTAAAATTCCATTGAAATGTGACCGCTGGCGTACAGGGACTGTTTGTTCGAAAAAAAAAATGTAGTTAACCGGTAACCTACAGGGTGCCCTTTTCAACAACAGCGATCACCGATGACCTACGTGACGTGGAACGTGTTAAGTTTGTTATAAGTGGCGGCACTCCGCTATTTTGTTGGCAAGAACCTTGACTGGCGGACCTGGAAATCCCTGAACAGATTAAGAACCGGAGTCGGTAGAACAAAAGACAACCTTGAGCAGTGGGGTATGCTACGGTAGGAAGAGCCACTATTGTGCGACTGCGGAGACCTGCAGACCGCCTCACACCTAAGATCCTGCTCCATATGCACAACAAGCTTCACACCTCAAGACCTAATGCTAGGCAACATACGGGCTATCGATGTTGCTAGATACTGGGCAGAAATAATAAATTACTTAGTGCTGAAATCCGTGGTACTCTGACGTCACCAGTTAGCTGACGTCGTCATTTCGGACGTCGGTTCAGGAACACTGGTGTAGGAAAGTAATTCCCAGTACAAATTAGTTCACATACTGTAGTTTTTTTGCCATTCGAATATATGCATGAACACATATACTTTAAACGTTTAAAATGCCATTTTTTGTTTAGAATTTTTCATACACAGCACCAACTCAACATATCATTAAATTCATTTATTACTATTCAA
The DNA here is from genome assembly GCA_022606575.1 of Glossosoma conforme. NCBI lineage: Eukaryota > Metazoa > Arthropoda > Insecta > Trichoptera > Glossosomatidae > Glossosoma > Glossosoma conforme. The sequence continues at coordinate 378,481 of JAGTXR010000111.1, read as the reverse complement.
TTAATGCGAACATTCTCGTATAAAAAATAATAAATTATTATTTCCTGTCTGCTTAAGCATTTCTTGGAGAGTAGTTCTTACATAAATAACTTCTTAGGTTTTCACGGCCAGATTTGATATTGTGGCTTTTGGGTTTAGCCGTGTGTGGCGAATTTCTTCTTTCCGATATTTCTTCAGGGTTGATGACTTTGTTGTGAGTTGGTGTCAGGAGGTAGCTTAGCCGTTAGCCTAACGTACCTCCCCGAGCGTCATGTCGGGTAATCGTGTGCGGTGGTTATGTTCTAAGGAGAGTACCTCCACGAACGTCGTGTCGGACTGTGGATGTCCTTGCTTGTCTGTCTATGCTTTTGAGTATGTGCTAGAGGCGGAAGCCATGCTGTTTTGAGAATCAAGTCATCATCCCTGTTGATGTTGATGGGATGTCTTTTGATTTCAATGGCTTCCCTTACTAGGCGTGCATGTTTTCCTTGTGTTAGAGCCACGATTTCGGGTTCGAATGAAAACTTATGTCCCGTGTCAGCCAGATGCTGTGCCAGTGCTGACGCCATAGTTTTTACATAGTAAATGTTAAGAATGCCTAAATTCCTATAATTTAGTTTATTTATTTATTTATATACAGAATCGAAATTCCAATTTTTTTACAAATATTTAGAAACATAGAGTATACATAAATATACAATAAATATATATATATAGTTATATTAGTTTATATTTCATTTTATGTAGACACAGTATTTTATGTATACCGGCGGTCACATCTCAATAGTCAAAGCGTTTGCTTTGCAAGCTAAAGGTCGTGGGTTCGATCCTCGACGGAGATTAAAAAAAAAGATTTTTAATCGATTTATGAGCTCTAAAATACCCCCGGTTGTTGTGAATTTGATCCATCACTCGTAAAATTCCAGTCATAGCCTATTAATTAAAATTGGTGGTAGACGAAAATTGTCCCGCGAAGACCACCCATTTATAGTAAATTCCTGTAATAACTTTACATAAAAAAAACTAATACAGGAGAATACCGAAAGATAGTGAAAGCGATTCTGATGTCTCATCTGTGGAATTATATGACGCTTATCATGTTGCATATGGCTAAGCGCTGAATGTGAAGTGTTGATCCACCAACGTTATAGACTAAAGCCCGACATTCACGCATCATCATTATTATTAGAGGAATTCACTATGAGTGGGTGGTCTTCACAGGACGATTTTCGTATACGACCAATTTTAGTTACTAGGCTGTGACTGGCATTTTACGGGTGAGGGATCAAATTCACACCAGCCGTGGGTATTTTAGAGTTCAAATATTGTTTTTTTTTTAATATCCGTCAGGGATCGAACCCATGACCTTTGGCGTGCCAAGTAAACGCTTTAACCACTGAGCTATAACCACCGGCAAATATTTAAGTAAACGAGTAGATGCAATACGTTTGTTTATACATACATACTCTTATATATTTGATAAGCCATCCCTCGTTTGGACCTAATGGTATATGACTCAAGAGCGTCAACCTAATCAGACGATATTAAAAAAAAAACTTTTGCCACTCTTTGAAGACCCGGGCTCTCGTTTTGGAGTGCTGTAAATAGTACTCTTTTTTTATTTTCTCTTTATTACGAGGGTGATCCGTAAAATAAGTTTCCCATGGCGCTACAGTCCTGAAAAGCGCTGTTATGGTGGATCCCGCGATTCTGTAGTGTACCTTGGTTCCCCCAAACCTTCCCTAGCGAGCTAATTTCATAACCATTTATAAATTTGATTAATCCTTTGCAATTAAGAATACATTAAGTCGTTCATAAATGAAGAAATTGTATTGCCAACCCTACTATTGCATACACTTAAAAGTATTTTTTTCTTACAAGTTTGCGACAGTTTTTCATTTAATGGTAATTTTCATGTCAACATTTTGTATTGAAAACCCTTTAAAACTGATAAGTTCAGGCCTTGGAAGCATCGGACTGATCATCCGATATACCTTTTGATATTGGTTCCAGCTATACAACATGATACAATGTTACATGTTTTTAAAAACGATATTTGGAATTTCATGTGACGTTGGGATATTTCGTAAAACTAGTGCAAAATAAGAATCTTCTTAATTAAATGAATACGAAGAAGCCATAAGAATTGAAATAAATTTTATTTAATAATTTTAACAGAACCGTAGTTCCGAGGTACATAAAATAATAAAAATAATAAACATATTTTATACATAAACATACAATACATAAAAAAACATAAAATAAGAAAAAGATAACACGTGTCTAAGATCACCGAGATCTAGGTGAACAATACCATCAACGAAAAATGAAAAGGGTGTAAGAAAAGGATCGAGGTGTGCTGGTAGGCCATTTAGGTGCGTCATTGCAGTTGTACTAAATTGAGTGCTCGAAGCTCCACAAGTATCAACTGAGATCAAAAACAATGGATGGCTACGAGCACGGGTGTACCTCTCTGGAACGTATAAATTAAAATATTTAATTAAATTTAGAATAACTGGAGCATCTTTAAACTCATATATTATTGAAGTATTGCACTCAACATAATATAAATACGTGTAATGTTATAATATCATTTTAAATATATAAAAAAATATTACCATCAATGGATATATACTTAGAATTTATCATGTAATAGGTTAATACATTTTCAAAATTTATTTACAGTAACAATATAGACCGTTGGTAGCCCTGCCTAAAGGACGCGAAAACGAACGCCATTGTAGCTTAGAAAGAAAATTCAAATTTCGAATAAAATTCTAAATGTTTCGTTTAAGAATATTATTGTTTTTTCAGTCGCTTCAAATTGTTTTTCCAACGTTTGTTCATTGTGTGACGTCCAAATCTCTCGACAACGATTGTTTTATCATATACTAACATAAAGAACAATTTTATTAATCTATTCAGAGATTTCCAGGTCCGCCAGTTAAGGTTCTCACCAGTTGGGAGGCTTTCTTTTAAAGTAATGAAATCTTTTGATGCGATTTGTTAACTCCAGAGCTGGAGTCTCTCATTTTTAGAGCCGGATGTGAGAGTTTGTGTTGATATCAGAAAGCTGCTTCGCGACTTCAGTCTGGGTGTTGGGGATAACTGATTATACAGTCAGTGGAACGGTTGGTTGATTGCCTTACGCATTTCTTCGGCGCATATGACTTTGCGTCTTATGTTTGGTGGTGCGATATCAGCCAAGGGGTATAGTTTAGAAATGGGTGTTGGTTTGAGGCAGCCTGTGACGACTCTGCATGCATCATTCAGGGCAGTATCCACTTGATTACAGTGGGCTGATCGACCCCATACTGGTGCCGCATATTCTCCGGCTGAGAAACAAATATAAGATGATCTTTCAGTGAAGTGTATGTGTGTATAAATTGTTGAATATTAAAGGATCTTTATGTTTCTTGTATCGTTACTAGTGTTGCTGTTTGAACGCAATGATCCATGGCGGAATAGGAAGCAAATGCAAGGCTTCGCCGCTGGAATGATCTTAGCGCCTGATCCAAATCGCATTATTTCACAAACGTCATAAGTCAATCACGAGACAAGCCACCAGCTAATTAAGATAAGCCAATAAGCCATGCTACTGCTCCTATATCCGCATTTGGTTTTCAATTAACGTAGACACCCTCCATTGAATATACGTCCATCTTATTTTTCTGCTTCCGTATTTGATTCCGATCTCGATCACGTTTAGATACACTGAGATCAAAGGAGCGTTTGCACATTCTAATTTTCTTAGATTAGTAAAAACGGTTATAATCCTTAAAATCGCTTTTGTCTTTAAAGGCTCCCGGGAACCATCTACTAGGGTGATTCGTAAAATAAGTTTCCCATGGCGCTACAGTCCTGAAAAACGCTGTTATGGTGGATCCCGTGATTCTGTAGTGTACCTTGGTTACCCCACTCTAAATCCCTTCCTAGCGAGCTGTGTGCGGAGCTCAGTCTTGGCCGTACGTGATAGATCTCCCCCTCGCGTCGCCCGCCAGGTGTGAGCTGCACTCTGTGATCCGTTTCCTGTCGGCGACTCAGGGTGCTTCCATTGTTATTACATCTCGTATATTCTCATGTTGACCTCTGGATATACAAGAGTTCTGAGACTATGTATATGTAATCTGAGCCTACAGAGCTGTAGAATCGTCAATTTGCGGTGCCATATGCTTTTAGTATGGAGCGAATATATTTAGTACGAAAAAAAATATATTTTAATAAGTACTAAATATAAGGCTCGTGACTAAAATTAAATGGCCGAGTATTTGCTGGAATTTCCTGCACTCTTATGTGTCAGAAATCACTTCAGGGATTTCCATACGAACTGCTAAGCCTGAACTAGAATTAAAAAAAAAAACTAACCAATTGACCACATAACAAGTTACGTTATAGTTTTTTCCTCGTCGGTATCAAGCGCCTATGTTTTGTATTTGTTTGCATTTTTTGCGAGTGAATTCAAGGTGTCGCGACATTTCTCGCACATATAATATTTTTTATATCAGTTCCGGCAGAACGCAAAGTGTAGCCATAAGTAGACGGGGAATAAGTAGACTGAGGAAGTTGTGAATTGTAAAATAATAACGCAGCACTTATTAATAGTTTGTGTTTTTTTTTGTTGTAGGCAATAGTTTTTTCTTTAATGTGTATATAAAAAGCGTTTTTCTTCTTCGTGTCAGCGACGCCAAATTATTTTTGCCCAGTATCTGCCAACATCGATAGCCATTGTGTTGCACAGCATTAGGTCTTGAGATGTGCAGCTTGTTGGGCACATGTAGCGGAATCTTGGGTGTGAGGCGGTCTGCAGGTCTCCACAGTCGCACAACAGTGACTCTCCCAGCCGAAGCATTCCCCACAGCTCGAGGTCGCTCTAAAACAACCCCGGTTGGTGTGAATTAGATCCCTCACCCGTAAAATGCCAGTCATAGCCTATTAATTAAAATTGGTGGTAGACGAAAGTCTTCCCGTGAAGACCACCCATTCATAGTAAATTCCTGTAATAATAAGAATGAAGCGTGAAACTCGGGCTGTAATCTATGACATTGGCGGATCGACACTCTACATGCAGCGCTCAGCCATGAGCACCGTGGTAAGCGTCATAGAATTTCAAAGATGTGACTTCAGAATTACAATCACCATCTGTCGGTATTCTCCGGTATGTGTTTACACAAATAAAATAAAACTCTATACTAGCGCGCTCTGATTGTCTTGTTTATAAGAAAATTATGTAATTAACTCATTTACATAAATAATTTCTGTTCTGCTTTACGTTTTATGTATTTATTAGATAGTGGTAGAGCTGATTAAATTACAGGTAGAAGGTTGGTTCGGTCGCATATCAAAACCAGAAGAAAGGAAAGACCTCGAACTCCACCAGCTGAGACAGAGATACTACGGTTGCCTTTGTAGCCAAGGGCTACAACTGAATATTAACAACTACACTGTCATGCTTAAGAGAAGCCCAGTTTCGACATGAGCTCTACGAATTTATTTATCAAAGTGATTTCGTGGAGTCTTCTGTTTCGCGGGCTCCGGGACTTTTTAAATGATTCTATTATTATTGTGTTATTTATAAATTGTTATTTTATCCTGTTTTAGAAATGAATTAAATATTGTTATTTATAATGTTTCTAAAAGAAAATAAATTGAAATTGAAAATGCAAGACGTCACTGGTTCGATCGCCGACAAAGCAAAAAATAAAACAGATTTTAATCATTTTTTTATGTAAACACATACAGGAGAATACCGACAGAAAGACTTTCATCAGTGGATTCTATGACGCTTACCATGCTACATATGCTCTACATGTGGAGTGTTGATTCGCCAACGTCACAGACAACAGTCCGACATTCACGCATCATACAATTATTACAGGAATTCACTATGAATGGGTGGACTTCACCGGACGACTTTCGTGTACCACCAATTTTGACGAATATGCAATGTCAGGCATTTAACGGGTGAGGGATCAAATTCACACCAACCGAGGTTATTTATAGAGCATAGAAATCGTTTTTTTTTTAATCTCCGTCGAGGATCGAACCCACGATCTTTGGTATGCTAAACAAATTTTTAGCAACTAAGCTATGCCCGTCGGCATTATAGGAATTGATTTTTCCATCACCGTGAAACGGCATTTTCCTGTATGTGCTTACATTTTGGCCGGTGGGTATAACTCAATGGTCAAAGCGTTTGCTTTATTGCCAAAGGTCGTGTGTTCGATCCCCCATGGAGATTAAAAAAAAAACGATTTGTGAACGCTAAAGTATGAATTGAATGAAATTGGTGTGAATTTGATTCGTCACCCGTAAAATGCCAGTCATAGCCTATTAATAAAAATTGATGGTAGACGAAATTCGTCCCGTGAAGACCACCCATTCATAGTGAAATCCTGTAATAATAAGGTAATGCGTGAATGCTGTAGTCTATGACGCTGGCGGATCAACGCATAGCGTCATGGTAAGCGTGATAAAATTCCACAGATGAGACTTCAGAATTACTATCACTATGTGTCGGTATTCTCCTGTAGGTGCTTACATAAAAAAAAAACATTCGAGACAGGTTATTATTATTATATTTTCAGATAATCTGAAAGTAACAATTACACAATAAATAACCCAACCTGTCAACTAAGGCCAGATGAAACATTTATATATTAATTTCACTTGCTTCCGCTTTACTTGTTTTTTGTATCAACACATACACTAGTAACTAAATATTTTCATGTAGCCACCATAAAGTAGTCGTTAACTCTGTTAGCAAAAAAAATATCATTAGACTCAAGTCAAATATTGTATTACAAGGAATACATTTGTAGGCGACCAGTCGACCTCGACTGATAACCCGCTCTACTAGCGGCTGTACGGGTGTCCTCGCCTCCGAAGTCCATCTTCCTGCAGCTGGTTGTAAGGCAGCTGTGTTCCGGTCGGTTTCCATGGGCTGGGGTGTAGTCAGCTTTCAAATCTGCATCCTAGTAGAAGTCCATGTAGAGCAGTAGACCCGGAGCGCCGCAAGTCCAGAGAAGGTCCACGGGGAAGGAGAGAGTAAAACTCGAAAGTATTTTCAACTCTGTTTTATTTTGGTTTTGACACCTATATTTATACTACAATCTCTCCTGGAGACGCGCCCTGGAGAGGAACGCCGACCAATCAGCGCGGTCGGTTCGCACCCCGATTCAGCGCGCGCCGGAAGGATCCTGCGTGGGTCGACGCGTCAATGCTCGGGAGCTCCCAGACGCACGTCTCGCAACTTTGAAAGCGCATGTACCCAATTTACAATTTTCATTATATTTATTTCCTACCTCCGCGGTGTGGTGGTCGCCGGCCGTAACCGTGAATGTTTCTTTATTCAGACTTGACAGACCACCTTACATCATCGGGAGCCTAGAAGCTATATATTCATCATCATCAGCCTGTGTCCGTCCACTGTTGAACGTAGGCCTCCCGCATGAGTCTCCATCCTCTTCGATCCTCCGCCTTCCGCATCCAGGTCACTCCCGCTATTCTTCTTATATCGTCAGTCCATCTTGTAGGGGGTCGGCCAATGCTTCGTTTGCCAGTTCTTGGGCGCCATTCCAATACTTTTCTTCCCATCGACCGTCGTCTCTTCGACAGATATGTCCTGCCCATGAAGTTAAATATTGTCACAACCTTAATCAATCGTCATCGGACGTCCGTAACAGTATGTATATTTTTAATAAAAAAAAAATATATTAAAAAAAACATCTCTTTCACGGGTTCTTTCTTTTAGAACTTCTGTGCAGTGGTCACAATTGTTAAGAGGGTACTCCCACTGGACTTATTAGTTGCTAACTGATCATAATCTGAATGAGCGCGTCATCAAGGAGACTTAACTGTCCTCCAGTGTGATGCGGGTGTGAGGCGGGTAAAGTCCAGTACATGACCCTTTCTGTTGTCGCATATGTTCAATAAGCTGGTCGTTGATTAATTGGTTCAGCGGCGGTTGCTTATATACTTGTACATTCGATATTATGTAAGATACAAAACAATTCAGCGATAACTGTCAATGGGCGTGAATTTCATAGCTCACTTGACAGTTGACGCATTCTTAGAACTTGACACAGCGAGAGATCATCGCAATTAGAACAATGCACTTAACTTAGCCGGCGGGTATAGCTCAATGATCAAAGCGCTTGCTTGGCAAGCCAAAGGTCGTGGGTTCGATCTCCGACAGAGATTAAAAAATAAAAGAAACGATTTCTGAGCTCTAAATACTTCGGCAGGAGGAATTCGTTTTTTAAGTTTCAAAGAGCAGCGACCGTGGTAATAACGGTAGGAAAGACTACGTGAACCAATCTTACGCTTGTGTTCCATTGATTGTAGGTTAGACGTAAGAGTGTCATTGTTTATCAAACGAATTGCTCTTCTTTGAACTGTCAATTAAGTTGTTGTGAATAATCATAAATACCTATATTTATGAATTGTTTATTTATTAAAAAAAAATTGTTTCTGAATGAAATAAATAAATAAAATTTAAAATTGAAATCAATTTATAATTTATGGATTGCTGAGCAAGGATTGATTATATGGATGAATTGATTAGCAATTTATGGTATTTTTAAGCTTATAAATCGTTTTTTTAAATCTCCTTTGGGTATTGAACCTACAACCTTCTTGCTGCTTGACAATCAAACCAACCAATTTAACCACTGAGTTATACCAGCCGGCAAATCGAATTAACCCGCGGATGGGATCTCTTTCTCTTTAGCACTTTTGTGCATTGGCCACAATCGGTCAGACGGTACACCCACTGGACTTATCAGTTGCTAACTGATGACAATCTGAATAAGCGCATCATCAAGGAGACTTTATAGGGGCGAGTAAAGTCTAGTTAATGTGCTGGTTTTCATAACAAAAAATATAAATATAACTTTGCTGTAATATTTCATATTTCCAAGGTGTCAGTTGATAAAATGCAAACAGCTTCACTGTGGCATTCGTAATCAATTTATAAATAAGCTAATTAATCTTTTATGATCATTATGATCAGCGTCTAGGACCAAGGTCTGCTGTGTGGAGCTTAAAACCGCATTTGTAGCGCATGACTGAACACGCAAGACACGAAAAAAATAATCCTTAACATAATCCGTTCACGAGAAATCGACTTGCATCTAATATTTTGAACGATTAACAATTATAAACCGCATAAATAACAATAATTAAAAAAAAAACATTACTTAATGAAACAATAGTGTTTTTAGTGTAGAGTGAACATTGTTATAATTGACGTTAATTTTATTCAAAAAAATAGAAAGGAAACGTATTGTTAAAAAAAAAAAATTTAATAACTAAATAATATTGGTGCTTGGAAGTTCTTAAGATTGTTTTAGGGTTTTGTTTGCATTTTTATTAATTTATCATTTTTTTATCCTCCTACCCCATTTAATTTTTTTTTTTTTTGATGTATGTGCTTACGTAAAAAAAATTTAGAAGAATAACTGTGACGTGTTCACCGTGGGGTCATCACAATACCGGTTCCACAAGGGTTGAGCTTCCCAGTGATTTTTCACAGTGTAATGTTTAATTCCATGTATGTGTACATTTTTGGAAATTTCAGACATTTACCTATTTTTCTACACAGTCGCCGCTGAGGTCAATGCATTTTTGCATGCGGTATGCGAGCTTTTGAATGCCGGAGTAAAAAGATCTGCCGCCAAGCCACGCAGATACCTGAGAACCGCTTCTTACGGCTCTTCTCTGTCGCCGAAATGCGTTCCAACCAGGTGTTTCTTCATGTCAGGAAACTCCGGTATTTGACAATACCTAAATAAAAAATTATCTTACCCATAAAATAAAAGTCACCCAGCGTGCTATGGAGAGATCCATGCTCGGAGTGTCGCTAAAAGATAGAATCCGAAACGAGGAAATACGCAGAAGAACTCAAGTAGTGGATGCTACCCAACGAATAGGCACACTCAAGTGGCAATGGGCAGGAGATATCTGTCGAAGAGACGACGGTCGATGGGGAAGAAAAGTACTGGAATGGCGCCCAAGAAATGGCAAACGAAGCATTGGCCGACCCCCTATAAGATGGACTGACGATATAAGAAGAATAGCGGGAGTGACCCGGATGCGGAAGGCGGAGGATCGAAGAGGATGGAGACTCATGCGGGAGGCCTACGTTCAACAGTGGACGGACACAGGCTGATGATGATGATGATGAAATAAAAAATTAGCATACCTTAGAATCTAGATGCTCCGTCAAAATCCTGTCAATAGAGGTTTTGCTAACATCAAGGATCATTTCGGAGAGCTTACCTCTGCACCATTTGCGCACGTGTTATACGCTTATACATTTGTCTCCATAGATTTCGCGTAGCTGGGAATGGATTTCTACCGGGGCAATGTTTTTTGTAGACAGGAAACGGATCACCGAGCGCAGGGGGAATCCATCACGTATGGCTGCCAAGCCTAGACTGAACTCCGCAGGCAGCTCGCTAGGGAATGAATTTAGTGTGGGGAACCAAGTTACACTACTGAATCGCGGGATTTACCATAACAGCGCTTTTCAGGATTTTGTAGCGCCATAGGAACTTTATTTTAGGGATAACCCTCGTACTACAAGTATTGTTATATTATATTTCTTGCAAATAAAGATAAATACGTTACATTTATTACTAGAATGCAGAATAAATTATTATAATATTATGGAGCAGTTTTCAAATATAATAATTCATTCAAACTAAAGTAACGAATTCGAATTTAATGATGTTGCATTAATTTGTTAAACAGGATTGAAGTAATATGCAAATATGTCTTGAGGTAATAACATTTATTAGTGTACATATTGTAGTGACATCAGCATGATATAGCCCTTGCTGACTGGTACCTAAAACCTCGATGTACAATATTTCGTCTCTTATTTCAGTTCGCTTGTCAGACATGAATGTGTCCGTCATATTGTCATTTTTGGACTAGTTATATAGACCGCCCCGTGTGGCACCGGTGCGACAGCCCATGACGGGCGCATCAGTCGTGTGCCGCCAGTGAGAGCATATAGTATTGTGGCTCGGCCTGAATTCTGTGACTAGGTCGAGCCATAAGTTTGTAAAGTTTATCGTAAAATATATGTCAATGTGCTTCAGAAAAAGTCTTTGTTTTGCTAACCTGCTCGTCATCATGCCCTTACGCGACTGAATAACACACGTTTAGAAGAGAGGAGGATGTTAGTAGGTTGACGATGAAAACGAAGATTTGATTGAAACCCTAAGATAAAATTATTAATTTTTAAAGTTATTGTAAAAAGATTACGAAGAATTGAAATTACTATTATATGGAGTGATTTAATCAAACTTAACGTAACCTAACCTAACTTACTAACTACTAAGTTACGTAACGTCTTGATGTGTAATTAGTTGGGCACGTGGTGCAGGATCTCAGGTGTAAGGCGGTCTGCAGATCTCCACTTCTTATTTTTCTTTACTAGTACCATCTTCTTCTTCGGGTCAGCTACGTCAAATTATTTCTGCACAATATCTGGCAACATATATAGCCCGTGTGTTGCCCAGCATTAGGTCTTGGGATGTGCAGCTTGATAGGTACATAATAGGCAGGATCTTAGGTGTGAGGTGGTCTGCAGGTCTCCACAGTCACACAGTTGTGACTCTTCCTGCAAAGTATTCTCCACCGCTCAATGCTGTCCATTTTTCTACCGACTTCTGTTCTTAGTCTGTTCACGGATCTCCAGGTCCGCAAAGGCTTTTGCCAGTTGGGAGGCTTTTTTTGGGATGATGCGATTTGACGCCAGAGCTCAGTAGTCTCTCAGTTTAAGACCGGTTGTGAGAGGTTGTGTGGATCTCAGAAAGCTGCTTCGCGACTTCAACCTAGGTGTTGGAAGTATCTAGTTATACAAGCAGCGGGATTGTTGGTTGATTGCTATACGTATATCTGCGGCGCATATGACTTTGCGTCTTATGTTTGGTGGTGCGATACCAGCAAGGGGTATAGTTTTGAGATTGGTGGAGTCTGAGGCAGCCTGTGACGACTCTGCATTCATCATTCAGAGTAATATTCACTTGATCAGGAGGATTGTTAGCAGACGGACGCTGTCAACATCTTTCAAAGTCGGGGTCATCGCGACTTCGCTGGAGTCTCTCATGGAGCCTGAAGTGTGGCCTGAAAGGACCATCGTTCAACCCTGGATACGTGTAAGACGAAATAATCGCAGTGAACAGTGGTTGAAACCAACTTCAGTGAAGATATTGACATATTTAGTGTAATATTGCTTCAGATTCAGTGCTGGAGTGGACGGATACGAAATGTTGGACCTTTGATTTTGTGACAATAATGTTATTTGTGTGTCAACCATGATATACTTATGACGTGGTTTTTGTTGTCACAAATCCTAAATATTTGCGCTGCGTATTCCGACACTTGTTGTGAGTGTGAGGTCATTGACACTAAATGTGTATCCATCATCACATTTATGTTAGGACTTCAATAACGAATTAAAATAGTATATTTTGTAATGTCATTGAAGAAAAAAAAATAAAAAATTGTTAAAAATATACATTACAAAGAGCTGATGGGTTTTGATTGTGAATGTCTTGTATTGTTGCAGAAGAGCAGGCGGGGCATGAGGGGGCAACTTGGAGGCACCTGGAGGTAGTGGCGCGCCCCGCCATGGGCAGTCTGCCGGAGCTGCGCCGCCTGCCAGCTCCTGCGCCCAAGGCACTCCTTCGGTGAGTTGGGGGCCCTCTCTAGGTCATGGGGCATCAGCACCTTAGGTTTCATTAAAAAAACCATGGACTTCTAGCAGCTGATTAAGTCACTTCTATTCATATTCTTCATGTCAGCGACGTTAAATTGATTCAACCCAACATTTCACAACATTGATATCTTGTCTTTTGCTCAACACAAAGTTAAGTTCTTAAGTTCTTAAATTTAAAGATCTTACGTTCTAAGCATTCACAAAGCAGTGCTTTATCTTATGACAACATTTCCCTATTATAAAATACATGGATGATTTAACATTACAGGTGCTTTGGCAGGGCTGCAGGTGCGCGGGGCCGCGTGCGGACCGCGGGCCCCGGCTCCTGCTCCGCCCGCGCCCCCGCAAGCCCTGGCTCCGGCCCTCCTCGAGGTACTTAACTCCTTTTTTTCAGAGATCATGCCCGTTCTACTAAGGAAGGGCTCGTATTAATGTTTATTGTTACTTTAGGGCAACCTCGGTAGGCGTCGCGAGTCGTGCGCGTCGTCCGTGGGCGCGGCGTCCGTGCGGCGGCTCGTGCGCGCCGGCGGCTCCAGGCGCCTCGGGCGCGCGCGCCGCGTGCCTGGCTAGGCGCGCCGCGCGGCCGCCGCGTGCGCCGCGCGCGCGCTCGCCGCCGCCGCGCTGCTGCCGCTGCACGCGCTGCAAGCAGCCAGCCGCCGCGGGCGCTGGCCGCCCGGCGCGCCGCTGCTCAGCGCGCTGCACGCCGCCGCGGCGCTGGCAGCGCTCGCCGCGCCGCGCCCGCTGCACGTGCTCGGCGCGCCCGCCGTGCTGCCAGCCGCCTACTTCATCATGGCAGCCTTCTTTGCAGCTCACGCATACCCTCAGGTACAACACTTATCTACACTGACGGCATCAGAAATATACCAGGAATAGGCTAGATTAAAAAACAGCTTCCTGCTGCACGCCTTCAGTCCGCTTTTTTAGCAGCTCATCCTCAGTGTAGACGGCCAGTCCACCTCGACTAATAATCCGCTCTACGGGCGGCTGCAGCGGGTCCTCGTCTTTGTAGTTCAGCTTCCTCCACAGCTGGTTGTAAGGCAGTTGTGGAGGCTCCCTCGGGCTGTAGTCTGCTTGCAGCCCTGCGAAGCTAAATACTACAACAACCTTAGTCCTTATTATTAATATCATTGGACGTCCGTAACACTCAGTTATACATTTATGTCTGCACAATAAACATCAGAATAGAAGCAGGAGAATGTTGAATGTAGAAAGCTAAGGATTGAAAAGTGTCTTAACACAATCTAGATGTATATGCTGATGCCGGAGTACCTAGTGGCTGGCTAATTGGATTCCGCTATCGCTAGCGCACGATGAGATCCCATATGTCCTCACTGTTTCAAGTCCAGATCACTGTGTTACAGATGTATGTGCTGAATGTAATGTGCTATGCTTTGTAGACTCCTTACTCACAAAGGACGACCCATTTTCAGACGACGATCACGCGTTGCAGGTTAGGCGTGTATCGGCACTTCCTCTTGACACGCCCTCGTGCACGCCCCCTTCAGAGAGCGAAATCAACACAATAATCTCGTCCCTTGACCCTGGCAAAGCACCAGGACCAGATCGTATTGATAATCGTGTTGTCAAAATGGTCTAGCTCATGGCCAAGCCAGAGATCACAAACCTTCTTTCTTTATGCATCCAAACAGGAACCTTCCCCGACTGTTGGAAGGTGGGCCTTCTGACAGTCATTCCGAAATCCGGAGACAAACCCCGCACCGACCCTAAAGCATATCGTCCAATCACTCTTCTGCCAGTCCTCGGCAAAATCCTGGAGCGTATTGTCGTAAGTAAACTAGAATCACATCTAGCCACTTCAAATATGCCAATCTCCAAGAGACAGTTCGGCTTCCGACCGGGAGTCTCAACGGAAGATGCTATTCTCACGACAATCAAGACAACAACTGACTCCAAGTGCACTTACGTTCTGGGTGTTCTTCTGGACATCTCAGGTGCTTTCGACAACGCATGGTGGCCAATGGTCTTGGCTAAGCTTCACCTTCGACAGATTCCCGGTAACCTATATGCATTGTTACAGAGCTATTTCCAAAACCGTAAAATTTTCGCTGACGCTGGAAGCGTTCGTATATCACGTAACGTCTCTAGAGAGTGTCCTCAGGGTTCCGTTCTTGGCCCAATGCCTTGGAACATTCTTTTCGATGACATCCTCAGCTTACCGCTGCCTCCCGGATGTGGTGTTGTAGCATACGCTGACGATGCACTCCTAACAGTAGAAGCTAATAGTCGATCTTCACTGGAGCGCTCAACCACAGAAGCTCTAAACCAAATCTCATCCTGGGGCCAACGAAACAAACTATGTTTTGCGCCACATAAAACAGAAGCTATTCTTTTAAAGGGAAAATTATCTACACTACGCCCACCAGCTATTTACTTCCAAGGTGCTAAAGTAAAAATTTCTACAGAAGTTACATACCTTGGCGTAATCATGGATGGTAAAAGAAGTTTCGCCGCTCACGCTCGCCATGTTGTAGATAAGGCGCGGAAGGCTTTCTTCTGTATTTATCGCCTTACGGGGAATTCATGGGGACTCAAATTTCGAGCCCTTAAAACAGTGTATGATGCGATCTTTCTCAGCACCGTGACATATGCGGCGCGGTGCTGGGTTGAGCGCACTCGACTACTCTTCATTAGACGCATAGAGATGCCGTGGCTTATTCCAAGCCACTGGACTAGTCAATTCATGACTGGGCACGGCAATTTTAAGGCTAAACTATTCAAGTTTAGCCTCGTTGATAGTCCAGACTGCCCATGCGGCAGCCCCTTGCAGGACGCTGAACACGTTCTGTGGCATTGTCCAATATTAGATTTAGCGAGGCAAAGGCTCCTTAGCGTAATCCAACAGAAGTCTGGACCGGTTGGATATATCGATCTCATATCTACGGAGCCCAACTACCATGCATTTTCTGTATTCGCGGCGACCTTCGGCGAAGAAGTCTAAAAGTCCAAATTTTAACGCCTGGACTACTAACTTTTACACCCATGTGTGGTGTTGCTCACCAAAACCAGTTACTTGTATAACGAGAATGTACTCTGAAAACAATGCTTTGGTAAGTGCTCCCTAGGAGCGCAGGTACAAGGTGACTGGCCCGGGGGCCTAAGGCCCCAAAAAAAAAAAAAAAAAAAGAACTCCGATGTCGCTAGCGTACGATAGGGTCCTTGACGTACTTTCTGTTTCAAAACAAAGTCACTGTGTTCCAGATGTACGTGCTGGTACCCGCGTACCTAGTGGCGGGACTCGCTTGGACTCCGCTGTCGTTGGCGCACGATGGAGCCCTGGGGGCGCTAGCGCAGGAGCGCGCTGGTCAAGGGACGGGGGCGGAGGCTGCTCGCCGGGCACTCCTTCGCCGCCTCGGCCGCACCTCACGTCTGGCCAGAGATCTGGGGCTGCTGCTAGCTAGTCTGCTGCTGCCCTTGCTGCCTAGCCCTGCCAACCACCATGGCACCATCCTCGTCAACGTAACCATCGCCAACTACAGCCAAGAAGAGTGGCTGCCCGATGAACCTAACTTATGGTGAGAATTACTTCAAATTCTTTTTATCTCGGTTTAACATGCATTATACTGAACACTTGCTGGAATACCACGGTTTTGCCCTTCTTTAGCTCTACCCTACGAAATATAATGACAATAGAGAAGTAAGGAAGTGCGGATGGGTAGAGCCTAAAAACGATAAGGATTTGTAACAAACCAAACTTTTCGCATATCCACTGGCTTTGATATGAATCTTCTTCCTAGTAGTATCAATCCGGTGGATTGGTTTGCAGCAACGAAATCTTGCATCTTGATCTCCAATCCTTTCGATCCTTGGTATGAATATGAAATAAAAAATATACGTTTGCTTGTCACCAGGCTGGAAGAGGAGAGTGCCTGTGGTTCTAGCGGCTGCCCGGGCTCCGAGGTCAGCGGCACTTATGACGGCTCTCAGGGAATGCTACTCCCGGGGGTTTTGGCAGGTAGCTGCTTGCTGGCCGCGCTTACGTCGCTGCTTGTACTGCGCCCCCGAGAGGCTGCGGCTGAAGGGGCACAAACCGCGGCCCCTTCGTGGCGCGCCGCCCTGGCAGCAGCCAAGGAGCCCCGCATGCGACTGGCGGCTCCCTTGGCACTATTCATAGGCCTCGAAAGGGGCTTCCTGTACACACTGTTTCTTCAAGTTAGTACCGATGTTCAAAACGTTATTTTGAACATTACTGTGTTGTATTAACCACCCAAAAGTTTTTAAACTAGTTGTTATAATCAAACTCATTATCTTAGAGTCAGGTACGACACAGGGCGTTTTGCCACTCTATGTAAATATAGGGGATCAAGGTCCAAAACAACAAGTATCAAGGAATTTGCGGTGTACGAAATTCAATATATTAATATTAACAAAGAATGCTTACGCATCGATATGGAGCATTGACCATCCCAATAATCTGCCACACTATGTGGATTGAAGGGATCAAGTTCCAAAAGTGGTATCGAGGAATGTGCGGTGTATAACATTCAATATATTAATATTACTATTACTTAAATATACATATACTATACATAAAATTCTTTTTTCAACGCGTCAATCCAAGCACAAAAATAACGGCAGAAGCGGGATGCGAACCGCGGACCTTGGAAACCAACTATGCCCAGGTATTCATACCGCTCGGCGAACTGAGCCATTGCTATGCCTAGACTGACTCGCGTTGAAACTAGTATTTATATCATTGTTATCATCGTACGATAGATGTCGCTATAGTATATATTCAAAGTATGTATATTTTTATTATTATTCAATCAGTCTTCATTTATTCACAAGCTTAATATTATTACTTTCCGACAGTCTATTTATTTTAGTAAGTACCACTCGGGTCTCGAACCAAACTATAGACTGAATGGATGAGAAACGACTACTTATAGTTCCAACTCGGACTTTATAACCAATCATTTACCTGTGTTACTGATGAATAATTTTACCTTCTTGATATTGTCTCAAGGAGACATTATTATATGATTTTTTTTAATTTTTATTAGAATATTATTTTATTATTTCAATATTCTAATCTACTTTTATAGATCATTGACTATATTACAATATTATTATTACTTAAATATACATATACTATACATAAAATTCTTTTTTCAACGCGTCAATCCAAGCACAAAAATAACGGCAGAAGCGGGATGCGAACCACGGACCTTGGAAACCAACTATGCCCAGGTATTCATACCGCTCGGCGATTCCGAGGTCCGCGGTTCCGATTCCAAGGTCCGCGGTTCGCATCCCGCTTCTGCCGTTATTTTTGTGCTTGGATTGACGCTTTGAAAAAAGAATTTTATGTATAGTATATGTATATTTAAGTAATAATAATATTGTAATATAGTCAATGATCTATAAAAGTAGATTAGAATATTGAAATAATAAAATAATATTCTAATAAAAATTAAAAAAAATCATATATTAATATTACTTTTATAAATGCTTACTAATGTTGTAAACTAGGGTATAAAAAGTCTCGTATCAAATAAATCAGTTCTTACTCAACTCCGGTCTTTGGGTGTATCCTCAATACCTTGGTATTCCGACATCGCCATTTATCTGATGCTGTAATTTTGGGACCGCGACCTCGGTTCTGGAACAACCGGGCTGAAAGATTGATGATACTTTAATGATAATAAACGTATAAAATGCATCAGGATGGGTGCCCTTTTAAATTTAATTGATTAAATGAGCAACATCAAGTAATAACGTAATTAATGTCGTGTTTGCTTGCAGTGGTACGTGGTGTGCGTGTCTGGCGAGCAGCAGTTATGGCGAGCTTTAGCAGGAGCCGCGCTTCTACGTGCCGTAGTAGCCGCTACACTCAGCATGCTTCTGGCACACGGACGTAGGAGGCTTGTAGCAGGTCAATTTTACCTCTAGTTAGCTTTCTAAACTTCATGACATACACAGTTCAGTTTTAATTAAGATATACTTTTGCTGATCTTTCATATTCTTCGATTTCTATATTATACCAAAAGTTAATACCAGAGTTAACTCTTTCGTTACGGCTCGGTAGAATACAAATTATACTGTCAATACGACGAATTTTTCAAACCATTTTTATCTTAAAACTAGTATTTGAAGCATAAATGTACTTATCTGACCTATTTTCATATATCACATTGGTTCTTCTATCCTTTAGCTATCAGATGATGCATAAAAAACCATTATATTTGGTTTACAGAAAAATCGCTCGTGTGACGAAACCTAACGATATTTATTTACATGATTTACAGATTTCTCTAAATAATACATGTAGGTTGATAAAGGGAATGACTGCACTTCCGATTTCCTACCGTAGATGTTACAATGAGTACTGAAAGTAGCAAAATGATATATCACGTCAACCGATGTCAACGGTCGGGGAATCTTTGACGGCATATGCCGACAACCGATGCGAAAGGGTTAAAAGCCACGGTACTGGGGTATTAAAAAAAATGAATACAATTTTTAAACTTCATACACCTATACATAATGGCAATACTTAAGGACTACAACCTTGGTTAGTGAATTGTCTTTGCAGGATAAAGTACATCTCACAGAGCGGTCTTAACAAGAACTTACTCAATTCCGACCACTTTCGAGAAAGGTCGCCGGAAATCTGACTGCTTGGCAGTACTGGGGCTTATAAATGCAGAAGCCACAGGGAAGCGCAGTCCTTTTCTCTAGCGTCGTGCGTTCATTGTCCCTAATATTTTATATTAAGAAGATGTTACCATTTCGCGATTGGCTGGTATGAATACGTATTCTTATGTACAGTGAGTATTCCAACACAACCTGTTTCGTAACACCTTTTGATACGGTAATCAAGGTTTTTCCTTGATTATTTTTTATGTAAACACATACAGGAAAATACCGACAGTTGGTGATTGTAGTTCTGAAGTCTCATCTGTGGAATTCTATGACTCTTAACATAGTGCACATGGCTAAGCGCTACACGTGGAGTGTTGATCCGCCAACGTCATAGACTACAGCCCGAGATTCACGCATCATCCTTATTATTACAAGAATATACATTGAATGGGTGGTCTTCACGGGACGACTTTCGTCATCCATCAATTTTAATTAATAGGCTTTGACTGGCATTTTACGGGTGAGGAATCTAATTCACACCAAACCGGGGGTATTTTAGAGCTCAGAAATCGATTAAAAATCTTGTTTTTTTTTTTAATCTCCATCGGTGATCGAACCTACGACCTTTGGCTTGTAAAGCAAACGCTTTGAACATTGAGCTATACCCACCGGCATGATTAGACAGGAAGAGATGTAGCTTATATGTGAATGATTAAACATCCAACGTTTTCAGCGGTGGGACTCACGTGGCACGCGTGCCTCCTGCTGGCACTGTCTGCCTGGCGCGCTGCCAGCGCTGATCGCCAGCTTCCACTGGTGATGGCCGCGGCCTGGGCGGGCTGCGACGCCGTGTGGGACCTTCTACTTCCAGGTAATCCACATTCATCACTTCACGACTGTAGCGACAATACCGGCCGTTGGTAGCGTTGATTTATTTATTTCACCGAACCGAAGTTCCAAGTTAACCTCTCCTCCCCGGTGATGTCTATCGACTACACATTGCTTATAATAACTTAAATATCTCTGTAAATATAATACATACAGGGTTCAGATTTTAGGTATTCCTCCTTCATACATTTACGTATTGAAATTTTTTTTTTTTTATAATAATAGGCACTCATCGGGAGCAGGAAATATTTTTCTAAAATCTGGAATAAATTCACCACTACACTCAAGACGCGTCAACTGTCATGTATTCATTCGACCTGTCGGAAGCGTGTGCAAAAATAAAATTAAAAAATACCCAGATACGTCGGCATCTATACTCCTCACTCTCGCTGACGAACTAATATGAGTGAGCGAGACGGGAAACCTCAGTTGGTCGGCTAGTTCGAAATGATTTCGATGCGCGTCGGCTCATCGATATGTCGACAGGCTAAGTAGTGTTAGTAGCTCTCGGAAGTTCACGCGCCAAGGTGCGTCTGGCCGTTTGAGATCTTCGTCTGATGATCGCGCCGTCGTTTTACAACTAGGTGCAGGGTTCTTGCTTTGAAAAACGAAAAATGCACATTTTCATAACAACTCTGTAAACATCAGCTTAAGCCCAGTCTTCGTGTAACAACATTTTGTAAAGGGTCCGCCAAAAACTTTTTTTTTTTTGAAAATGGGGCGCAAAACATCGAGTGTAGCTTCGGCTGTGTGGCACGTAGCGCCGTCCTGTTGAAACCAAATGTTGCCAATATCCTCCTCTTTAATTTTTGTGAACAAAAATGGCCCAATAACGATCGCCATTGACTGTAACGGCCACTCCTTGCTCATTTTCGAAGAAAAATGGCCTGATTTTCAAAGTAATGTCGCAATATTTCCCAGCGTTGTTCAAGCGTATACACAACCATATTAATTTAGCGGAAAGATAAAACTAATTATCTGTCAAATCAGACATGAGCTAAGTGTTACCATTCACGAAATAAGCACTAGTTAAAAAAAAACGTTAGATGGCGGACCCGTTATTTGATACCTTCCTGCATATATTCCAGGAAGGATTTTTTAGTATTAAAAAGTAAGCTTAAGTTTGAGTATAGGTTTGTACTCGTATATTAAGGTAAAATTTGAATGTACTCGTATACATAACAATAGTAGAGTCCTTTTTTGATTGCCTCGAAGTCAATATGCTTACTTGCTCCTATATTACATTAAGGTTATCTACTGACAATACATACTTGGTGAAACTGCACTATTATAATTTTAAATTAATTTTAATTTAAAAAAATAATCAATATTTAGTTTTGATTCACATTTATTTTAAGCGATTACATGTTTCGGCCAACATTATACAATTCATATTAGATGTGCATATCAGGCGAGCGAACAAAACTAAGAGACAAAAGATCGTTTTTCGAGACTTTACGGCATCAGCCTAAAGGAGTTATATCAAGCTGATATCAGTAGTTTCCATTGTAACCTTTTTAAGCATATGATCAATATTATATATATTGCAGGTATAGTGGACGAGCCCAGTGGATGTGGTGGCCGTGCTGCCCTCGTGCACAGCTTACGCGCGCTCGGGATGTCTCTGGCGTGCGGAGCGCGCGCCGTGCTGTGCGCGCGCTGGGCACTACGCGCGCTATTTCTGGCACTTCCGGCTGCGGCGATACCCCTGCTGTTCTCTGCAGACCAATAATGCACGTGACGTGCAGCACGCGGGCTCGTGAAGTATGTGGCGTGCGGAATGCGTGCAACGCGATGCACGTGCTCGGCCCTGCGCGCGCTATTCCTGGCACTACCTGCATAATGTACGGCAGAACTAGGCAGCAGTTCAGAATGTGCTCTCAAGAAGTGGCAGAGACCAGACCAGTCGACTACACACAACACATGGTCACGTCACGAACAATGAGGTTCTCAGCATAATCAAGGAAGATAGACACCTATTAAGAACCATCTCAGAAAGGCGATCGGTCACATCATGCGCCACGATGGTCATCTGAGCCAAAGAGGGTTGCAGAGGATCGAGAAGAGTGGAAATCAAGATACAAGATTTGCTGCTGCAAACCAATCCACCAGATTGATACTAAATGCAAAGAAGGTTATTTGAATGATAAGTAATAATATTTATAAAAACATTATTTCAAACTGATTAAATAAAAAACATTTAAAAAATAAATACGAAATCACGATCTTACCTAATTAATAAAACAACTTTTTATACGAATAATATCACATTAAATAAATAAAAATATTAAAATGTAAAATTTAAGTAATTCAACTATTGATTGTTAAAAATAATGTCAATTTTACACTTATTTTAATATGCATACTTGTTAATGATAAAAATAAATATTTGTGTTAATTTCGTGTTATAAAATTAATTATGGAGTTATTAACAAATTAATAATAGCGTGTGCCAAAAAATATATTATTACAAAAAAAATACGTTAAAAAATATTGTGTGTGGTTATTTTTATGTCGTGAGATGTTTTATAAATAGTTAATAGGTGATTTACTTGATTATAAAATTGATATCATTTTCCACAGTCTATGGCTCGTCCTAAGACGTATCTGCACCCGAAGGACCTCCTGGGAACGGTTCCGCCGCATTTCGTTCCCAGACAATTCGTTCAACGACTCATAGGTAACGACGTGGGGCGCACTGGATGTCCAGTGCACGGGATAACTGGTGCACTGGCTGTCTCGAGAACCTGACATAACCTAACTATTTGACAAGTAACCGTAGTAAAGAAATCCATGGGTCTCGTTAACGAAATAACTTTGGTTAGTTAAGGTTAGTGAGACATCCAGTGCACCATTTGTCCCGTGCGCCAAATATCCCGAACACCAGACGTCCAGTGCGCCCCACGTCTTAACTGATCAGTCGTTGAACGAATTGTCTGTGAACAAAATGCGGCGGAACCGTTTTTTTAGCTTAAAACTTTTCATTGGGTATTGCGCAATATTCAATACGTATTTTGTTCTGTCAATAACATTGCGCATTCTGTATTAAAGGATGTCATGACCTAACGTTAATATACAAAATGCTCAACGACGTACGACCGAAGACTAACGGTAATCGCTTGGTGAAAACCCTCCCTGTCCTGTCATGTTTTTGAAGACCCAGATGGGGACCCGTTACTCCACGCACGTTAAAAGCTACTTGTTAGAGAGTGGCTGAAGGCCTTCCCTTGATTCTAGGTGCATCAGTTAGATGTCAAATATACCTCAGTCTAAGGCTGCGAAATTAGTATACTATAGCGAGTCTCATACGTGATAATGGATGAAGAAATGTTAAGGTTGGGAAATGGATTCTGCAGAATGGCAGACATCAGTTAGAAGTCATTACTTGCGTCTACATTCTTGCAGACGGACGCGCAGAAGCGCTCAACATCTAACAGTACTAAGAGGGTTATGTACAGTGAGTGGTTTGTACAATTAGTTTTACGTCTTAAGCAATACGTCGTTGAGCGTTTTCAACGTTTCCGAGAGATTTTCACACAAAAAACAAACTAATTATTTAAATTATTTTTTAATTATTTATGTATTCTTTACTCCAATTGTTTTTTATTTGGATTCTATAGAACTTAATGTCACTTTAATATCATTAACATAAAATATAATACAAGTGGATAATTCAAGGTGGATAAACTATTGTAGGAATGTAAGATTATGTTACTGATTTTATTGGAACTTTTATG
Source organism: Glossosoma conforme (assembly GCA_022606575.1). NCBI lineage: Eukaryota > Metazoa > Arthropoda > Insecta > Trichoptera > Glossosomatidae > Glossosoma > Glossosoma conforme. The sequence goes on along the minus strand of JAGTXR010000111.1, from coordinate 354,544 downwards.
TGTTGGCTGACATATTACTATATTTACTACTATTACACATTACTACCAATGCGATAGTCAGACTTACACCGGTATGCAAAGTCAACCAACTTAAGTTCCATATACAGAGACATTTCTCAAGGTAACCAACCTATAACAGATACTTTCCTTTTTTTATACCGTATGCGCTCCATATTTGGAACATACGGACACCACAAATTGCCTTTTCGCAGTTCTGTAAGCTCAAATTGTCTATACCTTGTCCCAGAACACCTGTATACCCGGAGTTCCACATGGGAACAAAGGTGGTTCTGGGGAATCTCCAGGGCAAGAGACCGCGTTGCATATACTGCGGCTGTAATACTAGCCTTTCCCCTGCCAGACCAATTGTGCAAGAAAGACCCCCATAGGCCAGCCGTTTTCAATGTCAGAAAAGTCATTTTAAAAAATCAACAAGTGCTTAATATAATTTTATTTAATGTAAACTTACCAAATTTGGATGTTTTTCCCCTTTTCCATTAGAATAGACACACTTAATTGATAAATAATGTTGTGATAATTTATACGAACAGGGTTGTCACAAATTGTGTAGTTTAATAATGATCTGGCGAGTTAACTCGTCCGTGGCCTGGCGGGACCTAAAGAGTTTGGCGAGTTAACTCGTCCGTGGCAGGGAAAGGGCTAGAGAAACATTTGAGTGTTCAATAATCAAAGTTTTTGAGAAGATTGCATCATCTACCGGACGCTCCCGAAGCCTGGATATTTTTGTTTTGTCCTTAAGGGGGTGCTCAACCTTACCGGGCGCATGTACAGAGATTAGATTTGAGTAAATCTGTTTTAAAAATCAAGCTTGGTCGGGACTTGAACCAACAGCGTCTGAATGATAAACAAACGCGCTTACCACTGGACTATGCCGTCCGACTTTCGATTGATCCGTACGTTCAAATTCACACAAACATCTGCATATATACATTATGTATGGACATAAAACACGGGAACTCTCCCTCTACATTCATACACTTAAGGAACTGTCTATGGCAGCGCGGTAAAACCGGTCAAAAAATGTGAATACTTGAAGAAAGAACTATATACACAAGTCTTTTTCACTCGAACTAAATTACCTGTCGATATAAAGTATCTAAACTATATAAAGCGGGAGTGGCCTGGATGCAGGAGGGGATGGAGACTCGTGCGGGAGGCCTTCGTTGACTGATGATGGTGTTACAGAAAAAAAATATGTATTGCCAGTTCTCTAGCATAATTAAATAAAATACGTAGCAATACCTACGACTTGTACATGTCAGCCAACATAAACTAGTCACTGTATACCTAATTATTAAGAATATATCACGTAAATATTTATTACTGTTATGTATGTTAGCATATTTGATATATTATATGAATGTCTGTGGAACACGTCATTGCACATTGAAATAAACAGAATGGCTGCCACATTGTGTTGTTGGAACGCATTGTAATATTTTATTATATTACAAACAATAATAATTCAAATTGAATTATTTTCGAAATATTTCAAATAGTGTGTTATGAAGAGAAATTTAGCTGTGTAAGTATAAAAAGGGTTCCGCCGCATTTCGTTCACAGACAATTCGTTTAGCAACTCATCGGTAACGACGTGATGCACTGGATGTCTTGGTAACCTAACCTAAGGATTTATCCAGTAATCTTAGAGTCCAGAGATCCGTGTCTCGTTAACGAAATTACGCTGAAATATTTGTACAGTTAGCATCGTACATAGACATCTAGTGCGCTAGACGTCCATTACGCCCCGATGAGTCGATGAACGAATTGTCTATGAACGATAGATCGTGACACAATAACAAATACCTTTTTGGTTGATTTTTTAAAAATTGCATTACCAAAGAGAAAAATATATGTAAAATATAACGTTTTTGTATGCATATTATGCAGTGTCAATTCAGCAATTCAACAGTAAGTTCACAACAATATGTAACGGGTCCGCCAAATAACTTTTTTTTTTGAAAATGGGGCGCAAAACATCGAGTGTAGCTTCGGCTGTGTGGCACGTAGCGCCGTTTTGTTGAAATTAAATGTTGCCAATATCCTCTTCTTCAATTTTTGTGAACAAAAATGGCCGGATAACGATTGCCATTGACTGTAACGGCCATTCCTTGCTCATTTTCGAAGAAAAATGGCCTGATTTTCAAAGTAATGTCCCAATATTTTCCAGCGTTGTTCAATCGTATACACAACCATATTCGTTTAGCGGAAGGATAAAACTAATTATCTGTCAAATCAGACATGAGCTAAGTGTTACCATTCACGAAATAAGCACTAGTTGAAAAAAAAAACGTTAGATGGCGGACCCTATACCTACCATTTTATGAATTATAACCAATAATGAACGTTTGACGTAACTCAAGTAAGCATTATCGACTAAGCACTGGAACTTAATTCAAAGCTGAACAAGTTTGCCAACCTAATAAAATATACACGCTTTGATATTTCATGTAAAACTAGATTTGATTCTAATCCATAACGTAGTAGATCCATGATTTGCAAAATACAAAAAAAAAATCAGCGAATATTTTGAATTTAGCTACATGCCGTTACATGTTTTCAAGCTATTACGTCTACGAGATGAACTCACTTATTTAAGCTAATGTTATTGCAACAGGAACGTGTTCGTAATTTTTTAAAAAGATTTACGTTTTTGCAGAGTAAAAAAAAAATATGCGATTTCACTAAATATTTTTGTCAATAGGGAATATAAAATCGAAACTGTGAAAGCAATATTAACGCTATAAAACATTTCTAGGAGTGACTATAAAAAATGTATTAATTTCTCGGAATAACATTCTTACAACATGGATGTATTTTTAATAGATAACAGATTTTTATATGCAATTTAAGTGGCACTAATGAGCTGCATCACTTTCTAATTGATACAAAGAATCGTAAATACACAAAATTATGTATTATTTTAATGTTTCAAATCTTGTTAATTTCATTGCGCATTACAGTACATACATACCGTAGTATCCGAGGCATTTTTGGGCGATCTGTTTTTAATCGGATATTTTAAAGAAATCGAATTATTAGCCCAACGCTCCCGATGCCCGTACCATATAGTCCTAAGGAGCGCCTCAACTGGAAGACTCACCATATAATTCTATTTTTCTTCTTCCCGTATCCGTTTCATATCTGGAACATATCAATAATAACCGCTACTTATTTCAGTCAGCTTACAGTATCCATTATTCGTTCTAGGACATTTCTGAACCTGAAGGTTCACTTGGGAACATATACGATTCCTGAAACCTTCAAAGCAGAAGTCTGAATACTTAAAGAAGTATCTGTGGTATCCGAGGCATATTTTTGTATGATTTGTTCTTTGGATTTTCGAAAGAAATAAAATTATTAGCCCAACGCACCCGAAGCCTATACCATATGGTACTAACGAAAGACTCAACCCGTACACTCACCATATAATACATAATGCATACACGAATTCAAAGACGAGAGTCCGGGGACTTAGAAAGAAAGCAGCTCAAATAATTGACTGTGCGTTTGTTAATCAGATTTAAATATCGAATGCCTAACCCAATGTTTCTGAGACAAGAACCATTTAAACTTAAGTGGCAGCTCACTTATGTTTTGTGCCACTAATCATGTCAAATGCCACTTGCAAAGAACTCTCGACTACCTTTTTTTGATCCACCCTTATTTTTACAAGCCATCTGCTTCCCACGTTCTATCAATCGGCATGTAAACAGCTTATCTAAGCAGCCAGTTATTTTTATGACCATTTCCAAAATATGTTAACTGTACTCTTGTACATGTCGTCAAGAGTCTTTCTGTGTCACAAAATAAATCAGTTCTATTTGATGTCTTCTCTACATGTCATTGACAACTCTAACCTCAAAATGTATTAGATTTTAAGAATGTAAAATTCAGTATTATTTTTCATTATCATAAAAATAATATTTATATCGCTGTTTTAAATAAAAATATACGTTCCAAACTAATATTATACTATGTGAAATAAATAAAAAAACATTTTATTAAAAACATACTATTTTTGTGAGACTCACGATAAAACATTAGATATGTATATCTATATAGTTAGGCACCATACTTTATATTCTTAGATTTAAAATTCATGCTCAAAATTTTCGAAAATGTACGGAATCAGAAAGGATTAATTTATTTTTAAAAATCTTAGCTCATGGAGTAGGGATCTTTTTGTATCATAATAACCTCGAAATCATTTTAAGTCTCTCGATTATTGACGATTTTGATAAATCTTCAATACCTACTAGGTACAAAAGTACCTAATAAAATAACTCCTTAAGTTTTCACGGCCAGATTTGATATTGTGGCTTTTGGGTTAATAAATATCGCATGGAAGAAGGAAAAAGTAAGGAAATATCGGATAGAAGAAATTCGACACACACGGCTAAGCCCAAAAGCCACAATATCAAGTACCTAATTGCATACTTACAGTATTTTCCAATTTATGACAGATTTCAAGAATTAGAAAATTATTTCAAAAATATTTGACAGTTTTAAATTTATGTGGCTGTTCAATAAATACTTTACTATCGTTTATATGTACCTACCCATGTGTTTTGTATTTCTAAAGTCGCGAACAGAATTAAAGAATAAAGAAAAAAATCATAGGATATTGTAAAATAAACGATTTATTTATTTTCGAATGATAAAATGATTATTACAAAAAATATATATATTTAAGAATTAAAATAAGACTGTTATGTTTTACTATGAATTTGATTATCACCCATTTTGTGTACCCTGAAGAAATAACAATAAATAACCAAAAAATATGTCCTTGTTTTTATTTATTTCATTTAGGCTTCTTGTGACCCTTATATATTCAATAAAATAATACGTTAAGAAGCGATACAAATTGCATGACAGTTCTTTTATCTGAAATATATATAACTTTATAGGAATAATAAACTTTATAGTTGTCTCTCATTAAGGAGAAATAATAAAAGAATGCAAAAGAGATACTTGTACAACTGCGCATACCTGTATGTAATATTTACAACATGCTATTTGTGTTGCTCGTGGTGACAGATATTATTGAACGTAATTTGAAATATAAAAAAATATATAAATAAGTAAAGATGTATTTATTTCATATGGTTTTTAATAAATTAATTATATCCTATATTGTTTTATATGAAAATACATAAATTAAACTTGTTTGTTTAATGATCGTTTGTCTTTTCAAGATAGTACCTACTTACCAAAATGGGTACATTAAAAAAATGGATAAATATAAGCAAATAAAAAAAAAAACATGTGATGCTTAGTTAAATGTATCTAGTAGGTATATTAAAAATAAAACAATAATATCGCGTTCTTCTAAATTTTATAATTAATTTGTGTTATTTTCGTGTAGATAAATTTATTTACATTTTCAAATAAAGGTGGGTAGGTATAAATAAGGTAAGTACATTCGATATTACGCTTCAAAGTTTAATTATTGTTTTCTTACAAATGATTATTATTCGATAAGACGTCATTGTCTATTGATTATCTATCAAGTTTGTTAACATCCAACGTGACTTATTGAAGTATAGAACAATGCGTTAAATATAACATAACAAAACAGCGATTTAAGAAACTAATACCATTTTTCTTCGTTATACTCGCAAATATTTGTTGACATGTTTCAACTAATCATTTAATAATTCAATTCACTGAAGACGACTGAACTTATTGCCAAGGATATGACTGTAATATTATATACATAAAATTCATTCCCTGGATTCAAATGCTCCGTCGAGATTCTAAATTTAACTAAATACAGATAAAAAATATTTCAAGGGTTTCCCAAACTACGAAAACACAACACATCAAACTTGAAGAGCACTGTTTTCCAACACCAATTTAGTCAATGTCACATGCAGACGCCACGTAAAACAAAATGTCTTCTAAAATGCTTGAGCACATAATTATATTACTCAATGTAGCCATACACTGGTTTCATAAAAGATGTAACATTTCTTCTCAATTTAAAAACGTAGTTTCACAGTCCGTAGTACACATTTTTGCCCTCTAAAAGAACGTACTCTCGTCGCAGTGGTTCATGTGCTCTTGGTAGCGGTGGAGGACGGGAAGGTGGAGGCTCTTGATGTTCAGAAGGGCGCAACGCCACAGAACAGAACAATGCCAGCAGAGCTCCTATAGCCAGGAAGCCTATAGCCCCGGCAACGCACATCACGGCATCCAAAACCACTGTACCTTCCTTGGCCTTTTTCCTGTTATCCACAACATGATCGCACTCTCCTTTCGGCATCAAATTCTCCATCAACATCTTGAACGTCTCCAAATAGCACGGATTCCCGCATCCTTCGATCTCCAACTTTCGAGCTTCTACGTAAGAATCGTTTCTATAATAAACATCGATCGTCAAGTCATTCGTCGCGTTGATTCGCCTCAACTCGAATATCACTGCTGAAGAAAATCCTGGAGGCATACCGTCGTAGACTTCCAGCGCAGTCAACAACCCTGCTATTGTGAAATCGTGCGCGCTGTAAACAAACACCTTTTGGAGATGAGTCTTGGTGGATTCGGCATTCTGGATAACGTCTCGAATGAGAGGACCGAAGCGGATGCGAGCTAGAAGCGAAGTCGCCGCTCCGAGCGCTAAGGAATTGCCTGACAGCGATCGCAGAGGCTCTGGAAACACATCGCGCCCCCATTTCGGCATAGTCATATTGTGTTGTTGTCCTATCAACAGAGTCGAGTACAGCGCTTCTGCTAATCCAGGCCCGCGAAGTGTTCTTTCTACTTTAGTAGCGAGATCGTCAATCACAGCCTGTAGTTTCTGCTTCGCTTTTTGACCTTCATCCGTGCTCATAAACCTTCGCATCTCTTGAGCGTATATCGGACACGAAACTTGCGGAGACAAGATTAGATCGCAGCCTTGAGGTGCAGAGCGTACTGGAGCCGCTTGTCCAGGATATATTCCGTCTAAGAACGCTGCGGCGGAAGATAATGTCCGTGCTGTGTCGGTGCTTCTGACGAGAATGTCGATTTCTCTGTGTCTCTTTGGGAGAAGACGTGGATATCTGTTTCTTATCCATGTTCCAAAGCTCTTCGCTTGGTGTGCACCCTTCTTCGTGAGCTGCATGTGTCCTTCGGGCCAGTTTCCCGGTACGATGCTGGCTCCTAGATGCCCAGGAGTGCGCTGACCGTGCCGCATCAGCACGGAAACTTGGATGACTTCGCCGCGCGCATCAGTCTTCCCTTCGTCCTCAGCTCTAGATGCCGCCCACATTGTCAGCAGCAAAACAGAGACGAAGGATTTCATCTGAAGATGCGGCGAAGACAGCCTGATCTTAGACTTTGTTCCTGTTGTGCAGCTCCAACGGTGGCAAGCAACGACTGAGAAATAAATCGTTCTCAATGCGTGATGCACTAACGTCAGTGTGTACTTTGATTATCAGTATAGTTTTGATGTAACGATCGAAGGGCAAATTTACGACTTCCGAAGAAATATTGAGGAATTTAGATGCGATAAGGGTTGTTATCGAAACATCGCAAATACACTTCACTAATTATTATTGACCGATAAAACTATTTGTTAACACAGTTTATTAACATTGCTTAATTACACAAAAATTTAAAGTTTCACTTATATTAACGAATATTTAAAACGTATTTTTGCTTGCTATATGTTTTTAGCCATTAAAACAAAAAAAAGCCGAGGTGATAGTATCTGTTTTGATACTTCAAACAAATTGTTGTCTTCATTAAAGCTTATGTAACATTTTTGATTGGTTGGTTGAAGTTTTCAAAATGTCAAAGCTACAATACATATATACTTACTGATTAACATTTACCTATGTATCTATTTGATTCGGGATACTTTGCCAAACACGGCCATAGACCACGCAAGACTAATTAGCTAAATTGCTATTTTAATTATCCTCGTATAATAGGTATGTATTGATTGAATTTATTATACCTACTTTAATTTTCGATCACTCCTGCGTCCGTTAAAAGTATTTATTATTTGGTCTCTTAATACGTCATAGATATATGATGCACACTTTAAAATCGTCGAAAGAAGATTAATGTATATCTCGCTTATAAAGAGTAGAATGATAAATGTGTTTATTGATAAATAAGTTCAAACTGAATGTTTCTGATTAAGATATTTATTTTTTGCGAAGCTAACTTAGGACATTTCACTCAATATGAATGTACATCGTGATAATTAAAAATATTATATTTAGCTCAATTTTTTTTATGTAATCGCTTGCAGGAGAGCACACCCGGTCAAAACCAGTGCACTCTATGACGCTCAGCCAGGGAGGCTGGACGCTGCATGCGGACAACGTGTGTTGTGCTCGTGTGTGTGTTGGGGAGATTGCAAGTGTATATTTATCTGTTTCTTGAAGAAATCCAGATTGTAGGAAGGAGGAAACACAGACGCTGGAAGAGCATTCCATAGCTTACCGGTGGCATTAAGGAAGGAACTTTGGAAACTGACAGTTCTTGGTCGACGCACATTAACCGTGTATGGATATTCAGCAAGTGTAAGACGAATTTGTCAGTTGTGGGTGGGTGCAGGAGGAATTAGTTCTTTAAGTTCCGAAGAGCAGCAACCGTGTCATTGTTTATCAAACAAATTGCTCTTCTTGTTATCCTTTTGTAACTGTCATCCTTTTTGTAAATTTACCAGATACTATTTATTATTTTGCTTGTCTGGCAATCACATTTTTTTTAAATAAATGGGTAAATTCCTTCATTTAAAAATAATATTGATTATGGCATATTACTCATACATTGGAACAGCGAAAATTATTGGTGAAAGAAATCAAAAGCTTTTTTAAAATATTTTAATACACAAAAAAACATCAGTAGGGGTTTAGTCCTCCGAGTTGTGTGATGTTCAGCTCCGTTAGACGCTAACTTTAGAAAGAATGTGAAGTTGTACAATGCTCGTGTGAGATTACAATTTTATAATATATAATCTGCTTTACTGCCTTGTGTGGTACTTACCCTATTATATGACTGTCATAGTTAATTTCTAATACTCACATTTATATATTCTGATCAATACCTCGCCCTCATTTGGAAAAACAATAAATAAATATAAAAACACCTAGATCCTTAGCCTCTTTTGTCGATGTTTTTGGTTTTCTAGACCTTAATGTTATGTTTTGACAAGGGCTATTCTGTTTGTATCTCATTCTTAGAATTTTCAATGCTTTCCTTATGTTTTTTATGCTTGTTTTATAATATTTTTTATTTTTACCGTATTTTACATTATTTTATTTTAAGCCTATTTTTATTAATTGTAATGTTTCTCAAATGTATCTTAAATCTTATCAAATCTTAGGTTTCAACACATTTTTAAATTGCCAAAATGAGATGCGATTTATCATCTCTTCACTATGGGTGTGTCAATATATCAATAAATGGTATAATTAACCGTGCCCATAATTATGAAAGTGGCGTAAGTCAATAAATTTAAAAAAAAGTTCATTTATTTCACTTCATATTGTTGTAAATAAATATAATTTACATTAAAAATTTTCAAATTCAACATTAGGCAGAAATTATTTATTAAATGGTCAGTAATAAATACGCAAAAAGATCAGTAAAAACTGACTTACTGACAGTATTGAATATATTACTGCCATTTTAATTTTATAACTGACCACATTCATACCGACACAGTAAACACTGCCAATTTATTTAAATTACTGCCAATTGATTTAAATTACTGCCAAAACCATGAATTAATTACTGAACAAATAAATACAGGCCCTTTCATAATCATGGACACAATTCGTCATTCAAATCATATTTCTTAAACTGTTTTTCATCGGTACCCGATATATGCTGTGTAAGATTCCCCTACCATTAACATCGGTTGACGTGATATATCGTTTTGCTCCTTTCTTAGAATACTTTTTTATCATCTGATAGCTAAAGGATACAAGAACTAAGGTTATGTATAAAAAATAGACCAGATAAGTACATTTATGCTTCAAATACTAGTTTTACAATTGACAGTATACTTTGCATTCCACCGAGCCGTAATGAAAGGGTTAATAACTCCTACGTATGGTCCAGGAAAGGGTTAATAACTCCTACGTATGGTCCAGGAAAAGGATGGCCATGCGATGGACAACAGGGCTGAAATAACAAAACCACAGCAAGCTATTATTATAATTTTACACTAACATTTATTCAATAAACACACAGCTTCCGCCTTAAGACCGTTTAAAGTATTATTGTCAGCACTCCAATAATGACAATCGTCGCGAACTGCTCCTTCGTCAGCTCTCTGTGGGCTCCGGGACTATCACACCCTGAACGAGCCGGGAGAGACAGCAGCTCTTCGGGAGCATCCCTAGCCGCAACTCTCTGTGTAGCATCATGCCCTGAAAGAGCCGGGAGCCGTGACGCCAGAGACCGGCTCTTTTGGGATCAACCCTGACCGTAATCTCTCTCTCTTTGGACTCTCCGCGCCACACATCGTCATCGCATCCAAACATTGTAATAATCATCATAACAACACAACTGACTCGATTATTTTAAAGCAGAACTCTTCAGAAACTGATATTTTACACAATATGATACTTGATGAATGACATATTTTTTTTGGGGACACACCCGTGCGAATCGCTGGCTTTTTTGAAATGTAAAAACAAACACAAATACAATAAAAAAATACTTGCATCAGGCTAATCATCTGATTTCCTTAAAAAACCCAATTAACAAATCACCCAAAAATATATAACCATTCTTCAAATACTAGGAATTATACTCTAAAGGTTGTCAGGAACCATATATGTTCCCAAGTGTACCTTAAAGTGCAGATATGTCTTAGAATGAAGAATGGACAGTGTCAGCTGACAGAATCAAATAGTGGCAACTTGTGGTGACCATGTGTTTCAGATACGGAACGGATTTATAAAGAAGAAGTGCCATTTTTGATTAATGAGCTATGACGAATATTTTTATATGCGTGAAATCAATCTCGCACCAGCCAGAGGCATTTATTGCACCAAAAACCAGCCCACAAAAACATTTTTTTTAAATCTTTTTAAATATCTTGACAGTTGAAATTTAATTTTAAAAATTGGCGGCCTGGAAAGCATAGTTATCTGCTTTACAATCAAGCACAGCGTTTCACACAAAGTATTACCCCAGAACTTATATTATACAAATTGTTATGCAGTGAAGGGCAGTGAATATCTACAAACACGTATGACAGTACAACTTCTTAACGATGGTCAATCGCATACAATTTCAGGGTCAACAGAAAAAACCCTGAAGACTCCATGCGACAAATCAAAATCTCTCATTGTTATAAGAGTAACGATTCATCGACATGAATGACAGTTTTCAGTTAAAATTTTTGAAGTTGCCCTGCCAGGCATGTAAGAATTCTGCAAAACAATCTCACAACAATATTTTCAGACTTTACATGTATGTAATTACATGTATATAGTACACATTATGTATATAGGAAACAGTTAAAGAAGAAATCAATAGAGAATATTTTTCATAGTGGATGGTCAAGTTAATTACAAATCGTTGGGAGACGATAAACCATAAACCTAGTACGATATACACTAGAACTCTTTTTTATATGCAGCGTTCTGTCAGAGCATTTTTTGTTTTTGTTTTATATGATCAACCTTGGTTCTAGTCTATTATAATGTAATAGGTCCATGCTTTAAGCGATCAATTGTCAAGCTACCTATAATAATGGGTTGTTATATGCAACAACACAATAATCCATGTTTTATCATTGAATTATTATATATTGTTGTTTACAAAATCATTACTCACTGCCATTAAGTGTTTCTCTACAGTGCGGATGAAATACAAGTAAAATAATAGTTTGTTTAATTAAATAATATTAATAATGTTTCCGTATCTTAATAATACATAAATGGATTATTTTCATGCATCTTAAAGTAATGTATTTAAAGAAATCCATTTTTCATACTTTTGTATCAAATGTTAGAATTGTTTATTTTTTAATTTTCAATTTGGAACAAGAACGGGACCATGTTCCATTTTTTAAATTTAAAAAAAAACAATGCAATATTTCTTTAATAAAACAAAATAATGTCAAATAAAACATTCATTATCTCTTATAAAGACTGTGTAGTAAATTTTTGTAACATAAAAATATGAAATTCCATCGAAAATTACAGGTCCATTGAAATGATGAAAATAATATTAACATTCCAAATGTCATACAATAAAACAAAACGCCAACTGTCTTTTTTTGGTATGGCAATTCTAGAGTGTTGCCTCGATATAAAAAAATCTTGGGTATTTATTATATGTTGACATTTTTATGACTTGAAATGCATCAAAAAAGAAATGAATTTCTATTAAATAAATGCACATAAATAATATAAATCTACTCACAAGTTCACAGCCTTTGTTTTTAAATACTTTTAGTGTGGTTAATCAGTGGGGCAAGCCGGCCAGACCATAGACAAAACATCAAAACTAAAATTGTCCACATATGGGTAGGTATATCCTTGATCTACATTTTTATATTAACAGCAATAAATGTATTGTTTAATATAATGTAACTCTTACCTATCCTACAATTAATTGCCTTTAAGAGCAACTAAAAGGTATTATGGTAAGTAATATTTAATGCAGTATGGGATTATTTTGATCTGATCTGAATGGCTTACCCTTTTTTTTAAGTTTAAAAAAATCTGATATTCATCCGGACCGTTAAAAGCCATAAAAGACAAAGAATTTGATAAAAAAAAACGATTAATATCCATTTGTGTTATTGAATTTTGCTTGACAATTCTAGGGCCTACTTTTTTAATAATATTCTCAATTGAAAATTCATGAAATAAAATGAAGTCGTCTTATAAATTACCTTTTTTCACATAATTATCATCAGCCACACTCCTTTGTCCGTCTCACTCTTCTTCTACTTCTTCTTCTCCGTAAACGTTATTTCATTTATTTTTTAAATATTTAAAACATACCTACGCAGTTATAAATTAACCAGTTAACAGTTCATTTTCTTAGACACTCTAATATATCTCAGCATCCCAAATTCAACAGACATATTTCAATATATAACTCGGCTAAGACAAAAGGAACGACATAGATAAAATAACACTGTGCACAATACATTTCTTAATCAAATAAATATCAACAGCATTATCAATAAAGACATGAAATAAATTGGCAACTATTTTTTTTTGTCAGTATTTAATTCAATTAATGGGGAGTAGTTATTTAGTCAATGGTCAGTAATAAACACCTAAAAAGGTAATAAAAAATAATTATTCTGCAGTAGAAAAATATTAATTGGCAGTTTTTTTATGTAATCGCATGCAGGAGAGCACAGCCGGTCAAGACCAGTGCACTCTATGATGCTCAGCCAGGAAGGCTGGACGCTGCATTCGTATGAAACGTGTATTGTGTTCGTGTTCAGAGATTCAAGTTTATATTTATCTGTTTCGTGAAGAGATCTAGATTGTAGGAAGGAGGAAACACAGACGTTGGAAGAGCATTCCAAAGCTTACCGGTGGCATTAAGGAAGGAACTTCGGAAACTGCCAGTAATTAATAATAGGTTAGGTTAGATTAACATTTCATGTGTTTATTAATCATTCTTTGTACATTAATTTTTAACAACATTTAATATTACTGCCATTTTAATTTAATAACTGATGACCACGTTTACACTGACGCAGTGGATACTTCCTATTTATTTAGTCTACTGCCGATTAATTTAACTTACTGCCAAAACCTTGAATTAGTTACTGAACAAAGAAATACAGGCCAAATCAATTATTGTAAGAAGTTACTATACAACTTATATTTTAACATTATTTGTTGTGTAGTAGTAGATTCCATATTTCGTTATACTTTGTTCATTTTAGGAAGATCACTATGACACATTTATTGCCCTGTGTAAAATGGAATAAAATGAAAATATTTTATTCGATTATTTCGATCTTCTATCTAATCTTCAATCTAATTTGAAGTGAATCCATTATTATACTTTTGATATTTTAGCGTTGTTACGTATATCACTTTTATTGTCCTCTGTAAAAAGGATGGAACGAACATTTTGAATCAATTATATTGATTTTTCTTGTCATAGTCTTCGAAAATAATCGTATTTTAGTATCATTTTTTCCGCAAGGCGTGTCATATCAGTACAAATGCCCAACTTTTGGAATTGTGCTGTATAATCAATTAATTTGTCAAGAATGTATTGTGAACAGCAATTTGTATGGTACAATAATATTATATAAATTTTAGACGTGACCAGAATACTTTTAATACATTGAATCATACTATATATATAATTTCACAGCAAATTAATCTCGTAATATACAGTAATCATATTATTTCTGAGATTAGAATAGGATGTTTTAAAAAATAGAGAAAAAAAACAATCACATCTTAACACGTTAAATCTGCATCACATTGTGATATGGACTGCGTAGCCGGCAACTACGCACAAGCCACGTAACTACGAGGCTACAAACCTGACACCCAAGAGTTCGTCCGTACCAAACACAAACATCAAGACTTCCCAACATAAATATATACCTGTATATCAAATTATGTATGTATATTAATATCTACAATGTACACCGTTTCATTTATTATTTTTTATGTAACACATACAGGAGAATACCGACAGATGGTGATAATAATTCTGATGTCTCATCTGTGGAATTCTATGACGCTTACCATCGTGTATATGGCTAAGCGCTGCATGTGGAGTGTTGATTCGCCAACCTCATAGACTACAGCCCGAAATTCACGCATCATCCTTATTATTACAGGAATTCACTATGAATGGATGGTCTTCACGGGACGACTTTCGTCCTATACCAATTTTGATTAATAGGCTATGACTGGCATTTTAAGGGCGAAGGATCAAATTCACACTAATATCAGGTTATTTTAAAGGTTTTTTTTTTTTTAAATCTTTGTCGGGGGTCGAACCCAGAACCTTTGGTTTGGCAAGCAAACGCTTTAACCATTAAACTATACCCGCCGTTCAATAATTGATTAGTTTTTTTTTTTCATTGTGATTGTTTGTGTTTGGTACGAGCGTCCCCTTGCAACGATCCGCCCCCGTCATCAGATCCATCGTCTTCCAGAGATCATTCCGTCCGTCTTATTTGATAATCAATCTTCGCCGTCGCACGACATAAACAAGTAAATAATGTTACTTTGTAAGCTAGGCAGCCCCGTCGGCGCCCCCGTCCAACCTAACCTAAAAACACTACAATTGTTTATGACACAAAAATAAGTTATCGGCGCGATCCCCGCCATTAATAATTACAATAATAATAATATCATAGAATTTTTAATTGTTTAAAAAGCGCCACTTTCAAACATCCTCCACACACACTATTAATAACTTATTGTTCTCTCTGGTACACGGACATACACACACAAGCCATCGTAGTTTTTTTTTTACATATACTCAACAGTATTTTTTGTTTAATATACTCAATTATAATACCTAGCAGTTAAATAATTTTTACATTCATAATAAAATTAAGCAAATGTTTTTTTTTACATTTCGTAACTTTAAAACTATTCAGCCATGATTTTTAAAAAAAGGCCTTAATAATTCGAATTGATATTCATTTGTTTTATAACAAAATTAAAAAACTCACATTCAAATTCCGCATTGTAAATTAGAAAAAAATAATTTTTCAAATTCATTAATACGCTCATCGTGAAATTCTAAATGTTACCATAGACAATGATAGTTGTCAATACCTAGAATTATTAAGACAAATCTTGAATGAATAATACTCGAAATATTTTTTTGATGTATTTTGAGTATTTACAACCAAATTGCAGCAACCCAAATTTGATTTGATTTTCACATAAAATAATTCAATCAATCATATAATTAATCCACAAGTAGGGTGCGGCAATAAGATCTGACGGTTTTCGTGTTGTTTTGATTTAAAAACTGTCAGATCTTTTTGCCGCTCCCTGTATTAAAGAGATGCTTTTATTTAGAATTTCAATAGTAGGCACAAGCAAAAACATTTGCTTAATTTTTTTATTCAGTTCAAATTAATTCATGTATCAATAACAGTGCAAAGAAAGGATCTATGTAATGATCATACACTGAATATTGAAGAGGCAAGACATTTCGTTCACAGACAATTCGTTCAGCGACACATAGGTAACGAGGTGGGGACATTTAGCGCACGAAACAACCTAACCCAACCTATCCAAAGTCATTTCGTTAATGAGACATATCGATCTCTGTACTCAGTACCGATTTTGGACCTTGCGTTGCTCTAGGGTATTTTTTATCTGGCGCTCCATTTAGTTTATATTTTAAAAAATCTAAGCAAGATTGGTTGCTCTCGACGCCTCGAGCTTATTCAATGCCCTGGGGCACCGACCCACTTCGCCACCCCCTAAAACCGGCACTGACTGTACTCTTCAAACACTGGACAATTCCTTAGGTTACGTTAGGTTAGATTAGCGAGACATCCAGTGCACTAGTTACCGCGTACGCCAAATGTCGTTTACGGTGAGTCGCAGAACGAACTGTCTGTGAACGATAGGTCTTGACAACCAAAATAATTGCTGCCTTATATAATATTACACTTTACAATGATAAAAATACTCAACAGTAGTAGTAGGACATCACGGGTGTACAATAGTATTGGAAACTGTCAAACTTTCAAATGTAATGGAGGCTTAAAACGTAATGATACATGTGCCCATGATTATGAAAGTGGTGTGAGTCAAGTTTTATTCGTTCTGAAATATTTAAAGGTTTGTGTTTTGATGTTGGTTGAAAACCGATGAAAGTGACAACTTCACGTTGCATAAAATGCCGTATTTAGATTTTTTAAATTAATGTTGGATGAAGATTATATTAATTCACGACATTGGGAACTGAAATAAATGAATAGCTCGTTTTTTAAAATTTCTTGACTTGCGCCACTTTCATAATTATGTGCATACATAACCTAAATTAAATCACAACATCAATGCAAGAAAAAGAAAAAAAAAATCAAGCCGTACATCGCACTCCTTTGATTCAAATGACAAATTTGAGAAAAACGTCAATATTCCTTACACACGTATGGAAAATGGTTCCACCGCATTTCGTTCCCAGACAATTCGTTCAACTAGTCATAGTTAACGACGTGGGGCGCACTGGGCGTCTGGTGCACAGGACAGCTGGTGCACTGAATGTCTCGCTCACCTAACCTAAGATTTTTTCTGCGATCGTAGAATGCAGAGATCTCGTTAACGAAATAACTTAGGTTAGGTATTGTGGCTTTTGGGTTTAGCCGTGTGTGGCTAATTACCCTTTTCCAATATTTCGACCGCCATTGCAAGGGTCTTCTTCAGGGTTGATGACTTAAACACAGAAGCCACAATACCAAATCTGGCCATGAAAACCTAAGAAGTTAAGTTATGTTGTCTTGTGCACCAAATGTCCCGTGCAACAGATGTCCAATGCGCCCCACGTCGTTACCGATGAGTCGTTGAGCAGATTGTCTGTGAGCGATATGTGGTGCCACCGTGAAAAATGTAGCCGCTATACAAAATCTCATAAAAACAGACTTTTTTTTTACTTGCCACACCAAAATTATTGACTGGATCCTATAAACATTCATTTGCAAATATTTGCGCAAGATTTAACCATTAAATATTATCTGTTATGGAATAACGATTTTTAAATTTCTTTTTTTTTTAAAGAACATAATTTTATCGGATTGTAAAAACAAAAAGAGAATTGTACGTTTACTTTCAAAAAACGGCTCAAAATCTCAACGTAAATTACATAATTGATTCTTTCACATGCAGATTTAAAAAATATTAAAACTCCTTTAATTTAATTGTTTTTTTTTAAGATTTCCTCATTACTTAAGAATAATTTAAAAGCTAAGTAGATTTTTGAATACAACTAAAACAAATCAACTATTTAATTGACAAATAAGATAAAATTCATTTTACAACAGTGAATTTACTTTACAAAAACGTTCTTAGAACCCATTACTTTTAACATCTTGAATTATATATAGCTATATATATATATATAATACAACATAAAATAACATCCGTTAAAACAATCGAAATAATTTTTAAATAAAATTATTTCATTTTAAGATTCAATAAAGCAAAAAATTAAAATTACATGATATGGATATCTAAGTAATATAATACATTAATGAAATTAAACTAAAACATGGCATTGTGGCTTTTGGGTCATGCCGTGCGTGTCGAATCGTTTAGGTGTCTTCTTCAGAGACCCCTGCAATGGCGGTCGAAATATTTGATCGAAACAATTTGCCACACACGGCCAAACTCAAAAGCAATACCAAATGTGGCCGTGAAAACCTAAGAAGTTATTAAACTGAAACATTTTTTTTTATCGTAACTTTTACATGAGTTTTGTTTTTCGAACTTTATAAAGAACGCCGACACACACACATCGATCACATTAAAGGAACATTATTTAAATTAGAAAAATAAAAATGAAAAAAATTGATCTAGGAGATGCTCAGAGGGTGACGACTAAATATTCTAAGCTATATATAAATGTTTTTTTAATTCAGTTTAGTCTTTAATACGTAAATATTTTCTATATATTATATATTTTTTATAAAACATTTTTTTTCTGTCGTAATAAAATCATTATGGCCTCCATTTAAAAAAAGGAATATTTTTTCGAATGTTGCTGCGAGTGTTTTTTTTTTTTTTAAACGTCCATCCACCCTCCGGCAAAACTAATTGAATGCTAATAATCATAATAATTAATTAATTCATATAACAATGTCGACAGTTTGCTAATTCCAAACTGCGATGCACCTTCTTCCGTAGTGACCACACATTTCCACCGACACGCATCAGCCATATTGTCAAAAATTACCAAATTATAAAATGCATTTCAAGGTATAAAAAAATCGGCATTTACTTTAACCCTTTAGCTGGGGCTATTGTTTTTATCATTGTACCACAAGAAGTGTCGATAATCCATCGAAAAATAAAATATATTACATTTTTTATTTTTACGATGTACTTCATATCATATTGACATTTATTTTGATAATATGTGTGGAACACAACAAACCGCAATGGTGTCCCCATTACAATGTGATGTTGATACTATAATTGAAGAGTAATCCATTCAATTACAAGCAAGTGTGAAACCTTTAGGAAGAGTATTGATCTCTATAACAGTTTCAAAAACAAATTCAATCTCTATGAGTGTTTTTTTTTTGCCGCCATTTTAAATGATATTTTCTGTCACCCTATCTGACAAGATACTACACTGATACTACACTGACCGCATTAATTGAAAGTTCCGGCTAGGATCCAGTACAACCTCTGCCTTTTAGCTTATAAGGCACTCCACGGAACTGCACTGAACTATACAACAGAACTTATCAAGCCATCGGAGACATGTACGCGTGGAGAGACACTCAGATCAGCCGGAGCAAGTAAAAATCATCCTGCAGCTGACGAGAAACAGTTCTAGCACGGTTTTTAACAATGTGCTTTCAGTTTCGAAGCACCAACGGCCTAGAAATCGCTGCCGGAAAGTATAAGAGAGCTGAAAACGGACGCATCCTCCAGAGGCAGACTCAAGACACACTATTTTGCCTAGAGAGGCAAAGAAACGCTTTTTAAATGAGCATTAGGTCAATAAAAGATGCATATTATATATATTGGTTAAGTTTGACAATATGGCATGTTCCATGTTCAGTAGAAGTGTGGTTCTGCTTGTTGTGACCGGTTTAGACCGGCACGTATTTTCCGGCGGGCTTGTAGAACAGCTGACCAGAGAAGAGGCGCCTGAAGAGCTCCCTCCTCAGCAATCTCTTCTCCTTCTTGACCTTCTGCAGTACGCCCTTGTTCTCCTGCGCGCGCCGCGACAGGTACGGCAGTACCTCGTGCACCGGGCCGTACGGAATGTACTTGTACGCTGAGTACCCGGCTTGACCTGCAAAACAAGTTCATATAATTACCTTCTTATATACTGTATGGTAACACCATATGGACACGAGGATGCACGCCAACACAGGCTGCCAACAGGCCAGTCATTCTTCAGATCCCGGCATGCTGCAGTCCTCAATACCAAAAGGCCCTACGAACCGCTAACAAATCTCGACGCTACATCTCTTCCATCGATGTTAGTTTATAAGATTAACTGTATACAGTGCAACGCTGTTTCATTGTCGCTTCTTTCCAACTGTCTGCCATTCTGCAGAATCCATTTCCCAAGCTTATCATTTCCTCATCCATTCTCACGTATTTCATGGTTAGCAACGGGTTACCAAAGAAAGCAATTCGAGACACACTGTAGTATTCTAACTTCACAGCCTGAGGTCTATTTGACATCTAACTAATGTACCTAGAATCATGGGAAGCCTTCAGCCACTCTCTAACAAGAAGCTTTTTGCATGCGTCCAGTAACGGGTCCCCACCTGGGTGTCCAAAAACAGGACTGGACACGGAGGTTTATCACTCTCAAAGAATATCACTAACCTGCCAGAGACTATGCCTCTTGGTAGAGGGATCAGACTGTTTAACCAAATCACCTCGGATGTTGATTTATTTCACGTAAGGGAGCATTCAGATATTAACTCCACGAATTTCTTTGGAGGAATGATTTGTTGGCGTCGTCTGTTTGATGAGCATCGGGACCTTATATTGCTTGCCTTTATTACTTTGTTCTTAGTACATAATCATAAGCACCTATATTTGTATATATTGTATTTTTTTTTATTTTAGGATTAATTCTTATTGTACTTCAGAAACGAATTGAGTTGTTCAAATTTATAATATTTCTGTAAGGGAATAAAATAAATAATATTGAAAATTCACCAAGCGTGTCACTTTTTTCGTTTGTCCGCGTAATTAGTTCACTTTTAATGGTCCCAGCAAACACCCACAAGAAACATTGTTAAATAACCCCACATAAACAGTTCTCGATTTATTATTTTCCTCCATCTATAGTCTAATATTACAGTTACATGAGGAGCAGCAGCTTTGCGACCAAGATCATGAAACACGATGCCGATCGTTAAACAAGATGAAGATGACTGGTATGAATAGATAAGTAGTGTTGTGCTAGTTACCGAGAGGGAAGGTGATGTAGTCGCACATGCCGAGCAGCTGACCGAAGCAGATGACCTTGTCCTCGGGAGAGATGCCGATCTCCTTCATCTTCTCGATGGCGAAGCGCACCGTGTCCTCGTTGTGGGAGGCCACCATGATGCCGATCCTCTTCTCCTCGCCCTGGTCCTTGAAAGTCTGTAAATACAACCGCACACAAAAATTGAAGTTAAAAAATACAATCAAAATCCAACTTGTAAATTACCAGACGACGCAAACCTTGACAACTGAAAAATTCGCTCTACGGGCGGCAGCTGCTGTTCTCGCCTACGTAGTTCAGCCTTCTGGACAGCTGATTATAAGGCGGGTATAGCTTAGTGATTAAAACGTTTGCTTACCAAACTAAAAGTCGTGGATTCAATTCCAGACAGAGATTTAAAAAAAAAATTAAGCTCTAAAAATGTCGTCCGTAAAATGACAGTCATAGCCTATTAATCAAAATTGGTGGTCGAAGAAAGTCATCCCGTGAACGCTACCTATTCAAGGTGAATTCCTGTAATAATTGGATGATGCATCAAGGTCGGGCTGTAGTCTATGATGTTGGCGGATCAACACTCCAGATGCAGCGCTTAGCCATAATGAGCGTCATATGATCCACAAATGATGGATTCTATGATGGATGTTTACCTTGATGCGCCTGAGGCACTCGGTGAGACACTTGTGGTAGGACTCGGTGGTGGCCTCGTAGTTGGGGCAGATGGGATCCTCGTAGCCCAGAGCCGCAGCTCGCGCCCTCTCCTGCAATGAAGCAATATGATACATGAAACACAAGGATAAATCAAGAATCGAGTTAGACTTGACTTGTCAATAATGTCAATTTTAGCTGTGAAAATCAATTAAAGTTTTTACCAATTCAATGTAGGCTCCTCGCACCAGCTTGGCTCCGAAGTAGAATCCCTGTCGGCCAGCTTGCTCCAAGTCTGTGGTCAGCTCTGTGTAGGATTCCTTCAGGTAGGTCTGGTAGGTGTTGAAAACCACTGCCTTCTCCTAGAACATTATACAAATAGACATTTGGTACATAAATTCATGATATTTTCTGCATTATAAATGTAAAATATTCGAATTACAAAATGTAGCGATTCTTAAATTATCTTCACATATGGCGCCCCGCAAAGAGCTTGAACAGAAGGCCACTGTTGTATTAGAGACATTTGGGACCTTAGTCCACTTGGGTCTGCATGCTCCTTAGAAGCACTTATCTCATTATATGAGTAGCGGACTTTGGTAAGCAATACCAAACATTGGGTGTAAAAGTAATATTTTTAGATGTTAAATTTGCATTTTTTGCCTTCTTCACCAATGGTCTCCGCGTATAAAGTAAAGGCATGATAGTTGCACTCTGTAGCGATGAGGTCGACGTATCCAACCGATTACGCTGAACAGCCTTTCTGTACTACAGAAAATGTTTAGCGTCCGGCAGTCTATTCAGAATGTTCGTGTCCAGTCTGATCACATCCTAACCATGCACAACAATTTCCTTCTCACAAATCCGATCACAACACACACATCTACATTCCGACAGAACTATAGATAGGCTTCCGTGTCCACTCCCTCATTTCGTCGTTCCTCACAATGCCACGACATCGTATATCCCCAGTATGATCATTTAGCTTACCTTGTTATACTTCCTCATCATCTCCAGGGTCATGCGGGAGATGGCGGGCTGGAAGTAGGTGTGCTCGGCGTCGACCATCACTCGCACATCCATCTCTTGAGCAGCCTGCAGAAGAAGACAACGTCATCAACACTACTGCACACATTGTTTTAAGATTAACACTTAAGGAGCGGGAAATGCATAGATGCGTTTTACATGGAATAGTGGTAGTGGGGAAAAATGTAAACAGAAGCCTATTAGAAACGCCCGTGGCATTATTATTCAATGCGTAGGTGACTAGAAGGATTTATATGTTACTATGTTTCGAGTTTCTTCACAGAAGGTCATAAAAATCAACATAAGTTACTTTTTAAGCAATAATGTGATACATTTTTTAAAAATAATGCATTTTATAAAAAAAAAAAATATTGTGCATACATAGATTTTACTTAAATGTGATGAACTATATAGAATAATATTTAAAATTAATTTTAATTAAAAAATCAAGAAATTAAAAATATTTAGTTTTGATTCACATTTATTTTAAACAATTACATGGAGACCATCTTCTAAAATAAATGTGAATCAAAACAAACTATTTTTAATTTTTAAATTAAAATTAATTTAGAATTATAATTATGCAGTTTCACCAAGTATTGTCAGGTGATACCTTAATGTTACTGATCACTGTCTTGCATGACCACATTTAATGGGAACGATCTTATTTTGGTCAGTTTATTTTCTAAGTTGTGTATTTTTTTTCTTTTTGTAATGTTTCTTTGCTCAATATGTTTCGCCTGTAGTTTTTGTTTGTGTGTTAATGGATTGGTGTGGAGTATAGATTATTTAGATAGTCTTGATTCTTAGACCACATCGAATATGGTACAAGTACAGAAGAGCAATGTCCAGTAAGGAAACCGGAAGGGTTTCTGTCTCACACGCCCTATAGGCTAGAAGTGTCTTACCTGGACCACGTTGTTGAGCCGCCGTATCATGTTCCGGAACATCTCTTCCTCCTTGGGCGGAAGGTGGCTGATAAGACGCCGCATCTGCCCGGTGCGGGGGTCCGGTACGCGGAACGTCTCCGACAGACCAAAGTTCTCGTCCATGATACCGGACCAAGGGAACAGATGCAAGATGCTGCAAAGAAAACACATCATCACTTACAAGAACAATATCAATACATTTTATAAAGCGCAAATCAATGTGGGAGTGCGGAAGTAGCCTAATGTATGAAATAAGTAACGCATCATCATCATCATCATCATCATCAGCCTGTGTCCGTCCACTGTTGAACGTAGGCCTCCCGCATGAGTCTCCATCCTCTTCGATCCTCCGCCTTCCGCATCCAGGTCACTCCCGCTATTCTTCTTATATCGTCAGTCCATCTTGTAGGGGGTCGGCCAATGCTTCGTTTGCCAGTTCTTGGGCGCCATTCCAATACTTTTCTTCCCCATCGACCGTCTCTTCGACAGATATGACCTGCCCATTGCCACTTGAGAATCCGAAACGAGGAAATACGCAGAAGAACTCAAGTAGTGGATGCTACCCAACGAATAGGCACACTCAAGTAACGCATATACTTGGGAAATTATAGCATGAAAATTATAGCATAATTTATCGCCGGCAGGTATAGCTCAATGGTCAAAGCGTTTGCTTTGCAAGCCAAAGGTCGTGTGTTCGATCCCCGACGGAGATTAAAAAAAAAATGATTTCTGAGCTCAAAAATTCCGGTTGGCGAGAATTTGATACCTCACCCATAAATGCCAGTCATAGCCTATTAATTAAAATTGTTGGTAGACGAAAGTCGTCCCGTGAAGACCACCCATTCATAGTAAATTATTATAATTCAACATCGTAATAATGCTTGAAATGATATTTCTTTCTAGTGCAAGCGATTATCGATCTTATTTAGTTAAATCAAAAGGCTTATAATTAACAAATATGCACTTGATCACTTTTGATACAAAATATTGAAGATTTTTCATAGAAAAATAATAAAAAATAATTTTTAAATCATAACGTTTCAAACATCTTTTATAGTGCAAGCGATTATCGTTCTTATTTGATCTAATCAAAAGGCTTATATTTAATTGGGTTATACGATTCATAAGTTATAAATATGCATTTGTTTGGATTTGAAAAGAAACACGGAAGTCTTTTCATACAAATGCAACCAAAAAAATATATATTTTAAAATTGTAATGTAACAAGTGACACTTTTCGTACAGTTCGAGCGATTATCGATCTTATATAGTTTAGTTATACGGTTGGTAGTATCAAAGTGAGCAAATGTTTAGTTTTGAAAAAAAAATACGGAAGCCTCTTCATACAAATTTCACCAGCCGGCAATGTAAAACGCTTGATACCATGTTAAATGTTGCAGTTTCGATTCCCGATGAAGCTTAAATTAAAAATGTTTTTTAAATTTTTAAGCTTTAAAAATACCGTTTCTGAAATTAAAACCTCTCACCTGTCGTAGGTTGCTAATTTAAATTAGTGGTAGACGAAAATTGTGGCGTGAGCAACACCCACACAGTGACCATAAAAGCAGACGATTTGTGGATGCCGGGCTGTAGCTTAATGTCATTTAAAGTATCAACACTCCATATACAACGCTTAGCGATTCCTTGAAATGAAAAGCGTCATAGAATCCAATATATCATTTTTTAACTTATTATTCTAGAACATTCTTCGACAATGCATATCACGCATATCGTGCTCTCCAGAACAAGTCACCAGGTTGCCGGCGGGCATAGCTTAGTGGCTAAAGCGTTTGCTTGCCAAACCAAAGGTAGTGAGTTCGATCCTCGACTGAGATTAAAAAAAACGATTTCTAAGCTCTATAAATACCGACCACCCGTAAAATGCCAGTCATAGCCTATTATTCAAAATTGGTGTTACACGAAAGTCGTCTCATGAAAACCACTCATTCATAGCGAATTCCTAAACTTTGGAAAGTGCAAGTTCTTGGGTCTTGACACACATTAACCGTGTATGGATGTTCGGCAAGTGGGGGACGTCGCCAGACTTGATCAAGATGATTTATTTATTTATTTATTATAGGCTTTCTGAAACACATAAGAGCACTAAACTAATAAATAACGCATTAGCGGAAGTTTACCGTTCTTACAGCCACCGTTATAACCGACGCTTCAATACTCTATAGTCTATATATCAAATCATTCGATATTGCTATCAATCAAACAGAAGATAAACCGCGCCCACTAATAATAGAAGAAACGAACGTTTATACGCACATGTAACGACGATTGCCTACATTTCAGGTGCAAAAACGAAACATGAAAATCGACGGAATTTTAGTTTCTTTAATGTTCCACAAAACCATCTTCCCAAATCCGACCCATATCTGGAACATATGGTAACCACAAATTTCCGCCACTTCATCATGTGATCTGCTTAAAAACGATAATTATTGAACACCCAAATATTTTTTTGATATTACAGCAGCAATCTATGCAAGTTCGCGGACTCTTGGCCTGGAAGCTCCCGGGAACCATCTATATTCCCATGTAGACCTCCGCGTATACAGTTGTTCTGGGACAAGGCATAGACAATCTGAGCTTACAGAACAGTCAAACGGCAATTTGCGGAGCCCATATGTTGCAAATATGTAGCTGATATGGCAAAAAAAATCAAAAACATATTTTTTAAATATTGAATTCATTTTCTAATTTTCATTATTTCTGAACTTGTTTTTTAAGTCCAATAGAATTACCAAGCTACGTATTAGCACAGTACACGGAGCGCGTGCGCTTACACTGTTTGCGACAGAAAGCGTTACACGTTTCGTCTCATCCATGCTTATTTATCCTACCTTAAAAAAATGCAGTTATTTGTTATGCTCTCCTGCGGCATTTGGATCCAAGTTCACCTTCGCATATTGAACCACAGTCGCCTATACTGTATTCCACCGTTAAGTCGATTTAAAACGATCGGATATGACGTAGTAATAAAAATTGCAGCAATAAGCAATAAAACGTGAAATATTGCGCAATTGTTTATTGATTTAATTGTGTCAAATAAATACCAAGTGATTACGACGCCATTAAAACAATTATCGACCTGCAAACGTGATGGATGCGGTAAGCGCATCGACTAGGAAAAATGTCGGTTATTTAATATTATAAATTATATCAGTATTTGTATGGCGCTTTCTTATGACCGAATGGTCATTCCAAAAGCGCTTCTTTTCGTCTCTGAGTAAAAAGGAGGATCTGCTTCTGAAGGATGCCTTCCAATGACAGCGGACTATCACCATCTGTCGGTATTCTCCTATATCTGTTTACAACAAAAAATAGGCGAAAATTGCCATTACTTTATCCTCAAGTTGGCGCTACAAACCATTGCTTGAAATGCCTACCTGGCGTTGGGATGCGAATTTTCTAGTACCTACAATACTAAAACATATACTACGACTATGAAATAGACAAGCATTGAAACGATTCAGCCAAATAACGTGTGGAAATAACTAAAAGGTCATAACGTGTACACTACAGATGTATAGGTTAACACGCGGATGACTTCAATCCAAATGGATACTGGCGTAATGGTCTCGGAAATAATTATTTTTCTCTTTATCTAATTATGAACGATATTTTTTAGGCCAGTACGAGACTATGATTTTACACGACAACACAGTGCGATAAAAAGCTTTGAAACAAACGCCTTGCTGAATACTAAAATGGAAAACCAATGACGATAGCTGATACGGCTGTTATTATATATTAGGTAAAGATACGTTTAAATGGTTTTAGACTAATTGCAGGTGGATGCCTTCAGACGAGATTGATGCTAACTAGATGCTTGTCTCAGAGACTGAAAGGTTAGGTTAGATCAGGTTGGATAAGGTGGAGATCTTCAAACTCTAGTTGGATGCTTGTCTCAAATATAAAAAGGTTAATTGATTTTTTAATTTTTATTAGAATATTATTTTATTATTTAAATATTCTAATCTACTTTTATAGATCATTGAGTATATTACAATATTATCATTACTTAAATATACATACACTATACATAAAATTCTTTTTTCAACGCGAGCACAAAAATAACGGCAGAAGCGGGATGCGAACCGCGGACCTTGGAATCCAACCATATGCCCAGGTATTCATACCGCTCGGCGAATCACGCCATTACTGTGCCCAGACTGACTGCGGTGAAACTAGTATTTATAGCATTGTTAGCATCGTACGACAGATGTCGCCATAGTATATATTCAAAGTATGTATATTTTTATTATTATTCTATCAGTCTTCATTTATTCACAAGCTATTTTTGTGCTTGGATTGACGCGTTGAAAAAAGAATTTTATGTATAGTGTATGTATATTTAAGTAATGATAATATTGTAATATAGTCAATGATCTATAAAAGTAGATTAGAATATTTAAATAATAAAATAATATTCTAATAAAAATTAAAAAATCAATTAATAATGTCTCCTTGAGACAATATCAAGAAGGTAAAATTATCCATCAGTAACACAGGTAAATGATTGGTTATAAAGTCCGAGTCGGAACTATAAGTAGACGTTTCACATCCATTCAGTCTATAGTTTGGTTCGAGACCCGAGTGGTACTTACTAAAATAAATAGACTGCCGGAAAGTAATAATATTAAGCTTGTGAATAAATGAAGACTGATAGAATAATAATAAAAATATACATACTTTGAATATATACTATGGCGACATCTGTCTTACGATGCTAACAATGCTATAAATACTAGTTTCACCGCAGTCAGTCTGGGCACAGTAATGGCGTGATTCGCCGAGCGGTATGAATACCTGGGCATATGGTTGGATTCCAAGGTCCGCGGTTCGCATCCCGCTTCTGCCGATATTTTTGTGCTTGGATTTACGCGTTGAAAAAAGAATTTTATGTATAGTGTATGTATATTTAAGTAATAAAAAGGTTAGGTTAGGTTGCATTTAATGGAGATCTTCAAATAACAGAGCAGAAATCTAGCTAGATGCTTGTCTCAAAGATAAAATGGTTGTTGCAAAGTCAGGTTGGATATGATGGAGATCTTCAAACGACAGAGATGAGCTCTAGCTAGATGCCTGTCTCGGAGATATTCGGTTTAGGTCAGATTGGATTTGATCTAGTTTACTTTTGGCTAGTCCCAGAAACATAAGGGTTAGGTAAGGTAGGGTTTGGTGGAGATCTTCAAACGACCATAAGATCTAGCTAGATGCTTGTCTCAGAGATATCCGGGTTAGGTACGATTTAATGGAGATCTTCAAACGGCAATGACCTCCAGGTAGATGGTTGTCTTAGAGACATTGGGATCAGGTCAGATTGGATAAGGTTAGAGCCTTTTATCGACAGAAATGAGCACTAGCTATTGCCGTAGAGACATTCGGGTTAGGTCAGGTTGGATTATATAGAGATATTCAACCAACAAAGATAAGTTCTAGATATACGCTTGTCTCAAATAGGTTAGGTCAGGTAGGATTTGGTGGAGATCTTCAAATGACATTGACCTCTAACTAGATGTTTGTCTCAGAGACATTCGGTTTAAGTCAGGATGAATTTGATGGAGATCTTCAAACGACAGAGAGATCTAACTAGAAGCTCGTCTCACGACACTTGAGTTAGTGGAATTCTAACGATATACATGAGATCTAGCGAAGTGCTCGAGGGTGGTGGCGGCTATGGGGGTTACGGGGGCCCACCGTGAGGCAGGGGCGTGAGTCTCTTACGGAGCAGGCTCCAGCACCACGAGGCGCGACCAGGGAAACAAGTGCACCACGCTGCAATCAGTCACGGCACACGCTGTAATCAGATATACGTCTCACGAGAGCATTTGCTGCACTACTAACCCACAACTGGCTCTAGCCACCTGGGGATCAACTCATAACGGATTCGACATAGATCGAAACATCGTTAAAAGAAAACAGAGAATATTACACATATACAATTGTAAGCATCCGATTAACGTTAATTAAAAATAAAGTGACTACAACTTAATCTAAACTTTACGTTGCGAAACAGTTTCATCTACGATATTCAAAATAAATACTATACTGTATTGTATTCAATACGTTTTTGAATATTTGCCGCAGCAAGAACGATGGTTTCACATGAGAAGGAAAGGAGCTTGAGTAGACGTGGAATATTTTAGTGAATTAATTGCGGATAAATAAATATTAACATGTCTGCCACCAGCTGGCAAAGACTTTATCGAGCCGATATCGATATATATTGTCGGAGAAAAAAATGCATGCGTTAATGAAAATGCCGTGAGGCTGCGCCACGATTAGGAGAGCGATCCCAAATCAGGATCGACTCAACCTTGACCCGCTCGCAAGCACGGTAAGCGGCAGACTGTGGGCCACGTCGACCGTGCCCACACCGGGAACTAACCGGTTCTCTTGTTGGCCACTGGTTAGCAGGGGGTTAGATTTTGCGAACGAGTGACGGTACGATGCCGATCGATCAACAAGATGGCGAGGATCAATGTATATATCAATTTGTAATGAAAAATTATTATATTGAATTGTCGATTGATGGACTCACCCCTCCTTGTCGCTGGTGATGTTCTTAAGGAAGCTCTGCACCTCGGGGTTGTCTCCCATGGCTCCGAAGTACTTCTGCAGATCCTCGATGGTCTTGTGGTGCGTGAGGACGTTGCCCTTGCCGCCAGCCAGGTCACGCATGTAATTACGTGCTTGCATGATTACCTCGGACAATTGGAGCTGAGAACAAAAACGACGAATCATAAATATCTGTCCAACGAAAATGGTATATATTTATTTTATTTATGTAAACACATACAGGAGAATACCGACAGATGGTGATGGTAATTCTGAAGTCTCATCTGTGGAATTTTATGACGCTTACCATGGCGTATATCAATGCTCCGCAACCGGTGTGCCGTAAGCCGATACAGGTGTGCCGCGATCAAATAAGGCAATATTATAATTAAATGATTTTCAACAGTCCTCAAGCTCCCGGCGCCTATCGCCTACTTATGTAGACAGACAACTATTTACTTGCTTGATTAAGTCTTAGATGAAATTATAAAAAAAAAAACGGAGAAATTGATCAAATTAATGTCTATTTATTGGTTTTTGATGTGCCGCGGTATTCAAGGTGAGAACTTTTGTGTGCCGCAGAATTCAAAGAATAACTTTGGTGTGCCGAAGATAAGAAAAGGTTACGAAGCTCTGGTGTATATGACTAAACGATGCATGTGGAGTGTTGATCCGCCAACGTCTAGACTACAGCCCGAGATTCACGCATCATCCTTTATTATTACAAGAATTTTCTATGAATGGGTGGTGTAGACGACAGCTTCCAGTTCCGCTGACGATCCGCTCTACGGGCGTGTATCGGTTTTCCGCTCTTCACTAGACCATCTTCTCCCAGTTACTTGTAAGGTAACTAGTTACGCCATCAATCTGAAGTGGGCGGACAGCCTCATTTCCCCAGATTTCAGGCAGCCGGCGCGGCTTCACAGGAGGGTGGGAGATAGAAATGAAACGCAAGAGATTCAAGTCTAAACTGATTTATTTAACGTTCAAGTCGGTGCTTTTATACATTAATTTTCTGGTACCTACTTTTGCGGCCGTGAGAATAGTTACGGTCGCACGAGTCTGTATTCCTTTCTTAGGGTTTTATTACTATACGAAACGTGCCCGGAGACAAGTAGTCCTAGCCATAAACATCGGTTTATGTTTTTATGGCTAAAACTGAAACGCATCCTAGGCCCGTTCGCACGCTTTACTAAACAAAGGAACACTTTCTGAATATTTAATATTTATGACATCTTCCCGAGAATAGACGCATCTCACGCTGGCCAACAAAGGGCGACGTTTTTGGCTTATTGAATATTTATGGCCCCCTTTCTAACAATCGGTCGGGGCTCACGGACTGTTTCTTTATTGAAGGTCCGCCCGATAATACTCGTGGGATGCAAAGTGTAATAAACCATCGAATTCCTATATCATAACACATAACTATCAACAGCTGTCGTTTTCAGCGTGAGACGTACGTAACACTCCCACCGTGCAGTCTCTGCTGTACTCTGCCTCGGACGTCTCGACTCGTTCTGTGTTGAAAACCGCCAGCTTCGCCGCTGGCCGCGTATAAGTCCCTGTTGCGGTCTTTATCTGAACCACGCGAACCTGCCCGTCGGCTGCTGGAGTCGCTCGCGTTACTCGTCCCCGTGGCCATGTGTTGCGCGGCAACTTCGGATCCGCAACGAGTACCAGGTCTCCTTCCTGAATCGGCTCCGTCGGGGTCCTCCACTTCGGGCGCCGCGCCAACGTTGGTAAGTACTCCCGTACCCACCGACGCCAGAAAGCATCTGCCATCTGTTGTGACGCCCGCCATTGTTTCTTGAGACACATCTTCTCCTCCTCCGTGTCGTACTGTACCAGGGTCGTCATGCCACCAGCTGATCCTATCAGGAAGTGATTCGGGGTCAGAGGTTCTTCGTCTGCCACGTCGACTGAGACGTGTGTCAGCGGTCGACTGTTAATCGTGTTCTCAGCTTCCGCGAGCACGGTCAACAGCGTCTCTTCCCTCGGAGACCTCTCTTGGAGTGTGGCCGCCAAGGCTCTCTTCACTGAGCGTACCAATCGCTCCCAGGCGCCTCCAAAGTGCGGGGACGATGGCGGGATAAATTTCCACGCTATCCTTTTCCCCGCTGTGTACTGCAGCAGGCTAGCATCTCGACTCAAGTTTTTGATTGCCGCCTTCATCTCGCGGTCCGCGCCCACGAAATTGGTCCCATTGTCGGAGTACAACACGTTCGGCTGACCGCGCCGCGCTGCCATTCGTCTTATGGCCATTATGGCTGAATCCGCGGAAAGTGAGCATGCCAGCTCGATGTGTACCGCCCGCGTTGTCATGCAAGTGAAGAGCGCGCCATATCTTTTCTCGTGGCGCCTCCCAATCGTCACGGTCATGGGCCCGAAGAAATCTAGACCACAGTGGCTAAATGGTCTCTCACCACGGGCTAGTCTGGCCGGCGGTAATTGCCCCATTAGCGGCGACTCGGGTGTGCATTTCATTATCTTGCACAACCGGCAGCTTTTCACAATGGTCCGCAAAGTGGTACGGAGCTTCAACACCACGAATCTCATTCGGAGATCGCTTACTGTACGTTCCACACCGGGGTGTCCCGTCGCCGCGTGTTGGTGAGCCAACATTAGCTTCACGTATTCGTCCCCGCCGTCCAGCACCGGCGGAGGTTCTTCCTGTGTCCTCTGCAGGCGTGTGTTTAGTCGTAATACGCCTTCTTCGTCCAAATATGGCGAGAACGCCCGCAGGCGTCCGCCGGTGGGAGCAGCTCCCCCGTCGCAGGATCTCCATTTCGTCGCCGAACGCGCGTCTCTGGGAAAGACGCACCCATATCATCTCGGCGTTGACGATTTCTTCCGCTCGGAGCTCGAACTCTCCTCCAGGTTTCAGGCATCGGGTCGGCTCATTTTTACGTAGGGGGATTCCGACAGCGATCGACAAATCGCATAACCCATGCGGTTGTCCTCAGTAGTTTCGTCCACGACGAAAATCGCGATACGGTCGGTAGTCCCTCTAAGACGACGCAGTGCCCCACGAAGTATCGTGGCGGCTTAGTCTCCAGTACGTCGTCTCGGCACGGCTTCTTGAGGCTCACCATGACCGTCTTCGGCTCACCGTGGTCGCTTCTCCGTCCATCGGCTTCTTGAGGCTTCGAGCTTTCGCTAGCTTGCGTAATGGCCGGGCTGCCTCCGAACGTGACGCGACCTAGCGGCGTGTCGCTCACGATCATTCCGTCCGCGGACCACTTTCCGTTCGCGCCTCCGGGCGGTACGATCAACTGCGCATTGTCCAGGCCGATCAGCAGTTGAGGTCGCACATTGATCGTTCTGTATTTTGTACTGCTTTCACTCGTCGCGCACACGTGGGTCTCTAGATTAAGTCTCTTAATGGTGTACGCGACCGCTTCGAACGTGCTCGCGTCCCCGGCTATCGTCAGCCTCACTCGTCTCGAACCACTTTCGTTTACACTAATGCCTGCCGCGCCCGCTATGCGTAGTCCAGCACGCGGGCCATATGCTCCGATGGCGGCGGCCACTTCCTGTTCGACAAGTGTCACAGTCGAGCCTTCGTCCAGGAGGGCGTACGTGTTCACTGACCCTTTGGGCCCACTCAACTTCACCGGCAGGACCTTAAGGGTCACTGCGTCTTCTCGATTCGACGCATGAAGTACCTTACGTTCAGGGGCTGCTGTCGGAGTATGTGGTGCCCGCGGTTGATGCAATGTCCGGTGATGTCTGCCTTGGCAGCCATCCTTGCCGCATTTTGCGTGGCATACCGTGCTGTGGCAGCGCTCGTTCAGGCACGACTGACACAGATTCCGTCGGCGCACAATGTTCCACTTTTCCGGCTGCTCCAGATTCATGAAACTTGCGCAAGAGCCAATCTGGTGTGGCCCGTCGCACATCACGCAGTTCACTCTCTCTGGAACTTTTTCCGTCATGAACACTTGTTTCGGAGCGTTCCTCTTCTCGGTTCGAGATGTTGGCTCGATTTGCACCGGGGTGCACCCCTTCAGGGGCAATCCGTCGGTGATATCCTGCAGGAATCGCGCGAAGTCTCTCGGGGTGCTCCTCGTATGGTTGTCCCGCATAATCACCCAATGCCACATCAAGGCTGGGGGTAGCTTCAGCACCATCTCGGACAGGAGTTTCGGAGCAGCAGGGTGCAGGTCACAGTCGTAGTGCTCCATGGTCGTGACGATGTTTGATACCTGCGTCGCAAACTCGGTCACTATGAGTGCATTCGGGGCAATAGAGTCATGAAGCTTCGGTAACCTCTTGATCTGCTCCATCAGCCTGTTCACTACGAGCTCTGGGTTTCCGAAGTTCTTTTCGAGTGCCGTCATAATCTCCGGTACGTTTTTCGGGTTTATTAGCAGGCTTTCCACCGCTCGCCTGGCTTTCCCTGTCAACGCGCTCCGTATACGGCCGAGGTTTTCTCGGTGAGAGAGGTCGTATGCGGTCGTGGTGTCCTCGAAGGCGCTTTTAAATATCAGCCAGTCCATGGGGTCACCACCGAATTGGGGTAGGTCCTTCAGGTTGGTCTTGGCAATAAGTGTGGCCAGCTTAGGGTCGTTCCCGTAGTGCCGCGCACCGGAGGTCCCTGCTGACTCGCCTTCTCTGTTTAACACCTTTAAAACGGCTGCAAGCATTGCGGCTTGGTCCGTCGTCGCTGAGGGGGTTTCTGGTGGTCCACTGGGGGACACGATTGTTTCACCCACTCATTTGTGTGCCGTCTGGCCTCGGCTTCCGCGCCCGACCGACACGGCGCTGGGCGCTCTCGAACCGCGGCAGCCACTTGCCCCGCGCGCTCTTCACGACCAGTCATGGAGCTCAGCTGTTCTTGCGCGGCTGGCTCCTGCCTCACCCACTCGTAAGCGGGCTGCTGCATCGGGGCGTGAGTTGCTTCGCCCGTACTGCGGGCCGCACGGCGGTCCGTTTCATGTGCGGGCGGGACTGACTCACCGGCGCTGCAGGCTGCACGGTAGTGGTCCTCCTCAGGCTCCCGTATGACTTGCACAGACCTCGGCGTGGCGGGCTGCTGCATCGGGGCGTGAGTTGCTTCGCCCGTACTGCGGGCCGCACGGCGGTCCGCTTCATGTGCGGGCGGGAGCTCCGTGGTCCGCTGAACTTGTAGGCTGGCGGCCAAGCTTGCGATGGCTGCGTTGGTTGTCGTCACGGCTGCGTTGGTTTGCGCGCTGCTTGTCGTCACGGCTGCGACGAGCTGGGCCATCATGTCGGTGAGAGCGTTCAGCGACTGGTCAGCCTTGCGGCGCGCCTCTCTGGAGTCCACGGACCTCATTGACTCCCCCGATTCTGATCGGGCGTCGTCCTCCTCCATGTTAGTTCCACGGTTGCTTCCTGATCGCGTTGCAATCGGTGATCGATTGGCAGGCATGATCAGGTCAGGAGATGATCTTCTTCACGAAGGCAGAATCCGGTTCGAAGGACCAAATGTAGACGACAGCTTCCAGTTCCGCTGACGATCCGCTCTACGGGCGTGTATCGGTTTTCCGCTCTTCACTAGACCATCTTCTCCCAGTTACTTGTAAGGTAACTAGTTACGCCATCAATCTGAAGTGGGCGGACAGCCTCATTTCCCCAGATTTCAGGCAGCCGGCGCGGCTTCACAGGAGGGTGGGAGATAGAAATGAAACGCAAGAGATTCAAGTCTAAACTGATTTATTTAACGTTCAAGTCGGTGCTTTTATACATTAATTTTCTGGTACCTACTTTTGCGGCTGTGAGAATAGTTACGGTCGCACGAGTCTGTATTCCTTTCTTAGGGTTTTATTACTATACGAAACGTGCCCGGAGACAAGTAGTCCTAGCCATAAACATCGGTTTATGTTTTTATGGCTAAAACTGAAACGCATCCTAGGCCCGTTCGCACGCTTTACTAAACAAAGGAACAC
The DNA here is from genome assembly GCA_022606575.1 of Glossosoma conforme. NCBI lineage: Eukaryota > Metazoa > Arthropoda > Insecta > Trichoptera > Glossosomatidae > Glossosoma > Glossosoma conforme. The sequence continues at coordinate 318,333 of JAGTXR010000111.1, read as the reverse complement.
TTTCTGAATATTTAATATTTATGGCATCTTCCCGAGAATAGACGCATCTCACGCTGGCCAACAAAGGGCGACGTTTTTGGCTTATTGAATATTTATGGCCCCCTTTCTAACAATCGGTCGGGGCTCACGGACTGTTTCTTTATTGAAGGTCCGCCCGATAATACTCGTGGGATGCAAAGTGTAATAAACCATCGAATTCCTATATCATAACACATAACTATCAACAGCTGTCGTTTTCAGCGTGAGACGTACGTAACAGGTGGTCTTCACGGGACGACTTTCGTCTACCGCCAATTTTAATTAATAGGCTGTGAATGTCATTTTACAGGTGATAGATCAAATTCACACCAACCGGGGGTATTTTAGAGCTCACAAATCGATTAAATATCCTTTTTTTTTAATCTCCGTCGCGGATCAAACCCACGACCTTTGGCTTGCAAAGCAAACAATTTGACGAATGAGCTATGACCGCCGACAAGCAATGTAACCGCTGTTCTAGTTAAATCATCCAGTTAAGCAACATCGGACGCGGACCAAAACATGGATGGGTCACCGCCGCCGGGTCGATTCCGATCTCCGATTATGAATCACACTAAAAACGCCTGTCTCTCTAAATCCCCAGGCTTCTGCTTTGAAGGTCGTCAGAAACTATATATTTTCCGGGTGGACCTTAGGGTTTAGAGATGTCTTGGAAGGACGAAGCATGGACAGCGGGAACTGACAGAAAAGAATGGCCGCGATTTTTGGTGACTATTCAAGTATGCTAAAATATGAAACGGATATGGAAATGAAAAAAAATCTTTATATATTTTTACACCCAGTCGACTTTCGCTTTTATGCGATTTTTTTGTACGGCATCGTTACTTTTTTACGCGGTATTATGATAGTTGAAGTTGGGTGATAGTGAACACTCCCTTTCTTAGGCCTATATACACGTCATCCTTTTTTTACGCGATATATTGGTTCCATAAAATAGCGCGTATAAAACTCAGTTTTCATAGCATTCAATGAATCCGTTCCAACAATCAGAATACCCGATACTTTTTCCAATAAATTCGTTCTGTTCAACCGGTCCGCTTACAGAGGGTTCTAACACTTGTTCCTGGACTGGGTGGATAGTAAAACTATAATAGAACTAATAATTTAAGTTTGTGTGAACTTACCAGAAGCTGTGGTCGTCCAAGAGCGGTGACTTTGATGGCCATGATACCAGTTCCAAACGTTGCCCCTAAAAGAATAACACTTTTTAAATTATCTTTGCAATTGAATTATTTTCAAGAAAAACAAACTTATAAATAAAACCTTGCAAGTTATAAATTGCCATCGAATCTATTACAAATGCTAGAGCTCTACATTGATTTACGATGTTTCTCTTCAAGCTCCTCGCGAAGTTGGCAGAAGTAGGCGAACGCAAGGCGAAGCAGTGCGAAGTACCTTCTGCACTCTCGTCTACAGCATTGTCATGTAAATATCATTGAGCAGTCTTTTCAATCATTACAATGCGAAAGATTTGGTTTTCACAAACTAAACCTAAGTCTGTACAATATTTTAAGAGTATTAAATGATTTTATTTATTGATTTTAGAGCTCCTACGTCGTTCCTAATAAGAAACTCTGGACAATATTCACACATTATAAAAAATATTATTAATTAAAAAGATATACGAAAGAAACATTACAAGACTAACCCACGTCGTATTGCTTCGGTTCGTTCAAACCATCTTGCCATTCTGAGCATCAGGCGGTGAAGGTGTTCGATGGAAGAAAGGTAGGAAGGCAGGATCAAGGATTATTGAGTAAATGGACATGGAAACAGAACAAAAATAATTTAAATGTCTAGGTAAGAAAAATATGCAACCTAACCTCAAACAAAGTCGTCAACCCTGAAGAAGACCCCTGCAATGGCGGTCGAAATATCGGAGAGAAGAAATTCGCCACGCGGCTAAGCCCAAAAGCCACAATATCAAATCTGGCCGTGAAAACCTGAGAAGTTATTTAACCTAACCTCATTTCCCAGTTGTAATGGAACCACATTTTAGGAGCACATATTTCGAAACAATTTTCAAACTTCACTCATTTGTTTTCAAATAAAAGCTGATACCAACTCGATGTAGCCCTTTCAGGCTGGTGCCGAAAAGCCTCGATATGCGGTCTTTTGACACTTTTTGTTCGCTCGTCTGACATGCACATGTAAAAATTATATTCTAAGTTTTATATTAAAGTAGTTATAAGACGCGACGAATAGCGGGAGTGACCTGGATGCGGAAGGCGGAGGATCGAAGAGGATGGAGACTCATGCGGGAGGCCTACGTTCAACAGTGGACGGACACAGGCTGATGATGATGATGATGAAGACGCGACGTTTACAGGCGCCGTTTTGTTTATTTGATTTTACAGTCGCTCCATGTCACGTGGGAGCGGCATAGTTCGACAGATGGCCGCTAGTAGTTTTCGGGGGCAGTGACTCTCACTGCCGGCAGCCAGAGCAGTCTCCGTCCGGGAACTGTGAGGTACACAGTATTTTTTGCGTCAAATAAATGTCAAAAAAGAAATGTCTCGGAACAAGAAATGGACGGTGGCAGCTGATAGAACATAGTGGCGGCAATTTGAGATGACCATGTGTTAAAAATATGGAACGAATACAACAAAAAATATTTTATTGCATAATTTGAAATAATTAAACACGAATAATAAAACTTACATTTACACTTAAAAATCAACAGTAAAATAATTACTTTTGTGTGTAGCTCGAGCAAACCAATCGTGAACTTAGCGTATTATAATAATATATGTATATAGTTGGACTAAACTGCTAAGAAACTTGAATTAAAACTGCGCTTGAACATTTTTCAAACCAGACGAAAACCTACTGGATCGGTGCTCCGTTTCTTAACCTCGACATTTCTCAAGCTAAGCTCTAGCATTACATGATATTTTAAAAAATATATGAAACATCAGGTTAAGAAACTAGTCTCTGTTTATGCGAACAATTTCCTTAACCCTTTTCGTTACGGCTCGGTGGAATACAAATTATACTGTCAATGCGGCGTGAATTGTCCACACAATTTTTTTTTGCTTAAAACTAGTATTTTAAGCATTAATGTACTTATCTGACCTACTTTCATATTTCCCATTGGTTCTTCTATCTTTAAGCTATCAGATGATGCATAAAAAACTATTCTATTTAACAAACGTTTATTATGTAACTCCACACGTGTGGTTTACAGAAAAATCGCTCCTGTGACGAAACCTAACGATATTTATTTACATGCTTAAGATATTTCTGTGAATAATACATGTAGGTTGATAAAGGGAATGACTACCGTTCCAATTTCCTACCCTAGATGTCACAATGAGTACTGAAAGTAGCAAAACCATATATCACGTCAACCGATGCCAACGGTCAACGGCGAAAGGGTTATGAGATTAAAAAGTGTTATTGACACAGAAATATTGAACTAGCCAAGAATAATCTTGATAATGATATGACGCAGTAAGCTAACGATGAAATATTCGTGTGCCACGATACTGCGGGTCGTTACTTCGCTTCGCCTGCAGCAGATTTTTATCAGAGTCCAAATATATACATAATGATCAGCTCGAGTATTGTTGGGGGCCGGGCTGGTCTAGTTTAACCCTTCCCTTGCTGTGCTAAAAACATACGAGAGCTCCGATGATATACACCATATGAAAATGTCATTTAATTTATTTAAATTTTTTATTTTATCCTCACAAAATTAAAACTTTGTTCAATGCAATGTATTTAAAAATATGGCAGATTGGGTATTGCACAACCCACCCAATCCTGCTGGAATAAAAACTTTATTATTATTATTATTATTATTATTTAAAAACTGGAAAAAAAATTTTTATTTATTTCACAGAACCAAAGTTCCAAGGACAAAATGTATACATAAATATAAAATAACAATAATAAAAAATTAAAATAACATAAAAGAAGAAAAAGATGACACGTGTCAGAGATCACATAGACCTAGGAGAACAATACCATCGGCAAAAGAGGAAAATGATGTAAGAAAAGGATCGAGGTGTGCTGGTAGGCCATTTAGGAGCGCCATTGCCGTTGTACTAAATTGAGTGCTCGAAGCTCCACAAGTATCAACTGGGATCGAAAACAATGGATGGCTACGAGCACGGGTGTACCTATCTGGAACATAGAAGTTAAAACATTCAAGAATCCGAGGGTTGTGAATTGCACCGCGAAGGAGAAGGAATGAGTGTTTGAGAGCAGCAATTTTCCTCCGGGACTCTAACGAATGGAAAGAAAGCATCCCTAGAAGAAAAAGAGTTGGATAATGTTCGGAATTGATTGAATTGAATGGATAGTTACCGTAAATATAAAAATAGAGACGTCGGAGAAATTTCAAAAATGAGAATATTCCTAAATATAGCTTTGATTTAGTATGGTTGAAGTTGAAATGTAACAATTTTTGTAATTTAAGTATCTGAAAAGGAAAAAAAATACATCGCAATGAACGCAGCCAAGTCAGCGCGCAGATTGACCCGTGCGCAGCCGAATTCATGCAAACGGAACGCGATAAAGCCGCGCATGCGCCCGGTTCTAAGTATGTCTCGTCTGCGCCGCCGCTCGCGCAGATGCATGACGCGCGCGCGTGATTCTATCCCCGATTTGAATACAAATTATTTATTTGCATCGCTACAAATGAATAACTGTGCATTATTTAATTTTTATTTAATACTTTATAGTATTACGGAGGTATACAAATATTATGAGCTCAGTATATATTATATTTTATATGGATATTCTCATTATAAGAATCGTGTTGTTCGCGGGATGACTCGCCACTTGTGGGGTTAGGCAGCGTCACCGTCTGTTCACGTTGACCCACCGCTGTGTGCATATATTTGTCAATTCAATAAACGGTCCAGTCTTGTGTTTCGGTCGCGGTTGGCAACACACCACCACTTCAGTAGTTCCAATTATGATTTTTCCGTTTCTATGCGGTTATACTATCCAGGACTGTGGTGGCACAGTAATAGTAATAAACTGCAAAAACTAAGCATTTAAAAAAAAAACATTATTTTTATTTCGTACCTGCTGCCTAGCTGGAGTCCAATTTTAATTATTTTTTTCAACCCGTATCCGTTCTTTTTTTAAAATATATTATCACCACAAATCAACGTGTTGCTCACCTAAGAATCATCGTAAAGATTGAAGATGGTGAGAAACATGTACGAAAAGAAGTGAAAAAGCATTAGGTGTTAGTACAGAACCCTGCGGAACTCCTAAACTTGATCTTAAGATAGGTTAAGGTAAAGTGCGTTGTCTCACCCTTGACAGACTCCAGGCAGCGGATGAAGATCTACCTATTGGTCTTGCAGGTAGCCTCTTAAGAGTTGCTTACTATATTTTAGGGACAGTGTGGAAGAAGGGAGAGTGAGGGAGATATAAGTGCAAGTACATAACCCTGAGGAATCTGAAAGACGAAGACAACGTGTTGCTCATCTAAGATTCATCGTAGAGATTACAGATGGTGGGAAACAGGTACGAAAAGAAGTGAAAGAGCATAGGTGTTAGCATAGAACCCTGCGGAACTCCTAAACTTGATCTAAAGATAGGTGAAGGTAAGGTAAAGTGCGTTGTCTCACCCTTGACAGACTCCAGGCAGCGGATGAAGATCTCGGTGTTGCGCTCGCAGGTGGCCTCGTTCAGGTAGAAGTAGGTGCGCGCGGACTGCACCTTGTAGCGTCGGTCGGCGAACGATTTGTTCACCTGGTACTGCGGCATGGAGCCGCCCTCGGACAGGCCGTTAGCCTCCGAAGACACCGAGGAGCTGCCAAAACAAGACAACACAATTGTTAGAATCGACCACAACTGTTAAGATTAGACTTCAATAGATTCTGATATCAGCTTGATAGCTCTTTCAGGCTGATGCCGTAAAGCCTCGAAACACGATCTTTTATCTCTTACTTTGTTCGCTCGCCTGACATGCACATCTAAGGCGTTTGCAAACGCCATTCTATTTGTTTTGATAGTTGCTCCATTTCTTGTTGGTGCAACTGTCATCTTTAATTTGCTTTTTTTCCGCGATCATTGGCGGCGCGGCGTGTCACAGTTGTCAGTTGACTTTTCGACTGGTAAAGCAAATCTTTAATAAAATAAACTCGAATCGTAAGCCAAAAACAAGCTATTTTGCTTGGTAATCTGCTCCTGCATCCTTCCCTCCACGCAGTCACGTGACGGACCCGCGAAATGTCGTATTTTTAAAGACGGGGGATGTTAATTCTTACGAAACCTTGGATCATGTATGGCGAATGTCATATCAGTCGGACAAGAAAGCAAGTCAGTAATAAAATAAACGAGAATCGTGCTTCGAAAACGAGTTCTTTGTGTTATTTATCTGCTCCCGCATCCTGTCACCCAGTAATTCAAAACTCTACTTAGAGAGGAATATATCAATATAAATAGTATATATCCGTGATTTTGGCACAATTTAAGTAAATGTACTCGCATACATCATTTAACCTAACCGTACTGAGTTTACTAGACAATGAAATTACCATATTGTGGCTTACAACATAATAAGATTACGCTAGCCCTAACAAGCGTAAAGGTCTGGCATTTATAGCTGACTTAGGATGCTGCAACCTTGGCCTTGTCAATATATACGGTGTGTATTATTCAATGTATAAAAAGAAATATATAAATATATATATTGACATCAGCATGATATAGCCTTTGCTGCCTGGTACCGAAAACCTCGATATACAATCTTTCGTGTCTTATTTCTGTTCGTTTGTCGTACATGTATGTGTCGCCATTTTGGCATTTTGGACTAGTTACGTAGATCGCTACTGGGGCGCTGTGTGACAGTCCACGGCGCCGCACGGAGGGAGTTTTGTGCCGACGGCCGAGAAGGTCGCATTATTGCCGGCCCGGCATGTCATTCCGCCTGGCCCGGAAGTTTGTAAAGTTATCGAAATATATATGTCAAAGCGCTTCAGAAAAAGTCTGAGTTATTAATCTGCTCCTCATCCTGCCACCACGCGACTGAATAACAGCCTTTTAAAGAGATGAGGATGTCAATATATATTGGATTGTTGAGGCGATATACTGAAACTAGGTAACGATCGTCGTTGATGAAGGTTCAGACGTCGGGAGTGTCAGGCTAATTATGTAATCTCCTTAAAAAAAAAGGTTAACAATTCACTATGAATATGTGGTGTTACCGGGAAGACTTTCGTCTACCACCAATCATGATTAGAAGGCTATGACTGGCATTAACAGAGATTAAAAAAAATGATTTTTAATCGATTTCTGAGCTCTAAAATACCCCGGTTGGTGTGAATATGACCCCTCACCCGTAAAATGAGAGTCATAGCCTATTAATTAAAATTGGTGGTAGACGAAAGTCTTCCCATGAAGACCACCCATTCATAGTAAATTCCTGTAATAATAAGGGTGATGCGTGAATTTAGGGCTGTAGTATATAACGTTAGCGGATCAACACTTCACATGCAGCGCTAGCCATATGCACCATGGTAAGCGTCATAGAATTCCACAGATGAGAATTCAGAATAACTATCACCATTTGTCGGTATTCTCCTGTATGTGTTTGCATAAAAAAATGTAAGGTTACGTTAGTGTAGGTTACTTTTCACCCTACCTAAATGAACCCACAAATTTGTAAGTAAATACCTGTATAACAAGTTCCTTGAATTAATAAGTTATTCAGTCGTATCATCTCCGTGTCATTCGAATATATACGATAATATTTGGGTGGTTACATAATACACTTGCTCTATATAAACACGCCCACTTACTGCAACGCCACTGCTGTCATATGTTGTGTTCGTCCGATTCAAGGACTAGCGAATTAAAGTAAATCATTGCTGGACTACTAACATTGTAAGGGGCATTTATTCATCGCAGACGACGACCAACAATATCAACTACCATATTAACACTATCCAGTCTGATTACATGTGTGTGTAATCGCCAGGCCGAACGTTAAAGGCACAACATGTGTGCGATCGTCCCGCCATCGCTTAGTGGCCGACTATACACAGCTTATGTTATGTTTTTTTAAACGTTAGTGGCCGATCACACAAAATATGTGTTGTTTTTACTTTCGACCATTTTTCAAAGATCTCAAACCTTTTCAGTGAGGGTCATATTTAATTTTATTTGAATACATGACGATAAAAATTTGAACGACCATTTTTGTAAAAAAATAATAATAATGTGAGATTAGACTTTATCTCGCTTGTTATAATTATTCTTTTTAAATTGGGAAAACGTTGATCGTTTTTCTCGATCAATATTTCGATTGTATGCATTTAAATTTTATATGTTTGTTAGCATAATAAGTATTTCCCAAAATATTAAACTGTTTTCTTAAATTGTATTTTTTATATTCCAATGCAATATATTTTTGGTTAGAATGAGTCTCCTTATGTACGCTGATGCTTTGTCCGATATTCCCGATGACGCCGAGGAGATCCAAGACAGCGACGATAATGGGGGATGGATATATATATATAATTAAATAAATATATGCGAATTTTTTGTAAGCAATTCTTTAAAAAAACAGTCGGCCTCCAGCGTAAGTTTAATCGCGTAACGCGCGGACTGGATAGTGTTAATAATCGTATGCAATTCATTTTTTTCATATTTACAACACCTTTTAGCAATAAATTTCCGCTTCTGTGAGCTATTTCTAATTTTTCACAATTTACATTAAAAACTGACTTTCTAGTGTTATCAGAAGATAAGTGTCCCTTCACCTGACTTCTCGTTCCTCGGCCTCTTCCTGGGTGATGTCCTCCTCAGCGGAATAGTCCAGGATTGGCTTCACACCGAAGGAGCGTAACCTAAAACAGAACAGCTGCCTTAACACACGTCGCAAACATGTTATATTGCATGATTCTTGTGACAGTTTAGAAAAATTCTGCAGATACAATTTTGAAATAAGTTAAATATTTTAATTAACATGAATCTAGTTGCTAAAACATAATAAGTTATTTAGTTACTGCTGTAAGGAAAGTCAAAGGTGGTGAACTAGTGTAAGGAAAGTCTACTGTAAGGAAATTCAAAGGTGGTAAAATGCTGTAAGGAAAGTCAAAGGTGGTAAACTGCTGTAAGGAAAGTCTGCTGTAAGGAAAGTCTGCTGTAAGAAAAGTCAAAGGTGGTGAACTGGTGTAAAGAAAGTCTGCTGTAAGGAAATTCAAAGGTGGTGAACTGCTGTAAGGAAAGTCAAAGGTGGTGAAATGCTGTAAGGAAAGTCAAAGGTGGTGAACTGGTGTAAAAAAAGTCTGCTGTAAGGAAATTCAAAGGTGGTGAAATGCTGTAAGGAAATTTAAAGTAGGAAGACTGCTATAAGGAAAGTCTGCTGTAAGGAAAGTCAAAGGTGGTGAACTGCTGTAAGGAAAGTCAAAATGATGTAAGGAAAGTCAAAGGTGGTGAACTGGTGTAAAGAAAGTCGGCTGTAAGGAAATTCAAAGGTGGTGAACTGCTGTAAGGAAAGTTTAAGTAGGAAGACTGCTGTAAGGAAAGTCAAAGGTTGTGAAATGCTGTAAGGAAAGTCAAAAGTGGTGGACGAAGGACGGCGGTGGAGGATCATTAGGTGAGTCCTCGTACCTCTCCAAGCACGGCACGATCCTGTCCCGATCCTCGCCAGCGACGAAGTGTCCGTAGAAGGTCTTCTTCATCAGCAGCGTGAACAGCTTCTCGCCCATGATGGCCTTGCACAGGTTCATTATCTGCGGGAATAAGGAAACAGCACAATCAATAACGAGACTCGTCTCACACTTGCTAAATGTTACACTGCTCATGTAAATATATAAACCATAAACTAGACTGTTTGTAGATGTTGCAGTACGTTTGTACACGTTGGAACTGATGAAGCCTTCATTGATCGCGAAACTGCAGTCTTCCAACAAGTGAAACATGAATGAAATACTTATATATTTAATATTGAAATGGATTCAAAGTAAATGCTAAAAATATAAATTATATAAACTTTATTTTTTTAGTCTCCTACTTCTTCTTCGTGTCAGCGACGTCAAATTTTTTTAGTAAGTCATATTTAACTAAAATGATGTTATTTATGTCATTAAAACTGAAAATAAAAAAAAAATATTTTTACCCACTTAGATTTTTTTGTTCGAAATTGAACGCTCTCGAGCGCCTTAACCGTAATAGTAATTCTGAAGCCTCATCTATGGAATTCTATGACGCTAACCATGGTGCATATGGCTAAACGCTGCATGTGGAGTATTGATCCGCCAACTTCATAGACTACAGCCCAAGATTCACGCATCATCCATATTATTGCAGGAATTTACTGTGAATGGGTGGTCTTCACAGGTGACAGCTTTCGTCTACAGCCAATTTTAATTAATAGACTATGACTGGCATTTTACGGGTGAGGGATCAAATTAGCACCAACCGGAATTTTTGAGCTCAGAAATCATTTTTTTTAATCTCCGTCGGGTATCGAACACACGACCTTTGGCTTGCAAAGGAAACGCTTTGACCATTGAGGTATACCCGCCGGCAAATGTTTTTGTTACCTAATTATCTGACTATAATGGTATCTTTCAAGAGCCAAATTAGTTGGGTAATCTTTGAATCTATTAAGACAGGTGAGCTAGACACGAGGCGTATTTGACAGGTGTCAAATTCTGGCCATTCAGCTTATTGGGACGATAGCCAAATGCTTGAGAGGACGTGCATCCCATACATGCGTCATCGCATACTGCAAATAAAACAATTATCACATCAGTAATAAATTATAAATATACTTATATATACCAAAGGTGTTCAGCTGGTTAATCAATCCTGATATCTAGCAGGACTTTACCCGGCTCACACCCGCATCACACTGGACGACAGTTAAGTCTCCTTGATGATGCGCTGATTAATATTATGATCAGCTAGCAACTGATAAGTCCAGTGGGAGTCCCCTCTGAACAATTGTGGCCACTGCACATATGTGCTAAAAGAAAGAACTCGTGAAAGAGATTAGAATCGCATTCATGGCTTGTGAAGAGATGGAGATGGAAGATAGATTCTCTCATCGAAAATACTAGCGAAAATTGCATAAAAAAATTTAGTGTCCACAAAGTCTGCATGCCCGATAGGGCTGAGGCGATTCCCTCGAACTGCATCGAAAAGGACTCCTCTTGCTAACAAGAGGAACTGACAGTCCCAGAGAATGTGCTCTGAGGTCTGGAAGGAGGCGCTAAAGGGGAAAAAAGGTTTGAAACTGAATTAAATTAGTATAATCTGTCATTAAAAGCGTGGTGCCCCGTAATTAGTTGGGTAGACCAGTAACCAGGGCTTATCCATTTAGCAGTTAGTCTGAATTAAATGTCTAGTTATTATATTTTAATTCAGATTCGGGTGAAACCATTGAGAGGGTCGAGTTTCAGATAACTCGGCGTACAGGTCACTGAGAACAGTGGCCTGCAAAAGAAGCTCGCTTTCCGCCTTGGAGAGACGCTGGAGGGTCTTTTAATTGTATGCGCAATATCGCAACTTTCAAAAAAATTCCGTCTGTACAGCGTCTGTATCGTCCCCATTCTTTTTTACGGCTGTGAATCTTGACATCTCACCAAAAGCCAAATCAGCAGATGTCTGCGTAGAATACTAGGAGTTCGATGGTTTGCCTTTGTGGGGAATGACGAGTTGAGAGAGCCTTCCATACTACAGTCGATCGAACAAGCAAAGTAGGACCTAGCAGAAGAGCATAAACTATAGCTGGCTTTTCTTCAAGCCACCGACGCTGATGCAGCAATACCAAGAACAGTGATTGGACTTCCCAAAACGAGTGACGTAAAACAGAACATTACTAATGGGCTAATTTTTGTGTTAATCATCTCAGAGATGCTGATACTGACGTTAATTACTGCTACCTGCCTAGCTAGTGCTATTTTAAAATCAAATATAGTTAAGAAATTTGCTGATAAACATATGCCCAAATCGCCATCGGGAAACGTGCATCGGACATCGCAAACGGGCATCGTTTGGCAGTAAATAAAAGCAATCGGCAGTAGACTAAGTAAATTGTCAGTATCCACTGTGTCAGTGTGAATGTGGTCAGTTATAAAATTAAAATGGCAGTTATATATTCAATTTTGTATATTCAATTGTAATTAACCCATAAAATGGAAACCTAACCTATTCTTAATTATCATTCATTAATTATTTCCGGTATTTTTATTATTTTTCTACTGCCAAGTGATTATCTTTTACTTACCTTTTTAGGTATTTATTACTAACCGTTCGCTAAATAATTACATTACCCATGACTTGAATCAAATAATTCCACAAAAATTAGTTGTCAAAACATTAAATGTTACCTAGCCCTTTCGCAGCGGTTGTCGGCATATACCGTCATAAGATTCCCCGACCGTTGACATCTGTTGACGTGATATGTCGTTTTGCTACTTTCTTAGAATAGTTTTTTATGCATCATCTGATAGCTAAAGGATACAAGAACCAATGTGATATAGGAAAATAGACCAGATAAGTACATTTATGCTTCAAATACTAGTTTTAAGCAAAAAAAATGGTTTGAAAAATTCACGCCGTATTGACATTATAATTTGTATTCCACCGAGCCGTAACGAAAGGGTTTAATAGCACAAAATTATTTGATAAACAGTTTTAATAAAAATAAATAACCTACCATTGATTTCGTTCTACGCAATTCTCTTCCAAACTACACACATTTTATTATTTATTACGCACACAGATCGTTCTCCAAGGAAAAAACATGACTTAAATAATCAATAATATGACACGCAAGTAAAGAGTCAAAGAAACCAATTATTTTCAATTACTTGTCCGAGTTTATTTGTAACATGAAAGATTATACGTAATATTGAACAAACGTTAGATAAAGTACAATTTGCGATTGACTAGCTCCACAAACATACCAAACTGAATTATCCGAGAGCTGCTGGATAAGAAGAGAGATAGAGGTGGATAAGTAGACGGTGATAATTGATTATTTTTCACACTGCAAGGGCTTCTCCTTTATTTGTATTCTCACATTTATAAAAAAAGCAAAAAATATATATCTTGTGAAATCAATTACACTTATGGCGCTCAGACGAATCATTTAGACGCCGCGTGTGGAAATGGTGTGAAGTGGTTTGTGTGCTCGAGGAAATCTGCTTTCTGAAATAATCCAGATGCTAGAGAAACATTTTCAAGTTTTCCAATGGCGGTTGGGTAGAAAATTTGAAATTTACTCATTTCGTTAATTATTTTTTTTTTACAGAAACATTACAAATTTGAACAATTCAGTTCGTTTCTGAAGTACAATAAAAATTAATCATAAAATAAAAAATACAATATATACAAATGTAGGTACTTATGATTAAGTACTAAGAACAAAGCAATAAAGGCAAGCAACAGAAGGTCCCAATACTCAGAAAAAACTAATTATTCCTCCAAAGAAACTCGTGGAGTTCATGTCTGAATTGGGCCTCCCTTACGCGAAATATATCAACAATATTTCGTAGATATGTGTGTTGGTGTTCAGCAAAACAGCGTAGAGCATATTTTATACATTGATACTAGTCGTTTCCATATTTTTTAACGGTTGGCATCGTGCTCTATAATATCAACTCGGCCAGCAAGAGAGCCTAGTGTGGTTCTCTGTCTCGCCGATGGTGACAGGACGGTCGATGTAGCGTCAATCAAAGATATAGCGGCCGAGCGAGGTGCTGCTTCCCATCAGCCCACGCAGCTAGCAGTTACCGCACTTGCAAGCGGGTTAAGGTTAAGTCGTTTCCTAATTCGAGATCGTTCTCTTGGCTGTGGCGCAGACTCAAGGCATAAGCATTAACTCGTGCCATAATTTTAATTATTGTAAACTTCATATTGAACGAGCGAGATACCACTCTCCACGTGGCCCAGTGAGTATGCCGTCTACTGCGCTTGCGAGCGGGTCAAGGTTGAGGCGTTGCTGGATTCCGTATCGTTCTCCTTACCGTAGCGCAGACTGAAGATTGGAGATAGGTTGGTACAGTCATGTGATGGATGGATTTAAGGAGTGTAGGAGTGGAAGGGGGTACCTGATGAGGAGGGGCTTCAGCGATTATGTCTCGTCTGTGGCACCGACGAAGTGTCCAAAGAAGGTCATGCGCGCGAGCAGAGCGAACAAGCGGTTACCCAGCAACTTCTCCATATTTTTCATGACCTGCGCAACACCAAGAATCATACAACTGATATATAATACCCCCAAGATCGTGAGTACGATAATAATACCCCCGACGAACATAGAAATATTTAAAGCTTTTTGATAATTTATAAATACCGATAAATTGTTTGTAGACGGTCTGCCTTGACTGATAACCCGCTCTACGGGCGGCTGTAGCGGGTCCCCATCTGCGTAGGCCAGTATCCCGGGCAGCTGGTTGTAAGTCAACCGCCAAATGTTTCTTTATTAGGATTCATCAAACCACCTTACAGTACCACGAGACGTTAAATCAATTTAAAATAATGAAGCTAAATATTGATAACCTTAATCCTACTTATTTATGCATCACCGGACGTCCGTAACATTGTTTAAGGTAGATTTAGAATGATTTCGATACTCTAATATTCATAATCCATTGAAGATATATCGGTTTAAGCCACAAAAAATCCTATCAACATAACAAATCAATTCAGGCGCAGATATGTGCTAGAATGAAGAATATACAATAGCAGCTGACATAACTATATGGAAACAATTTGTGGTAACCATACGTTCCAGATATCCTCTTAGTCATAGATGCGAGAAATCATCAAAGCCTATTGTGTACAATATTTTTGTCACGTATTTCGTGGTTAGACGACTTAGACGGTCAACGAGACACGCTGTAGCATACTAACTTCGCAGACTTTAGACTGGAGTCTATTTGTCATCTAACTGATGCACGATAGAATCACTGGAAGGCCTTCAGCCAATCTCTAACAAGTAGCTTTTTGCGTACGTCCAGTAACAGGTCACCGTCTGGGTTTCCAAAAACAGAGCGGAACAGGGAGGGTTTTTTACCAAGCGTATCGACTGCGAGTGCTTTAGTTTACAAGTTTGTCGGGAAGCGAGTAGTCAGTGCCGGTTGTAGGGGGTGGCGAAGTGGGTCGGTGCCCCAGGGCGTCGAATAAGCTAAGGGCGCCGAGGGCAACCAATCTAACTTAGATTTTTTTTAATTTAAACAATATGGGGCGCCAGAAAAAAATTGCCAAGGTTGCCGTAGGGTCTAAAGTCGGTACTGCGAGTAGTCTGTAGTCTGTAGCCTCTTTGTCGCGGAACCGTCCCAACCAGGTGTAATGATAAGATCCGTATTGTCCGGGGATCCGGTGACGAACGCGCACGTGACCATCGCTATAACCGGTTGAATCCGCTCTCTTGCTGCCATTGCTGCAAATGCAATTAGGCCAATTAGCAATTACCCGCTACACGCAAATTATTCTAAACTTCACGTTGATTGATGCGTCAATATGGTAATGTAATTATAGCGAGACATGGAGACGAGAAACTAAAAATTTCCAGAAAAAAAATATATGTAATGCCGAGAGGCGCGCGGAATGCGAGTGACATCCGGTTCATTACCCAACGAAGTTTAAATTAAAAAATATTTTGAATCTATGTTCACACTCTATTAATATTGAAACCAAGGGGTAAATTGACTAGAGCCACAAATGTTTAGCTTACTCTAAAATCCTCCTCTCTTTAAAAGGTAGTTATTCAGTCGCATGGTGGTAGGATCAAGAGCAGATTAACAACACAAAGACTTTTTCATAAGCACATATATATTCCGATAACTTTACAAACTTCCGCTCCAAGCGGAATAACATGCCGTGACGGCTATAATGCGACCTGCTCGGCCGTCGGCAAACGAGCGTGATGGGCTGTCGCACAGCACCGCAAGTGACGATCTACATAACTAGTCCAAAATGCCAATATAGCAACACATACATGTACGACAAGCGAACAGAAATAAGAGAATAAATATTGTAAATCGAGGTTTTCGGTACCAGTCAGCAAAGGCTATATAGTGCTGTTGTCAACTCCTATTTATTTAAATTTAAAAAAAAATACAATAATTGAACTTAAAACTCTGGTATTCGTTAAAGCAATGCCGTAGGGCTGGAGAGCGGTCCTCAAGCGAGCCCGACTCTAACCTCGACCAGCCCACAAGCGGGACCGACTCTAACCTCGACCAGCCCACAAGCGGGACCGACTCTAACCTCGACCAGCCCACAAGCGGGGTCGGCGTCAGATTGCTAGAACCACGTGGGAAAAGGTACTCTCCTCGACTGCTATATCCTTGAGTGGCGCCACAGGGAAGCGCGGTTCTCTCGTCGACCACTAGGCACGCTGGTGTTTGGCTTTTCGTTGAAACATAATGTACGATGCCGATCGATACACGTGCGACGACTGATATCAATATATACCTCAGATTATTGTGAAACTGATACGATGTCCTTATAATTCCGGTACAGGACTTTTTAATCCTGAAAGCAGAGGTGAATAAAGTTTCCTTGATGGGCTCTAAATTCAGATTATTGGCGGTAGACGAAAGCCGTCTCGTGAACATCACCCATTCGCAGTGAAATTTTGGCAAAAAATATATAATTCGTGAATGCAAGGCTGCAGTCTATAACGTTAACGGATCAACATTCCACATGCAGCGTTTAGTCTGTAAAATTAAAATCCGTCGCATAATGCACATATGAGACTTTTCCACCATTATCTGTCGGTACTTTTAGCCACGTAAGAAAATCTTTTTTTTTTCTTAGTAAATATGGCCACAGTCCCGTGCACCAAATGTCCCGTTCACCAGACGTCCAGTGCGCCCCATGTCGTTACCGCTGAGTCTGGGAACGAAATGTCTGACGACAAAATGCGGCGGAACCGTATCTAACAGCAAGATAAAGACCACCCCAATCACCCAAGATGAATGTTGCGTAATCAACACATCTCGTTTTTCTATGTGAAAGAATCTCTTTTTTGGCTTCACAGAGAGAGTTCTATCCCACGCATGACAACTACTCTAATGATCATTATTGTTAGTGACACATTTGTAAGATTTCTTTTACGAAATAAATCTACGAGGGTTATCCGTTATATAAAGTTCCCATGGCGCTACAGTCCTGAAAAGCGCTGTTATGGTGGATCCCGCGATTCTGTAGTGTACCTTGATTCCCCCACTCCAAATCCCTTCTCTAGCGAGCTGCCTGCGGAGCTCAGTCTTGGCAGCCGTATGTGATGGATCTCCCCCTCGCTTCCCCCGCCAGGCGTTTCCGTCTGCAAAAAACATTGCGCCGTAGAAATCCATTCCCAGCAATGCGAAATCTATGGAGACAAGTGTATGAGCGTATAACACGTGCGCAAATGGTGCAGAGTTCTAGAACGGGCGTAGTGACGTCCATGATGAGAAGCATTCCGGACGGCCATCTATTTCTGACGAAACAATCGCAAAAGTGGAGGCAGCGATGCTCTCAGATCGAAGATTGACGGTTCGTAAGCTCTCCGAAATGATCCCTGATATCAGCAAAACCTCGAAGAAAAATAGGTAAATGTCAGGACTTTCCAAAAATGTACGCATTCATGGAATTAAACATGTTTTACACTGTGAAAAATCACTGGGAATCTCATATTACGGATAACACTCGTAAAAACGATTACAATTATTTCGTAAATGAACATCCTAACTTAATAGATAACTTGAGCTTAAAGAACTGTGCAACGATAATTTGTTCAAGTTCGGCGCGGACTTCACCAGAGCGATTGTGTTTGGTCTCTTGCGATCAGCTGATAGCAACTTATTTCTGTGATATTCAGTGTTGTTTTTTTTTTCAAATTGGAATCCCGCCGAGCCGAGTTGACGTGAAGCTAGTAGCTATGCGAATTATGTATTGCGAAGGTGACGGGGGTTCGCAGTACATGTGGCAGTGGTCCAGCAAACAAAGCACCTGCCCAATGTGACGTCCGCCCGCCATTGTTCCGGTCCGCGCATCTTCCGTGGGCGGATTTTTGAGACGGTGCGACGAAATCTAAAAATATATTTAAAAAACGACAAAAAAAACGGGAGCAAAGCCATCATTTTTTTTTACACAAAGTTCGTTCTGAATTTTCGAATATACTCGTATATTAAATGTTTCAACGTGTGTTAAAACACACGTAATGATAAATCAATGCGACAGAGCTATCCTTACCTAGTCAACATAATAATCATTGAACCTTAGGACCAGTGCCGGTTTTAGGGGGTGGCGAAGTGGGTCGGTGCCTCAGGGCATCGAATAAACAAGGGGCGCCGAGGGATCTTGCTTAAGTTGTAAAAAATATTAACAATATGGGACGACAGACAATAAATTGCCCGAGGGCGCCGCAGAGTCCAAAGCCGGTACTGTTTAGGAGTATTTACTTTACGTGAATTTTTAAGCGCTTGCGCGGTCCCCATTCCTCTTTGCGGCTGTGAATCTTGGCATCACACGAAGAGCCAATGCAGCCGTATAAAGCGTTACGAAAACAGATGTCTGCGTAGTAAATACTGAAAGTGCGATAGTTTGACTTTGTGAGTTATGATGTGACGAGACAGCGAACAAGGCAGCCTTCCATATTACATTTTTTTTATGTAAACACGTATAGGAGAATACCAACAGATGGTGATAGTAATTCTGAATTCTCATCAGTGGAATTCCATTACGCTTACCATGGTGCATATGGCTAAGCGCTGCATGTTAAGTGTTGATCCGCCAACGTCATAGAGTACAGTCCAAGATTCACGCATCATCCTTTATTATTACAGGAATTTACTATGAGTGGGTAGTCTTCACGGGACGACTTTCGTCTACCACCAATTTTAATTAATAGGCTATGACTGGCATTTTGCGGGTGAGGGATCAAATTCACACCAACCGGGGATATTTTAGAGCTAAGAAATCGATTCAAAATATATTCGTGTTCGAGGACATGAGTTGTAGCTCTTATGCTGAGCTGAAGAGGACTGCAGAGGATCGAGAGGAGTGGAGATCGAGATGCAAGATTTTGTTGCTGGAAACCAATCCACCGGATTGATACTACGAAGAAGATCAATAATAAAAAAACAGCATTGATTAAAGTCATACCCATATTAAACATAGCTGCTAATCGAACTCGCGACACTCGAGTGCTTTGAGCTATCTGAACAAACCTCTCGCCTAAAATATTTGTCGCATACCATCCGCATGAGCTGGCGTCATCACGCCGCGTTCTTATCAATGTCGGTAAACACTTATACGATTATAAATCATCGCCATCATCACTTTCTCTGGTCTGAACATCTCGAGCATGTGTGATTCATGTTTCGTGACTCACGACAAGCATTTGGAAAGAATCGAGACGAGGGCCGGGTCAGTGTTAAGTGCTGCCAAATAACTGAAATGTTGGCGTGTTTCTACAGCGGAATTCCAATCGCGTCTTAGAGAAAAAAATTGGCAAGTAAATTTTGGGAGCAATTATGCGTGAAAGGAAGAATGATAATTGTCAATGGAACGCTGTTCTAGATATCGACTCTTAGGTGTGAACTTATAACTTGCTTATTGTGGCTTTTGGGTTTAGCCCTGTGTGGCGAACTTCCTTCAACCAATATTTCGACGGCCACTGCAGGGGTCTTCTTCAGGATTGATGATTTTTTTAGTTTTGAGTTGGTTTATTCAGATTAATTTTTTTATGAGCATTAAATCATAAAAAAAAACGTTTTATTTAAAAATATATATATATAATCTGAATAAACCAACACACAGCTAAACCCAAAAGCCACAATAACAAATCTGGTCGTGAAAACCTTAGAAGTTATTTATAACTGGCTTCTTTGGCATTTAACCCTTTATTTATTGACGAGACTTATAAGTCCCATACCACAAAATCCATTATTGATCGTGCATTTTGCTGCAGTTGTGCTCTGACGGGACTTATAAGTCGGATTTATAAAAAGATGAAATAAATGCTTATTATAGAAAAAAATAATGTTTTTTCTAAATTTTTCTTTATATCCTATCAACACTTATTTCTATAAAAAGAATCAGAAAAGTGAATACATTATTTAATAATTCAGTAAATGAAGGGTTAAAGGGGCAACTTCTTTAGGAGGCGGGTGTTAACCTTTTTTGTGATTTATTTTCGAGGAGACGGAATGAGAAAAAGTAATCCGAGTTTTTAATGACTTTTAATTAATATTATGAACTACTTAATAAAATATTTAAATAAAACTCGAATGTTGTCCTAGTTATAAACTGACATACATGATATTCTGAAATTTGAGTGGACAGTTGGCGTGCACTATAGGGGTTAGAATATTAACCTGGAAGCGATATAAAACGTTTAGTGATATTGTTATCAGTTGAACCTACATTTTAATAAGAAATATGAATTTGAATGGTTTAACGACATTTGATTACAAAAAAAAACGTTTCTCTGACACTTTTTTTCATTATTTTTCCTCAAAAATTATTTTAAAATGTATTTTTTCAAAAAACTTGGACTCAACTAACAGGTGAGCGCGCAGAGTACTCCATTAATGGAGTACTCTGCGCGCCAATTGAAAATAAGTAATTTCCAGAAAAACGCATTAAAAATATATGCATCTAATATGAAAAACTGAAATTATCAATGTGGGTTGGGGAGATTGCATGTGTATATTTATCTGTTTCTTGAAGAGATCCAGATTGTAGGATGGAGGAAACACAGACGCTGTGGAAGGGCATTCCATAGCTTACCGGTGGCATTAAGGAAGGAGCTTTGGAAGCTGCCAGTTCTTGGTCGACATATATTAACCGTGTATGGATGTTCGGCAAGTGTAAGACGAGTTTGTCGGTTGTGGGTGGGTGCAGGATTATTTTTTTTTTTTATGTAAGCACATACACGAGAATACCGACAGATGGTGATAGTAATTTTTTGTCTCATCTGTGGAATTCTATGACGCTTACCATGGTGTACATGGCTAAACGCTGCATGTGGAGTGTTGATCCGCCAACGTCATAGACTACAGCCCGAGATTCACGCATCATCCTTTATTATTACAGGAATCTACTATGAATGGTTGTTCTTCACGGGACAACTTTTATCTACCACCAATTTTAATTGATAGGCTATGACTGACATTTTACGGGTGATGGATCAAATTCCCACCAACCGGGGTATTTTAGAGCTCAGAAATCGATTAAAAATCCTTTTTTTTTTTTTAATCTCCGTCGGGGATCGAACCTACGACCTTTGGCTTGCAAAGCAAACGCTTTACCATTGAGCTATGACCGCCGGCTTCCTAATCAATTAAGTTCTGAAATACGACTTGTTAAGCGTCCTTTTAATTGATGTGCGTGAATTATAATAAATCGGCATCAGTGTGACTAGTACTTGGCGACCAACACTATTTTTAAGAATAGTTTGCCCTTCTTTGAAATGTTGGCTTTACGCCCTGTGGAAGGGTTCGCGAGATTGATTTATCAATTCCTAATGAATGTGATGTTAAACGTCTACAATGATTAATTAATACGTGTAATAATTCATAGTAAAATCAAGAACTATTTGCCTGTCTTTTGGCGAATCTATTTCGAGGAATTATTAATGTTGATAGCAAGCGATGGCAAAGTAGTCGTCAACTGACCATTACAATACAAGACAGAAGGTTCCGCCGCATGTCGCTCCCAGACAATTGGTTCAACGACTCAATCGTTAACGACGTGGGGCGCACTGGACGTCTGGGGCACGGGACAGCTGGTGTACTGTATAACCTAACCTAACAGTATTTTATATTAGCTTGGATTCTGGTAAATAAAGAGTTGTCTCTTGACAGTGACGGATTGAGGAAGGATACGAGTTAGTCGAAACTGCAGTATCCTAAACAGAGGCTATACTAAACGTGAACCATATAAAAACGAGGTAAATAAACATTTTTTTACTATTTATAATGGATCTAAAAGGAAATGCTGAAAACATTCAAAACAAATATTAAGCAATAAATATAATATTTGAGTATTAAAAATCTTTACCGGCTTATACCGTATTTTTAATATTTAAAAAATCTAAGAAAGATTGGTGCCCCTCTCTTATTCGACGCCCTGGAAAACCGACCCACTTCGCCACTCCCTAAAATCGGCACTGTTAAAAATATTCGTATTTTTATGTCGATCCATCAAAAAACAACCAATCGACCAGGTATTCATATCACTTGATGAGATCGAGATGAAAAAGAAAGAAAGCACAGATGGGTATTGAGCATAGTTGAAAAAACGTACATTTATAGCTCAACGCTCGGTGATAGACGTGTGTAATGGACCTCTTCTTATCCCAAACATGCCATAAAGTTTTTTATAGTACCGGTCTCGGCCAAGAGCTGTTGTTACGCGACAGTCCCAGGTCCGACCTTGAGTTGTGCAACTTCGGTGCATAATCTCTCAACGATGTGATGCGATTGTTTGTTTTTTATACTCCTCATCCGGGACCCGAAGCGTCAACACTTTCCAAGCCAAAAGAAACACCGCAGACCGCGCGGGAAGTACTCGTATCATCACTAATCGAGAATATATGCGACATGGGACATATCTATGCATAGTTTTGAGCAAATTAGCAACATGTCGATAAATACCTAAACTTAAATAATCACTGAATCATTTAGATAACACTAGAATATTTATAAATTAGCTCATTTGCCAGGGAATGAAACAGCAGAGGTGCATAGTAATAACATTAAAGTTATCAACTGACAATACTTGGTGAAACTGCACAATTATATTTTTTTATTAAAAAATGAACAAATTAAAAATATACAGTTTCGATTCACATTTATTTTAAACGATTACATTTTTCGGCCTCCCTGAAGACCTTATTATTGAAGATCGTCTCCAGGGAGGCCGAAACACAAATGTGAATCAAAAGTGAATATTTTTAATTTGTTAATTTTTTAATTAAAATCGATTAAAAATTATAATGTTCATAGAAATGTTATATGGGCCGTTTGTCGAAACCTGGCATTATCTTTTAATATGACTGATCTATGAATACTCTAGCGCAGGGGTCGTCAACCTTTTTATGCCTAGCGCCCACTTTTGCCTATTTTTCATGGTAAAATTTCCCTACCGCCCACCAACCTTGCTATATTTCAATTCGGTTTATGGGTGGAAAAAAATCTAGAAGGATTTTAGGTGATTTTAAAATCAACAAAAATCGCCCACCGCCCACCACGGAAGCCCGTATCGCCCACTAGTGTCGATTAGATTATTATTAGATAGTCGATAGATTCGATAGATAACCTCGAGAGCACAAAAGTCCGAGTACACGAAGAAAGAGTAACTGTAAAAACCAAGGCATATTTTTGGGTGATTTGTTAATCAACGTTCCTGAGTCCTGGACTATTTTGTCGTAAGGGACGGCTCAACCCCAGAGTTCACTGTAGTTTTAAATTGAATGTACAACCCTGGTGTTCAGGCGACCTGTGGCGTGGTCGCGAACACGTCTTTTTTAGCGTATTTAAAAATACAGTATTATAATTTGCGTGACCTTCAAAGAGATGCACACGATTATGTAATAATACACAGGTACGCAATGCAAATTGAAATATTAAGCGATGTGCATGAGAGAGACGAGCCAATGCGGCAGCACAATACAATAATGCAGCTATTCTTAGCTCGCAGTAAGCATTTGAGCAAACACCTGAGCGACTAAACCGCCGGCTCTGAATGTGTTCCGCATCGATGTCCGCGGTAACGATAACACTTATTGCGAATAATGAAGGTAGTAGGTCCATCAAGGCGTGAAAACATACAGGAGCAGGATAATACCGACATAGTGATTCTGAACTTTGACCTGTGGAATGTATGACGCTTACCCTTTTACATGTGGCTAAGCGTTGGATGGAGAGTGTTGACCCGCCAACGTCATAGACTACTGCCCGACATTTACAGTATTTCTCTATGATTGGGTGGTCTTCACGGGACGACTTTCGTCTTTTTTATGTAAACACTTACAGGAGAATACTGACAGAGTGATAGTGATTCTAAAGTTTCATCTGTGGATTCTATGACGCTTACCATTATACACATGGCCAAGCGCTGCATGTGGAGTGTTGACCCAACATTCACGCATCATCCTTATTATTACAGGATTTCACTGTAAATGGGTGGTCTTCACGGGACGACTTTTGTCTTCCACCGATTTGGATTAATAGGCTATGACTGGCATTTTACAGATGACTGATCAAATTCACACTAACCGGGAATATTTTAGATCTTAAATATCGATTCTTTTTTTATCTCTGTCGGGGATCGAACACACGACCTTTGGTTTGGAAAGCAAACGCTTTAACCGCTTAGCTATACCCGCCGGCGTTTGAGTGCGGGTTAGAGAGATTGCATAAGATTTTAAGAAAGAGGATACACAGATACCAGGAGAGCATTCCAGTGCTTACCGGTGTCATTTAAAAAGGAATTTCGGAAGCTGCTAGTTCATGGTCGACATGTATTAACCGTGTATGGAAGCTCAGCAAATAAAAGACGAACGTATTTTGCTTTCATGAAGAAAACATTGATCGAAAAACACTTCTTAATCAGATTTTACCGATTTAATAATCAAATATATGTGTTTTTGTTAAGGTCGCCTAGAGCGGCACAGTACCTTGCTACGCCTCTGTAAATACGCTTCATTCCCGGAAAGGGCTCCTCTAAATATTTGAAGCCCGGCCCCGCAGTTGCCCGCGCCGGCCCTGCAGTACAATCAGCGTTAATGGCACTAATAAGTGTCGCAAAAAGCGGTTCGCCGGTCCACTTTGCCTATGAAGTAGTATTTCACGTTGATTTAGCGCTAATGGCCGCGATTCCCAGATTTTATTGCGTAACATTCGTTTTGCGTTTTCCGCGTGACGAAAAGTTGGTGATCCATCATTTTGGTTTTACTTCATTGCACTTTACTCCAATTACATAGATCTAAACAAAGTGCTGTACGTCTAGCACGTGTATCGTCTCCATTCTTATTTATGGCTATGAGCCAATGCAGCCGTATAATAAGTTTCGATAACAAATGTCCGCATAGTATACTAAGGGTACGACGGTTTGACTTTGTTTTAACGAGGTGAAACATCGGACAATGTAAATAACTTCTTAGGTTTTCACGGCCAGATTTTATATTGTGGCTTTTGAGTTTAGCCGTGTGTGGCGAATATCTTATTTCCAATATTTCGACCGCCATTGCAAGTCATCAAGAAGCGTAAAATAGATGACGTGCAAATGCCGGTATAGTGTAAAGAAGTAAGAGGATCAACTTTATGTAAGAATTGACAGTAAAATAAGGTTTCCATTTTTTGTACAAAAAACATCACGTTTGTTCGCAATAATTTATATATTTCTGAAAAAATGGACTTGTAACTATTTTTTAACAAAATCTTCGTTGCAATCCAAGCATTTCTACGCTTTGGGATGCTCTTCTGGCATCTGTTTTTCCTCCTTTATACAAATCTGGATCGCTCCAATTCAAGACTTGCAATCTCCAACCCTCAGTAAACACAACGCACGTTTCCCGTATGCAGCGTCCAGCCGTCCTGGCTGAGCGTCTTAGAGCCTATTGAATGTGCTCTCCTGAATGCGATTTCATAAAAAATAAAATAAGCTTATCCATCGTCTAATTTTTATTTTTTTATTTTAAGTTTCATCGGGGATCATACCTGTATTTGCATAGCGATCGTTCGCTATAACAATCTATCATAACCTTCGACAAATGTAGTTTGTTACGTCTGTCAGGCGACTCAGTAATCTCAGATGCTCAAGCATGTGCTCAAGACTCGAGTGCTTAACAACAAGTGCTCATTCCGCTGATAAGCTGCAAACTCTCGTTATCGCGGTGTGCGAGTACCGGCCAAGTACCAGAACGTTATCAAGCAACGCATCGGACACGCGTTGGGACTGAATTATATGTGAAATATATATTGGTGAAGTCACGGTTTGAGCCGCCTCTTATAACAAAACGGTTCTCGGGAATTATCGGGTTAATCGTTCGACTTCCTTATAAAATCGGATTAATAAATGGATAGGCGACCACCTAGGTATGCCACATATCATTGGTTGGGTTAAGCCGCCCCTTATATTAGAATAGTCCAGAAATCGGAAGCGTCTAGCTTATAATCTCAATCCAAATCACGGATCTACCTACAACACGTTGGGCGACTTTTTTAATTAGGTACACAGATATATGATATATATTTATATAAAACATAGAACAACCCCAAACATGAAACAAACATGTTTCGCCCGCTTTTAATGACAGATTATACTCATTTTATTTAGTTTCATACCCTAGTTGCCCTTGTGGCGCCCCCTTCCAGACCTCAGAGCACATTCTCTGGGACTGTCAGTTCCTCTCGTTAGAAAGAGGAGTCCTTTTCGATGCAGTTCGAGGGAATCGCCTCGGCTCCGTCAGGCATGCAGACTTTATGGCCACTAAAAAAAAGCCGGCCTGCGGCATGTCATCCCGCATGGCCGGAAGCTTGTAAAGATTTAAGAAAATATAATCAATGTGCTTCTAAAAGAAAGTCTGTGTTATCAATCTGCTCCTCATCCTGCCCTCACGCGACACCATTTTTTTAGAGAGAGAGAGGATGTTAGTCCGCATGAGACAAAATGCGCGTTTTTTCTCCTTATCAGGACGCGGCCGTAAATTACGATGTAATTAAGGCAGCTTTGTACCAGCTCACTCGCTAATTAGGTAAACACCGCGCTGCTGAAAGAGGGTCGTTGGACAAACATTTGATAAGCGTGACGCGCTCTACGAATGACGTCTAAATGACGCGTCATTAGGTACTTCACAACGCACCTGTACAATCGTGTCGGCGATAAACTTAAACGTGACAGGCTCACCTGTTCGACTGACACAGGTGGGGCGAGTGACGAAAAAGATAAACCGAAAATTCATTCATGGACGGACGCAAGCGGTATTAATTCAATGCGTAACAAGATAAATTTATCGAATGTTTGAAATGTTATCATCATCATCACCATGGCGGCTCCCCTTGGCGGCCTTAGGCCCCCGGGCTGGTCGCCTTGTACCTGCGCTCCTTGGGAGCACTTACCAAGGCATTGTTTTCAGAGCACTTTCTCGTTATACAAGTAACGGGCTTTGGTGAGCACAGCCAAGCGTGGGTGTAAAAGTTCGTAGTTCAGGCGTTAAAATTTGGACTTTTTGACTTCTTCGCCGAAGGTCGCCGCGTATTCAGAAAAATAATGGAAGTTGGACTCCGTAGCGATGAGGTCGACATATCCAACCGGTCCAGGCATCTGTTGGATTACGCTAAAAAGCTTTTCACTACTTGTTGCGTACGTCATTAGTATTAAGTTATTGTCTGTCTCTCTATCTATTAAATGTTTGAAATATATAAATAAAGATTGTAAATTTGGTCTATGCGCTCTCAAAGTTGCGAGGCGTGCGTCTGGGAGCTCCCGAGCATTTACGCGTCGACCCACGCAGAACCCTTACGGCGATGCGCTAATTCAGCCGCGAGCCGAGCGCGCTGATTGGTCGACGTTCCCCCTTCGCGCGCGCCTCCCGAGAGATTGTTGTATAAATATAAGCCTGAAAACCAAAATAAATCAGTATAGATTTGACTCTCCTGTGTTTCACTTCTACCTCCAACCCTCGTCTGGACTTCCCGCCTGCTGCCTACTCTGGAGAATGAGCCTGCCCGCCTACTCTGGAGAACTGGCCAACTAGCTGCCTTACAACCAGCTGGGAGGGGATCGATCGAAGAGAAGAGCAGAGGACCGCAACACGCCCGTAGAGCGGATCGACCAGCCTGAGAGCTGTCGTCTACACTACTTAAATCTAATATTAGGCATTGCCACAGAACGTGTTTCTGTATTGTATTTCTGTATATTGTATTGTCTGCTCTCTCACCTTGCCATTCCTCACAAAGTCAAACTGTCGCATCCCCAGTATTCTACGCAGGCATCTGCATTCTAAACCCATTACACGGCTGCATTTGTTTGTTGTTATTATACTCACGAAAATTCAGCATGATCCCCGAGAATTTAACTCAATAAATTGTATTTGCTAATTATCCGGTGTAATATAAAATTTTGAATAATTAAAGGTATATATAAGCTTATATACATAGTTATTTAGGAAACACGTAACAGTTTATAATAAATGGTTTTACTTTGGGATCATGCTATATTTTCTCAAGCACATATATATTTCTTTATCTAATGTATCCACTTCCCGGCCGCAAGATACAAACGCCACAAATTGCCGCCACAAAAATATGCCCACTAACATAATATTCGTCTCAAGTCATCAACCGGAGCTCTTCCGATTACAGAGCGTACTATAAGAAAATCTTAACGTCCTTCAGAGCGAGAAAGCAAGGGCTTGTATGGAAGGCGGGTATTGGGTATCTGAAGCATTTGAAAGATGTAGGATGATTCAGTGCCGGCTTTGGATCTTGTGGCGCCCTGGGCAAAAACAAATCTGGCGCCCCCTGGGTTTTTTGGGCCGCCCTTAGTTCATTCGACGCCCTGGGCAGCCGACTCACTGCGCCACCCCCTAAAACCGGTACTGGGATAAGCCTGACGCCCACAATTTAGAAATAATATTTAACAAAATATGCATTAATATAGCATGCAAGTGGGTTACGCTATAATACTCGTAGAGTTGGATTACACGTAATCTTCTTCTTCTTCTTCTTCGTGTCAGCGACGTCAAATTATTTTTGCCAAGTGTCTGCCAACATCAATAGCCCGTGTGTTGCCCAGCATCAGGTCTTGAGATGTGCAGCTTGTTGGGTACATGGAGCAGGATCTTAGGTGTGAGACGGTCTGCAGGTATCCACAGTCGCACAATAGTGACTCACCCTGCCGGAGCGTTCCCCACCGCTCGAGGTTGTCCTTTGTTCTACCAAACTCCGGTTCTTAATCTGTTATGGGATTTCCAGGTCCGCCAGTCAAGGTTCTTGTTGCCAGAGCTGGAGTCTCTCATTTTCAGGGCCGGATGTGAGAGGTTGTGTGGATCTCAGAAAGCTGCTTCGCGACTTCAGTCTGGGTGTTGGGGGTACCATATCATACGAGCAGTGGGACGGTTGGTCTATTGCCTTACGCATTTCTTCGGCGCATATGACTTTGCGTCTTACGTTTGGTGGTGCGTTACCAGCCAAAGGGTATAGCTTTGTAATGGGTGTTGGTTTGAGGCAGCCTGTGCCGACTCTGCATGCATCATTCACGGCAGTATCCACTTGGTTATACGACGGTCTACTCCGCATACAACTCCCGGAGGGTGCGGAGCTGGTCGCGTACGCGGACGACGTTATGCTTGTGCTGCGAGCGAAGACCACTATCTTACTGGCAGTTCTTGCAGAGGAGGCGGCGAGCCGAGTCAGTCGATGGATGAAGAGCGTTGGACTCCACATAGCGGCGGAGAAAACTGAGGTGATCTTTTTCAGCCGCCGACGAAAGGACTCACCTCTAGAGGTGCACGTTGACGGCCAGACCGTTAAGATGGTCAGACAAATGCGCTACCTGGGGGTAGTCATCGACGACAAGCTTTCCTTCAAGGCCCATCTCACCCAGGTGGCCGAGAAGGCGGGACAAGTGAGCGGGCAGCTGGCTTGCCTTATGCCCAACATTGGCGGCCCGAAGCAAACGCAACGGCGCCTACTCCTACGAACGGCGGAGTCAGTAATGACCTATGCCGCACCGGTATGGGCCCACGCCGTGGAGGGCAACGACTCAAAACGGCAGATACTGGCACGAGTGCAACGTCGTGGCGCATTACGAACAGTATGTGCATACCGCACCGTTTCGGAGGGTGCTGCACTCGTGCTCGCGTCAACACCCCCGATTGACCTGGTAGCAAAAGAGTTGCGCGAGAGGAAGGCTGGAAAAGAGAGGCATTTCACCTATCCAGAGATGCTCAGAGCCTGGCAACAACGCTGGAGTGCCACACCAAAAGGGAAGTGGACTCTGCGCATCATCAACGAGATCGAGCCGTGGATCAAGCGGGCGCATGGAACGATGATATTCCATGTCGCGCAGGCCATGACGGGCCACGATTGTTTCGGGGCGTACCTTCATGGCGGCCAGCATGCTGAGCTCACCAACCAACTGGGACGCCTGGTCGACATTCTTCGGAACAGTGTTACGGCAAAAAGAAGACCCCAAACGATTAAGGAGGCGTGCTGAACCCTCGCACGTCGACACTAACGGCTAAGCGATACACCAACGTTACAGCCGGGCCAATGAAGCCGACCCTGAAGCTTATGCCTGACGGCGATACACCGGGGTCGGTAGAGGCACTGGGAGGCAATTTTTAGCGGGTATGGTCCTCCCTATGACGAGGAATGAGTCCCGCACAGGCCCATCGGGCGCCTTAGTCAAGGCGCGACGCGTACAGACAAGGTACGGGCGTCCTTTTCAGGGCTTTGTTGGGTACCGTGAATAAATCATTTAAAGCCTTCCAGTATAATCAAAGAAAAAAAAAGTATCCACTTGGTACACGTAATAAAATAATACGCTAGCAAGCGAATGAACTTTGCGCTAGTATGTTTTCCCTATAAAGGGCATTATCACTATAGCCGCAATTTATGCGACGCAACTTGCATCGCTGCCAAATATGCATGCAATGAATATTGCAATAAGGCGTCTAGACCAGGGGTCGACAAATTTACTGCATATTATGTAGTAAAATAATTTAATTATGAAATATATTTTCAGCGTTGTATAACGAAATGTGAATAAATTCACGTTTTTTTTCAGTTATTTTTTTTTATTTCTTGCGCGTTTCTATCCCTACAAAACGCACTTGCAAAGTTGTCACAAGCCATTTTCTTAGCCTCCTTCTAAAGCATCTCTACAACCAAAGCTTCGCCAAATATGACTCCTTAGGTTTTCATGGCCAGATTTGTAATAGAGGCTTTTGTGTTTAATCCTGGGCGGCGAATTGTTTTGATCCAATATTTCGACCGTCATTGCGGGGGTCTCCTTCAGGGTTGACTGAAAATTCGTCTTTCGACAAAGTCGTCAACCTAACGTCGAAAGTTCTAGTCTGAGGTTTTGTTGACAAGCCGTATGCTGCGTCAAAGACTCGGGAAGGCCCTCAGCCACTTGCAAACATTTAAGCTTTTTGTAGTGCTCTGTGAAGTGTTTTCATCAGAAACACATGTACAGAGCGGAGACGGAAAGGGTTTGAAAACCCTGAAGAAGACCCCTGCAGTGGGGGTCGAAATATTGGATCAAAACAATACGTCACACACCGCTAAACCCAAAAGCTACAATACCAAATATTCGTCAACACGATAGGAGCCTGGGAGCTTGTAGAGAATACGGCTGTTACGTCCGAAGCATATCCAGGTGTTAATCAACATTTTCTTTTCAATAAGTAAAGATGATTTAACCAAGCGCTCCAAAGACGTGCACCCTATAGTCTTAAGACTAACCCAATTAACGACACACTGTAGACACCAAAGCAGTGATTGCATCCAAATACGATTCGCATCTAATGTTGTGATAGTGTAAAAATGAAATAACATAACACATTGTCAAAATAATGATAGATTTGTTAGTAATATTGGCAAAAATTTATCGTAAATATCACACTTTGTTATATTAGTGAAAGAGTGATCGAAACACCAATGAAAAGTATAACACGGTTTAGCACAAAATACGTGTTTCCTAAATTTCTTCAAACCCTACAAAAGAGAACGCTTTCTGACAAAAGTCTTTGATGTAAAAATCGAAATGGTATCACAAAAAAAAATGTCATGAAAGTTTTCCCACTGCTGGCCTAGACGGATACTGTAGTCAATCCACTGTACGTAAAGTTCAAGAATCGATTAAACGAAGAGGGGTACTTAACCTCTATGTGGAGTGCGAGTACATATACTCGTACCTACGTTAACTATACCTTCCGCGGTGACGATACCATACGATGGCACCATTCCTGCGATGGCACGTATGGGGGATTCTTTGACAGTCTACATGAGATGATTAAAAATTTCTCTTTATACGACTGCAGAGAAAACTTTTATATAGACGGTGGAATATTATTTATTTTCTAGCTCTAGATCTGGGTTGATACAAAAAATTA
Source organism: Glossosoma conforme (assembly GCA_022606575.1). Taxonomy (NCBI): domain Eukaryota; kingdom Metazoa; phylum Arthropoda; class Insecta; order Trichoptera; family Glossosomatidae; genus Glossosoma; species Glossosoma conforme. The sequence continues at coordinate 286,250 of JAGTXR010000111.1, read as the reverse complement.
TATACACAGACAACCTTCCTATAGCGTAATATCTCATATACTACATAGATAAGAATTTCATACTTTTAATATGAATAACACTGAGCATCGTTTCACTTGATGGAAGACTGCAGTTGCGCCATCAATGAAGGCTTAATCATTAAGCGAACATAAATACTATTTCTTATATACTCAATTTGCCGGCGGGTATAGCTCAATGGTAAAAGCGTTTGCTTTGCAAGCCAAAGGTCGTGGGCTTGATCCCCGACGGAGATTAAAAATATATATTTTTTTAATCGATTTCTAAGCTCTAAAATACCCCCGGTTGGTGTGTATTTGATCCCTCACCCGTAAAATGACAGTCATAGCCTATGAATCAAAATTGGTGGTAAACGAAAGTCGTCCCGTGAAGATCCTCATTCATAGTAAATTCCTGTAATAATTAAGGATGATGCGCGAATCTCGAGCTGTAGTCTATGACGTTGGCGGATCAACACTCCACATGCAGCGCTTAGCCATATGCAGCATGGTAAGCTTCATAGAATTCCACATGTGAGACTTCAGAATTACTATCACCATCTATCGGTATTCCCTGGTATTTAGGTGGGTTATAAAATAACTTACCATGTATTGAAAGTACCAATAAAGTGGAACACATTAATACCACAATACCCCTGAGAGGTAATCATCATCATTATCATACTGTTGTATCCACCCTAGCTGAAACAAATGGTCGTCACAAACATGTACTCGTATATTCAATCACGTATCGTGTTGTCATGATTTGTCACCGGCATCAATCAGTACGAAATGCTCAATATATGATTACAACATCCAACGTTGAAGCAATGACGGGCAAACTGAGAGGAGCCCCGATCAGCTGATCGCTGGAGCACGTGAGAGCGCTGCAGACACGTCACCTCCCCCCCCCCGCCCTTCCCTCTCCTCCCAAGAGTCTGTCTGTCTGTCTGCCTGTCTGGACCGCACCCAATGAGGAACACAAGACTTGGGAAGTCGCAGAGATTATTCCCGTCGGCTCTATACGTCACAAATCAATAATTCTACACGCAAAGGAGAGTTCTTACATATAATATTAATTATCACGTTAAGCTCACAATGGATTTGCCGGCGCCAAATAAAAAAAAAATATCTTACAGTATTTATTTATATATATATACTATTTTAGCTCTATATTTGGAGCATACGGACACCAAAAATTGACGTTTCACAGTTCTGTGAGCTCAGGTTGTCTACGCCTTGTCCCAGAACACCTGTTTACCTAGACTCTAGAGGTACACATGATATGATTCAAGGGAGTCACCAGGCCAAGAGACCGCGAACTTGCATAGACTGCGGCTGTAGTACCAAAAATATTTGGGTTTTTTTTTTTTTTATGTAAACGCATGCAGGAAAGCACAACCGGTCAAGACCAGTGCACTCTATGACGCTCAGCCAGGTAGGCTGGACGCTGCATGCGGGAAACGTGTGTTGTGTTCGTGTTTGTGTGTGGGTTGGGGAGATTGCAAGTGTATATTTATGTTTCTTGAAGAGATCCAGATTGTAGGAAGGAGGAAACACAGACGCTGGAAGAGCATTCCATAGCTTACCGGTGGCATTAAGGAAAGAACTTTGGAAGCTGCCAGTTCTTGGTCGACATATATTAACCGTGTTCAATAATCAGTTTTTTTTAAGGAAATCAGATTAGGAATTAGCCCAGACACCTGTAAGAGGTGACTCAACCCTACCGGGGGCATGCATAGGCTTTGTCATCATCAGCCTGCATCCGTCCACTGTTGAACGTAAGCCTCCCGCATGAGTCTCCATCCTCTTCGATCCTCCGCCTTCCGCATCCAGGTCACTCCCGCTATTCTTCTTACGTCGTCAGTCCATCTTGCAGGGGGTCGGCCAATGCTTCGTTTGCCAGTTCTTGGGCGCCATTCCAGTACTCTTCTTCCCCATCGACCGTCGTCTCTTTGACAGATATGTCCTGCCCATCGCCACTTGAGTGTGCCCATTCGTCGGGTAGCATCCACTACTTGAGTTCTTCTGCGTATTTCTTCATTACGGATTCTATCTTTTAGCGACACTCCTCTCATGGATCTCTCCATAGCACACTGGGTGACCTTTATTTTATGGGCAAGACTTGCTGTCAGATTCCACGTCTCTGCGCCATAAGTTAATACAGGGAGGATGCATTGGTTTAACGCCTTAGTTTTAAGACATTGCGGAATTTTCGCTTTAAAAATGTACTTTAGTTTTCCAAATGCTGCCCATTCCAGTTGTATACGCCTGTCGATCGATAGACTTTAGATTTGATTAAATCAATTTGAAAGAATCAAGCTTAGTCGGGTTTTGAACCGACGGCGTCATTTACATAAAAATAAAATAAATAAATTATAAACCTTGATATCTCGCCGTATATGAAAGCTGAATGAAAGGAGGCGCCACAATTAAATGCGTAATATTAATGGTCATTAACGTGACACAGAACGCACGGTGAGGGCAATTAAACTCCTCATCACATATAATTACAATTACGGTAATCACACTATAGGATTTAGCTAGTCGGTAATACTGTATTCAAAACATTTATTAGTAATTAATTGATGAAAAGAGCAGCTTTAACCTAACGCAAATCAATAGCCACAAAAAATGAACTTGTGATTACGTTTCGATATGGTTAATGTGGCAGCTTATGGATATAGCTCAAATTAAAATAATCAAAGCAATACATGTATATAAAAATCAATGTGTGTGTGTTTGCCGTTCATGCATTACTAAACCGTTCAACTGATTGCGATAAAACTTGCAGGAATTATTGTGTGCTTGTCCTTGAAAGTTTATGTAACAAAAAAACCTCCCCAAAACAAGAAAACACGTGTGGCGTGATTTCACAAAAATAGTTAAGCATTATTATTTTAGACGAAGTTTAAGTCGATATATGACCTTCCAGAGACGAAAGTTTTTTTTTTGATAAAAACTAAAGTTTTAAGCTATACTTTATCAGCATGTAGTTTTCTTCATAAAGCAAATATAATTTTCAAAAAAATACACGATGCTTTCTTGTAGAATGGCTATGTAAGCGTATGGTCACGCTAGTCCTAACACTAACTATTGACAACTTTATGTGTATGAAACATTATTCTTTATTTTGTTTTTTGTATGGATTCTAACCTTGACTAGCCTTTGGGGTTGAAATACAGCTACACCGAAAATATTTAGAAATATTTATAATATTCCCTTCTTAGATCAACATATTGTTATACGAAATGAATTAGTAAAAATTACGTAAATCATTGTAACTGTTTCCGTTGCCGCGGCTGAAGACTAAAAAGAATGTATTTTTTTTATTAATCGGCGATCTTCGAGCACAGGGACGACTTGTGACACGGCAAGCATATTGGCAGCCGACATAACTACGCAGCAGCCGTATTGTTCGGTCCCATATGGCGGATAATAAAAATTATTTTTAAAAATCCAACAAAAACATCACAAATGGAATAGCATTACAGTGCTGTTGTGGAAACAATTATTTTTTCAGTGGGGCAGGTGATTAACCCGTCGCCCGTCTAGCGCAGAAGCGGGTGGTGGGTAGTGGGTGACCGCCCCTTACGTAACCGCCCACGTGATGTCTGCCGCCCACGCGACCAGTAAAATCAATCTCTTTTCAGTTTCCCGATTCTTAGCACGCTTACACTTTACCCTCTATAAGCAACTGCAGTATCTTAGTGTGATGCAGTCATCCCTCCTATAGTGTACACTTTTTTTAAGCATAATAGTATTATATAATGTAAAGAGAGCTTTTTATTACCAAATAAATGGTCATTTCGACAGCGATTCTTTGTTCTGGAGGTTTTCGGGAACCATGTTTCCAAGTAGACCTTCAGATGCAGACCCTAAAGCGAGGAATGGGCAGAACTAAGTGGCAGCAATTTGTGGTGAACATATGTTACAGATATAGAACGCACATGGGAAGAAGCCTTTTTTATGTAAACACATACATGAGAATATCAACAGATGGCAATAGTCATTCTGTAGTCTCATCTGTGGAACTCTATGACGCTTACCATGGTTTATACTGCTAAGCGCTGCATGTGGAGGATGATCCGCCAACGTCATACAGCTCGAGATTCACGCATCATCCTTATTATTATAGGAATTTACTATGAATGGGTGGTGAAGACACCGGACGACTTTCGTCTACCACCAATTTTAGTTAATAGGCTATGACTGGCATTTTTACGGGTGAGGGATCAAATTCACACCAACCGGAGGTATTTTAGAGCTCAGAAATCGATTAAAAATCTTGTTTTTTTCAATCTCCGTCGGGCATCGAACCCACTACATTTGGCTTGCAAAGCAAACGCTGTGACCATTGAGCTATACCCGCAGGCGAATTACTTGACTTAAAGTATCTTTCATTGCGTAGTGTACGGAAAGAAAGAAAGATTTATTTTTGCATTTCTCTCATCTCACTAATTAACACATGTTCCGCCCGAAATTGTTGAAACGCTTCCAGGAACACGAAACATGTCCATATGAGCTGTGCCGTCTGCGAGAGACATCACGGGTGTGTGTGACTATAATTTGTGTTATTATTCGGCCACACACAGAACTTGATAATGTCCTCTGACGCGGCGGCATATGTGGGCGTGGTCGACGACGGAACAAGATGAAAAGAAATGCTGAATTAGCGTTCGTTTGAGTTTTCAGTTTCGAGAGATATTTCCGTAGCAAGATGGAAAACTTCTTATGAGTAAGAAAAAAGCGTCTGCAAACAATAATATGATGTACAAAAGTAATATCTTGTTATGAATGATAGTTAATTTGATATACTTTTGAGACTCATAATTCGGCAGGTATATATCCGATCAGGCTGAAATAAATTTTACCTGAAAGCTAAAACCCTGGGCTGCGGACATCAGTCCAACAATTTTAACTTCTCGGAGTGTAAAGACGTTTTTATCCGAAATATTAAACATGGCTGAGTTCGTGCCTACGAAACCGTTAGCATATCGGTATGTTGTTGCCTCGAATCAGTCCCTGGGGACAAGATCAGCGGGACGTCGAACACAAAACAAGTCGAAACATGCCAAAAAAGTACCAACAGGTTTAAGATATAACATTTTTGTTTTTGAAGGCAAATGTTAAACACATGTTTTGTAAGCAGAGAAAACAGTGAAGCAAAAAAAAAGGGAATATTTTCAATAACCTATTGATACCAAGGGGTACATTGGTTTTTTTTTTTTTATGTAAGCACATACAGGAGAATACCGACAGATGGTGATATTAATTGTAAAGTCTCATCTGTGGAATTCAATGACGCTTCCCGAGATGCATATGGCTAAGCGCTGTATGTGGAGTGTTGATCTAATAGACTACAGCCAGAGATTCACGCATCGTTCTTATTATTACAGGAATTTACTATGAATGGGTGGTCTTCACGGGACGACTTTCGTCTACTACCAATTTTAATTAATAGGCTATGACTAGCATTTTACGGGTGAGGGATCAAATTCACACCAACCGGGTGTATTTAAGAGCTCAGAAATCGATTAAAAATACTTTTTTTTAATCTCCGTCGGGGATCGAACACCCACGACCTTTAGCTTGCAAAGCAAACGCTTTGAACATTGATTACCCGCCGACAAATATAGCCACGACTGTTGAAATTTAACATCATACCATGTCCGCTTCACTAATGCAGTTATATATGGCATATCCAGCCATATAGCATTCACAAACCTCCGCCACAAAGTTCTGTAAGCTGCCATAGATTTCGCCTCATCCCAAGTCGGCACCGCCTCCCGCAGCTTCGTCGAGTTCATTCTATGTACTATATATAAATTGTCAGGCGTATACAACTGGGATGGCCAGCATTTGGTAAACTAAAGTACATTTTTAAAGCGAAAATTCTGCAATGTCTTAAAACTAAGGCGTTAAACCAATGCATCCCCCCTGTATTAACTTATGGCGCAGAGACGTGGAATCTGACAGCAAGTCTCACCCATAAAATAAAGGTCACCCAGCGCGCTATGGAGAGATCCATGCTCGGAGTGTCGCTAAAAGATAGAATCCGAAACGAAGAAATACGCAGAAGAACTCAAGTAGTGGATGCTACCCAGCTAATAGGCACACTCAAGTAGCAATGGGCAGGACATATCTGTCGAAGAGACGACGGTCGATGGGGAAGAAGAGTACTGGAATGGCGCCCAAGAACTGGCAAGCGAAGCATTGGACGACCCCCTGCAAAATGTAGTGACGACATAAGAAGAATAGCGGGAGTGACCTGGATGCGGAAGGCAGAGGATCGAAGAGGGTGGAGACTCATGCGGGAGGCTTACGATCAACGGTGGACGGATGTAGGCTGATGATGATGATGACTATATAGTTTCCGACGGCTTTCCAAGACGACGCGAGTCCGGATTCTTGAAGAAAATGCAGCTTTAGATTATACTCTTATTCTGCTTTATATATGTCCCAGCCAGGTCCACCTTCGCCATTCATTGACTTGTATTATAAAAGGCTGCCTTGTCCGCTCTCGCACCTCGTAATTTCTTACAAAATCAAACCACCGTACCCCCAGTATTCAGCGCAGGCATCTGCTCATGAATTCAATTATGCGGCTGCATTGGCTGTTGGTGTTGTGAAGTTATTAAGCTGATAATAACTTAACATGATCCCCGACTATTTAACTCAATAAATAATGTTTACTTATTTTAGATCAAAACGAAATGCCGACTCTACAGCGCCTGTATCGTCCCTATTCTCCTTTACGGCTGTGATCTTGGCATCTCACCAAGAGCCAATGCAGCCGTAACATTAAACCCTACTATAACGTACCTTTTTAATTTGCGACGGAGATTTTTCTTTTAGCGTTTACGCCTTTTTTCATATACAGTGGCACCTCTCATAACGAGTAATTCGCATAAAGAGCAAAAAAAAATGTGAAAAAATTTGCTCCCTTAACGAGCGACATTTCGCATAACGAGTAACGCAGAAAGGGGAAGTCACATAACGTATGACGCACTTGTGAGCCGGGACTTCTGCGTCATTGCGTCGGTCTGTGTGTAGCACTCGCACCGTTAACACTTTAGCGTTGCATGTGAACATACATTTTTCTTAACTTATGTGCAAACATTATTTGTAATTTTTTTTTTGAGAGTTTGGAGGTGTCACATATTCACCAAATTTTAAAGAGTCTGCTAAAACAAATGTCTCTAGACAGCTTTCTAGTAAAAAAGAATCAATTGTTTTTCGTAAATAAATAATAAGCTAGTTTCAATTTTTGGTTTATAAGCATGTTCTTATATTTGAATAAACGTTAAAAAAATATACATATACTATACATAAAATTCTTTTTTCAACGCGTCAATCCAAGCACAAAATTTATTTATGTGCTTATTTGGTTATTTTTGTGCTTGGATTGACGCGTTGAAAAAAGAATTTTATGTATATTTAAGTAATAATAATATTGTAATATAGTCAATGATCTATAAAAGTATTCATATGTTAAAAAAATGTTTCGCATGGAACGCATTATAGTGATTTACATTGAATTATATGGGAAAATTAGTTTCGCTTAACGAGTGTTTCACATAACGAGCAAGATTCTGGAACGAATTATACTCGTTATGAGAGGTTCCACTGTATTCATAATTTCACCGAGGTGCGATTCTTATTTTCAACGAGATCAGGAGATTACCTCGACGCTTCCAATGCTTGAAGAAGCGACTCAACCCAAATGCATGCTTTTTTCAAGTCGCTCAAGCATTACGTTCTTCGGTCGTTGTTGTCAAGGGATCCCAAGGTCGGCCGCATGACGAGTACAAGAGTATCAGATCGTTCACCTGTCCCAGAACCGCTCACCTGATTTATATTCTTGGCGAATACTGTACTCTCTTCTATTGAAGAAGCGAAACATCGAGAGTACGACGATGTCGAATTACAACGAGATTCGAACCGCAGTGGGAGCCGATGCCAAAATCAACACTTCAGTACTTTAGATTCATGGACATATAAAACCAATCGATCTTTTTTATGTAAACACATAGAGGAGAATACCGGCAGATGGTGATAGTAATTCTGAAGTCTCATCTGTGCAATTCTATGACGCTTACCATAAGCGCTGCACGTGGAGTGTAGATCCACCAACGTCATAGACTACAGCCCGAGATTCACGCATCATCTTTACTATTACAGGAATTTACTATGAATGGGTGGTCTTCGCTGGACGACTTTCGTCCACTACCAATTTTAATTAATAGGCTATGACTGGCATTTTACGGGTGAGAGATCAAATTCACACCAACCGGCGGTATTTTAGAGCTCAGAAATCGTTTAAAAATTTTTTTTTAATCTCCGTCGTGGATCGAACCCACGACCTTTGGCTTGCAACGCGAACGCTTTGACCGTTGAGCTATACCCACCGGTAAATCTATAACTATACAAGTATATAGATATAATATAATTACAAATTTAAAATATTTAGTTTTATTTCACATTACATACTTCATTTTTAGGTGATTGTAAATACTCGTATTTCGATTGTAAACATTTGCTGGGCGGCATAATCCATTGGTAAGAGCATTTGTTTGTCATTCAGATGCTGTCGGTTCAAATCCCAATCAAGCTTATTTTTTTTTTTTAATTATTTAATCAAATCTTAGCTCTATACATGCCCACGGTAGGGTTGAGCCATCTCTTAAGGACAAAAATTGTCTAGGTATCGTGAACGTCTCCTTAAAAACGCTGATTCTTGAACACCCAAAATATTTCTCTCGTACCACAGCCGCAGTCTATGGTAGTTCGCGGGCTCTTGTCATGTAAGCCTGCGGGAACCATCTATGTTTCCATGTGGATAGAGCTTGATGCTCCAAATCGGGAGCAAAGAATGCATCTCCATCTTGGCATCAATCTATATTAGCAGCTTGCGCCCCTCCACCGCCGCCGTCATTAAATTCCCGCACAAGTAAAAAAAGTAACGAACGGCATACTTCTGTCTGGACTGGCTGCCGCTAGCGAAGAGATCGCTAAAGCCTAAAGGTGCATCCGCACTAGAAAACCTATGTTCGGAATGAGGGCTTGTGTCATCGATGGCATTCGATATTTCCACTTTGACGCATGTTGCTATAGTCATTCGTTAAACGAGTATTATAATATTGCGAGAAAAGCTTCGAATACCGCAGCAATTACAATTTAAAACTAACCGAATAAGTTCAAAAACATTGTACAAAACGACCAAAGGTGAATTTCAAAAATTGAATCAATCAAATCTTAACTCTATACATGGTCCCAGTAGGATTGACCCGCCCCTTAACCTGTTAACCGGGCGGTCCGCTGTCCAATTACGCAACTTGTAACGGGCGCGAACTCTTTCACTAGGACGTGTCAGTACGTCACGCCCGGAGAACGTAATTTAATTCATAAAAAAAATGGTGTTTCAATTATTCTTCTTCTTGAAAAATAAAGTTCGAAAGCCGGTTGTCCAATTATTCCTTGTAAAATAGGTAGGTAAGTGTAAGTACGTACCCGTCACTGCTCACCCAGAACACTTCTACCACTCTCAATAGCGAAATGATACTGATTCACTCCGTGTCTTAAATTCATGTCGAGACATGTATGGATGACTAATACCTTTGTTGTTCCCGCCCGTTCCAGGGCGCAAAATATATTCCAAGGACGTATTCATATGTCCTACCCGTACCCAATATTGTTTACGTTTGACGTATTTATGCGTCCCGCCCGGTTAACAGGTTAACCCTTTATTTACTGACGGAACTTATAAGTCCCATACCACAAAATCCAATATTGATCGTGCATTTTGCTGCAGTTGTGTCCTGACGGGACTTATAAGTCGGATTTATAAAACTGTGAAATAAATGCTTATTTTAGAAAATAAAAATGTATCTTCTTCATCTTTCTCTATATCCTATCAACACTTATTCGTATAAAAAGAATCAGTAAAGTAAATATACGTTATTTCATAATTCAGTGAATAAAGGGTTAAAGACAAAATAAAGTGTCCAGGCCTCGGGAGCGTCAAGCGATCTCCTTAAAAAAACGCTAATTATTGAACACCTGAATGTTTCTCTAGTACTACAGCCGCAGTTTATTCAAGTTCATGCCTCCCGGGAACCGTCGATGTTCCTATGTGGATTTCCGGGTGTAAAAGTGTTCTGGGACAAGGCATAGATAATCTGAACTTACAGAACTGTGAAACGACAATTTGCGAGGAAAAAATACACACAGCTGAGTGGATCGTATCAAATTCGTATTTTCATTCTAACTCATTTGGTGACGATTCGTGTAAGGGACGCGAATCGATGCTCGGAAATATTGACTAATCATTTTACTTGGGTAGATTGTAGAACAGCGATGGCATGTCTCCAAGTAGTAAAGGGTAATAATTGATCGCGTTACGGAAACTTCAATAAGTACTGATGTTCGCCGCCCGCCGCGCATCGCTTTGAAATATCAATGAATTTATTTTCCGACTGAAACGAACTTTCGTTTAATATTCAGCCACCGAAAAAAAACGATCAAATAATAATAGACTTCGCTTTTGTAGTCGATTCTAATTACAAAGCGTCTCAATAATTGTCAATACTTCTTCTTCGTAGTATGAATCCGGTGGCTTGGTTTGCAGCAACAAAATCTTGCATCTCGATCTCCACTTCTATCGATCCTCTGCAGTCCTCTTCAGGTCAGCATAAGAGCTACAACTCATTTCATCAAACACCTGCTGCAAATACTCCCGTCTAGGGCGCCCTCTGCAGTTTCTACCCTCAACCATCCCTTCCACAATGTCGTGAAGAAGACCATCTTGGCGCATGATGTGACCGATCGCCTATCTGAGATGGTTCTTACTGGGTGCCTATCCTCCTTGATTATGCCGAGAACCTCATTGTTCGTGACGTGGTCTCTCCAGGAAATTCCGAGAATTTTTCTGTATGACCACATCTTAAAAGCCTCTAGTTTTTTTCTATCACTTTCAGATAAGCAATATAAAAATGTCAATTTAAAGCTCCGCAAGCAACATGCCAAAACATTTGTTCGGATCATCTTGATGTACGGCTGTTAGTGTTGTGGGCAAAAAATACCGGAAATTTGAAATTCAAAAAATCGTTATTTATTTTTTTAAATACATTTCATTCCCCTCAAAGTAGTCCCCCCTCGGATACAATACACTAGTGCCAACCTTTTTTTCCAATTTTCAAAACGTGCTGCTAAGTCCTCTCTCTCTCTATAGCCTTCTATTTCTTCTTCGTTTCGGTTTCTATCTCTTCTATCGATTCAAAACGGTGTCCATGGAGCGGTCTCTTGAGTTTAGCGAATAGCCAGAAGTCACATGGTGCTAAGTCATAGATACAATGGTTGCGGTAGTACATAGATAACTTGTGATATCAGCATGATAGAGCCCTTGCTGACTGGTACCGAAAACCTCGATATACAATATTTTGTCTCTTATTTTTGTTCGCTTGCCTGACATGCACATCTAATGTTAGTTTTAATTATAGAATATTACGCAGGCGTTTGCATACGCCATTTTATTTGTTTTGACAGTTGCTCCATATCATATTGGTGCAACTGTCATCTTTAATTCGCTTTTTTGCCGCGATCATTGGTAGCGCTGCATGTCACAGTGTCCGGAGTTGTCAATTGACTCGCGCCCGGCCGGCGACATGCCATGCTGGTCGGGCGTAGAAATCAAGTATTTATTTAAAATAAACGCAAATTGTGCTTCGAAAATAAGTACTTTGTATTGTTAACCTGCTCCTGCATCCTGTCACCCAGTAATTCGATACCCAACTTAGAGAGGAGGATATCACTTGATAATGTTAGTTTTCCATGGAATGCTTTTAAACTAGTTACGTTAATTCATCATATAATACAACAATTTGTTAGATATAATCATGAAAATCATAAATAAACAGACTCCACCTATAATCCCCACTTCTAAACTCCACCCAACTCCTCCCTAGTGATTTTTATTCTTTATTAGTAAGATTTCATGTACACGTCGGTACTTTTATGCGCGTTGGAACTGATGAAGCTTTCATAGATCGCAAAGCTTCAGTCGTTCGTCAAGTGAAACAGTGCTCAGCGTGATCCATGTTAAAACAGGGTAAGAAATTATTGATAAAAAAGTTGTGAGAGGCAGGCAACTGTGGTGGACATACTCGTGTATTACATATATGTAAAGAATAATATACGGTTTTTAAAATAAACGTACTAAGAAAATCTGAATAAAATCTCTAAGTTACCTTTGCTCTGGGATAGGGCATAGACAATCTGAGCTAACAGAACTGTGAAACATAAATTTGCGTTATTATTGTATTAGTATTTGTACGGCGCTTTTTTATGACCGAATGGTCATTCCGGCAGCGCTTCTTTGCCTCTCTGAGTTAAAAGGTGGGTCTTGAGTCTGCTTTTGAAGGATTCCTCCGCTTTAAGCTCTCTTATGCTTTCCAGTAGCGAGTTGCAGGCCATTGCCAAAGCACGATTGCCAAGGACCGTGATAGGACTACCTCCTGTCAGCTGCAGGGTGCGTTGTCCATGTGCTCCAAAAATATGGTGTGATATTTCCATCGGGTGCCCCTGGTCGGTTGTCTGGTGTGAGTCTATTATTTACATACAACATAATCATATTAATTTGAATACTTTCCACTTTTTTAGGTCAATGCCCGATAAAAAAACGTGCATATTCCACACTCTCGCTACCTCACGGATTTTACCGTTGTCGAGATCAAAGTATCGCAAGACCGTACTTTGCAAGGAGGTTGACCTCGGTTCCATTGTACTGACTGCAATGTGATTCGACTATCGTAATAGGCAGGTAACTATTCAATAAAAAGTGTTATTACATTACCGTAAGAGCGACGATGGAGTAGCAAATGAATGCCAAAAATAATTTTATTTTTGGCATTCATTTGGGATGTTCAAAAGTACTGTTACTCTAAAAAGGGTTCCGCCGCATTTCGTTCCCAGAAAATTCGTTCAACGACTCAACGTTAACGCCGTGGGCCGGGAAACCCGTGAACAGATTAAGAACCGGAGTTGGAAGAACATAGGACAAACTCGAGCGGTGGGGAATGCTTCGGAAGGGACAGTGCGATAACATTTAGACAATAATTTAATTTCCTTGTGGACAATTCTTTGGATACAATATTTCAAAGGGAAACTCTGAATAAACTAAGATATAAGTACAGTAAGACCCCGCTTAACGCCGTTTCGTTTAGCGCTGTTTTGGTTTAGTGCTCTTTTATTTCAACCCGGGGATTCCCCGAAATTGTGCGCAGCGCCAGATTTTAAGTAAGAGCGAAGACATTGGGCACTCTGTCCATATGGATGAAATAGTGGAAGAAATAGTGAAATTAGCGAAACAACCCGGTTTAGATGAGGTAAACGTGGAAGGCGTCGAAGAAATAGTTCAAGAAACAGCAGCTAGTCTTTCTAATGATGAGCTCAAGGAATTAACTGAGCAAGAAGAAAACAGAAATATTGATATTAGTGATTTCGAAGACGAGCAAAAAGAACTTTCCATGGCGTTTGTAAAAAGGAGTTTGACCACTATAACTGAAATTATGGACCAATTTGCTGAAAATGATCCAAATTTTGACAGGAATTCAAAAGCAAGACGGGGAGTTATAGATGCTTTATCCACTTATCAACAACTTCTAACAGAACGCAAAAGGAAAACGCAAACTACATTAGATGCCTTCTTGAAAAAAAGGCAGAAAATTAGAAACAAAGAATAGACTGAATGATCTGACTGAATTTTATTTGTTTTTATAACTATATTTGTTTACATTGTTTTTATTTTTGTAAGAAATAAATGATTGGTTTTATTTTTGGTAAAAAAGAACATAATTATTCAATTTAATACCTAACCAATTTTCTATCTATCTTCCCCTAACCCCATTATTTACATGTTAAGATAGCCTCGTTTAGCGCTGTTTCGCATTACGCTCTACTTTGATGGAAAGTATCCCCCGCGTTATACGGGGTATTACTGTATAGAGCAGAAATTACGGAGGAAAATTGTAATATGACATTACTCAGCAGTGCAAATCCTAATGATGCAGTGCTTGTACGTGAATATGTCATTGGATTAAGACATGTATTAGAGAAAAATGCGGTAAATTACATTATAATAAAAAATATCACTCTATGCACAACATTTTTTGCTTTTTAATCATATTATGCAAGAACGCTCAACTGGCAGTGACGAATGACTAAACATTTTTTTATGTAAACACATACAGGAGAATACGGACAGTTGGTGATAGTGATTCTGAAATCTCGTCTGTGGAATTCTATGACGCTTACCATAGGTGCATATGGCTAAGCGCTGCACGTGAAGTGTTGATCCGCCAACGTCATAGACTACAGGCCGAGTTTCACGCATCATCCTTTATTATTACAGGAATTTACTACTAATGGGTGGTCGTCTTCACGGGAAGACTTTCGTCTACCATCAATTTTAATTAAAAGGCTATGACTGGCATTTTACGAATGAGGGATCAAATTCACACCAAGCTATTTTAGAGCTCAGAAATCGATGAAAAATACTGTTTTTTTAATCTCCGTCGGGGATCGAACCCACGACCTTTGGCTTGCAAAGCAAACGCTTTGACCATTGAGATATATCCGCCGGTAAACTACTTTTTTATGTAAGCACATACAGGAGAATACGGTGTCGCGACTTAACGTTCCCAGACAATTTGTTCCAACGACTCATCGGTAACGATGTGGGCCGCACTGGACGTCTGGTGCACGGAACATTTGGCGCACGGAACAACTGGTGCACTGGATGTCTCGCTAACCTTACCTAAAAAAAAATTCAGTGATCGTAGAGTTCAGAAATCTATACTTCTAGGTTAACGAAATAACTTAGGTTAAGTTAGGTTAACGAGACATCCAATGCACCAGTTGTGCCGTGCACCAAATGTCCCGTGCACCAGACGTCCAGTGCGCCCCACGTCATTATCAATGATTCGCTGAACGAATTGTCTGGAAACGAAATGCGGCGGAACCAAATACCGACAGAAGGTGATAGTTATTCTGAAGCATTATATGACGCTTACCAATCGACATATGCTTAAGCGCTGCATGTGGAGTTTTGATCCGCCGACGTTATAGACTACAGCCCGACATTCACGCATCATCCTTATTACTACAGGAATTTACTATGAATGGGTTGTCTTCATGGGACGACTTTCGTCGACCTCCAATTTTGATTAATAGGATATGACTGTAATTTTACGGGTGAGGGATCAAACTCACACCAACCGGCGGTATTTTAAAGCTCAGAAATCGATGTCCTTGATATAGTTCAACAGCAAGTCACTTTCAGGACTAATCAGCTGTTCAGTGAGGTCTTCTTAAACAAAAAATACACGATGTGCTGCCTATTCTCATAGATGATGCACTCATTAGAGAATGTCTTAAAGTCTGATTGCCAGGATTTCATTGACAGATGCAGGAAGAATGGATCAAACGTTTAAAATAACTAATCATGTATCTAAATACATCTTAAGAGCTTTCCTTTGATTTACAAACGCCTTAATATCCCAAGGATAGTACAGCAGCCTTATCATCAGAAGCGCAGAATATAATTATGAAAATCGTGCATTACTACTGGTATGCACTCACTTCTATGCGAAATTAACCCGTGCAGAGATTACAAAACAAGAATGGCTGCTGACATAACAATTTGGCAGCTATTTGAGTCGATTATATGATACAGATTTCATACCACTTCAAATAAAGCATGTTTAAGGAAAGATAGCTTCTTGGAAGACGGTGAAAATTAAGTATAGAAAAGCTATCGATGTCAAAGGAGTAGACTTGCGTATTATGAGAAAACACCCCATTTCCACGCCACCCTTGCAAATGCAAGTACAATAGTGTGATATGCTTGTTAGTTTAGTTTACAGTACATTATTGAAGATTATAATTATACGTTTTCCGGTTATTCTTCAGTTATTATTTGCAAAGCAATCGATGCTCTCGATGCGCGCGCAGCAGCCATGGCCGCTCTTCGCGCCGGGAACCTCTGACGTAACGGCCATTAATCTGTTACGCAAACTCACCTTCATGTTATTCTCCACCAGGTACTCGATCCCGCACATCTGGTACACGAAGTAAGCCCGCACGAGCTCGCTCGTGGTCTTGCTCTTGAAAGCCGCGACATGGTTATCGAAGCTCAAGTCCAGCGGATCCCTCGGAGCAACACTCGCCGACGTCGTCGCCTTCGTTCGCCCGTCGTGCGAATTGAACGCGTTCACGGCACGCACGTGGCTCAGCTTTCCCTGCCGCGAGAGCCCCAGACGCAGAAGCGACTGCAAGATCGCCATGGCACGTGATTATTTATTTACGTTTCGTGTGTTTCAAAATGCGAAAACCGCGCGCGCGATTCGCAGAGAGACGCTCACAGACGACCGGCTCGCACGACCGACGGAGCGCGACTGCCGGCTGCAAACAAAATCGAAAGTCTGCAATCTGCATTACCGACCCAAATATATCGCTCTACTCACAAATACACATATCAACATACAACCTCACTAAAAAACGATACTCTCTCATACTATGATACATTTATGTACAGAGCTTTTCTCTTTCAGTTGGTGATCGTTTTGAAAATCGAGCAAACATCAAAGATTGCTCGCGATCGAAACCTCTTCCCTTAGCGAAAATGATGCCAAATTCTTTAAAGATTATTACGTAAATTTAATTTCTGTCTGCTTCCTTACAATACGCACTTATAACTTTATACATTAATTATGTACTTGAAATATTTTCGTGTTAGTTGGATTCCAATTGGTTTCTTCTATGATATCGCATGTATAAATTAACAATATGTAATACTATTTTTATGTAACACACTCGAATTGTAAGCCTTACTCATTATTGATTATTAAATTATAACAAAAAATGTATACACCTAAACGATGCACATTTTTTAATTATCCAAATATTGAAAAGAGATCTCCACTATATATATCTACAATTCGTATTGTTACTATAGCTGCGTTTCATTGCAATAGATGAGCAGTTAAGCAATTCGTATCGCTTATATATAGCGGTGTAAAATCGATTTGCAGGATATTGTGCCAAATATAATTATTGCAAATTTCAAATTTATTTGCTTAGAAAATTTGCAAATTATAAAATAACTAAATATACGTTACATGAAAATCTAAACGTAATAAAACATACATATTGTTTAATACTTCCTACGAAATATCTGTAGCACACGGCTCATTTCAAAAGACATGAATTATGTAATCCAGAAATAATGCCAGATTAGTCCTTAGTGTTATAGAATATACGCTATTGTACTATGGATATTGACAGTTAAGAAATGCAGGGATCAGCACAACGCTCCAAATCACATCATAATTAAATTATGTATTGATACAGTCTTCTTTAACAATGATTACGTAGTTAAATCGTTACACATAATTTAACAGTCAATTAATCGAATAAATAAATATATTATAATATTAGACTAATTGATAAAAAATGTAAGAAATACTCGATTATGTTTTAAATTTGAATTTGGAACGTTTTTTTTTCCAGCGACCATTTAACCTATAAACTAATCTTACTAAAAGCTTTTGTCTGTGTCCAATGGTCATCTGATCACTAAATTGTGTAACCAGCATTCATAAACAAAATAATACTTTTTAAAATTATTCTTAAACAGTAAAAACTGTATGATGTTTTTAGATTATTGTGTGTATTATTTGATTAATTGTTGTTGACAAGAATTCATTGATTTTCACATTAGATGTTAGGTACTTATAAGTGCTTCTACACTTGCGTTATATGTACATAGTCTCACTAGCTCGCCAACACCAGACATTTCAGTTATTGTGCCAAAAACCACCACTATCTCGACTCTACACTTCGGAGTCTGGCTATAGGTATGCATTGTACAAGTACATATACTCTTATATTCAGTAGCCATCGCAACGAACGGCTGTGAAAACTACAAACTTCTTTGGAATACAGAAGACAAACGAAGCAATACTTTACAAATTCAAAAATATTCTAATCATTTGAAGTGACGCCATTGATACTCTTTTTTCTTCATATATATCCGCTTCCTGACTAAGATTATCGCCAAAAATAGCCACCGAAAAGATCAGATGTCAGAAATATCAGACGCCTTAATGGTCCAAAAAACCGATGTTCCACTGTGTATATTTGACATATATGATTCAATTATACGGCTGCATTAGCTTTTTGTAATTATCTACACACACATCACACAACTATAATAAAATAAAATATTTTCAATTTATATGATCATTTTTTTTTTATTATGACTTTTTGTAACCTAACTTCACTTCATAATTTCAGACAATATAAAACCATCATACCCTTTATGTTCTGCGCAAGCACATATTTGAAACTCATTATACGGCTGCGTTGGCTCGTTGTAATTATTTAAATCCATAACTATAATAATATAAAATATATTAAATTTATGCAATAATTATTAGTTTTTATTTACGATTTTTTTTATTAATAATAACTGCCTATTCAATAAGCTCTTTTATCGATTGATTATTATTTTTCTATAAATACATAATATATGCGCATAATGTAATAACTAAATAATTAATCATGTATGTAACATAAATTGCATACATTATTGACGTTTATATCATAATGAAAAGAAAACAATATTTTAAATTGTTCTTTTTTTGTTAAAATTTCTAGTGAAGGCAAATATTTTTTGAAATGTTCGAGAAAATTTTGTAACGGTTTCTGATTGGTTGAAACGAAGGTGTGTCTGCTGGCGCCATTTTGATTGGACGAAACTCTCGTGCTGATAAATAATGTCGTTCTTACAACATAATGTTGTAATAGATAATTATTATTTTTTCCTGTTAATAAATAAAACATTTTATCGTTATGTGATTATTTATGGAAACTACACATTATAAGGAAAGATCACTAATTTAATGGTTTTTATGATAATCGATCTTTGTATGAATGTATTCATACATTTAAATTACGTACGTATTATTGTGGCTACTTTATATGGTAATAATTAGATGGGTATTATGTGCGATGCTTTAAATTTATAAGTAATAGACACCAATCAACGTATGATACGATTTCTTCCAATACCCTTCAATTGTATTATGTTGGATAATCAAGATCATTAATCCATCATACCATACCCGCTTCCCTAACTGGAGCACATGGAATTAACGAACTGCGAAAAGCTCTGTCTGCCGCCATAGTCTTCGCCTCATTCCAAGTCAACTACGCCTCCCGTAGCTCCGCCGAGTACATTCTATGTAAAGTTCCCGACGGCCTTCTTTCTTTGAGCACTTCTGTGCAGTGGCCACAATTGTTCAGAGAGGACTCCAAATGGACTTATCAGTTGCTAACTGATCATAATCTGGATGAGCGCGTCATCAAGGAGACTTAACTCTCCTCCAGTGTGATGCGGGTGTGAGGCGGGTAAAGTCCAGTCCAGTCCAGTTCCCGACGGCCTTCTTAGACGGCGCGAGCACAGGGGCTTGAAGAAAAGACAGTTATAGTTTATTGTTATATATATTCTTAATAAATGTCCTAGTCAGGTCCACCGTCGCCTCTTAATTGACTGTATTATAAAAGGCTGCCTTGTCCGCTCTCTCACCCCGTCATTCCTCTAAAATTCAAAAATCCTACCCCCAGTATTCTACACAGGCATATATTTTTTTCTTATTTGCGAGCCCGATGGATCGGTCACATCATGCGCCACGACGGTATTGTTCACGACATTGTGGAGGGGATAGTTGAGGGTAGAAACTGTAGAGGGTGCCCTAGAGTATTTGCAGCAAGTGTTCGAGGACATGAGTTGTAGCTCTTACAGGTATGCTGAGCTGAAGAGGGTTGCGGAAGACCGAGAGGAATGGAGATCGAGATGCAAGATTTTGTTGTTGCAAACCAATCCACCGAATTGATACTACGAAGATGATGAAGCACTAAGAAGTACGCTTCAAATTGTGTTGAAAAGAAATACATACCATGTTGTAGCCGCAGACCAAAACGTTACGAGCAATATTGATCTGGTATACAATATTTAGGTTACTATTTTCGTATTCAAATTTAAACTTCTTCTCTTAAGGATGCAATATCAAGGACATATAACATGCACACCAAACTCTTAAATATGAAAACATACGAAGAGTGTACTAACTAAATATATGATTTGCTGATGTTATTACATTTATTCCGATTCACTGACATAGTTCGTATACTGGAAATGGAAACCCGTCAACTAGATTTAGAAATCAACAAGGAAAAATCACACTTTATGTCGTCATAAACGTATTCGAAATCGAAAAAACATAAATAAAACTGTATATAAAAGTTTTTTAGCGACCCATCAAATTCAAGTCAGGTTAAAGATAAGCAAAAATAAGTACGTGTGTGTTGCAGCTATATAAAATTATTCTTCTTTAGCCTCGCCATTTCCCATCATCTGGGGTCGGCTCTGCTTATACACATTCGCCATGTCTGACTGTCCTGCGTTGCATTCTCGCTATCTTCTTCGTAGTATCAATCCGGTGGATTGGATTGCAGCAACAGAATCTTGCATCTCGATCTCCATTCCTCTCGGTCCTCCGCAACCCTTTTCAGCTCAGCATAAGCACTACAATTCATGTCCTCGAATACTTGCTGCAAATACTCCCGTCTAGGGCACCCTCTACAGTTTCTACCCTCAACCATCCCCTCCACAATGTCGTGAAGAAGACCATCGTGGCGCATGATGTGACCAATCCATCGAACTCGCCTCTTTGAGATGGTTCTTATTAGTTGCCTATCTTCCTTGATTATTTTGAGAACCTCATTGTTCGTGATGTGATGACGTGGTCTCTCCAGGAAATTCCGAGAATTCTTCTGTACGACCACATCTCAAAGGCCTCTAGTCTTTTTTATAACTTTCAGATAAACACCATGTCTCACAGCCGTACATCAAGATGCTCCAAACAAATATTTTGGCAAGTTGCTTGCGGAGCCTTAAATTAATATTCTTTGACTCAAGATTTTTTGCTTTTTTATTGAAAGCTATCCTTGCTTGATGTATGCGACTGTTGACTTCTCTTTTTGTTCTGCCATCCCAGGTGATCGTACTTCCAAAGTATACAAACACTTTTGTATCTTTTAGTGATACTCCTAGCATTGATATTGTAGACGACAGCTCTCAGGCTGGTCGATCCGCTCTACGGGCGTGTTGCGGTCTTCTGCTCTTCTCTTCGATCGATCCCCTCCCAGCTGGTTGTAAGGCAGCTAGTTGGCCAGTTCTCCAGAGTAGACGGGCAGGCTCATTCTTCAGAGTAGGCAGCAGGCGGGAAGTCCAGACGAGGGTTGGAGGTAGAAGTGAAATACAGAGAGTCAAATCTATACTAATTTATTTTGGTTTTCGGGCTTATATTTATACAACAATCTCTCCGGGAGGCGCGCGCGGGGGGGGAACGTCGACCAATCAGCGCGCTCGGCTCGCGGCTGAATTAGCGCTTCGCCGCAAGGGTCCTGCGTGGGTCGACGCGTAAATGCTCGGGAGCTCCCAGACGCACGCCTCGCAACTTTGAGAGCGCATAGACCAAATTTACAATCTTTATTTATATATTTCAAACATTTAATAGATAGAGAGACAGACAATAACTTAATACTAATGACGTACGCAACAGATATGTTAATTTTCTGCTGCTCATTGCAGCCTACTCTCGTGACTTTGGTTTTTGTGCTGTTCATTTTCATATTAATGTTGGAATTGAATATGTTTTCCATGGATGTCAGCGTTTCAGTGAGTTCATCTTCAGTTTCAGCAATCAGAGCAATGTCGTCAGCAAACCTTGATGTCCGTTTCCCGTGTTTTTGGTTTTTATTTATTTATTTTATTTGAATATTTGTTTTTTGTTGAATGGAATACGGCAACTGAAAATTGCCTCATTGAAAATAAATATAAATAAAATAAATATATTTGACAATTAGCAACTGCATTATATTTGGTATATAATGGAATATTCTAGCACATTTTAGAAAAATGTTTCCATCCATCTCCGTGGTCGATGAAACAACTCGTCGCTCCATAGAGCGATGGTTTATTTTTGGAACACAATGTCCTCTTTATGTCTACTTTATGTAGTTCTTTTACTTACGCTACAATATGACACGTTACGTTTAGTTTTTTTTGCTTAGGTCAGTCTCCACGTACAATACAAAAATAATATTTCTTAATTCAAATCATATTATTGATCTTGAATATCTAATTTTTAAACACGTCTAAACATCCGAAAATTGAATAAAATATGTACATACATACTAAGAAGTACGAAAATTTAAATCATAAATAAGTATGTTTTATCTGACATCTATGGTTTATATTGCAAAGCTTTTTCTAAAAAGTTAAAAACAACTATAAATTAAATATGCATTTCATTCGAAAATATCAAAAAGAGTATTTAATTTTTTGTAAATTTATTGGTAAATAAAAATTGTTCACGTCGAAATCGTTCTGTTTTTTATATGTAATGTTAGTGTGCACTGTGTGGTTATTTCGAATAATGTACCTATTTAATGAATTATTTTAATTTAATCTATATTAAAAAAAAACAGGTTTTATGTCATGATCGAACTTATGTCGAATATATTTTTGTAGGTATTTGCTTATTTAACCCTTTATAGGACAGTGGCAAATATAAATGGCACCACAAATAAATATATTTGCCACCGTGCATGCACACGCAGTTGTTTTTTAATAGTTAGGTGGCATTATAATTGACCACCCCACGGAGCCTTATACAAATAACTTTTTTTTTTCTTCTTGATCCGTTTACTGATGTTAGTTTAATTACATTTAGTTTTTCTTAAAATTCAACAAAAAACGTTATGCGCTGTAAAGAATTAAAGATAATTACCTAAGAAGTTATTTAAGTTAAAGATAATTTTATATTTACCTACCTACCTTTCAATTGTGACTAAGTTCAGTTCGATGTCCGGTTACCGTGTTTTTGTTTTTCTAGAACCGATAAGATTACGTCAATTTCATATTTTGTTCAACGCATAATCAACAAACAAATCTCTGTTTCGCATTCCTGTAATGTTTTTGGCGTTCTTTATTTAATTTTTACCCAAAATTATCATCTCTCATATGTTCAGACGAACTGTCATCTTTTCTTGAAACATAACCTCAATCTTTTACGATGGACTCTATGCCCCTTTTAATTTATGTATCCGTCGATAATGATATTAAAAGTAAACATATTTTAACGATTGACAATTTTTCTACGTGTAACGCTAAAAATAAAAATGACGGATCCTCAGTTATGAGTAGTAATTCATGTTTAGGCCATAACCTAAGTGTCGATGTCAATACGAAACAATCACCTACTTCAACACTTAAAACAAATATATTAGCAATAAAACCCATAGTGGATGAGCTCCAAAATTCGTCGGTTTACAGAGAACAAGTGTATCATAATTTAAATGAAATTATTAATAAAAATAAAGAGAATTCTAAAGCTGCAGCAAATGATTTCATTCTTTTTAAGGCGTTTACAAAGGATTCTTACGTGATCGATTACGCATGGTAAGTGTATCACATTATTAATAGAAAATGAATGCACACTTTTATCTCTCTTCTTCGTGTCAGCGACGTCAAATTATTTTTGCTCAGTATCTAGAAACACCGATAGATATGTGTTGCTCAGCATTAGATCCTGAGATGTGCAGCTTGTTGGACACATGGAGCAGGATCATAGGTGTGAGGTGGTCTGCAGGTCTCCACAGTCGCACAATGGGGAGCATGAAAAGAACCTCCACGCAGTGCCCCCTGGAAACAGAATTTCGGACTTCCTCCTCCGGCTAATCTTTTCAACCCAGCGACAACACTTTTATTATTATTCGTAATAAATATTAAACAATTGACTTCTTGAATGTGACAGTGTTTACAAAATACAATACATATACAAGTGGACCTTCAAGCGCTGATATGTCCTAGAACGAGGAAAAACAGTGGCAGCTGACAGAACTAAATGGCAGCAATTTGTAGTGACCATATGTGCCAGCAATTTGTAGTGGAAGTACAATGGCTTGACTTTGTGAACAATGACGATGTGAGAGAGCAGACGAGGCAGCCTTCCATACTATAGTGCGTCAAGAGACGAAGGTGGACCTGGCCGGGACATGTGTTAATGTGAATGCTGCAGGAGAGCATTAACTACGGCTGCCTTTTTTCCAATAAGTGGCAGTTTCCAAAGTTCCTTCTTTAATGACGCCGGTAAGCTTTGGAATGCTCTTCCAGCGTCTGTGTTTCCTTCTTCCTACAATCTGGATCTCTTCAAGAAACAGATAAATATAAACTTGCAATCTCCCCAACCCACACACAAACACGAACACAAAACACGTTTCCCGCATGCAGCGTCCAGCCTCCCTGGCTGAGCGTCATAGAGTGCACTGGTCTTGACCAGCTGTACTCTCCTGCATGCGCTTACATAAAAAAAAAAAAAAGCCTCTGGACTCTTGCCGTGCTGGAAAGCCGTCGGGAACTATTTACAGAATATACTTGGCGGAGCTATAAGAGGAAGAGCTGACATGGGACGAGACGATCACAAAGGCGGCTGACAGAACTTTATGGCGGTAGCTCGTGATGTCTATATGCTCCTGTTGTGAGAAACTTGCATGGACAATTGTCAGAAAAAAATAATGAATATGTTCCAGATATGGAATGGATATGGGAAGAAGACCAAATATTTGGTACATATGTAACAGATATGTAACAGTTTTTGAAAAAAAAAAATGATTGAATGAAACATTCTGATTGTCTTTTATTGCAGGGGTTGGCGACTATGGCGGGAGTGCCACATGGGACTGCAGAGAGAATGTGCCTCTGCCTGGCTGTCCACACTCGGGGGCGCCTTCTCAGCACTTGGAGACAACTCCACTAAATGCGTAAGGAACACTTCACTTACCATGTTCAATCTGTAGTTTATTTTTAAGTTTAACAGGTTTGCCGAGGAGTATGGCTTGCAAAGGTATTGTGTTCATCTACCAGAGAGAAGAATGATTCAATCGCCGATGAAACTGAAAACTGTGTCTTAATTAATTTATAGTTTCTTTATATTGATTACTTCTTTGTAATATCAATCCGGTGGATTAGTTTGCAGCAAAAAAATCTTGCATCTCAATCTCCACTCTTCTCGATCCTCTGCAATCATATTTAGCTCAGCAGAAGAGCTACAACTCATGTTCTCAAACACTTGCTGCAAATACTCCTGTCTAGGGCGCTCTCTGCAGTTTCTACCATCAACCATCCCTTCCACAATGTCGTGAAGAAGACCATCGTAGCGCATGATGTGACGGATCGCCTTTCTGAAATGGTTCTTACTAGGTGCCTATCTTCCTTGATTATGCTGAGGACCTCTGTTACGGACGTCTGATGACGATTGATTAAGATTGACAATATTTAGCTTCTAGGCTCCCGGTAACGTGAGGTGGTCTGTCGAGCCTGAATAAAGAAACATTCACGGTAACGGCCGGCGACCACCACACCGCTGAGGTAGGAAATAAATATACTGAAAATTGTAGGTTGGGTACATGCGCTCTCAAATTGTAAGACGTGTGCGTTTAGGAGCTTCGCTCCGCCGACACGCCGACCCATGCAGGAGCCGGTCGGCGAGGCGCCGAACCGGAGTGCGAACCGACCGCGCTGATTGGTCCGCGTTCCTCGCCAGGGCGCGCCTCCCTGTATGGATTATGGTATAAATATACGTGTTGGAACCCAAAATAAACAGAGCTGAAACTACTTTGGACTTTTACTCTCCTTCCCCGGACCTTCTCTGGACTTCACAGCGCTCCCGGCCTACTGCCCTACATGAACTTCTACTAGGATGCAGATTTGGAAGCTGACTACACCCCAGCCCAAGGAAGCCGACCGGAAAACAGCTGCCTTACAACCAGCTGCAGGAAGATGGACTTCGGAGGCGAGAACCCGTACAGCCGCTAGTAGAGCGGGTTATCAGTCGAGGTCGACTGGTCGTCTACAACCTCATTGTTCGTGACGTGGTCTCTCCAGATAAATACCCAATTGTTATATAAATTCAAAAGACTTGTATGAAACTGATTCTTCACTTATAAAATGCTTGTTAATCAAAATTTATATTGGATGAGAGTTGTTTTATGAACACCAATTATTCATTATGAGTGTGTAAGGACTTGGAAGGAATATTCTAGAATTGACTACCTGACCTGGCGAACTTCGTGCGGCCTCGAAATCAAAAAATATTGTGGTAATTCATTTTAGCTGAATTATATTCAGTTTTTATTATGTTCTAATCAAAATTATTCGATCAGAGATGGTGTTGTGTGCAAAATGATAATGAATACGCCATCCTACTAGAATCAGCATAAATCTAAATAGTGATTCTATACAAATTGTACGAAATAAATATTTCTTATTATGTGACGCAAGTATTGTCTTCTAACGCTTATTGCAAATACCCTTATTTAGGGTCCCATGTAATTTATAATTTACCTGTTAATAAATATTGTTCTATTTTACACAAATCTTTTTTTCTCCATTTTACCTGCAGGCGGAAATGGCGTTGCGCATATCATCGCAACAGATACGTCTCGCCAAGGCTGGCGGCGATCCCACTGGCGTTGCCAGGGGCTGGCTCTTCCTTGCACTGGCGACTTCACAACTAGGCCACGGCCCTCTCTCTCGCGCCCTGCTCCGCGCCGCCATGGAGCAGCCGTCCTGTGACCCCCGCCATCGCTGCATGTGCCTGGGAGTTCAGGCCAAACTTCGCTACGACTCCAAACTGAGAAGATTTCAAAGAAGGAAACTGCGCGGCGATGCAGTGCCTGACGAAGAGCCCACGGAATACATTATCAACGCAGCTGAATTGCTGCAATTATGATCTATGATTCTTTCTGAAATAATTATGTAAACGTTCAATTTTTAAAGCCTTTAACACTATCCAGTCCGCGCAACTTACGCCGGAGGCCGACTGTTTTTTTAATGAATTGCTTACAAAAAAATTCGCATATATTTATTTGTTTATATATATCCATCCCCCATCATCGTCGCTGTCTTGGATCTCCTCGGCGTCTGAGGGAATATCGGACAAAGCATCAGCGTATATAAGGAGACTAATTTTAACCAAAAATATATTGCATTGGAAGATAAAATAAAATTTAAAAAAAACAGTTTATATTTTGGGAAATACTTATTGTGCTAACAAACATATAAAATTTAAATGCATACAATCGAAATATTTATCGAGAAAAACGATCAACGTTTTCCCAATTTAAAAATAATAATTATAACAAGCGAGATAAAGTCTAATCTCACATTATAATTTTTTTTTTACAAAAATGCTCTTTTAAATTTTTTATCGTCATGTGTTCAAATAAAATTAAATATGACCCTCACTGAAAAGGTTTGAGATCTTTGAATTATGGTCAAACGTAAAAACAACACATGTTATGTGATCGGCCACTAATGTTTGAAAAAACATAAAACAAGCTGTGTATAGTCGGCCACTAAATGTTGGCGGAACGATCGCACACACGTTGTGTGACCCGCCTTTAACGTTTGGCCTGGCAATTACACACAAATTGTGTAATCGGACTGGATAGTGTTAATACCTGCAATTTGTTAATGAAGTAATTTTCTTCTTCAAAATCCGTTCACTCACTATATAGCAAGGAAATTTGAACATCTATCGTCACTTTAACACATTTAATACAATATAGTCACAATATAGTCGTTTATTAGTCATCAAACGACTATACCTATCTGGGACAAGTAATACAACTAGGGCGAAATAACTTCTCAAAAGAAATCGACAGGCGCATACAACTGGGATGGGCAGCATTTGGAAAACTAAAGAACATTTTTAAAGCGAAAATTCCGCAATGCCTTAAAACTAAGGCGTTTAACCAATGCATCCTCCCTGTATTAACTTATGGCGTAGAGACGTGGAATCTGACAGCAAGTCTTACCCATAAAATAAAAGTCACCCAGCGTGCTATGGAGAGATCCATGCTCGGAGTGTCGCTAAAAGATAGAATCCGAAACAAGGAAATACGCAGAAGAACTCAAGTAGTGGATGCTACCCAACGGATAGGCACACTCAAGTGGCAATGGGCAGGACATATCTGTCGAAGAGACGACGGTCGATGGGGAAGAAAAGTATTGGAATGGCGCCCAAGAACTGGCAAACGAAGCATTGGTCGACCCCCTACAAGATGGACCGACGATATAAGAAGAATAGCGGGAGTGACCTGGATGCGGAAGGCGGAGGATCGAAGAGGATGGAGACTCATGCGGGAGGCCTACGTTCAACAGTGGACGGACACAGGCTGATGATGATGATGAGTCACAATATTTAAATATTTCCTTGTTTCAGTGGCAGTATTGTATCTCTAGATATTTTACATCACAAGCTTTCTTTTCTAAAATTCACTCAGTACTGATTCACTGAAAGCAATTTTTTATAGTTTTATTTAGCTCAGTATTTAGCTGTATTCATGATTTCATTTATTCGCAAGCTCAGCTGTGTAAAAAATTGAGAGCATTGATGTTACATGAAAGCATTAGGTAATTAAATTCACTTCCTTATAAATATTGATTATGTCCCACTATCTGTTCTGATACCATAAGACTAGTTAAAGTATGTTTTCCATATTCTATTGGCTTGCTCTCTACAAAGAGAGGTTGCTCCAGGATGCCATAAATCAAAAAATGCCTTATTAACCTGTTAATCGGGTATGACGTAATATTCCGTCATTTCAAGAAAGCAACTGTAGCGGGTATGACGATATATTCCGTCAAGACACTTTAACGATTAAAATTTAAATTACACTCTAACGAGCTACGGCATATTTGTTTGTTCATCATATACCAGTACATCTAGGCATCGAGTTGCACGGACTCGCCGCGTGTTTTCTTTTTAACATTAGCAAAATTAAATTCCCCGGTTAACAGGTTAAACATCATCATCATAAGAACTATGTACAGTCAACCCTCCTATAACGCATGTATATATCGTACAATGCATAACATTGATTTTTAACAGATTTTTACTATAGTGTTTACTGTGATTTTTCTTATGATGGTCTGTTCTATGTTGTTATTTTAGGTTAAACCGCCTCTTAGGACTAAATAGTTTGATCCTCCGGAGCATCGGACTAATCATCTAATGTTATAAAAACGTTAAAGGAGGATTGACTGTTTTACAATATACCTGTATATTTCGTAGAATTTTTGTATGTATTGGGTTGTAGCAAAAAACTTGTGCGGCTGTCATCTTTGGTGCCATTACTGTATGTCTCGTTTTGGAAGCTGGTGTGGTTAAAAGACACAGTAAAATTGCATAAATAATCCAAAATATTTTGAAAACATCAATTTATTTGTATTTCACCTAAAGAAAAAAATACACCAGAAATTGATATTTTACTAAAAAAAACATCAATGGTATATGTAAATCTAGGTTGGGTAGAGCTGGACTCTATACCATTGAAATGAAAATTTGTATTATGTTTAAATGAATGTGCTGCACGTGAATTTTTTTTTTTCAAAGCATGGTTAAAACCAATGGCTTTTAGCGGCAAAACAAATTTATTAAAGAATGTGGCTAAGTATATATTTTTTTTGGCATATTGATTGAAGCCCAATTTTTCTGTAGTACAAATGTAATTGAGCAAAAGAGACCTTCATTATGTTCACCAGTAAGAGATATATCATCAGACATGGAAAGTCCTGCAGCCTTCTTTATCACCCTGATAGAGAAAATAGGAATTCTTGATAGAGAGTTACACAGACATTCAATTTGTTGTCATAATGCAATAACAATCATCCAATACAATTTTATTTCATTTAAAAAATCAATAATTTAATAAATAAAGTGATCAAATATCTTAACCCTATCGTTACGGCTCGGTGGAATACAAATTATACTGTCAATACGGCATGAATTTTTCAAATCATCTTTTTTGCTTAAAACTAATATTTGAAGCATAAATGTACTTATCTGACCTATTTTCATATATCACATTGGTTCTTCTATCCTTTAGGTATCAGATGATGCATAAAAAACTATTACATTGAACAAACGCTCATTTTGTAACTCCATACATGTGGTGGCATTGACACATGTGGCTTACAGAAAAATCGCTCCTGTGACGAAACCTAATTATATGTATTTACATGCTTTACAGATTCCTGTAAAGAATACATGTAGGTTGATAAAGGGAATGACTGCCAATTTCCTACCGTAGATGTCACAATGAGTACTGAAAGTAGCAAAACGATATATCACGTCAACTGATGTCAACGGTCGAAGAATCTTTGACGGCATATGCCCACAACCTATGCGTAAGGGTTAATAATGTGATTTTGGCAATTTTTCGATATACTTTTGTGTTGCCGCTTGATGAATTGTGGACATGTCATATTTTTCATCACATTCCTGTTTAATATTTATTTTTAACGACTTACATAATACTTTAGGTTGATTGTATTCATAATTTACATTGGTTATTACTTTTATTTAATTTTTTTCGTTTTTACTTCAGTAAAATAGTCTTTTAATGAATTAGCATCCTTCAATAAATCTCAAATTGTTGTTTTTCTAGTTTTTTACTTTATTTATTAATGAAATGTAATTGTAAGAACAATGTAAATAAATTTATTCATATTTTACGCATTATTTTATTTTACAATACATTATCTACACTATAACCTCCCCAACCTTTACATAAACATACATCCTTTCAGTATGCAGCTTAAACCACCATGTTTGAATGTCATAGATCCTACTTGTTTTCTGTGGTCTCCTGTGTGCGTTTAACCCTTTCATTACAGCTCGTTTTGAATCCAAATTATACTCTGAATTATAAAACTAGTGTTTGAAGCATAAATGTACTTAATCTGGTCTATTTTCATATATCACGTTGGTTCTTGTATCCTTTACCTATCAGATGATGCATAAAAAACTATTATAAGAAAATAGCAAAACGATATATCAAGTCAATCGATGTCAAGGGTCGGGGAATCTTATGACGGCATATTCCGACAACTGAAACTAAAGGCTTAAAAATAGATTTTTTTAATTCTATATCTCCTTGAATGGCTAAAAAATCATCACTTGACTATTATTTTTTTCCATTTTTATTGATACCTACCTTAAATAATCCTAATTAAATCTGACAAGGCTGTAGGTAAGAGAAATTAATATATGATAAATATATTTGTTATGAGGTATATTATATTTTTTGTTGCTGTGGAGAGCCAAACAATATTCTTATGTTCGAGGTATAAGAAATCCTCCAAGATATGACGTCGTTCAGGGGATAACTGAAGGGGGTTTGTGCGAACCCCTTATTAGATTGAACCATACATACCAGCGAACCCTTAGTTATATAAGAATATTTTTTTAGACCAAACCAGTATTTACAGATTTACTAAGTATATAAATGCAGGAATTAGGAAACAATTATTTGTTGTCTTTTATATTTATTACATAAAATTAACGTGTAAATTTTATATGAATTATAAATTTTATAGCTTCTTCTCCGTAATATTGCAAATATCTCTAAGATTAAGTGACTCCTTTTTTAACCCTTTCATTACGGCTCAATTTGAATACAAATTATACTGTCAATTATAAAACTTGTATTTGAAGCATAAATGTACTTATCTGCTCCATTTTCATATATCACATTGGTTCTTGTATCTTTAAGCTATCAGATGATGCATACAAAACTATTCAAGTAAGCAGCAAAACGATTATCATGTTAACCGATGTCAACGGTCAGGGAATCTTATGACAGCATATGCCGACAACGATGCGAAAGGGTTAAAAAAAATACCAAGCATTAGTATGCTAAATCCCATGCATTAGTATGCTAAATCCCATGACCTCAAATATAACCCCACAAAATCAGTCGTTTGTGTCTTATATCAATAATGAACCACTGATCATACCCACAGTGAGTCTTGCGGGCAGGGATCTAGCAACAGTGTCTTCAATAAAATACTTGGGCCACATCCTCACAGATGACCTACGTGACATTGAAGACATAGAGCGGCAAAGAAGAGCAATAAGCGTTCGGAGCGGTATGCTTTCTCGGAGGTTCTACCATTGTAGTAATGCTGTCAGGAAAGTGCTATTCAAAGCACACTGTATGGCACTGTATACCTCAGAACTCTGGTCTAACTATCCTAAACGAGAGTGGGAGAAGCTCAAAGTTGCGTATAATAACTCATACCGCCAACTTATGCAACTCCCTAGATTTTGTAGCGCATCTGACATGTTTGTGGAGGGCGGAGTCCATTCATTTCCAGCATTATTGCGACACCGAGTTGCCGGCTTCTGGAGCAGGATAAGGAGGTCCAACAACATCATCATCCTGGCTGCTTCTGAATGGCTCAACTCCTCCCTGAGCCATCGATGGATGGAGATGGTGCACCAACCACCATGAAATACTATTTTATTTTATTTAAATTTTTATTTTACCTTCACTTAATTAAAACTTTGTTCAATGCTATGTATTTAAAAATATGGCAGATTGGGTATTGCACAACCCACCCAATCCTGCTGGAATAAAAACTTTATTATTATTATTATTATTAGGCGTTTTTTAATTCAGTAGTAATTAAAATAAATAATTAAATTGTATAAATTATTGATTTTACGTCGCATAATAAAACTGATAAGAAAAGACCACAAGCTTAAGTTTTATTTATTTTCACGAATTAGCAGCTCACCGCTGAATAAAAGCATTTAGTGAATTCATAATATTATAATATAAGATGCATATCACAACTAACAAAAATAAAATATTGAAAAGAAACGAAAAGTATCTGTGATAAAAATGAATTCTCGTAATTTTGTGAGCTCAAGGACGCCAGAGGTCATTATCACAGTAACCTCTGTACGGTATTGTAATATTTAAAAAAATATTTTTTATGTTGGTATCCAAAACCGTGTCATTGTACGGTACTGGCAGCACTGGCCGAGATCCCACACAAAAGTGAGTATTGTTGCCATTCGCCGAATAGAGAGCGACTGTTGAAGATGGTTCCTAGTAAGTAGCATAAATTATATCCAAATCGAATAAATCAATTTACAAACAAAACTTTTAAAAAAAGCCCATCAAACACCCGATATTTACATTATATTGAAGCATTATATTTAAATCTTCATCCTGATTTGTTGTGATATTCAAATACTCTTGTCATCTATAACCTATAAATCGCAACTGTCAACTAGACACTTTCAAATACATTTTAACGACTTTGTCGTGCATTTACGATATATTTTAAGTACGATTTAATATGTATTTACACGTTCAACAAGAGAGTATTAAAATGTTATTTATATATCGAATATTGTTATTGTTAATAAATATTTTATGAACATAAGGGACTTCATTTTATAAATGTTTCAAGCTTGATAGGTATATATAATTTATACAGAAAACGTAATTATTTTATACATTTAAATAATTTTTATTTTTCATTAATTTTAATAAATTTACAGTTGCTTAATTTTGAATGTCTATAATAATTAGGTCATGTAAACAAACATTTGTAACTTTTATTTCCAAATAATAAAATATTTTTTTATCAAAATTTTATTTCTGCAATCTTAAAAAGTAGTGTGAGGCTATTCACCAAGCTTCCCTAAAAACTTAATTGATCGAACAACACGTGACTTAGTATATCAAGCTTTAATATATTTTTTTACCATATACAACACCACAAATAGTCGTTTCACAGTTCTGCAAGCTCAGGTTGTCTATGTATTGTCCCAGAACACCTATATACTCGGAGGTCCATATGGGAACATAGATGGTTCCCAGGAGCCTCCAGGTCAAGAGCCCGAGAACTTGCATAGACTGTGGCTGTAATACCAGAGATTTATTTGGGTGTTCAAAAATCAGTGTTTTTTTAAGGAGATCGGATAATCAACCCAACGCTCCCGAGGCCTGGACAAATTTGTTTTGTCCGTAAGGTGTGACTCAACCCTACCAGGGGCATGTATATAGCTTAGATTTGATTTTTTTTAAATCAAGCTTGGTTGGAATTTGAACCGACAGCATCTGACAAAGTGGACTCTGCCGCCCGGCTTAAAATCAATACGAAGTTATGAACATTCTGTAGTTCTGTAGTAACATTCTTCATTATCAGATTTATTATTTTTCACATCATAATTCCCAAGTCATCTCTGGCCGTATGTAATATGGATTCTTTGAAAAATAATTTGATAATATTTTCACATTTTTAGATCCCTTAACTTTGGAGAAGCTGTCCGAGCTGCGGCGGGAATTTGAGAAGGATCCCAAGAACCTTTTGGCCCAGAATGTTTGCTCTCGTGTGGACCCCATCGACGCCTGCATCTCCCGCCGCAGAGCGCAGACTTCGCAGCATGTCTTCACATACAAGGTCAGCTTCTGCATTCCTCCCTCATACATCCTAATCAAGGTCTTATCCCATGTGCCCGATTAGCTGCACATCCCAAGACCTAATACTGGGCAGCACACTATACACCTACGTTGCCAAATATTTTGCGGAAACAGTTTGACGTCGCTGACACGAAGAAGAAGAAGAAGCATCCTAATATTCAAGAACCCGATTCATCATCATTATCAGCCTGTGTCTGTCCACCATTGAGCGTAGTCCTCTCGCATGAGTCTCCATCCTTCTTGATCCTCCGCCCTCTGTATCCTGGCTGCTCCTGCTATTTTTTTTTATGTCGTCAGCCTATCTTTACTCTGTTTTTTGATTATTAAACACTTACAATCACCTCTATGCTTACAACAGTGATTCTTTTGTTGTCGCTGGGTTGAAAAGAATTGTAGGAGGAAGTCCGAGATTCCGTTTCCAGGGGGCACCGCGTGGAGGTTCTTCTCACGCTACCATGACTGGCGGACCTGGAAATCCCTGAACAGATTAAGAACCAGAGTTGGTAAAACAAACTAAGGCAACCTCGAGCGGTGGGGAATTCTTCGGCAGGGAGAGCCACTATTGTGCGACTGCGGAGATCTGCAGACCGTCTCACACCAAAGATCCTGCTCCATGTGCCCAACAAGCTGCACACCTCAAGACCTAATGATAGGCACAACACGGGCTATCAATGTTGCCATATACTGGGCAGAAATAATTTGACGTCGCTGACACAAAGAAGGCAGTGATTCTCATTTGTATGGTCTTCGGACAACATATATGGAATTCCATTAATTGTAGTGATAGTTAATAGTTTCATCTCCTACAGGTGGAGACCGAAGGCAAGCCCGTGACTCACCAGAAGAGCTCCGGCCGCTGTTGGATCTTCGCCGCCCTCAACGTCATGCGCCTGCCCTTTATGAAGCAACACAACCTGGAGGAGTTCGAGTTCTCTCAAGGGTGAGCTGCTTCATTCTGCGTTGCAAGAAATGTCATATCTAAGAGGCCTTGTGGCACCTATTGTTAGCATCATCTGATCTTGAATATCGGCGGGTATAGCTTGATGGTCAAAGCGTTTGCTTTGCAAGCCAAATGTCATGGGTTCGATCCCCGATGAAGATTAAAAGTAAATCGATTTCTAAGCTCTAAAATACCCCCAGTTGGTGTGAAATTGATCCCTCACCCGTAAAATGCCAGTCATAGCTTATTAATGAAAATTGGTGGTAGACGAAAGTTGTCCCGTGAAGACCATCCATTCATAATGAATTCCTATAATAATTGGATGATGCGTGAATCTCGGGCTGTAGTCTATGACATTGGCGGATCAACACTCCACATGCAGCGCTTAGGCATATGAACCATGGTAAGTGTAGACGACCAGTCCGCCTCGACTGTTCGAACCCCTCTACGGGCGGTGGGTGTGGATCTTTGTCTTCTTGGCTCAGCTTCCCGGATAGCTAGTCGTAAGGCAGCTGTGTTCCGCTCTGCTTGCTGGGATGAATTCTGCTACCTCAAAGCAGATGATCTCGTCCAGTGCTGAGAGCCGGAAGCGCCGAGAAGTCCAGGGGAGGTCCAAGGAATGAGAGAAGTAAAACTCAGAAGTTCGTACTGTTCAACTCTACTTTATTTCGATAGTTACATGCCTATTGATACTGTAAAACTGAAACGTAGCCGCGCCTGGCGAGGAATGCGGACCAATCAGAGCTGATCGGTCCGTGCTCTGAGTGGGCGCCTCGCCGGGCCGTCTTTACCTGGGTCTCCGTGTCTCACGGCCGAAGCTTGCCGGCACACATTTCTCGCAATTTTAGAGGTTACGTTTATACGTTTACCTAGTGCATAAACATTACCTACAATTTAACTCGTTATTCTTATTCTACGATCCTGATCATCAATGTTTGTTTATTTAGGCTCGACAGACCACCTTACAGTACCGGGAACCTAGAAGCTAAATATAAACCAATGAAGTTAATATCGCAACAACCTTAATCTTAATTATTAATATCATCTGACATCCGCACCAGTAAGCGTCATAGAATTCAACAGGTGAATCTTCAGAATCAATATCACCATCTGTCGGTATTCTCCTGTGTGTGTTTACATAAAAAAAAACTTTCATTTTAGTAATTATATTACAAAACAGCATAAACTATAGCAATATAAAATATAAATGATTTGGCATAGTTTAAGTAACCTTTTAGTTAGATCAACCTCT
Source organism: Glossosoma conforme (assembly GCA_022606575.1). Classification (NCBI taxonomy): domain Eukaryota; kingdom Metazoa; phylum Arthropoda; class Insecta; order Trichoptera; family Glossosomatidae; genus Glossosoma; species Glossosoma conforme. The sequence goes on along the minus strand of JAGTXR010000111.1, from coordinate 249,588 downwards.
CAATAGATAATATGACTTTATGAAGACATTTATTACGTAATCAATTACTTGTATATTTTATAGAACTTTGTCATGAAACATTTATCAAATACATCATATTATTTAATTAATACGATTAAATTGTCATAATTATGTTTGTATTCCTCTCGTCAGATAATTTCTAATGCTGATTGCACAAACAGAGACCCTGACAACCAATACTTCCCGAGTTAGGAGCAATGAATTTCAACGAGGAATAATTGCACCAATCAGAGAGCACTGGCGATGCATTAATCTAAGATTGTTATCTGTTTTTGTCAAGGTCACAATCACTGACAGTGAACACTAATCCTGAATGACAATTTATATCTAACTGTCAACATTGACACTGCGCAGTGTGTACACAGAGTGTTTGTTTTAGAGACGCTTGCATAATAATTTATGTATTTACACTACAGGGGGATCAAGTAGTCAAAATATTTTTTTTAAATGACATATAATAGTATTGTTTAGTTAAATAAAGGTATAACTCAATGGTCAAAGCGTTTGCTTTGCAAGCCAAAGGTCGTGGGTTTGATCCCCGATGGAGATAAAAAAAAAAAGGATTTTTAATCGATTTCTGAGCTCTAAAATACTCTAAAATAAAATGGTTGGTGTGAATTTGATCCATCACCCGTAAAATGTCAGTCATAGCCTATTAATTAAAATTGGTGGTAGACCCATTCATAGTAAAATACTGTAATAATAAGGATGGTGCGTGAATCTCGGGCTGTAGTCTATGACGTTGGCGGATCAACACTCCGCATGCAGCGCTTAGCCATGCGTAACATGGTAAGCGTCATAGAATGCCACAGATGAGACTTCAGAATTAATATCACCATCTGTCGGTATTCTCCTATGTGTTTAAAAAAAAAAGGTCTCTTACGAAATCAAAGTGTTCGTTGTAGGAGGATTAACTGTAATTTAAATTTAGAAAATAAAAATATTTTAAATATAATAGTCCAACTCTGGGTCAGCCTCAATTAGAATACATCCAAAGCTTCTTTTTCTAACTTGCATATGTTTGTCACAAATTCCAGTTATAAAGTTATGTCAGCTACCATGATTCTCGCCACATATATATATTATGTATAGGGAACACCATTCGAAGGCGACGTATGCCTGGGAACTTGAAGAAAAGGCCGCTGACTCACATCCAGGTTCGCCTTTGTCTCTTAACCCTTTCGCATCGGTTGTCGATATATGCCGTCTAAGATTCCCCTACCGTTAACATCGGCAGCCGTGATATATCGTTTTGATACTTTCAGTACTCATTGTGACATCTACGGTAGAAACTTGAAACTGCAGTCATTCCCTTTATCAACCTACATGTATTCTTTACAGCAATCTGTAAAGCATGTAAGTAAATATCGTTAAGTTTCGTCACAGGAGTGATTTTTCTGTAAACAACGTGTGTCAATGCCACCACATGTATGGAGTTACATAATGAACTTTTGTTAAATAGAATAGTTTTTTATGCATCACCTGATAGCTAAAGGATACAAGAACCAATGTGATATTTGAAAATAGGTCAGATAAGTACATTTATGCTTCAAATACTAGTTTTAAGCAAAAAAAATGGTTTGAAAAATTCACGCCCTATTGACAAGTATAATTTGTATTCCACGGAGCCGTAACGAAAGGGTTAATGAACTGAATGATGAAGCGGCTATGTCTGCTGACTTAGCTTGTCATTCCTCTCTATTACATATTTATTTACTACATATTTATGTGTGTTCTTGAAACTTGATTTGGTTACGCTGGGCAGATAATAAAGGTGCTGTAAAGCCAGCATGTTTCTTAGCAGGATGTAAACAATAATGTTACAATGTCTATGTTGCAGGTATTTGTTCTTCTGGGACAAGATAGAGCGCTGCAACTATTGGCTGAACTCCATTGTGGAGACAGCGAGGCGGGGCGAGAGTGTAGATGGGCGACTTGTGTCCTTCCTGCTTCATGTAAGTTGGTCTTCTTATCTGGAGTAACATAGTCCCCATGAATGATCTCCATAATGATCTTTTTTTTTTTTTTTGGGGCCTCAGGCCCCCGGGCCGGTCGCCTTGTACCTGCGCTCCTTGGGAGCACTTACCAAGGCATTGTTTTCAGAGTACATTCTCGTTATACAAGTAACGGGTTTTGGTGAGCAACACCACACATGGGTGTAAAGTTAGTAGTTCAGACGTTAAAATTTGGACTTTTTGACTTCTTCGCCGAAGGTCGCCGCGAATACAGAAAATGCATGGTAGTTGGGCTCCGTAGATATGAGATCGATATATCCAACCGGTCCAGACTTCTGTTGGATTACGCTAAGGAGCCTTTGCCTACCTAAATCTAATATTGGACAATGCCACAGATCGTGTTCAGCGTCCTGCAAGGGGCTGCCGCATAGGCAGTCTGGACTATCAACGAGGCTAAACTTGAAGAGTTTAGCCTTAAAATTTCTGTGCCCAGTCATGAATTGACTAGTCCAGTGGTTTGGAATAAGCCGGTCTTTCCTCTACCACCAATTTTAATTAATAGGCTATGACTGGCATTTTACGGGTGAGCAAATTCACTCCAACAGGTTATTTTAGAGCTCAGAAACCGATTAAAAATATTTTTTTAATCTCCGTCGGGGATCAAACCCACGACTTTTGGCTTGCAAAGCAAACGCTTTGACCATTGAGTTATACCTACCGGCAAAGATGTTTGTTAAGTTTTGCTTTTAACCCCCTCATCACGGATGACAATACATATGGCATATATTCAACAGATTGATACAAATAGATGTTAAAAAAAATGTCCAGGATACAAGATGTTACACTTATTTACTTCAAATTAAAGAGAAAACCAAAATTATCTTAAAAGTATGAGATAAGCTAGTGAAATGTTCTTGAGGCTATTCTACGGACAAGAAGAATGGTCCAAAAGAATCATTCTCGGTAATCATTTCTGTCAAGATTAATGTCACACTCCTGAATATAGGAAGAAAGAAAAATATTGGGTAACAATTGAACACAACTGAAAATAAAAGATATTCAAAAAACAAAATTCTAATTTGGTTCCAAATTTAAATTGACAAGGGGGTTTTCGCTTTTGTTGAATAAGAAGTTTAATGTCAGTGATGAAAAGTAATGTTATTTTTTGTGTTTATTTTTTAAAATTTTTTATTTTAGGATCCCACCTGCGACGGCGGGCAGTGGGACATGGTGGTGAACCTCATCAACAAGCACGGGCTGGTGCCCAAGAAGTGCTTCCCCGAGGCCTTCAGCTGCGAGGCCAGCCAGCGACTCAACGCCCTGCTCAAGTCCAAGGTAATATATCCACCGACTTTGTAATAGGCGAGAGACTGTACTATGTCCACCAAATATATTTATTGTAAATACGATGACAAAAAATGCACATACAGAATGCATGCAAAATCACATGACAAAGTATTTTTATGGGTTCCGTAACTAGCAACAGTCTTCAAAATATATTGTTTAAGCCAGTACCGGCTTTAGACTCCGCGGTGCCCTAGGGCATTTTTTTCTAGCGCCTTAAATTGCTTACATTTAAAAAAAATTAAAACATTGTTCCCTTCGCGCCCCTGGCTTATTCGACGCCCTGGGGCACCACCCACTTCGCCACCCCCTAAAACCGGCACTGGTTTAAGCGCTTTTTAGGTTACACAGCAAAACACGGACTATTAATGGATCCCACAAAGCAGCAGCAGCAGCAGAAGAACAAAAACGGATTTTCATAGGACATCACAAGGCGACCGGCCCGAGGGCCTATGGCCCGAAAAAATAAATAAAAAATTCATAGGTCTTGTAATACAGTATTAAAAGAAAAATCTGTATCCCGATATCATCATCATTTCCATGTCTGCTCCCTCAACTGAAGCATATGGACATCTTAAGCCATCTCCATAAAGCTTTGTAAACCGCCTTGGTCCTCGCCTCTTCCCATGTCAGCTCTGCCTCCCATAGCTCCACTGAATGTTGACATCAGCATGATATAGCCCTTGCTGGCTGATACTGAGAACCTCGATATCTCTTCTTTCCTCGAGAATCTTTCATTTCTTAATTCTGGTTGCTTGACGTACTTGTATGTGTCCACCATATTGTCGAGCGCAGAGATCAGTTGCCTTCCGCCCTTCGGCGAGAGCAGATTGTTGCGACGAGGCCGAGCCCTAAATTCGTAAAGTTTTATCATAAATATAATCAATGTGCTTCTAAAAGAAAGTCTTTGTTTTGCTGACCTGCTCCTCATCATGCCCTCACACGACAGAATAACATCTTTTTATGAGGGAGGAGGATGTTAATACATGTTATGTATAGTATCCGACGGGCTTTCACTACGGCGAGAGCTCGGAGGCTTGATAAGCAACTATAGTTAACGCACTTCTGCGGTATTTGCAATAATGTTGAAGCCAGGTCCAATTTAGTCTCTTGACACATTGTAGTATGAAAGGCTTTTTTGTACGCTCCTTCACCTCGTTATTCCTCACTAAATACAATCTGTCCCGACAACAATGTGTTAATCTTATAATAATTGTATTAATTTGTTGATTTCAGTTGCGTCAGTTTGCAAAGGCCTTGCGAGACCTCGTGGAGGCGGGCGCCGGGGACCAGGAGACCGGCGCGCTCATCCTACAGCAGATGGGGGTCATCTACAACATTGTGTCCATCTGCCTCAGTTCGCCCCCCGACACCTTCAGCTGGGAGTTCTACAACAAAGCCAAGGCCTTCGTGTCCATCGGCCCCGTCACTCCGCTGGAGTTCTATGAGAAGCACGTCAAACCAGTCTTCAACGTGGACGACAAAGTAACATAATCATATTTTATTTATTAACGGAATCTTTTGTGTGACAGCAAGATTTCAGTTAGGATCAAAGGTAAAATCTACAAAACTGCTATAAGGCCAGCTATGCTCTACGGATCGGAGTGTTAGACCCCGCTGAAACGTGACTTGGATAGGATTCATGTGGCAGAGATGAAGATGCTGGAATGTTTTTTGTTTTTTTCGTATCTGGAGCATGCATATACGGTGGATCTTTCACCTAGCTTTGCTGTTGCGTCATTGTCCACGCTTTATCACATGACTCCAGAGATTTCTTCACACGGAGGTCCATCTAGTGTATGTGGTTCTTTATGTCCTCTTAGGCGGTAGTTTGAGGATAGCAGCTGCACTATCCGAGGCATATTTTGATGTTTTTTTCATTATCAGATGATAAGCTTGAAGATTTTACTGCTATATTTTTTCCTAAGGGCCTGCTCAACCCAACCAAAAACATTTGCTTAGCAACAGAGGGAGACCGATCCAAATATTTGTATGGGCCCAATATTTTTCTACAAAATATCTACTGACATCAGCTGGATAATACCCTAAAAAGCCTCAATATAGCTTTATTTTTTTTGTTCGCTCGTCTGATACGCACATATAAAAATGTTAGTAATATAAAACATGGCACTGCGTCGCGAGTCGCCATTGTGTTTGTTGTGACAGATCGCTACCTATCTTGGGCAGGCACCTGTCACGCCATTAGTTCCGTAATTAGGTGCTATGTTAATTTCGGCACTGTGTTGCCACAACTGCGGGAAGAACCCGCGCCTGATATATCCCTACAATTTCGTTGTTTCATTATTTTAATATTGAAACGAAATATCTTCTTCGTGTCAGCGATGTCAAATTATTTTTCCCCAGTATCTGGCAACATCGATAGCTCGTATGTTGCCCAGCATTAGGTCCTGAGATGTGCAGCCTGTTGGGCACATGGAGCGATTTGTTGCCAGAGCTGGAGTCTCTCATTTTCAGGGCCGGATGTGAGAGGCTGTATGGATCTCAGAAAGCTGCTTCGCGACTTCAATCTTGGTGTTGGGGGTATCTGACTATACAAGCAGTGGGACGGTTGGTTGATTGTCTTACGAAATAACGACCTACTTGACATGTAACAACCTTTGTTGCAGATCTGCCTGGTGACGGACCCGCGGCCGGCGAACCCGTACGGGCGCCTCTTCACGGTGGACTGCCTGGGCAACACGGTGGGCGGGCGTCGCACGCTGTACAACAACCAGCCCGTGGAGCAGCTCATGGCGCTGTCCACGAATAGCCTCAAGGCGGGCGAGGCCGTGTGGTTCGGCTGCGAGGTCAGCAAGCGCTTCTGCGACAAGCTGGGCCTGCAGGACCTGGACATGTGAGACAAACACTGCTACAGTCATCATCAGCCTCACTGTGTCCATTCACTGTTAACACATTGTTTGCGGGAGACGTAGTAATACGTTTTTACTCTCTGGTGGTGGACGTCGGGTAACGTAATAATACGTGTTGCGTAATAACGAATTTTGTTGCTAAATCGTATATCTTACTTCAAACTACACATTTCACTCACAAATTTGTAATTATTATGCTTTAATTTAAATTTATTAATAAATTATGAAAATAAAAAAAGAGTCTAAAAATATACAATTTTTTGTGTGCTCGAAGAAACCTCGACGCAGATCCCGTTGGCTTAATTTTTTTTTACCTTCAATGCGCAATAATTGTTTTCAACTTGTACGGAGAATTGGGGTTCTTACTACCTGACGAAGGGGTGAATGCTAGATTTTTTTTGTTCATATTTAAGTGTTACTTTAAAGGATGTTTTTTTTTGTGTTTGTTTACCATAATTTTATCATTGCTGCACAATAAGGTAAACTACATTTAAAATTTAAATAAATTACCGAAAATATTTAAAAAGTTATAGACTTTTAAAAAATTATAAAATAACTCGCGCGTGAATCCAAAAATCGCCCGCCAGGCTGCAATCAGCATAAAACAATGCCCGCAAATAATGTGTTAAAAGAACGCTCCCACTTTCCATCCTTCTCGATAAGCTGCCCTCCACATTCAGGGTGTCAGTCCAACTTACAGGGGTCGGCCAACGCTTCATTTGTCAATTCTTGGACAACACAAAACACTTCTTTTCGTCATCGACTGTCGACTCTTCGACAGATATGTCACATTACCCACTTTAGTGTGCCTAACAATAATGTGTTATCTACGCAAGTAAGGAAGGGGGGATGGCTGGAGCTTAGAGAAGTTAAAAAGAAGGGGATTAAACTGATACATCTAAAATCGATAGGTGTTTGAATCCTACAATTACCATTGTTTTTTTGGTTTTTGTTTCATTGGTAATAAAAATATTTGTTAAAGTTAAAGTATAAATAACTTCTTAGGTTTTCATGGCCAGATTTGATATTGTGGCTTTTGGGTTCAGCCGTGGCGAACTTCCTCATAAAAAAATATATAATCTGAATAAACCAACTGAAAACTAAATAAATTATCAATCCTGAAAAAGACCCCTGCAATGGTGGTCGAAATATTGGTTGAAGGAAGTTCAGCACTTACGGCTAAACCCAAAAGCCACAATATCATTTGTTTAGTATGTTGGCATTTGTTGTATTATTGTTTTTAAATTGATAATTTGACATCATGGTTATGAATTTTCATGGTTTATTAAAATAAATAATGATTGTTTGATTTGGTGTATTTCCAGCCACGACTACTCGCTGATGTTCGGCACCGACGTGCAGGTGACCTTGAGCAAGGCCGACCGAGTCATCTACGGGGAGTCCAGCATGACACACGCCATGGCATTCACGGCCGTCTCCACTGACGTGAGTCACTCACACTTAACATGAACATAACTTGCGAATGGCAGTGCTCAAAACGTTATTTGAACATAATTATATTATATAAATCATCCAAAAGTCTTAATTATTATTAATATTCCACTTGAGAGAAACTCAGTTTCGACACGAGCTCCACGAATTTATTTATCAAAGTAATTTCGTGGAGTCTTCTGTTTAGCGAGCATCGGGACTTTTTAATAATTATTGTTAATAATATTAAATACCTAATGGTTTCTCTTGCATTATATCTTATTTCAGGATCGTATTAAATATATATGTATTTGTAATGTTCCTGAAAGAAATAAATAAATAAATTTTTAAAAAGTTGAAGAATTAGTCTTGGTTGATGGCGTTGTGCATAGAACAGAACTGAGGTGCATAGTTTGTGGTTCAAATCCCAGCATCTGCCATTTCTTTTTCTTCGAAATTAACGAGAGAAATGACGTGAATTATGATATTTGATGTAGATTTGTGTGTATAAAATTATTATAAATCAAAGTATTTGATCCTAAAATGAAAAATGATTACCTTATCAAATTGTCAACTATTATTAAAAATAGCAGACATTAATTCTACAGAATTAATACTGTAGCGTGTAAAAAGTTGGTAGCTAAATTATTTTAGGGTGTTCAAGAAAACATTTCATACTACAGTCTGTTGAGACTCGAGACTCAAAGGTGTACCTGGCTAGGATTTGTATTTCAGATGGCGCAGTAAAGCATAACTAAAGCTGCCTTTTCTTCACACTCTTGTGCTCAAGCCGTTCTAGAAGACCGTTGAAAACCGTGCATAGAATGTATTCAGAAGAGCTGGCATAAGATGATGCGAAGATCATGCCAGTTAGTGACGGCCATATGCTCCAATAGGGGAGCAAACACAGTCATGATGAATGACAGACTTCTTTTTCTACTGTTTTTTTTTTTGTGTGACAAATTGTTTAGTATTATTGTTCTAAAAAATAATTAATCCCATGTATATTTAACCATTTTTGTTGCTCACAGGAGGAAGGTATTGCCACAAAGTTCAGAGTGGAGAACTCCTGGGGAGAAGACAGGGCAGAGAAGGGATATCTGCTGCTCACTGCGGAATGGTTCAAGGAATTCGTTTTTGAGGTACGAATTTTGAAAAAAAATTTACCTTATTTTTTATCAATTGTCACACTTCCAACCTACAAAAGTTTAAAAGGCATTATATGTTTTGCAATACAGATTGGTGTGGCCATAACCATCCATTCTTTTTGAGCACAGTTGATACTTGTGGAGCTTCGAGCACCCAATTTAGTACAACTGCAATGGCGCTCCCAAATGGCCTATCAGCACACCTCGATCCTTTTCTTACATCCTTTTCCTCTTTTGTCGATGGTATTTTTCTCCTAGATCTCTGTTATCTTTGACCCGTGTCATCTTCTTCTTTTTGTGTTTTTTTTTCTCTTTTGTATGTATGTATACTCTATGTTTCTTATTCTTTGTACCTTGGAACTGCGGTTATGTTAAATAAATAAATAACCTAAAAATAATGTCAACTCATTCTCTTACAGGTGGTCTGCGATAAGAAGTATGTATCCGCTGAGGTGATGAGCGTCTTCGAGCAGGAGCCCGTCCTGCTGCCCGCCTGGGACCCGATGGGCACCCTGGCCAACTAGACCAACCTTACATGACACAACCTCTACCTAACGTAACCTTACCTGATGCAACTTGTACCCAACCTAACCTAACACGCTTCAAGAATGATATCTTAGGTTCTGAATTGAATTGCATTAACAAGCGTCATTGTTTCCTGTCTGCATAAATATGTATTTACCATCATTTTCCATGCATTTCACTAAAGCATTTGGATCACTACAAGTAAATATAAATTTGATAAGTGATACACTCATACAAATTCATTACAAACATCATCTTACATGACATTTCTCTCATAAACAAATTGGAGAAAAATAAAAGGCTGATTCCGAGATTCGAACCACGAATTTGTTGCGAAGGTTCGTGGTTCGAATCAACATCTGCCTTTTATTTTTCTCCCATTTGTTTATAAAATAAATGTCATATAAGATGATATTTGCTATGAATTTTATGTTTGAGCTCTTTGAAACGTTCCCTCTCTCCTGCACCATTATTCTCCTTCCCACACGGATAGTCTCTTTAGCAGCTATCTTTATCAGGCCTATCCTTCTTGCAGTCCGTTAACACATTTTCTTTTATAGCGTTAGGTAAAGATTGTTGTCTCTCTATGATGGTTTTTACAATAACTACTTTAAACTATGTAAAAATAACTTGTTAATAATTATAGTTTTCATAATCAATGCGATTATGACCCCCAGCAGTTACCATTTTGTATCTTTATCAATTTTTTAACCTCAATTTTAATCATATGGGTGCCATGAGCCCAAATATGGGTCCGCTGCGGGAAGCCCGCCAGTGCCGTGAGCACACTGCTGTGTTATTAAACTGTATATTTTCAGTCAATGTTATAGCTTGGGTCTATAGCGACATCTATCGTCTGCCCAAGAAAAAAAAATGGTTAAAACTGGACACCATTTAAGGGTTCAAATCTTCAATAATCCACGAGGCGTTGCATAGATCTATTCAGGGTCATGGCATCTAAAATGTTAATAATTTTACTAATGCAGTGGTACCTTGACATACCAGTGCCCCAACATACGAGTTTTTTTAAATACGAGCCGTCGAGTGAGCGATTTTTTGCTTTGAAATACGAGCAAAATTTGAGATACGAGCAATCGGCTTAGCGGGTCGGCCGCTAGCACACGAACCGCGCGTCGCGCTTTTTCGCGTGAATCCCCCGGCCACGGTCAGAGAATCAGTTATCAATGTTCTCCCGCGGTCAAAGCATTTTTGATAAGTTGTGCTTACGTTTTATGACTTTAGTAAACTTGCTTTGAGATACGAGTTATTTGAAATACGAGCAAGGGTGTGGAACAAATTAAACCCGTATATCGAGGTACCACTGTACCTTGCTCGACATTTTTTTTGTTATCATCAGGCTTACTTTTTTTATTTGTACTCATATAAATGGAGTTTACTTCATGCCTTTTTTAATATTAAGAACTGCATTTTTGAAATCATATTTTTTAAACAATATTTTAATGTTTTTAACATTTATATTTTATGCAACTGTTTTGGACTGATAGCCAATTTTTAACTTCCTAAAAAAAAATTTGTAATGTACCTTAGTAAATGTTTTTTTGGTGTGTTTTAATATGGATCGCGTTGAGCATACTATTCATTTTGGAATCATAGTAATATATATATTTTAATTATTTTATGATACAATATGTTTTCATAAGATTGAATAATTATCCAGTGGCTCCCGAGGCCTGAACCATTTTGTGCTAAGAGGCGGTCCAACCCAAAAAAACTAAATTTATGGGAACACTATGTGAAAAATATTTATTACATTTTTTAAATAGTATAGTATTACAGCGTAAAGTCAACTCTTCTGTAACGTTTTCATAAGATCGGTTGATTAGCCGGATGCTCCTGAGGCATGGACCATTTAGTCCTTAGATGCGGTTCAACCCAAAATATCAATATAGAAGACAATATAGAGTAGTTTGTATATATCTCCGGTGGATTGGTTTGCAGCAACAAAATCTTGCATCTTGATCTCCACTCCTCTTGATCCTCTGCAGTCCTCTTCAGCTCAGCATAAGAGCTGCAACTCATATCCTCAAACATTTGCTGCAAATACTCCCGTCTAGGGTGTCCTCTGCAGTTTCTTCCCTCAACCATCTCTTCCACAATGTCGTGAATAAGACCATTGTGGTGCATGATGTAATAGATCGCCTCTTTGAGATGATTTTTACTAGGTGCCTATCTTCCTTGATTATGCTGAGAAACTCATTGTTCGTGACATAGCCTCTCCAGGAAATTCCGAGAATTCTTCTGTGTGACCACATCTCAAAGACCTCTAGTCTTTTCTTCTCACTTTCAGATAAGCACCGTGTCTCACAGCCGTACATCAAGATGCTCTATACAAATGTTTTGGCAAGTTGCTTGCAGAGCTTTAAATTCAGTTAAGTCAAAAATATTCTTAGCATACGATTTTAGATCCATTTTAAATATCAATCGATGCCATTTATTACACTTTTTTTATGACTTTTTAGAGAATTGTGACTGGTTTCGTGTTTACTGTACATATACAAGTTCATACAATGAATGCATGAACTTGATACAAAATGTACGCAATCGACAACCCCGATCGGGGTTCGTGGCGCTTCGTTTGAGTAGCCGTAGAACCCCGATCGGGGTTCTTGGCAGTCAACGAGTTAAACAACAATTTTTGTATGTTTTGTACTTAAATTTTTAATGCCATGTACGTGTGTACATCTATACTTGTTTTAAATATTGACAATGGAACGATAATGTGTGTCAAAGTGATCGAAATTTTACCAACAATCATTTAATATAGATTTAAGAAAATCGAAAAAATTAAAATCATTAAAAAACAACTTCCAATGTAATACATTTTACAGTGAAATTAAAAAAGTGTATATTTTTATTTAATGTTTGTTTTTTTCTGCTGTTGCGACAGTTGTTTTACTCTTGTACCTATTGATAACTGAATATGTCACAATTACTGTTTACATTAAAAATCTATCATATAGACCCGCATCCCAATTATTTTCATGTCGCGGCTCCTTAAATATGATAAAAATATACTCGCAGCCCCCGCCTGTGCTTAGCGCTCACGTTTGTTTATTTTCGCCCCTAATTTGAGAAGCCCTGATTTAGACAATTAAAAATTCTTAAAGGTAACACACCCTTGTTACGCTTGGAGACCGCTGCTCTAGAGTGTAATTGTTGACATAAAAAGGAGCATGCGCAATATTAACATCTTTATTTTTAGCATATAGTAATTATGACACATTTATGTAAGAGTACTTGTAGACGTGCAATATTGCATGCAATTTATGATTGAATAAAATATATATTGCAAGCAATTTTTTCCACAATTGTGCGTCAATTAAAATAGACCTATAAAATACATATTCAATGGTGTCACGACCTATCATTCCCAGATGATTCGTTCAACGACTCATCGGTAACGACATAGGCTGTACTGAATGTCTCGCTAACTTAACCTAGGGATTTGTCCAGTGATCGTAGAGTCCAGAGATCCATAGGTCTCTTTAACGAAATAACTTAGGTTAGGTTAGCGAGACATCCAGTGCATCAAATGTCCCTTGCACCAGACGTCCAATGCGCCGCATATCGTTACCGATGAGTCGTTAAACGAGTTGTCTGGGAACGAAATGCGGCAGAACCATATTAAGTGCAACAATTTCAGTTATAAATTGCCTGCAATATTCCATGTTCACATCCCTCATAGTTTTTAGCTAGTCTTGCAATTTCCATACAAATGTACAGCATATATTTTTTAAAGTGGTATTTAACTTCAATGTCTTGTTTTACAATTTAATTGTTTATCTTAAGTAGTAATAATTGCCTAATTGATTTACAGTACTGGTTGTATATGTGACAGTCACTTGGTGATGATTCATATATCAAAAATTTTCGACGCTCACAAGTCCTTTTCCATTTGGTCCTAAGAAGCGGCTCAACCCACGGAAAATAATACAAAAATTTATGTATTTATCCATGTTTTAATCATTTATACATGGAATTACATTTTTATATTTGTGTGATTTTTCACCCTAATCAATATTCTTGGCTATGAATGGTCACCAATTCAGCTAACCTCATCAGGTCAAGCTGGTTAAGGCACTCTATTATCCTGGAGGTAGTAAATGCTCTTCAAAGGCGGATGAACCTTTATGGTCAACGGCATCAGGATGTGGAAATAAAGGGGAAATTCCACAGCAAAGGTCCAAAAGACATCCCATGTGTCAGCAAAAATTATCGCATCTTGGAAGAGAAGTAAGATTTTGTTGCTGCAAACCAATCCACCGGATTGATACTACGAAGAAAGGAGAATGGTCCAAGTGGTTGGCATATAACTAACAGTCACCTGATGTTTTACATCAATAATCCTTATTTCTAGTAATGTTTTGATCAATGCTTCACACCTCAGTGTGGATCTCAGCCAGTAATGATTGTTCTTTAAAATTTCAACTTGTTTGTGTAAGATTTGTCACAGAGTTGCCATCACGTGAAATGAATTTGAATTTCGTCAAAAGTGAATCTTTTGGAATATCGTGTGATTTTAAAATAATTCTTTATTTGGTTCTGTGTCCATTTTGTTTTACTTGTAATAAGAAATAAAGGCTGATAAAATTATTAAACCTGTGTTTTATTAAAAATAAATGTCACATCTGCTTCTGCAAGTATAGTACAGCCTGCAGCTGACGAGAGGTAATCTTAGCACGGTCTTTAGCAATCAAGCTTTCAGTTTCGTGGCACCAACAGCTTAGAACTTGTTGCCGGAACGTATAAGAGAGCTGAAAACGATGGCATCCTTCAGAGGCAGACTCAAAACACACCCTTTTGCCCAAAGAGGTAAAGGATGCTTTTGGAATGAGCATTTGGTCATTAAAAAGCACTATATAAATTGTCAGTTTATCTTGCAGTGGGTCGACCAACGCTTTGTTAGTCAGTTCTTGGGCGTCACTTTAATACTTTTCTTCTCCATCGACCGTCATCTCTTCGACAGATATGTCCTGCACATTTCCACTTGAGTGTGCTTATTTATTAGGTATCCTCGATTGGATTTTATATTTAGAGACACTCCGAGCTTGGATCTCTTCATGGCACGTTGGGTGACCTTTATTTTATGGGCAAGAATTGCTGTTAGCGGAAGAATAGCGGGAGTGGCCTTGATGCGGAAGTCATCGAAGAGGATGGAGACTCATACGGGAGGCCTACGTCCAATAGCGAACAGACACAGGCTGATGATGATGACGAAACATAGGGCATTACTCATGGCTGCTGCTCACCCTATTAACATAATTAAATTAAAGACAGTCTTCTATCCATATATTTACAGCTGATATAGTAAGGCTTGATTGTGAAAATATTCGATTAATTGGTAGCCTTTCATGTATGGAAAATGAAAAGCACCATTTTTAACATATTTAAAACTATTTAATTTTCAAAAAGAGAATACTCCGTTCAAGCAACAAAATATTGATTCCTTGATGCAAAAAGACAAATAACTCGAGATAATTCGAATATGTCGAAGTTGACCAATCATGATCGTTTTAAAGCACTAGGTAAAACAATTAGTTTCCATTATAAAATTACTATATTTCGTTGACACTGGATAATTTTCAAATACCCTCGTAATTATCTTCCCATATCCGTTCCATATATGGAACGTATAGTCACTAAATTACTGCCACTTATAAAAAAATTAAGTTGCCACTGTTCATGCCTCATCCCCAGCCATATCTGCACATAAAAGTCCACCTGGGAACATATGGTTACCGACGACATATTTTGGGTGATTTGTAAATAAGTTTTTTAAAGAGGTTGGATGATTATCTCGTCACTCCCGAGGCCTGGACCATTTGGTCCTAAAGATATGTGGTTAGAAACTGACGGTGTCACATGCAAGTTGTGGTCTGCCTCCAATGTTGCTTAACTTCGGTGATCTCACGAGAACCGCGATAACGATATGCCATTGTCGTTGTAGACGACCAGTCAGCCTCGACTGTTCGAACCGCTCTACGGGCGGTGGGTGCGGGTCCTTGACTTCTTGGCTCAGGTCCCGGACAGCTGGTCGTAAGGCAGCTGTGTTCCGCTCTGCTCGCTGGGAGGAAGTCTGCTACCTCAAAGCAGGTTATCCGTCCAGTGTTGAGAGCCGGAAGCGTCGAGAAGTCCATGGGAGGCCCAAGGCGGGAGAGAAGTAAAACTCAGAATTTATATTGTACAACTCTCCTTTATTTGGATTTCGACACGTATCATCATCATCATCAGCCTGTGTCCGTCCACTGTTGAACGTAGGCCTCCCGCATGAGTCTCCATCCTCTTCGATCCTCCGCCTTCCGCATCCAGGTCACTCCCGCTATTCTTCTTATATCGTCAGTCCATCTTGTAGGGGGTCGGCCAATGCTTCGTTTGCCAGTTCTTGGGCGCCATTCCAATACTTTTCTTCCCCATCGACCGTCGTCTCTTCGACAGATATGTCCTGCCCATTGCCACTTGAGTGTGCCTATTCGTTGGGTAGCATCCACTACTTGAGTTCTTCTGCGTATTTCCTCGAAACGTATATTTATACTATAATCTGTAAAAAAGGCGCGCCTTGGCGCGTAAAGTGGACCAATCAGCGCGGTTCGTTCGCACCCCGACTTTGCGCCCTGTCAACCGGCCTTTGCATGGGTCAGCGTGTCGACGGATCGCAGCCCTCAAACGCCCGCGCTTCGACATTTTGGAGCGTTCGTCTAGCGCTCGTACTTAACCTACAATAATTCTTAACCTACTTCCACGGCGCGGTGGTCGTTGATCCTTAACCATGAATGTTTCTTTATTCAGGCTCGACAGACCACCTTGCATCACCGGGAAGCTAGAAGCTAAATATTAACATAAGCATTTACATTTATGATATAAATAAAGTGAAGATACACAAATATCACAAATGTCATCAGACGTCCGTAACAGTCGTAATTCACCATCAGCCTTGTCCGTCCACTGTTGAACGTAACCCTTAAGTACGAGTCTCCATCCTCTTCGATCCTCCGCCTTCCTTATCCATATTGATGTCGTAATTACTTGCTTTAATTTTATTACCTAAAAAACAATTCTGCGAAGTCCTTGACCCTTAGGGTCTCTGATCTCCATCCATGCGCAGTGGACTATGCAGACTAATGGCTTGATGGTCATCCACCTACAAACTCAATAGCTCATATACTTCACGCTCTGATTATAATTTCCAATAATAATGTTATACTTTTTTCATCACACAATGTAACTAAACAGCCGTGAAGAATTATGGTGAATACGTAACCGGCTGATTCCGATCGCATTATTCATCGCCAGCCGTTATCTATCCACCGCTGTGAAAAATTGTGAATTCGTCCTGTCATATATACTCAACTTAATACAGCATTATTAAGTCAGCAAATACGAGCGAATACCAAGAGTAACAAAAAGAGAAGTTAACAGACGCATACATCAAGCAAGGCTAGCGTTCAATAAAAAAACCTAAATTCTTGAGTCAAAAAATATTAATTTAAAGCTCCGCAAGCATTTGCTTGGAGCATCTTGATGTACGGCTGTGAGACACGGTGCTTATCTGAAAGTGATAAAAAAAGACTAGAGCCCCTTGAGACGTGGTTATACAGAAGAATTCTCGGAATTTCCTGGAGAGACACGTCACGAACAATGAGGTTCTCTCTCGTAACATTTTTTTTTTTCAATTTTTTAATACCTTTAATTAAAAGCGTATTTTAAACAAATATTATTTTATGATATTTATTTAAGTAAACACCCCTGCACATACTTTACAACAAGATAGACGCATACAACCTTTTCCGAGCATCCCTACACGGTTTACAAGGCTACTCGATATACTCGTTTCTACAATAACATTATATCCTCCTTGTATAACATGCGCCACGATGGTCTTCTTCACGATATTGTGGAGGGGATGGTTGAGGGCAGAAACTGTAGAGGGCGCCCTAGACGGGAGTATTTGCAGCAAGTATTCGAGGACATGAGTTCTAGCGCTTATGCTGAGCTGAAAAGGGTTGCGGAGGACCGACAGGAATGGAGATCGAGATGCAAGATTCTGTTGCTGCAAACCAATCCACCGGATTGATACTACGAAGAAGAACACTAGCTGAACATTACCTATCTCACATGACAATTATAAGTATTCTTGACGATGCGTTCATTCAGATTATGATCAGTTAGCAACAAACAAGTTCAGTGGGAGTCCTCTCCGAACAAACGTGGTCACTGCACATAAAAACTGCTTAAAAGAAAAAACTCGTGACAGAGATAATAATCGCAGTCACGGGTTTAAAATAGGTACACATCTTACAAGTCTATTTTCTAGAAGCATAATTATAAACTTTCATAATCACATCAATCCTTACACGCACACATTCTTCCCACAAGCAGCGTCCGGCCCGATTAGATATATAATAATAAAGTTTTTTTTCCTTCCCCTATCCGTTCTATAACTGGAACACATAGTGACCACAAATAGCCACTAATTCCTGTCAATTTACACTATCCATATTTTGTCCTAAGACATCTCTGCATCTGAAGATTCACCTGGGAGTATACATGGTCTCCGATGGCTTCCAGGGTAGGAGCCTTGGGAGTTGATGAGCAAGTATAGTATCTTATAGGCTCATTTTTAGGGGATTTGTTAATCAGATTTTTTAAGAGGACCAATGTATGGACCAATTGGTTCTAGAGGATGACTCAACGCAAGTCGATTAGAGTTTTAAAATCTACAATAATAAAAAATAATTTAAAAAAATGCGATTATTGAAAATTTCGTCTGTGGATCTTTTAACGCTTGCAATATAAATGTGGTACTGTTATCTAATCAGTCTACAGACTGGCATTCAAAACTCAATTTGTAAGCTTTACAAATTGTTTACAATTATTTGTAAATACGTTAGGTCACCCAGCGTGCCATGGAGAGATCCATGTTCGGAGTGTAACTAAAAGATAGAATCCGTAACGAGCATATCCGAAGAAGAACTCAAGTAGTGGAAGTTACCCAAAGAATAGGCACACTCAAGTGGCATTGCGCAGGACATGTCTGTCGAAGAGACGACGGAAGATGAAGAAGAAAAGTATTGGAATGGCGTCCAAGAACTGGCAAACGAAGCATTGGCCGATCCCCTGCAAGATGGCCTCACGACATAAGAAGAATAGCGGTAGTGGCCTGGATGCGGAAGGCAGATGATCGAAGAGTGGACGGATACAGGCTAAAGATGATGATGGTGGTGATGTTGGTGTCACACTGATCCCTGAAACGTAAAACTGCCTGTCGCAGCTCATTGACAAACTTGGTATAATAAACATATATAATTATAGCATACGATAAACGTTCCATGAAGACCACACATTTTTTTAGATAAACCTCCGATGTAATTAGGACCGCAGACAATAGTAATGACAATCTCTCTTGTCTAAAGGAAGCCGGTCTCAGTTGTGTCCATTAGCTCGGTGATTGTTTTTTCAGACCGGTATCTCGGTTGAGTGCTGTCGCCCAAGTGACATAAGCTCTTGTCCCGGTTTTCAGTGTCAACACACTGAGGTTACCAACACGCAGACGACCACATCAAACTTTATTCATTAAATAATATATAAGAGACAACAGAAGAATTAACTTAAAAACGAATACAAAAATAACGGATCAAATAAGTTGGCGTCACTTACCTCAAACGTTGGGAAACAATTGAAAAATACAGAAGAAGAAAACAAAGATTCTCGTTTAAACTAATGAATTCAAATTTTGTTCCAAATTGGAATCTTCTTTAAATACATTTAAAAAAATACCTCTTTAATAATAAATTCAGTAGGTACCTATCTATCGATAGCAATATTTTCATTTTTATTTTAAATAACGTGAGAATATTACTTATTTAATAATTTGTATAATCTGAAATCCTCAACAACTTTGAACGAAACTGAATTATTTTAGTACTATATATAGTAAATATTACAATTTAAATAGTATTTTATTAAATTTTGGATGTATTGTACATATAGATCAAATGAGGTTATTTTCAAAAACGTTTTTAACAATGATATTACTTAACATTAAGGTTATCAACTGACAATACTTGGTGAAAAAAAAAAATTAAAAATATTTATTTTCGATTCACATTTATTTTAACTGATCATATGTAGACCATCTTCAATAATGTTATTATTGAAGATGGTCTCCAAGGAGGCCGAAACATGTAATCAGTTAAAATAAATGTGAATCGAAACTAAATATTTATTATTTTTTTAATTACAATTAATTTAAAATTGTAATGATATTAATTCTTAAAAAAGTGATAATAATACGTTTGACATAAAATGTGCGTTAATTCAATAATAAAACATTTTAATTTCTGGCATATTAGTGTTAAGCAGGTAAGTAGCCGATAGTTTGTTAGCTTCCCATACAGGCTTTAGGCGACATGTTTTGTTTATTGGAAACCAGATATCGTCAACTTCGATTAATTAAAATACAATAATAATTATTAAGCTTACGTAAATAGTACATCATAGTTGCCAACTAAATTAAGGAAATGTAACGATCGTCATTCGGCATTTCATATTACAGAGTGACGATAATACAATTTAAAACGGTAATTCCTACAATAATAACGGGTCCGCCATCTAACGTTTTTTTTCAACTAGTGCTTATTTCGTGAATGGTATCACTTAGCTCATGTCTGATTTAGCAGATAATTAGTTTTATCCTTCCGCTGAACGAATATGGTTGTGTATACGCTTGAACAACGCTGGGAAATATTGCGACATTACTTTGAAAATCAGGTCATTTTTCTTCGAAAATGAGCAAGGAGTGGCCGTTACAGTCAATGGCGATCGTTATCGGGCCATTTTTTTTACAAAAATTGAAAAAGAGGATATTGGCAACATTTAGTTTCAACAGGACGGCGCTACGTGCCACACAGCCGAAGCTACACTCGATGTTTTGCGCCCCATTTTCAAAAAAAAAAGTTATTTGGCGGACCCTTTACTTGGTGTAAAACGTAAAAAAACGCTTAAAATTAAAACTCTATTATTCCCTAACATTAAGGTTATCAACTGACAATACTTGGTGAACCTGCATAATTATAATTTTGAATTAATTTTAATTAAAAAATTAATAAATTAAAAATATTTAGTTTTGATTCACACATTTATTTTAACTGATTACATGTTTCGGCCTCCTTGGAAACCATCCATTATTGAAGATGGTCTTCAGGAAGGCCGAAACATGTAATCGTTAAAATAAATTGTGAATCAAAACTAAATATTTTTAATTTATTAATTTTTGATTAAAATTAATTCTAAAATTATAAAAAAAAACTATTATTCCCCATAATAGGTACATATTTCAAATATAACCTTTAAAAATACCTACATGTTATGCAGGGACTCATCTTTCCCAATTGAACATCCTTGTATGGTTTGTAACTGAACTTTTTTTATGTAAACTAAGTAATTCTGATGTCTCATGTGTGGAATTCTATGACGCTTACCATGGTGCATATGGCTAAGCGCTGCATGTGGAGTGTTGATCCGCCAACGTAGTAGACTACAGCCCGAGATTCACGCATCATCCTTTATTATTACAGGAATTTACTATGAATGGGTAGTCTTCACGGGACAACTTTCGTCTACCACCAGTTTTGATTAATTGGCTATGACAGGCATTTTACGGAGAAGGGATCAAATTCACACCAACCGGGAGTAATTTTCAGAAATCGATTGAACCCCCCTTTTTCATTTCCGTCGGGGATCGAACCCAGGACCTTTGGCTTTCAAAGCAAACGCTTTGACCATTGAGCTATACCTGCCGGCATTATCTATCTATCAAGCACAGCGGCACTTTAAGATGTTCTGTTCCACGTGAAGGAATATTATCTACAATAATTACATTGTTGTTAGTTGGACTTACTCACTATTTAGAAAACAACAAGAAACATCAAAATACTGCGGAATAAGGGCTGCTGTGAATAGTTAATTATTTATAAGGGTTTCAAAGTCTGCGTAGAATACTAGGGAAACGGTGGTTTGACTTTGTGAGGAATGAGAAGATAAAAGAGCGGACAAGGCAGTCTTCCATAATACAGTCGGTCAGGAAGCGAAGGTGAACCTGGTTGGGACATATACTTCGGATGCCGCAGGAGAGCATAAGCTACAGAGGCATTTTCTTCAAACTCCTGTTCTTACACCGTCTGGAAGGCCGTCGAAATCTATACATAGAATCTACTCGCGGGAGGCAGAGCTGACATAATATGAGGCTAAAACCACGGTGTTCCCATATTGTGACGGCAGTTCGTTACTACTTTATGCTCCAGCTAGGGGAGCGAATATGGTGATGATGGACTTTAACCTTTAACCGCCCAGTGGTTTCCTTACGGGACCGCAGATTTGCTATGTTCAATGCCGTACGGTCCCATACAGGAGTGCTTATGGTCCATTTCACAATCGGATTACATTAATTTGTAGTAATAGTATTAAAGTAAGTTCATGCAAGAATCTATTATGCGACGAAACATTACAAACATTGGCCTGCTAGAGCGTTGAACGACGCAAATTTGCGATCCCGTATGGGACCACTGGGCGTTAAAAGGTTAATATGCTTTTATTTAGCTTCCCCTATCTAGTCATCCATGTTAGCCAAAAAAATACTACCTAATATTTATAAATTTACTAATATTTATTGAGTTGAAATTTACCTTAAATACAAGTATTCGTTAAAACACGCTTTTCATATTTTTTAAGAGTGCCCTTGTTTATTTTAATGGGAACCTTTTATTCTACTTTTTATTATCATTACTCGATTGATTATTTTTTATTATCAAAGAATACACTGCTTATAATTTCAAAATAGGAAAACCCTGGCCTATCGCTTATCGAAACAGCTCAAATTGCCATTAATTTGGTGTAGAAATGTTTCAAATTTAGGATCATATGGCCGCCTCAAGCCGTCGAATATTGACATTGAGAGATAGCCACTATCTGCCGGATTTACCTGAGTGTTTGTTTATTTGACCTATATTCCACGGGCTTTCAAAAAGCGTCTCTAGTTGACGATATCTGCCGTTATGGCGGGCACCCATTTCCACGGGGCAACATTTCCCGCCAGTCGCATCAGTCGTACTTGTAACACCGGCTCGTCAACACTTCCTTCTTGCCAGGACACACGGGTGAATACTTTTTAATTTTATTTTATGGCTAACAATTGAAGACGCCACTCGGTGAAAATTTTATGTGACCCAATTTTTTTTATTATTTGATAAAAACATAAATGTCAATTAAATGTCGAAAATATAAAATAGGTTTATTTGTAACCAAAAAATAAAATTGTTATTTCTACTAAATAAAATATGTTTACTAAAATCCGGACTCATTATTTAAAACGACTGCATGTTTGATAATTTAGGACAAACATTTGAAACACTTAAAATTCTAATAAATAGTAATTACTCAGATAACTATTTAACTCTTTCATTACGGCTCGGAGGAATACAAATTATACTGTCAATTATAAAATTAGTATTTGATGCATAAATGTACTTATCTGGTCTATTTTCATATATCACATTGGTTCTTGTATTCTTTAACTATCAGATGATGCATAAAAACTATTCTAAGATTGTAGCAAAACGATATATCACGACTACCGATGTCAACGTTATCTTACACGGCATATATCTGGTACCGATGTGAACAGGTTAAGGATCACGCTATATTATCCTGAGTATTATAACATGAAAAATTGGGAAAATACTATTTTTCTAAAAAATAGAATTTACCAATATGTTAATATAATTAATTATTTACAATTTTTCGTTATGTTAAACGTTAACCTACGTTATAGTCATAGGAAAAACTACCATTAAAATTATTAGCTGACTATTCTTAGTAAAGCTACAAAATTATATTCGTAAAAAGAATATTTTTAAAATATTTAAAAGAGTAATCAACAGTATCGATATTGATAGTAATACTCTACCACAGAATAAAACGCTTTACATAAAAGGCGAATATTTTTTTTGGCTGTATTTATTTCAATCAATGGGCAGTGATTATTTAACAAACGATCAGTAATGAATACTTAAAAAGGTTAGAAAAAAATAATCATTTGGCAGGAAATAATTAATGAATGGTATATAATAAAAGGTTACGTTACGTTTCCATTTTGTGGGTTAATTATTTATTACTTCCACTTTAATTTTATAACTGACCACAATCACACTGACACAGTGGATACTGACAATTTATTTCATCCACTGCCGGTTGATATTTTTCTACAGCCAATGCATTTAAATTACTGCCTTGAATTAGTTACTGAACAAAAAATAAGGCCTCATAGTTTACACAATCTCTTGCACGGGTTCTTTATTTTAGCACTTCTGTGCAGTGGCCACATTTGTTTGGAGGGACTCCCACTGAACTTATCAGTTGCTAACTGATCATAATCTGAATGAGCGCATCGTCGAGGAGACTTAACTGTCCTCCGGTGTGATGCGGGTGTGAGGCGGGTAAAGTTTGCACCTACGATTCCGTCCTCTTGGAGCCTTCCTTGCAGAGTATTTCCTTTTGGTTCAAATATATTTTGAGTAACACCATGGGGTATTCTTGCACTGTTAATTCTAATTTAAATAGCCATAAATGAAATACAAGCCTAAAATTCAAACATTTTATTTTTCATAGAATTTGTAATTATAAATTAATTTAAATTAAAAAATTAACTAATTAAAAGATTATTTTTGATTCACATTTATTTTTAATGATTACATGTTTCGGACTCCGAAACATTTAATAACTAAATATTTTTAATTCGTTTTTTTTTTTATTAAAATTATTTAAAATTATATAAAAATTATGCAGTTCCACCAAGTATTGTCAGTTGATAATCTTTATATCATAGAATTTGTAACTTATTTTTTAAGCACGATAGGGATTTGCAGCATTGCATGTAATTACAATGTTTTTAACCTGTTGGGATCGTTAGCCGTGATAGTTCGTTTTGCTACTTTCTTACGATAGTTTTTTATGCATCATCTGATAGCTAAAGGATACAAGAACCAATGTGATATATGAAAATAGACCAGATAAGTACGTTTACGCTTCAAATACTAATTTTATAATTGACAGTGTAATTTGTATTCCACCGAGCCATAATGAAAGGGGAAAAGTATTTTTGACGACAAAAATGATTATAAAATTCAATTCGATTTTGTAATGCTTATTTAATGAACGTTATTATTTTTCGATTGGCTTGTTTTTATTATTTTTGTTTCATTTATTATTTTGAAAAATTCACAATGAATAATACAAACAGAATACAATTGATGTCATTGTACAATGCCAAATAATTGGCACTGTTTATTGACATCAATTTAAAAAGTACTATGGCGTATAATTATTGACATTTTAAATCCAAAATTCAGTAATAAATACATTATATTATCAATCACGAATAATGTCAAATATTACGAGTCAATTAAGTATAAAGCCGGTCTCGCTTCCAAAAAACTAGGTGTATTATATAGATCACTGAGGTATTTCAACGATAATCAACTTCTTCTATATAAAGGACAAATCCGACCTATCCTTGAATACGACAGTCACCTTTGGATTGGAGCCCTAAAATACCTTCTAAACTATTAAGTTTTCTCAGTTCAAAGTCTTCTTCAATTTCGTTTGATAAATAATGACACTCTTACATCTAACCTGCAATCAATGGAACACAGGCGTAAGATTGGTTCACTTAGTCTTTTCTACCGCTATTACGACGGTCGCTGCTCTTCGAAACTTAAAGAACTAATTACTCCTGCACCCACCCACAACCGACAAACTCGTCTTACACTTGCCGAACATCCATACACGGTTAATGTGTGTCAACCAGGAACTGGCAGTTTCCAAAGTTCCTTCCTTAATGCCACCGGAAAGCTATGGAATGCTCTTCCAGCGTCTGTGTTTCCTTCTTCCTATAATCTGGATCTCTTCAAGAAACAGATAAATATACACTTGCAATCTCCCCAACTCACACACAAACACGAACACAACACACGTTTCCCGCATGCAGCGTCCAGCCTTCCTGGCTGAGCGTCATAGAGTGCACTGGTCTTGATCGGCTGTGCTCTCCTGCATGCGATTACATAAAATAAAAATATATACGTATCTAAAAATGAACATGTCATATTTGATTAAGTGTTTTTTTTTTAACTTAATATTATTAATGAGATCCTATTAGATCAATACATATATAAGTTTAAAAATAAATATAATTTTTATAAAAAATAAATAATTTCCCGTCGGGTATGACTTAGTGGTAAAACGGTGTCACGACCTATCGTCCCCAGATAATTCGTTCAACGACTCATCGGTAACGACGTGGGGAGCACTGGACATCTGATGCATAGGACGTTTGGCGCACGGGACTACTGGTGCACTGGCTATCTCGCTAACCTAACCTAAGAATTTGTCCAGTAATCGGCTGTTAATGTTCTGTTAATTTGCTTACCAGAGAAATATTGGGTGTTCAATGATCAGTGTTTTTAAGGAGATCGGATGATCAGCCGGATGCTCCCGAGGCCTGGACAATTTTTATTTTGTCAAGGGTGGATCGACCATGCGAGGACATGTAAAGAACTAAGATTTAATTAAATCGATCAAAGAAAATCAAGCTTGGTCGGGATGCGAACCGACGGCGTCTGAGTGAGAAGCAAACGCTTTAACCACTGGACTCTAAATGACACGTGTCCAGTAAACGCCTGTGTGAAATAAAAATCCACGGAGTTCTTCTTTTTCCCAGTAAGCTGCCGCTGCCATGGTTACTATATCTACGTAAACGAAATTGTCTAATTATTTTCAATTTATTTTTTTCACTTACTGAAACATTACAAATTTAAAAAGATTCAAGTCGTTACTGAAGTACAATCAAGATTAATATACAAATATAGGTACTTATGATTAAGTACTAAGAACAGAGCAGTAAAGACAAGCAACAGAAGGTCCCAATGCTCATCAAACAGACGACTCCAACAAATCATTCATCCAAAGAAACTCATGGAGTTCATGCCTGAATTGGGCCTCCCTTACGTGAAGTATATCAAGATCCGAGGTGATTTGGTTGAACAGTCTGATCCCTCTCCCAAGAGCCATAGTCTCTGGCAGGTTAGTGTTACTGTTTGGGAGAGCGAACAATATGTGGCTAATTATTTTCAGATATTTATCGGGCACACACAAACCGATCTTCAACAAAATTTCAGGGTTCCCGAACACGCCACGCAACAGCCGGAAGAAATGCATACCTAAGCACACATCCCTTCTTGTCTTCAACTCAATGTACCCCAACATCATACCCTGTATGAAGTTAGTTGGATACAGCTACGGATAGTATCCATACACCCTCATGTAGAGAGACCTCAGAAATTTCTTTTTTACCCTCTCCTACATGAGGATATATTTCAACTCATGGGGTGCTCGAATGATTTTATTACATTATATTTCGTTTTCGTCTTCACAACTTACCTAATAATGAAAATTTACGAAAAAATCAGTTAAGATATGTATTTAAAAATACACATATAAAGCATTAAAAACCTATCGATGGATGTATATATTTATCTCAAAAAGCTTAACACACAAGTTACTCGATCCAATCGATAAGCCTACAACTATGTTCCAGGATTACCTCGTTATCTTTACACTATAGATTCGTAACAATTATTTCTTGCCATTTAAAAGCTTATTCTTGTATTTGTGATTGATATTACTATCATTCACATCTAATCCATTAGGAAAACTAAATATATGTTTTACTAAGTTTACTTATTCTAGGCAATGTAACTGGGCCCTTTCACGTTTAATTTTGAAGTGAGATGCATTCAAGATAAGTACTTAGTTAACTTCATATTATAAATTTATCAAATAAAATTAACTCAATAAATAATAACAACTTTTGATATTATTACACAGATGTTACTTTTTACGCATTTTTTAAATAAGCAGTCAAACCATGAGAGTTTCTGTGGTATTTTTTTAACATGTATATTCATGGCTTATATATGGTCGTATTGCATATTTAAAAAATCATTAACAAATTATAAAAAAATACTATACAATCGCAACACACTTACAACGCCGCACTTATAAATGCTTAATTGAAATAGAATTTACAAAATATTTTGTAATTCCTTGATAAAAGATTTGACACTATTTCTACTTCTTTAATCGTGTTTTATTCATTTGCTAAGTGTATTTTTATAAATTTATGTATATTTTATTGGAGCTTGTGTTCTGTTAAATAAATAAACACCAAGATTATGTTAATATCACACATTCTAAAATCTAAGTCCATGTTTTAAGCAATTTGTGACCATTTTTTTGGCAAATACAACAATGATAGGCAAAAGTTTTCATCAGCCACATTTCCGTCTGTGTTTTATTGTTCTGTTTTCCAAGAGCTCGATTGATTGGTTAATCGATTATTTACACAGAACTAAACAACAGGGAAAACCTAGATTTGAATCTCGAATGCAGAACTTGACATGACCTAAGAGGCAAACCAGAAACAATATATAATCCATGATTATTCGTGATAATTCGTTTTCCGTGAAACTCTGCACTTGAGGATGATTTCATCAATTAATCATTAATCGTGTAGTTTTAATTATGGGTTATATCCGAAGTTGTTTTCCAGATAAAATGAAAACCGGAATACTAAAGTATTGATTACACGTTCGTATTTTCCAATTGCATAATTAAATCCGAGATCAAAATCATCATTTATAATTTGCTTTTCGAAGCTCTTCATCAAGCCATATTTTATATCCAAAGTTCACAAATTACGTTATTAAGTTATTATTAATTAAATTATTGTTTCGATGAGTTTCATTTACTGATTAATCAAATAATTATACATCTTTATATAATAATGTTATTTTGTAACACAATCAGCAGAATACCGAGAGATGATGATAGTGATTCTAAAGTTTTTTCTTCTGTGGATCCTATGACGCTCACCATTCTACTTATGAATAAAGGCTGCATGTGGAGTGTTGATGCGCCAACGTCATAGACTACAGTCCGACATTCACGCATTTTCCTTATTATTACAGGATTTTATTATGAATATGTGGTCTTCAAGGGCTGACTTTCGTCTACCACCAATGTTAATTAATATCAGATATAAAACAAATAATTTTTAGAATTTATCCCAAAATGTATTTGTAGACGACATGTTTCGGCCGTCAAATGGCCATTTTCAAGTAAATTAGTAAAGTGAGTGTTGGCTCTATATAAAGCAAAGAGTGAGTGAAAAGGTGGATATGAATAGTGTGATGGGTATATGTGTTTTGCAAATCAATAATGTATAAGGGAATTAATTGATGAAATTAAAGGGATAAAGATTTAATTAATAGGCTATGACTGGCGTTTTGCGGGTGAGGGATCAAATTCACACCAACTGGGGGTATTTTAGAGCTCAAAATCAGATTTAAGAAAAAACCATCTCCGTCGGGGATCGAACACACCTTCGCATTACCAAGCAAACGCTTTAACCACTGACCTAAACGCGCCGGCATGTTGTAAATAATGGCAAAGTTATTAATATTTTCATATTTGTATGAACATAAACACAAAATATTCTTAAATCGTTTTTAAATAAGCTTACATTTGTATGAAAAACTAAAAAAAAACGTTAAAAACTATAAAAATAAGTATGTAATTTACATCATATTAAAAATAATGAATTAGGAAATGAAAAGTCATTGAATTTCTCTAATCTTTTTTAAAAGTTGGTCAATTTTGCAATTCGTATCGCTCGTGTTAGTATTATGTAGCGTTTATGTGGATTCGGCTATGCGTTTTTATTTGGCCATGGTTGGATGGTAATTTTGAATAAAAATAAATAAAACCATATATTTCTAAAACAATACGAAAGTATATCATCAAGTCTGTAACTTAGTGTACGTGAATTTAAATTCTCAACAAAAATTTCTTCAAATTGAAATGAAAATCATTCAAAGTTTCTTTTATTTTTTGATCCCTTCAGAGATTAAAAGTATATCGAGGTCTTAAGAAATAGCCATTTCTTAAACCTTAAATAATATACTACTGAGAGCGAAAAATATAGGGAAATTTAAATTTCGCGGGTAAGCGATTCGAATTAATCTTTTTACTTTTATGTTGGCAATACTGTCACTGACATATGTGCAAAATTACACGTCAAAATAATCACTTGTGTTTGAGATACCCGACCATCTGTAAACAGCTAAACGTATATTCGTTTTTTATAGTATCTCTTCTATCGATGGAAAACCGTGTCCACGGAGCGATTTCTTGAGTTTAGCGAATAGCTAGAAGTCACATATTGTACTTACTCAACCCTTTCGCATCGGTTGTCGGCATATGCCGTCATAAGATTTCCCTGACCGTTGACATCGGTTGACGTAATGTATCGTTTCGCTACTTTCTTAGAATAGTTTTTTATACATCATCTGATAGCTAGATGTGATATATGAAAATAGACCAGATGAGTACATATATGCTTTAAATACAAGTTTTATAATTGACAGTATAATTTGTATTCAAACCGAGCCGTAATGAAAGGGTTAAACTTGCCATTTCTAAAACCTTAAATAATATTTATGACTTGTGACGAAAGCAATGTTTCTTTTCAAGTTATAGTGCGAAAAACTCACGTACTGAACGATCCACTCACGTACTGGCAACGCAAATTTAATGCTCAAGACAAAGTAAGAAAACTTTGCGATTGTGGCTATTTGGGTTGAGACTTGTGTGGCAAATTTCTTCTTCACTCAGATATTTCGACCGTCGTCGTATGGGTTCATCTTCGGGCTTGATGATCTGTTCCTTGGTCAACAATGGTTTTAACAATTCATCAATCCTGAAGATGGCTCCTGAAACGGCAGGCGAAATGTCGAACAGAAGAAGAAATTTGCTATACACGGCTCTCAATCCAAATGGCGAAAATTCTTAATCTAGCCGTGAAAACCTACGAAATTAATAATGTTTTTGTTTACATTTTTTTTTTCAGATTTGAACGACATTTTTCCGACTGTTCAATCATTTCAAAATGTCGACATACGCAGCAGAGGTAACAACATCATTTACACAATATTTTTTAACATTATTGGAGCATATGGACACCACAATTTGTCGTTTCACAGTTCTGTAAGTTCAGGTTGTCTATACCTCGTCCTAGAATACTATATCTAGGAGGTTCACATGGGAACATAGATGGTTCCCGGGAGCCTCCAGGGTAAGAACCCGCGAACTTGTATACACTGCGGCTGAAGTACCAGAGAAATATTTGGATATTCAATAATCAGCGATCAGATGATCAGCTCGACGCTCCCGAGGTCTGGATATTTTTTGTTTTGTCTTTATGAGGTGTTTTTTTTATTCGTCAGTGGTTCGTGGGGTATTTTGGTGTTGAGGATTGTAGTCAGTGCTGGTTTTAAGGGGTGGTGAAGTGAGTCGGTGCCCCAGGGCGTCGATTAAGCTAAGGTCGCAGAGGGCAACCAGGCATTCTTATATACGTTTAAATGTAAGCAATACGGGGCGCTACAAAAAAATTGGCCTTGGGCGCCGCAGGATCTAAAGCTGATACTGACTGTAGCGTGTCCTCGCTTGCCGGGTTTCGAAGAATGACTGGCGTGTTGGCAGCCTGTGTTGGCGCATCCTCATGGTTGGTCGCATGTCAGAATGGTGTTGCCACAGTATCATGTTGGTGTGTTGCAGTCTTGCGCGTGCCCGCTGGACGTGGACATGGGCCCGGTGATGGGGGGCTGGTGCGGCGCCAGCACGGCGCTGCTGTTCATGGGCGTGCTGGAGACGTTCCTGAGGGGGCGCTGTGACCTGGCGGACCCCTGCCGGCGCGTGAAGCCAGGTGCGGAGCCCGACCGCGAGTATGACTTCGCGGTGCTGGGCGGGGGCACTGCGGGGGCCGTGGCGGCGGCAAGACTCTCTGAAAACGGCAAATGGAAGGTAAGGACTAGATTTATATTAGATTATATTTTATTCTTTATAGTCCTGGTGGGGCATCACGCCTTAAAGGTGGGGCACCAAGCTTCAACGAACGACACATCGGCAATTATCACTATTCCAATCGTTTTATTTTCTTGTCAGTGACGTCCAGCATTAGGTCTTGGGAAGTGCAGCTAGTTGGGCACATCAGGGCAGGATCTAACGTGTGAGGCGGTCTGCATGTCTTCACAGTCACACAACTGTTACTCTCCTTGCCAAAGCATTCTCCACCGCTCGAGGTTGTCCTTTGTTCTACTAACTCCGGTTCTTAATCTATCCAGGGATATCCAGGTCAACCAGTGAAGATTCTTGCAAGTTAAGAGGCTTTCCTTTGGGGTAATGAAATCATCTGATGCGATTTGTTACCAGAGCTCGTAGTCTCTCATTTTCAGGGCGGCATTTGAGAGGTTGTGTAGATCTCAAAAAGCTACTTCGTGACTTCAGACTATCCAATGTAAATCTATAATATACAATATCTATCCACGACTTAAACCCAAGTGCATACATCAATTTCATTTATTCAATACTGAGCGTAGTTTGACAGCTATTTTAATTTGGCTACACGTGTGACCAAGATCTGCTCTCTATCTTATTATCCACTGAAATTTAAAAAAAACAGTATTCGAAAGAATTTTAAAAATTAAGTTGTATACGCATTATAGACGTTGGAGATATTGTGCGATGTGTGCTAAAAACGAAATACTGACGAAGTTCTCGCCGAGTTTGAAACCGAGGTCTTCATTGAAGTAATTAACAGTTAAAAACAAGTTAAAATTATTCGCGTCCCAAGAACTAGGCGCAAAAACAGGACACAATCTTAACATTTAAACGCCCAGTGGTTCCAAACGGGACCACAAATTTGCGTCGATCAATGCCCTAGTAGGCCAATATTTGTAATGTTTCGTCGCACAATAGATTCTTCCATGAACTTACTTTAATACTATTATTACAAATTAATGTAATCCGATTGTAAAATGAGCCATTAGCACTCCTGTATGGGACCGGAGGGCTTTGAACGACGCAAATCTGCGGTCCCGTAAGGAAATCACTGGCCGTTTAAAGGTTAAAGAAAGCAGAAGAACTAGATGAATGAATAATTAAATTCGGCAATATATTGCCAAAAAAAACTGTAAATATTAACTGATAACATCACAAACAACATCGACCCCGGTTAGTGTGTCAAGCAATCGATACGGTTAAACTTGTTTGCCGAAAATAATCACAACAATTTAATAAGCTGCAAAAAATAACCTGAAAGTCGACATGTCAAAATCGAACCGCATTAGAATGTTAATAAAACATGAAACACAAACGTGGACTTGAAATGTTGTTGGCACATTAAGAACCAGACTGTTAGTTTGTCGCTAATGACAATGACCGTTAGGGGATCTGGTTCAAAGCGACAAACTCGTTCTGTGGGCGAGAGATGAGCTGATAAGCCATTGTGAGAGAAGACAAACATGATAGTGGAAAGTATATGCATAAAAAAATAGGCATCTTGTTTTCATGCTTGAACACGTTGATTCATATTGACTGTGTTTAGTGACTGACCTACAGACGTATTTCTATTAAATATAATTTATTTTTTAAACATATTTTTACCTTTCATTACGGCTAGGTGGAATACAAATTGTGCTGTCAATACGGCGTGATTTTTTTTGCTTAAAACTAGTATTTGAAGCATAAAAGTACTTATCTCACCTATTTTCATATATCACATTGGTTCTTGTATCCTTTAGCTATCAGATGATGCATCAAAAACTATTATATTTAACAAGCGTTCATTATGTAGCTCCATACATGTGGTGGCATTGACACATTTACAGAAAAATCGCTCCTATGACGAAACCTTACGATATTTATTTACATGCTTTACAGATTTCTGTAAATAATACGTGTAGGTTGATAAAAGGAATGACTGCAGTTCCAAGTTCCTACCGCAGATGTCACAATGAGTACTGAAAGTAGACAAACGATATATCACGGCTCCCGATGTCAACGTTAGGGGAATCTTGAACGACATATATCGACAACCGATGCGAAAGGGTTAAGTATTCCGAAATCGGATCACTAGGCTCAAATGGGATTTAAACAGGTTTAATTAGGTTAGATTAGGTTAGGTTTGGTTAGTTTATTATAACTACGAGTATGTATTATACATTATGTTAAATAATACACAAGATCATTTTGTATTCTTACCCAAAAATATTTATTTTAGCTGGAAAAATGCCATATATATTGACATCGGCATGATATAGCCCTTCCTGATTGGTGCCCAAAACCTCGATATACAATCTTTCGTCTCTTATTTCTGTCCGCTTGACGTACATGTATGTGTCGCTATATTGGCATTTTGGACAAGTCCGGTCACGAGTGTGACGTTAGTTATATAGATTGCCACTTGCGACGCTGGTGACCGACCACGGCGCTGGACGGGTCAGTCGTGTGCCGACATCGGCGAGATCATATTGTATTGTCCTCCCGGCCTGAATCCTGTGACTAGGTCGGGCGATAAGATTGTAAAGTTATCGAAATATATATGTCATTGCTTCAAAAACAAGTTTTTTGTGTTATTAATCTGCTCCCCATCCTGCCGTCACGCGACTGAATAACAAACTTTTAAAGAGAGGGGGGTGTTAATATTTTATTCGAACGAAGTGGGGCAAACCTGCTTGTGTGTCTCTACCTGGATACAAAAATGTATCCGAGTAAGGGTTTGAAAAATACTTATTTCGCTAACAAACATATATTACAATGTATTATTCCAGGTGCTGCTGCTAGAGGCTGGCGGTGATGAGCCTCCAGAGTCCAGCGTTCCTGCCTTCATCCCCGCCTACTGGGGGCACCCCGCCATGGACTGGAACTACAAGACGGAACCTGAGAAGGACGCCTGTCTGGGCGAGGAAGAGCAACGCTGTAGCTGGCCAAGGGCCAAGGTTCTTGGTAAGCAAACCATCTTAACATAAACTAAACAGTCTAGTCACAATGGGCACGACGCTTTTAATGTCAGATTATACTCATGTAATTTAGTTTCGAACCCTAGTTGCCCCTGTGACGCAATGGCAAAAACGTTGGTTATCTTCCTCCAAAGGTAGAACTACCTTTCTGTTCTTCCTAGACATTTACTTCAGACTAACTGCTAAATGGATAAGCCCTGATCACTGGTCTACCTAACTAATGACTGGGTACGGCGCTTTTAATGACAGATTATACTCATTTAATTTAGTTTCAAACCCTAGTTACTCCTGTGACGACCCCTTCCAGACCTCAGAGCACATTCTCTGGGACTGTCAGTTCCTCTTGTTAGAAAGAGGAGTCCTCTTCAATTCGAGGGAATTGATTCGGTACTATCGGGCATGCAGACTGTGTGGCCACCAAAAAAATATCTTAGTATTTGGGTTATTAGGGAAGGCATTTTTGGGAGAACAGAATCATGATAGCGAACATTTGACGATGATCCCGGTATTTAATGGTGAGTCCATGCTGATGTTCGATATTTCCCAGGTGGGTGCAGTGTGTTCAACGGCATGATGTACATGCGCGGCCACAAGCAGGACTACGACGACTGGGCCAAGAACGGCGCCACCAACTGGTCCTACCAAGACGTGTTGCCATTCTTCAAGATGTCTGAGGATAATCGGCAGATTGGCAGCCTCGTCACCTCGGACTACCACGGCTCGGGAGGATACCTCACAACTCAACAGGTAGGACAAAAACAGCTTCTTCTTTTTAACCTAGCCATGTCCCATCATCTGGAATCGGCTCTCCTAGTGCACATTCGCCATGTCTGTCTGTCCTGCGTTGCATTCTCGGTCAAACCAAGAGTTTTTAGATCCTTGTCTGCCAGGTCTTCTTCTCAGCGTGGGTATGTTGAGAGCTCTCTTCACCATGTGGTTCTCATCTCTCCGTGTCACATGCCCATACCATCTGAGGCGGTTTTTCCTTATCTTTTCAGGTATGGGGGCTACCCGAAATTAACCCCGAATATGCTCGTTTCGAACTCTGTCCACTCTAGTCACACCGCCCGCCCACCTCAGCATCTTCATCTCTGCCACATGAATCCTATCCAAGTCACATTTCAGCGGGTCTAACACTCCGATCCATAGAGCATAGCTGGCCTTATAGCAGTTTTGTAGATAGGACAAAAACAGCATATAATATTATCACTATCCATTTTTTTTATTTGACCTATCATTTTATCCTTGCGCTGTTTTGGTTATTTTTAATACTGTCCCAGCTTAGTGTAAGTGACATTATCATACTAAACACATTTTAGTTCCTTTACATAAGCAGGCATAGTAGGACATATCTGTCGAAGATATGATGGTCGATGGGGAAGAAATTTGCGTCCGAGTGACGCCCAAGAACTAGCAAACGGAGCGTTGATCGATCCTCCGCAACATAGACTGACAACATCAGAAGAATAGCGGGAGTAGCCTAGATGCGGAAGGTGGAGGATCGAAGAAGATGGAGACTCATTCGGTAGGCCCACGTTAATCAGTGCACGGGCACAGGCTGATGATGATGACATATGCGGTGTCGTACTCTTCGTCCTTGTTGATCTAAAAGCAGAGCGCTGCGGTCCTTTAACCCTTTCATTACGGTTCGGTGGAATACAAATTATACTGTCAATTATAAAACTAGTATTTGAAGCATAATTGTACTTATCTGGTCTATTTTCATATATCACATTGGTTCTTGTATCCTTTAGCTATCATATGATGCATAAAAAACTATTATATTTAACAAACGTTCATTATGTAACTCCATACATGTAGTGGCATTGACATGTGTGGTTTACAGAAAAATCGCTCCTGTGACGAAACCTAACAATATTTATTTACATGCTTTTCATATTCCTGTAGGTTGATAAAGGGAACGATTGCACTTCCAATTTCCTACCGTAGGTGTCACAATGAGTACTGAAAGTAGCAAAATGATATATCACGTCAACCGATGTCAACGCTCGGGGAATCTTTGACGGCATATGCCGACAACGATGCGAAAGGGTTTAGGGAGGTGGTCCATCTTTTCTAATATATTTTCTTTAACACGATCGGCTCATCAGAATTGAATATAAACTACTTTATAATGTTTCAGTTCCCACATCAGCCGGCTATGGCGCACGACATCTTGGTGGCAGCCAAGGAGCTCGGCTACGGAGTCAGCAATGACCTCAACGGTATAGACTACAAAGGATTCGCCATCGCACAGACCATGAACAGGTTAGATATAACTTTTCAATAATACACTAGATTAATGACTATAAAGTGGTGGACCAATGGCGGTTCAAGATGCGGTATCAAATCAACACGTGGTTTTTATGTCGCGTCGTATCAGGAAAGCCTACCAACAGAAGTTTATCAACATTACCTCCACACAAGAGAAAAATTCTCGGTCCACACAGTTGTGATTTCTAAAAGGAATGAAAAACTAATTCAATTCTTCTGAATTAATTTATACAGAATGGCATTTTCGTATGTCGCACCAACAGCGCGCTATTTATGTTTATTTTTTTTAATGTGTATGTACTTGGATATTTAGTACTTTAAAAAATATCCTTAGAAGTCCAAGGAATTAATAATACATAGAATAAAGCATTATGATGAATACATTTAGAAACATTATATCACATCTTATCAACAACAATTCATTTTCAGATTTTTTAAAAGTTATAGCACCATAGCTTACCAGATATAGCTTTTCTAGATTAGGAACCCCAAGTCAGACTATAATTTCTTTGATTTACATACACATTACCGTCTCTTACCCGCAATACACCGGTGACCAGTGAAATGTCTTCGATGATGCTGGTTCTTGATTGGGCTGCTTAGTCTCTAGTACACTTGTATTATTCCCAGGAATGGCTCCCGCTTGAGCACTGCCCGCGCCTTCTTGCGTCCCGCCTCTCGCCGCCCCAACTTGCACGTCATGACACACGCCATGGTCACCAAAGTGCTCATTGACCCTGCCACCAAGGTCACCACGGGCGTGGAGTTTATACATGAAGGCAAGAAGCTCAGCGTCAAGGTCAACAAGGAGGTAAGCCCGTCCTTCCTATCGACACATATCCACCCAAGGATTTCTCACAATACCGTTAACTACCTTTTATCGTTGCCTTATTCCAAGTATTCTTTGCATACTAAGATCTTCCGAGTATACACTATAAGTTTCGTAGTTTCTCACCGCATCTAGGACAGCGGCTTCAATTTTTTTTTGCTTCCCAAAATATGTTTGTTTTTCGCACATCTACAAAATTTTGATGTTCAAAGAAAACAGTTTTAACGAATCCTTCAATTCGAGTTAAGCGCCATTTTGGATAAAATGGTTCAGGCTTTGGGAGAATTTGAATAATCATCCAATTTCCTTTAAAAATCTGACCAACAAAATCACGCAAAAATATGCTTTAGATAATACAGCTACCACTTCTTCAAGCATTAGGACTTTTGCTCTGGAAGTTGTCAAGAAATATATATGATTTGCAATGAACCTCCAGGTGTAGATATGTATTAAAACGAGGAATGGACTGTGACAGCTGAGAGAATTAAGGAACGGTTATTAGTGTTCACCATACATTCCAAATATGGATCGAATATGGGAAGAAACATCAATTTTTTCTTTATTTTGATGAACGTCCAGGGACCTTCCTTCTAATCGAGCCTTAACAATAACGCGAATCTTATTACTAATTTGGACATCGGGAATTTATTCCCCTCTCCTTCAT
The DNA here is from genome assembly GCA_022606575.1 of Glossosoma conforme. NCBI lineage: Eukaryota > Metazoa > Arthropoda > Insecta > Trichoptera > Glossosomatidae > Glossosoma > Glossosoma conforme. Next base: position 211,541 of record JAGTXR010000111.1, on the reverse strand, counting down.
CCGCTTCCCAGGCTTGGGAGTTGATAAGTTGTTATATAGATCAGTAGGGAGGAGCAGTATATAAGTAGTTATGTAGAACTCACGAATTTATTAATCGTTACTCTTGGCAAAGACATTTTTTTGCAATTGTTGATATACAGGTATATTTTAGGTTGTTCTCTCGGCCGGAGCTATCAATTCGCCACAGCTGCTACTGCTGTCTGGGGTTGGTCCCAAGGAGGACCTGGAGAAGCTGAGCATCCCCGTGGTTCACGACCTGCCCGGCGTTGGCAAGAACCTGCACAACCACGTCACCACCTACCTGAGCTTCACGCTGCAGAAGGAGAATGCCAAGAACCACCTGGACTGGGTCACGGCCATGGAGTACATGCTCACCAGGAAGGGAGGCATGTCTTCCACGGGACTGTCACAGGTGAGATATCAACAAACGCTAGCTTACATATTCAGGATTATGTTGTTCGGTGAGGGAAATCTATTGTGGCAACACCACTAACGGACGAGGGGTCACGATGCAGCCCTCGAGACGCTAAGTCCTTAACGAACCGCTCACAACCCACGACGCTTTATCTCCACATTTACTTTTACAAACTAATTGTTAATTGAGAATACATATTTTTAAGTAATTGTACATGTTTCAGACAAAAACAAGTCCATTTTAAACAATGACCTGGACAGTCTAAAACACGGGCTGTCAACCTGGTCCGTACCGCCCACTAGTGGGCGATACGGATTTCCGTGGTGGGTGATGGGCGTTGGTCGAATCTCCTACATTCCGTCTAGAAATTTTTCCACCCATATACTGAATTGAAATAAAGCGAGGTTGGTGGGCAGTAGGGAAATTTTACCTTGAAAAATAGGCAAAAGTGGTCGCTAGGCATAAAAAGGTTGACGACCACTGGTCTAAAATATCTACTTTCAACTAAAAATAAATGTGAAATAAAATTTAAATTTTTTTAATAATATTTTACTTTTTCATTCTTATTTTTTTTTATGAAAACACATACAGGAGAATACCGACAGATGGTAATAGTAATTCTGAAGTCTCATCTGTGGAATTCTATGACGGTTACCATGGTACATATGACTGAGCGCTGCATGTGGAGTGTTGATCCGCCAACGTCATAGACTACGGCCCCAGATTCATACATCGTCCTTTAATTATTACAGGAATTTACTATGAATTTTATTAATTATGAATTTTTATTGAAATTACTATGTCTTTTCGTCTACCACCAATTTTGATTAATAGGCTATGACAACTGTCATTTTACGGGTGAGGGATCAAATTCACACCAACCGGGGGTAATTTTAGAGCTCAGAAATCGATTAAAAATCTTTTTTTTTAATCTCCGTCGGCGATCGAACCCACGAACATTGGCTTTCAAAGCAAACGCTTCGACCATTGAGCTATACCTGCCGGCATTTATAATTATAATAATTAAGTTTCATCAAGAGTATAACACTATTTAATAACCTTAACTTTATGTATAATTAGTTCAGTGATTTCGTAAAACATGTTACACAATGTTGTAACAACTTTTGTCTACTTTTAGTGAGATAAAATATTTCACGACTTATGTGCTTATCTTTCAATTAGGCAACTTTTATTGTATCAAACAAAGTCAAAATATTGTTAAAGAAAAAATCTCCATAGAACCTCCAAATTTTCGTAGTATTACATTTTATGATGCCTTGACACAGATTTTTATAAGAATCCATGAAATATTTTAAATAATTTTAGATGACTGGAATATTGAATTCCAAGTACGCGGATCCTTCAGGACTCCACCCAGATGTGCAGATGTTCTTCAATGGCTTCCTGTCTTCTTGCTCGCGTGCCGGAGTCATCGGAGAACTGGCCGATCCTGAACATCCTGAAGCAAAAACTTCAATATCGTAAGACTAAATATAAGATTCGTCTTCGTAGTATCAATCCGGTGGATTGGTTTGCAGCAACAAAGTCTTGCATCTCGATCTCCACTCCTGTCGATTCTCTGCAGTCCTCTCCAGCTCAGCATAAGAGCTACAACTCATGTCCTCGAACACTTTCTGCAAATACTCCCGTCTAGGGCGCCCTGTACAGTTTTTACCCTCAACCATCCCCTCCACAATGTCGTGAAGAAGACCATCGTGGCGCATGATGCGACCGATGGCCTCTCTTAGATGGTTCTTACTAGGTGTCTATCCTCCTTGATTATGCTGAGAACCTCATTGTTCGTGACGTGGATAATATAAGATTGAGCGTTTTTTAATCAGCGTTTCTCACCTCGAAGAAGATAAGTTGAATAGCTGATTATATTGTCATTGTAAATATAGTAAAGGTGCATTATGGAAGTGTTCTCTTGCACTGTATACATCAAAGAAGATAAGCGTCATGACAACAGGTGCTGTTCTAAAGGCTCTCCTTCACTTATGTTCGTCTGGAAGTCATTTCGATGCTCAGTTATGAGCTTGCTAATTGGAAACAATTCATTATCGAGTGATATTTAAAAGACTGGTGTTCTAAATTTTGAATATTTAGTGATTATATTGTCTTTACAATAGACAATAAAAAGCATCATACTATAGACTCTATATGATAGACCTTTTAATGTAAATACCTACCCATTACACTATAGACTCCATAGTGTGATGGGTAGGTATTTACATAAATCAGCACAATATTGACCAGAATTCAAATAGGTCGTTAACGATCGTGAATAATAAATAAATAAATAACTTCAGCAATGAGAAATATACCAAAGCTTTAATTTATTCATTTATGACTAATTAATTTAACTATGATAATAATAATATTATCACTAAGATGGTAACTATTTATAGCGACTTTTGCGCCTGAATTGAGGATAGGTTAAGTTTGAACAATAAATTTCGTAAATTATACTAATTATAAATTACTTCGTACGTTTTCACGGCCAGATTTGGCAGTGTGGCACATAGATTTAGACACGTGAGGCGAATTTCTTCTGATCAATATTTCGACTGGCATTGCAGGGATCATCTTCAATGTTAATAATTTTGTGACCCTGAAGACTACCCCTTCAATGGCGGTCGAAATATTAGTCAGAATAATTCGCCGCACACGGCTTATCCCAATAGCCACAATTCTAAACCATTTCTCAATTTTTAAAAGCACTACGATATATATAATCGTGTCGGAAACAACAGGGTCAGATCCTGTCTACCCAGAAGTGGGCGACGTCGATGGCGTTACTCCCGGCCATCATCAGGTCTTCCTGGGTGCAGCTGCTCGGACACAGCGCACACTCCAGAAAGTGTGACAGGGTCTGCTCCGCAACGCAGTCACATTCAGTCGGTCCGCTGTGAAACTGCCAGACTTTCAATTTGTGTCTTGCATAATCCGGTCCAAAGTCTGTTAAGGGACCTCCATATATTCCACTCCTGGTCATGTCCAGGGGCTAGGTCCTCTTTCGGGGCAAGCCAAGTATTCCCCTCAGTTTCGCTGCTCCTCATGTTCAGCCGTAGGGTTGCCTCAGGTATCACCAGTTCCGTTGTCGACTGTAGGAAAACTACGATAGGCCAGTTACATATTATTTTTTATTTGAAAGCATTCTAATGTTTGTTTCTTGCGTCTTACAGAGTCAGCCCAGTTGTCCTGCACCCCAAGAGTCGCGGCTACCTCACGCTAAAGAGCAAGGACCCCCTGGTGCCACCCATGATGTTCCCTAACTACCTCAGTGAGAAGGAAGATGTCCTGACTCTGGTCGATGCTATTAAGATGGCAATTAAGTTTGCAGACACAGAGGTACGCTACCAACTTGCATACAACGATGTCAAAGGTTAATATTAATATAATATTAAGCTTGTTAATAAATGTTGACTGATTGAATAGTAAAAAATAATAATATACACACTCTGAATATAAACTATAGAGACACCTTTCGTTATATGATGGTAACAATGGTATAAATACAACTTGTTCCGCGCAACAGTTCGGGCAGAAGATGGTCGAGTGGTCTATGGTAATGAACGTGAGCAACGGTTGGTTCCAAGGCTCGCGTATAAAGAATTTGATGTGTTATAGTATGTGTATATCTAATTACTGATGTGAAAGGCGTTGTTAAACTACATATTTCAAATATTTTATATTTCAAATGAGTTTCCAATTCGGATAATATGTATAATACAATCCGCTGCCAAAGACAGCTCTGTTAGTTGTCATATCCTTCGCCTCGCTTTGTATACTGATCATTTAATGACGATCAAACTGGTACGAACAATATGGTTTTCGATCAAACACTAGCGTCACGGAGCTTCCATACTAACCTTCGTGGTTTCGGTAATACGGTTAAAAAATTGTATGAAACCTACATAGCAATTCAGGTGGTTCGAATCCGGGATGAAATCACAGATGAAACGAAAATCGTTTGATATTTATTGCATTTCAGAAATCTTATATTGTGAATGACGGACACAATGGGGTAATGCATTCAAATTAAAGGCTGTGTGAAGGACTGCGGTCAATTACCAATTGTTACCGACTAAATATCAAAGCAACCAAATTAGCTGTGTTTAAATTGGTCATAACTGCCAAAATATTGGCAGTTATGCAGTCAATATATCCTTTGTTCTTACTGTACCTTGATAGCAAAGTGAAAATAAAGTGTGAAACTCATTCTCTCAAACTCATCAAAGTGAATACGCGAATTTATCTACTTAAAACTACGATATTAGTGAATGACGCTATTCCACGGCAAGAAAAACGGTCCTAACAAAAACCAACTCAATACCGACTACTTTCAAGTGAGGTTGCCTTAACACTAACTACTTCAATGGCAGTACTGTGGCTTACAAAGAGAGAAAGAAGCCATCGGGGAGCGCAGTTCTTTTCTCAATCGAATCGCTGTTGATTTACTCGCAGGTATCGTACCGTCCTTCATCAATTCTTCTTCGTAGTATCAATCCGGTGGATTGGTTTGCAGCAACAGAATCTTGCATCTCGATCTCCATTCCTCTCGGTCCTCCGCAACCCTTTTCAGCTCAGCATAAGCGCTACAATTCATGTCCTCGAATACTTGCTGTAAATACTCCCGTCTAGGGCGCCCTCTACAGTTTCTACCCTCAACCACCCCCTCCACAATATCGTGAAGAAGACCATCGTGTCGCATGATGTGACCAATCCATCGGGCTCGCCTCTCTGAGATGGTTCTTATTAGGTGCCTATCTTCCTTGATTATCCTGAGAACCTCATTGTTCGTGACGTGGTCTCTCCAGGAAATTCCGAGAATTCTTCTGTACGACCACATCTCAAAGGCCTCTAGTCTTTTTTATCACTTTCAGATAAGCACCACGTCTCACAGCCGTACATTAAGATGCTCCAAACAAGTGTTTTGACAAGTTGCTTGCGGAGCCCTAAAGTAATATTCTTTGACTCAAGAATTTTGGCTTTTTTATTGAAAGCTAGCCTTTCTTAAAGTTTTCGACTGTTGACTTCTCTTTTTGTTCTGCCATCCCAGGTGATCGTACTTCCAAGGTATACAAATTCTTTTGCATCTTTTAGGGGCACTCCTAGCATTGATATGTTAATTTTCTGCTGCTCATTGCGGCTTACTCTCATATGACTTTGGTTTTTGTGCTGTTTATCTTCATATTGTAGTTGGAATTAAATATGTTTTCCATGGATGTCAGCGCTTCAGTGAGTTCATCTTCAGTTTCAGCAATCAGAGCAATGTCGTCAGCAAACCTTATCATATCAATCTTTTGGCCATGTATTTTAACCCCCTCTCTATGACCCATTTTTTCCCTGATGTTATTAATTGCATTTTGTATGTATACGTTGAAGAGTACAGGCGACAGAGAGCATCCTTGTCTCACCCCTTGACGTATTTTTGCTTCCTTTTGGACATTTCCGAGTGATATTATGGCAGCTTCTTCTTTGTAAAGTGAAAATATGAGTCTTCGTTCCTTGTATTTGACTCCAATTTCTTTCATTACATCGAAGAGCTTCTCCCAATCTACTTTATCAAATGCTTTTTCAATGTCCACGAAGGCAATATATGTATCTTGGTCCACTTTTATCCTCTTTTCCAAGATCTTTTCCATTCTTTTTCTGAATCCAAATTGATCGCTAGTGAGAGTCTTTTCAATTTTTGGTTCAATTCTATGTAGGATTATGTTGGTCAGTATTTTGGATGCATGGGATGCATTCATCAATTACAAAATTGAATTCTAGCATTTCGCGGACTTTGCAGAGGGCTGATACCAACATATAAAATTAGTGTTATATGAATTTTTTAATTTTTATTAGAATATTATTTTATTATTTCAATATTCTAATCTACTTTTATAGATCATTGACTATATTACAATTGTAGACGACCAGTCAGCCTCGACTGTTCGAACCGCTCTACGGGCGGTGGGTGCGGGTCCTCGTCTTCTTGGCTCAGGTCCCGGACAGCTGGTTGTAAGGCAGCTGTTGTTCCGCTCTGCTGGCCGGCACGGAGTCTGCTATCCCAAAGCAGGTTATCCGTCCAGCGCTGAGACCGGAAGTTCGATCATTGTCCAGGGGTCGTAGGCGGGAGATGTAAAACTCGTATATATTTTCAGCTCTGTTTATTTTGGTTTTCAATCAGTCTTCATTTATTCACAAGCGGCTCGCCCTGGCGACAGTCTATTTAATCAGCGCACCCCCATTTAGCGTGTCGCCGCCCCCTATGCCGGGGTCTAGGCGTCGAGGCTCGGGAGCTCTTACAGTTCGTCTCGGACTTTAGAACGCAATCATTTTACATGTATTCTGATTTATAATTTTACCTTTTCGATGCCTGTCTCAACGGCGGTCGTTATTATATGAATTTTTTTATTTTTGCTAGACAGACCGCCTAACAGTACCGGGCGCCTAGAAGCTCAATAATTAAATAATAAACTTAATTCTACATCATCGGACGTATAACAACAATATTATTATTACTTAAATATACATATACTATACATAAAATTCTTTTTTCAACGCGTCAATCCAAGCACAAAAATAACGGCAGAAGCGGGATGCGAACCGCGGACCTTGGAAACCAACTATGCCCAGGTATTCATACCGCTCGGCCAACTGCGCCATTGCTATGCCTAGACTGACTCACGTTGAAACTAGTATTTATATCATTGTTATCATCGTACGATAAATGTCGCTATAGTATATATTCAAAGTATGTATATTTTTATTATTATTCAATCAGTCTTCATTTATTCACAAGCTTAATATTATTACTTTCCGACAGTCTATTTATTTTAGTAAGTACCACTCGGGTCTCGAACCAAACTATAGACTGAATGGATGAGAAACGACTACTTATAGTTCCGACTCGGACTTCATAACCAATCATTTTACCTGTGTTACTGATGAATAATTTTATCTTCTTGATTTTGTCTCAAGGAGACATTATTATATTAATTTTTTAATTTTTGTTAGAATATTATTTTATTATTTCAATATTCTAATCTACTTTTATAGATCATTGACTATATTACAATATTATTATTACTTAAATATACATATACTATACATAAAATTCTTTTTTCAACGCGTCAATCCAAGCACAAAAATAACGGCAGAAGCGGGATGCGAACCGCGGACCTTGGAAACCAACTATGCCCAGGTATTCATACCGCTCGGCGAACTGAGCCATTGCTATGCCTAGACTGACTCGCCGTTATTTTTGTGCTTGGATTGACGCGTTGAAAAAAGAATTTTATGTATAGTATATGTATATTTAAGTAATAAAATTAATGTTACCTTTTTCGGTTGCGATCCTTATTCCAGGTGATGAAAGAAAAGTGGGGCATGACTATCGACAAGAACCCCGTTGAGAAATGCTTAGAGAACGACGAGTGGGGCACCGACACCTATTGGGCCTGCGCAGTGCGCATCGTGACAGGACCCGAGAACCACCAGGTGGGCACGTGCAAGATGGGCGCGCTGACGGACCCCATGGCGGTCGTGGATCCCGAACTAAAGGTCATCGGCATCAAAGGTAGGAACCAAACGATGTTGCGTGCTTTGTCTTCAATATCTTACTCAAGCATCATCTTCTTCTCTTCATGAAGATGTAGAAGGTGGATAACTGTCCTCCAAAGTCAGACTGCTTTCACAGATTGATTATTTGTTGGAAGTTTGCTACTTTTTTGTTAATTAACTTATATCATAAGTTTGACAGCGCATCTTGGCTTCCTACAATACTTACCATATTTTTAAAGCGGTCGTTTTCTTGTTTATATTATCCAATAATTGTTTGTCTGTAAAGAGCCTCCATCTATAATTAAGTAATATAAGTATTACAGCAGAGTATCTTCTCTACAATTTCTTACTTAGCCGAGCCATTGACTGGTTCTTGCATACATACCGACACATCTTTCTTAATACGCTTTCTTACCGCTCAATACAAGTGATATTACCTAACAGATTTTTATAAAGATTTATTTAAAATTTGTTTTCAGGCCTCAGAGTTATGGATGCTTCCATCATGCCTGCAGTAACATCAGGTAAGCGAAAATACGAGATGTATGAAATATTATATAATATTGTTGACGCCGAGGCACCGTTGTTGTTGATCGAGACACACTAGAACAATTTTCGATATTTGTTTATTCAAATTGACTTACATTTTGGAGAAAGTGCGATATGATATGTTGACAGAAACGCCTGTTGTAAAATATTCAGGTAAGCTACACTCTGCTGCTATATGTTGAGTGACGAACAATGGCTGTAATAGGCAACAAATACCAATTGTCAACTGAAAAATCAGTGCAGACCCAGTAACTACTCTCTTCTAATTGAAAGATTTAGATGCACCTATTGATAAATGCGGATCATGGCGAGAGACACCAGGTGTCACTTTTCTGGATTGACTTAGGTATTCACGGTGTAAAATGAAGCCAGGCTTACATAAGGTATTTATAATAAAGTAATTAACGTATTTACCGTTTTAGGCAACACAGCAGCCCCGTCTATTATGATCGCCGAACGAGGAACCACGTTCATCAAGAACATGTGGGCCATGAACAAGCCCCCGACAGTGTTCGACAGGTTCGGCGGCGCGGAGCCCCTCAAGGACGACTGTGCCCCCGGAGCCCCCGGAGCCCCCGCAGTCCCCGCGCGGCCGCAGTACGCAGGCGCCAGCTACCACCACGACGAAGAGTGGCACAAGCGTCACGGGATCCCCTACTATCCTTACTACCACAGCAACCACAAGTCACCACAACATCTCTGAGTTTAATATGTACGATTTAGCAGTTTGAAGTTTGAAGCATGTGCCCACCAAAGCCCACTGCCATGGACATTTACTATAATAGATCCTGTACTCGTTGACCCGCCAAATTATTATTCGATGCATATTATATCTGATAATTGAAAATCTTTACCAATATTTAACAATATATACGTACACATAAATTCACAGAAAACATCATCTTATATGATGTTAGTTCTGCTGAATAATCTTCGATGGAGGGGATATAGAGTCGTAATTTGTGAATCGTTCGTTGAGGACTTTGCGCCTCGAGAGCTGGCTCGCCGTTAATGATTCTGCGTTGACGCGCTCCGTCAGCGTGGTATTGCCACAGTGACATTTCTCCCATAAATAAATCTTTAGTTTGGTTTTTGTTCTCGAACGGTACCTATTCACTAAGCACATTCCTTTGTAAGCTCAACTCAACGATTTTATATATTGGTTATGGAATACTTTTATAGCATTTTAGAACATTTGTCATGTTTATTACCAAGCACTTTTCTTGGATTCTTGATTCATCAAGTCATTAATCTATTCTGGTAAGTCTACAGTTGGATAGCATATTAATAGTAATGAATACCTACCAAAATCTAAATTCTACAGAACGTATTTCAAATGGGTATTATTTAAATCCATTTGAATCCATATCATTCAAAATGATATGAAAAGAAAATACACAATAATAAATTACATTTTATTGTTTATGGTTGTTGTCTTCCTGCTGACCACTTTACAAAACTATTTACCCACCAAATAGGAAAATATTTTGATTTCTATAATATATTGTGTTATATTTAATTAGTTTTTAAGACGAAAAATAAATGATATTTCATGAAAAATGGCATTTTATTAACAAAAATTGATATTTATATCTTCCAAATAAGGTTGTAGTTAATTCGCCTTATTCTTTATGTTAATTCTTCATATTCCTATGACGCATAAACCCCTACAAGACTACTTGACTCCCTTTTACTTTCTGATGAAGTGAATCATCCATGAGAACATGAGACGTGTTCTGTGTTTTCGCCTGGGAGTCTCAGCGAATTCTTGGGAGGACCTTCCTAAGCTGCCGCTAAGTTTTCACGGTTCCCTGCTATTGAACTTCATCAGGGATATCATAGTAATAATGCACGTACTTAACGAGGCATCGAATAGACTTATCTTTATTATTTTTGTCTCTTCGCTTGTTCTAACATTGTGCATAATTTTAGCCCAGTATCTGGTAACATTGATAGCTCGTGTGTTGCCCAGCATTAGGTCCTGAGATGTGCAGCTTGTTGGGCACATGGAGCAGGATTTTAGGTGTGAGGCGGTCTGCAGGTCTCCACAGTCGCACAATAGTGACTCTCCCTGTGAAGCATTCCCCACTGCTCGAGGTTGTCTTTTGTTCTACCGATTCCGGTTCTTAATCTGTTCAGGGATTTCCAGGTCCGCCAGTCAAGGTTCTTGCCAGTTGGGAGGCCTTCCTTTGGAGTAATGAAATCCTCTGATGCGATTTGTTGCCAGGGCTGAAGTCTCTCATTTAGAGCAGCAGCTGGGAAAGATCTTGGATGTGATGTGGTACAGATTAAAACGATTAAACTGACAATATAAAAAATCTTTTTATTTTTTATTTACAAAAGGTACTAAGATACTAAATACATTGGTTATGTCAAATAAATGGTACAAATATAAAATTACACTTTTAAGTACGAAACACTGCAGCGCCATCCAGCGAGAAATTAAATGAACAGTAAACAAACCAAACGTATATTTTGGATCGAGACGAAAAAAATATTATACTGTGTCGACGCAATAAATAAAATATAAGTGGCTTTATGTTATTTCTCGACACTGCTGGAAGCCGTGAGTAAACAAGAAGGGAGGAAAATCTGTTAAAATATTGCATAGAAACACCAGTAGAAAGGGCTAACACCAGTCAGTCCCCAGAACCCGGTATGTCAGGACACGCTACAGTCCTCGATACCTAAAGGCTGGAAGAACCCCTGACAAATCTCAACGTTATATCGCTTCCATCAATGATTAGTTAGCAGAACTAACACGTTTATAGAATACTTTGAGGTGTTTTATTTTCCATGAAATGGTATCCGAGATATAAATTTAAAAATAAACATTGCCTCAGCAATGAGCTAATCTATAAATAAAATGGAATATTATTTTCCATTAATGCCTTCAATAATATTTTTTGTTTTTTTATTTCTTCATTAATTAATAAATTTTCAATATAAAATGAAGGATTAATAAATGTGCATCAAGTCTGACAGTCTTACCCACAAAATAAAGGTCACCCAGCGTGCTATGGAGAGATCCATACTCGGATTGTCGCTAAAAGATAGAATCCGAAACGAAGATATCTGCAAAAGAACTCAAGTAGTAGAAGCTACCCATCGAAAAAGCACACTAAGGTGGCAATGGGCAGGACATATCTGTCAAAGAGACGATGGTCAATGGGGAAAAGTAATGGAATAGCGCCCACGAATTGGCAAACGAAGCATTGGCCGACCTCCTGCAAGATGTACTGATGACATAAGAAGAATAGAGGGAGCGGCTTGGATGCAGAAGGCGGAGGATCGAAGAGGATGGAGCCTCATGTGGGAGGCTTACATTCAACAGTGGACGGATACAGGCTGATGACGAAATGCGCATCGGCAAAAAAATAAAACTATAAATGCTCATAAAAGATTCAGCCAATTGTTAAAATATATATAAAAAGGAATGACTAATCGTATAAACATTACTTTTTTTTAAATGTAGCCGCTATATTGTGTAACATGGCCTAAATATTTAAAAAATAAAGTCGTTTTGAAATACTGAAAACGCTTAAAAGATGATTCTTGCACAAAAAGAAGTGTTAGGAAATTTATTTCAAGGAAACATTAAAAAAATGCAAAATGTGAGTTCGTACAATGTAAACAATTTCATCACAAGCTTCCAAACGTTTTATAAAACAGCTCGATGATGTCTTAAAGACGGAGGACTGATGCGATAAAGATCCTCTTCCAAGTCAGAAGGAATGTCAACTGTGTGAAGGTTACGTCCAGCACTAATGTTTCTTTTAAATTACAATAACTCGGGAGCAAATCCAAGCATTTCCTCCAAACACCCGCCATCCATATAATTGCATACAGTTTTATTCTTCATAAATTCGTAAACTGATCATAAGAAACAGTAAATATGATGATAAATTAAATAATTTTGATTTTGTTAATTATTATTTGGTTACATTTACAATGATTAACCTTTAAACGCCCAGTGGTTTCCTTACCGGACCGCAGATTTGCGTCGTTCAATGCCCCACGGTCCCATACAGGAGTGCTTATGGTTCATTTCACAATCGGATTACAATAATTTGTAATAACAGTATTAAAGTAAGTTCACGGAAGAATCTGTTGTGCGACGAAACATTACAAACATTGGCCTGCTAGGGCATTGAACGACGCAAGTTTGCGGGCCTAAACACGTGGATATCCAGGTAACAATGCAAAATTCATTCGATTGGAACAATAAATTAACCAAAAAACGTTCTGGACAACACATTCAAAGATAGTTGACATTTCTGCGAACGTTACGGGAAATCTAGACTTTAAAAACGACTGGTTAATATATTAACCAATTGCAGTCATTGCTTTATAAAGGGTTGAAGAAGAACTGTAAGTGGTGGATGCGCAGTGTGTGGGTGTGTCTCCTGGATGCCTCACTGCTCGTCCTTCTCCTTGGCTCCGTGCTTGAGGATGCGCGTGAACTCTCCGTAGTCGAAGAGTCCCCCGGTGCGGATGGGGGCCTCGCGGTACATCTCGTCCACGTCCTCATCGGAGAAGCGGTCCCCCATGGTGGTCAGCAGCTCGCGCAGACGCTCCTCGTTGATGACTCCGTTGTTGTCTTCATCGAAGCATCTGAAATTATCAATAAATAAACAATTATTTGCCGGCGGGTATAGTTCAATGGTCAAAGCGTTTGCTTTGCAAGCCAAAAGTCGTGGGTTCGATCCCCGACGGAAATTAAAAAAAAAAAGAATTTTATAATCGATTTTCGAGCTAGAAAATACCCCGGTTGGTGTGAATTTGATCCCTCACCTGTAAAATGCCAGTCATAGCCTATTAATTAAAACTGGTGGTAGACGAAAGTCGTCCCGTGAAGACCACCCATTCATAGTAAATTCCTGTAATAATGATGATGCGTGAATCTCAGGCTGTAGTCTATGACGTTGGCAGATCAACACTCCACATGCAGCGCTTAGCCATATATATGAGACTTCAGAATTATACTATCACCATCTGTCGGTATTCTCCTGTATGTGTTTTCATAAAAATATATTAATATTTATCAATTATTGATATTTATTATAAGAAAATGTAATGCACCAGTCTTCTATCTACGCCAACATTAATACGAGTGTTTACATCAAATATCTAATGAAAAAATTCACTTCTGTATATAACTAGATTGTAATTTATTTTCCTATATTCCGCCTTCCTAATGATATCCCCGTTAATCAAAAAAACGACTCCACGTCGCCAGGATCGTCATCAGAACACGTGGTGGAGGGATAAGGAGCAGATAAGCAACACAAAGAACTTTTTTCGAGAAGCGCATTGTAATTTAAGGCAAAAGATTGTCAAACTTTGATATTTGACCCAGGCCACAAACAATGAACGATCTAGACTCGAGCCGAAAGTGGCTTCAACTACGCCATAACACTCGCGGTGCCCTCCGACTACATGTCGGCCATTTGACTAACTATGTGCGGTCACATAATATGTGAGAGGTCAAAGAAACAAGATGGCACCTGCAAGCCCCATCTTTTGTGACTCCTTAAATCTAGATTTAGCACACTTTTATATATGCGTGGGAGACGGCAAACAAAAATTAGAGACGAAAGATCGTATATCGAAGCTTTTTTGGCCACCAGCCTGCAAGGGCTATATCAAACTGATAACACTATATATATAGAGTTTAGCTAGTAACATTATCCATGTCTCATTTTGTCATTTCAACACCGGAGCTTCACCAAATATATACTACATCTGGGGGACCTTGATGAAAAATCCGAGGCATACCTTAAAAAAAAAACCTCATTTTTTAAGATCGGATAATTAGCCTGACACTCTAAAGCCTGGACCATAATTGAATATATGACACGCATCATTTCTATGTAAAATTATATATCTATTAAAAAACAAGACCAGAATGTTTTTGGAATTGATAGATGCCCAAATGATTTGAAAACCAATGAAGTACATTTGGTAGTAGTTTTAATCATACATTATTACATTTCCACGTCAGTTGTAATGTAAGTGTTTACCCGAAAGCGTTCTTGATGACATCCTCGGGATCCGTCCCCTGCAGGCGCTCCCCGAAGAGAGTCAGGAACATTGTGAAGTTGATGGGGCCGGGAGCCTCGTTCATCATGCCCTCCAGGTAATCTTCCGTCGGGTTCTTACCTAAAAACAAAAAAATAAGTTCAATTTTCTAACTTACTATTAAGAATAATTTTACACTCAGTGGCAGCTCGTTGAGAAAATATTTTAATCCTTTACGTGCGAAATAAGATTTCATAAAAAGTCACGAAATAAGTCAATTAGTGCATGAAAAATAAAGTTGAATATTTAAGGACGATTTTTGTTATGTGTTTTGATTGGTCAGTGCCGCGTTCATATTCACCTTTAGAACTAAATTAAATAAATCCTTTATTATTTTTTACAAAGGGGCAAATTTGAAACATGTGTAGAATGACTCACAACTCAATACATATCGTAAAAAAAAAAATTCACGAAGGAATGTCGGAATACGAAACAAAATTATATTCAATATAGTATTTCTCGCACTTAACCTTTTGCCCGCGGCACCAAATTTAGCGAACATGCCCTGTACGCAGCTGCTTTTTCGGGGATTTTATTGTCGCGTTTTCAATTATAAATAGAGGTTTTGATATTTTTTCAACTAATCAATATGTTAATTGGCACCCAAAGTAATTTATTCAATAATAAAATATATATATTTTTTTGTATTTTCGGTATGATTTAACAATAATCATTCTTCATACAATTATACAGGTTTGAAACTTCCATGACCTATATGTGTGTCATACGCGCTGAGGACATGTTCGTTAGAACACACATAGCGGTCATACGCGGTGAACAGATTAAGCGTGTTTTTATCAGGGCGTGGGATAAATCCGAACCTCGCACTTAAGAGCAGTGAGCGTTGGTGCGGATATATCCGCACCTCGCATCTAAAGGGTTAATTAAGCATAACAAGAGAAAATAAATGTTGACATTGAATTATTTATAATTTATGATAAATAAAATATTGCAAAAATGTTACGTGGCTGAAGCAGTACATAAAGAATACGTTTAGGAAAGCATTGGTCTTACTAATGTGACTATAATACACTCAACCCTGCTATAGTCTACATAACATCGGTAGATTAGCCTGATGATCCCAAGGCCTGGACCATTTAGTGCAGGATGGGGCAGGGAAGTATCACTAATTTTGAAAAATAAATTTGAGAAAAATATGTCTCGATTGCAAAAGCGTGTTGCTCATTCAAATAAACCATGTTTACAACTGACGGCAGTACTAACGGAAAATTCCATCGCCACAGCGTCATTCGAGCTTACCTTCACTAGTCCAACACATCACCACTACTCACAACAGTATATCAAAATTAGGGATACTTCCCTGCCTCACCTTACAACAATATTTTTAATAAATAAAATTTATAAAGCAATTAAATACACACATACAATTATACATCAAATTTTATACGCATCAATTCATTCAGAAAAAATATCGGCAGACGCGGGATTCGAACCACCAGCCTTGCAACCTTTGCTCTATTCTACACACCGCGCTATCCACACGACCATTCTCCGCCTGAGCAGATACGCGAAACCTGATGTATACCATTGTTAACATCATATAACGACAAATGTCTCTGTAGTATATATTCAGAGTATGTTTATTATTATTTTTTATGATTCAATCAGTCAACATTTATTCACAAGCTTTTTTTTTTATATTATTATTAGTTACCGAATCCCGCGTCTGCAGATATTTCTTCTGAATGAATTGATGCGTTTAAAATTTGATGTATAATTGTATGTGTGTATTTAATTACTAATATTGAAATTTAGTCAATGATCTATAAAAGAAGATTAGAGTATTGAAGAAATATTCTAATAAAATTTTTAAAATCCATTTAAAATTGATAAACTACAATATTAATAGTGGTGGTGAAAACTGTTTTTCAATGGGAAATAATGGATGTACCGAGCGATGCAAGCATGTCGTGAAGGTCGTCCTTATCGATGAAGCCGTCCCTGTTCTGGTCGATCATGTTGAAGGCCTCCTTGAACTCAGCGATCTGCGCCTGGTCGAACATGGCAAACACGTTGCTGGTGGCTCGCTGGGCGCGCTTCTTGGTTGTCGCTCGGCGGCCGGCAGTTTTGCGGGAAGACATAGTGGATCTGAAACAACAAAGTATATAAATAACTTCTTAGGTTTCCACGGCCAGATTTGATATTGTGGCATTTGGGTTTGGCCGTGTGTGGCGAATTACTTCTCTCCAATATTTCAACCGCCATTGCAGGGGTCTTCTTCAGGGTTGACACACAAAGTTGTCAACCCTGAAGAACAACCCCTGCAATGGCGGTCGAAATATTGGAGAGAAGAAATTCGCCACACAGCTAAACCCAAAAGCCACAATATCAACAAAGTATATTGTGATCAAATTCAAAGAGTGGCTTTACAGCCCATGCGCGCACTGTCCAAGGTCACATGGGACACCAGAAATGTTGAACTGTGTGTAAAACAAATGGCTTAGAATATAAGCAATTAAATATACATATACTATACATAAAAATCCTTAAACGAGTCAAATCATTCAGAAAAAATATCGGCGGGAGCGGGATTCGAACCGCCGGACCTTTGGAACCAACCATTTTGCCCAGGTAATTATACCGCTCGGCCACCGGGCCAATTTCTTCCACCTGAGATGACTCGTCTCTGATCTTCTATATAAGTTATCATCGTATGATAGATGTCGCTATAGTTTATATTCAAAGTATGTATATTTTTATTTTTTATTATTCAATCAGAATGCATTTATTCACAGGCTTAATATTATTATTTCCGGCAGTCCCGCTCCCGCCGATATTTTTTCTGAATGATTTGACTCGTTTAAGGATTTTTATGTATAGTATATGTATATTTAATTGCTTATAATATTGTAAAATAGTCAATGATCTATAAAAGTAGATTAGAATATTGAAATAATAAAATAATATTCTAATAAATAATTAAAAATATCCATAAGCTTAGAATATATTTGTTTTTATTTTTATTTTGCGTTATATATTATTTTATTTATTTCTTACGTAAACATATACAGAAGAATACCAAGATAGTGGTGGAGAAATCTCATCTGAGGATTCTATGACACCTACTATATTAAATAGTAGCCCCCAACACCCAGAAATCGCGAAGCAGGTTTCTGAGATCCACACAACCTCTCACATCCAGTCCTGAAAATGAGAGACTCCAGCTCTGGCAACAAGTCACATCAGAGGATTTTATTACTCCAAAGGAAGGCCTCCTAACTGGCAAGAACCTTGACTGGCGGACCTGGAAATCCCTGAACAGATTAAGAACCGGAGTTGGTAGAACAAAGGACAACCTCTAGCGGTGGGGAATGCTTCGGCAGGGAGAGTCACTATTGTGCGCACTGTAGAGACCTGCAGACCGTCTCACACCTAAGATCCTGCTCCATGTGCCCAACAAGCTGCACATCTCAAGACTTAATGATGGGCAACACACGAGCTATCAATGCTGCCAGATTCTCGGCAAAAATAATTTGATGTCGCCGACATGAAGAAGAAGACTATATTAAATGTGCGCAAATGCTGTATCTAGAAAGTTGATCCACCAACATCATAGATTATTCACGCACCATTCTTTTTGACAGGAATTCACTATAAATGGGTGATGTTTGAAGTATATATCACTAAGCTATAACTGCCATATATGTTTTATTGATTCTAAGCAAACCGGACTGAAATAATAAATTTAACTATGCAGAAGGTGTTTCGTTTTTGATATGTTGTCAAAGTATTCATAAAAAATGTGAATAACATATATTTTTTGAAAAATCTGAAGGAAGCTAAGCACTTAAGTAAACAGTTACGAAGAAATATACTCAGAAAGTGACTAAGCCCACCAGACGGTTACAACAACAACAAAACCTTTTTGATGATTAAAAAAATCGGACCCCTAATATAATAAAAAATATTTATTATTCACAATATTATATTACCAGTTATTTTATGTGATCTAGTTGAATAATATTCCAAGAAAAATAACGAGAAGTTATAAAAACGACTGCCGCCCAACAAGTACAGAGAATGACTAACTCCGTACTAAACCAACAAGGTACACACCCAAATATATCACAACGAAAGTAGAGCGATACCAATCTGCTGAATGATCGACCAATAACGCACAATAAAACAAACAATTACATGAAAATGAATTAAAAATTATCTAGCTGTGATGACAAATGATCGACGCAGCCAAAAGTCGACTTTAAATTATCATTTCTTAAATATTTAAAATTCAATAAACGACCAGGTGAACAAATGACGTTTACCAAATATGGCGATGAATTTTACGTCGGGCTTTGTGTGGCAATCTTTCGAGAGCAGCTGTGATCTCAAGTGTTGATGATGAAGGAACAGGGACTCACTTTGTTTTTCTGCTGATCCGGGATGAACACACAAGGAGAGTTTGGAGAAATTAGACTAAAAAATATTTCAACAATTTCTTGGATTTTTGTCAGTTGATGACTAATAGACTGTATTGCTACAAGGAAAATATAAAATTTTTTAGATATTGCAGGGCTCGAAATAAAAAATATATAATCACGTTACATACTTTGTTTGTCTTATAAGTATTTTTATGCAGGAGAATACGAGCAGAATTCTAGATCTTTTATGGAATAAAGCGAAATTTAAGTAACTTCTTAAGTTTTCACGGTCAGATTTGATACATAAAATTATCTACAAAAAATTAAACCCTAATTTGTATACTCCAAAATACTATATCCAATTTTTGATTCACATATGTATAGTGAAAATTTTTAACAGGCGTTTTAATTGTAAAACTAATATTTTTTAATTAAAAAATAACAAAGTTGCTTACGTTGATTAAAAAAAATACATCAAATTGTTCAGTAAATAAATACACTTACAATATCTTTTCAGGATTTCAATTTAATTTAAATTGTTTTTTTTCGTAAAAATACTAAAACACCAATTAATTTAAGTGTTTGTATCTACACATTCCTGGAAGAATATTTAAAGAAACATGTCCAATAAACAATTGAAGGATATATTTAGCAAACAAATGATGTGACATGTGATGAATATTAGACATGTATCATTTATAAATATATTGTTTGTTGTATTTTATATAGTTTTAATGGTACTATACCAACTCTTTACACAAAAACTATAGGAATCTTGTGATATTATATTATTTTACTATGCTGACAAAATGTATAAATATCTCTTCAACAATTTGCTATTGTTTATTTTTTCAAGACATTAGCCTTTTTTTTTTTTTTCCGTGGCAAGTTTTGACAATGAAAAGGTCTCCGTGGGTCAAAAGAGTTTGGGAACCACTGATCTAGATTTTACAATCTTGATGCTTCACGTATGAAAAATGTGTACATATTGATTTATTTTTTAAGTCTTCCTAATACTATTTTAGTTTTTTGCATTTATTTCACGTTTATGTAAATATATGTTTATTTAAACTATTGTTTTCAGGATTA
Organism: Glossosoma conforme; assembly: GCA_022606575.1. Lineage (NCBI taxonomy): Eukaryota > Metazoa > Arthropoda > Insecta > Trichoptera > Glossosomatidae > Glossosoma > Glossosoma conforme. Next base: position 191,471 of record JAGTXR010000111.1, on the reverse strand, counting down.
TTATAAAGACATTAAATTAATTGTAACTGTTGAAGGAATTATAAATTCCTAATTAGGAAAGTAGGTATGATTCAATTTTTAGTAGTTACCTATTATATTTTTCAAAATTGTACATGGCCAAGATATAAAAGTATTGTACAGCTAAAAACATCTTACAAACAATATCCTTTATTTTGACAGTTCATGTGCTGTTTGTGAGCTATTGTGACGCATACCTTATAATAATTATTAATCAATTCTTACACAATGTATCAGCCAGACTATCCAGCGGCCCTCGGGCTGATCACTCACCTGAATATTGAAGAACTCAAGGAAATACTCAATGAAGATGACAAATTTGAAAGCATTCTGCAAAATCACAAACAGGTTAGGTTTTTTTTAGACAGAGATCCGCCCGATACTGTCAGAATTATGATAAAAATGACGAAATAATATATTTAATTTGAATAAATGGATATGAAGCTTATGTAATACATTAAATATTCAATTTAAACCATATTAACATTTCAAAATAGATATTATCAAGTATTATTGTCTTCATTTAATAATTATTTTTTAATAATATATATTTCATATTATATACTTTATAAAAATCAATACATTCTTTATAAAATTATAAGTATAATATAACTGATAAATATTGGTCCCGAGTATCATTGCTGTTTGTTTTTTATTTTTTTATGTTAACACATACAGGAGAATACCGACAGATGGTGATAGTAATTCTGAATTCTCATCTGTGGAATTCTATGACGCTTACCATGGTGCATATGGCTAAACGCTGCATGTGGAGTGTTGATCCGCCAACGGCTACAATGGGGACTACCGCCCAGGATTCACGCATCATCCTTTATTATTACAAGAATTTACTATGGATGGGTGGTCTTCACGGAACGACTTACGTCTACCACCAATTTTAATTAATAGGCTATGACTGGCATTTTATGGGTGAGGGATCAAACTCATGCCAACCGAGGGTGTTTTAGAGCTAGGGAGAGAACCAATTGAAAATCTTTTTTTTTCAAACTCCGTCAGGATCGAACCCACGAACTTTGGCTTGCAAAGCAAATGCTTTGTTCATATTGAGCTACAACTAACAACTTTCTTTTATAATCATTGCTTGTTACAGATCAAAGACTGGGAAACAGAAAAAGAAATGATTATAGCAAGTAACAGATCGCTGGCTGAATACAACCTGAGCAAAGAGCCGGAGTACCTGCAGGCCAAGGAGAAGGTGGCGCAGCTGTCGGAGCAGGGCGAGGAGCTCTGCAAGCAAGTGCAGGCCAAGCTGGAGGAATTCAGTAAGTCCAGCAAGTCTAAGATGAAGCATCAATCCCGATGGTCCCAAGGCCTGGACAATTTAGTTTTTGTCCTTTACGCGTTTAACGCCACGTAATGTTTTTAATGCATTCTACTCAGAGGCGCCATATAGGTCACATTCAATGTTAAAAATACATTGAAATGTAACCGCTGGCGTACAACGGACTGTTTGTTTGAAAAAAAAAATGTAGGTCACCGGTAACCTACGTGGCGTGAACGTGTTAAAGGGGGTGGCTCAACCCTACTGGGGGCATGTATAAAGCTAAGATGTAATTAAATTAATTTTAAAAAATCTAGCTTGGTCAGGATTTGAACCGACAGCGTCTGAATGACAAACAAACGCTTTAAGCACTGGACTTACCCGCCTGGCATGTTGTTTTTAACATATGTTAACATACCAAAAATTTAATTTTTTTTTGCTGGTAGTGGAATCACTTCTTCATCATCACTAATATGAACTAATGAAGTTTATTTATTTACGTCCCATAAAAAAGTCTACAATTTGTGTGAACAAAACTGCATTAAATGCCTTCAATTGTCAACTCTTCAAATCTTTCTCTGCCAATTTTATATGATAAAGTAATGTTATCAGAATGAAAAACTGTGTTAAATTGAAAAACTGTTAATAAAAAATATCAGTTATTTTTAAAGACTGTGCTATTTCGAAATTGTGTAAAAGAAAACCGAGATAAAAGAGAAATTTGATATCATTTCAGAATCCAAATCTAGTGGAGTCTCTCTGGACACGACGTTGGCGCTGCTGGAGACGGCCGCTGCACAGAGTGAGGAACTGTCGGAGGCCATCGCACAGAAGTTCTTGGCTGGAGAAACAGATTTGGAGAAATTCCTGGACGAGTTCTCTAAAGAGAGGCGGACCATGCACCTGCGCAAGGTCAAGGTCGACAAGATGACGGAACTGCTTCGCTCGCGCCAGGGCGGCGGCAGTCTGTTTGGGAACAACTCTGCGCCGTATCCTCCGTACCAGGCTCCCCAGGGATACTACCAGCCGCCAGCCGTGCCCTACCCCATGGGACCCGTCAACATGCCCATGCCCGGCATGTTTAGAAACCATTTTTGAAAGGCAAACCTGAGAAACTTGTCATTTTTTAAATAAAACGATAGAGCTTTAACGTTTTGACTGCAGCGCCTTTTTGATGGATTTGTTAATCGAGATTTTTAGACTCAATACAGATTTTAATACATTTACAAGTGAACAAACATGTCAGTTGTCACACATACATTTTGACTTGAATTATAAAATATGGCAGATTGGGTATTGCACAACCCACCCAATCCTGCTGGAGTAAAAAGCTTATTATTATTATTAATAACCTTTTGGATGCCATGACCCTGAATAGATCTATGCAACGCCTCGTGGATTATCGAAGATCTGAACCCCTAAATGGTGTCCAATTTTAACGTTTTTTTTTTCTTGGGCAGACGATAGATGTCGCCATAGACCCAAGCTATAACATTGACGAAAATATACAGTTTTATAACACACCGGTGTGCTTACGGAACTGGTGGGCTTCCCGCAGCGGACCCATATTTAGGCTCATGGCATCCATACTGTTAAATAGATAAGTACTTTGTTTTAAGCAGAGCTGACATGCGATGTGGCGAAGAATGCCATATGCTCTAGTTTGGTAAGCGGGCATGGCAATTGATGACCTCGTTTTAACATAGATCACACACAGATCTCAGTGTGATCCACATTAAAACAAAATACAAAATATTAATCTATTTAATATTGAAGTGGATCTCAAATTGAATGCTAATAGTATAAATAACATTAACCCTTAAACGCCCAGTGGTTTCCTTACGGGACCGCAGATTTGCGTCATTCAATGCCCTACGGTCCTACACAGGAGTGCTTATGGTTCATTTCACAATCGGATTACATTAATTTGTAATAATAGTACTAAAGTAAGTTCGTGGAAGAATCTATTGTGGGATGAAACATTACAAACATTGGCCTGCTAGGGCATTGAACGACGGAAATTTGTGGTCCCGTATGCGACCACTGGGCGTTTAAAGTTAAATACACTATTATCAAGCCTGGGTAAATGATTTGAATGGCAGGCCACATTGGAAATATAAGGGAATATGTATAATATAATAATTTCAAAATACAAGGAAAAAATGCTACATTTGTAATTATTTTGTATTTTTAAAAGATACTTACTTCGCCAGTTGCACGTAATTCTTATTACTTTTCTGATGCGCTGGCGACTTAGAGAAAGTGAAATAAGACAAAACGACGATCGTCGTTAACAATCTTCGGCGATATATCGTCATGTAGCAGTCAAAGGGTTAACAATACTTGAAAAATTTGTTTACATGACATTATATTCTGGTCCTAATAAAATACGTTGTTGGTGTTTTTACATGTTTGTTTACTTACCACATGAGCTCATTTCTTGAATATAAGTTCATTTTGTATGAATACATTCTGACTTGTCTGTTGTGGAGAGATTGATTGAGAGACACTCAAATATAAGTTCATTTTGTATGAATACATTCTGACTTGTCTGTTGTGGAGAGATTGATTGAGAGACACTCAAATATAAGTTCATTTTGTATGAATACATTCTGACTTGTCTGTTGTGGAGAGATTGAGAGACACTCAAGTATTGTATTGCAGTATTTTGTACATCTGTTAAAAAAATAATTACAATTAAATTATATCATAGTTTCATTTACAAAAAAGTCTTTCATTGCTTATTCCTATACTTTATTGTTCAGTAGTAGACTGGACTTCTTTGGGTCCATGACGGTGACAATAGGAAGACGTACCGAGAAGCGGTATGGGGCGCTCTTCACATGTATGACGACGCGAGCCGTACATATCGAGCTAGCGAGTTCACTTTGTGCGGACTCGGCCATAATGGCTCTCAGAAGAATGGCAGCACGACGCGGACACCCCAATGTCCTTTATTCCGATAATGGAACAAACTTTGTCGCAGCCGATCGGGAGATGAACGCGGCTATCAAAGAATTGAGCTGCGACGCCGGCTTGCTTCAATACAAGGCGGGGCGCAGAATAATTTGGAAATTTATCCCGCCGTCGTCGCCGCATTTCGGAGGAGCCTGGGAGCGACTGATCCGCTCAGTAAAGAGCGCCCTGGCGGTAACCTTGAAACAAAGGTCTCCGCGCGAGAAGACGCTGCTGACTGCGCTAGCGGAGGCTGAATATACAATAAACAGCCGGCCGCTGACACATGTATCCGTCGCGGCCGAGGATGAGGAGCCGCTGACTCCTAACCATTTCCTGTTGGGATCAGCGGGCAAGATGATAACCCTGGCAAGATACGACCAAGATGAGGAGAACGCCTGCCTCAAGAAGCGGTGGCGGGTGTCCCAACAGATGGCAGATGTGTTTTGGCGTCGGTGGATACGCGAATACTTGCCGACCCTGGCGCAACGTCCGAAGTGGAGGACCCCGACGGAGCCTCTGCGAGAGGGTGACCTAGTCCTGATCGTAGACCCTAAGCTCCCGCGCAACACCTGGCCACGAGGACGGGTGACTCGAGCCGTCCCCGCAGCTGATGGGCAGGTCCGCGCTGTACAAGTCAAGACAGAGACCGGCGTCTACACTCGACCCACAACAAAGCTGGCGGTGATCGCCACAGCCCAAGAAGAGACGTACGTAGCATGAGTGCAGCGGAGACTGTGCTGGGGGAGTGTTGCGTACGTCATTAGTATTAAGTTATTGTCTGTCTCTCTATCTATTAAATGTTTGAAATATATAAATAAAGATTGTAAATTTGGTCTATGCGCTCTCAAAGTTGCGAGGCGTGCGTCTGGGAGCTCCCGAGCATTTACGCGTCGACCCACGCAGAACCCTTACGGCGATGCGCTAAATTCAGCCGCGAGCGGAGCGTGCTGATTGGTCGACGTTCCCCCATCGCGCGTGCCTCCCGAGAGATTGTTGTATAAATATGAGCCTGAAAACCAAAATAAATCAGTATAGATTTGACTCTCCTGTGTTTCACTTCTACCTCCAACCCTCGTCTGGACTTCCCGCCTGCTGCCTACTCTGGAGAATGAGCCTGCCCGCCTACTCTGGAGAACTGGCCAACTAACTGCCTTACAACCAGCTGGGAGGGGATCGATCGAAGAGAAGAGCAGAGGACCGCAACACGCCCGTAGAGCGGATCGACCAGCCTGAGAGCTGTCGTCTACATTTGGTCCTTCGAACCGGATCCTGCCTTCGTGAAGAAGATCATCTCCTGACCTGATCATGCCTGCCAATCGATCACCGATTGCGACGCGATCAGGAAGCAGCCGTAGAACTGAGATGGAGGACGACGCCCCTCGATCGGAATCGGGGGAGTCAACTGGGACCCTGGACTCCCGAGAGCGCGCAACAAGGCTGACCAGGCGCTGAACGCTGCCACCGACATGAAGGAGATGATAGCTCAGCTCGTCGCAGCCGTGACGACAAGCGCGCAAACCAACGCGCAAACCATCGCAGCCAACGCGCAAACCATCGCAGCCAACGCGCAAGCCAACGCGCAAACCATCGCAGCCATCACGAGCCTGGCCGCTAGCCTACAAGTTCAGCGACCTACGGAGCAGCCAGCCACGGCGAGGCCTGCCCAACCGCCCCCCGCACAGCAGCCGGTGGACCACCATGCGGTTCGCAGTGCGGGCGAAGCAGCCCGCGCCCCGATGGAGCAGCCCCCCGCGCCGAGGCCTGCTCAAATCATCCGGGTGCCTGAGGAGGACTTCTACCGTGCAGCTTGCAGTGCCGGCGAAGCAGTCCTGCCCTCCATACAGCAGCCCGCCACGACGAGGCCTGCCCAACAACCGCCCGCACCAGAAGTGGACCGTCGTGCAGTCTACAGTGCGGGCGAAGTAGCCTGCACCCCGATGCAGCAGCCCCCTGCGCCGAGCCCTGTTCAAATCATCCGAGCGCCTGAGGAGGACCACCACCGTTCAGCCTGTAGCGCCGGCGAAGCAGTCCTGCCCTCCAGACAGCAGCCCACTGATGAACTGATGGACTGCGGTGCAGTTCAAAACACAGGCGACACCGTGTCGGAGCTTACGGAAGCCGAGGCCAGGCGCCTCACGCATGAGTGGGTGAGACGAGCGTGCTCCCCAGTGGACCACCAGCAGCCCCCCTCAGCGACAACGAACCAAGCCGCGATGTTTGCAGCCTTCTTCAAGGCGTACAGAGAGAGCAAGTCAGCAAAGACCTCCGGGACGCGGCACTACGAGAACGACCGTAAGCTGGCAACACTCATTGCTAAGACCAGCCTGAAGGATCTGCCACAATTCGGTGGCGACCCAATGGACTGGCTGATTTTTAAAAGCGCTATCGAGGACACCACAACCGCATACAACCTCTCCCACCGAGAAAACCTCTGCCGTATACGGAGCGCCTTGACAGGGAAGGCCAGACAAGCGGTAGAAAGCCTGCTGGTAAACCCGAACAACGTACCGGAGATTCTGACGTCACTCGAGAAGAACTTCCGAAACCCAGAGCTCATATTCAACAGGCTGATGGAGCGGATCAGGAGGTTGCCGAAGCTTCATGAAGCCATTGCCCCGAATGCACTGATAGTGACAGAGTTCGCGACACAGGTATCGAACATCGTCACAACCATGGAGCACTACGACTGTGACCTGCACCCTGACGCTCCGAAACTCCTGTCCGAGATGGTGCTGAAGCTACCCGCAGGCTTGATGTGGCATTGGGTAATTATGCGTGACAACCACACGAGGAGCACCCCTAGAGACTTCGCGCGATTCCTGCAGGACATCACCGATGGATTGCCCCTGAAGGGGTTCACCCCCGTGCAAATCAAGCCAACATCAAGAACCGAGAGCCGTCATGGAGTACCTGGCCGCCGTCATGGAGTACCTGGCCGCCGAGGTGTTGGAGTTGGCCGGCAACGCCGCCCGCGACAACAAGAAGACCAGGATCATCCCTAGACATCTCCAGCTGGCCATCCGCAACGACGAGGAGCTGAACAAACTGCTCTCCGGCGTGACGATCGCCCAGGGTGGTGTGCTGCCCAACATCCAGGCCGTGCTCCTGCCGAAAAAGACTGAGAAGAAGGCGTAAACAAGAAGCATCTCTCATCATCAGCAGCTCCCATCTCTCAAACAACAAACAACAAAGGCCCTTTTCAGGGCCGCCACTATTTTCAATCGAAACGTCACGTTCCGCCTGTCCGATCGAAGGTCGTTGCTTACATTACTCTCCAGGTGGGAGTTTTATTTAATTTGGTCTTTATTTCTTTGTTCAGTAACCGATGCAAGGTTTCCGCAGTAATTAGAGTTGATCGTCAATTGTAAAATAAATGAGGCGGTAATGTATTCAATATTAGTAAAAAAAAATGGAATGAAGGTTATTAGGTATTTGTTACTGTCTTTTTGCTGAACAATTACTGACCGTTAAGTTAATTAAATACTAACAAAAAATGTTGCCATTTCATTTTTAATCATTTTTATCTATTGATTATGAATGTATAAAAAATTACAAGCATCATACAATAGTTGATAGAGCTTTCGAGTAATACTTCTTTTCTTTCCTAGACCTGTCCTTGCGGCGCTTACGACTTCCTGCACTGGACGGAATTTCAACTTCAAGGACGCAGACCTTCCTACTACGGGCTGGTGCAAAGGAGCAGACCGGAACACAGCTGCCTTACAACCAGCTTATCAGCCAAGGCGGACTGGTCGTATTCATCTCTCATACTTTATTCCCCGTCGAATTTCGCTTTTTTTATCATGTCCGGTCTCGGCAATGCAGGCAAGGCGACATCGCTTATGGCGAGTCTGGCAGGAGCAATTGACCTGCCTGTTTCTGGTGAAACTCACTGGAAAAATATCGAAAGCGGGATTCAAACGTGTATAGGCAAGACCAGTCCCAAGCGTAAATGCCAATGTGAATGTAAAGTTCGTAATGTGTAACGGAACGCATCAAATGGACACTTGTGCTGAATTTATGAGGATCGTAACGGTACAATCTCATGCTCGAAAGAATTCATAAAATCGGCAATGGTGCTCCTAAATGGATAGTACTTTTCTGTGTAAATATGCTCTATGTATTTCTTGGAACTACGGTTCTGTAAATAAATAAATAAACTGTTACACATGTCTGGGTAACTGATGCCGTTCATTGAGATGCCGCGCGCCGAGATGCGACAAGAATGAATGCAAGATGAACGTCATCGTAGTTGCACACGCCGCGGACATATACCTCTATGCCTAAGTATGCCTAAGTGTGACGCTAGTAGAGCTAGAAATCGCCGCCGCGATCGGAGCACAAGCCCGCGAGCTGGAACAGTGTAAGTGGAGATGTGTTGCTAAAGTGATTTTTCTCCCTAGACAGGCCCTTTTCAGGGCCACCACTATTTTCAATCGAAATGTTACGTTTTGCCAGAAATCCATGCTCGGAGTGTTTCTAAAAAATGGAATTCGACACGAAGATATCCGGAGAAGAAATCAAAGGACATATCTGTCGAAAAGATGATGTTTGATGAGGAAGAAAATTGTTAGCGTGGCGTCCAATGACTGGAAAACAGAGCGTTGGCCAACTCCCTGGAAGATGACGACATCAAAAAAATAGCACAAATAGCTTAGATGTGAAGGGTCCAAGAGGATGGATCATCATCATCATCAGCCTGTGTCCGTCCACTGTTGAACGTAGGCCTCCCGCATGAGTCTCCATCCTCTTCGATCCTCCGCCTTCCGCATCCAGGTCACTCCCGCTATCCTTCTTATATCGTCAGTCCATCTTGTAGGGGGTCGGCCAATGCTTCGTTTGCCAGTTCTTGGGCGCCATTCCAATACTTTTCTTCCCCATTGACCGTCGTCTCTTCGACAGATATGTCCTGCCCATTGCCACTTGAGTGTGCCTATTCGTTGGGTAGCATCCACTACTTGAGTTCTTCTGCGTATTTCCTCGTTTCGGATTCTATCTTTTAGCGACACTCCGAGCATGGATCTCTCCATAGCACGCTGGATGACTTTTATTTTATGGGTAAGACTTGCTGTCAGATTCCACGTCTCTGCGCCATAAGTTAATACAGGGAGGACGCATTGGTTAAACGCCATAGTTTTAAGGCATTGCGGAATTTTCGCTTTAAAAATGTACTTTAGTTTTCCAAATGCTGCCCATCCCAGTTGTATGCGCCTGTCGATTTCTTTTGAGAAGTTATTTCGCCCTAGTTGTATTACTTGTCCCAGATAGGTATAGTCGTTTACAACCTCTATTTCTGTTCCTCCAATGGAAATAGGATCAAAGGTCTGTGAAATATGACTATTAATCATGGCTTTTGTTTTATCCATGTTCAATTTCAGACCAATTTTGTTCGACGCTTCATTGAGGTCGTAGAGCATGTCTTGGAGCTTGTTAGGTGATTCGGCTATTAGCACTATGTCATCTGCAAATCGGAGGTGAGAAATGTACTCTCCGTTAATATTTATTCCACATTTTGTCCAGGATAGCAGTTTAAAAATATCTTCTAGGGCGTTTGTGAAGAGTTTTGGAGATATAACATCTCCTTGTCTAACACCTTTGTTTATAGAAATATTGTTAGTGCTATCATGGAGCTGGACCATCATTGTTGCAGATTTATTATTATTATTATATTAGTATTTGTATAGCGCTCTTTTATGACCGAATGATCATTCCAAAAGCGCTTCTTTGCCTCTCTGAGTAGAAAGGTGGGTCTCGAGTCTGCTTCTGAAGGATGCCTCCGCTTTAACACAAGTCCAACAATGACAGTTCACACGTAAACAACACAATAAAAGTACTTTAAACGTCAGATGCGAAGACAGATATCAATTACAAAAATGACAGTTAAGTAGTTTCAAAGTGATCACACAGATGGTGTTTTGTCTATGCACTTTGGTCACGTGACGCGTCAGAAAATGGCGGACACTGCTAAACGTCGATTTGTATAGAGATTTTATTATCTCTATATACCGATAGTCTATTTTGCAGCGTTGTAGTGAATCTAGCACTGCCCAAGTCTCGATTGAGTCAAATGCCTTTTCATAGTCTACAAAGGCGAGGCAGAGTGGCTGATTATATTCTTCGGTTTTCTGAATGATTTGTCTTAGCGTGTGGATATGATCAATTGTACTAAAGCCTTTCCTAAACCCAGCTTGCTCTCGAGGTTGGAATTCATCAAATCGACCCGTCAGCCTGTTTGTTAAAATTCTGGAGAATACTTTATACACATGGGAAAGAAGGGAAATGGGTCGGTAGTTTTTGAGCAGTGATTTATCCCCTTTTTTGTGAAACAATATCACAATACTCGTACTCCATGTCGCCGGAGTTTCTCCATGTTCTATTACCTTGTTGAATAGTTTTTTAAGCTCTTACAACAGAGGGGTTCCTCCTACTTTCAGAAGCTCAGATGTAATTTCGTCTTCTCCAGGGGCTTTGTTGTTCTTAAGTTGTTTAAGGGCCGATTTAATTTCGAATATACTTATATCTGGGATGTCTTCAGACCAGTGCTTTGTGAGAGTAGCCCTCTTGTCGTCCGCAGATCTATCATTAGGACCTGGCATCGTAGATGAATACAATAACCCGTAGAAATGTTCTATTTCCTTCAGTATATCATTAAGATTTGTTGTTATCTTCCCATCGTGTGTCTTTAGTTTGGAAAGTTGGGCCTGTCCTGTAGAGGTGTGTCTGCTAAATGCATTTGACCCTCGGCCTTGTGCAACAATCTCCATGATATACTCGGTGTTTGAACGGCGAATGTCAAATCTCATGGATTTTTTCACTTTTTTGTTCAGGGTATTGTAATCTTTTGAGGATGGATACTCTAATCTAAATATCTCGTTAGCCTGATTTTCCTTGATGTCGTAGAATATTTTTTTTAATGAGTAGATTTTAAGAATAAATTAAGATACGTCATACATTTGTTATTATGTATTGTTTAAGACTTGCAAGTGTTGCATAAAAAATGGCAAAAAATTGGAGCGGCAGGCTTATCGCCATGCCTCATCTCAGTTTATATTTACTACATACATACCTACTTTTGAAATAGGTATATTTAAATTAAATTGTTTTGGCAGATATATTTTTGACAATGGCAACATTACACGCAAATGTCAAGTGACAATAAAATGTATTTCATGAATAATTTCCCTATCTTTGATAAGTAAACAAACAAAATCGATCATTATAAATAAAAATGAAATTGGACTCAACATGTCGGGTTTGCTTATCGGATCGTTTTCTCCACCCGCTGTTTTCAACCAACTGTTCGGCCAACGGCCTCAGGATATCCTGTCTGGAAATGCTCAAGTTCTGCAGCAGTCACCCCGTAAGACCACAAAATACCAATTCATTCAGTGCTACTTGAAGGATATTTAATTTTCGCCTCATTGTACAAAAAACGATACTGCGAGCCATGTTGCTGTCTTTTTAATAGTCACCGAAACAAATAGTTTTTAATTACGAAAAGGAAGCTCATGAGTTCTCATCATACATATGTTTTATATTATTAAAGATTTGTTGAATGGGAAGCTTACACTATCGCTCATTGTAATTAGCTTTAAAAAATCAAGATTGTGATATACTTAATGAGGTTTACAATTGTAACATCAACAATTGCATTTTGAATATTTTAAATGTTTTCTGACATTTCCTAATATACGAAATTAACATTATAATGTAAAATGCTGTTTCATTTCTCACAAACGTCATTTTAAAACTGTTCTATAGTTACAAAAATACCCTTAAGTATATTTTACTTAACAAATTAATATGCACATCTAAATCTATAGCAAATATCATCTTCAATGACATTTCTATCGGTATTAGGTATAATGTTCTACAGGAGACGGAAGCCTCATTTCTTTTATTGTATGATAAAACATTAAATTAACTATCTCTTATGTGCATCTTTTTCAAAGCCACAGGTTTTCTGAATCTATAAGATTAAAATTATCGTTTTGTAAGCACATTCTATGTTGGAACCTATTTACTATACATACTTTATACATACAAGCACCTTATCTTTTTTAGCTTTTTGCACTGTCTTTACAACGTATCCTCCCTTGCAAAAATTATAATTTTATGTAATGTCAAAAGTTGCTGGAAAATAGTGAAAAAAATGTATTTTTAAAGTGGGTAATGCTACTAGGCTTTGTTGATTGTAAAATAGATGTTATAAAGAGAGATGCATTGTAACATGTTTTTTAAATTACAAAAACAAATATGTGTTAACATTCAGAGATACTGAAATATAATGCTTTTATTATCTTTTTAGATTGACAAAGAAGACAAATTTCCAAATCAGATTTGCAGCAACTGCGTGTCGAAGCTGATTATCTCATACAAGTTTAAACTCTTATATGAAGAGTCATACAAGAAGATGGTCAACCATCTCTCCGGTAATGGCGATCTGGCAGAAAACTCAGAGCCGCCGCTGTACGACGTTTACATAAAGCAGGAGATTGTGTCCAGTCTGGATGAAAAAACTGGTGACCTGAAGAGAATGATTCGCAGCACAAATGATGAAGACGAGTACGGGAACGTCGATGACGGGCACTCGGGAAACGGGAACGAAGACGAGCCGGGAAGCAGCGACGAACCCGTAAAGAAGCCGCCGCCCAAAAAGAGGAAACGCTTCAAAAAGCGGGTCATCAAGATCACACAGAAAGGAGATATAAAGACGGCATACTTCTGTGAAATATGCCAGAAACGTAAATGTTATATCTATTTTATTCCATACCTGCAAATTGGCGTTTTACAGTTAAGTGAGCTCAAATTGTTTATGCCTTGTCTCAAAACACCTGTACACCTGGAGGTCCACATAAAAACATAGATGCTTCCCGGGAGCCTCCATGGCAAGGCTCCGTGACTGTTATACCGTAGAAGTAGTCGGGTGTTCAATCATCAGCGTTTTTTTTTCTTTAGGGAGATTGGGTGATGAGTCCAGGACATGGACATTTTTTTTATCGTGGGCATGTTTAGAGCTAAGATTTAATTAGATCAATTTAAAAAAAATCAAGCTTGGTTGGGTTTTGAACCGACGACATCTGAATGACAACAAATGCTTTACCACTGGACTATGCTGCCGGGATAAATATATAAATATATTTATGCGGAACTAATAATTTAACATCGGTCACTATGAAGGTTACATGAACACTCTAGCGCTCAGGTTTCTATCTCATGGGTGATATATGTAAACAAGAATATATGCAGCAAATATAAAAAGTGCATCAATTAATTATCGGTTATGCAATTTATTATATGTTTATTTTACAAAGCAATCGTGTCAAATACACAAGTTGAAAATAATTTCTAAGAAAGTTGGAGAAAAATAATTTTATAAACAATTAAATTGTTAAATTAGTTTTTTGGTATAAGCATGCTCATCACAAAATATAACACTCCTATCAATACAAATCAATACCATATTTTATTATTTTCTTATAAATCTTATTTCATTTCAATGTTCTCCATAATTTCAACTTACTTTGTACATCTCTGGATTGTCAGATTTTTGCGACGAGCTGCGTCACAAAGCGAAGATGCACGCCGAGCACGGCATCCTCCAGTGTGAGCTCTGCGCCGCCGTGTTCCAGTCGCCCTACACCCTCAAGCTGCACATGCGCCATCACAACAACGACCTTCCCTGCGTCTGCCCGCACCCGGGCTGTGGCAAGGCCTACCCCATCCCAGGCCTGCTGAGGCAGCACGCGTAAGTAACCCTTGTCGCTGGCTCCACATCAAAATCTCTCGCCATAAGTTCAAACAAACTTCACTTTCAAAGTAAAATTCTTCATCACTAAACCTGAATATTAAAATTCCTGTAAAATTTAAAGGTATTTAATCTTTTGAATGCAGCAATATGTTTTCTAGTAAACAAATAAATCAGATATTGCTTATAGTTTTTGACTAGAATCCAATATATTTTATATTCAGTTACATAGTAAGTTAATTTTGAACTTATAATATTAGAATTAATTTTAATTAAAAAATATTTTTCTTTCTATAATTTATTATTAATTAATTTATTTATTATTTATTATTAATTAATTAATTATTAATTAATTTGCCTTTCTAAAGACCATCTTCAATAAACCGTCTTCAGGAAGGCCGAAACATGTGATCATTAAAATAAATTGTGAATAAAAACTAATGATTTTAAATTTATTAATTTTTTAATGAAAATTAATTCTAAAATTATAATTATGCAATTTCACCAAGTATTGTCAGTTGATAACCTTAATGTTATTAATTTTGAACATTACAATAGTAGAAAAGATCTGTAATGTGAGGCTACAAATTCCATGTAAAGCTCACGACCGCTATAGGCGTCATACATAACGAATGGGTTAAACTCTAGTTTATAAAAAAACTCATGTGTTAGTCTCAAGCGTCATCTTTTCAAATATAATACCAAAGTGGTAAATTGAAGAAGGCTACTTATTTATTTAAAATTAAACAGAAATCAAGAACTTAACTTAAAACTACGACATGTGTTAATTTTAATGCCCTTGTCACTAAGCCCTCGGCCAGAAAGAGTGTTCCTTAGTGGGACCGATTCGAACTTCGACCAGTCCTAAAGTGAGGTCGGCATCAAACTGGCAAGGCCATGCGTTAGCTTCATTTCATTCTTGATCACAGTGCTGATGATTGGCGTGTTTGGCCTTTTGTTCCACAGTACGATGCCGCTCAACACACATGGGAAGGTCCGGTATCAACTCAATGAAAGCTCATAATCATAATTTAAATGTATATTTATTTATTAATTGTAGAAAGAGTCACACAAACGATCGCCCATACATCTGTCAGTATTGCTCGCATGCGACCAGAAACAAGCACCGACTTGTGGAACACATCAGGTTGGTGATTCATATGATCCCACTGGAAATAAAACATCCTCTATTGCCTTAACCGTTTCTGTAATGACAAAATTTACAGACATTTTTAAATGACATGTTTTATTATGGAAACACCAGCTAAGTATTGCGTTTTGTTTTTAGGTACCGGCATACAAAAGAGAAGATGTTCAAATGTTCATTTTGTGAGAAGTCCTTTGTGTCCTACCAGGCGCTCTGTAACCACGACAAGAGGCACAGGAACATCAAGGACTATCACTGTCAGCTCTGTGAAAAAACATTTGTGTCATCCAGGTTAATATATATATCAGTTAACTTTTCCTTATTTTGTACCTTTCAGCATATTTAAATAGAATAAGGACCGACAAGTGTGGCAGCAATATTGGTGCTAATTTTTTGCCAAACGGCAATACCCTTGTTCTTCAGCTTCCCTATTCAATTGATCTTTCTCCTTGATATTTTTTCATATTCACTTGATTAAAAAGTTAGTCCCCTGAGTCCATTGCTTTTTAATCTTTCCATGGACTATGTCACCAGAGATATTAAAAATCCAATCCCTTGGAATATTTTAAATGCTGACGATATTGCTCTAAATCAGTAAAAATGCCCAAAGTATTCAGGAAATGCTGGAGGAATAGAGACTGGCTCTGGAAAGTAGTAGACTGCGAATAAGTAGAAGTATAATCGAGTCAATGTACTTCAATTCTGTTTGCACCGCGGTTAACACACCACTCCTTCTACAAAAAACACCCGTAAAAGAGGTTGATACTTTTAATTATCTCGGCTCCGTGATATCCTTAGACGCCAAAACTGAATCCGACGTGGAGCATAGAATAAACACAGGATGTCTGAAATGGAGGTCTCTCTCTGGGGTTTTGTGTGATAGCAAGATTCCAGTTAGGACCAAAGGTAAAATCTACAAAACTGCTGTAAGGCCGGCCATGTTCTACGGATCGGAATGTTGGACCCCGCTGAAACGTGATTTGGATAAGATTTATGTGTCAGAGATGAAGATGCTGAGGTGGGCGGGCGGAGTGACTAGAGTGGACAGAGTTCGAAATGAGCATATTCGGGGTTCATTTCGGGTGGCTCCCATACCTAAAAAGATAAGAGGAAACCGCCTAAGATGGTACGGGCATGTGACATGGAGAGATGAGGACCACATGGTGAAGAAAGCTCTCAACATACCACGCTGAAAAGAAGAACTGGAAGACCACAGGTAACCTGGACTGCAACTAGACAAGGATATGAAAACTCTGGGCTTAACCGAGAATGAACGCAGGACAGACAGTCATGGCGAATGTGCAGAAGGAGAGCCGATCCCAGATGATTCATCATTCTGCTTGAGAAATTAAGTAGATTGGGTTTTTCTCATGGTCTTTTAACTTTGCTTGGGAGTTATTTTAGAGGCAGACAGCAGTTTGTTACCTATTGCATTTATCGATCATACAGTTTTTATACATATTCGGGAGTCCCGCAAGGATCCAACCTGGGACCACTGCTGTTTTCATTGTTCATTAATGATATAGCTGATGTAATTAATCATGCTATGTTTTTGTTATTTGCTGATGACTTAAAACTATTCATGAACAAAATTACCTTGGATGATTGTATGCTTCCGTAGTCGGATATAGATAATACATTCGACTGGGGAGGCGTAATAAGCTGATGTTTAATGTAGCTAAGTGCAACATTCTGTCCTATACTCGAAATTTGAAAACTGTATATCATAGGTACTCTATGAACAACATAGGAATATCACAAGTGTCCTCCATCAGAGACCTTGGTATAGAGTTTAAGAGCAGACTGACGTTCCATGCGCACATTGAAGCTGTGTGTGGTTTTCTCAAGCACACACGTAATGGTAGTGTTGTTTAACTCATTGGTCCGTAGCATACTCGAGAGCGGATCTATCATTTGGGCAACCCATGAGTTGAAATATAGCCTCATGTTGGAGAGGGTACAGAAGAAATTTCTGAGATCTCTCTACATGAGGGTATATGGATACTATCCGTGGCTGTATCCAACTAACTTCATACAGGGTACGTTGGGGTACATTGAGTTGAGGACAAGAAGGGATATGTGCTTAGGTATGCATTTCTTCCGACTGTTGCGTGGCGTGTTCGGGAATCCTGAAATTTTTATGAATATCGGTTTGTGTGACCCGATAGATATCTGAGAATAAGGAAGCATAGATTATTCGCTCTCCCTAAGAGAAACACTAACCTGCCAGAGACTATGCCTCTTGGGAGAGGGATCAGACTGTTCAATCAAATCGCCTCGGATGTTGATATATTTCACATAAGAGAGGCCCAATTCAGACAAGAACTCCAAGAGTTTCTTTGGAGGGATAATTGGTTGGCGTCGTCTGTCTGATAAGCATTGGGACCTTCCATTGCTTGTCTTTATTGCTTTGTTCATAGTACTTAATCATAAGTACCTATTTTTGTATATATTGTATTTTTTATTTTTATTTTTTTATTGTACTTTCTGAAATGAATTGAGTTAACCCTCGCTTTACTATGTTAAAAACTTCCGCGCGTTCCGATGGTGTCAACTCGTTACACATTCTGATTTAAAGTGAATAAAATGAGTAGAAATTCGAAAAAATTAAAATATTCAAAGATATCGCTTAATTTTACAATAGTTGATGTCAATAAGCAGTAATAATTGACATTTAATAGCTAAAAACATGAAAAACATCAGACGAAGACCTCAAACGGCCAGACGCACCTTCGCGCGTGAACTTCCGAGAGATACTAACATTACTTAGCCTGTCAATATATCGATGTGCCGACGCGCATAGATATCATTTCGAACTAGGCGACCAACTGAGGTTTCCCGTCTCGCTCACTCATATTAGTACGTCAGCGAGAGTGAGGAGTATAGATGCCGCCGTATCTGGGTATTTTTTAATTTTATTTTTGTACACGCTTCCGACAGGTCGAATGAATTCATGACAGTTGACGCGTCTTGATTGTAGTGGTGAATTTATTCCGGATTTTAGAAAAATATTTCCTGCTCCCGATGAGTGCCTATTATTATAAATATTATTTTTTTCAATACGTAAATGTATTAAGGAGGAATACCTAAAATCTGAACCCTGTGTGTATTATATTTACAGAGATATTTAAGTTATTACAAGCAATGTGTAGTCGATAGACGTCACCGGGGAGGAGAGGTTAATATAATTTGTAATTTTTCTGAAAGGAAAAAATAAACAAAATTGAATTGAATTGAATGATGGGAAATGGCATGGCTTAAGAAGAAGAAAGGTGTTTTTAAATTATATTTTCATGTGGTGTAGAAAATACATATCATCGGAACTCTCAGGTGTTTTTAGTACAGTATCATCATCAGCCTGTGTCCGTCCACTGTTGAACGTAGGCCTCCCGCATGAGTCTCCATCCTCTTCGATCCTCCGCCTCCCTTCTGCATCCAGGTCACTCTCGCTATTCTTCTTATATCGTCAGACCATCTTGTAGGGGGCCGGCCAATGGTTCGTTTGCGCGCCATTCCAATACTTTTTTTCCCTATCGACCGTCGTCTCTTTTGCAGATATGTCCTGACCATTACCACTTGAGTGTGCCTATTCGTTGGGTAGCATCCACTACTTGAGTTCTTCTGCGTATTCCCTCGTTTCGGATTCTATCTTTTAGCGACATTCCGAGCATGGATCTCTCCGTAGCACGCTGGGTGACTTTTATTTAGTATTAGTATAGTAAGGGGAAGGTTAAATATTGAATTATAAATAGTTTTTTTTTTAATTACAGCGGTCTCGTGTCGCACATGGTGAGCCACAACAAAGAAAAGAGGTTTGAGTGCCGTCTCTGCAGCACACGGTTCACACGTAAGGCGCAATGCAAGAAGCACGAGGCCAGTGTTCATGGCGCGCTGCCCACTCCCGATGTTATTCCCATCAACTGTCTGATTGACAAGAGCCAGGACGATAATGTCGGAAGTATCAGCACCCTGTCGTATGCCCCCAACCCGCTGGATCCTGCTTAGAGTGATGTACACTTCACTGATGGAAGAACCAACATTTGAAAGATGGAAAGAAGCAATCAGCTATTGTCCCAGCTGCTATCTGGTTAACGAGAGATGAGAGTCATCATCGGAAGCATCAAAACTGTTTTTTTTTTTTTAATTTATTTAAACTCATACAGGAGAATACTGTCAGATGGTGATAAGTGATTTTGATGTTTTCATCTGTGACTTCTATGATGCTTACCATTCTACAAATGGATAAGCGCTGCATGTGGAGGGTTGATCCGCCAACGTCATAGACTACAGCCCGGCATTCACACATCGTTTTTATTAGTACAGGAATTCACTATGAATGGGTGGACTTCAAGAGATGAATTTCGGCTACCACCAATTTTGATAAATAGGCTATGGCTGTCATTTTACGGGTGAGGAATCAAATTCACACCAACCTGGGGTATTTATAAAGCATAGAAATCGATTTTTATTTATTTTGATTTTTTAATCTCCGTCGGGGATTGAAACCTCGACCTTCGGTTTGGCAAGCAAACACTATGCCCGCCGGCATAACATACATTTAATTTAGTTCTTCTTCTTGTATATCAACTTCGTAACTGAAAAATATGGTTGACATAAATTATCAGCACCAAGCTCTGATAATTGCCACAGTTCTTTCCATGGCAGGTTGAAAAACCTTAATTCTGTGGATAAGACCTGCTGAGAGCTTAAAATTAATATTGGGAGAAAAAATTGGTCACACGCCATATTATGCATTTTATCTTGTTTAGGATGTGTGGGTCCTGTAACTTACAAAGATTCCAAACACTAACAAGGAGGCTGCGGGTTCAATTCTATCCCGGCGAGACTTAAAACATAAATAATCTATTACTAATTTATAAATTCTTAATAAAGTAATAATATTATTAAAGTAAGTTCATGGAAGAATCTATTGTGCGATGAAACTTTACAAACATCGGCCTGCTAGGGCATTGAACGATGCAAATTTGCGGTCCCGTATGAAACCACTGGGCGTTTAAAGGTTAAAGTAATCCTGTAGTCAGTAACGTTGGCACATAAACACACCACATTTCATGCCGTACCAACTTCAAAAATAGCTAGCGTCATATAATTCACAGATAATATTTCTTTATTACTGTCTGTCGGTATCTCCCTTATGTGTTTGCATAAAAAAATATTTTTTAAAAAATCCTCTTAACACGTTTAACGCCACGTAATGTTTTTAATGCATTCGACTCAGATGCGCCATATAGGTCACATTCAATGTTAAAATTACATTGAAATGTAACCGCTGGCGTACAGGGACTTTTTGTTCGAAAAAAAACGTAGGTCACCGGTAACCTACGTGGCGCCCTTTTCAACAGTGTAGGTCACTGGTGACCTACGTGGCATGGAATGTATTAAGCTGTTCACCATGTCTCGTAGTTTCCGGGTTGTAGCCTAGCAATGTTAACAGTTCTCCACCTCGTATTCTGCGTTAATTAGGCTCCCCTTTAAGCCTATTGCATCAAAAATGCAATGTCAAACCTATGGACATATAGCGCAATACTAGAATCAAGGATGAACATGACATCAATGAAGTCCATCACTATCAGTACAATAAATTAGATACTACTTCAGGTGTATATAGGTTTGCTAGCCTAATAAAACAAAACCGCTCTAACAGAATTGTAGATGACAGCTCTCAGGCTGGTCGATCCGCTCTACGGGCGTGTTGCGGTCTTCTGCTCTTCTCTTCGATCGATCTCCTCCCAGCTGGTTGTAAGGCAGCTAGTTGGCCAGTTCTTCGGAATAGGCAGGCAGGCTCATTCTCCAGAGTAGGCAGCAGGCAGGAAGTCCAGACGAGGGTTGGAGGTAGAAATGAAACCCAAGAGAGTCAAGTCTATACTGATTTATTTTGGTTTTGAGACCTATATTTATACTACAATCTCTCCTGGAGGCGCGCGGGGGAGGAACATCGACCAATCAGCGTGCTCGGCTCGCGGCCTGAATTAGCGCTCGCCGGAAGGATCCTGCGTGGGTCGACGCGTAAATGCTCGGGAGCTCCCAGACGCACGCCTCGCAACTTTGAGAGCGCATGTATCGAATTTACAATTTTCATTATATATTTCCAACATTTACATATTAAAATATACAGAATGGTTCAAACATTATACGACGCCCGCCGGCGTGTGGGCTTGATCAGGCAAAATTGCTTTATTGAAAGCTCTCACATCAGCCCGGCGTTTGTCGAGTGTACATTCTACAAAACAGTTAATTTAAACAACAACTAATACTAACGACGTACGCAACACTCCCCCAGTACAGTCTCCGCTGCACTCATGCTACGTACGTCTCTTCTTGGGTTGTGTTGAAGACCGCCAGCTTCGCCGCCGGCCGCGTGTAGGTCCCTGTTGACGTCTTAATCTGGACCACGCGAACCTGCCCGTCGGCCGCTGGGATGGCACGTTTCACTCATCCACGTGGCCACGTGTCGCGTGGCAGTTTCGGGTGCGCGATGAGCACCAGGTCTCCCTCCTGAATTGGTTTCGCCGGGCTCCTCCACTTCGGACGTTGAGCCAACGTCGGTAAGTACTCCCGCACCCATCGACGCCAGAATGCATCCGCCATCTGTTGCGACGCCCGCCATTGCTTCTTGAGGCACATCTTCTCCTCCTCCATGCTGTAACTCATGAGGGTAGTCATCCCACCTGCTGCCCCTATCAAGAAGTGATTCGGGGTCAGGGGTTCTTCGTCTCCTGCGCTGACGGACACGTGTGTCAGCGGTCGACTGTTGATCGTGTTTTCAGCCTCTGCTAGCATGGTTATCAGCGTCTCCTCCCCCGGAGACCTCTGCTGGAGTGTGACTGCCAAGGCCCTCTTCACTGAGCGGACCAGCCGCTCCCAGGCGCCTCCAAAGTGCGGAGACGATGGCGGGATGAATTTCCACACTATTCTTGTCCCCGCCGTGTACTGTAGCAGGTTGGCATCGTGTCGCAAGTTTTTAATGCCCGCGTTCATCTCGCGGTCGGCGCCTACGAAATTGGTCCCGTTGTCGGAGTACAATACATTCGGATAACCGCGCCGCGCCGCCATTCTCCTTATAGCCATTATGGCTGAATCCGCGGACAATGAGCATGCCAGCTCAATGTGTACCGCCCGCGTGGTCATACAAGTGAAGATCGCGCCATACCTCTTCTCGTGACGCCTTCCAATCGTGACCTTCATGGACCCGAAGAAATCTAAACCACAATGGCTGAACGGTCTCTCTCCGCGGGCTAATCTTGGCGACGGTAATTGTCCCATTAGTGGTGACTTGGGTGTGCATTTCATTATCTTGCACGCCCGGCAGCTTTTCACAATGCTCCGCAAAGAGGTACGAAGCTTTAACACTACAAATCTCATTCGGAGATCGCTCACTGTGCGTTCCACGCCGGGGTGTCCTGCTGCCGCGTGTTGGTGAGCCAACATTAGCTTCACATATTCGTCACCACCATCCAGCACCGGCGGAGGTTCTTCCTGCGTCTTCTGTAGGCGCGTATTCATCCGTAACACGCCTTCGTCTATATACGGCGTGAACGCCCGCAGGCGCCCGCCGGGCGGGAGCGGCTCCCCGCGTCGCTATAAATAAAATGTAGCTTAATCCTAGTCCCTAGATCTATGATCACAAAGTGTTGTACACAATGGTGTTGCAAATTCCTCATTATTAAAAGTAAAAGTAAATTCGTATTTGTTAAAAAGTCATTACCATAAACCTAATAAATTATACAGATACATCAAAATTGTTTTATTCAACAAAAAGCTCCAAAAATGAACTCTTATGAGGTGAAGAAAAATAAAATGTATGTCATCACGGCAATGAAATGGTGAGTACTTTTTGAATTTGTTTTTATAAAATGACAAATAATCTCTCTTTTATATTAAATATTCATTGGAAATAATAAATCAAAATCATTGAATAAATCTTTCTAAATATGATTTATTACTTTTTAAATTTTGTACTACCTTGACCTACCTGATAGACCCGCTACTTACAACCAAATGTTTCAGACTTCGCAAATGTTAGACCTTACATCTGATCCTTTAAATCGAACATTTAAATATGCCTTCGATACGGCACCGTAAAGTCTTTCTGGATCTTGTCATTCTGGAAAACCGTTGAAAGCTATGCATGAAATATATTTGCCGGCGCCTCTAGTAAAGAGTAAACTTGTGAGTAGGCAATGACCATAGCAGCTGACAGAGTTTTAGAAAGTAAATTTATAGCGATCGTGGTTCCAGCTAGAGTTTACGGTCAATCAAGTATGGAAAATAGAATTATCTTATGATTTAATTTTTTTTAATTTGATAACTAGTTTTAAAAATGTTTTTAGTTGGTTTTCTATTTATCAAAAATAGTAAGAGTTAGGTAAGCACATTTTTTTCTTATACTGGCAGCATTTCCAAAACGTCAAAAAATAACAATAGGCATTTGACGTTTTCAAAACAACCACAAAACATTACAGCGCTCTAAGGAATAAGTCATAACTAAAGGGAACTAAAATAAACATGAAGATCGAGTCGATGTGTCGCGTTTGTTTGTCGGAGGGATTACTGCAGCCTCTATTCACCACAAAATGTTCAACAAACGGCGTCAACATAACCTGTTTGGAAATGCTGAAATTTTGTATCAACAATTCGGTAAGTTAAGATATCTCAATAAATTATTTCTCTCTCATGTTCTATATACGCATAGCTGTAACTTATGCTCATACATATTTTTGTAACATACTTCTGTCAGTTGCCATCATTCTAGTCTTATTCTAAATCGTCTTGGCTGTATGTTTTCTTGTGACAACCGTTTCCTAGTTGAAGCAGGTGATCATGACAATTCATGGTGACATACTGACTATGTGATTAAATAAAAATACTTTTTTAAGCAAATAGATAAGAAAACTGACAGATCAGACATCAAAGTTAAATATGTTTCTTTTTAAATTTTTAGATTGACAAAGAAGACAACTTTCCAAAACACATTTGCACAAACTGTGTGTCGAAGTTGCTCATAACCTACAAATTCAAGCTGCTGTATGAAGAATCATATTCCAAGATGATTGCCTATTTTACCAATCAGAAGACTGAAGGAAACTCAGAGAGTATGATAGAAGACTCGATTGATAACAAAATTGTATGTGGTCTCGATGAAAAAACTGGCAACATCAATCACAGTATATGCACAACTGATGATGTGTTTGGTATTTCAAATGAATTCTCCATCTCAGATGATGCCTTTAAGGATTTAAAAGAGGTAAATTGTTTTGCTGGCGAGGAACCTGCAGACAGACAGTATGATGATCAAGAGGATCATTTCATCAATAGTGACGGTCCCGGAAGCTGTGATAGTATACCGCCAAAAGATTCCTCAAATTTTCGCTCAAAGAAACGAAAGAAAACTGCCGGGAAAAAAGAAAAACCTAAGAAGGGGTACTTTTGCGAAATTTGTCAAAAAAGTAAGTTTAAAAAAAAAACAAAAATTGCACATGCATGGGAGGGCACCAAAGTGCCGTGTAAAAATGTTTGAAGAACATTTAATTATGTATTATTTTAAATTATAATTTTAGAATTAATTTTAATTAAAAAATTAATAAATTAAAAATATTTAGTTTTGATTCACAATTTATTTTAACGATTAAATGTTTCGGCCTTCCTGAAGACCATCTTCAATAATTGAATCGTTAAAAGAAGTAATCGTTAAAATAAATTGTGAATCAAAACTAAATATTTTTAATTTATTAATTTTTTTATTAAAATTAATTCTAAAATTATAATTATGCAGTTTCACCAAGTATTGTCAGTTGATAACCTTAATGTTATGTATTATTTAGCAAATTTGCCGCATCTATCGAATTATAAATAAAAAAATACAAAATATACAGTTGAACCCTGTTATTATGTTTGTTCATTTTTAATGGTCCCGGCAAACACCCAAAAGAAATATATTAAATAATTTCTAATAAACTGTTCCCTGATTTATCATATTTCTCGATCTATTGTCTAAATAATATGGTTCCCTCACAAATATTATTATGTTATCTAAACACACAATACGGCGATGAAGTTAAAGTCATGCTATGTTGCTAGGGATGATGCCGACATCTGTGTCGTTGAAGGGATCCCTGTATGATGTCAGCGTATGCTGTGTGTATTATGCGAGTGTGATGAAGGTTTGCTTAAAATGCAGTGCAAAGCTGTAATGAAGCAACTTAACATTACAGATTTCTTAAATAATATTTTTACATGTACGATATATAAATAAATGATTTTTTATTATTTTTACGTATTTCAAGGGTTGTTGTTTTTTTCATTTCCTGCAGTTATCGTTTTTTAGAGTTCCTTGAAAATAAAATAACGAGGTTTCCCTGTAATTCAATTATCTATTTTTTATCTCAATAAACATTACAAATACTATTTCAAAGAGTTTATAAATAAATTAATAATGGATACAAGCAACAGCAACATCAAAGAATGACGCGAAGGCACATAAAATAATAATGTGTAGGCAAGGACTAACGCTACCCAAAGATTGATTAATTCATTATTAATTTAAAAACTTTTTAAGCGTTTTATAAGTGGTAAAATCCCTATGAATGCCGTTTATTTTTCCTTGATTCATTGATAAGAGATGTGTCATATAAGATGATGCTTACTGTAAATTTATATGTGTATTATTTTTTATGAATTTGTATAAGTCTTCAGTGGCTTATACAGTATTAGAATATTGAAATATATTCTGAATCCACCAATTTTTTATATTGTAATTAATTTTTTGTGTCAGGTTTCAAAGATGAGACTCGTCACAAGGCCAAGCTGCACTCGGAGCTGGGCGCGGTGAAGTGTGAGCGTTGTTCCGCCGTGTTCCAGAAGCCGTACTCCTTGCTGCTTCACCAGCGGAGGCACGACAATGACCTGCCCTGCAAGTGTCCGCACCCTGGCTGCTCCAAGGCTTACCCCATCCCGAGTCTGCTCAGGCAGCATGCGTACGTTCATACACTACAGTACCACCAGCTCTGACACTTAACCACTTTAGGAGGCTGTTGTCGTTGATATAACCCTTTTTGTATCAATTTTCGAGTAGAAGAAATGATGAATAGTCATTGAGTTTTTGAGGAATTTTAATGTATGTTATGAACTACATAACAAAATATTTTAAGTCTTTCTCGGATTTTGTCATATTTATAAGCTGATACAGGGTGCTCTGAAATTTAGGTGTACATTTTAGGGGTTCGAGTATTAACCTGGAAGCGATATAAAAAGTTTAATTACAATGTGTAGTAATGTAGTTATTAGTTGAACCTAAGATTTAATAATAGATATGAAAAGTTGAATAGCTTAGAGACATTTTGAAAAAATTATTTTATTAAAAAGAAAAAATTGAAAACAAGAAAAAAGAATGCTTAGTTTTTGCTAGTTGTAACTTTGCTTGCCGAAATAATGTATATCTTATATTAAAAAGTCAAATTATTAATAAAGTATATATTTACTCACATTTTAATTAGCAATTCCTACTCCATAGAGGTTGCTTTCTTGTTCCTCATAAGTTTGGTTGAGTTTTAAAATCTTCTCTTTTCTGTATTTTTTTATTTTCTTTTGATTTTTAAACAGTCGTGTACGCTTCACACTTGTAATTTATGAAGGACTTTGTATACCCCCTTGATTTTTTTAGCATATTATATAGAACCAGCGTATAACGTTGGCAGAAGTATAACTGACCATTGAAATGAGAATTATTCCCCAGGAAAGTACTTTTATAATTATAAAATATATATACATTTTCAAATACATATCTTTCCCAGATTCTGTGAAGGACCAAAACCTTCTGCTTGTGCTGTCCGGTATTTTTATATTTAATAAACTAGCATTACTTTTCCAATCACACAATACAGTTTTTTTGATGTAGTCAAAATAATCTAGTATCAGGACTGGATTATTGCTGCCAAACACTGACGCGGCTTTTGTATTTTTTCTATAGATTCTGCTATATTTTTTCAACAATGAATCTTGTATTTCTTGTCAAATTTTATTTCTAGTTATAATATTTGACTTATTTACTATTTATTTTTTAGCAAGAGCCACACAGACGACAGACCCTTCATCTGCCAGTATTGCTCCCATGCCGCGCGCAGTAAACAGCAGCTCGTTATCCACATAAGGTAAATCAAATATTTAAGTTTATTTTATTTTTAGCTAAAGGTAAAACTGAAACCAATATTAAAAAAAAAACAGTTTTATCCACTATCATTATCACTAATCTATTTACCTCATAATTTGTTTCTATTTTAACCTTTAAACGTCCAGTGGTCCCATACGGGACTGCAAATTTGCGTTGTTCAATGCCCTAGCAGACTAATGTTTGTAATGTTTCGCCGCACAATAGATTCTTACATGAACTTACTTTAATACTACTATTACAAATTAATGTAATCCAATTGTGAAATGAGCCATAAGCACTCCTGTATGGGACCGGAGGGCATTGAACGACGCAAATCTGCGGTCCCGTAAGGAAACCACTTAGCGTTTAAAGGTTTATGAATAACCTTCAATGCTTTAACTTGTAGATATCATCACACCAAAGAGAAGTGTTACAAGTGCTCCTTTTGCGAGAAAGCGTTTGTGTCTTACCAAGCTCTCTACAATCACGAGAAGAGACACAGGAACATCAAGAACCACCACTGCACACAGTGTGAGAGGACCTTCGTATCCTCCAGGTAATCCAACAAATTGTTTGCCAATCTAATAATTTGTCAGTCTTTGATTGAAGCACTAAGATTATATGATGGACTAAAGATCTTGATTGAGCAGGTCATGTTTCAACAAATTGTTTATGTCAATATGTTCGTTTAAAAGGTTTTCTTTAGCTAAGAAGACACTTGTTTTACTAAAATTCTACTGTCATATACTAGTGATATATATATGGAATGGATCTTGTAAATTGAAAATGATCATTACTATGTCTCGTATCTTTGTCTAAAATTCTCCATGTTAAGGCGTTTTGTGGCATCAATCGATTGCATTTATTATGACAGTTAAAACGTATAAACTGTGTCTAATTAAAATGTGGACATAATTGTCAAATGATTATTAAAAAAATGATATACCCAGTCATTTTTTCTTTCTTTTTTTTAAGGGATCTTACTTTAATGCAATATTTTTTCATAACATCGCTACTTTGTACGTGATTCAGTCATTGTTACTTGGTATTTTTTTTAAACAATATTTTCATTGTTGGAACCGATTTATTGAATTATATGAAAGTTGAGTTTTTTTCACGCACCAATTTCTAGAACCAATGCATCACATAAAAAAAGGATTAAGTTTATTTTATATATATAGTAATAATTACAATATTATGATTTAAAAACCATCCAAAACATGCCTTGACAAATGAATACTGCAACGACCATCTCGTTAGGTCCCATGTCTCCGTGGGACAAGGCATGGTGAGTAACTGAGAAAACTGAGTGGTGAATATTTATGGTGTTCCATATGTTCCACATGTGAAAAGATATAAAAATAAAAAAATATTAACTCACTGAAAAGGTTTGAGATCTTTAAATTATGGTCGAAAGTAAAAACAACACATACGTTCTGTGATTGGCCACTAACGTTTAAAAAAACATCACAAGCTGTGTATAGTCGGCCACTAAGCGTTGGCGGAACGATCACACGTGTTGTGTGACCCGCCTTTAACGTTCGGCCTGATGATTACACACATATTGTGTAATCGGACTGGATAGTGTTAATTATATATCGTTTTTTGTTTTCAGCGGACTAGTGTCCCATATGGTGACACATACTGGAGAAAAGAAGTTTGAGTGCCGCTTGTGCGCTGCGAGGTTTAGTCGCAAGGCTCATCGCAACAAGCACGAGGCCAGCGTGCACGCAGCCGTCCCCACGCCGGAGGTCACGCCCAGCTGCAACGCCAAGAAGAAAAAGAGCAAGGAAGATCAGCCGCCAACCTGACCTCAATAATCTCAATCATCTAAGTCTAAGATGCAATGGTTAAAACAACTAGCTCCAAGCAAAAGTGCACGGTGCTGCTTCCATGTCAAACGCCACTCTGTGATGCACTGTCAAGAAGAAGAGGAACAAGGAAGAACAGTGATGTAAATACATTAAAGTTTATTAAATAAACAATAAAGGACAATTTTTTAAATAAAAAACAAAAAAGAGTTTTTATTTATTTTATTAATCTTTTGGCCTTTTTGGTAGATTTTTTAATCGATTTTTGTGCAAATATTAATTAGATTGTAATATATTTTCTAGTTAACAAATATATCAGATATTGCTTTTAGTTTTTGACTGAAATCCAATATATTTTATATTCAGTTGCAGAGTAAATTAATTTTGAACATAGTTATAGTAGAATAAAGCTGTAATATGAGGCTACAAATTACATGTATAACTGAAGGCATGAACGCTATATGCGCCATATGCAGTAAATGGGTTCATATTAACCTTTTAAAGTGAATCCATTTAAAATGGGGACAAATATTAAATATAAATAATTTAATACATGAGAGTAGATGTTAAAAAAATAAATATATGTTTTAGAAGTACAGATTTATTTAGGCATTTGATAAGAGGATTAGAGATGGATGGATAAGGTGAATCCGAAACGAGGAAATACGCAGAAGAACTCAAGTAGTGGATGCTACCCAACGAATAGGCACACTAAAGTGGCAATGGGCAGGACATATCTGTCGAAGAGACGACGGTCGATGGGGAAGAAAAGTATTGGAATGGCGCCCAAGAACTGGCAAACGAAGCATTGGCCGACCCCCTACAAGATGGACTGACGATATAAGAAGAATAGCGGGAGTGACCTGGATGCGGAAGGCGGAGGATCGAAGAGGATGGAGACTCATGCGGGAGGCCTACGTTCAACAGTGGACGGACACAGGCTGATGATGATGATGATGAAGAGGATTGAAAGTGATGACTGCTTTACCGATCTTTTGTTTCGTTCATCTATAAATTGATAACTGCAGATGTAGACGACCAGTCAGCCTCGACTGTTCGAACCGCTCTACGGGCGGTGGGTGCGGGTCCTTGTCTTCTCGGCTCAGGTCCCGGACAGCTGGTTGTAAGGCAGCTGTTGTTCCGCTCTGCTGGCCGGCACGAAGTCTGCTATCCCAAAGCAGGTTATCCGTCCAGCGCTGAGAGCCGGAAGCGTCGAGAAGTCCAGGGGGGGTCCAAGGCGGGAGAGTAGTAAAAGTCCGAAGTAGTTTCAACTCTGTTTATTTTGGTTTTCAATACGTATACTTATACCATGACCCACCCGGGGCGGCTCGCCCTGGCGAGAACGGACCAATCAGCGCACTCCCATTTAGCTGGCGTCGCCAGCCGCCTTCTGCCTGGGTCTGCGCGTCGAGGCTCGGGAGCTCTCACACGCACGTCTCGCAACTTCGAGAGCGCAATTTGTATTGTGTACATATATCCAATTTATCAAGTTTACCTATATCCTATTTCGGTGCCTGCGCGGTACGGCGGTCGTCGAGCCTTAACCATGAATGTTTCTTTATTCAGGCTCGACAGACCGCCTAACAGTACCGGGCGCCTAGAAGCTAAATAATTAAATAATCAACTTATTTCTACATAGTCGGACGTCCGTAACAGCAGAACTCTTTTTTTTTTTATTCATAATTTATGCATAATTTTGCTGCATTTAAAAATAATATGTTAACACGACACCATCTATTGTTTAGAATGCTAAGCTTATTTAAATTGTAGCGCGACTTATAATATTTTCACATAGATGGCGTATCTAAAACGTTTTTATTATATCTATCTATCATTATATTACATTAAATTCACGATGGGATTGTATGTTAAGGCTTACAAATTAAATACATTGCACTCACTATTTAAGTGTGAATTGATTATTTTTATTCAAGTTTGAATATTTTCAATTTCATTTTTTTCCCTTACAGAAACATTACAAATTTGAATAACTTAATTGGTTTCTGAAGTACAATAATAATTAATCATAAATTTAAAAAATACAATATATACAAATATAGGTACTTATGATTAAGTACTAAGAACAAAGCAAGAAAGACAAGCAATAGAAGGTCCCTATGCTCATCAATCAAGAAAGCTTCATATATAATATTATAATATACCATCCTTATTTGACAGCAATAAATTTTAAGTATATAGTATCTTTAAGGTTATCAACTGACAATACTTCGTGAAACTGCATAATTATAATTTTGGAATTAATTTTAATTAAAAAATTAATAAATTAAAAATATTTACTTTTGATTCACAATTTATATGAATAAATTGTGAATCAAAACTAAATATTTTTAATTTATTAATTTTTTAATTAAAATTAATTCTAAAATTATATATAGTATCTTTTGTATAACCTATAGTACACTATAATGTAGTGATGTATTCAGAGAAATGTAATTCTAGTAGAACATGTTCCTGCCTGTAGTGGAAAATATTATATGTTCTTAAACTCTTCTCTACTCCAGAAAAATGTAATGCGACGCGGTAAGCTCGGTGGACTTACAGGTGCAGTGCGACATTCCTATCCTATCTGTAAGTCCTTAACCCTTCGCATCGGTTATCGGCATATGCCGTCATAAGATTCCCCGACCGTTGACATCGATTGACGTGATATATCGTTTTGCTACTTTCATAGAATAGTTTTTATGCATCATATGATAGCTAAAGCATAAAGGAACCAATGTGATATATGAAAATAAACCAGATAAGTACATTTATGCATCAAATACTACTTTCACAATTGACAGTATAATTTGTATTCAAATCGAGCCGTAATGAAAGGGTTAAAACTTACGAGAATTTATGCCCAAGATCATAGCGGCTGATTCAAAACTCAATGGCGGAAGTTTATGGCGACCGTATGCTCCAGCTAGAGAGCGGACATGGAATGATGATGACGATTATTGAAGTCCCAGATACTGCGCATAGAGTTGAAAGAGGCTCCGTGTACCTAAGGAAGTGTTCCCACTAGCATCCTGCATACGGCTTTTTACTTTATTCTCACTTCAAACATATTGCTAACTTTTCTTTAGGCATTATGCATTTTCTCATATTTGTATCATGTTTTATTTAGATTATACTTCATTTTATCTAAAAGCTTGTCAAACGTGGGCATGGACATTCTGAAATAGTTAAAAAACATTGGATTCACCCTTTCTCAAATCACCCATGAGATTACCAAATGTGTCTAATCTTGATCGTAGTTTTAGGATTGGGTGAACCCAAATTCTTCTTTTTTTTTCATTGCTTTCGGCGGCGAAATTACTAGTATAATATCAGTAGAGTATTCACTTTCATTGCGTCTGAATTTTCTTCTCCAAATGCCAATGCTATCCCGTAAAAAACAGGATGTAAACTTCTGTGTGTGAACACAGGTATGATTTTTGCGGTATCCAATAAAAAACTGATCCTGCAAAACTGGACGTCCGTGGGAAAGGGCCCTAAGGCGAGCTCTTGCTGCAGGTCACCGCTGCCAGTGACCTATACACCGAGGTACCTCAAACTCGCGATAGTTTGCCCCCGCTAATGATTCCCGATCTGTATATTGATAGGCGGTATTCCAAAGTTTTTGCATTATTTTTTTGGTAATGGTGAACTAAATCTGGAATTCTCTTCCAGTATCTATGTTTCTTCCTCCATACAATCTTGAACTCTACAAGAATTAGATAAATGTACACATACGTTCACCGCAATCCACACACAAAGACAACACACGTTTGTCGCACGCAGTGTCCAGTTGTCCTGGCTGAGCGTCATATATTTGCCGGCGGTCATGGTTCAATGGTCAAAGCGTTTGCCTAGCAAGCCAAAGGTCGTGGGTTCGATCCCCGACGGAGATTAAAAAAGGATTGTTAATCGATTTATGTGCTCTAAAATACCCCCGGTTGGTGTGAATTTGATCCATCACCCGTAAAATGTCAGTCATAGCCTATTAATTAAAATAGTGGTAGACGAAATTCGTCCCGTGAAGACCACCCATTCATAGTAAATTCCTGTAATAATAAGGATGATGCGTGAACTATGCTCAACACTCCACTTGCAGCGTTTAGCCATATGCACCATGGTAAGCGTCATAGAATTCTACAGATGAGACTTCAGAATTACTATCACCATCTGTCGGTATTCTCCTGTATGTGTTTACATAAAAAAAAATCAGTTTCGATAAAAATGTATATTTTTAAGTAAACATAATTATTTTTTAAATATTAGACATTCAGAGACTACCGTACAGTAGAGGTTAAGGTGATCGTCTCGACGTTCTCAAATTATTCGAACTATATTGTTTATTCCCTGGCTTGTTTTTTTTATTCGATTTTTCGAAATTTTCGAATTTTAAAGGCAATGAATAAGAACGATAATAATTCACGAAGAAAATGATTTATATTATTATTTCTCGTTCTCGATGTGAGGTGTTAGCGATGTGCACTTAACGCTCTTTGACGTTTATGGGCTCTCGGTTGGTTCAGCGACTTTATGGGTTAAGACTTCAGACTCTTAACAATAATACAAAGAAGCACACATTTTTAGGAACACCCATGATGATGCCTGCCGCTTTATTAATTTATAATGTATTACTACAATAGCCTATTCTTGAAATATTGTGGGAGGATTAATAAGACTGAATTGCCAACAAATTCGTAGAAAGGCAGGATTAGCCTAAGAGTAAAGAACTTTCCTACAACCAATTTGAATTAATAGGCTAAGACTGGCATTTTATGGGCGAGGAATCAAATTCATATTAACCGGGGTTACTTGAGAGCTTAGAAATCGATTACAAATCTTTATTTTTTAATTTCCGTCGGGGATTGAACCCACGACCTTTGGTTTGGTAAGCAAATGCTTTAGCCACTAAGCTATACTTGGCGGAAATTAGTATCGAACCTCTTCTCTAACGGGAACGAAAAGTCCTATGAAAATACTAAATATTATATTGAATAAACAATGTTATCTCATAGCATTTAAAAATAGTATAAAATATTACCATCTACTGACTTAATTATGCACTTTAAAAATGTATTGAAAAAAGATTCGAATTTCGAACAAAATTTGAATATTATTTTTAGAGTATCTTTGTTTTTATTTTCAGTTGTGTTCAATTATCTCGCAAAGTTTGTTCTTCGGATATATTTATATAAAATATATTGAGAAAATATTAATTATAAATACCTACCGAGTAATAGTGCTCCTTCAATGCCAAGGTTTCCGCCATTCCCGCGCGAAGTCGCGTCCTCTTCACATATCGCCCAATAAACTTGTCATCGGTCGCTCTCGAGAGTCTCCAGCGCGGAATATAAATACGGGCGAGGTCTGCTCCCTCCTCGGGAACGAGAAGCCATTTGTCTCCTCGTTTTTTAATGCATTATTTACGAGGGCATAAAGGAAACGGTAAAGTTCACGAATCGCAGCAGATCCGTGTAACATTCCCCGGGACGAGTGTTTTCTTTTTAATTTTTAATTTATGGCTGACGAAAGAGAGATAATGGATGGTATTGATAGAGTAAGATTACAGGCGCTTGTTAATAGGAATGATAGGTAATTGAAAATTCCGCGACTTCCTCTTAAGGATGTATTTTTATTTGTCTAGATTTTTAAAAATATGTTCCTTGACTTTTTTTTTCGTAATTGCGATAGGTACGAACAATTGCACAGAGCGATGCTAGTCTTGTCAGATGCTAATTCAAGAATAATAGCATGATTCCTGATAATTTACCTAAGTGATATTTATTAGAATTCTTAATGTTACACATCTGTGCCCCAAACAACTAATTGTGTGTTTATTTACTTTCAGTGGTTTTCAGTACTTATACTTTAATATAAGTACAACGTCACGAACAATGAGGTTCTTAGCATAATTAAGGAGGATAGGCACTTAGAACCATCTCAGAGAAGCGAGCCCGATGGATAGGTCACATCATGCGCCACGATGGTCTTTTTCACGACATTGTGGAAGGGATGGTTGAGGGAAGAAACTGTAAGTGGCGCCCTAGACGGGAGTATTTGCAGCAAGTGTTCGAGGACATGAGTTGCAGCTCTTATGCTGAGCTGAAGAGGACTGCAGAAAATCGAGAGGAGTGGAGATCGAGATACAAGATTTTGTTGCTGCAAACCAATCCACCGGATTAATACTACGAAGAAGATAAGTTCTGATTTTAAGTAAATGTAATTTATTTTATTAAATAGTCAGGGAACGAGTCTTAATTTTCTTGACCAGTTAAAACTAGTGAGAATCTGAGTAAAAGCATTGTCAAAGATACAATGTTCTTACACGGCCCAACCCAAAAGTCATGATTCCAAATTTAACCGTGAAAAGTTACGAAATTACATATCTATTGTCCTGCGATTTGATGTGGGTGTGAAAAGGATATAGCGGTCAAGTCAAAATCAAGAGCAAAATAACTAGAAGCTCAACTAACTTAGAAGAGAAGAGCACAAGCATCATCATTAGGTTCGCTTCCCTAACTGGAGCATACGGTCGGCAAGAGCTGCCGCCACAAAGCCGCCTATCTATCAGCCGCCATTGTTCTCACCTCATCTCATTTTTTGTGCATTATTGTATAGTTTCCGACGGCGCTAGTCCGGGGGCTTGAAGAAAAAGCAGCTGTAGTTAATGCTCTCCTACGGCATCTGAAGTATATGTCCCAACCAGGCTCACCTTGGTCTTATGACTTACTGTAGTATGGAAGGCTGCCTTGTCTTCACTCCCACAAACAGCTAATATTACCTACAAGACTGCCTGTTGCATTTTTTTTGGCGGATTTAAGAGAGCATCAAAGAAGATGAACTGGAAAACATTAGTTTTAGAATGTTTCGCTATGAAATACTCCACTATGAATATGTATGGAGTCTAGTAGGTATCCATTGAAGTTACCAGGAATAAGGAAAACGAACCAAGGGCAGAGTTCCAATAAGCTGAATCTACTTGAAGGTTGGAGCTGCAGGACTTGTTATTATGTCTTTCCTAGTCCTCATCTGGCAGGCTATATAGCATGGAGTAGAAGAACGGGAAATCATTGGATCTGGTAGCTGGATAACATATTTGATAAAATGTAACTAGAATGGTATACGTAAAGAAGGTTTTGAAAATTTATAAAATAAAGAAGTCAAAAAGTATTTGTAGAAATATGTTTTATTTGATTTACAAAAATATTTTGTTTTTTTTTAAGTGAATCATTGTTAGTCTTTGGTCACATTTTTTGGTATTACTGTTTTTATGTTACATTTATTATAATAGTACTTACATATACACAATTAAATGTTATAAGCTAAGAAGGCTGGTAATGGTAAAGGCACATTATTGGTAACATAGCATTATTTAGTATGATTGTCTTGTGAAAGTCATACGATATAAAAATCGTGTTTAAATATTATATTTGTACATCTTCGGGTTCACCATTATGAATGTTAACTTTAAAATTAAATAACAAAAATGACAACTAAAATCGTAAAAATAGTTTCGAAGATTTTATTCCGCTTGATATTAAGGATATAATTCTTCTTCTTCGTAGTATCAATCCGGTGGATTGGTTTGCAACAACTCTCGGTCCTCCGCAACCCTTTTCAGCTCAGCATATAATTATTGACTGCAAAAAGACCGTAAGAACCATCTTAGAGAGTCGAGCCCGATGGATCGGTCACATCATGCGCAACGATGGTCTTCTTCACGACATTGTGGAAGGGACATCGAGGACATGAGTTGTAGCTCCTATGCTGAGCTGAAGAGGACTGCAGAAAATCAATAGGAGTGGAGATCGAGGTACAAGATATTGTTGCTGCAAACCAATCCACCGGATTGATACTACGAAGAAGAAATGATTAGTTTTCAACATAGCAAATTTCGTCCCCAATTGGAAACTCATTACTTTTTGTTGTTGTGAATAAAAAAACTTTATCAATGTGTGTTTTTAATTTTTTTTTTTAATATGAGTTTTTTTTTAAATTTTCAATATATTTATATGTATATCTTAAACAACATTTGTTTATATTTTTGATGTTTATGTTTTGGTCAGACATCTAAATGTAATGTATAATTCCACGTTGTTGCGATACAGATCACTTACAATAATTGTCGTTTATGCTATCAGGCTCTAAAAGTGGTCCATATAAAATAAAGAAGTTATTATATCTGTTTCGGAATCGATGACTCGGCGCCGAAATGACGTCAGCTAAACAGTGAGGTCGGAGTGCAGCGGATTCCAGCACTAAGGAAGCGTCCGAAGACTGGAGTCGGGTGGATACTAATTTGTTGGTGAGGGTCATAGTGCAGTGAATGTGATACACCTAAGCAGGTATACATCCTTTTTGATTTAATTACAATTGACGAGTGTGAACGTCACTTTATTCGATTTGGATCTAATATGAAAGTGCATTATTTTAATGTTTTGTTACATTAGTCACTACTGGGGTTATAATATATATGTACTCGTATTATCTACTAAAGCTAAATACATATACAAATTACGACAAGGTATTCCAATATTAAAACAATAAAAAAACTGAAAATATAATTCGAAAATAAAATTAGATAGTAATTTAAGGGGCTATTTATACAAGCTATACGAATTGAAAGATTGCTCTATTTTTATAGAGGGACATATCTAAACAAACATAAACATCTCACTAGCCCTATCTAATTTCAAACATAGTGTTGTAATGACAACGGACGATACTGAAAAACTTTACAACAGTACTCGTGTGATCTGTCTCATGTAATTAAGTAGTCATTTGCTCTAGATACGAGTATATGAGTATGTCTGGTATTGTAGCCTTTTCGGCTTAGACGTAAATGGCGAATTTCATTACACCAATATTTCGACCGCCATTGCAGGGGTCTTCTTCAGGGTAACAACAACAAATCAACAATCACAATCGCCAACCCTGAAAAAGACCCCTGCAATGGCAGTCGAAATATTGGTAAAAGGGAAATTCGCCACTCACGGCTAAGCTTAAAAGCCACAATATCAAATCTGGCCGTGAAAACCTACGAAGTTATGTGAGTATGTCTGTTAATATCTAGGTCCCTTTATTTTAAGAGTGATCAGTCATGAAATTCATATGAATCGTGTACATACTGTAAATGCCCTTTAGAAAGGAAGGTTTAATTATTCTAAAGATCTTGTATGTGTGATGTAAACGGGCTATAAAAATTAAAATATTGCTGGATGAAGCGATATTTTGTAAACTATACTCAGATGGAATATTTCTATGAAGATGCATTTCATATTACTCACTGATAAATATTCGTATTAAAATAATACAAACAATTTTAAATTTTCGTAAGAAATAATAATAAGTAGTGCAGTTATCGAATTTGCCAATTTAAAGGTGTTCTACTCGTATTTTAAGTGATAGTCATTATTGTGTTTCACTAATATTTGTACTAAATACAATAATGACTTGCAAAAATATATTAATTATTGAATTATCTCATAAGTCAAAATACTTAGAATGCCATCGAAAATACTGATTGCCCTTTTCGTATCCAATTTATAAAAAAAAGGAATTCTCAACGTAAAATCCCTATTTATCAAAAGAGAATATGGTCGCTACAAATTGCCGCTACACAGTTCTGTCAGTTGCCTTTCTTTCTGCCTAACATTCTCTCATCCCAATTCATCTCTTCACCCGGAACTCCGAAGTGTGCAAAATGTTATACTACCCGATGGCCCCCGGAAGGAGAGTCCGGGGCCTTGAAGAAAAACAGCTTTAGCCCCTACGTATACATTTATTTATCAGGTATTTGATTGAGATCGGATGATTAACCCGACACTCGTGAGGTCTGGACCACTAGGTTCTAAGCAGCAGCTTAACTCAACCAAAGGTAAGCGGTGTGACCATTAAAGCACTTCCCGCTTCCAATGTTGCTTTACTTCAATTATCAGACGAAGACCGTTGCTTTCAACGTGGTATGGTAAATTATATTTTTATGGAGATTGAATTTTATTTATTTTTAAAAACGTGTAAAAAGCATTAATGGTATAAATAATTACAATACACTAAGCTCACGGTACAATACTCTAAAAATTACATCTTTAAGTAGGTGTGAATTTAAGCTTAAGATTCTAGTTTTAAAAAATCCCAAGAATCGAAGGCACATAATAAAATATTTAACTAATGTTTATTGTAATATAAAATGTTATTTTATCAACAAATTTATTTATTTTAAGTACATAACGATTAATTTGTATTTTTAATACTGGCAACATTGACGCGACTTGCAGATCAGATTGATATTTGTCATTTCATATACTTCACTATTCCAAGTTATGGAACTAAGTTTTCTGATAAGAATATATGCATATTTTTGCTTAACCTCTTCAGAGTTGAAAGCCGAATAAGTTTTTAAATTTCAAAGACTTATTCGTTTGGCGTCAACGCTGCGATATGCGAAGAACTCCTTGAATTATATAACTTCTTAGGTTTTCACGGCCAGATTTAGTATTGTGTCTTTTTAGTTTAGCCGTGTGTGGCGAATTCTCTAGAACCAATATTTTGACCGCTATTGCATGGGTCCTCTTCTGGGTTTGCGTCTTCACAAAGTTGTCAATCCTGAAGAAAACCCCTGCTATATTGGTACTAGAGAATTCCCGACACACGGCTAAACCCAAAAGCCACAATACCAACTACTTGTATTGCTTAGTTATTTATGGTAGTCAGTTTTCTATCTTGGTGTAAAGTCGTGCATCCCGTACCCGTGTATCATGGAA
This sequence comes from Glossosoma conforme, assembly GCA_022606575.1. NCBI lineage: Eukaryota > Metazoa > Arthropoda > Insecta > Trichoptera > Glossosomatidae > Glossosoma > Glossosoma conforme. The sequence continues at coordinate 151,581 of JAGTXR010000111.1, read as the reverse complement.
GGAACATTCTGCGCTCTCGAGGGCTGACCAAACACTTGGTGTCTCTGATGAAGGTGCTGCGGGGGTGTGGAGTACGGATGGACGGCTGCCGTGTGGTGGGGGTGGTAAGTTGCGCCGTAACTGCAAGCGTCTCCGGGGTAGGGCTGCGAGAGTTGCGGCGGGAAGGAGAGCGCCGATGGGTAGGCTGAGCATATGGATGCCGCAGGGCCGCTAAGCGCACTCGTGCTGCTGCTGTTGTTGTTGGAGGGTGGTAGAGGTATCCCCGGCTGGTGAAGGAGCTGCTGGGGTGGAGTAGAGTGACGCATTTCTTCGTCTATTGATAAAACAAAACAAATCATGATATTACTTTATTAATATACCACAGCTCTCTGAGAAGCGCACGAAGTGCTCATCCAACTTCGTAATAGACATATGGCAGTTATAGACGAGACACGCAAGACAATGAACCCACGTCACTTGAGAAAGTGACTGCGATCCCCGCGACTTCTTTCTTTATAAGCTGCAGTACTGCCAGCAAAGCAGCAGTGTTTCGGCGATTTCAATAGAAAGAGATCGGGTTTGATTGGGTTCTTCTTAGAACCGCTTTTCCTGACTGTGGAATAGCATCAACGGTATCTCATTAATCTAAAGTCTCTCTCTCCCTTCAATTTCTAGTAAATAAGAGTAACCCTAATGCCTGGACTTTTTTTACTTTGTATTAATTTATATTGCTCTCGTGAATATTTAAACCAGTTTAAACGAACGAACAAATACGTATTCATCTTAACGTTTTTAAATTTGCTTAGGACACTGAATATGAAGGAAATGATATAAAATGTGCATTCATTAGGTTAGTGTAAGCCTTGGTTTTAGAGGTACGATGGTTTGATGTTGTTAGGAATGGCGTCTTTAGAATGCAGACTCGGCCAGTCTCCACCTTTCGGTAAAGAGGCAAAGTAGGACACGATAGGGATATTTTTCTTGTAAATAACTGCGGCTGCCTTTGCTCAAGCCTTCCACTACACCCTGGAAGGCCGACAAACATTACGTAGAGTGGACTCAACGGAGCTAAAAGACGGCTTTACTCAAAAGGAGGAAAACAGGACTCACCTTTAGTTGTTGAATTGGGTGTTGCTCTGTTTTGATTTCTGTTGTTCGCTCTCTGACCCCCGCTCAACTGCAGCTGGTTCATGACATCTGTGCCACTGGAATTAAAGAATTTAAACATATTGTCTTTAGTTCAAAGTACTTTCAGAATAGCAAATATTGACAACTAAGGATTAGAGTTCATATTTTGTTTTTAATAGCTATGTACCTACCCGATGGCCGACGACGAAGCACCCACAGCATCATAAAAAAAATAGTTCTAGGTATTTAATGTGACTTTCTTGGTACGTTAATATGCTTGGAAATACAAGTACCAGTAAACAATATAATAATAATCTTATGAATCATTCAATTTATTTTAATAATTTAATGATTGAATTGTTTATTTTTCATCAATAAAATGTTATATTCGAGTGAATTATATATTATTAGTTGTCACGTCGTCTAACGTTTCTTCAATTATTTGATCCTTTCCAAATACGAGTAAAAAGTTTTTCGATGTCGGCAAAATAGCAGTTTTTAGCGATAATTCCATCGTTTTGAAAATTTGAAAAATAAATAAAGCGTGTAATGATCCTTCCTCGCATTTTCTAATAGTACAAAGGTATATAATATTTAACCAAAAACCGAATATGTTAGCCAATAACTTAAGAGGTAAAATTATTATAAATTTGATTGTACTGGCAATAGGTAAATTGTTGTCCATCTGTCGACGTTGAAAGGCTTGTAGATTGTATAAAATAGATGTATTGAGTTTATAGAGGATCTTTGACAGTTGGAAGACAATATTTTATTATACTTGGGGTCATAAAGCGAAGCGCCTTTTTAAGTAACATAAACTTTTAGCGAGTTATACCTGAACAAAAATAATGAAGAAAAAAAACATTTGTAGGAATTGTTGATTGAAATAGTGGGCCGAGCACTGCGTCAATAAACCGCACGTCTTCCATTCTTTCTGGATTGAGACAGCTTGATAAAAAGCACGCGGGTGTTACACAAAAAACAAGCAAATTTAACCCACTTACGAGAAGAAGAAGATGATGTCTAAATGTGGAATCTTACCTACTCGTTACTATATGGGGAGCAATATTTGGTATCTTTATCTAACCACATACAGGAGAATCTCGACAGACGGTTATATATAATCTGCCCAGAAGTGGGCGACGTCGATGGCGTTACTCCCGACCATCATCAGGTCTTCCTGGGTGCAGCTACTCGGACACAGCGCACACTCCAGAAGGTGTGACAGGGTCTGCTCCACACTGCAGTCACATTTAGTCGGTCCGCTGTAAAGCTGCTAGGATTTCATTTGTGTCCTCGTCTTGCATACTTCAGTCCAAAGTCTGTTAAGGGACCTCCATATATTCCACCCCTGGTTGTGTCCAGGGGCTAGGTCCTCTTTCGGGGCAACCCAAGTATTCCCCTCAGTTGCGCTTCTCCACATGTTTAGCTGTTAGGTGGCCTCAGGTATCACCAGTTCCGTTGTCGGAAGACAGACGGTAAAGGAGAAATTGTATGCGTGGATTTTATGGCACTTTCCGTTTATAAAGGAATTTTAAGCGCTGGATGTGGATAATTGATCGCAGATGTCTTCGACTCGGGATTTTCACGCATTATCATTTTATTAATTGGTCTCGCTTCTAATGGTGGTGCTCACAGGACGACATTAGTTTACCACCAATTTTTATTGATAATCTATGACAGGCATTGCATTGACGATGAATCAGTTCACAATCTACCGAGAGTATTTATTACATTTTTATTTTAAGGTCCGTCGGAGATCAAACTATTACGTTCTACATCCTGGCAATTACGCATTGTCTGTTTCATTCGATTTAAATGGTGATGCCCTCGGAGGGTTTTTTTACTTTCTAAATTCATTTTTTTGGATGATTCTTTAACATTTACCTAAATAAATTATATTTCTTAGAAAGGCTTATAACATAAAAGCAAAAATGCATAAAATCACTCAAAATAGGTACGAGCTACTGGTTATTTGAGGGCAAACATGTGAAACAATTAAAATATGAATAATTTTGAATTATTTGTTGTTGTACTTTAATGACGAATGGAAATGTAATATATTTTGTAATTTTATTTAAAGGAAAAAAAAAAGTGTATAAATTGTGTATTTAGGTAATCGTGCTATATTTCCCCCGTCTTAAGAGGTAGGTATTGATATCAGCTAGTCCTTGCAGACTGGTGCCGAAAAGCCTTGAAAAGAAAAGTCCTTTGATTTGGAAACCTGCTCCCCAATCCATTCACTACGTGTTCTGATGACGATCCCGGCGACATGGAGTCGCCTTGAATCGCGGGGGATGTCAGTATATGCATTTAAGAATGATCTATTATTTCGTGAGCAGTGCGTTGGCAGCCCTGTACTTGGACGGTAGAGTATGAATATCACTCAGAGATGAAGACGTTAGCGCTGCTGATAAGTGGCTCTCATATTAAAAACTGTAGAGCTCCGAGCGACCAACACCTACAGGCATACGAGTGTAAAAATAACTCGCCCAGCGCGCAAAGACGGCGAGGGAAAATTAAATAAATATATTTCTACTTTCCTTTTAACTGGATGCGTTTTTTATTTTTAGCAAATAAGCAATGCATACTAACATTTAACCCAACATAACCTAATATAATCAAACACTAGTCTAATCTAATACTAACCAAACCTAACCTAACCAAACCCAACTTAACCTAACCCAATATAATTTAATACTTGTCTTATGCTAACCTAACCTAATAATTTAAATTTTTATACTTAATAAAATGACTGATTAAAAAAACATTTTTCTTGAAGCCCCCGGCTCTCGTCGTTTTAGTAGGCCATCGGCAATTACAGTTAAGCCTCCTTTAGTGTACACACCCAGATATATTTGTTTTATAGCGCTTGCGACGGTTTTTCATATAACGGTCCCTTCTATGATGTACGAAAACATTTTGGGTTAAGCCGTCTCATAGGACCAACTGATCTAGGCCTTGGAAGAGTCGAGTTAATCATTAGAGCTTATGTTAGACGAGGCGAGGAGGATTTTATGGTGGCAATTCGTGGCAACTATGTGTAGATCTTGGGCGCCGAAGAACTGGCAAACGAAGCATTGGCCGACCCTGTACAAGTTGGACTGACGACATAAGAAGAATAGCTGGAGTGACCTGGATGCGGAAGGCAGAGGATCGAAGAGAATAGACACTTATGCGGGAGGCTTACGTTTATCAGTAGACGGGTACAGACTGATGATGAGATGTGCAGATATGGAAGAGGTCGAAGATACGAAAAATAAAAATCATTGATTCAAGTATTAAACAAAAAATATGAATATATAAAAATATTTACCCACGAAGGGATGACATATTGAATGGTTAGGTAATATTGATGAAAATTCATAAAAACATTTAACGTAACGTTAACATTTTCAGTGTTTAGTTATTTTGTCGAAGTTGCAGTTGTATTCAACCTTAATTTGTATATATTGATTATAATTTCATCACACGTCGCCATTGCGTCATATGAGCCTCTCGCCTCAGCCGAGCTGGCCATAAACACATCAGCCACAACCGCCTTTAAAAAACAAACAAACCGCCATGGAAGCCCGCGCTGGGATTCAAAGCTTCTAGGTTTGTGCGACTTTCGAACACTAGTAGCCACGAAAGCTTTTTAAATATTATTATGGCTTTCATTAATAATTACAATTTAAAATCAAGAAATATAACATGTACATTAGGGTGTCCTAGGCTATGTATGGGTTTTTTTTTTCGAAATGAAATCGGCTCATCCTCTATTTTTATGTGGCTTGATCCTAGTAACTCACATAATAAATTTGATTGCTATCGGACAAAGTTTTCTGATAGCGACTTGATGTTGAAGTTTTAATATAAATTTTTGTATGAAGGCCAAAAGGAGCTTTTGAAAACTTATTGTTTATTCAGCAAATAAAAGGCGGTTTTATCTCTTTCTTACAAATATTATGTAAATATTATTATCTATTACAGAAAATTAAAAAAAATATAGTGCTTTTTATAATCAGGGTTAAGCTTTCGAGCGCCTTAGAATTCTAGTATTGACATGTTCCGATGCAAGTCGCTATCTTTTTCCGTTGTTTTAATGGCATAAAACTTTTTTTACAATTATTTGGACACCATTCACACAAAACGAGGGGGTGAGCCGTGAAAAATAAACGAAATAATTTTTTTGGGACATCCTAATGTACATATGTATCATATAGACATTTCTCATCTGCTGAAGATACTATATCTTATGTTATCTGAATCAGCGTGACTTAACATTCAAGTTGCGTATCGTACAGCAAGAATATTTTATTATTTATAATTTAAGAGTTTTTAAAAGTAATTACATTGTACGCAAAATTAATAATGAAATAACTCTACGTTACTTTGCAAGGTTTTCTACCTTTTAAGGAGCTTTGAGCACTAAATCTGTTAAACCTTCACATTGATACATCTAAGCTTCAATATTTTTATCATGCATTGCTCGTGAATTTATTCTCATACATCCTTTATTGATTTTTCTTGAAAAATATCTTTAAATACTCGTATTATGTACCCATTGGTACATCCCATCATTATCCTCTCTGTAAGCATATACAGGAGAAAAAGTCTCATCTGTGGAATTCTATGACGCTAACCATGGTGCATATAGTACTAAGCGCTGCATGTGGAGTGTTGATCCGCCAACGTCGTAGACTACAGCCCGAGATTCACGCATCGTCATTAATATTACAGGAATTTACTATGAAGGGGTGGTCTTCACGGGACGACTTTCGTCTACCACCACTTTTAATTAATTGGCTATGACTATATTTTACGGGTGACGGATCAAATTCACACCAAACGGGGGTATTTTAGAGCTAAGAAATCGATTACTATTTTTTTTTTTAAATATCCGTTGGGGATTGAACCCACGACCTTTGGCTTGCAAAGAAAACTCTGTGACCATTGAGCTATACCCGCCGGGAATAGCTCAATGGTCAAATGTGTCCTAATTTCGAACTAGCGTAAATCATGTTACCGTTTATATCTCTGCATTATATTTCCCTTTTTTAAATGTTTCTGGAGTATAGCGACAATAGCACACCACAATCGCGGGTTCTCGTTAGATTTCCGAAACAATATTGTATGCTTTCATTAATAAAGCACCTAGATCATTGTGCCTCACAAATATTATGACATCCTCGGAATGCGGCGAAATAAATCAAGCGAAAACGCTACAATTTGTGTTGGACGCGCGATATTTATTTTTTAATTCATCGGACTTCCGTTCAGAATCGCAGAGATTATTTATCGGCGGGCGGGCCGCGGATACATCACTTGGGTGTATGAGTTATGGCGCGTGAATGTTCACTTTGTAGCGGGAATAAATCACGGCGCAACTGCTCGACCACCCGGCTAGACTTGCGGAAAATAGACACACTATTGTAAAAAATGGCAACACCATCAATGCAGGATCTCAACCTGCGAAACATAGATGAGACTGTGATGACCATATGTTCCCAAGTGGAAAGTGATTGTATCAAGAATGCATAAACCAAAGTTAAGGTAAGAAACATAAGGTATACAATACATACGAAAGAGAATAAAAATTAAAATAACATAAAAGAAGAAGATGAGGATGACATGTGTCAAAAATTACAGAGATCTAGGAGAACAACACCATTGACGAAAGAGGAAAAGGATCTAATAAAAGGATCGAGGTGAGCTGGTAGGCCATTTAGGAGCGCCATTGCCGTTGTACTAAATTGAGTACACGAAGCTCCAATTTAACTTAACTTCTTACCGCCTATCGAAAAGGCTTTCGATGTATTAACCCTTTTTCATTACGGCTCGGTTTGAATACAAATTATACTGTCAATTATAAAACTAGCATTTGAAGCATACATGTACTTATCTGGTCTATTTTCATATATCACATTCTTGTATCCTTTACCTATCAGATGATGCATTAAAAACTTGAGTTCATTAAGTAACTCCATACATGTGGTGGCATTAACAAACGTGGTTTATAGAAAAATCACTCATGTGACGAAACGTAACGAAAAAACTATTCTAAAAAAGTAGCAAAACGATATACATGACTACCGATGTCAACGGTAGGAGAATCTTACACGGCATATATCGGGTACCGATGGGAACAGGTTAATTGATAGTTATATGGTGGCAGTTGGGAGCGCGAGATAATGTCAGATAGAAAGAGAGAATATCGCTAGGGATGGGAAATTAACGTAATTAGTATCACAAGAAAATCAATAGAACAAAGCAAATTGACTGCTCTGGGTGAAAAGACGTGATAAATAGATAGCTTTCTTAAAATGTAAGTAAACGCGGAAACAAAAATAAAAAAAAATAAAAAATTGCACAAGCTCGACGTTGTAAAAGGTATTACCAATATGAATTTTTAAATTTCAATTACGGTTAGGCATAGGAAACTAACCTTAAAAAACAGTGTAGATATTTTTCGATTTTGATATCGATAATTCTTGGAGGAATTTCGTATTTCAATGCTGCAAATAGATTTTTGTTTGATGACATATTACATAAATGACGAGAATGGTACATAAATAGTACATAAAATTATGTAATTTTTACTATTATAGATTGAAAATAATTTGTTGTTGATAAAAATTATCATCTAATATCATACAGTGATGCTAAGAATCTGCAAAACTGTAGAGGGCGCCCTAGACGGGAGTATTTGCAGCAAGTATTCGAGGACATGAATTGTAGCGCCTATGCTGAGCTGAAAAGGGTTGCGGAGGACCGAGAGGAATGGAGATCGAGATGCAAGATTCTGTTGCTGCAAACCAATCCACCGGATTGATACTACGAAGAAGAAGCTAAGAATCAAGGTATCTAAGACATTTTTAAGCGAAGATATTGATTTATTTTCCCCATTAAGTATTTATAACGATTGATACTCTACGTGATCCATATTGGAACAATGTAAAAATACTCACTTATCAAAAATTCAAATTTGAATTAATTTTGTGTAGAATTTTCGAAGAAGTGTTTTTGTTGCCATAATTAAAAATGATTTCTTAATCCCGTATAAACGGTACCTACTTACAAAGTATACAAAATTCAGTCTGTAATATTTATTTAGCGGTCTCATTTTGTGGATTACTCGCCTGACAGCTAACGACGCAATGTTGTGACATGCGGCCTCACGAGACTAACTTCTCAACTGTCGAGGGTCATTTAAATCAGCGCTGGAGAAGTCGACTCCAAGTATTTTTATCCAACTTGACTAGAGGTGACAAAGCGCATCGAGCGAGTAATGAAATACATTTGAAGCATTCCTTAATTGTATTTATTTAGACAGTAATTGATACTAAACGGTCGGTTAATATCTTTTTGAATCATTTATGTACGCACATGCAGAGGAAAACCGATAAACGGTAAGGGGATTTCGAATGACTTATAATAGATTTTTGAAAAAATGATTCAATTTTTGTTCTACAATCGTCATCTTCATTTTTATGCACATGCTGAAATTAAAGAGAAAAATAAATAAATTACAATTTAAAATAAACCCATATCTCTTATTTATAAGAAACACATGCCTGCGTGTAAAGCTCAATGGTCAATGCGTTTGCTTGGCAAGCCAAAGGTCGTAGGTTCGATCCCCGATGGAGATAAAAAAAAGTTTTTTAATCGATTTCTGAGCTCTAAAATGGTGTGTTTGTGTGAATTTGAACCTCACCCGTAAAATGCTAGTCATAGCCTATTAATCAAAATTGGTGGTCGACGAAAGTCGTACCATGAAGACCACCTATTCATAGTAAATTCCTGTAATAATAAGGATGATGCGTAAATGTCGGGCTGTAGTCTATGACGTTGGCGGATCAACACTCCACATGCAGCGCTTATCCATATGTATAATGGTGAGCATCATAGAATCCACAGACGGAACCTTCATAATCACCATCTGTCGGTAGTTTCCTGTATGTGTTTATATGTAAAGAAACATAGTCACCTCAAATTGCTGCCGTTTAGCTTCATAGTCCATGCTTTATCTCAACACATCTATGCACCGTGCCTGTAGGACAGGATAGCCTGGGGACTTGATAAGATATATAGGCATATATATCATATATAGCATTTTTCTTTGGAGTTCAACCCAATCATATTATATCAATAACAATCTTAGACAGCAAGGACATCATCAAAATACTCCCTTTTGATTTGTTAGAGATATATCCTCCAACTAGGAACATGGATATGGTAAATACTATTACATGTCACAAATATTTAAGATATGCGTTTTAGGTTTTTTCAAATATTGAACTCACCAATCTTCCGGGTCGCAGTCTCTGAATCCCTTCGCGAAAGGATTACTCGCAATTTTCAGTTGTGTAATCTGAAATTGAAAAAAAAAGGTTAAATTCGCTACTCGTAATACCCGTAAGTGCTAAGAAGGTACATAATACCATTCCATTGCTATGATACTCGCATGCAAGAGAGCACATCCGGTCAAGACCAGTGCATAGTTATCTGTTTCTTCAAGAGATCCAGATTATAGAAAGGAGAAAACACAGACGCTGGAAGAGCATTCCATAGCTTACCGGTGGCATTAAGGAAGGAACTTTGGAAACTGCCAGTTCTTGGTCGACACACATTAACCATGTATGGATGTTCGGCAAGTGTCAGACGAGTTCGTCGGTTGTGGGTGGGTGCAGGAGGAATTAGTTCTTTAAGTTTCGAAGAGCAGCGACCTTGCTAATAACGGTAGAAAAGACTAAATGAACCAATCTTACGCCTGTGTTCCATTGATTGGAGGTTAGACGTAAGAATGTCATTATTTATTAAACGAGTTGCTCTTCTTTCAACTGAGCCAATTAAGTTTAGAAAGCATTTTGGGGCTCCAATGCAAAGGTGACTGCCGTATTCAAGGATAGGTATGATTTGTCCTTTATATAGAAGAAGAAGTTGTTTATCGTTGAACTACCTCAGCGATCTAAATAACACACCTAGTTTTTTGGAAGCGAGACCGGCTTTATACTTAATTGACTCGTAATATTTGACATTATTCGAGATTGATAATCCAAGAATGTTGTAAATGTGAGGTTAAACTTTATTAAACGATTACTTGTAGATACAAATATGATTAAATATTTATTTTCCCAATAATCTAGGTACATAATAAAATAACACATTTATAGCATCCTTTAGAGCGGCATCAACTAACTGGCAAATGGAGTGTTGGCCGACCTCCTGCAAGATGGACTGACGACATCGAAAGAATAGCGGGATTAGCCAGGATGCGGAGGGCGGAGGATCGAAGAGGATGAAAGCTCCTGCGGTAGGTCTACTTTCAACAGTGGACGGACACAGGCTGATATGATGAGTTTCTCATTTTTTATTTTCAATATCAAACCAAGAATGCTTCAGCATGAAGGTGTTCCTACTGACCCTGTGGTTCTGATAGGCTGTGACGGCTGTGAAGCACGTCTCCGGGAAGACGAAGGTGCGATAGTTGGCCGTCCTGGGCGCGGGAGGCGTCCCGCGGCCGGGCAGGTACACCACGTGGAAGCGCGGCTGGTAGCGGTGCATGGAGTTCAGGATTATCTGGAACAAGCAAGACAAGATAATAAAATTAAAAGTAACCAATTTACATTATATCGTTCATCACTTGTGTATCCACGATTTAGCTCTAAGTAGGGCATTGATAAGTGCCTCCAACTTTTGCAGGGAGACCACGTCTGAGTAGCGATAGATTTGCAAATGTAGGTCCAACGGCAGCACCCCACGAGTTATAAAAACGAGTCGGTGAAAAAAGCTAGTTCCATAGAGATGGCCGCTATGTAGTTTTGGGGCGCAGTGACTGTTACATCCACCGGCCGTCTACTAAACAGCATTTTTTATGTCCCGGGCAGAAGACCGAAAATGGCGAACTGCTCCTCATTTATGCACATATCCCAATTTTAATCCCGGCGATCTGGAGGTGCTTTGATTAGGCGGGGGGTGTTAACCAGAAATGTGTTAGTATATTCAAGTAAGTAGTTACATGTCCGTTGTCGTCCAGCTGGTTGTTGGTGAGCTTGAGCTTGTCGAAGGAGACGAGCTGCTTCATCCACTGCGCCCCCGGGGCCGGGGAGTCTGGGTGCACGTGAATGCGTGGCGGGGACGTGGGGTCTGCCTTGCCGGCCACCACCCACGAGGAGCTGCAACAACATCCACTCTTGTAGGCGACAAGACGAGAGCAAACAAATACCGGGTGCGCCTTATACTTACCCGCCATCTTACAATCTGCAGCAATGTGACATATGCAAGTAAGTGCGAGGCAACAAGATGGAAGAGGTCAGTCTTCCCCGTCGCCCATCATACAGATCCTCTTCGACAGATATATCCTGCCCATTGCCGTTGGGTAGCCTCTACTCCTTGAGTTCTTCTTCGGATATCTTCGTTTCGGATTCTATCTTTTAAAGACACTCATATGGATCTCTCCATGGCACGTTGGGTGACCTTTATTTTAACGGCATTATACTTGTTGTTAGATTCCACATCTCTGCGCCATTAGTTAATACTGGGAGGATGCATTGATTATAAGTCTTTCTTTTAAGACACTGCGGAATTTTTTCCTTTAAAAAAATGTATTTTAAGTGCTGCCCATCCCAGTTGTATACGCCTGTCGATTTATGGAATGAGTAGGTTCTGTAGTTCAGTTTAAAATCAAGTTGGCGGAACATACACAACAATCATGGATCATCACCTGTGGAAGGCATATCTGTAGCGCTTGTCGTCCACCGGGATGAAGTCCATCATGAGCATGTAGTCAGCGACGGGGTCCAGGCCGCCGAGGCGCGCCTGGAAGGCCGGGAACATGCGCCGCCCGGCCTTGGTCACGATCATCTCGGTGCCCAGCTCGTGGAACTCGTCCCACAGCTGCTTCATCTCCAGCAGCGCGCAGCACGTGGACAGGCTTGCGTGCAAAGGCAGAGTCTGGAAACAACACCAAGCATTAGAAAGATACAGCTTTGGAGAGGATCTGTGCTACTTGTCTCTCAGTTGTTCTATCTCCAGCACATCGAAGAAAGTGGATAGGCTTTCGTGCAGAGGTAGCGTCTGTAAACAACACCAAGCATCACAAAGTTACAGGTTTGGAGAAGATCAGCACACGGTACTTGTCCCTAGCAGATCGAAGAAAGTGGACAGGCTTTCGTGCAGAGGTAGCCTCTGTAAACAACACGAAGCTTTTGAAAGAAAAAAAGCTTTGGAAAGAATTAGTTCATGAAACTTATCCCACCGTATTTCTCCAGCAGATGTGGACATAATTCCGTCTATAAGAGTCAGTAAGGAACAACAGTGTTGTCAAATAATTTCAACTGCGTATTTTTCAACATTGGTGACGTATCTGTTTGGGCATAGGATCCTTTCAGACACAAATTATATAAGACCCCCTGAATTTTTTCTTTTTTTCTCTAAAGTAAAAAAAACAAACCAAAACAGAAAAATGTAGTGAAATTATTTTGTATATACGTTCTAATAGTGATATATTGTAATAGAATAAGCGGATACTTCAATTTATTAAATAAGTCTAATGAAAGAAATGAACATGACATACTGTCACCAATATTCTCACATTTTGCTTTATTTAATTTGAAATTAAAATTCAACAAAAAATAAATGAGAGTATTTTTTTCTGTTTCAGAAAGGTACTCGTATTTTGGAAATAAAAAACGAAAAATATATTTAATGGTACTCAATGCAATAAAGTTAGGGATTCAATACTAAAGAGCCAAGTTCAGAATTACACCCTCTGCTAGGAATGTATGTGTTAGGGTCTTAAATGTGAAGCCGTCTGAAGCTCTTCACAGTCGCAAAGTAACGATAATTCCCGGTGAAGCACTTCCAAACGGTTTTTTTTTTTTTTTTTTTTTAATTTCTATAATCGTGTCGAAAACAACTGGGTCAGATCCTGTTTGCCCAGAAGTGGGCGACGTCGGTGACGTTACTCCCGGCCATCATCAGGTCTTCCTGGGTGCAGCTACTCGGGCACTGCACACACTCCAGAAGGTGTGACAGGGTCTGCTCCACGCCACAGTCACATTCAGTCGGTCCGCTGTAAAACTGCCAGGATTTCATTTGTGTCCTCATCTTACATACTCCGGTCCGAAGTCTCTTAAGGGACCTCCATATATTCCACCCCTGGTCTTGTCCAGGGGCTAGGTCCTCTTTGGGAGCAATCCAAGTATTCCCCTCAGTTGCGCTTCTCAACATGTTTAGACGCAGGGTGGCCTCAGGTATCACCAGTTCCGTTATCGACTGTAGGAAACTACTTTGCTGTGCTGCATCTTCGTATGATACTAAGATTTATTTTACGTTACAGCAACATTGAAATGGGAGTCGTTCTCACCTCTTTTCTGATCGCTAGCCCTGCTGATGGCCTGGCGGGGGTGGAGTCTTCGCTGTCAGAGCCTGAGCCTCCCCGGGGAGAGAAGGCGCCCCCGCGGGGGCCTCGGCTGCGTCCTGCAGTCTGTAGACAAGCTGACAACAAAAAACACAAGATTATACATTAGAAAACAGAAGAGGATCGTTCCGTTGAATACAATTTTATTTGGGAATTTAATGCTAATAAGCATGTATAAATAATAATTAACACGTGTTGTTTTATCCTTTTCTCATTACTAGTTAATTAAGCTCTTGAAAATGCGATTTGTAAAATAAGACAAAACGTCTAAACGTTTAGTTGGGACTCTGCATCGAGATATTTGGCAGAATACTTTTTGATAGCTGTTTCAGGGACTCTCAACCGATGAGACTTGGTCCTTTTTAATGTAAGTACGTGCGTAGAAGAACTACAGATGTATCAAATAGAAAGAAGGCCAGTTCGTCTAATAAGTAATGGAAACTGTTACCTGGCAATGTTAACAGTATTCAATTCAATTAATAACCAGTTAATATATATAAAATATTCAGTAATAAATACATAAAAATGATCGGTTAATATAACAAATTTGCAGTAAATAATTAATTAATCAAATTAATGTTAATTAATTAAAGGTTAGGTTTCCATTTTATGTGATAATTATTCATTAATTTTACATTAATTACTGTAAGTATTGAGTATATTACTGACATTTTTATTTTAAAACTGGCCACATTCGTACTGACACAGAGGTTATTGCCATTTTATCAAATCGACTGCCAGTTTATTTAATTTACTGCCAATTCATCAATTTTTGCAAAAACCTTGAATTATTTACTGAACAAATAACGACATGCTGTAAATGCTGTATACAGATTGATCTTTAATATATAAAACATACACGTTCAAACGAATCACTTATTTTATCGCTACTATTATAGACATTGTTCTCAACTGATATCTCGGGGACTATAAATCACCTTCTTACCCGTGGAACCATTCCTGAGAATCCTTTTAATTTGAAACGAGTCAGAACAAACAGTTTATCCATATAATTCGTTAATACAGTAGTCTTTGGAAAGCTCTCCCAATGTTGTTCTGTTTTACCTGTAATTTGAATGTCTTTATTAAGGAGGTAAGGTGTTTTAATATCTTCAATAGCTAGATGAACACAATCATAATCATGATATATTTCACGTAAGGGAGGCCCAATTCAGACATGAACTCCACGAGTTTTTTTGGAGGAATAATTTGTTGGCGTCATCTGTTTAATGAGCATCGGAACCTTCTGTTGATTGTCTTTATTGCTTTGTTCTTAGTACTTAATCATAAGTACCTATATTTGTAAATATTGTATTTTTTATTGTAGGATTAATTCTTATTGTACTTCAGAAATTAATTGAGTTGTACAAATTTGTAATGTTTCTGTAAGGGAAAAAATGGAATAAATTGAATAACACATCTTTCCCATAAGCAAGATTTAATCAAAAACTTGGTCTATGTATCACGTAGGTAGTTTATAGTAGAAAATATTTAGATTTTGAGACAGAGAAAAATCAAAAATTAATTGTCTTCCAAAACATGAGGTGATTAAAAACGCAAAAGATTTTTTTATCTGATATTAATATATATATATTGAATAAATATATTTTATATAATTTAACTATGGTTTGTAAGTCCCTGGAATTCTTTAGCCTCACTTGGTACTGCGGAGCTAATTGTAGCCAGTCGCTGTCGCCTTCCGAACAAGATTTATGTCTTCAGTCTCTGTGAAGCAAGTGCACCGCTATGCAGCCAATACTCGCACGTACATTGTTCATTGAAAGAAGCAACTTCGCATCGTTTGTGTTTTGCCGAAGAGCGCAGTGCTTGAAAGCTCGACTGTCAATATCAGTATGCTAACCTTTTATCGCATACATATTAACACTGTCCAGTCCGCGCATTACGCGATTAAACTTACGCTGGAGGCCGACTGTTTTTTAAAGAATTGCTAAATCTATCGTCATGTGATCAAATAAAATTTAACATGACCCTCACTGAAAAGATTTGAGATCTTTGAATTATGATCGAAAGTAAAAACAACACATATGTTGTGTGATCGGCCACTAACGTTTGAAAAAACATCACAAGCTGTGTATAGTCGGACACTAAGCGTTGGCGGAACGATGTTGTGTGACCCGCCTTTAACGTTTGGCCTGGTGATTACACACATATTGTGTAATCGGACTGGATAGTGTTAAGGTGTCTAGCTACGTCTCTCTTCCCATATTAGTTCCATATCTTTATCATATGGTTATAACAAATTATCGCTACTCAATTCTGTGAATCGCAACCGTCTATTCCCGTCCTCAGACACCTCTGCGACCGAAGATCCATCTGGTAATACATATGGTTCCTGACAACCTCCAAGCCCAGGAGCTTGAAGAGATAGTTCTATAGTATCCGAGGCATATTTTTAGTGATTTTTAAATCGCATTTTTTAAGGAGATCGGATATTGCCTCGACGCTCCAACGCCTGGACCATTTGGACCCAAGAACGGCTCAACCTGACCAACGATACGCGGTTAGCAACAGGCGGTGACCCAACCAAGTTTTGGTCCGCTTCAGATGTTGCTCAACTTCGGTGATCTAACAAGATTCGCGTTTACGATGTGATATTATCCCTGGACTCTGCCCCGGCTTTTCTACGTTTTATTATGTCGGACTAGAGGACTGAGAGTTTTCAAATGCTGAACATATCTTAGTTAATGCCTATTGAAGTTTCTTAAATTATACCTACTTCCTAAAAAATTATATATCATTTTTCTGTTTTTTTTTTCATGTAATCGCATGCAGGAGAGCACACCCGGTCAAGACCAGTGCACTCTATGACGCTCAGCTAGGGAGGCTGGACGCTGCATGCGGGAAACGTGTGTTGTGTTCGTGTTTGTGTGTGGGCTGGGGAGATTGCAAGTGTATATTTATCTGTTTCTTGAAGAGATCCAGATTGTAAGAAGGAGGAAACACAGACGCTGGAAGAGCATTTCATAGCTTACCGGTGGTGTAGACGACAGCTTCCAGTTCCGCTGACGATCCGCTCTACGGGCGTGTATCGGTTTTCTGCTCTTCACTAGACCATCTTCTCCCAGTTACTTGTAAGGTAACTAGTTACGCCATCAATCTGAAGTGGGCGGGCAGCCTCATTTCTCCAGATTTAGGGCAGCCGGCGCGGCTTTACAGGAGGGTGGGAGGTAGAAATGAAACGCAAGAGATTCAAGTCTAAACTGATTTATTTAACGTTCAAGTCGGTGCTTTTATACATTAATTTTCTGGTACCTACTTTTGCGGCCGTGAGAATAGTCACGTTCGCACGAGTCTGTATTCCTTTCTTAGGGTTTTATTATGAATCGTTCCTGGAGATAGGTAATCCTAGCCATAACATCGGTTTATGTTTTTATGGCTAAAACTGAAACGTATCCCAGGCTCGTTCGCACGCTTTACTACACAAAGGAACACTTTCTGAATATTTAATATTTATGACATTTTCTCGAGAATAGACGCATCTCACGCTGGCCAACAAAGGGCGACGTTTTTGGCTTATTTAATATTTATGGCCCCCTTTCTAACAATCGGTCGGGGCTCACGGACTGTTTCTTTATTGAAGGTCCGCCCGATAATACTCGTGGGATGCAAAGTATAATAAACCATCGAATTCCTATATCATTACAAATAACACATTTACAAATAACACATAACTATCAACAGCTGTCGTCTTCAGCGTGAGACGTACGTAACAGGTGGCATTAAGGAAGGAACTTTGGAAACTGACAGTTCTTGGTCGACCATGGTATACCATGTTTAATACGAATACTCTATTATTTATTACCTATTTTATGTGATTAAAAGGAGGCTTAGAACAGAAACAGAAAGACAGAGATACTCGCTGCACTCGTAATTAACTTACAATAAATCTCAATTTTAAGCCCTTGCAGAAACATTGGGAATATGGTTAAGTCCTTCCAAATTTTCCTGTCATATAACCAGTCCTGGCTTCGACTTGCGGCGAATATCGTAAATACACATCCATTAGTTTACATATTATATAATTCAAGTGTTCTAGCCATTACAAATGGAAGCAACAGGTGTTTTTTGTTTACGTAGTTGTAAGAGATTTTTCTTAATTTTTGGCAAACAGGATAAGGATATCTCCTTGATGTTCTTGAGACCAAAGGGTATCAGCCCATTAGTTTCACTCTCATTGGCACCGTGTGATTTACCGTCATGAATGGCGGTTCTTGGCATTGCCAAGCTGCGCGCCTGCCCGCCCAGCCGTGCAGCATTCCTGACACAGCGACTAATGTACAAGGCAGACCGACCTGCTGACCGAGGGAAGACCACATTCTATACATGTCGAAGAGCTTACAAAGAATACCTTCTACACTTGTATCTAGGAACACCACTGGTTACACCATCACCATCCCTCTAACCATCAGTCCCTTCAACTCAATATTCCTTATCATTTTTAGAACAGTCTTCTAGTTACGCTGACCTATAAGTAACGGGCTTTGGTGAGCAACACCAAACGTGTTTGTAAAAGTTAGCAGACGTTAAAATTAGAACTTTTTGACTTCTTCGGCGAAGGTCGCCACGTATACAGAAAAGGCATTGTAGTTAGTCTCGTTAGGTCGACGTATCCAACCGGTCCAGGCTTCTGTTGGAGTACGTTAAAACCCTTTCCCTACTTAATTCTAATATTGGGCAATGCCACAAAACGTGTTCAGCGTCCTGCAAGGAGTTACCAAATGGTTTAGTTACACTTTAGTTAAACTGACCTGGTGATTGACGCTAGTACTTTCTTTAAAATGAAGACTTTTAGGCGTTTAACCTATGCATCCTACACGTATTCACTGGTGGCATAGATATGTCGAATAAAACAGTAGGTCTTATCCATAAAATAAAGATCACCCAACGTGCTATGGAGGGGTCGATGCTAGGAGTGTCTCTAAACGATATATTTCGAAACTAGGATGTCCGAAGTAGAACTATATTAGTTAACGTTTTCGAAAGAATAGGCACACTCAAGTGGCAATATACTCGTGTATATCTGACGAAGAGACGGGGAAAAAAGTGTTAGAATTGCAAATAGAGTGTTGGAAGAAATCTTGCAAGATAGATTGATGACATCAAAAGAATAGTGGGAGGAGCCTGGATGCGGAAGGCGGACGATCGAGAAGGATAGATATACATGCGGGAGGTATACCTTCAACGGATTGACACAGGTTAATGATGATGGTCATAGAAGTACATACGACGATTTATATAATCATGTCAAAATAATTACCAGACAGCTTATATATTGGAACATCTTATGTAATATCGTCATAAATTTATAACCCTATTTATCTTACATATACATCTGTAGAGGGCGCCCTAGACGGGAGTATTTACAGCAAGTATTCGAGGACATGAATTGTAGCGCTTATGCTGAGCTGAAAAGGGTTGCGGAGGACCGAGAGGAATGGAGATCGAGATGCAAGATTCTGTTGCTGCAAACCAATCCACCGGATTGATACTACGAAGAAGATACATCTAATATAATGTCCCAATTCAGACATGAACTCAACGAGTTTCTTTGGAGGAATAATTTGTTGGAGTCGTCTGTTCGATGAGCATTGGGACCTTCTGTTGCTTGGCTTTATCGCTTTGTTATTAGTACTTAATCATAAGTACCTATATTTTGAATATATTGTATTTGTTTATTTTATGATTTAATTCTTATTGTACTTCAGAAACGAATTGAGTTGTTCGAATTTGCAATGTTTCTGTATGGGAACAAAAATCAATTGGAATAAGACTGAAATAAAAATAGAATTTGAATTAGTGCATGGTATTACGTCCTACTACATACGTTATAAAATACCAGCTCTAAAGACAACTGTTATTAATAATATTAAAAAGGGCTTGTGAATAAATGTTGACTGATTGAAAAATAAAAAATGGTAATATACATACTCTGAATATATACTATAGAGACATCTATCGTCGTACGATGATAACAATGGAATAAGTACAAGTTCTAGCGCGTGTCAGTTCAGGCAGAGAAATAACTGAGAGGGCTAAGCGGTATATAAAGACCTGGGTAAAGGTTGGTTCCAAGACCCGCGGTTCGCATCCCGCTTCTGCCGACATTTTTCTGAATGAAATGATGCGTATAAAGAATTTGATGCATAGTATATGTATATTTAATTACTAATAATATTGTAATATAGTCAATGATCTATAAAAGAAGATTAGAATATTGAAAAAATAAAATAATATTCTAATAAATATTTAATCCATACAACTATTATTGGTCTGTAAATTGTTTAAATGTGTACTTCATAGATGTCTGAGTACCTACTATTATAAACACATCTGATCTGTGTAGACAGCAGTTGTATTTGTATGATCTGTGGATGACACCAAATTTAAATATTATGTCGTAACTTGAGACCGTCTTAGACTCTCGAAATAAAGTGTCCCGTTTATCGCGTCGGGTCCCGATAAACACCGTCCCGCGGCCGCTTTCATAAACCGCTTCAGAAATGACTTTACGAGCGATCCCATAAAGCGTCGTGTCGCGCGGCCGCTTTACGCTGAATCATTCCAATGGCTTTTAAATTATTCGTGTGATTATGGTTTTTATTTTTATTTTAAGTTATGGTCAAAATAAAATGGCGTCATCATTTTTATATTCGCCGCATCCTGCCGGAAAGCTACACATTATGTACGACTTTTTTTACAAAGCATTACTTCTCGTGTTCAAAACACAATTTTATAATATTTTTGTATTGCAATAGCAAAGCATAGACTAGAGGCCTTTGAGATGTGGTCATACAGAAGAATTCTTTGAATTTTCTGGAGAGACCACGTCACGAACAATGAGGCTCTCAGGATAATCAAGGAAGATAGGCACCTAATAAGAACAATCTCAGAGAGGCGATCGGTCACATCATGCGCCACGATGGTCTTCTTCACGACATTGTGGAGGGGATGGTTGAGAGAAGAAACTGTAGAGGGCGCCCCAGACGGGAGTATTTGCAGCAAGTGTTCGAGAACATGAATCGTAGCTCTTACGCTGAGCTGAAGAGGGTTGCGGAGGACCGAGAGGAATGGAGATTGAGATGCAAGATTCTGGTCCTGCAAACCAATCCACCGGATTGATACTACTACGAAGAAGAGAGAGCATATGATTATCACGAACTGTTGATTCAAAATTTTGTCAGCTGTTATTATTATTTGCTTGCCCCAAGTCTTCTCTGCACCAGAGTTCTGCTGAGTACATAATTACATAGTTTCCGATAGTCTCCAGGACGATTGCTCAGTAGCTTCAAAATAAGGCAGTAATCCGAGGCCAAAAATCCGAGCAAGCGATGTTTTCCATTTCGTGATAATCTGAATTTCAAATATTATTTTTGGGGCCTAAGGCCCTCGGCCCGGTTGCCTTGTACCTGCGCTCCTTGGGAGCACTTACCAAGGCATTGTTTTCAGAGTACTTTCTCGTTATATAAGTAACGGGCTTTGACGAGCAACATCAAACGTGGGTGTAAAAGTTAGTAGTTCAGATGTTAAAATTTGGACTTATTGACTTCTTCGCCGAAGGTCGCCGCATATACAGAAAAAGCATCGTAGTTGGACTCCGTAGCGATGATTCAACATATCCAACCGGTTCAGGCTTCTTTTGGATTACGCTAAAGAGCCTTTCCCTTCTTAAATCTAATATTGGGCAATGACACAGAACGTGTTCAGCGTCTTGCAAGGGGCTGCCGCATGGGCAGTCTGGACTATCAACGAGGCTAAACTTGAAGAGTTTAGCCATAAAATTGCCGTGATTCGACTAGTCCAATGGTTTGAAATAAGCCACGGCATCTCCATTACTAATAGGTATTTATTATATTGGCAATAATGCGTTTGAAATGCCATCCACATGTAAACACTTATTGGACGTATATTCTTATGTAAAGTGGTCCACAAGCAACTGCTCTAGTAATGATATTGTGTGATTTTTAGCAGGTGTCTGAGATTGAATTAATTAAGTAAAGAATTATTGCCTTGAGGATAAAGGGCGAAGCTTCTAGATATATTAATACTAAATTAGTGTTGTCTATGGGGGGATTCGAACCGGGGGGTCCCCGCATCGCACGCTCGCTCGCTAACAAGCCAACTGTACCAGCGACACTTCGGCCACTATTTCCGGCGGCGGATTTATTGCGTTTCGAATGTGACAGCGTTTTTGAAATAGCTGGAGTTTCGGTAATTTGGCGGGAATGTCCCCGCTGTCACATTATGTCAGCCCAGCACGCGCCGCTGGCAATTCCATGAGATCCGCCCACGTCCGGTGAGCACCAACAGCCAGATGGCGACAACCAACCGCCTAGGTAGCGTAGTATGGAATACTGAGATGGAATATTTGCAGCTCGTAGAAAAAATATTTTATTGTCTCAGATATATTTGGGCGTTTCTTAATCAGTATTTTATAAAACAGCTTCAAACTTGCGGCCCGCAAGCACCTCATCTGCGGCCCGCGAGTCTCCTCGGCATTTTTTTTGTGGATCAGATTTATTTAGTTATTTTATTGATTATGTTAAAAACATCTATGGGCGCTTACAAGAAAATGACACTGAACAAAATAAATCAATATAATTATGATAAGTACGGAGGATTCATCAAGACAATTGAAAGAGCTCCAATTGGTACAAAATTAGTTCAAGAAAATTAAGCAGTAATGTGTGCAAGCTATAAACTCAGTCGAACAATCTCCGTGAGCGGGAAAACTAACAGTAAAGGAGATTTTATGAAACACTGTATTGTAAAATCGAATTCATTAAATTCATGTAATAGCAACAGTTCAAGAAATTTTTGGCCAAAAACTGATATAAAAAGAGGTGACATTAACTGATCACCCACAGTCAGAATTTGTTCGCAATGGATTTTTTAAATTTGATATATCTTAAAAGTAAAGTTTTCATTAGCAATTAAGGGTCTATTGAAGGATTAAACGAAAAAATATTCAATGTAATGTAAGACATCGCGTAAACCACTTTTTGGGCTGTAATGGAACAGTTTCGGTCCAGGTTGCAGGAGTGTAAAAATAAATATAGTTAATATTTATACAATGTTATACTTAAAAAATAAAACCCTAGTTTTTGTACTTTAAAATAAATTATATAATTTTAGATTCAAACAGCGTGGTTTTTTTTTATATCCATTTTAAATGTTAACAGGTTATTGGTTCACCCTGTACAAAATGTTATAGTGCTTGTTATGTTTTGTTGATGCAGTCCGCCGGCGTACTCAAAATACCTTATGCGGCCTTTGATATTTTTTGAGTTTTACACCACTGTTATAGACGATTAGATTCCGATCGACACTCCTGAGGTCTAGAATCAAGATATCGGATACCGCAGATGCTTTCTCTTTAGCTTCCAGTAAGCGTTCCTGAAGTCGTAACCTTTTGGTCTTAAAGTGTGGCTCAACCTGATCAACGATGCGCGGTGAAAACCAAGCAGTCGCCATTCAAAAACAGTTCGCGAGAAATGTTGCTTAACTTAAGAAACGATAGTCGTTGTTAAAAAAAAAATCGCATTTTTATTCCGACTTTCTTTATTAATATAATATGTGTACGATAATGTTCTCTCGGGGATGTGATCCCGGGTGTTACACGCTCAGTAGTCTGAACGACAATTAGCCCAACAAATAGCAGCATAAATATCCCTCCGGTGTAAAAAAGCTGGGAGAGACAGAAAAGATTTATGAGCAGGAGCCTCGCACCGGAGCCGGTAAAACACGAGGATATTAGCTGGGAATGCGGCACTGTTCATGTCGGCCTGTAGGATGACAGGGAAGATTGAGCTATCATTCTGGGTTTTGGTTAGGCCGCTCGAAACTGAGCATCGTGGCACAAAGTTAAAGAAGACATCGCACCATAGCCGATAAAACCACGACGGTATTAGATAACGATCTGTTATGGCTTATCTGGTTCCGCCGCGTTTCGTTCCCAGACAATTCGTTCAACAACTCATCGGTAACGTCGTGGGGTGCACTGGATGTCTGGTGCACGGGACATTTGGTGCACGGGACAACTGGTGCACTGGATATCTTGCTAACCTAACCTAAATGGAGTGGTTCTATCACTCTCTCAAAGATATAATTTCTTGGAGCTGTGTGTGTTGCACACCGAAATACAATATTCAAATTTATTTTCCTTATGTAAACACACGTAAGAGAATATTGACTCGTTTGTAAGAACTCATCTGGGGATTCTATGATGCTCACAATAGCTGTAATTAGAATTAATTTTATTCAAAAATATTTTAAGAACATAAAAGATCTGTGTGTGTAATGTTGATCCGCTAACGTCATTAAACTACAAGTACCATTTAAGTATTGTATGTTTTTTACGGAGCTTTGAAACATTGAATAATACTAGCTTCTAAATAGCCTGCCAGCATACCTCGATCCCTTTCTTACATCCTTTTCCTCTTTTGTCGATGGTATTGCTTTCCCAGATCTCATCTTCTTCTTTTTTATGACTATATATGCTCTATGTTACTCTCATGGTTATTTTTACTATTTTACTATCATATGCTTATCTTTTGTACATTGTACGTTTCTGTTTAATAAATATTTTGGATCTTATAAATTAATTTATGTAACACTTTTTTAAGCTTCGAACCCGCGACTTCTCGCATGGCGGTCAAGCGCTCTGACTCTCGCCCAAACTATCGGCATCTTGATGATAATGACCAAACACAAAGCTCGCCTAATTATTAAGCATTCAAAGATGCTTTCTTCATACAGAACTTGATGCGAAAGTGTCAGAGAACAAACAGGAGATAGCGAGACTAATCAGGGATGCCACTTAATTTTAAAAAATCTATTTAAATATTTATTTACTTACATCTTAAAGAGTATTAGAAAGTAACTAAAACTACATACCCTTATAATCATACTACATGCTACCTAACAAGCTTAGTGTCTTAAGTTACTTGATGTAGGTTTTCGAAGATAGCTCTTAAAGAGATCAAATGCGTCCACTAAAACGTTATGATTAGTACATTTAATTTAAAAAAACTCAATGTAGCCCATTATCTTCACAATTTCTCGTTAGTTTACGACATTACTCAAGGAGGGAATTATTAAAACTATAATTCGTAAAACCATTCTTCTGATAAACAGACATAAAGGGTAATGGAGTTATAGATAACTACGTAAATATTCGGTTATTTTTTATATGCGTCCTATACCTTATTGTACTTTTAACTTTACTTTAACTGTAGCAATAGTTACATCATATTTTAAATATTTCGATTTGATTGTTTAAAACCACAGAACTCACGTCACTCCATTGATGCCAAATACATTAAACCCTTTCATCATGGCTTGGTTTGAATTCAAATTATACTGTCAATTATAAAACTAGAATTTGAAACATAACTTATCTGGTCTATTTTCATACATCACATTGGTTCTTGTATCCTTAAGCTATCAGATGATCCATAAAAAACTATTTTAAGAAAGTAGCAAAACGATATATCACGTCAACCGATGTCAACGGCCGGGGAATCTTATGACGACATATGCCGACAATCGGTACGAAAGGGTTAATCCTACAATGCTTTACTGATTGATTGCAAGTATCTACAATCTACATATTGTAATAAAGCCTAGTTTTGAATTCGATCATTTTTGTGTACGACTAAGAGCAGAGTCCACACTAAAAACGATTCCATAGAGTATGGAAGAATATAAAAAGATGCTGTGTGATTCACGGGTAAGTCATTTAATTTTTGAAAATGTACATTTAATAAGTGTATTAAAAGATGAATCACGTCCAGTGTTGTTGTAATTATTTATTTTGATTGTTCGAGTATGTAGGCAAACCAAAAATTCATGGAAAATTTAGCAAACTATGTTTTTTATGATAATTATTTGATTCATCGTTGTGGCAGCCCTGAGCGCGGCTAATGAGTATCCATGTCAGACAGGCAACCGGAGTTTGACAGTTTGACAGTCTCGTGTCAGCTGACACCCAAAACAACGCGACTGACAAGACTTGCCTCTGCACGGATGAGCAAGATGGCCAAACGCAATAATGACACTAAACAAACTAAAAAACGTCAAACATCTACTAGCTCACTGCTGAGCATCGTGGTCCTATGAATTGTTAGTCTCCTCCACCATAATAGACTATTTAAGGTACCAAAGATGGTAAGAGCGTTTGTTTGTCATTCAGATGGTATCGGTTCAAAACCCGTCCGAGTTTAATTCTTTAAATTTTATTTAATTAAATCTAAGCCCTATACATGCCCCCGGTAGGGCTGAGCCACCTCTTAAGGACAAAAAAAACATGATCATCGAAGACCCCAAATATTTCTCTGGTACTACAGCTGCAGTCTATGCACGTTCTTGCCCTGGAGACTCCCGGGAACCATGTATGTTTCCAAGTGGCCCTCCGAGTATACAGGTGTTCTGGGACAAGTTATACACAATCTGAGCTTACAGAACTGTAAAAACGGTATGTCCATATGCTCCAAATATGGAGCGGATGGTAAAAATAAAAATAATTAATAAATAATTACCTTAAAAAAACAACAGTTATAGTGAATCCACATCTATTTAACCAAACCAATACTACAGTTGGTTAAGAGATGAAGGTGGACCTGGCTGGGACATGTCTTACAGCCGTCCATTAATTACGGCTGCCTTTTCTTCAAGCCCGCGGGCTTTCGCCGTTCTAGGAGGCAGTCGGAAACTATATATAGAATGTACTCGGCGGAGTTACGGGAGGTGAAGCTGACATGGGATGGTGGCGGCTCGAGATGTCCCTATGCTTCAGTTGAGGAAGCGGACATGGACAAACGAAAATGTATTTTTATTCAGTTATTTTTAAAAAAGTATTGTCCATATCATTATAATCGTAATTCAATACTTGATTTATATATTTTAAGACGTTTTAAATTTGAAACCGCACATTTTTTGTATGAACATGTGATTCCTTGGCGTGTAGGTATGTTCCAAAGCGACGCGAAACACTCCACTTGAATTACACAATTCGAAACGTTTTTTTGTTTCGTTTGCTTCGGCTTGGAACATACTTATTTTTCTTGATTTAACGCACCAAATAAAAGAACTAATAATTTTTAAATTATTGTTTAATAAACCCATGATTTTATTTATTTTAATATTTTAATATTTTAATAACAAGCTGGAGTGGCGTAATGATAACAAATTATATGCCTTCCATGTTTATATTCTTTTTCGTATTATCAATCCGGTGGATTGGTTTGAAGCAACAAAATCTTGCATCTCGATCTCCACTGTTCTCGATCTTCCGCAACCCTCTTTTACTCAGCATAGCAGTTGCAACTCATGTCCAAGAACACTTGATCCAAATACTCCCACCTAGAGCGCACTCTGCAGTTTCTCTCCTCAACCATCCCTTCCACAATATCGTGAAGAAGACCATCGTGGCGCGTGATGTGACCGATCGCCTTTCTGAGACGGTTCTTACTAGGTTATGTATATATATATATATCTTCCTTGATTTATACTAAGAACCTTATTGTTTGTGACGTGGTCTCTCAAGGAAATTCAGAGAATTCTTCTGTAAGACCTCATATATTATTTATCATTTAAAAAAATATTTCAAAAGAGTTTAACAAGCTCATCTGTACTCTTAAAAAATCTGGGCCTGTATTTATTTGTTCAGTAATTAATTCAAGGTTTCAGCAGTAATTTAAATCAATTGGAATTAAATCAAATTAATCGGCAGTAGATTAAATAAATTGTCAGTATCCACTGTGTCAGTGTGATTGTGGTCAGTTATTATATATTCAATACAGCTAGTAATGAATGTGAAATTAATGAATAATTAGCACATAAAATGGGAAGCAAACCTAACCTATTATTAATTTCTATTCATTCATTATTTACTGCCAATTTTTCAGCTACTAATTTAATATTTTTACTGACCTTTTTTATGTACTTATTACTGACCATTTCTTAAATATTTACTGGCAATTATTTTATATTAAATACTGACAAAATAATGTATTGCCATAATGTAATGTATTTAACCTTTAAACGCCAAGTGGTTTCCTTACGGGACCGCAGATTTGTGTCGTGCAATGCCCTTCGCCCTACCTCCCATACAGGAGTGCTTATGGTTCATTTTACAATCGGATTACATTAATTTGTAATAATAGTATTAAAGTAAGTTCGTGGAAGATTATATTGTGCGACGAAACATTACAAACATTGGCCTGCTAGGGCATTGAACGACGCAAATTTGCGGTCCTGTATGGGCGTTTAAAGGTTAATATTTAAAATGTATTTCAAAATGACGTTAAGTCATTGTTTAATGATGTATTAGTTGAATGTGTTCCGGTCAGTGAATGCATGGCGCATTAACCCGAGGTGTTGATGGCAATATAATTGGCAATATTGTGAGATCGGCGGCCGGCATTTGTGATAACAAACACAATTGTCGACAGCCACCTTTGTAGCGGGGCAGAGCAAACAAATACGTACGTTACCGCCGCTGTGCGATAAGCCAACAAGGATAATAATTACTGGGAACGCTAAACATCAAGTGTCTACCTACAGACTGGCCACAGAGCATTGTATATCGTTCAAGGACGGCGAGAGCCCCGGGGCTCGAAACAAAGGCATAAAATAAAAAAAACATGATGGATCTAAGTCCAATTTCGTCTCATGATCGACTGTAGAATGGATTTCTGCCGTGTTTGCTATTACCTCGCAATTCCTCGCAAACTCTAAACGTCATCATCATCATCAGACTGGACATTACCCGCCTCACACCCGCATCACACCGGAGGACAGTTAAGTCTCCTTGATGACGCGCTCATTCAGATTAAGATCAGTTAGCAACGGATAAGTCCAGTGGGAGTCCCCTCTTAACAATTGTGGCCATTGCTCAGAAGTGCTGAAAGAAAGAACCCGCGAAAGAGATTAGAATCGCATTCATGGGTTGTAAAGAGATGGAGATGGAAGATAGATACTCTCACCGAAAATACGAGCAAAGATTGTAAATGCATAAAAAAAATTTTTAGTGGCCACATCATCTATCTATCTATCATCGACTATCATCATCAGAATATTATCCGTTCACTGTTGAACGTAGGCCTCCCGTATGAGTCTCCATCCTCTACGATCCTCTGCCTTCCGCATCAGGCAACTCCCGCTATTCTTATTATGTCGTCAGTCCATCTTACAGGAGTTCGGCCAACGCTTCGTTTGCCAGTTCTAGGGCGCCACACAAATACTTTTCTTCCCATCGATCGTCGTCTCTTCGACAGATATGTCCTGCTCATTGCCACTTGAGTGTTCTTATTCATTGGGTAGCATCCACTACTTGAGTTCTTTTGCGGGTATCCTCGTTTCGGATTTTATCATTTAGATACACTCTATGACGCTTGCCATCTTTGAATATCGCTTCTTCATGTTAACGACATCAAATTGTTTCCATCCAATATCTGGCAACATCAATGTCCCATGTGTTGCCCAACATTAAGTCTTGGGATGTGCAGCTAATTGGGCATATGGGGTAGGAACTTAGGTGTAAGGCGGTCTGCAGGTCTTCGCTTTCGCACGTCAGTGACTCTCCCTGCCTAAGCATTCCTCACCGCTCGAGGCTGTCCTTTGTTCTATCAAACTAAGGTTCTAAGCGCCGCATGTTGAGAGTTGATAAGCTAATGCGAACAGCATAACATCATGCATCATCCATTAAATATGTATATGTATATTGAAATGGATGAAAAAGATAAACATCACAATTATAGTTTTGTACAAAAATTCCCATAAAATATTTGAATAAATAATAAACCAATCCCCATTCCCCACATAGTGTTTCTCAAGTGGTCTGAAGTGCGCTGCAGGCGATAATCGTCAATTATTTAAATAATGCAGCCACCGCTAATCTGGAGACATTTCCAGACTGCCTGAAGTGGGCCACACGTGGGGTAAAGCTGAACCTTCATAGCCTAAATGCATTCAAATTTCCGGCGTCATAGTTCAATGGTCAAAGCGTTTGCTTTGCAAGCCAAAGGTCATGGGTTCGATACCCGACGGAGATTAAAAATTTAAAAAAAATGTTTAATCGATTTATGAGCTCTAAAATACCCCCGGTTGGTGTGAATTTGATCCGTCACTCGTAAAATGCCAGTCATAGCCTAGTAAATAAAATTAGTGGTAGACGAAAGTCGTTCCGTGAAGACCACACTACATTCATAGCAAATTCATGTAATAATAAATTATGATGCGTGTATCTCATACTGTAGTCTATGACATTGGCGGATCAACACTCCACATGCAGCGTTTAGCCATATACACCATGGTAAGCGTCATAGAATTCCACAGATAAGACTTCAGAATTAATATCACCATCTGTCGGTATTCTCCTGTATGTGTTTACATTTAAAAAAATGGGTTAGATAGCCCTTTATAGCCAAATGGTCTAGGACTCTAGAGCAGTGCTCCGAAACCTTTTCTCATCTACGGCACACCGAAGTTCTTACCTCGAATACCGCAGCACACCAAAAACCTAAATAATATATATTAATTTTACAATGTTTTTTCATTTTTAATTATATCTGAAACTTGTACTAAGTATACTACGCAGTTGTATGTCTAAATAAGTAGACGATAGGCCCTGGGGGCCGGAGGACCTTCGTAAAATTACTAAAACTATTGCATTATTTGATCGCGGCACACCTGTATCGGCTCACGGCACATGACTCGTATACTATCAGATCTACTTTTTACTTCATTCGAAGATTGATAAATGTTATTATGACTTCCATGATGCTTGCCATTTCGAAGTTCTGCTAAGTACACTACATGTGGTGTGCCGATTCGCCAACATCATCAGACAACTCGATTGGTTTCGAACTAGTATATGTGGCATATAAATGTCCGAGTATCATGGCAGTTGAAAAATGTAACATTAGTTGGTTATAAAAAGGTATGGACCATAATTCGACCACATGGTTAGTACAAATAGGTACCATTAAGGTGATAGCTGACATTTTTATTTTTTTATTCTTTTTTTTATCTAAAAAAGATGTAGGAAAATATTATATAGATGCGTGTTGTACCCTGCATGTTACACACAAGGCTATATTAATAGTTTAGAAGAACGTAGGAGCCTATTCCAAGTCAGCCTCGTTAACCGTGCGTGTAGCCCCGACGATTTCCTTGATGAAGCTTAACAGCAAGGGACTGACAGAACTAAGCAGCAGTTCAGGAAAATCCTCCCAAGAAATGGTAAAAAGATAAGTGGACTCCCACAACACAGAATGCGTCTCCTATTCTCATGGATGATGCACTCCTTGACAGAGTGTCTCACCGTCTGTTGTATGCCTGGATCACATGGACATGCGTCGCAAGAACAGAGGCCAAATCTTTTTGATAGCTGACATTCACCATTGTTTCGATTCAATTCTGCATCCCAAAGCTCCGCTGAATATATAATATATAATGTTCGCAACGGCATTCATTAATAACGAAAATCCGGCGAAAAATAATGAATTTTGAAAAAGAAATGGCAGTAGTTTATGTTGTCCTGTGGCATCTTAACAACATACTCAAACCAAGTCCCGCTTAGTTTTTCTTCTGACTGTAGGATAGAAGTTTGCCGGATCTGCTTCCTAGTCTTGTAAATACACACAAAGGAAAGTTACCGTATAATATTCTTGGCATAAACCTTTTTTTATGATCTCAGAATAGGCACCTAGTAAAAACCATCTCAGAGAGGCGAGCCCGATGGAACGGTGACATCATGCGCCACGATGGTTGTTTTTACGACATTGTGGAAGGGATGGTTGAGGGTAGAAACTGCAGAAGGCGCCCTAGACGGGAGTATTTGCAGCAAATGTTCGAGGACATGAGTTGTAGCTCTTATGCTGAGCTGAAGAGGATTGCAGAGGATCAAAAGGAGTGGAGATCGAGATGCAAGATTTTGTTGCTGCAAGCCAACCCACCAGATTGATACTACAAAGAAGATTATCTCAGGAGCGTCAGTCTAATCGCCATATCACATTTAAAAATTAAATATGAGACGTTAAAATGTGATAGCAAATCCACCATCTGTTTTTACTTATGTAACAAAAAATCACTGGAAAATGTGTTGTATTAGCGTCTGTAGATTTGTTGGTTGTTATCGTTGCGTCCTCAAGGGGCGCGTGATTTATATGGGCCACACACCGCAGGCCGAAACGTCGGCATCAATACTTGACTGCAGCACACTCCCCCCAAAACAAAAACATTCCTTTCAATAACTTCAGAGAAGTAACTATTCTCTTTACCATATTCGATTCCTACGCGGAATATACAGCGACAATGAAATAAATAACATGGATTTAAATTTTCATTAGAATATTTTTTCAATACTCTAATCTTCTTTTATAGATCATTGACTATATTTCAGTATTAATTGTTATTAAATATACACATACAATTATACATCAAAATTTTATACGCATCAATTCGTTCAGAAAAATAACGGCAGACGCGGGATTCGAACCACGAGCCTTGGAACCAACCTTTGCTCTGATCTTTTACACCGCCCAGTCCACACGACTATTTCTCCGCCTGAAAGGACACGCGAAAGATGATGTATTTATACCATTGTTACACTCGTATAACGATAGATGTCTAGATAGATTTCGCGTGTCCGGTCAGGCGGAGAAATAGTCGAGTGGTTCGAATCCCGCGTCTGCCGTTATTTTTCTGAATGAATTGATGCGTATAAAAATTTGATGTATAATTGTATGTGTTTATTTAATTAAAATGAAAAAACATCAGATACCACGGATGCAAAGTCTTATACTACGACATATCAAAGCTCAATATTCTACAGACTAACCATATAGTATATACTATAGTATATAAGGTATATACTGTATTTCGATATATATTCGGTATATTCGTATTCGAAATAATGAGATCCTGGAATTCCTTTTCGCGAATCAGGGCGGATGAAAGAGATGGAATATTTACATATCTACAGATGGAACTTGTTTAAAAAAAAAATTGCCGCCAACATTCATTGAAAGTGAAAATTTACCCATTTCCAAATGACATGATATTTTTCACATTTTGCATTTTTTTAAATATTTGTCTTTTTACCATTACAGTGGTCATTGTTTAAAAAATCACAGTTATATCGTTCTCGACTTGAGAATTTTCAATTCAAATTCAACATAATTAGATAAGGCAAGAAAAAAACAAGCTCTCTATCGATTTGTGGGGACCATATCCACCAAATTCGGATAGCACGCAGCATGGATAGTTTTTTTCAAATTAAAAACAGAAACGCCCTTGTTAGATGACACTTTTCACTGTACTAGTTATAAAGGTAAAGGAGCCCAACGGCACTCAATCTTGAACATTTCTTGGGAGAAAAAATAGCAGTTTTAGTTAACGTTTCAGACACAATATTTTCATACTCCGCTGGTATGACTATGGGGCTGATCTATACGAGTATGTTTACAAACAATGAACCACGCCTGGTGAAAACCCTCCCTGTCCCGTCCTGTTTTTGAAGACCCAGACGGGGACCCGTTACTGGAAGCACGCAAAAATCTAATTATTAGAGAGTGTCTGAAAGCCTTTCCGTGATTCTACTCGTAGGTGCATCATTTAGATGTCAAATAGACCTCAGTCCAAAAGTTGCGATGTTAGAATGCCATAGCGTGACTCGAATTGCCTTCATTGGTAACCCGTTGCTAACTACGAAATACCTGAGAATGGATGAGTAAATGGTAAGGTAAGGTTGAAAACAATAAACCTTGCTTGATGAAACCCTCCCTGTCCCGTCCTGTTTTTGGTAGCGCAGATGGGGACCCGTTACTGGACACACGCAAAAAGCTACTTGTTAGAGAGTAGCTGAAGGCTTTCGCTTGATTCTAAGTGCATTAGTTAGATTTCAAATATACCTCAGTCTAAAGGCTGCAAAGTATGCTACAGCATATCTTGAATTGCCGTCTTTAGTAATCCGTTGCTAACCACGGAATACGTAAGAATGGATGAGGAAATGGAAAGGTAAGGTTGAAAACAATTAACCATAGTATATCAATGAAAATAAGTGGTATTCGAATTTCATCTCGCGAACGCTATCATTCAGTCATCTCAACTCAACGACATATCACTTTGCTATCGACTCGACTTGATGCACGTATCCGATTTGCGGCCAACTTGTATTGATGGTCATATGCTGCACGGGTATGGCAGATACAATAGTGCTCGACATAGGTGGCCGATACAAGGAAATCGATTAAAATGCAACACGACACCGGTTGCAGCAGAGGGTATCGGTGCGTGCATAAATAGTGACACAGCGTGCGTTAAAGCGGGGGGTCGTACCTCGGGGGTGTGTTCAGTTAGCGACCTCTAATGACCGAGATTCTTAGGGGTCTTGTTCTTTATGAGGTTTTGGGCATAACTACGAGTAACACAGTCTCTCAAAGTTTTTAAATTTAGACCATTTAATTTTAATCCTTACAACTTACATTCTCAATAGTAGGGACATGTGTATTAAGGAGGCACAGATTGATCGTTCTCCCAAAGAGTAACACTATGGAAAGTCATGGACAATAAGTTATAATCCCCAAGCTCTCCTTTATAATCAATCGTATCTATGACGATCTTGCAATATATCACTGTAAAACATTACATTTGAATTTATTCGATAATATTCCAAACAGCGCGAAGCGTTTGTTTTCCGATTAATTTTTCTAATTATGATATTATTAACGTTTTAATATAATACAGATGTATGCAAATATTCTTTACTTCCCTGTGATAGCCGCTAATGGAATTTCACGTTAAATATATGTATTTAAATTGTTTTAAATTATCGTAATTGACAGCTTAAAAAATAAATCATTTGTGTACGGTCCAAAACAGCAACTACAAAAAACAGCCGAAACCCGCATGCCTTGTTTTGTTTTCTCAAGTTCCAAATTTTAAATAATGAATTTAGGTACATTAATCTCAATACCTAAAGTATTTATTGAAGTGGGTACAACAATAAAAGGAATGTTTTGAAATATGTGGTGTTCATGACAGTAGCAATAGCGAGTAGGCATCGAACACCGTCCCCTTCGTTAGCCTTCCTCCATCATTCCTGCGGCTGCTGTTCCTCGTGTGACTGTTCCCAGCTTATTTATGGGTCTCGGCCGCTTGCACAAATAATTACTCCATCTATTTATTCCTCGACTCCTTCCATTCACTAACGGGTCGACATTTTTCAAATGCCTCCTTTCAAACGTTTATCTTGTTAGCGTTCACTTTCAGACACTTTCTTTGATTTTAAATGTTTAAATCTGTAAAGCACACTAAACTAGTACATATTATGGTTATCTAGTTTCACTATCTATCAATTGAAAGTTATTTATATATTTAGCATTTGACTGATTCAGCTATATTATTATGTAAAACTGCGGCGTGGAGCACAGACCCTGTTACATCTTCTGGAGTGTGCGCTGTGCCCGAATAGCTCCACTCAGGAAGACCTGATGATGGCCGGGAGTAATGCCATTGACGTCGCCCACTTCTGGGCAGACAGGATCTGCCCATGTTATTTCCGACACGATTATAAATATATATATATATATATATATATATATATATATATATTATTTAAACACGTACATGAGAACACAGTTCGACAGTGATGGGGTGATTTTTTTTGGAGGTATGACGCTTGTTAATATGTGAAGGCAGTCACGCATCCAACTATCATAACTATACTATACACACCACAGCTATAATAAAAAACAACCATTAAAATCTCATTCGATAAAGAGGCGAAAGTAGACCAACTGAGACTGTTCCGCCGCATTTCGTTCCCAGACAATACGTTCAACGACACATCGGTGACGACGTGGGGCGCACTGGACGTCTGGTGCACTGGACATTTGATGCACGGCACAACTGGTGCACTTGATGTCTCACTAATGTTCAGTAACTAATTCAAGGGCTTGGCAGTAATTTGGTAAAAAACATTGGTAAAATAAATGTTAAATCAATTAACAATTAACCCACAAAATAGAAACCTAACCAAACATAACCTGATATTGTGGCCTTTGGGTTTAGCCGTGTGTGGCGAACTTCCTTCAACCAATATTTCGACCGCCATTGCAGGGGTCTTCTTCAGGATTGAGGATTTATTTGCAATGGCGGTCGAAATATCGGTTGAAGGAAGTTCGCCACACGCGGCTAAGCCCAAAAGCCACAATATCAAATCTGGCAGTGAGAACCTAAGAAGTTATCAAACATAACCTATTATTAATAACCATTATTTCGTTATTTCTTCCCATATTTCTTTTTACTGCCAGATGTTTTTTTTTAACTTTTTTGGTATTTATCATATTTTTTACTAAATAATTACTACCCATTAATTGAACCTAAGAAATAGTTGCCTTGACTAACCTTTATGACGGCTTGTATCGAACATATGCTCCAGCCAGTGAGCGGATATCGAAGAAGTAGAAAACACGTAAAATGACAAACGTTATTATAAATATACATTTTTCATAATATTTAGCCACGAAGGGATGACACATTGATTGATTAATTATCATTTAAGAAAACATTTGACAAATTCAAAATATTCCAAATTTTGTTATTTTGTCATCCTTGCAGTGGTACTCAAACTTTCGTCGCATTGATCGATCTACTAAATGTTAAATATTCTGCAGAAGAAGCGTTTTTTTTTAGCAGTTTTGTGTACATGTTTCCCTATGATTATCATTCTTTTTTATGTAAACACTTACAGGAGAATACCGACAGATGGTGATAGTAATTCTGAAGTCTCAGCTGTGGAATTCTATGACGCTTACGCATAGTGCATACCATAGGGATAAGCGCTGGATGTGGAGTGTTGATCCGCGAACGTCATAGACTACAGCCCGAGATTCACGCATCATTTATTATTAAAAGAATTTGCTATGAATGTAGTGGTCTTCACGGGATGACTTTCATCTACCACCAATTTCAATTAATAGGCTATGACTAGCATTTTATGAGTGAGGGATTGTTCCCTCATTGATTCACACCAACCGGGGGTATCTTAGAGCTCAGAAATTGATTGAAAATCTCTTTTTTTTAATCTCCGTCGGGGATCGAACCCATGACGTTTGGCTTGAAAAGCAAACGCTTTGACCATTGAGCTATACCCGCCGACCATAAAAACTGAAAGTTCAAGGAAGAATAATCTACAAAGTAAAATATAGCGAAAACTCTTGTTCTGAAGTAAAGCGACGCTTTGTACAGCTGATTTTTTTTTAATACATACATCATATGGTCGTTATAACTGGCTGCCATAAAATAATGACGGAAATGGTGGATGAATAAAAATTAGACGCCATTGTCTTCACCTCCTTCCATATCATCTCAGCATCCGATACAACATATGTATAGTTTTTTCGTTTTTTCAGGATGCCGAGTGCTCGGGAGCCTGAAGACAAAGCCACTGAAATAAATATATGCTTTACTTCAGCATCACTCCCTTGACCGTCTGAAAGATGGAAAACTTTCATGTTCACACCTTTAAATTTATTCCTTATAAAGGTGAACCATCGTATCCCAATATTCTGTGCAGGTATCTTTTTTATGATTTAGGTTTGGTTAGATTAGGTTACGTTACGATAAATTAAAACAATAAATATGTGAATTTTTATTTCTCATTTTTTCTGATGTTTTAATATCTTTTTTGGGGTCTAAGGCCCCTCGGACCGGTCGCCTTGTACCTGCGCTCCTTCGAAGCACTTAGCAAAGTTTTGGTAAGTGAGTAAGTAAGAAGACTAAACGTAAGTGTAAAAGTTTTTGTTGTTGTTGTTGTAACATATATTTTTCTCATACATCTATCAAGACGGTTAGATCGGTTACATAGTTCGTGAGTTATAAATGCTGTAACTAACACGCCTTTCTTTTAAATATTAAAAAGTACTATAAAATTAAAATATATTTATGGCAATTATCAAAAAACTTATTAACCACTGAAGCAAGTAAGTGATGTGATTTTAGTGTCAAATTTGTGGATATTAGAACTACGCCCTCTGTCGCCCAGGGGGTCTGTTAAGACCTCCAGGTCAGGCCTCACCAGCACGCGGCCCCCCGGGGGTGATTAACGAGGTCCAGGGAGATAGACGCATATCCGGTGTTTTGCAAAAATAAAAATAAAACAAAATAAACTTTGAGCGCAGTGATTTATCATTTGCGTACTGACAAATCGTCCATTTTTTTTGTTTAATATTTAAAATAAGTCAGTTTTTATTTTCAAATAATACTTACAAGTTATTTACAATTGATTTATCACAAGAAATTTATTTTTTATGACACGATTTATTTATTGATCACTTGACTTCTAGACTTCTCTTCAGGTGAAGAAGCTGACTTATACACATTGAGGTATTTAAATGAATAATATTATAAAATAAAATGCTATTCGAATGGAATATAATATTGAAAGTCGATTTAGAACAATAACTCTACCTTCATAGAATCCTTGCTCAAAATTGCCACTCCGGGGTAAGCTGTTTGTAAATAGTATATGTATTCTCAAATATTATATCTACCTACTTTAATACTTATGGATTATGCTTGTCCTTATGCTATAATATTGTTTAAATATTTTTTGTGACTTCTAGAGTCTATTCCGTTTTAAAAAATAACGTTGTAGGTTTTTTGAATTGTAACTATTTTAAAGTTTTTTTTTAAATAACAGCAACCAAGTTTACGAAGTGTCAAGACCTTTGCGTATCGCCGTATTCACGTTGTACTTTCATTGGCGGATCAATATTCCATTTACTTCATATAGCCAACACTAATAAGTTAAATAAACGGCGCTGCTTCCAGTTTCGTAGCCATCTGCTACTAAAGGGTCCGCCAAATAACTTTTTTTTTTTGAAAATGGGGCGCAAAACATCCAGTGTAGCTTCGGCTGTGTGGCACGTAGCGCCGTCCTGTTGAAACCAAATGTTGCCAATATCCTCCTCTTCAATTTTTATGAACAAAAATGACCCGATAACGATCGCCATTGACTGTAACGGCCACTCCTTGCTCATTTTCGAAGAAAAATGGCCTGATTTTCAAAGTAATGTCGCAATATTTCCCAGCGTTGTTCAAGCGTATACACAACCATATTCGTTTAGCGGAAGGATAAAACTAATTATCTGTTAAATCAGACATGAGCTAAGTTTTACCATTCACGAAATAAGCACTAGTTAAAAAAAAAAGTTAGATGGCAGACCCGTTATAAGCAGTAGATCCATATTCATTTTGTCATCTAAAAACATATATTTCTATAGACATTACAAAAGATAAGAGAATAGTCGCTTACCTTCGATCTGTTTCATAGGCGTAACTGCCCCGCTGTATGGGGGAGCCCACGGGCCGTAGCAGCAATCCTCCGGCTGCTGCATGGCTCCAACTAGAGAGCAGCTATCAGCAGCAACACAACCACTAACTCACTGTCTATCACTTCACTGAATCGTCATCAAAAACATTTGATTTGTTATTAGTTTTGTAAATTAAATGCACTGCACATGTTGTCACTCAATACATTAATGAGACGTAAGTAACTGCAAAACACATAGTAGCTTGTTAGAAACTATAAGTATTTAGTGCCGGTTTTAGGAGGTGGTGAAGTGGGTCGGTGCCCCAAGGTGTCGAGGGAAACCAATCTTGCTCAGGTTTTTTTTTATGTAATCGCATGCAGGAGAGCACAGCCGGTCAAGACCGTTGCACTCTATGACGCTCAGCCAGGGAAGCTGGACGCTGCATGCGGGAAACGTGTGTTGTGTTCGTGTTTGTGTGTGGGTTGGGGAGATTGCAAGTGTATATTTATCAGTTTCTTGAAGAGATTCAGATTGTTGGAAGGAGGAAACGCTGGAAGAGCATTCCAAAGCTTACCGGTGGCATTAAGAAATGAACTTTGGAAACTGCTAGTTCTTGGTCGAAATATATTAACCGTGTATGGATGTTCGGCAAGTGTAAGACGAGTTTATCGGTTGAGGATGGGTGCAGAAGGAATTATATAAACAATATTGGATGGTAGAAAAAATGCCCTAGAGGGGGTCTCAGGGTCTTAAACTGGTACTGTAATGTAATAGAAGAGAGTTATCCATTGTATTAAAGTAATTAGAAATAATTATTGATAAGATTCAATTGGAAACTTCTGTAAAAGGGAATTTTGGATTAAACAGAATCTAAGAGCCCAGAGAATAAAACCCTACCGTTGTAAGAAATAAATTATTCGATTTTTTAAGCACAGTGAAAATAAATACCCATTTGTAAAAAATGTATTTAATTTATTGAACAAATTTGAAACTAAAAAACAGTATGAGTTTATTAAATTTAACTAACAACATGTTGGATCACCGGCTGTCGTCCGATCACGGAAGTAAATTAAGATTATTAGAGGAAAATGCTTGGATGGGTGACCGTTCGAAAATCTACGTATCGTTTGTAGAATCAAGCTGTCAGGCCTTGGTAGTGTCTGGCTAATCACACGTCATAAAAAAAGGTTATTAACAATAGCCGATGTGCCGCAGATACTAAAGTAGTTACCCCTTTCAAGCCCAAGAGGCTGTCGGGAACTATGCATGTTATTTACTTGGTCAAGCGTCGGTTTATAAGTTATTGATATAAGTGAAAAAGTACGCAATGTGTACCAAACCGCTATCTCATTTTTATGATTAACAGTTGCTTAACGTGAGCATAGCTTATCGTAGTTTTAAGCTCTGATTTAAAAGTGGTTAGAGCAATGTAACATTTACAAAAAATACAAAGCCGATCGCACTTTTCTTCTCACTAAATAGACTCATAATTAAGTTTGATTGATCTCAGTCGTTAGGTGTTGCCAGATTATAAAAAGACAAAAAATATTTAGGTATTCCTCTTAGATGTGTAGATATTCTTCGGTAAACATTTTGTGTGCGCCAGGATGTGGCAAAGTGGTCCATTTGTTGTAGATTTAAGAACTAATTATGTGCGGAACGACGAGAGGACTCTTAACGACCCGCCGAGAGACGGATCTAAAATGTGCCCCGGGAATTCGTCTTGGATTTTGAATCATATTTTGTTAGCCATCGATAATTTTAGATAAATTAAAGCAAACAATACATATTGTACATGTATCTCTATCTAAAACTTATAATAGCTTATTAATCAAAGCATTTGTCCTCCAAAATCTGTCTAAAAATCGGAATATCCCACCAGGACACCCAAAGTGTTATTGCGTATTGCAATTGCAGGTGGATTTTATTTAGAAACGTTTTATTCTTTATCTCTATTATATCTTCATCCTATCGATTAAAGAATGTATTCGGCAGATCTTAGGATGTGAAGATGTGTTGGGTCAAATGAGCGGACTAAGCGTAGTTCGTTTTATCTTGTTTTGTGGTGGACATATTGTCAATCTTGGCAGCTGATGAGAGAAATTGAGAAAAAAAATGTAGCAGGAATTTCAAATATAAGAATATAAATTGTG
Organism: Glossosoma conforme; assembly: GCA_022606575.1. Taxonomy (NCBI): domain Eukaryota; kingdom Metazoa; phylum Arthropoda; class Insecta; order Trichoptera; family Glossosomatidae; genus Glossosoma; species Glossosoma conforme. The sequence goes on along the minus strand of JAGTXR010000111.1, from coordinate 110,578 downwards.
AGCTATTAACTAAAAAAATGGTCAAAAGAACTTTTTATCGGAAAATGAAGAATGAAAAACAGTATTACATTTTAAAAATTAGTGGAGAAAAATAATATTTTTGATGTTAATAATTTGAGTTACTCACAAAACGATTAAGCGATGCTAAATTTTACATTAAATTTCCTCACTTCTGCCTGTGATATATAAGCTTCGTTTATTAATTACTGGAGTATGTTTATTTCTTCATGCCTATTTTTAATATATCCGAAGCTTTAAGTCCCCTTGTCAAAATAGTGAATTAACCTGTCATCTGTGGACCGAGTTATCTTCAAATTAAATCTACCAAATAAATCACAATGTTCCAACACTCAAAAATAATATAAACTGTAGAAATTTCTGAAAATTTCTATAATTTTTGGTTAGTATGATTATTTTACTACTTCTTCGTTTGCATAAACCCTTTTTTCTTATTATTGTTATTATTTTTATTTAATTTTCATTAAAACTGCTACTATTTTCCCGACTAAAAGGTCTGTAATTTATAATCATTTGTTTTATAAAAAATACATGTTTTCAGGATGAATTTTTACGAAAATTGGGAATAGATTTTTTTACAACAATTAGATTCTTTCAGCATATATTATTTTAGCAAGCAGCACCCTGTCCCACTGCTTTAGCCTTACAAAGCCTATTATATAGTCACCCCCCACTTTTGGTGCTCTTCTTCATGCAATTGTGTAAAAAATGATAATTTCGAAATAATTCATCATCATTTTTTTCAGTAGATAACTGATAATCGTATCTTAAGTAATTACCCGATGAATAATTTATTTTGTTAAAGTTAAATTTATTGTTTTTTGTTCATTTAAAGCTGTGACGCCTGTTAGAACCAAATGTTGAACCAGAGCGTCGGCATCATCACTGATATCCGTAACGAAAACGAACAAGCGGAAAAATATGCTTCAGACACTCCAGCAATCTTTTCTCCAAGTCTCTCTAAACCCCTTTGTCCTGAAGGGCTGTCGGGAATTACTAAACATATTAAGTTCCTATAATGTTCTCGATATTGCTTCGGGTACAGAGATAACTTGGGACGAGGCAAGGATTACGACAGAAGACAGAACTTTACGACGACATTTTATGGTAACCATATTTATGGATTATGTACGGAGAATCGTGCATATTTTGGATCAATCTTGATTTTCTACCGATTCAACTACTGCAACGAAGGTACTTCGTAATTTACGTTGTGTTAAAATACAAGTTTACTAAGTAATTGTTAACTTAGCTTTTATAGATGTATTATTAGGTATCTTCTTCTAGCTGAGAAGAACTGGCCGGCAAATTAAATGTCGCCCGTCTTTCGTTAAAGTTTTAAATCCGGACAGACGCAATTAATAAAACGCTGCAAATATTTCCGTGAGACAAAGCAGTAAATCCATCCGCGGGTCGAATATTTCTGGCAGAAAGTCCTGACCTACGGCAAACGTGTCCGGAATATCGCCGCGCGACAATGTCCGACATGTCATAAAATAATTACAGCTAGAAAATCTCGTAATTACATCATCGAAACAATCATTATTTCAAACCTCACCATCCAACGGAACATCAACACATCGCCACATCACAATATTTCACAGTCGCGAATGCATCGGCCATTTGCAATTTATTAAACGTCAACGTAAAAAAAAAAACACTTTCACCAACACAACAATTATAATTAAATATAATTCACACCTCTACATAGTATTATTGTTTTATAAGTGGCTACAATAAATATTAATAATTATTGTTTTTATCAACAACAACAAAAAATCACACAACAGCCATAAACGAAAATTAAAAAAAAAAAACAATTTTTCCGAAACGTTATTTTTTTTGTTCACGCGCGGTTGATTGATATTTATTATAATGTTGTCATTACGCAAAATGATACGTTGATTATTGTCAATGACGTTCGATAGGTAAATGTATATATTTTTATTGGTGTTTTATTTTTTTATTTGGATGTGTATTTTCAGAGTCCCGGTGGTTGGTTAGCTCCCGGGCGGCTGTCATCGCCGCGAGCGAATCCCGTCTTCTGACAGGGGCAGAGGCGCTAAGAGATGCCGCGCAATTTTTACGGAGTCTTTTTTTGGACTCGGGGCTTCGGGCCCTCTCTTCTCTCGCGCCACTCGGCATCGGCCAAATGTATGCACATAAATAATGGTGAGTGTCTCTGGCTCTCTACACACATTGTGTATAGTGGCCGCCCAGCTTCCACCCGCCGAAATGACTTGGCGAAGATGGACGAATGTGCGTTTTGTTCATAAACTTTAAAGCGAGCGCTGGTTATTAATACGGGCTTAGAAACGCTCACTCTCCCGATCGTTGATCTACCCCAAAGATTTTAAAGTATTTGTTTTTTCGGAGGACCCCAGCTGAATGCTTCTAATGCGTAAAAAACGAAATGATATTTTCCAGGGAAATCATAGCTTTCACAACTCTAGCAAAATTTTAGAGTTAGATGTAAGGAGGCGTTAATTTCCCAACAAGATATTGTTTCACACGCGTAAGAATATCTTCGGTCCTTAGAGCATTTTTAAGTAAATAATACTTCAATCAATCTTTAAAATATCTATATTCTCCATCAAATGATTTTTTTCATCTGCCAGAGAATTCACATCTTCAGTAAACTTCCCTTAATTTTACTGAAATATTACATATTGTAGTCAAATGTCATTAGAAAGGACTGTCATTTTAATAGTTTCCATTGAATCCTAGGGCTTCCCTAGAAAAAAAGCAGCATTATCTTATGTTATTAGTAACTGCTCGTCAGTTGAAGTATATTGATCAACAGACGATTTTGATATAATATATGTAGTTTTTATTTTCATAAAACGAAAGCTTGAGGAACACCGGGTCCATCTGATTTATGACTGCTCAGGACATTTTTAATCTTTATAGGGCAATTTATTTATTTTTATACCAAATATGCTTAGTTTATGCTTTCCTAATAAAATATATTTATGCGTCTAGCAGACGACAAATGGCGCTGATTTATGGTGGCGATATGCTCAGAATCAAAGGCTGGCTTTGCAAAATTAAAGAAATTATAATACATCAAACCTGCTCGTCGTTCTGGAAGACCGGCGGGTTAACCACAAAGCCTTCTTAATAACATATTATCAGTATGGCAACCTCTGAAACAATATCTTATTAATTGAAATCGACACATGTGAAATTAGAGAACGGCCGCAGCAGGACAGCTTTTATTTAAGCTCCTGGGTTTTCGTCATACTGGTAGACTATCTTTTCACTACAATGCATAAAAATGTATCAATATACATACTATAGGTATGAACCTATTTGAAGGAGTTTTTATCAATGTCAGTTATTAGTAATAACCAGCAACCATAGTATACTGTAAGATCGGTTCTCATTTGATCACTGAAGTTAAGTAGCATCGAACATATTTGATTGTGACCGAAGTATACCGGGTGTCACCGGTTGATTTTTTTGAAATTTGTTGAAATTTTCCCTTTTTTTTAATACAGAATAACAAATGGCAAGTGTGTCTTAGATAATACAGCTGCCTTCTCGCCAAGACTGCGATCTCTCGCCCCGGAAGCCGTCGGGACTTATGCGTGTCGATGGATATCAAAACTGCGTAAATCCATAATGCGTAAAAAACTATTAAAAAAGACAAAGCTGCTTATTTGAAAAACATATTAATTCATCGTTATAAAGGTATTTGAGTAAGTTAAATCAAGTAAAGGGCATAGGCAGCAGTAGTATCCGAGGCATAGGTATTTGGACGTTTAACCCTTTCATTACGGCTCGGTTTGAATACAAATTATACTGTCAATTATATAACTAGTATTTGAAGCATAAATGTACTTATCTGGTCTATTTTCATATATCACATTGGTTCTTGTATCCTTTAGCTATCAGATGATGCATAAAAAACTATTCTAAGAAAGTAGCAAAACGATATATCACGTCAACCAATGTCAACGGTAGGGGAATCTTATGACAGCATATGCCGACAACAGATGCGAAAGGGTTAATAAAGGTTCTTAAAAATGAATCATCTAATAAACATCAAACTCCTGAACAAGAGAAAGAGTATTTTTGCGTAAATTATTTGAGTAATATACTCAAGGAAATTTAGCATGATCCCTGAATGTTTAACTAAATAAATTATATTTATTTTAAACTGAAATTCTTAAAATCATTTAATTTAGGTACAAGCTATTAATTATTTGGGGCAAACACGTGAATCATTAATAAGTCTAATAAACATCTATAGTATGCGTATATTATTATTTCCTGAAAATACATACATTTTTTTTTACATAGATAACAAATCTTTCTTAATAACTATTACATTTTAAATATAGTATCGTAAGAATTTTGTTACTTTTTGTTATGTTTGGTTTTCTTGGAACATTTCAAAACATGGAATAGTTTCAGTCAGCCAATGGGCACGCCCCCAGGAATGCACGCGCTAATGCCGGTGCAGATCCTGGCCTGTGATTGGCTGGCGGAGATGAGTGGGCGGGACAACCTGTGCTCGTCGTCTCGACAGAAAGAAAATCATTTTCTTATTATGTCAATTCATAAAAAGCTCGTATCTAACTTTTACCACCAAATTATTCTGCCATTCTTATTGCTACTAGAACACTCGACAATGTTGGTATGCATGCTTGTTTATTTTATCATTCCGCATTCGTAGCGGTTTTCGTATATTTAAGAACAAAATAAAAATTGTCCCGGCCTCGGGAGCATCGGGCTGATCACCCGATCTCGTTGTGTTGTTGGTTATTGAAAACTCAAATATTTTTCTGTATACTTGCAGTCTATGCAAGTTCGCGGACTCTTGCCCTGTAGGCTCCCGGGAACCATCTATGTTCCCATGTGGACTTTCGGGTGTTTATGGACAAAGCACAAAAAACCTGGGCTTACAGAACTGTGAAACGTCAATTCGTGGTTTTCATATGTTTCAAATATGGAGCGGAAATGGTAAAAAAAATGTCATTAATCTATATAAAAATATTTTTATTAGAACTTACACAAAAAAATTAAATATTTACAAATATTTTTTTACAACAATACTGAATATTATTTGTAAGGAAGATCTAACCTATAGTATTTGTGATTTTTTTTACATAATGGTCCCTTCTGTGTTGTTTTTTGAGTTGAACTGCTTCTAAGGACTACTTGCGACTTAATGGTCCAGGTCTCTGCAGCATCGGGCTAATCATCAGATCTTATAATAACGTTATAGGAGTGCTTACTGTTTAACAAACACTAAAAGGAAAAAAATCAACATGTTAACACAATCTAACAAAAATAAGTTTTTAATTAATTGAAAAGAAGAAAGTAATGTGTGATGATGTTCACACAAACGTATTATTTGAATATATCAGATTTTTTAATCCCCATCTAAAGATATGGGGATTGACTTTGCATGCATAAAGGTGCATACAAAGTGGCCATAAATAAAAATATCTCCTTAAAATGGGCTAAAAAGTTCTGTGAGCCGCAAATTTTAACAATATATTGCCATATGGAATGCTCTGCAAACGTGAATTGTTACATGAATTATTTATTTTTGGAAGACTAGGTTTGTTTAACAACTTTAAACTATTATTAAGAAACTGAGACTAGCTAGAAAATTATTACAGTTCGAGCATTTTAGTAGTACAAGTTTTTCCGAAAATAAGATTCGGTCTTATTTTCGGTCTTATATGGCTTTAACTGCAATAAAATGATATAATAGTCTTATTTTCGGAGAAACACGGTTACAAACAGTGTACGCATATCTCAAAAGAGAATAAATACCAGTGAAATTTTTGTAGTGATGACTAGAATTATTATAAATATTTATTTATTTATTTACCTTGTTTTCACATGGATCACGTAACAAAAGTTCTCTATTAGGAGACTGCAGTTTCGACTAACTCGTAGTCTTTCTCAATCCTTCTCTAGTTAAGAGATAACTGAGCTGCGTTGTACTTATAAGTGGTGTAACACATTTTTGTAGGGGAGGGGTTGGGGGTGTGTCTATCAGGAAAGGAGCCTAGAGAAGGATTGAGAAAGACTACGAGTTAGTCGAAACTGCAGTCTCCTAATAGAGAACTTTTGTTACGTGATCCATGTGAAAACAAGGTAAATAAATAAATAAATATTTATAATTTATTATGGATCTCAAAGTGAATGCACAAAACATTGAAAATACTAGAATTATATTTAAATTTTCTAAAAAATTTGACAAGCACTCATAATATTTTTGTATTTAAAAATTATAATTAAGAAAAACGTATTTTAATTACCTATTTAAAATAGTTTTTCTTCGTCGCATATTAATTTTTATTTGTATACTTATGCAAACACAGAAATTCATATGTGACGTTACGGCGAATCGTTTTCCTTGCAGGAAAGGCGTGGCTAATTTTGAATAACGAATATTCCTGAAAAGTTGCGTCCATTATAAAATAGATTGGCGCCTAGACCTGGCTGTATCGTGAAAAGCCGGTAGCCATATACCTATTGGTAGCCCATAACGTTTGATTATTATTTTAATTTCAATAAAATCACCTTATTTTTACGCAGTAGACAGCGGGAATTTTCAGGCGGATGTTGTAAAATTATCCGAACATGTTTTTACAACCGAATTTGTTTTTTTTTCACCGGAAAGCCACGAGAATATTTTTTACTATAACATTATTTTTTTTACGTAAACAATTACAGGTTAATACCTACAGATGGTGATGATGATGCAGAAATTTCATCTGCGAATTCTATTACGCTTACACGTGGAGCGTTGATCCGCCAACGTCATATTACAGTAATTCACTATGAATAGGAGATTGTTCTCAGGATGACTTTCATTTATCACCAATTTTAATTGACTATCATTTTACGGGTGAGGGATCAAATTAACAAATTAACACCAACCGGGGGTATTTTATATAACATATTTTAGAGCTGAGAAATTGATTACAAATTTTTTTTTCTTGATCTCAGAGGTGTTCACGGGATGACTTTCGTGTATCACCTATTTTAATTAATAAGCGATGACTGACATTTTAAGAGTGAAGCATAAAATTAACACCAATTTATAGAGCTCAGAAGAAAATAAAAAAAAACCATTTCCTTAGGATTTGTCCAGTGATCGTAGAGTCGAGAGATCAACAGGTCTCGTTAACGAAATAACTTATGTTAGGTTACCTAACATAAGTTAACCTCTGAATGTCTCGCTAACCTTAGCGAGACGTTCAGTGCACCAGTTGTCCCGTGCACGAGACGTCCAGTGCGCCCCACGTAGTTACCTATGAGTCGTTGAACGAATTGTCTGCAGACGAAATGCGGCGGAACCACCTTCTGAATCACTTCTAAACTATAAACTGAATGGAAATAACTTTATGTTAACACTGCACTGATATTACACAGCCAGTTATTTACTTGTGTAACTGATGAACCTTTACTTGATGTTTGTTTAGAATTCCCATTTAATATTAAGAATATTTTTTTATTACCATAAAATATTTAATCAGAATCAAGGTTTGCTCATGTTCACTGCTGAGCGTCGTGGACTTTATGTAATGTTTTTTTATACATATAGAGATGTTGACGACTTGGCAATCTTTGCTTTGTATTTATTTTTGTTAAGTGTAATGTAAACATGGCCCTCTATAAATCTCGCTGAGTCTGAAGTGGATGATGGAACCGCCCGCCTTGGCATAATAAGGGGACTGTATTGTTTATTATATAGCAAGCAACATAAACAAACAACCAAGAATGTGGCAACGGCGTGTGTGGGTTTTTTTTCTATTTAACCTTTAGATTATTTTTTTGTGATATTACTACATTGTGATATTTTACTGTGATTGCAATGATTATATCATCGGAGCTTTTGGATGTTTCTAGCACAGTAAGGGAAGGGTTAACCTCGCGTTCAGGGTTCAGCTCATGTGAAATGCGCTCGTGTTATATTCGTTTTCGCTACGGTGTCTTTATGTCTTGTTGTGGTGATCAAAGGGTTGTCTCAAGTCGAGGGGAACCGCGAATAGTGGACAGTCTCTCTGTGCAGAAGAGGAAGGTCGTTAAATGGTAGGCGGGACTTCATGCAGCGGTGGCGAGGGAGCGACGGCCTCAAAGATAAAATGTTGCGCGTCAAAAGCGCATTCCGAAAATACAAAACACCGCTTTTATTTTTATAGATCCGAAGCCGAGGGGCATGACCGAGGAGTTAAAGCGCTCGGCTGTCATACGAGAGGTCAACGGTTCGATTCCTAACGAAGCTATAATTCCTAAAAATATTTGGCCTTCTTCTTTTGACGCATGTCCATGTGATCGAGGCATGCAACAGACGGTGAGACACTCTCTCGTGGAGTGCATCATCCATGAGAACAGGAGACGCATTCTGTGTTGTCGCCTGGGAGTCTATACCATTTCTTGGGAGGATTTTCCTGAATTGCTGCTTAGTTCTGACGGTCCCTTGCTGTTGAACTTCGTCAGGGAAATCGTCGGGGCTACAAGAGTGGTTAACGAGGCTGACATGGAATAGGCTCCCATGTTCTTCAACTATTTCTCAGACGTATATTCTAACTTTGTGTGTAACTTGCAGGGTACAATACGCAACTGAATATTTTTTTCTACATTTTTTTTAAGTGAAAAAAAAAAATAAAAAAAAAAAAAAACTATAATTATTACAACTATATATGTAAAAGTACGCCACGTTGGTTAGATTGATTCCTGATCTTTTGAAATGCCTGTCTTATTCTTTACTAGAATCAATATTTGTGATATTTTGTTGAAAATTGACCCATCAACTCATGTTTTCCTCATCTGATAAATATCGACTTCTAGCAGGAATATATGGTCGCCATAACATTCCGCAACATATTGAGCTTAATTCTTTGTCGCGACTTCAGAGCCCCGCTTCTTAGTATATATATAAGTACCTACTACGCCCAGCTTCAGGACGAGAGCCAATTTAGTACAACGGCAATGGCGCTCCTAAATGGCCTACCAACACACCTCGATCATTTTCTTACATCCTTTTCCTCTTTTGTCGATGGTATTGTTCTCCTAGATCTCTGTGATCTTTGACACGTGTCATCTTCTTTTATGTTATTTTTTATCTTTTATTATCTTTTGTATGTATTGTATATTTATGAATACTGTGTTTCTTATTATTTTGTAACTTGGAACTTCGGTTCTGTGAAATAAATAAATAAATAAATAAGACAAGGCAGTTGTAGTATGAAATATATTTGGACGTTTGTTTATAAGCATTTACAAGGAGTGCCGATAATTAAGCCGACATTCCCCTGACTTGTACCATTTGGTCCTAAGAGGCGGTTCAACTCAAACATCATTCATTCAAAATCAGTCGACTTAGAACTTAAGAACAACCCACGAAACAGTAATTTATATATATTTTATAAGCTTTCTTAATTTCATTTAATCTCATCAACCATGTCTTGGTGATGATTTGAGCAAAGGTAGTCGATGAGTATGTGAAAATAATGCACTGTCATCTACATCAAGTTGATGTGCAAATATTCAGCTTTATTAGATACGCAAAGCGTAATAAATTTCACATCTAAGACATGTATAAGCAACGGCTGAAAAGTTTAATGAAGGTACATAAAAAAAAGATTATTGTATTTAATATTCTTCTTCGTGTCAGCGACGTCAAATTATTTTTGCCCAGTATCTGGCGACATCGATAGCTCGTGTCTTGCCCAGCATTAGGTCACCCAGCACATGGAGCAGGATCTTAGGTGTGTGGCGGTCTCAGGTCTCCACAGTCGCACAATAGTGACTCTCCCTGCCAAAGCATTCCCCACCGCTCTAGGTTGTCCTTTGTTCTACCAACTCCAGTTTCTAATCTGTTCAGGGATTTCCAGGTCCGTCAGTCAAGGTTCTTGCCAGTTGGGAGGCCTTCCTTTAGAGTAATGAAATCCTCTGATGCGACTTGTTGCCAGAGCTGGAGTCTCTCATTTTCAGGGCCGGATGTGAGAGGTTGTGTGGATCTCAGAAAGCTGCTTCGCGACTTCAGTCTGGATGTTGGGGGTATCTGATTACACAAGCAGTGGGGCGGTTGGTTGATTACCTTACCCATTTCTTCGGCACATATGACTTTGCGTCTTATGTTTAGTGGTGCGATACCAGCCAAGGAGTATAGTTTTGAATGTATCTAATGATTTGTGTATATTTTTATATATTTTTTTTTCAATTCGAAGACTTCAGTTATGATATGTCTACTCTAAAAAATGGCCACCTCTAGATGAGATTCAACCATAGCAGACTAGTGTACTCCTGTATGTGATTACATAAAAAATAATGTCACCGTCCTAGGTGAGATCCTTGACATAAACCACATGGCCTCGTCTGTAGTCTACCCTTCTGTGAAAGTGCTTAGTAAATTGTTGAGGTCCCATCATTCAAGAGATCGCCCCAGATAAGTATTAACATCATTTTGGTACCTATCGGTTTGAGATGGTTGACATAGTCATTTGTTAAAAACAGAAATATTTTTTAAGGTTTTATTCCCAGTACCTACCTACCTTTGAATAACAATTTGTTTATTTTTACATCTGGCAATGTTTTTTTCGCGCCATAATAACTTCGCGACGTAAAACCATTGGCATCCGCAAATAATTAAAATAAGTAAACATTTTTGTATGTAATTATATAAGCCTTCAACATTCCTTAATATGGTTTATTGAAGGGCTTTAAACTATTAATATATATAAATATTATTGTGTGCTTAAATGCCGAGAGGTATGGCTGAAATAACTTTCTCAAAAGAAATCGACAGGCGTATACAACTGGGATGGGCAGCTTTTGGAAAACTAAAGTACATTTTCAAAGCTAAAATTCCGCAAAATCTAAGACATTTAACCAATGCATCCTCCCTGGACTGGATTTTACCCGCCTCACACCCGCATCCCACCAGAGGACAGTTAAGTCTCCTTGATAACGCGCTCATTCAGATTATGATCAGTCAGCAACTGATTAGTCCAGTGGGAGTCCCCTCTGATTAATTGTGGCCACTGCACAGAAGTGCTAAAAGAAAGAGCTCATGAAGAAGATTAGAATCGCATTCACGGGTTGTAAAGAGATGGAGATGGAAGATAGATTCTCTCACCGAAAATACGAGCAAAAGTTGTAAATGCGTGGATTTATTTTTAGTGGCCACAAAGTCTACATCTCACAAAGACTCCTCTTTCTAACAAGAGGAACTGACAGTCCCAGAGAATGTGCTCTGAGGTCTGGAAGGGGGCGCCACATGGGCAACTAGGATTTGAAACTAAATTAAATCAGTATAATCTGTTATTAAAAGCGCCTTGCCCAGTCATTAGTTGAGTAGACCAGTGATCAGAGCTTATCCATTTAGCCTCCCTATATTTACTTATGGCGTGGAACCTAACAGCAAGTCTAACCCATAAAATAAAGGTCACCCAGCGTGCTATGAGAGATCCATGCTGGGAGTGTCGCTAAAACATACAATCAGAAACGAGGAAATACGCAGAATAACTCAAGTAGTCAACGAATAGGCACACTCAAGTGGCAATGGGCAGGACATATCTGTCGAAGAGACGACGGTCGATGGGGAAGAAAATGATGGAAGTGGCGCCCAAGAACTGGCAAACGAAGCATTGGCTGACCCCCTGCAAGAAGGACTGATGACATAAGAAGAATAGCGGAAGTGACCTGGATGCGGAAGGCAGAGGATCGAAGAGACTCATGCGGGAGACTTACATTCAGTGGTGGACGGATACAGGCTGATGATGATAATGATGATGACTGAAATTTCAAAACTTTTATCTGTTTTGAGAAATATATATGCGAGTTTGATCCCCAAAGAATGAAATGAATAGTATTATTCTCGTCCTCAAATACCGTCGGGAACTATAAGTTGACATCAGCACGATGTAGCCCTTGCTAACTGGTAACGAAAACCTCGATATACAATCTTTCGTCTCGTATTTCTGATCGCTTGTCATACATTTATGTGTCCATCATATTGTCATTTTGGACAGGTCCGCTCACCGGTGTGCTAGTTCTAGAGATGGCCACTGGGCGAGTGCCCCAGCGTTGGTAAGCCCATCACGCCAGTCGGTCCCCACCCTTTAGCGAGACAAGGTTGCATTGCGGCCGCGCGGAATGTCATCCCGCGTGGTCGGAAGCTTGTAATGTCTTAACGTGAATATAATCAATGTGCTTCTAAAATAAAGTCTTTTTTTGCTGACCTGGTCCTCATCCTGCCCTCACGCGACGGAATAACACCCCTTTTTAAGAGAGAGGAGTATGTTAAAATATGATGTAAACTGTTTAGCTCCGGAAGGCAGAGCCGACATGAGGTGAGGCGAGGATATAGCAGCTGACAGAGCTTTGTGGCAGCATTTGTGATCACCACATGCTCCAGTTAGGGGACTAGACATGATATGATGATAATGTCTTGACATGACTGAATAAAATTGAAATTTCCTTGAATTATTTTTGAATTATTTATTGATTATTCCAACAACAAAAAATATATTTAATATAATAAATAATTTAATAATTTAATAAGAACAATATATTATACCACTGTTGATCCACTAATTACAAGTATAGAGCCGCATTGATAAATAATAACGGAAATTGAAACAACCTTGATATACCTATTATTATTTAACTAATCATATTTATATAAATTTTTCTAACTACCATTTTTTTTGTCCGTTTTATCCGAAGTCCATTAAATAAAAGTCCGTTGTATCGAGGGCTTACTGTACTCTGGTATGATTTTTATAAACATATTTTGTAATGCTTCTTTACTTATACACTCATTTTTATTACATATATATTTGTACTTGGATCTGGCCTACGTTACACTGCACTTGCAACCACTGTCCATGGCCACCTTCCTGCTGAAGACATTCCTGTCCCTGTCCACCGTCCACACTTTTCTGTAACTTTTCATCTGTTTGCAGACAATATCCGTATAATCGAAATTTTTGCACCTTTCACCTTCCCTGGAAACAAAATAATCGTTTAAACAAAGTATATATAGAAGCGTAGCAGAAATGAGGATGTTGAAGTGGGCCGCCGGAGTGACTGTACTGGACTTTACCCGCCTCACACCCGCATCACACCGGAGGACAGTTAAGTCTCCTTGATGACGCGCTCATTCAGATTATGATTAGTTAGCAACTGATAAGTCCACAGGGAGTCCCCTCTGAACAATTGTGGCCACACAAAGAACCCGTGAAAGAGATTAGAATCGCATTCATGGGTTGTAAAGAGATGGAGATGGAAGATATATTCTCTCACCGAAAATACGAGCAAAGATTGTAAATGCGTGGAATTTTTTTTAGTGGTCACAAAGTCTGCATGCCCGATGGGGCCGAGGCGATTCCCTCGAACTGCATTGAAAAGGACTTCTCTTTCTAACGAGAGGAACTGACAGTCCCAGAGAATGTGCTCTGAGGTCTGGAAGGGGGCGCCACAGGGGCCACTAGAGTTTGAAACTAAATTAAATGAGTATAATCTGTCATTAAAAGCGCCGTGCCCAGTCATTAGCTGGGTATACCAGTGATCAGGGCTTATTCATTATCTACCCCGCCGGGGTGACTATGGTTGACAAAGTGAAAAACGAGCACATCAGAGGGAACCTCAAGGTATCCCCCATTGTGGACAAAGCGACAGAAAGCCGCCTGCGCTGGTATGGACATGTGTGTTGGCGGAATAGCACACACACTGTGAACGCAGCCCTGCAGCTGGAGGCGGGAGGGCTGGGACCAGGTCGGCCTGCTGCAACATGGCTCAAGACAGTCAAGAAGGACATGGAACGTCTTGGAGTCGACAGCGAGCTTATCTTCGATCGAGCATCTTGGAAAAATGTTATTAGGAGAGCCGTAAGTAAAAGGGATAGGGCCAGGAAAAAAAGAAGTTTGAACAAAGTATCCATGTAATTTTCATCTGAATATATGAATCAGTATCAATTCTGGTCACTGGACGTTTCCTTTGCACCAGAACCGTTGTGCTCCAACGTCACACTATCTGACGCCGTCGTATTGGGACCAAGTCTTCGGTTCCGGAACAATAATCAACGGTTAAAATCCTACTTGAACGTCAATGTTTTACGTTTTTTATGTAAACACATACAGGAGAATATATTACAGGTAATAGTAATTCTGAAATCTCATGTGTGGAATTCTATGACGCTTACCATGGTGCATATGGCTAAGCGCTGCCTTGATTATTGAACACCCAAATATTTCTCTGATACTACAGCCACAGTCTATACAAGTTCGCGGGCTCTTACCCAGGAGGCACCTTGGAACTATCTATATTCTCATGTACATCTCCAGGTATACAGGTGTTCTGGGACAAGGTATAGACAATCTGAGCTTATAGAACTGTGGAGCGGCAATTTGTGGTGTCCATATGCCCCACATATGGAGCGGATGTGGTAAAAAAATAAAAATGTAAATGTTAACTCTATGAAGCTTAATATTTCCATGTATGGCTAATTGCTGCATGTGAAATGTTGATCAGCCAAAGTCATTGATACCATTTACGCATCATCCATTTTTAAAACGAATACAATATAAATGGTTCGTCTTCACGCGACAACTTTCGCCTACCACCAATTTTGATTAACATGCTATGAGGGAATCGCCTCGGCCCTATCGGGCATGCAGACTTTGTGGCCACTAAAAAAAATTTCCACGCATTTACACAATATTTGCTAGTATTTTCGGTGAGAGAATCTATCTTCAATCTCCATCTCTTTACAACCAGTGAATGGTTCTTTTTTTAAGCCACAATTGTTCAGAGGGGACTCCCATTGGACTTATCAGTTGCTAACTGATTATAATCTGAATAAGCGCGTCATCAAGGAGACTCAACTGTCGTTCGGTGTGATGCGGGTGTGAGGCGGTTAAAGTCCTAATTTGCTATGACTGGCATTTTACGAGTGAGATATCAAATTTACACCAGCTGGTTATATTTATAGTGCTTAGATAGCAATAACAAATCTTTTTAATTAAAAACTATCTAACTAGCTCAGCCCTTGTGGTGGCCTATGGGTATGTGTGCTCCGCATTGGCAGCAGATATTTAAAAGGTAATAATTCGCTCACCCTTCACACGTCTCCACGTAGAACGACTGACGGTGTACATCGGTTTGTATGACTTGCTCCCAAGTGGACCTTGGGAATGAAGGCGAAAGATTTATGAATCCAGTGGGATACGACATCTGGAATGTAAAGAAATATATACAATCTGTTTAAAAGGTAGCAGTTTGTCTAGTAACTAATGTCACACCTAAGTCAAACTTCCAATCTTTGGAACACAGATGTAAGGTTGAAACACTTAGTAATTTCAACCGCCATACCACGCCCGGCCCTTCTTCGTATTATCAATCCGGTGGATTGGTTTGCAGCAACAAAATCTTGCATCTCGATCTCCACTCTTCTCGATCCTCTGCAACCCTCTTTAGCTCAGCATAAGAATTACAACTCGTGTCCTCGAACATTTGCTGCAAATACTCCCGTCTAGGGCGCCAGGAGCTCTAAAATACCCCCGGTTGATGTGAATATGATCCCCACCTGTAAAATGCCAGTCATAGCCCAAAGTGTTGATCCGCATACGTCATAGACTACACCCCGACATTCACGCATCATCCAATTATTACAGGAATTTACAATGTATGGGTGGTCTTCACGGGATGACTTTCGTCTACCACCAATTCTGATTAATAGGCTTTGATTGAAATTTTACGGGTGTTGGATCAAATTCACACCAACCGGGGGTTTTTAAGAGCTCAGAAATCATTTTCTTTTTTTTTAATATTAGTCAGGGATCGTACCCATGACCTTCGGCTTGCCAACCAAACACTTTATCTACTGAGCTATACCCGCTGGCAGTAACCGACATAATATTCCCTGTACACCAAATGATAGCTCATACAACCTTTCAGTATTTACAGTACAGTGGTACGTTGACATACGAGTACCCCAACATACGAGCAAAATTTGAGATACGAGCATTCTGCTTATCGGATTGGCCGGTTGCACACGAACCGCCCGTCACGATTTCCCTTGTGAATCCCCCGGCCACGGTCAGAGAATCAGTTATCAGTGTGCTCTCGCTGTCAAAGCATCTTTGATAAGTTGAGGGAAATTTGCTTTGAGAGACGATTAATTTGAAATACGAGCAAGGTTGCGGAACGAATTAAACATGTATGTCGAGATACCACTGTATATTTATTCAAAGAGCAAGACAGTTTGTTTCTTACTTGTACTTTGGAGCTACACAGTTTCTCTTCCTCTGGAATCTTCAGGTTGTCTCTTGATGGAACGATATTGTATCCCTCCCACTCGCCGCTTGCCTCAAAATCCTTTTCACGCAAAAAGCCGAAATCAACAACCTACAATACATAAAAAATCAACAACCTACAATACATAAAAAATCAACAACCTACAATACATAAAAAATCAACAACCTACAATACATAAAAAATCAACAACCTACAATACATAAAAAATCAACAACCTACATACATAAAAATCAACAACCTACAATACATAAAAAAATGACATCATCATGATGTAGCCCTAGCTGGATGGTACCGATTACCGAAAACCTCAATATACGATTTTTCGTCTCTAATTTCTGGTCGCTTGTCGTGCATTTATGTGTCGCCATGTTGTCATTTTGGACGGGTCCGCTAACGGGTGTGTTAGTTGTATACACCGCCGCTCGTGGCACGGGCAAGAGCCCATACCGAGCGCGGAGACCAGTTGCCTTCCGCCCTTTGGCGAGAGCATATTGTATTGTTGCTCGGCCTACTGCTGCGACGAGGCCGAGCCCAAAATTTGTCAAGTTTTATCGTAAATATAATCAATGTGCTTCTAAAATAAAGTCTTTGTTTTGCTGACCTGCTCCTCATCATGCCCTCACACGACGGAATAACACCTTTTTGAAAGAGAGGAGGATGTTAAAATATATATACATATATACGTTATGATTGATAACTGATTATATATCGTTGTCACAAATGTTTGTTAATCGAACAAATAGGTAACTCGTAATTTGGTGTTTTATGAAATGCTTACATCAATAGATAGCTCTTCAAGGGGCATTATATGTATTTAAAAATCAGGCCTATATTTCTTTGTTCAGTAACTAATTCAAGGTTTTCGCAGTCTACTTCGTAGTATCAATCCGGTGGATTGGTTTGCAGCAACAAAATCTTGCATCTTCATCTCCACTCCTCTCGATCCTTTGCAGTCCTTTTCAGCTCAGCATAAGAGCTACAACTCATGTTCTCGAACACTTGCTGCAAATACTCCCGTCTAGGGCGCCCTCTACAGTTTCTACCCTCAATCATCCCTTCCACAATGTCGTGAAGAAGACCATCGTGGCGCATGATGTGACCGATCCATCGGGCTTGCCTCTCTGAGATGGTTCTTACTAGGTGCCTATCCTCCTTGATTTATGCAGTAAGTTAAATCAATTGGCAGTTAATAAATTTAATCGACAATGGACTAAATAAATTGGCATTATCCACTGTGTATGAATGTGGTCACTTATAAAATTAAAATGGCAATAATATATTCTATATTGTAAAAAATTAATTGAAAATGAATAATTAATTCATAAAATGTAAATAGGTTTGACATAACCTGACATAACCTAACATATTAACATATAACTACCATTAATTAATTATTTCCTACCAATTTATTATGTTTCTACTCCCAACTGGTTATTTTATTAAATACGTTTTTAGGCATTTATTACTGATCGTTTTTTAAATGATTGCTGCCCATTAATTCAATAGTGCCAAAAAAAATGCATACAAATAATATAATTTAGGTCGGATTTATACATACAGTTAGTATTTAAAAATATATCGTTTTGCAATTACTTACAGTTTCGTTATATAATATGTCATCGACTTCCGAATCCGAAAAAAATAAAGTCATTGACGCTTTTGGTTGGTCTGTTGTTGCTAGAATCAAACAACAGAGACATAACATATCATTAAACTTATACTGCTTATAAGTTACCGACAAATGCAAGACGAGGACGCAAATGAAAGCCTGGCAGTTTTACAGCGGGCCGACTGAATGTGACTGCGGCGTGTAGCAGACCCCGTCACACCTTCTGGAGTGTGCGCTGTGTCCGAGTAGCTGCACCCTGGAGGACCTGATGATGGCCGGGAGTAATGCCCTTGACGTCGCCCACTGCTGGGCAAACAGGATCTGACCCTGATGTTTCTGACACGATTATATATATAATTAACAATTTCAAAAATTGTATAATAATGTATACTGGAAAAATTATACCTTGATTCCAACTATAATTTTATATTCATTTTAATTAAAAAATTAGCAAATCAAATATATTTACTGTTGATTTCACAATTATTTTTGATTGATTACATATTTCGGACTCCCTGGAGTCCATCATCAATAATTGAAAATGAATTATTATTAAAGAAGTGAATCCAGGCAGAAAATTAATATAAAATTATATTTATGCAGTTTCACCAAGTATTGTCAGTTGATAACGTTAACGTCTTGATTTCAGTAACAAAAAACTTGTTTTTTTTTTTAGAGGAATGGACGAAATTATTTTATTCGATTATTCCATTTTTTTCACTCCTTTTTTTTGAGAATTCTTAAATTTTATGTAAGATTAATTGAAATGAAAATTCATTACAATTTTATTTGATATTCTGACCTAAAAAAATTATATTTTGAACAAAAAAATACGAGCCTTTTAAAAGGGTTGGCATTAAAAACCATGTTTACCTGGTCTTCCGAAAACATGAAAAATTAATTCGTCTAAGTCTTCCGGAATCGTATCATGACTCTTCAAAACACGTGCTTCCTCCTCATCACTAATTTTTGGTAGTGACTTCAAGCGTTCAGGACTTGAACCGTGATCACTTACACCTTTAAAATGGAATATCTCTGGTTCAAAGTTAAGATCTACACTCTTCCCAGTGGCAGCTATTTCTGCATTGTCTTCGTCTAAATGTAATTTGTTAACGTTATCCTTAGTACGAGTTGATAACATCAGCATTTTATTGAATACATTTTTGAATCCTTCTAAATAGGATTTTTCTTGGCTTGTTGCTTGATGCGCATCAATCAGTCGATCACTCAGACTTATCGTCTTCTCTGGCAGTGCTCGGGGAATGTATTCCTCAGTGTCAATGACTTCTTTGTGCGTTTTTCTAAATGGTATAAGCAAGCTGTCTTCTGGACTCTCGCTGCTGATTAATTCGACGGCCATCTTAAATATAAAACCAAAAATATAATTAAGGTTATAAAAATAAACTACCGTTGGGCTTGTGGATAATATGATGCTCACCACTGTGAGTTTTTTTTATTCATGCAGGAGAGCACGGTCGGTCAAGATCAGTGCATTCTATGACGACGCTGCATGCGAGAAACGTGTGTTGTGTTCGTGTTTGTGTGTGGGTTGGGGAGATTGCAAGTGTATATTTATCTGTTTCTTGAAGAGATCCCGATTGTAGGAAGGAGGAAACATAGACGGTGGAAGAGCATTCCAAAGTTTGCCGGTGGCATTAAGGAAGGACCTTTAGAAACTGGCAGTTCTTGGTCGACACACATTAACCATGTTGTTCAAGATGTTCGGCAAGTGTAAGACGAGTTTGTCGGTTGTGGGTGGGTGCAGGAGGAATTATTTCTTTAAGTTCCGAAGAGCAGCGCTCGTGGTATTAACGGTAGAAAATACTCTGAGAATGAGTGGTAACAACCGATACTTTAAAACTTTATAATGCCACTCATATGTAATGAGATATAGCCATTATGAATGATTATGTTTGTAAAGCTCTGTCCCTCTTTTCAGTTATTTATGCGATCAAAAGTTATTGGTAGAATCTTTGAATTACAATATAATTGAAAAAAAATCACTAAGAATTTATTCCAAAATATTATTTTCAACAAAACATTACGGTGGTCAGTGTGGGGGTAATTTTCTATTCAATTGTCTTATTCTTTTGTTAATTTGTGATAGTAATTTTCCATTATAGCGGTTTTAAGTAAACAAAATATTATAATTTTAGTAAATAAATGTTTATTATGTTACATTTTTTGTTATTTTTCTATAAATGTGTCGATAAATTAATATTTTAATGAAAAAATAAAATTAATCTACTTAGCAAAAAATTGAAATATACACATCAGGGAAAATTGAATAAAAAAAGCAACCGATACTCGAATAGCTTCTAGTCTTGAAATGAACCAACGAAAATGCACAATTTCACTTTGTTAACTTCTTTGTTATATATATAGAATAGTAATTTAAATAATCGACTACTAAACAGCCACGGACGAAGCCCCTAGTAACTGCTTTGTCAGATACCGTGCACTTTAGATTTCTGCCCATAGAATATCTGCAAGGAAGCAGAATGCGGTCACCGTAAAATATGCATGGTAAATTTTATTCAACGGTTATAATAATAAATACACTATACATTTAGCAATAAATACTTTATACTTATAACAGTTCGCAAAGTGCAAGTGGTCTCAAATTATGTTGTAGTATCCGGATTCCTGTACATTTTTTTTATGTAAACACATACAGGAGAATACCGACAGGTGGTGACAGTGATGCTGAAGTCTCATCTGTGGAATTCTATGGCTAAGCGCTGCGTGTGGAGTGCTGATCCGCCGATGTCATAGACTACAGCCCGAGATTCACGCATCATACTTATTATTACAGGAATTTACTATGAATGGGTGGTCTTCATGAGGCGACTTTCGTCTACCACCAATTTTGATGCATAGGCTACGACTGGCATTTTACGGGTGAGGGATCAAATTTACACCAACCGGGGGTAATTTTAGAGCTCAGAAATCGATTAAAATTCCTTTTTTTTAATCAACGAACCTACGACCTTTGGTTCCTTCCAAAGTCACCGACACAACCACTGGTTGTGTCAGTGACTTTGGAAGATTCAAGGATAATAGCAGCTACGGAAAAATAAATTTGTAAAAATATAAATCAGGTAAAATTAATTTTTAAAAAAATATGAAATACTCACCATTATTGTCCAAAATATACAAAGGCTCCATTTTCTGCAAAATGCCATTTTGATGTATCTATAATTATACAATTATTATAGTATTATGATGACAGTTTATCATTATCATTAGGGAAATTAACATAACAATGCACATTAATTATATATACCTAATAGGTCAAGTTTAATGTGAGTTTTTACTGGATTTGCTTAAGTAAATGTATCGGCTATTATAAGCAAATTTTTTTGCAGCACCCTGACAGATATGACAGTCTACAAAGCTGAATTTTACCGATCATAGTCAACCCAATCCATTCAATAGAATCCATTTCCCGACCGTATCATTTCCTTATCTATTCCCACGTATTTTGTGGTTAGCAACGTGTTACCAAAGAAGGCAATTCGAGACTCGCTGTAGTATACTAATTTCGCAGCCTTAGATTGAGATCTATTTGAGATCTAACTGATGCACCTAGAATCACGGGAAGGCCTTCAGCCACTCTCTAACAAGTAGATTTTTGCGTGCGTCCAGTAACGGGACTGGGAGTGTTTTCACCAAGCGATCATAGTCAACTTTCTTAAGTCGAAAATAATGCGACGTCTGAATGAGAGTATCGGTAATCTTGGGCTTCCAAAAACATCACACAGGTTTGTCCGGAAAGTTTTAGGACTGATTTTTTTCCGCCGCGACTGTACTTCGGAGTGCGCGCGACTGGATTCGGTAGAGAGGGTTCCTAGCTTACCAACGAGTGGCTGGTTAAGTGTACATATATGTCGCACGATTCGATCACAATATTATATGAATGATGGAGACGTCGCACTACAATACCGAAGTTAACCGATCATAACCAATATTCACTTTCTTAAGTCGAATAAAATGTAGCGTCTGAATAAAAGTATCGAAAAACTTAGGCTTCTTAATTTAATATTGTTTATTTATTTATTTCACAAAACCGTAGTTCCAAGATAAGAAACATAGAGTATACATAAATATACAATACATACAAAAGATATTAAAAATAAAAATAACATAAAATAAGAAGATGACACGTGTCAAAGATCACAGAGATTAAGGTAAACAATACCACCGACAAAAGAGGAAAAGGATCGAGGTTTGCTGGTAGGCCATTTAGGAGCGCCATTGCCGTTGTACTAAATTGAGTACTCGAAGCTCCAGAAGTATCAACGGGTTCAAAAACAATGATGGCTACGAGCACGGGTGTACTTATCTGTGTCGTTGAAACGTCATATACGAGTATGTCGCACGATTCGCTCACAGTTTTTGTATGAATGATGGAGACGTCGCTCTACAATGCCAAAGTTAACCGATAATATCATTATTAATCCTTTTTTAGCGTTAATCTACTCAAACACACTAATTATAAACTTATAATTACTAACACCTATCCGCAGACTACTCGCATGTTGGCTTACTTGTAGATAGAGGTCAACTGACAAGCTACAGTTTATATTATAAGCTAATTGAATATAATTATAATATTTTAATATCATTGGGAATACCAAAGAGGATCGTCAAGTCCACGTCCTTTTAAAATAAAACATTCATTAAGCGATACCTCATTTTCGGTTCCGCCGCATTTCGTTCAGAGACAATTCGTTCAACGACTCATCGGTAACGAAGTACGGCGCACTGGACATCTAGTTCACGGGACAACTGGTGCACTGACTGTCTCCCTAACCTGATCTAACCAAAGTTAAATAACTTCTTCGGTTTTCACGGCCTGATTTGGTATTGTAGCTTTTGGGTTTAGTCGCGTGTGGCGAATTGTGTCGATCCAATATTTCGACCGAAATTTCAGGGGTCTTCTTCAGGGTTGACGACTTTGTGAACCTATCCTAAGTTATTTCGTTAACGAAACCTATGGATCTGTGGAATCTACAGTCACTGAACAAATCCTAAGGTTAGGTTAGGTTAGCGAGACAGCCAGTGCGCCAAATCTCACTTGCACCAGACGTCCAGTGCGCCCCACGTCGTTACCGATGAGTCGTTGAGAATGAATTGTCTGTCAACGATAGGTCGCGACTTTTTCATTTTCACGGTCCTCAAAAGATGCTCTGCAGAACTTTGTTCCGTTCCCAGTGAGTTATTTCGAAAGTTATTGGGAGCAGCTTTGCTTTTAACCTGTTCACATCGGTACCAGATATATGCCGTGTAAGATTCCCCTACCGTTGACATCGGTAGCCGTGATATATCGTTTTGCTACTTTCTTAGAAAAGTTTTTTATTCATCATCTGATAGCTAAAGGATACAAGAACCAATGTGATATATAAATTTAGACCAGGTAAGTACATTTATGCTTCAAATAATAGTTTTATAATTGACAGTATAATTTGTATTCCACCGAGCCGTAATGAAAGTGATAAGAAACAATTTGAGAAATATAAAAAAAGAAACGTACTTAATGATTTACCCTCATATCTTCCCGTCGTTGAACCGCAATGACCACGACTGTATTAGATATTGACTTAAAAATAAATGTCCGGCTGTGGGTTTAATTTTTTATTTCATTTATTCGCTCCTTGGGCTTTTTTTTACATAAAAAACAATGGGCGTAATCAGCAAGTGTAAAGCAAATTTATTATTATCATATACATACTCTTACATGTAAGAAACATTAATTAATTTATATATATATGTATATAATCATGTCAGAAGCAACAGGGTCAGATCCTGTCTGCCCAGAAGTGGGCGACGTCGATGGCGTTACTCCTGGTCATCATTAGGTCTTCCTGGGTGCAGCTACTTGGACAGCGCACACTCCAAAAGTTGTGACAAGGTCTGCTCCACGCTGCAGTCACATTCAGTAGGTCCGCTGTAAAACTGCAGAAAAATTAAAAATAAAGAAATACTAATTTACACAGTGATGTGTAAGATATAAAACATTATACTTTTTAAATTAAAATGTATTTTTTACCATACCCGCTCCATATTTTTAAACATACCACTATGAACACCACAAATTGCCGTTTCACATTTCTGTTAGCAAAAAATGTCCATGCCTTGTCCCAGAACACTTGGAGATCCATATGAAAACGTAGATGGTTCCCGGGAGCCTCCAGAACAAGAGCCCGCCAACCTACATAGACAGTGGCTGTAGTATTAGAGAAATATTTTGATGTTCAATAATCATGTTTTTTATGGAGATCGCATGATCAGCAACGGAAACAATTTGATGTCGCTGACACGAAGAATAAGAGGAAGACTTCCTCCAAAGGGCGTCTTGAGCCGTAAAAGTGGGGAAATGCTAGGTGCTGATGGATTTACGATCTCTGAAGGAAGCTCGTCGTTATTCTGTCAACGCGGCAGCCGCCATCGCCCATAAACTGCCAACAAATATCCGCTGTAGCGTCCTTCTACATGGATGTAAACATCCGCATCACGTTTGGTGGACTAGGACACTAGGAGATTTAGCCAGAGAGCTTAAGAAAGAAAGTAGAAAACGAAAAGTCAACTGCCCAGAATGCTATCGAATTAGAAAATATTGATACCAACTCGATTTAGCCCTTTCAGGCTGGTGCCGAATGCTTCGATATTTGATCTTTTGTCTCTTATTTTTGTTCGCTCGTCTGACAAGCACGCATAAAAATGTTAATATATGTTAAATTCCAAATATTTAAATAGTTTTAAGACGCGGCGTGCATTCGCCATATTGTTTATTTTATTTTGACAATCCAAATTATGTGGGGCGGCTATTTCCATATACAGTGGTGCCTCGCATAACGAACGCCTCGCACAGCGAACGCTGCACACAACGAACTTCCTTTTCGTTCATTTCACGATTCATACAACGAACTTCGCTTCACACAACGAACTTCGCTTCACACAACGAAGTCGCCCACTTCACACGATCACTGCCGGTGACCCGAGTTATCTTCAACGAATGGATTCTGGAAACCTTTGCTCCTGCCGTGAAGAAATTCTTGTTGGAAAAAGAACTGCCGCTCAAAGCCCTTCTGATACTTGACAATGCCCTTCTCACCCAAAGACCTAGAAGAAATATTGCAGGAAAATTATCCTTTTATCAAGGTGCAGTATTTGCCACCAAACACCACATCCATTCTCAGCCAATGGATCAGCAAGTTATTGCGAACTTTAAAAAACTCTACACTAGAGCCCTCTTTAATAAGGTGTTTGAAGAATGCGAGTTTGGTGGAGACAATATGACTATCCGAATGTTTTGGAAGGAGAATTTGATATCCTTTGTAATACGACTTATACAGAAGGCCTGGGAAGAAGTGTCACAAAGGACCCTCATTTCAAGATGCTTGTGCCTTCGGGAAGAAGCAGTAGTTGACACAGAAGTGGTGAAGGACATCATCACAGTGGCCCAAAGGTTGGAATTAGAGGTAGAGGATGTAGAGGGCTTATTGAGGAACACAAAGAAGAGCTGACAACTGAAGAGCTCCAAACACTTCTGGCCCAACAACAGGACAATGCTCAAGGAAGCGTCATCTGATAACGAGGAGCAACAATCAAACAATCAACCAATTCCAACTGCTGACATCAAGAACATCCTGGTCAAATGGAAAGCAGTTCGGGAATTACAATGCCCACTATCCGGATTCCGCTGAAGCAAACAGGATCAACGACCTGTACTCCGATACTCTTGTCCGTTATTTCCGGCAGATGTTGGAAGAAAGAGAAAACAAACGACTTTGGACAGGTTTTCACTGCACCATCGGCCAAAAAGCGGAAAATGGATGAAGATGTGCAAGATTC
Organism: Glossosoma conforme; assembly: GCA_022606575.1. Taxonomy (NCBI): domain Eukaryota; kingdom Metazoa; phylum Arthropoda; class Insecta; order Trichoptera; family Glossosomatidae; genus Glossosoma; species Glossosoma conforme. The sequence goes on along the minus strand of JAGTXR010000111.1, from coordinate 84,801 downwards.
GATTATTTCTTAAAATTAAAAAATGTGTGTTTTTCGTATGTTTTAGATGTATCTAAATAAAAATAATAACAAAAAATTATCTTTTTTTATGTCATCTTACCATATTTTATGCTACAGAACAATTTTTTTTTTTTAACATGTATTGTTATGGGAAAACGCGTTTCACATAACGAACTTTTCATAACAGACTTGCTCCTGGAACGAATTAAGTTCGTTGTGTGAGGCACCACTGTATGTTAAATTAATTTCGGCGCAGTGACCGTCACTGCCGCCGGTCGTCCTAGTCTTTGCCTGGGCGCCGTGAAGTAAACAGCACGTTCTGTCCAGGGCAGATGATTGAATTTTGTGAGTATTTTAAAGTAAAATAAATGTCACTCTGCTTCTCGATGAGTTCTTTGCTTTGGTTACCTGCTCCTCATTCATCCCACCACGCGTGCTGATGACCATATCGAGTTCCTTTAATATTTAACATTTCAAAGTAATAAAGAAGTGTGGCACTTGAGGATCACCGTACCTACATCAAGGGCTAACCTCACATAGTCACACTTCTTCACGCAACCAACTCTGAAATAGTAACAGTTCCGAGTGAACAGCCGATGCTCTGCCTGGATGGGTCGGGACTTCCAGCATCATCAGAGGCTGTAAGATGAAGCTAGAAATGGGCACGGAGTGGACCAGAGCTCATTCAAGCATAATATTTAGTTGCCAAATTCTGACGTTTATTGTAACATATAGTAAGCAAAGTGGCCCTGAAATAGTATCTTCTTCGTAGTAGTATCAATCCGGTGGATTGGTTTGCAGCAACAAATCTTGCATCTCGATCTCCACTCCTCTCGATCCTCTGCAATCCTCTTCAGCTCAGCACAAGAGCTACAACTCATGTCCTCGAACACTTGCTGCAAATACTCCCGTCTAGGGCGCCCTCTACAGTTGAAATAGTATATATTTTTTTGTATTTGAACACATACAGGAGTATAGTGACAGTCGGTAATATGGATTTATTTTTCATTTTAACCCGTGACTGCGATTCTAATCTCTTTCACGGATTCTTTGTCTTTAGTACTTCTGTGCAGCGGCCACAATTGTTCATAGAGGAGTCCCACTGGACTTAGATGGAGCACACAATCAAAAAACTTAATTGTCCAGTAGGTAATGTAGAAAACTCGTTAGTTGATTCTAGGACAATTGTTTTTTTTTAATATGGTTAAGCCATGCTTACAGATTTTTGATCCGCCTGCGTCATCCTATTTATTATATTTACGCATTCATCACTTTTTTTACGAGGACTCACTTCGGTGCGACTTTCTATGACTGGCATTTTACGGGCGAGGATGAAAATCACTATTTACAGAGTTTCTAAAATTTTAATTGATTTAAATATCGATTAAAATCATTTTTTATTTTAACTTTCATCTGGAGTCGAACCCATGACCTTTGGTTATGGTAAGATGCCTAAATTCATCAAAATATCGGAGACATGTTTACATACAGACTCATCATAGGCTTGTGTTTGTCCACTGCATAAGCAAAGGCCTCTCGCGTGAGTCTCCATCCATCTCGATTCTCCCCCCTCCGCATCCAGACTCCCTCTATTCTTTTGATGTCATCATTCCATCTTGCAGTTGGTTAGGTATCGTTCTTGGACGCCACTCCTACACTCTTCCCCATCGACCGTCTTCCTCTTCGACAGATACGTCCTACTCATTGCCACTTGAGTGCGCATATTCTTTGGGTAACTTCAACTGCTTGAGTCCTTCTTCAGATAAGAGACAAGGTACCCGTATATCAAAATATCGGAGAAAATGATCCACTGCACACTTGACCCAAAAAGTTTTAATTACAAGTGTGATATGAGACGTTTCCGGTCTAAGTTGTGGACGGCGCTAGAGGATATAATTAAGGGCTGAAAATCTACTTTAGATCAATGAGTAGAATTAGAAATAGCCGGCGGGTATAACTCAATTGTCAAAGCGTTTGCTTTGCAAGCCAAAGGTCGTGGGTACGATGCCCGACGGAGATTTAACAAAAAATGATATTTATTCGATTTCTGAGCTCTAAAATACCCCGGTTGGTGTGACTTTGATCCGTCACCCGTGAAATGCCAGTCATAGCCTATTAATTAAAATTGGTGGTAGACGAAAGTCCGCCAATTCATAGTAAATTTCTGTAATAATAAGGATGATGCGTGAATCTCGGGCTGTAGTTTATAGTGTTGGCGGATCAACACTCCACATGCAGCGCTTAGCCATATGCACTATGGTTTCCGTCATAGAATTAAACAGATGCGACTTCAGAATTACTATCACCATCTGTCAGTATTCTCCTGTATGTGCTTACATAAAAAATGTTGAAATTTCTTGTTGACTTTTGTCCATTTCGAGTCCTGGCGTTTGCTTCAGTGCCAGAGACATATTTCTGTCAACAAGTGTGCAAATTGCGCCCAAGAGAGGCGCCGAGTCTTCACAGCTCGAGGAAGCAGCGTCTATTACGGTAAACCATCATAGGCGGTGTTGATCTAATGCAGAGGTTTTCAAACGGTGCTCCAAGAATGCTTCAATAAACTTCGATACAAAAACCCACACTGGGAGGCTTCTTCAACACATTTTGAATTAGAGGCTCCCAGTGGAAGACCATCCATAGGCTTCTCCGACATATTCGGAGGCGAGGCTATGATGGATCTATGTGGTGGGCAGGACCTCATAGCTGAGATGGTGGCGGATGAATCGAATTGGCGGTCAACGGCAGCTCTATAGCTTTCCAAGAAAGCTACTGCCTTTGCGTCAGATGGCAACTAGCAGTAAAATAACCAACAAAAAAAAACCATGATGCACCAGAAGACGTGGAAGACCAGAGGCAACCTGGACTGTAACTGTAGACAAGGATCTGAAAACTCTGGGCTTGACCGAGAATGCAACGCAGGACAGACAGACATGGCAAATGTGCACAAGGCGAGGCGACCCCGGATGATGGGAAATGGCGAGGCTAAAGAAGAAGAAGAAGCTCCAATGATGCTTCATGGTGCTCTGCGAAGCATTTACATGCTTCCTGGAGCACTACCATCAATCGTTGCATTTTAACTTTACCTGCATCACACCGGAGGACAGTTAAGTCTCCTTTATGACGCGCTCATTCAGATTATGATCAGTTAGCAACTGATAAGTTCAGTGGGAGTCCCCTCTGAACAATTTTGGCCACTGCACAGAAGTGCTAAAATAAAGAACCCGTGAAAGGATTAGAATCGCATTCATGGGTTCCATTTTAACTATCGCGTCGGGGTCACCACTATTAGTTTTACTAACTTATCGTCAATGGAAGAGATGTAGCGTCGATATTTGGGGTCTTTTGTTGTTGAGGACTGTAACGTGTCCTGATGTGCTGGGTTCTGGAGAATGACTAGCTTGTTGGAAGCCTGTGTTGGCACGCATTCTCGTGGTTGGTCGTATGGTGTTGCCACATAAGCTTTTAGTGTACTCGCCTCGATAGATTCAGTCTAAAGTCATGACCTTCAGCTGTCGATGTTTATTATTTATATGTATGTATTTAATAATTAAGACGCATATAATAATTGCAAACATACAGGTATATATAATGGTGTCGGTGACAACAGGGTCAGATTCTGTCTGCCCAGAAGTGGGCGACGTCGATGGCCTTACTCTCGGCTATCATCAGGGCTTCCTGGGTGCAGCAACTCGGACACAGCGCACACTCCAGAAGGTGTGACAGGGTCTGCTCCGCGCCGCAGTCACATTTAGTTGGTCCGCTGTAAAACTGTAGGTTTTCATTTGTGTCCTCGTCTTGTTTACTCCGGTCCGAAGTCTGTTAAGGGACCTCCCTGAAGGATAATTGCGATGCTTTGCCTTCAATCAACAATACACGGTGATTCATCGTCGGTATTTCAACGATAAACGACTTATTCTTCTATATAAAGGACAAATCCGTCCTATCCTTGAATACGGCAGTCACCTTTGGATTAGAGCTCCAAAATACCTTCTAAACCTAATTGACTCAGTTCAAAGAAGAGCAATTCGTTTGATAAACATCGACACTCTTACGTCTAACCTGCAATCAATGGAACACAGGCGTAAGATTGGTTCTCTTAGTATTTTCTACTTTTATTACCACGTTCGCTGCTCTTCGGAACTTAAAGAACTAATTCCTCCTGCACCCACCCGCAACCGACAATCAAATGACAAGTAAATCTTCTCCTAACTTGATTTAACTAGTAATAATAGTAGTAATAAAAACGTGAACAAGTGTTTCAACGTGATATAGTCGATAACCATCATTTTCATTTTATTTTCATATTTATTTATATCGTTTCTATTGTACTAGTAACTAGTACGTTAAGAGTATTACAGATCGAGAATGTCGGTAAGAAAGAGAATAATTATGTTGCTTCTACCGACCAACAGAGAGCACTATCGTTCTAACAATTATTATTGAGAACTATTTGGTACGTCAAATATATCTACAAAAAATATTGAATTTTTGTGTTTTGAAATTGCGTTTTTTTAAGTAATTGTTTAGTAATCTTATTTTTAGAGTTTAGAAATCTATTTTTTTTTAATCTCCGTCGGTATCGAACCCACGTCCTTCCGCTTGGAAAGCAAACGCTTTAACCACTTAGCTAAACCAGCCGGCTAATAATAGTTAAATATAATAAATAAATAATAATGATAAGTAGAAACATCATGTACATATTTTTAAAATATTTATAAAGATTCAGTAAATTTATTATCATCAATTATTTATAATTTCAATTTGAATAATTTCATATTTGCTGTAGGTTATTGTGACAACTATTACTTCAGAGCATCTTGGCCCACCACGGGTGAGTGTCCATGGAGGGATCCACGAGGGGGAGGTAGACCAGGCCGCTGGCGACCAGGCAGACGGCTGATATGATGCTGGGGCCGATACCGGCTATGAACTTTAATAAAACATCAACAATATAATGATATCATCTTGATATAACTCCTAAAAGCCTCGAAAAACGATATTTTGTCTCTTATTTTGTTCGCTCGCCTGACATGCAAATATAATGTTCTTAATTGTATAATGTTGCACGGAGTTTGCACGCGCCATCTTCTTTGTTATGACAGCTGGTCCATTTCATGTTGGCCACTGTCATGTTTGCTTCGCTTGTCTGCCACGATGATTTGGCAGCGCCAGAGGTCAGAGCGCGCTGTCAGTCGGAACGCGCCCGCCACCGTTATGGGAGCGCCTAAGGGCGTCCCTATAACGGGCGACGTTATTGACAAATAAATGCGTATAGTGAAAGAAAAAAAAGTTATTATTTATATTGTGATCCTGATCCTGCATCCTGCATTCTTCATCGAGTAAATCAATGTCTTAAATATGAGAGAAGGATGTCAATAATTACACCTAATTTATTGCATAACAAAACGATATATTGGCTTAACGTTAGGTTGGGTTACCATAGCTTTGTTTGGGATGTTCACATAAGTAGAGACGATGGCGTTGGGCGCCGTGCCCACGGGAGTGTGGAAGGTGCAGGAGCAGCCGAGCACCACGGGCAATAACAGCATGCTGGGGTTGATCTTCAGCACCACAGCCTGCCATCAAATTCAAAGTGTTAATATATCAAATCAACGTAAACCTTTGTCGATACCCGGCCTAAGGTATAGATAAGCCGACGGCCTCGGGCGCTGCCACTGTAACCAGTTTTTTTTTGATATTTCGTTATTTAAAACTCGCGATATCATCATATACGAGCATGAGATACTGCGTTTCCAACGTCACAAGTAATGACTCCTAACTGATGTCTGCTATCTGCAGAATCCATTTCCAAACCTCACCATTTCCTTAAGCATTCCCACGTATTTCGTGGTTAGCAACGTGTTACCAAAGAAGGCAATTCGAGACTCGCTGTAGTATATAAACATCGCAGCCTTAAACTGAGGTCTATTTGATATCTAACTGATGCACTTAGAATTACGGGAAGGCCTTCAGCCGCTCTCTAACAAGTAGCTTTTTGCGTGTTTCCAGTAACGGGTCCCCATCTGGGTGTCCAAAAACAGAACGAGACAGGGAGGGCTTTCACCAAGCGAGTTTCCAGCGACACAGGGGAATAAACTAATAAAACAAGTTCAATACATAACTTCGTAGGTTTTCAAAGGGATACGTTAGGGCCTAACGTACCCCTTTGAAATTGAGCCTAACGTTTAGGTTGCCAAACCCTTTCCGCCTCCGCTCTGTACATGTGTTTCTGATGGAAACACTTCATAGAGCACTACAAAAAGCTTAAATGTTTGCAAGTGGCTGAGGGCCTTCCCGAGTCTTTGACGCAGCATACGGCTTGTCAACAAAATCTCAGACTAGAAGTTTCGACGTTAGTATGCTACATGCGTGTCTCGGGTTGCCTTCCTTGGTGATTTGTTGCCAGTCCGCTTAATTGCGTGTGTTTGGAAAAGTGGTAGTTATGTCAAGTCTTGTTTGGGGTGTGTATGTACAAAATAGTTTCAAGAGGAGTATTGAACTCTTTGTGTCATGTCTGGTCAGGTGGTGGTTTCGAAATGTCGGCAAACTGTGGCGCAGAAGCGCTTGAAGGCTGTATAGTTTTTTCTACTGGCAACAAATTCCGTGTATCTGACCGGCCCTGATACCGGGCGAACATCCTCAAGGAGCGCAACCCGAGCAGAGTGGTGCAGCGGGCAGTCCCAGAGGACGTGAGGTGCATCCTGGGGGATACCGCCGCCGCATGGACACTCTGCCGAGGGTATATTTGGGCAGTTTAGCCTGAAAAGGTGCGCCCTGAAAAATCCGTGACCTGTTAGAAACTGGCTGGTGTAGTAGTCCGGTACGAGCCACTTGGCGGTCAAGCGCTCGTTTGTGGAGGGGAAGTAGCGGCAAAGTATGCCGCTATTGTCCCTTTCCCAGTCCCACTGCCATTGGTTGACGATGAGTGCGCGAACTTTGTCGATTGTGGCTTTACGCTTCCCCAGTTCCGGAGGGTCGACAGTAATCGTGTCGACCGTGGCCGGCTGGCCACGCCGGAGGAGCCCGATGGCCGCCGAGAGTTGAATTTGTCGGTCTAGCGGAAGTACTCCAGCCAGGACTGGGAGGGCCCTGGTGGAGGTTGACCTGTAGGCTTTTGTCATCATCAGCAGCGCCAGCCGCTAGGCTGATAACTAAACTAATAAATAAATTCGCCACACACGCTCAATCCAAAAGTCACAACTCCAAGCTCTATAGAATGCGCAAAAATACTGGCCATAACCACTTTAAGAAGTCCGGGAGCACCCCACTAGAAACAACAGCAGCACAAGGCTCTGGACAAAGTTGTCAATGCTGGATTTAGACCCATTTGGGCATTTTTTTGTGCCCCTTATTGTTTATATATTTTTAGGCGCCTCTAGCTCAATCGGCGTCCTAGGACGTCGCCCCACTTCTCCACCTCCTTAAGCCGGTACTGACTGTGGTAAGTGGCAGGTGTTGACTCACCACCTCCGCCACGATGGGCAGCACGATGCTGGCCGTAGCTACGTTGGAGCAGACCTCGGTGAGTACCTCCACCATCAGCACCAGCAGCACCAGGATCACGGGGTAGGGCATGAAGCGCAGGAAGTCCAGCCACGAGGCCATCACCGACGACAGGCCGCTCTTCTTGCTCGCGGTGGCCATGGCGAACCCTCCACCTGCACATGACACACAAACCATAACAATATATGATAAATTACAATTTATTATTATTTATTAAAGTATGAAAAAATTTATTAGGTAAAACGAAGAAATTATAAATATTTATTTATTTATTTACCTTGTTTTCACATGGATCACGTAACAAAAGTTCTCTATTAGGAGACTGCAGTTTCGACTAACTCGTAGTCTTTCTCAATCCTTCTCTAGTTAAGAGATAACTCTAAGCTAAGAGATAAATAAGAGTTATCTCTTAACTAGAGAAGGATTGAGAAAGACTACGAGTTAGTCGAAACTGCAGTCTCCTAATAGAGAACTTTTGTTACGTGATCCATGTGAAAACAAGGTAAATAAATAAATAAATATTTATAATTTATTATGGATCTCAAAGTGAATGCTCAAAACATTGAAAAAACGAAGAAATGTCATTTTTTCTGGCGCGTCACTTTAAAATCAGTTTGTCAACGGTTACCGTTGAATTAGCACGTCGTGGTTGGTATCGTTTTGAAGCTCTGTGTGTACTTTTTCCATTTCAACATATTTTTTTTATTTTTGTCGATGCTTACAAAAAATCGAGAACTCTGAGATTGACGTAACATATTTTCGCTATTTTATGCTGTTTTTATTCGATATAAATTAAAACCAAAAGAAGCTACGCAGACCATTTGTGACATTTACGGTGACGTCTTGAAACTTCGAAAGTGATTTAGATGGTTTAAAAAATTAAAAAGTGGTGATAGGGAGTTGAAGGACAAACCAAAAACAGGAAGACCCTATAAAATCGACGTTGACGTCCTAAAATCATTGGTGGAAGCTGATCCTCAGAAAACAGTAAAGTAATTGTCACACGACCTTGGCTATCTAACAGTACCGGCTTTAGAGCTTGCAGCGCCCTAGCTTATTCGACCACTTCGCCACCCCCTACAACCAGCACTGCTATCCAATAACAACTGTGCAATATCATCTCAAGAGGTTGGGGGAAAAACACAGGCAAGGAATATGGGTGCCGCATGATCTCTTTCTCAAACGACCTTGGAGCAACGCGTGAACATCTGTGCTTCCCTATTGTCCAGGCACGAAACGGATCCTTTTCTCAGAAAGATAATTACCAGGGACGATAAATGAGTTCTTTACATTAATACCGGGAGAAAAAACAATGCTAGGTTTTTTTGTTTATATCCTTTATCGAATAAAAGCAGCATAAAAATAGCGCATAAAACATCGTTATTTCTCACATAGTCAAACCATCGCAAGCAAGAACGTTCATACCGATGATATTTGTACACGAACACCTGTTCCCGAATCCCACTACAACGCTGCATTGTCTCACCCAGCAAGAAGACCAGTTCCCAGTAGACGCGGTCCTCCAGCAGCGTCCAGGTCAGCAGCCCGCGGTGGTTTTTCTGCGGCAGGTCACACATCGCTGTCAACAAATACAAGCAAAACAATACAAGAATAAACAAAATTCAGAGCGAAACACAGCGAAAAAATGAAATAAATAAATTGGCAAATAACACCATACACACACACACACACTGAAAGACAATTACTTTGAAGCTACAGCAGTATATATAAAATTCTTTTTCTTCTTAGTGTCAGCGACTTCAATTTTTTCCGCCCAATATCTGTCAACATTTGTGTGTTTCCCAGCATTAGGTCTTGATGTGTAGCTAGTCGGGCAGGATTGTAAGTGTGAGACGGTCTGCAGGTCCCCAAAGTCACATAATAGTGACTCTACCTGCCAAAGCTTTCTCCACCGCTCGAGGTTATCCTTTGTTCTACTGACTCCGGTACTTAGTCTGTTTGGGGATTTCCAGGTCCGCTTGTCAAAGTTCTTGCCAGTTGGGAGGCTTTCCCCTGGAGTAATGAATTCATCTGATTCGATTTGTTGTCAGAACTAGAGTCTCTGAATTTCAGGATCGGATGTGAGAGGCTGTGTGGATCTCAGAAAGTATAATTATAATATTAATAAATATAGTTTAAATTGTATTACCGGTAGAGCATTTGAAAAACTTGGTGACCTCAAACACGCATGGCACCAAGAACATCACGAACACGATGGTCATACCCCCACAGGAGTCTTGGATGAATCTGAAAGAATTTATCTAGTAAACACACACAAAGGTATATATTACAGAAGTGGATTTTAGACCGAGATGCATAGAGGGAATGTGTGAGAGGAGTAACTAAGTAGACGGACGCTATAATGTTCTACAGACTTTCGAATGCTCTCCCTGCATCTGATTCCTCCCTCTTACAATCGGATTCTTAATATCTACAATACAAACCCATATCTTCACCACATGCAAGTCCTATCCTCAGCGATACCTGAAATTAAATAGTATACATATTTGATGAAATTGATAAGCCATGAGCAGAGACTTTGAAAGCCACATGGATAATGCCAAGGATCATGGTTAATCGCGACTATGCTTTAGTTATATGAAGAGTATATGGAAGAATACTCTTCATATTTCGGCTAGAATCCAGTACAAATTATGTCTCTTAGCTTACAAGGCACTCGACGGAACTGCACCGGGCTATTTGACAGAACTTATCAAGCCTTCAGAAATAAGCGCGCGTGGAGAGACACTAAGATTGGCTAGAGCAAATAGAAGCACCCTGCAGCTGACGGTGGGTAGTCCTAGCACGGTCTTTGGCAATCGGGCTTTCAGCTACGCGGCACCAATGGCCTGGAACTCGCTACCGGAAAGCATAAGAGAGCTTAAAGCGGAGGCATCCTTCAGAGGTAGACTCAAGACCCACCTTTTTACTCAGAGAGGCAAAGAAGCGCTATTGGAATGATCATTCGGTCATAAAAGAGCGCTATACAAATACTAATATAATACATAATAATAATAATAAGAAAGATTTGTTTTTATGGTAGACCTGAGAGCTATAAGTATGAAATTATATTTTTGACAGAAATTAGTTGCACTGTCAATGATATTGAAATGTGTGTCTTTAAGCGATTAGTAACAAAAATATAGCAAGATAATAATGGATACGAACCTGTCCTTCTGGATACTAGCCCAGCCAGGTATGAAGCCGGGACTGCGAGTGAAGAACACGAGGATGATAGTGGCCAGCAACGTGGAAGCAGCCTACAGCAGAGAACAAGACCGAAGCCACTCAACAAATTGCCAACACCTAGACGATGGATGTTTTAATTGTTACCAAAATACACTCGGCATGCGCATGTGTGTTTGTAAATATACTGCTTACTGCTAGTTCAGATGTCAAATTATAAAAGAGCCGTTCACAAGGGTTTCGCGACAGTAATCCTTTAGGAATAATTAAGGAAGGTATACGCCTTGTAAGCGAGGGCGTCCCAGAAGGATCCACCATAAACACATTCTGTCGATACTGTCTCGTACATTATTACATATTGAAGCATAATAAAATCACACCCTGATGATGAACCCTGCGATGTCGGTCAAAATATTTGAGACTTTTAGCCCTTTCGTTACGGCTCTGTGGAATACAAATTATACAGTCAATACGGCGTGAATTTTTCAAACCATTTTTTTTGCCTTAAGCTAGTATTTGAAGCATTAATGTACTTATCTAATCTATTTTCATATATCACACTGGTTCTTCTATCCTTTAGCTATCAGATGATGCATAAAAAACTATTATATTTAACAAACGTTCATTATGTAACTCCATACATGTTGTGGCATTGACACATGTGGTTTACAGAAAAATCGCTCCTGTGACGAAACCTAACGATATTAATTTACATGCTTTACAGATTCCTGTAAAGAATACATGTAGGTTGATAAAGAGAAAGACTGCACTTCCTATTTCCTACCGTAGATATCACAATGAGTACTGACAGTAGCAAAACGATATATCACGTCAACTGATGTCAACAGTCGGGGAATCTTTGACGGCATATGCCGAACAACCGATGCGAAAGTGTTAATATAATTAAAACACAGTAAAGAACATCTAAATATTATTGTTTGCAAGTACCAACATTTCTTCTGAGTCTCACCACATTACTTTTCCAAAAGAGTTACCCCCGAAAGTTAGACTAGAAATACGAGTATGTTCTCTTTGAGATTCGAAAGTTGCCAACTGTTTCTGAAAAAAACCCTGAATGTCCAAAGCTCGCAAATGGCGGCCCTCCAACCCACCGCTGATGAAGCAACAACATTTTTGCTCACCTTTTCAGCAAAGCTCATCTTCCCCAGGTTTTGGTATTGCTCGTTCACGACCTTCTCCATGATCTTGACTCCCGCACTGCCTAGGAAAGTCCGCTTGGCTGCTTCGCTCTTTGGTCTAAAATACAACACAGCCAACAGCTCTCGTCAAAGATAAACACAAGCAATATAAATTTACCAAAATGTATATTTTTTAAGTTTATCATTGGTGCTACGGTCTAGAAAGGAACTGCACTGTCCTGTGACCGCAATACTCCAGTTGAAGTAGTCAGTGTGACGGCAACCTCGTTCAAAAGCGATCGGGATAGGGTGAGTTGATCTCAGGACCGCTCCTCCTGACCGTGGAATACACTACGACTAGACGTGGCTGTACCCATCTAATTTTCTACGGGGTATGTTGGGATACAATGAGTTAAAAACTAGAAGAGAGTGTGCTTGAGTATGCATTTCTTTCGGCTAGTGCGCGGCGTGTTCAGAAATACAGATATTTTGTTAGAAATCAATATGTTTGTCCCTGACAATTATTTAAGGATAAGGACGCACAGATTGTTTGTTCCTAGAGGTAATACGAACCTGCCAGAGAAACTATGCCTTTTGGGAGAGTGATCAGACTGTTTAACCATATCGCCTCAAATATTGATATATTCCACTTGAGAGAAGCCCAGTTTCGACATGAGCTCCATGAATTTATTTATTTATAAGTAATTTCGTGTAGTCTTCTGTTTAGCGAGCTTCGGGACTTTTTTATAATTGTTGTTAATAATAGTAATACCTAATTGTTTCTCTTGTATTATATCTTATTTCGGGATCGTATTAAATATATTTGTATTTGTAATGTTTCTGAAAGAAATAAATAAAATTTAAATTGAATTGAAAAAACTATAGCGCATTTCACTAACGAACATCGTTGTTTTCAAGTTAAATCAATGATAAATGGTTATCATTTAATTCTCGCACACGTGGATGTTATCTGCTTGGTTTTGGTCACTTACCTCAGAAAGCCCATGAAGTGGAATATCATGAATAAGTAGGTGAGAGTGTGCATGATGAAGACCGGCGGGAAGGTGTACATCATGAACTCGGGGAAGCCAATGAGAGGGGCGTCAGGGAATCTCCTGCAAGCAATCGAAACCATCAGACAGTACGACTACTCACCAATCGAGTCATTCCACTATCGCGGCATCACGCTTTAAGGTGAACTAACAACTCGCATGCGCAAAATGATCGCAATTCTATATTACATGTAATAATATTGGTCCGTAATAACGCGGAAGTCAGCTCACACACGAAGATATGGCCAACACTCTTTATTTCGTTCCATATCAGTTCCATGTTGGAACATATACCATGAACTGTTTAAAAATATCACATGTCACTGTCCATGGCTAATTCCAAAACATCTCTGCATCCGAAGGTCCACTTTAAGGGCAAAAGCCAAAGGACTTGAAAAGGACCACCAATATTAATTAATAGGCTGGCATTTTACGGGTGAGGGATTAAATTCACATCAATCTGGGGTATTTTAGAGCTCAGAAATCGATTCAAAATCATTAATTTTTTTTAACCTCCGTCGGGGATCGAACCCACGGTCTTTGGCTTGCCAAGCAAACGCTTTGACTATTAAGCTATACCCGCCGGCAACTTTGAAAGTAATCAGTATAAAGCATTTAAAATGACTAGCGTTTATCATCAAATGTAATGTGCTATTGAACATTCGGTAACATTGTGACCGGCTAAAAACTATAAGAATCCTGGATTCTGCGCATCCATTCTGAAGAAATATAAATCGTGTCTGTCTTGACAACATAAATATTATAAACACAATTGAATACTCACGTCTCCATGACTCCTTTGTAGACCATATTGGTAGGAGTGCCCACGAGAGTGGTCATTCCACCTAAAACATCGGGATTTTAATCAGTTTTTTACTAAAAAATATTCTTCTTCTTCCCTCGCACCCACTTCTGGAGGATAAAGTCACCACGAATTGCCGCCACGCAGTTCTGTAATCTGCCATTGTCTATGCCTTGTCTCAAGATATCCCGACGACCTCTCGAGATCATTTTTAAAGAGACCGTATAACTAACCCAAGGCTCCTGAGGCTTCCGAGGCGTAGATCTTTCGGTCCTAAGGGCTAACTTAACCCTTAACATGTTTTGAGAAGTAAAAATGATTCAATTTAATGTAGTGTAGTATTCAAATCGTTTAAGTGTAATTCATTTTAAGAAACATATTAAATTTAATGCAATGCAAAGTATTAGCAATATTTTGCTCAGAGAACAGGAATAAAATCTGGTTGATAATAAATTGTCTTTAACATTCAAAACAAGAAGAAGAAAAAAGAGAAATATAGAGATATTCACCAATAGACGATGAATACGCGATTGTTAGAAAGTAGCAGATTGTAGTGTCGGTGGGTCTTTTTCTAAAAAGAAAGGAAAACTGTTAAAGGAGAAAAGGTGAAAGAGTAAAACACTGAAAATGATCTTCTGAACAATATCGCAAGGGACGCTTATATTGCATAATTATAACTAAAATTCTAATACAGTGGAACCTCTCATAACGAGCACCTCTCATAACTAGTAATTCGCATAACGAGCAAAAAAAAGTTAAAAAATTGCTCCCTTACCGAGCGACATTTCGCATAACGAGTGACGCAGAAAGGGAAAGTCACATAACGTATGACGCACCTGTTAGCCGGGATCTCCGCGTTATTGCGTCAGTCTGTGTTTAGCACTCGTACCGTTAGCACTTTAGTATCGTATGTGATCACACATTTTAATAAACTTATTTTCAAACAAAAGTCTCTAGACAGCTTTTTAAAGAAATATTTGCCATAAATTAATAAATAATAAGCCAGTTTGGATCAAAAAAGTTTTCATCCAGGTTGTTGGAATCTTTATCAATTTATAAGCATGTGATTTTATTTGAATAAACGTTAAAATAAACGCATGGAACGCATTTTCGTGTTTTACATTGATTTATATGGGAAAATTCGTTTCGCTTAACGAGTGTTTCACATAACGAGCAAGATTCTGGAGCGAATTATGGTCATTTTGAGAGGTTCCACTGTATCACGAAACGATGTCAAAATAAAAATTAATCGACTTTATACTTGCTCGTATTTTAAAACCAATTTAAAAAAAAACTACATTCTGTTCATCATAAATAAAAATAGCCGTCATACAAATATATCTGCTGCCACGATCCGAGACCCCGCCGAGGGCATAATAACGACAAAATACGATGCGCAATCGTTGTTTAGACATCTTCAACATGGCAACCATCAGAGAATGAACAGGTGAGAATATTGCATCACAATATTCTACCAATACCTACATAAAGTAAAATATAAACAAAAACATTGCTTTCAATGAAAAATAACTCACTCTTCGTCTAAAGTTTTGATGTTTTCTTTTGAATTGACCAATTGCCGGGAGACATTCTGTCCATCAACATCTGCTATGTCCGAATGTTGTTTGATATACACATCACCTAAGCCGTTCTGCAATATTCAACATGGTGCACGTTATAGGGCGATTGTTAAAAGCTGGCACGTACGAGGGTTATCCGTAAAATAAGATTCCCATGGCGCTACAGTCCTGAAAAGTGCTGTCCACCGTCTCCAGTGAAACCATCGTCACGGGAGACGAGACTTAGGTGAACTACCTCACACCTGAAACCAAAGAACAGTCTAAAGAATGGAAGCACCCAGAGTCGTCGACAGGAAACGGATCACCGAGCGCAGCTCACACCTGGAGGGCGAAGAGAGAGGGATATCCATCACGTACGGCTGCCAAGCCAAGACTGAGCTCCACAGGCAGCTTGCTAGGGATGGGATATGGAGAGGGGGAACCAAGGTACTCTACAGAATCGCAGAATATACCATAACAGCGCTTTTCAGGACTGTAGCGCCATGGGAAACTTAGTTTACGCATAACCCTCGTACAACACACACAAACACTTTAAACTCACTTAGCAAAGTTATTTCTAGCTTCTGCGGAGCACCACGAAAAGGTCCAACGATGTGAAAAATGTAGCGTAATCTTAATAAAACATCATGTAAGTCATCATTATCATTCCATATCTGCTCCCTAGCTGGATCACAAAGCAGCTGTAACAGATTGCCGATGTAATGGACTTTATCGCAATCATTTAAAATAAATTGTGAATCAAAACTAAATATTTTTAATTTACTATTTTTTTAATCAAAATTAATTTAAAATCATAATTATGCAGTTTCACCAAGTATTGTCAGTTGATAACCTTAATGTTATTGTGTAGTAAATGATTACCTCTTCGAGGACTTCAAGCACTGCTAGAATGATTGGAGCCATCATGGCGGTGGCTGCGGAGTTGGAGATCCACATGGACAGGAAGAAGCTGACCGCGGAAAGACCGTAAATCAATCTATAAACAACAAGCAACATTATCATTAGCATGTAGCTCCCCTAACTGAAGCCATAAGTACTACTTATGGAATAATAGTTACTTGTAGTGAGAGCAGCCAATGGTGGTGATGACCTTCAGGGCGATCCTCTTGGGCAGCCCGGTGTACTGGATGCCGATGGCCAGCATGAGGCCGGCCACGAACATGATCAGCGCGTCCCGCATGTAGGCCTCGCACGTCTCCGCGGAGCCCATCACGCCCATCACGGGCAGCGCCACCAGCGGCATCATGGCCGTGACGGGCAGGGGCAGCACCTCCAGCGCCCAGAACAACGCCATCGTGCTCAGCAGGAACATGAAACGGAAGGCCTGAGGAATGAACAGCCACATATACGACGCTAATGCCTATTCAATGCCGGTTGTAGGGGGTGGCGAAGTGGGTCGGTGCCCCAGGGCGTCGAATAAGCTAGGGCCG
Organism: Glossosoma conforme; assembly: GCA_022606575.1. NCBI lineage: Eukaryota > Metazoa > Arthropoda > Insecta > Trichoptera > Glossosomatidae > Glossosoma > Glossosoma conforme. The sequence continues at coordinate 68,109 of JAGTXR010000111.1, read as the reverse complement.
CCGAGGGCAACAAATCATGCTTAGATTGTAAAAAATATAAACAATATGGGACAACTAACAATAAATTTCCCAAGGGCGCCGCAGGGTCTAAAGCTGGCAGTGTGCCTATTAATACACACGTGCACGTGGTAGCGGATGAACTGGCCAAAATGGCGTTAACTAAGAACAACACCCCATTATATATACACGTGAAGTGTTACGGACGTCCAATGACGGTTGATTAAAATTGTTTATATTTAGCTTCTAGGTTCCCGGTTATGTAAGGTGGTCTGTCGAGCCTGGATAAAGAAACATTCACGGTTAGGGTCGACGACCATTACACCGCGGAAGTAGGAAATAAATAAACTGAAAATTGTAGGTTGGGTACATGCGCTCTTAAATTGTAAGACGTGTGCGTTAGGGAGTTTCGCTCCGTCGACACGCTGACCCATGCAAAAGCCGGTCGGCTAGGCGCCAAATCGGGGTACGAACCGACAGCGCTGATTGGTCAGCGTTTCTCGCCAGGGCGCGCCTTTTATACAGATTATAGTATAAATATACGTGTCGAAACCCAAAATAAAACAGAGCTGAAACTACTTTGGACTTTTACTCTCCTTCCCTGGACCTTCTCTGGACTTCGCAGCGCTCCCGGCCTACTGTTCTACATGGACTTCTACTAGGATGCAGATTTGGAAGCTGACTACACCCCAGCCCAAGGAAGCCGACCGGAACACAGCTGCCTTACAATCAGCTGTAGAGGAGCCGTGGACTTCGAAGGCGAGGACCCGCACAGCCGCTAGTAGAGCGGGTTATCAGTCGAGGTCAACTGGTCGTCTACATGAACAATTGAAGAATCTCTCGTTGTAAGCGAATCCGTGGACTTCAAGTATATCATTATACTATTAGTAATAAACTTTTTTAAAGGAAATCTTTAGCCAACGATCTCGAGGCTTGCGAAATTCGGTCTTAATCGCCAGCTCAACCTAATAAATAATTATAAATTTAGTGTGCTACATGGATTTATTAAATTTAATAAGGTTAACTGACAATCCTTATTTAATTATAAAAATTAAAACTATTACAGGTTTACAAAAGGAACATGAACATCCAGTTAAAATTATTAATGAAAAATAAGGAAAACTATTTTTACACAACGACTATTATAAGTAATGTAATTATAAAGTTTTCAAATCACATCTTACGAGCTTATCATTGAGAATGACTATTGGCGACAAGATGGTAGGAATGAGGAATATGCAGATCGTTCGCCAGTAAATCTTCAGGAAGAGACAAATCCGGGGGCACAGCGCCAGTGGAGGCTCTGGACGACCACGAGCTTCTAGGAGACCACCAAACTCTGGAGGACCACGAGCTTCTGGGAGACCACGAGCTTCTGGGAGACCACCAAACTCTAGCGAACCACGAGCATTTGTAGTGGTTAACCTATAATTTATAAAAAATATCAATAGAGGGAGGCGAAGCTAACGTGGGATGAGGCGATGACCATGGCCTCTGACATCTTTGTTGCGACGATTCGTGACAGCCATATGTTACAGTTAGGACAGCGAATGTGGTGATGATGATCAATAAAGAGCGGATAAATCAATCGTAAGGCCTCTGATCCAACATAATTTTAAAGGCAATATTTTTAACGATAAAAACCCTTGTTTTTAAAAAACATTTCAATGAAAATAATGTATAATTTTGAAATATTCCACAATTTTATTTTTATGGAACATGTTCGTAATACCTTGAAAATGGCTTCTCGACGCAGCAATTTTCATGTATTACATATTATCTTTTATTTTCATTGATATTATGAAATTCCACCTGTAATTATCGATCTAAAAATTGGAATAAAAACCTGCAGCATTTATTACACATTATTATAATGGCGATAAGGTTATTAATAGTTCTTGGTGAAACTGCATAATTATGATTGAAAATTTATTATAATTACAACAATCCAGTTCCACTTTCAACAATACAGTTCCACTTTCAACAATACAGTTCCACTTTCAACAATACAGTTCCACTTTCAACAATCCAGTTCCACTTTCAACAATCCAGTTCCACTTTCAACAATCCAGTTCCACTTTCAACAATCCAGTTCCACTTTCAACAATCGTCTTGAATTAAATAACTTTTTAGTTTTTCACGGCCAGATTTGGTATTGTGGCTTTTGGGTTTAGCCGTGTGTGGCGAATGGCGGTCGAAATGTTGGATCGAAACAATTCGCCACACACGGCTAAACCCAAAAGCCACAACACGCCTTGAATTGGTTTGAAATGCGTACAGTTACCTAAAACAAAATAATTTAAAAAGAAACTAAATATTTTTAATTTGATAATTTTAATTTATACCGAAGTGAGTACTTTTTTTTACCATATCCGCTCCATATTTAGAGCATATGGACACCGCAAATTTCTGTTTCATGGTTCTGTAATATCAGATTGTCGTAGTACTACGAAACCAACCATCTCAAACCTAACCCATCAAAGACACAAGTCTGCTGTTTCCACCTTAGGAACAGGGAAGCTAACAGAAAGCTTCGTGTCACGTGGGAAGGTAGAGTACTGGAACATAGCGACCATCCAAAATACCTCGGAGTCACTCTAGATCGCACCCTCACCTTCAGGCGTCATTGCAGCAACACCAAACAGAAAGTTGCAACAAGGAACAACCTCATCCGCAAACTGACCAACACTCACTGGGGAGCCCAACCACCCCTTCTTCGTACCTCAGCTTTAGCACTTTGTTTCTCAGCCGGAGAATATGCGGCACCAGTGTGGGGTCGATCAGCCCACTGTAATCAAGTGGATACTGCCCTGAATGATGCATGCAGAGTCGTCACAGGCTGCCTCAAACCAACACCCATTTCTAAACTATACCCCTTGGCTGGTATCGCACCACCGAACATAAGACGCAAAGTCATATGCGCCGAAGAAATGCGTAAGGCAATCAACCAACCGTCCCACTGCTTGTATAATCAGATACCCCCAACACCAAGATTGAAGTCTCGAAGCAGCTTTCTGAAATCCACACAACCTCTCACATCCGGCCCTGAAAATGAGAGACTCCAACTCTGGCAACAAATCGCACCAGAGGATTTCATTACTCCAAAGGAAGGCCTCCCAACTGGCAAGAGCCTTGACTGGCCGACCTGGAAATCCCTAAACAGATTAAGAACCGGAGTTGGTAGAACAAAGGACAACCTCGAGCGGTGGGGAATGCTTCGGCAGGGAGAGACACTATTGTGCGACTGTGGAGACCTGCAGACCGCCTCACACCTACGATGCTGCTCCATGTGCCCAACAAGTTGCACATCTCAGGACCTAATGCTGGGCAACACACGAGCTATCGATGTTGCCAGATATTGGGAAAAAATAATTTGACGTCGCTGACACGAAGAAGAGAAGATCAGATTGTCTATGCCTTGTCCCAAAACACCTTTATACCCTGAGGTCCACATGGGAAAATATATGGTTCCCGGGGCGTCAAAGGCAAGAATCCGCGAGCTTGCATAGACTGAGGTTGTAGTATCATAGCAATATTTTGGGTGTTCAATGATCAGGGTTTTTAAGGAGATCGGATGATCAGCCCGATGCTCCCGAGGCTTGGACAAGGGGTGACTCAACCCTATCGAGAGCATGTAAGTACGTTACTCTTGTCTAAGCCAGTGTTCCATAACAAAACATAATTTTAAAAGGTTTTATTAAATAATTACTTATTTTTAATTAACTTACATTTTCCCCATATTGTTTTATATTCCTTACGCTTGTCTTGATCACAAATCGTGCAATTCAAACTTCTCTGCGTTTATTTTACGAGAATCTTTATTTGTAAACAACATTATCTTAAAACAAACAAAAAATAGAAATTTGAATGCGTAGTAGGTATACCTACTGCTCTTTCAAATTTACCTAAATAATAATATATTATTATTTGGGTACTTTCTTGGTTGGTAGGTATATTATTTATTCTATTTTTTTTTAAAGTAGATACAACAACAAATCCCGCTGCACTTGGTTGCGTATTTATATTGTAAGTAAACTTATCTATCCATAGACAAACATCGAGCTTAAAAGAGCAAAGATTTTTTAAAATATTGTTTTTAAATTAGCAATATATTTTACTGTCAGTCAGAGCATTCTCTGCGTTTATTTAACGAGCATCTTCATTTTTAAACAATATTATTTTAAAACAAAAAATAAATAAATTTGAAAGTACAGTAGGTATACCTACTGTTCTTTCAAATTTATCTAAATAATTATATATTATTATTAAGGTACTTTCTTGGTTGATAGGTATATTAATTATTCTATTTTTTAAAAAGTATATGACAACAAATTCCGCTGCACTTGGTTGCGTATTTATATTGTAAGTAAACTTAACTATCCATAGTTTTATATGTACAATATGTTTTATTGTCATTTGGAGCATAAAAAGGGCTCAATTTAAAAAAAAGAGCGAGTAGAAATATGTGAAAGACAATTAGCATTTACAAAAAAATAATACGAAAAATTTACCATAGGCGTCCGGAAAAAATACCCGAAGGACTATGGTACATTATTTTAACTACATATGTCTGTTTCTATACTGTATTATAGTAACTAACTTTATTATTAATTATTTGTCATGTCATATCTATGTATAATATTTTAATGCTTGTACTGTTCTTCATAAATTTGGAACATCTGTTCCGATAAATAAATAAATAAATAATTTTACGTTCAGGATTATTTTACATGTAATGGAGTCATCCTAATTTTGAAACAACGTGTTTTTGATTTATTATCTTATAAATTCTTGTTATATATATGTTTCCAATTAAAATTATTATTGCCCTCTTTATTTTATATTGAATCCGAATAAAATATGTATATTACAAAAATTATAACAGTTTTAGTAAGAATCATAAAGTTTAAGTGATCTCACAAGTCGACACTATAATAAAATTAATTCCATACAACGGAATTCTGTTACAAATATATTTTAAGCCGGTGGAAACCTTAGGTTGGCACCAATGACTATAGGGACTCCTAAGTGATTGCCAGAGATCGAATTTAAAATCTTACTGAGTCTGGAGAGCCCCTTGTTAAACTAACAAAATAACGTTATACATACCATATATTACAAGTTCCCCAAGTGAGCCTCCAGGCTCAGTCTTGGGGAACAGTCTAGCGGCCGGAAAGCAAAAATGGGGCCTTTGTTTTATTTTCAATATACTTTTTTGAATTTAAAAAATAACTTTCGAATAGTTTTTTGTAGAAATTTTATTGCAAACTAAAAAAATGTGAAATATGAAAATATTCATCAGGTTCATTTTTCTAACAGAATATTAAAAATAAACTATTTATTCAAACAATTTAAGCATCAGCGTATCTTGTTAAGAAAACTATAAGTTTATTTTTAAAAAACTTTGCTACATTTATTTGTTTTATTTATTAAAAAAACTAAATTTCCAGAGGGGGCCTTGTGTTTATTGTATCTGAAAAGGAGGCCACGGGCCAAATAAGCTTGGGAATCTATGTCCTGTATATAGATGAAATGAGTACCTTACAGTTATTTGGTTTAAAATAATATATACTGAAACATAAGACGTTCTTGCTTTTTGAATACTTTCCTAAGACAGATTATTATTTTGTCTAATCTGATGGTGATGACTAAAAGAAAAGGAAGGTGGTCAGTCGTAAATAAAATAGCTGTTTTAAAAAGCATCAAAACAATCATTGGTATTCATTTATTTCCTTTTTACAATGTACATTTGTTTATATTTGATAATATTATAATATAATTTGCTTACATTGTTTATGTATAGTAATAATAATATAATTATAGTTTTTTTTTCGTATGAATGCTACGCATTAACATTTATTTGATACCTACACAATTATAATAATTATCAATTGAAACGAAAATAACAAAAAGATCCTTGTTCAATCTTTAAAACTCACATTCTGTGGAATTCGTCATTTATAGGGTGTTTTTTTAAGAGCTTGAGAACTTTAAATAATAATACAAGACAGAAATATTGTTGGAATGAAAGTTTTATTGTTATAGTCTGGTAGATAATTTTATGGCATTTATTTTTTAAATATGGTTTTTGGCATATGTCCACCGGGGCTATGAGTTACATAGTCCATTCGATCAATCGAATTTTTTACTACTTTTTTCAATAAATGTGGCTGTATGGCGTCGATGGTGGCTTGAATATTGGCTTCCAATGCTTCAAGAGTTGCTGGTCTGTCGGCATAAGCCAATAACTTAACATAGCCGCATAAAAAATAATCAAGAGGCGTGAAGTCACACGAACGAGGAGGCCCGGTAGCAGGACTACTTCTGTAAATATTATTGTCAAAAAAATGATTTTGCAATAAATTGATGGTTAAGCACTCTGTATGACAAGTTGCGCCATCTTGTTGGAACCAAATGTCGTCGATGTTTAGCTGATTAGTTTTTAGAAACAAATAATCAGTCAGCACGGCTCGATAGGGCGACCATTCATTTATATTATCATGGTTACATTATATGTTTAGGTTGTTCTAAAAAAGTTAAACTCTATATAAATAATAGCTTATATTTAAAACAGAATAATAAATCAAAATAAATATTAGTCAAATTACAATTAATATTTTCAATATTCCATTCTTTCACCTTTTGTTTATAATAAATCTCAAATTTTCAATCTTTACATGCAAAATATATTTTGTTAAATTAAATAACCTCGAAAAAAACATCATTTAAAAATGTGAATAACAATTTAAATGATTCAGATTTAAAAAAATAGTTAAGATTTCCATAGCAAAATATATGAAAAATAATTGAATATTATATTTAATTATTTCTTAGGTTATTACTGCCTGATTTGGTATTATGGCTTTTGGGTTTAGCCGTGTGTGGCGAATTATTTGAATTGTGTCCAAAAAAAACTAACAATAATAATAAAAATAAAATTTAACATAAATATTTTTCAACAAGATTTAATCTTAAAAATAGCACCACTATACTTGGGAAATTATAGCACGATCCCTGTGAGAGTTGCATTGTTTTGTTTGAAAAGGATGAAGACAAATATTTCAATTGTTTTTCTCGATTTTTTTTCTAAATATTGATAAATCAATAAAATTACTGAACATATTTCACACAAGATTGTATTGAGAGAAATTTCTGAACTGTCATAGGGATCATGCTATGATTTTTCAAGTATAATACAAAAAAATGGCAAAAATAACATTAAAAATCAGACATCTATCTATAGTGATAACACATTAAATACTCTATAATTATTTACAATAGGAATCTTAAAATATATCAGCAGTTGAAAGACAATCCATTGAATAAGCACTTTACTAATAACATATTAAACTGTAAATTATTATAATATCGCCATCGTAGATGAAAAATGTCCTGTCTTTTTTTAAGTGTATCTTCTTTAGATACGATTGAGAAAAATGTCCCGAATTAGACGAAAAGTGAAACTCTCCGAGTCGCATACAGCTTGCACTATGTTAATACGTTGTATGAAAAACGAGTAGAAGTATCCGTAGTTTTATGTACAAAAACTGAATATACAGGGAGGTTTTCGTCGTTGTTTTGATTTAAAACCGTCAGCTTTTATTGCCGCTCCCTGTATATGCAATTTTGTAGGTTTTCACGGCCAGATTTGGAATATTTCCGCCACATTTCGATCCCAGACGATTTTTTCAACGACTCATCAGTAACGACGGGGGCGCACTGGACGTCTGGTGCACGGAACAACTGGTGCGCTGGATGTCTCGCTAACATAACCTACACTGAGTTATTTCGATAACGAGACCTATGGATCTCTGGACTCTACGATCACTGAACAAATCCTTAGGTTAGGTTAGGTTAGAGAGACATCCATTATACCAGTTGTCCCATGCACCAAATGTACCGTGCACCAGACGTCCAGTGCGCCCCACGTCGTTATCGATGAGTTATTGAACGAATTATTTAGGAACGATAGGTCGTGATACCATCTGGAATCATGGTATTCGGGTTGAGCCGTATGTGGGGAGTCATTTTCAGGGCTTGTATCTGGCTCCACTGTAGACAAGGATATCAATTGATTATGAATTGAGGTCCATACAACTAAGGCAAACATATTTTTAAATATCTTTTTAATGGTTTCAAAAATATATTTCATAGAAATAAATTATAGAAAACAAAGCTAGCCACTCATAGAGGCATTCATAATGTATTTCCACAACATAACCTAACTAGGATAATTGAGAAGGTAAATGGAATTCCAATAATTGATGTTTACACTCTTGATGGCTTACACCGCCATCTGTGTTACGAATGATCAATCATCTCATCAATGCCGATCACGAGTATAAAAATATCATCACCCAGAAGTAACTCCTTATGCCTAGTATACAATATGCTTAATAGATACAATAATATGTTATTCTCGATACCTTTAACACGCACACACAGACACAACAGACACATTCCAACTTTGAGCTCTTTGAACATTGAGATACATACATTACGAGGGTTTTAAAATTTCTATACAATCCATGTCAACAAACAGTAAAAATATTTTGATTACAGGATCGAAAAACTTTATGAAAATGGAGATAGAGTGTCGCTCGTCAAAGGGGGCTAGTAAAGGTCAATTATTATACAGGGAGCGGCAAAAAGATTTTGAGAGTTTGAATACTTGAGATTACAGAAAACCGTCAGATCTTTTTGCCGCTCCCTGTATGTGCATATGTTACAGTCCAAGCTTATAAACCGCAAATGTATACATTTATTAGATTTTTTTAAGTAAACACATACAGGAGAATACCGACAGATGGTGATAGTGATTCTGAAGTCTGATCTGTGGAATTCTACGACGCTTACCATTCTACATATGGCTAAGCGCTGCACGTGAAGTGTTAATCTACCAGTGTCATAGACTTAAGCCCTACATTTATGCATAATCCTTATTATTACAGGAATATACTGTGAATGGGTGGTCTTAACGGGACGACATTCGTCTACCACCAATTTTGATTAATAGGCTGTGACTGGCATCATACGGGTGAGGGATCAAATTCATTTCGGGGGTATTTTAGAGCTCAGAAATCAAATAATTTATTTTTTTAATCTCCGTTGGTGATCGAACCCACGTTTTTTGGCTTGCCAAGCAAACGCTTTAAGCAGTGTATTTCAAATTTTGCTCGTATTTCAAAGCAAAAAATCGCTAGCTCGACGGCTCGTATCTCAAAAAACTCGTATTTTGGGGGCACTCGTATGTCAAGATACCGCTGTTTATCTTTTTTTATACGTTAATGTATTACATGAGTAAACATTCTGTAGTAATATTAATAAAATGATTTTCATACACAGCAAATTCCTCGATAAATATTGTTTTGAACCTTGATCCTTTCAATTTACAAAGATTAGCAGAATATTGTGATACCAGACTGTGAGAATAGGTAAAACAATGTGCATTCCTCATGGTATGATGTTATTATATTATGTGAGATCAGCGACACATACCGGAGAAGACCGACAGATGGTGATAGTAATTCTGAAGTCTCATCTGTGGAATTCTTTGACGCTTACCATGATGCATATAGCTAAGCCCTGCATGTGGAGTGTTGATCCGCCAACGTCATAGACTACAGCCCTAGATTCACGCATCATCCTTATTATTATAGGAATTTACTATGAATGGGTGGTCTTCACGGGACAACTTTCGTCTACCACCAGTTTTAATTAATAGGCTATAACTGGCATTTTACGGGCGAGGGATCAAATTCACACCAACCGGGGGTAATTTAGAGCTCGGAAATCGATTAAAAAACCTTTTTTTTAAATTCAATTTGAGCTAAGACAGACAATTTGACTATTAATACTTTTGGATGTTTTATATAAAATAATTATGTTCAAATAACATTTTGAACATTGACGCTTTCACTAAGACATGTCGTTGGTGTAAAAACAAACTAGTAAATGTATGAATTTACGTTTTATGAACACTCTGACTGTAACACATATAGTACACACACATTGCTTACATAATGTAAGTGAAAATGCACTCTTTACTATGCGTTGGCATCTTCCATATATTAATTTTATAAAAACCAAATTAAAACTATACATCTTTTAAATAGCCTTTCCATTTTGTAACTATTTATTGTAAAGGCGATAAAATGATTTTTTTTGTTTATTAAAAATAATTTGTAACCTAAATCCAACCGTCGCTTACTTTTATTTATTCTGTAGCCATATAAACTCTTCGTCAATCAATATTGTCTCTGGTCAATCAAGATGAAAAATAATATCAAAGTGTGGGAAAAAAATATGTACATGGCCACATTATTTTTTGACAGTATTCAATTCAATTAATGGGCAGTAATTATTTAGCAAACGGTCGGTAATAAATACCTAAAAAGGTATGTAAAAAAAAATATTTGGCAGAAAAAAAATATTAATCGGCAGTAGAAACATAATAAATTGGCAGGAAATAATTAATGAATGATAATTAATAATAGGTTGTGTTAGGTTAGGTTTCCATTTTAAAGGTTAATTATTCATTCATTTTACATTATTTTTTACCAATATTGAATATATTACTGCCATTTTAATCTTATAATTGACCACATTCACACTGACACAGCGGGCACTGCCAATTTATTTAGTCTACTGCCGATTAATATTAATTACTGCCAATTGATTTGACTTACTGCCAAAACCTGTAATCAGTTACAGAACAAAGAAATACAGGCCAAAATATATATAGAAGCATAATGAATTCCTAAATAATGAATTCATTGTGTTTTACAGTGAATGAGATATTGTAATAGCAATGTAATTGTAACCCATTAGATGGGGTGCACCTATATATCAGCATGACAATTTATATGTGCCGATATATAGGCAAGGTCATGGAGTTTTATTAAGATGAGACATAGTTTGTTTTAATTGATGGTTAATTAATTAATAAGGTAATAAATTTTTTAAATGGATATATGTAGTTGTGTTCATATGTATAAAATAATAATTTATCATAAAAATCAATAATATCATTATTTTAAATAACTTCTTAGGTTTTACACAATATCATTATTTTATTTTTCTATGGATTATCGCCACTTCTTATGACAATGATGAAAACAATAGCCGCACCTAAAGGGTTAAATAACAATTTGTGTTATTGTTCAATCCATGTTTAATATTTATAAAATTATTTACTGTTACATTTTATCCCTTTCACCGAGAACTGTCAGTTAATTTAAATTCTTAAAGAAAAAACAGTTGACAATACACTAGAAAGATAGAGAAACCCTGAAAACATAGAAGGAGAGAGGAAATGTGAATTAAATATAATAGTCTACAAAATTGTGATATCTATAAAACAAAGTACAGAGGGTGCCCTCGATGAGAGTATTCAAGTGAGGACACAAGTGTGTAGAAGATAGAGCACAATGCAAAAACATCTTTAAGATGTAGAGTTTTACTGCAAACTAATCTCCACAAAGTGTGTATGCCCGATAGGACCGAGGCGATTTCCTCGAACTGCATTGAAAAGGTTCCTCTTCTAACAAGAGGAACTGACAGTCCCGGAGAATGTGCTCTGAGGTCTGGAAAGAGGCGCCACAGAGGCAACTAAGATTCAAAATTAAATTAAATCAGTATAATATGTCATTGAAAGCGCCGTGCCCAGCCATTTGATGGGTAGAGCAGTGATCAGGGCTTATCCATAAACTTGTTCAGCCTGTCTCGTGTTCAGACAAAGCTGTACTGGTTGTCGACAGCGCGGGGCGGAGCATTGGAGGTTTCATCATCACTGGCGCCCCCAGCGGCCGCCTCCCCCACCCCCCCAGCTGCTGCCCACAGCGCCTCTAGCTCGGAGCGCCTTACTCGTATGCCGCCTCCATGCGTGGCTCCCAACTGTAATCAACGATTAAAAAAATCTATACCTTAAACAAAATACATAGTCCAAAGAGTTACACTCATATGTTGAGTCATTTCTTGGCTTCAGGTAATCAACTTAAGACCCTTATACATTTCTTAAAATAATGATACAGTAAAAGCTATTTTTTTTTTAGAATGGTTATGTGATGCAACTTTTGCCCTACTCTTTAGTGTCCTCGTTGGATCTTTAGCGACATAAAAAAGGAAGAACAAATCATACAGAAATACCCATTACCTACATTTGGGCATTTGGTGAAATGTTAATAACCTCATATCGTAAAAAAAAACCTTCTCAAGAAATCAGAAAATCAGATGATAGGATTTGAAAGTGAAACCTGATGGAAGTCAAGGCTTGATATGGACTGTAATTTCATCAATGAAAGAAAATGCAATTGTCCATTTTTAGTCACGAGAACACCTTCTAAAGGGGATAATGTTTTTAGTCACTTGTGCTATTTTCAACATTTAACATAGTTTTGACAAGTTAGTTATATTTTCTTGAAGCACACTAGACAGTGCAAACATAATGTTTGACATTCAGTGACAGTGGTAATTATTGGATATTCAGGCATGTCGGAGTACTTTGTGTGCAAAGAATGTGGAGTGATAGTGAGTTTAGGGATCAAGGGGATTGCAAGCGTTCATAAATCTTTATGTATGAGAGAAGAAACACAATGTTAGAAAAACCTACCTGTGCTTATAAAGAAAATGTTCTTCTTATGGATGCAGATGGGATTAATACTTTTCAGAAGAGTTGTTAGTAGTGTTTGCATCCTGTGGAGCACTATACTTCATAGACTATCGTTTTCAAAGCAATTCCAGGAAAGTGGCTCAACTCTATCAAACATTATAAAAATAATTTCTATGGCTTAACTAACTGATCTGTGGCGGACTATCTATTCCTGTCTAATGTTAGCCTTGTATGTTCCATATATGTCGGTAGAATCGCCGTCACCAGAGGTCACTTCAAGTACTATTGCACCTATCGAGGTGGGAGTCGAGCTGGCTCTATATAAGCAGACGACCATACGGACTAGATCTCTTCTCGTTTCACTTCCGACGCCTTCGTAACCTGATCATCAAGCCGCCCATCAGAGAAATCACTGTGTTAACGTGCCGCTCTTAAAACCGATCAAGTCACAAACCACCTAATAGTAACATTTCATTATTCCAAAAATCATTTCTAGAACTTGCCATTAAAATAGAATCTTGTTAATCATTCAATTAAATCTAATGTAAATATTCTGTAACTTTTCACATTTAAAACTTTTTAAATATTAATTAAGCTTACTTACTGACATTAAATTCCCCGTGACATTATACCGGGTTCTTATTTCTTTTCTTTCCTGTCCGGAATGTCGGAGTATTTCCAGTGCTTCTTTCCTAACACGCATAACAATTCCTTCTCAGCAATCCACATATCACAACACTCCCACATTATCAACAGATCTTTGACACGTGTCATCTTCTTTTTTTTATGTCTATATATACTCTATGTTTTTTTAATGATTTTATTCTGTTAAATAAATATAAAATAAATATGTCACAATTCTCATTTTAACCTGCGATTGATGGAATTTAAATGATCCTTTCTTACCTTGTTTAACACGGTCTTCTACCCTTCTCTTTCTCCCCCTACTTTATATGAATTTGAAGTCTCCATTTACGCAGATTTTTATTTCCTGGAACCTATCATCCGTTTTTGTATGAACTCGAAGTCTTGATTTACGTGATTTTTCTTGGAAAGTATCTACCGTGTAAATTGAGGGATGAGTGTATTTACATTGCCCATTAAATTTTCCTTCATTTAAAATAATCCTTTTAAATACCAAGCAGTCATTGCTGGCAATGATTGATGTTGATAGTAGTTGTCTATAACACTATTAACAATAAATACATAATATTTATTTTATTTACTGAAATAAAACTATTATTGGTAATTCTTCAAACAGAAAAGAAACAAAAATATTTTTACAATTTTTCTATTTCCCTCCTGAATATTGTTGGACATCTCTTTTGTACATGCAACATCAAATAAAACATACAACAGAACATCATTTATTACAATTGAAGAAAATTATTTACAAAAACAACATGCTTTTATAATAATCATTGTACACTTACAAAACAAATGTAGAAATAGTTGCCTTTCGTAATCACAACAACCAAATAAAATCACTATTTAAAAGGCAGAATGACTCAGCGTATTGGATGGAAGAAAAAACTGGGTCTAAAAACAGGTGGGTCCGCTTTCTAAAGCCATAATAACAATGAAGTAAAGATTTAATATTTTGAGTTACATTACATTTAATGTTACTGGATTATGTTAAGTGGGCTGATGTTTGTAGGGTTAACAAAAGCTTTGTCCAGGTATTCCTCAAAGCTGCTGATTCCAAATGTAGCGCAATGGAACTGAACCATCAATATATGTATTTCCATAGGTTTTCACAGCCAAATTTGAAATTCATGGCTTTTATGTTTGCAACCGTTGCAGCGGACATCACCATGTGTGACATGCCATCAATATCTCTTTGAACCTCATATAACGTGGAGTGCTCTGTAACTTTTATGGCTTGCATAGACAGTGAGATCTTTGTTTCCGCAACGGTGGTTGAAATATCGCAGAAGACATTACACCAAGTTTTCCCAATCATCCAATACCAATCTGAGTGCGGCGGCAATGGCGAGTATTTAACAGTTACACAATCGCAACAATTGTTTTCTAATTATTGTACTATTCACTATGATTATAAGTAGAAGGTATAACATAAAATTGTTGTAAAATAGTAGAGGGGCATACTGTCGAAAAATATTGTATGCCAGATTTTGGTACCAAATTTTATCATACAATAGTTGTTTCCTTTTTTAGTTTATCACATACCATTAATAGATATTTTAACACAAGCATAAATACTATGTGTGTATGAATATCTACATGTATTATACGTACTTTATAATGTAAGAAAATTATGATTTAATTGAGATCCAAAAAAATTTTTTGGTGTTTATTTCTTGGTTCAACAATATCCCCCCTCGTATATAAAATCAGTGATATAACTTATTAATATGAACACAAAAGGATATACAATCAGCATGCTCTACACGTCAGCTTTGTTAAACGCCGGTGACATATTTTTTTTGGCATAAACATTGTCATTAAAATGGTAAAAAAATCTACAATCAGCCAAACAGAGAGGAAGAGATCAGGTCCATACTGTTCCTGATGCCGTTATATAGCTTGACATTCTATCAGCTTCACACCACAAGCTAGAATGATATCCAATACCTAACTCTCACTCCCCTTCATAGCTAACAAATCAATAAAACGGTATGAAAACTATTTATTATTCCACTGGGAAAATTTAAACATTTATTTCAAAAGTAGATTTATTTCTTAAAAAAATATTAAAGCATTTTTTAATTTAAAGAAAAGCTTTTTTTGAAATACACATTTCTGAATTGCCGAGGGTTTGCTTTGCCATTTTGTCACACATGCGTGTTTTCTCAACAATAAAAAATCTCAAAAATATATTGTATTTACAAAATAGATTTTTATTATTAGGTAATTTATAACTTTCGAAATGTTAATTTCAGCACCAAAGAGTCGAACAATGAATGATTATGGGAGACCAGAAAATATATTTTTTTTTACAAGAAAACAATGTGTTTTCCTATTATCATTATTACATCACATCAAAAGTAGTGACATTTCTTAACCCTTTAGATACGGCGTGCCTATATATCGGCATGACAATTTATGTGGCTATAGTGTGGCGTGCTGATATATTATAGCCAAGGCCATAGAAAGCTGCTTGCGCTATGTAACGGTACGAAACTTGATAAACACATAGGGAATGCGTGTCCCTGTCGTATAATCACTCCATACGGCGTCGTGCCTGTATGTCGGCTAACACTTTATGTTGCTAGAGTGCGGCGCACCGATATATAGGCAAGGCCATAGAGTTTTTATGAAAAAAAGGATATAGTGTGTTTTAATTGAAGGTTAATTATCGACAGATTATCAACACTTTTTATGAAACAATGATAAAAACAATAGCCGAACCTAACGGGTTAAGTTCTGAAATGTTTTGATACATATAATTATGTGTTTACCTGCTGTTAGAAAGGGATACCATTACTAATGTGAATTATTCGGTCATTTTTTTACTTTATACACATTTTTTTTTTTTAAATTTAATTAATCGACCTATCAAAACAAACTCAAAAATTTCGTATCGGACAACCATTTCAAGAAAATACAATCCGTTATTTATATTTTAAAAACTATTAAATAGTAACAATAAACACAATATTGCCGTTTAATTTTATGGCCGTTTTCAAAATTGTGAAATATTTAAGCAGAAAATACAGAATCGCCAACACAATAATTGAATCTGCTTCTAAATAATGTCTGCCCTTTGTTTGAACCTATGCAGGAGAGCACAAAAATTGGGCTCTAAAATGCTCAACTAGAATGGCTGGAAACTGCAGAGGGCGTTCAAGAGTATTTGCAGCAAGTGTTCGAGGACATGAGTTGTAGCTCTTACGCTGAGCTAAAAAGGATTGCAGGGGATCGAGAAGAGTGGAGATTGAGATGCAAGATTTTGTTGCTGCAAACCAATCCGCCGGATTGATACTATGAAGAAGAAGAATGGCTGTACGATGCATGCGGAAAATGTAGACTAGAAGTTTATATTTGATTTTTTTATAAGAGTGTAACAAAGTAAGATTTTACTACTTTTGATAATGAAAAAATATTTATAAAAAAAACACTTTGGGGTCTCCGTGATTACTAATACAAAAAAAAATGTATTTCATAATAATTTTGTATAATTTCTAAAATATAAAAGTTCATAGTATAATATAATAATAATAATTAATATAATTTACAATCTCATACACAGAGACTACACTAATCTAATTACGTAATATCATCCAAGAGTAATCTTAAATAGCCTTGTACACGTGGGCTGAAAAATTGCAATTTGCCAGAAATATAACACCAGGCTATATATTGAATTACTGTGCCTCGTGAACTGACACAGAGCCACAATCACACCAATGTAGAAATACATATTACACAGCAATATTTCAGTGTAGGGACAATTTATTTTGTCAATATTGCGAATGTCTTTTTTTGATTGGAGTGAAAAATGTCACAAAATATTAGTTACAAGCAATATTGCAATTTATTATGGCCCTAGTACGAGACCCTACGCATAACGTAATAACAATACAATTGTTATGTTCTCAAAATAATGTTTTTCTTATTTTGTGTCCCAAAGACTCAACCAAAATAATGTTGAAAACGATTGACCTTTGATCATGACACGAGTTTATACGTTTAACCACTTCTCTACACCATATTCAATGTCAACTTGGGTCATATAGCCATCACAACTCTTCACCAGGGACGTCTGACAGATCCATATTGTATCCCGTGTAGGCCTCTATACTTATGTTCCACCGAGTGCGTTATGTCGTCTACGGTCCTCCAAAATGATGATAGACCGAGAGTATGTTTTCAGGAATTAAGTATGACCATCACAATGTCTATGCTTTATACTGAGGCTGGTGGTAAACCAAAATTTACCGTTTGACTGTATAGTGAATAAAAAATTAACCTCAGAATAGTGGATTGTGGATAAAACCTAGTCTCTTTAGTGTTGCTAGTTAAATGTCTGATGTAAAAAACACAATTACTGCTATTTCGAGACAGGTACGTTGTGGTCTATTACATTTACTTTATTTTCCAATATTGTCGGCTCAACGCGGCTAGCTGCACTTTTTTTTAACAATTATGAAACATGCCAATTCAAAACTATAATTTTTAAATGGAATCTGATAGATAATATACATTCACTTCATGTTGACTGTAAGATAATAGAATATAGTATCCGTTCAAAGCTCATATCGCCAATAAACATTATCTGCAGTAAAGGATTCAAGTGACAAATGACAGACTGTGTCAGATAACGAAATTCTAGTAATTAAATTCTGAAAATTATTAAATTTTTATTGATTTACAAAATTATATTTTACCGCTAAGGAAGTTTTCTGTAGAAACCTAATCATATATTCTGCATAATACAAAATATTTTGAATTTCAAACAATTAAATGATACTGTAGAATTTCTGTTAAAATATACATTAATAAAAAAATTAATCCATGACAAACAGTGAAAATAAAAATCCTCAACAAAAATGAATTCCTCCGTGAATAAAGATACAAAAATGAAAACAAAAGAAAGATGCAGGTAACGAGTTCAGCCGACAACAATGAACATCTACAAGCGAGTGGCATTCTATGCGACAACAACAAAAATTAAAATTTATCACTTTAATGAAATGACATGCATACTTCATGAACATAATTACGTGCGATTTTATATTAATATTAATAAAAGATATTTAAATTTCTTAGTAAACAGTTTCGTTGCAATAAATATGGATCACATCGACAGATTCGATTGGACTCGCTGACGACCACTACACATACTCCTCACATGCGGCGTCCAGTCTGCTCGCAACACGTCAAGCAACGTCAACTGGAGGGACAAAATTCTGATGGAGCTTTTATTTAGAAATGAAAAAACCTCTAGACAATTTATCAAATGTATATCCATATTGTATGAAGCTACAACCAAATAGATTCATGTTCTACCCAAATGATCCATACTAAAGCAAAGATTTTCTTAATTGATAAAGTATTTTAAAAGCCATTGCATAAGCACTAAATAACTCAGTTAAGAAATACAATTACAAACCTATTAATTATGACATTGGATACTTGAAAAAGCTGTCCGTTGATAATATTGGAAATAAATTAATATTGACAAATTTTGAGTTACTTGTTATTTAATTAATCCGGCGATATGAATTTACTTCTTATACATGATGAAGTTAGGTTAATACAGGGAGGATGCATTGATTAAATGTCTTAGCTTTAAGAAATTGCGGAATTTTCTCTTTAAAAATGTACTTTACTTTTCCAAATGCTACCCATCCCAGTTGTATACGCCTGTCGATTTTTTTTTAGAAGTTATTTCGTCTTAGTTGTATTACTTGAAGTTGAAATGATCAAAATATTACTTCTGGTAACGAAATCAAAAAAACATATGAGATTAAGATATATAGCATGCTCCAATCTGGGAGCACATATTATGACATAATGAAGAAATAATAATTGTACATACAGTTATAAGTGCTTTAGGAGTATCGAGTTCAGGCACGTGGCTTTTAAAATAATCCAATTACGGAATTTGAAAACGGCAATTTATACAAAACGGTTATTAAAATGTTTGTCGGTATGCAATCCATTCCAAAAAAATGACAAGTACAAAAATCATAAATTACACACAGCTACTTCCCAGCTAACATCATACACAGTAGTATGTAATATAATGCCAGGCGTACACATCCGTCCACTTCTATCGCGACCTTCATTCCTGGCAATGTCGCGACAGAAGTAGACGTGTGTTAGCCTGCCACAACAAACACGGGGCAAGCACTACCACATAAGTTGTGACCAGACATTGTACTCATTTAAAAGCGGGACAGTCGGACATTTGTCTTATCAGGAAGCATCGGTGATCTAAGAAACTAATAACATTAGAAAAATCAGTGATTTTTAAAAAAAAAAATGTGTGTTTCAACCAGTGAAGAAGAACGCAATACCCAACATTTTTAACTTTTTGAATGTGGTGCCTTTTTTAGAATTTCAATTGATTTTTGGCAAATTATATAGATTATAATATATTTTCTAGTAAACAAATATATCAGATATTGCTCATCATAGTTTTTTACTGGAATCCAATATATTTTATATTCAGTTGAATAGTAAGTTAATTTGGAACATTACAACAGTAGAATAAAGCTGTAATATGAGACTTCAAATTCCATGTAAAGCTAATGACCGCTATAGACATGCGCAGTGAATGGGTTCATAATTCATTTATACTGTAAAATAACACTTGGCAGAAGATTGATGACATATCACTGACAGTAGTGGCAGATTGCTCTATGTACGATAAGGCTTGGCGATTAAAGACACAAATTCCCAGTGGCTATGTTAAGACTATTGTAGTCATGTTAAATAGTATTCATCTACTGATATTGTAGGCCACTCAAAAGTATGAGTGTACCTTATATTCGATTCTTTTATACCCAAGTTAATGCAGGATGATCCCTGACTATTTAAGTAAATAAATTGTATCTACTAGATCCGGGTTTATTTAAAAGTTACAATACTTGAAATCACTAAAACTGGATACAAGGTTTCAGTTATTCATTACCAAGTGAAATATTAAAAAATGTAATAAATATCAATTATTTAAGTTTATTTCCAGGGATCGTCCTCCATTGCCTTGGGTAGAATATATTTTGTGATGCTTCCTCACAAGACGAATGGCGTGCCTGCAGTAGACACAGTTAGAGATCAGCCTAGGTGGTCCTCACTTGTCGTCGCTGTGGGTTGCTGATGGCGTACTCGGTGAGCGTGGCGTCCGCCGTGCCGCCGCTCTCCAGCGGGATGGGGTTCTGGCGGAAGTGCTCCAGCATCTCATAGATGTTGGGGAACCACAGGTGCTGCACGCGGCACTGGCCTAGGTCGTTCAGCGTCATCCGGAGATGCTTGGCGCGGCCCTGAAACACACAGTCAAATTAGCATAACTTCACACTTCGTAGACGACCAGTCAGCTGAAGGCTGCGGGTCCTCTTCTTTGCATTCAGTCTCTTGGGCAGCTGGATGTAAGGCAGCTGTGCTACGCCATACCAGGGTGATGTCCGACTAGCGACTCTATGCAGCCTCGAAGTTCCTCCACCCGTTACAGGCCTGGACATTTTCTTTGTCCTTAAAAGGTGGTTCTTAAAACTAAGGCATTTAATCAATGCATCCTCCTAGTATAATTTCTTAACAGCAGATCTTAGACATAAAATAAAGGTCACTAAACGTGTCATGGAGAGATCCATGCTCGAAGTGTCTCTAAAAGTCAGAATCCAAAATGAGGATATCCGAAGAAGAACTCAAGGAGGCTACCCAACAAATTGGCACACTTAAGTATCAATGGGCAGGACATATCTGGGAAGTGTTGGCATGGCATCTAAGAAGTGGTACACGGAGCACACGGACGACAGCAGATGAGTAGCGGGAGCATTCTAGATGAGGCAGGAAACAGAGAATGCGGGAGGCCTATGTTCAACGGTGGACGGACTCAGGCTGACGATGAAGGGGAAGCTTAAAAATACACATTACCTGGAAGTTGAAGGTGAGCACGAACTCCCCGCGCCGTGTCTCGCTCTGCCTGACGAGGTAGACGCCGTGGCCGCTGGCGCCGCCCGTCAACACGCTGAGCGCCGCCTCGGAGCGAGCCAGCGTGCCGTGGAACCACGGCCAGTCCTGCAGCTGCACGGCCAAGTCCACCTCCGCCTCACCAGCTACAACCAACATACAATATTAACACCTGACAATAATTTTTATGCCGGCAAAACTATGATTATCATGAAATCGGTTTATTTTGAATCTCGCTTACTTATAAAAAATTTAAGGTCAGTGTTTTGAATTAATTTTTAATTTAGTTAATTAATGGAGCTGCTCTTTGTGATACCAACTTGATATAGCCCTTTTAGGCAGGTGCCGAAAAGCCTCGATATGCAATCTTTAGTCTATTATTTTTGATCGCTTGTCTTTAAGTAGTAAAGTAGCGTTTTAGATTTAAGTAGTTATAAGACGCAGCATTTTCAAGACCATTTTGTTTATTTAGTTTTGAAAGCTAACACTGTCGTGGAACGGATAGTTCGCCATATGGCTGATATGTAGTATTCAAACCGTATTAGTATGCCGCCGGCTGGCAGTTGCCGCCCGGGCACAATGATCCTAGGCGGAAGGAAGGCCAAATTTTGTCAGTCTTTTTTATTTAACGTAAAATAAATGACAATGTACTACTGGACGAGTTCTTTACTTTGGTGATCTGCTCCTCATCCACAATATGGAGTTGCTTTAATTAGACGGGGGGATGTCACTTTGTATAGTTGTTGGGTGAGACATACCAGCCTCGCTGGGCTCCTCGGCCATGGTCTCATTGCAGAGGTCGAAGTTGCTGTTGGAGGCTCTGGGGGGCAGCTCGGGCGCGGGCGCGGGGCCGGGCTCGGCCGGAGCGGGCGCGGGGCCCAGTGAGCCGGCCGGGGGCTGCGAGGTCGGGGCGCTGCGCATGCAGTACTTGATGGTGGCCAGCCACGAGCGCATGTCATCCGTGTCGTGCGCCTCGATCACGTACTCCATGTTGTTATCGGCCTATAAATCGAAATGTATAGCGGACTTAAATACAGTGGTACCTTGACATACGAGTGCCCCAATATACAAGTTTTTTGAGATATAAGCCGTCAAGCGAGCAATTTTTTGCTCTGAAATACGAGCAAAATTTGAGATACGAGCAAACAGCTTAGCAAGAAACACCCAGAAAAAGTCGCAACTGGTCGAGCATCAGAACTATTTTATGACACTTTGAGATACGAGTGATTTGAAATACAAGCAAGGTTACGGAACGAATTAAACTCGTATGTCGAGGTACGACTGTAGTTTCATAGGTATTCACGGGCAGACTTGGCATTGTAGTTTTTGGGTTTAGCCATGTGTGGCGAAACCAATGTTTTAACCGCCATTGCAGGAGTCATTTTCAGGGCTGACGATTTTGTGACGAGATCATTTCTTGAGGTACTGACAACCGTCCCAATGTACCCATCGTACATGACTCTTGACGTGACGCTCGTCAGGGTATTTGTTCGAAACGTTATTTTGAACATAACTGTGTTGTATTAAACATCTAAAAGTCAGGTATGACACGGGGCATTTTTACCACTCTATGTAAATTGAGCGGATCAAGGTTCAAAACAACAAGTATCGAGGAATTTGCGGTGTACGAAATTCTATGTATTAGTAATATTAATCTTTGTAAGGAATGCTTACGCATCGATACGGAGCATGGACCTTCCCAATAATCTGCCACTCTATGTGGATTGAAGGGATCAAGGTCCAAAACCGGTATCAAGGAATGTGCAGTGTATGACATTCAATGTATTAATATTACTTTTATAACTGCTTACTTATGTTGTAAATTAGGGTATAAAAAGGGTTCTCGTAGTAAATAAATTAGTATCAACTCATCTCCGGTCTTCGAGTTTATCCTCATTGCCGGATATTTTGTATGCCGGCATCACCATATAAGCTGATGCTGTAATTTCGGGACCCGACCTCGGTTCCGGAACAGTATACTTCTTAGAACATATCCATCGTACAACACAAGGTTAAAGGTTGTATTTTTACATTTTTGTATGAAATTCGACTACCGACAAGTCCTGGAATGTATAACAGTCGAAAGTCAAGGACGACCTGTATTCTGAAGTATTCTCGATGCAAGGAACCCTGAACTGACCTTGAGCACGAAGGTGTTCTCGTGGTCGGGCATCTCCAGCGCGGTGGTCTCGCGCGCCTCGGTGACCAGGAAGCAGAACACGCCACTGCGGGGCTTGGGTGCCTTGGGCGGCGAGTAGAACTCCAGCATGTAGCCACCCACGGTCTTGACCAGCGCCAGGCGACAGCGCTCCCACTTGTGCGGCTGCTCCAGGCTCTCGGGCGTGAGGTAGTTCACCAGCCCCTCCTTGCGGCACTCCACCACGATCTTGGCCAGCTTGGTCTTGGTC
The DNA here is from genome assembly GCA_022606575.1 of Glossosoma conforme. Classification (NCBI taxonomy): domain Eukaryota; kingdom Metazoa; phylum Arthropoda; class Insecta; order Trichoptera; family Glossosomatidae; genus Glossosoma; species Glossosoma conforme. Next base: position 44,496 of record JAGTXR010000111.1, on the reverse strand, counting down.
TGGCGGCCCAGGTGCCCGGACAGCTCCACCTCGTCCGAGTGCTGCTTGTGGAAGAGGCCCTTGCCCCGTCGCAGACCTGAAACAAACAAACATCAACACTATTACAGTAATTTATTTCTCCCTTTTTTCGTTTTTCCGCAAAATTTCTTCATTTTTAATGGTCCCGGCAAACACCCATAAGAAGCAAAATAAATAATCCCGCATAAACTGTTTATTCTCTAGATATTATAGTCCCCTCACAAATATTATCCCGATTAATAATTTTTTTTGCACATTTTTTTTTTAATATTAATATTCATCAAACAATTAAAAATATTTAATAAGGATGGAGTGCCTTATAAACTAAAAGGCAACAGTAACATTCCTCTTCTTGTACCTCCCACGCAGGACACGAATAAACACAAACTTGGTAAATCAGACACACTGCCATAGAGAAATAGGAGCACAGTCAACTCTCCCATAACATTTTTTTAAATTATTTGTAAACAGGATATTTTCTTACAGTATTTTGAAGCGATTTTTCATACAACAGCTTCTTCTATGTTGTTATTATGGGTTGAACCGCCTATTGAGACTGATGTGTCTAGGCCTCGGGAGCATCGAGCTAATCATCCTATCTTATAAACACATTGTGGGAGGATTGGCTGTAGTTGACTTTCATTCACACAAGAAGATAGCAGGCGAAGAAGAATAGATATGGAGTGGTAATCGATCAGTGAACTGTGCTGCTGATATCACCAATATTGCTAAAAAGCAAAACCATAAAGACCAATGAAGGAAACATTCATTCAGTAATGGGTGAATATGGATTGATCAGAATAGATGTACGAACCTAGACTAAAATATGGGTATCCAAAACTACACATTGATACAGACTTGATAAAAATATGTTAACATTACAGCTCCCTATTGTTAGAACCCCAGACTGATGTTTATGATGAAAGTGTTTTGTTCAAGAACAGCTTTTAGTGTAATGATATGTTGGTGTAAAAATCAAGTAGTGTCAGACACTAATCCTGTAGTTGTAGAATGCTATCAGCTCGGTGTTGCTTGCTGGTGCTGCTGCTACACTATAGTAAGAGAGAGTAGATCTAACCTTTGAAAGAGAGCCTCCTGAAGAAGTGTTTATAGGGCGTCTTGGGCGAGTCGGCGTCCTCCGAATGGTCGCTCTCCTCGTGAGCGTGAGCGTGCGCGTGGTGGGTCCCATTGGGGACCTTGTTCTGGACTTTCATCTTGCAGAAGTCGATCTCGAAGTGCTGAGAAAAGCAGTCGATGAACTTTTGCATGAACTCGCGGTACGATACCGCCTCGCGGCCGGTGTCGGGCCCGCCGGCCGCCACGTACTGCAGGCACGAGCGCGCAAAGTCCTGCGCGGCCGCTTTGGCGTGGCGCTCCGAAAAGCCGACCCAGCCGTCGGGCTCCCCGCCGTCTGAGGGGCCCGCCATGTGTCAGCTGCACCGCGGCTACTGTGGGTGCTGCGGCCGCATGGCTGCGCGGGTGCGCGTGCGGGCGCTCCGCCGCGGACCTGCCGTCCACCGGGACGAGGCTTCTGTCGTGTGAGAGAGCGCGAAGGCGGCGAGCGCAGCAGCAAACATCAATCCGCCATGAGAAAAACAACTATGCCATCATGGGTTACCAGCAAGAAAAAGCAAACGCGCTTCTTCTTCTTTTTTTCCCGATAACGGTCTGAATAGGTATTTGAGAAAATTATTTTGGATTTTACAAAAAGATGACTTGAGAGGTTTATACTTTAATTATATTATTATGAATTAAATTCATTGACATACTATATTTTTAACTAGAACTAAGCTCAAATTTATATGAACTGTTTGGCTTAACATTTTTTGTTTTTTGTTCATACAGATATAACATAAACTATTGTTTAATAATAAATACTTTATAAAATGAGCGTCTAATAACAACAAAATATTATTTTCGAGTCCACGCTTTAAGTTCATAAGGATTTGAAATAAGAAAATATTTTTTGCTTAGTCTCTAAGATAATCGGCGGCTACTTACCTACTAAATATAATAAACAACTATCGTGGAAATACAACCAAATAGAATGAAACTAAGCACCGCTATACAGCGTTTGAATAAAGGATTTTGATTTGTTAGGTGTGCTAAATAAAACAACCTTCAAATAAACCTAATTTTTTTTTTTACCAATAGTGAGTAAGGTTCTATTCTAATCCATAAAATAATAGGTATTTATTTCATAAAATTAGCAACAAGACAAAGTGGAAGAACATAAATTAAGATAGAAATATTTATTTCTCATCATTCACACACCTATGCAAGTAGGTGTGTATGGCGTGAGGCTTTGCATTATATAAACTCATCCTTTTTTTATCTAATATAAACCAGAAAATAGCTTGTCGATCAAGCTGAAACATGTCATATCTAAATAAAAAGACGAAATAAATCTCAATATATTTTTTTATGCACCCTTTCATTACGGCTCGGTTTGAATACAAATTATACTGTCAATTATAAAACTAGTATTTGAAGAATAAATGTACTTATCTGGTCTATTTTCATACATCACATTGGTTCTTGTATCCTTTAGCTATCAGATGATGCATAAAAACTATTCTAAGAAAATAGCATAACTGTATATCGCACTGATGTCAACGGTCGGGGAATCTTTTGACAACATATGCCGACAACCGATGCGAAGAGTTAACTTCAGTGATAAAATATCAATTTAACATGCTGTATGTTGGTGTAACTGTTTATTGACATTTAGGTGGCGGTAAAACGAATTTGCTTATATACAACGGGCACGGTAGCCGTGTCGTTAAACTTATAAATTAAATTGAAAGTTACAACTGCACGAAATGTTATGGCGTTGCATTCCCTGCAAACCCACAGAGCTTCAGCTCGTAGGAACGCTTAATGGGGGACAAAGCTTTAGGTAAAATATGCCTTTAACTTATATTTAAAATGTGCAAAGTAAATGTCACGCTGACAGTTATTATGACGACATTTGTTGAGTTTTTTTAAATATCATATTTTATCTAGTGTTCGGTAATTAAACGGGAACCACGGGAAACAGTGAGCGTTTAACCACATATAAAAAATGAATGTGGATAATATGTTACTGAAAGAAAAACCATGGGACCAAAGTTATCTACAGTTACCATGATGTTTTATATTGACAGCCGGTTATAGTGATACGACCCATCTATGGTATATTTCAGCCTACTGTATGTTAAATTTTATTATGAAATTTAATATGACGCATCCATTGGTTATTTCGATCGGGAGATTTACTATTTAACTATTTAAAATTCATTTCACTATTTATAACATAAAATGATTGAACAGTTAAAATAAGAATATCTGAAATATACATTGAAGACTGCTGATCTAGAGCAGAAAGACAAAGTGGGTTTATAGCTTCAGTTTTTGCTCTATCGTGTAAATAATTATTTTTGAAGGACACTAAGTGATCTCTCGTCATTTAATAATATTGTTTTTATTGATTACAGATGGATCCTCGATTCAAGCACCAACGAGTGGACGGGCATATTTTGTGACACTGTATGGAAGTTGCTTCAAAATGAAGATGGGCTTTCTTACAAAATATTGGGAACGCTGCACGCCGACAAGCCAACAGGCAAAACCAAGTCTAAAGTTGCCAGTATTAAGAAAACTAAGACTAAAATTAAAACGAAAATCGTAGAAGAAGAAAACAAAGAGAGTGATTATGATTTCGAGCACTTTGATAATGTTTTGAAGGCTTACTTTAGATTAGAGGAGGATTTGAGCCCCCTTTATAGGAAGTGGTCTGAAAGAGATCCACTGTTTGGAGAGGCAGCCAAACAGTTCTATGGGATAAGAATGTTGGCCCAGGATCCTGTGGAGAATCTGTTTTCATTTATTTGCAGTCAGAATAATCACATATCACGGTAATTTTTTATTATTATTAAATTATAACTTCTGTAGACGACCAGTCAGCCTCGACTGTTTGAACCGCTCTACGGGCGGTGGGTGTGGATCCTTGTCTTCTTGGCTCAGGTCCCGGACAGCTGGTCGTAAGGCAGCTGTGTTCCGCTCTGCTCGCTGGGAGGAAGTCTGCTACCTCAAAGCAGGTTATCCGTCCAGTGTTGAGAGCCGGTAGCGTCGAGAAGTCCATGGGAGGCCCAAGGCGGGAGAGAAGTAAAACTCAGAATTTATATTGTACAACTCTCCTTTATTTGGGTTTTGACACGTATATTTATACTATAATCTGTAAAAAAAGGCGCGCCCTGGCGCGTAAAGTGGACCAATCAGCGCGGTCGGTTCGCACCCCGACTTTGCGCCATGCCGACCGGCCTTTGCATGGGTCAGCGTGTCGACGGATCGCAGCCCTCAAACGCCCGCGCTTCGACATTTCGGAGCGTTCGTCTTGCGCTCGTACTTAACCTACAATAATTCTTAACCTACTTCCACGGCGCGGTGGTCGTCGATCCTTAACCATGAATGTTTCTTTATTTAGGCTCGACAGACCACCTTACATCCGGGAAACTAGAAGCTAAATATTAACATAAGCATTTACATTTACGATATATAGCACATTTATATTATAAATAAAGCGAAGATACACAAATATCACAAATGCTATCAGACGTCCGTAACAACTTCATAGCGAGAAATCATTATGTTTCTTAGTCTTTGAATTTCCACTTCGCAACATGAAAAGAAATATTAATCCCTTAAAGTGCTAGATCCCTCATATTATCCCAAGCTTGCTCCACATCCAAAAGTTCCTTATAATAGTTGTGGTAGTTAAAGAACGATAAGATGTAAAGGATTTGATAGAAATCTTTTTCTCTACTCTCGTAACCAATCCCTACTTGAACCATTTGGTGCTTCAATCCTCTAAGCAAATATCGCAACCGGGATCACACGAGAATGCTGAAGTGGAACTGAATTATTATATTTGAATAATCCTACGTTTATAAATTATATTTACTGTAATTTTTACAGAATTTCCACAATGATTGAAAAATTATGCACAAATTATGGCACCAAGATTTGTGAGCTGGATGGGAAAGACTTCTTCTCCTTTCCCACTGTGGGCAGCATTGCTGATGTAAAGGTTTGAAAACATAGTTTTTTTTTAGATTTCACAATAAAAATCAAAATGTACACATTTAGTGAAAATGTGTACATTTTCATTCCTCCTAGAGGTAGAGCACATTAAATTTAATATTCAGGATATTTTATTAACTCGTGACCACTTATATAAGAAATTACCAAAAGCTTATCTGATATGTATGTTGTTTACAGGTTGAGAGCAATTTGAGAGATCTCGGGTTCGGCTACCGAGCCAAGTTCATCCAACAGTCTGCAGCTAAGATACAGCAGTGGGGAGAAGCAGATTGGTTCAAATCCCTTGTGGCGATGAGTTACAAAGAAGCCAAAGCAGAACTGGTCAAGCTTCCCGGAGTCGGAGCTAAGGTTTGTTTGAGACTCGTTATATTAATTACTCAGTCTACAATTAAAAACACTGGTTCTATTACCACCATAATACCACACTTCACCGAAGACTTGTTAGAGTTATCTTTTGAATTGTGATGACCGTATGCTCCAACTAAGAAGCCACAGATGAACAAAAACTAATGCCGCCTTTTTATTAAGCCTCTCGTCATCCTAGAAAACATTAATTAAATGTAGAACGTATTTGGTAGAATTTTAGCAGAGGTGCTTGGTGATGGGTTGACCCGATTTTTTAAAATGCACATACATACACGAGAAAACCAATAGATACTTTGAATTCATGAAGCTTGCTATTTGTCACAATACCTAAATAATGACTGCATATAGTATTGGTGTTACGGACGTCCGATGATATTTAAAATATGAATACTTTTTTTTTTTATATATTTAGCTTCTAGGTTCCTGGTAATGTAAGGTGGTCTGTCGTGCCTAAATAAAGGAACATTCATGGTCAGGATCGCCGACCACCATACCGCGGAAGTAGGTTAAGTTCATGCGCTAGGTAAACGCTCTGAAATTGCGAGAAATGTGCGCCGGCGAAGCTCCGGCCGTGAGACGCGGGTCCCCAGGCATAATCGGCTCGGCGAGGCGCCCAATCAGAGCACGGACCAATCAGCGCTGATTGGTGCATTCTCTCATTCCTCGCCAGGCGCCGCTACATTTCAGTTTTAGAGTATAAATAGGCATGTAATGATCGAAATAAAGTAGAGTTGTACACAGTACGAACTTCTGAGTTTTACTTCTCTCATTCCTTGGACCTCCTCTGGACTTCTCGGTGCTTCCGGCTCTCAGCACTGGACGGATCATCTGCTTTGAGGTAGCAGAATTCATCCCAGCAAGCAGAGCGGAACACAGCTGCCTTACGACCAGCTGTCCGGGAAGCTGAGCCAAGAAGACAAAGATCCACACCCACCGCCCGTAGAGCAGTTCGAACAGTCGAGGCGGACTGGTCGTCTACAATTGGGAACGAAAATATAACTCTGAATAGTATATCTATTTGATTATTTCTTTGAAGGTGGCCGACTGTGTCTGCCTGATGTCGCTGAACCATCTCTCTGCCTTGCCGGTGGACACGCACGTTTATCAAATCGCTTCAGAAAACTACCTGCCGCACCTCAAGGGCCTGAAGTCAGTCACAGACCGCGTATACAATGAGATCGGGGACCACTTCAGGGATCTCTACGGCCCCCTCGCAGGCTGGGCCCACACGGTAAGATCACAACTGTGATAATTTAACCAGTCTATTTATGTTTATATATTCACAGCGTTGTAATCCTTTGTAGGACATATAAGAAATTAGTTAATATAGTAACCAGTGCTTTCAAATCTTTATTTCCTATTGCGCTTATAGAAACTTCAACTTTTGTCGTTAAACACTGTTGTAGAGCGTTCTTTCATTATATATTTCCAGGAAACAAGGCAAATTTAATTTGGCAAAAACAATAAATTAACCAAAAAACGTTATCAACAACATATAAAAATAGAAAAGATGACGTTTCTATGAGCGCCATATAAAATATTTACTTTAAATGACTGGCTAATATATTAACCAATTGTCCAAAAAAGGATTTTAAAGGATTAGGTATTCAAGCTTAACCTCACTAACTGGGAACAAATTCTGTGAAATTGCCCAAAAATTGTCACAACTAGAGTTAGGCTTTTTAGATTAATCCAACACCGATTATGTCTACAGAGAGTAACTACTGAGCTTTGTTAATTTTGCGAAAATGTGAAGAAGTCAGAAAGCAATCAACATAATATTTATTTCGTTTTTTACAACCTTGTAACTGTTTTTTTTTTGGAAATAAAAAATGAACTATGTATGAAATACAGAATGTCTACCACATGCGGTTTATTTAATAATCCACCTTATTTTTAGGTATTATTCTGTGCTGACTTGAAGAAATTCGAGAAGACTGGAACAAAGAGGATCAGCGAAACAAAAACAAAAAAAAACAACAAGTTCAAGAAGTGCAAGTGATGTGCTACCATTATAATATTTTTTTATATGATTTATAATCTTTATGTAATAAAACAGTATTCCCAAAAATCTCTAGTATTTATTGCATATTTTTCGATCAATAATTTTTGGTGGCATGCGGGAGGCCTACGTTCAACAGTGGACGGACACAGGCTGATGATGATGATGATTTTTGGTGGAATTTAATATTTTTAGTGTTGTAAATTATAGAATACCTTTAGTATAAACAGTTTTATTTCTGAAGGAATTTTTCGGCTTTGTTGAGAAGCCAAGCTTGACAGTTGAAACAGATCTTTAGAACTAAATTTATGGAATTTATTCTAAAAATCTTATTTATTGTGCGTTTCAACAAAAAATATACTTATTTAGTCAAATACCTATAAATATTTTTGAATACATACCTAGTAAATATATTATGGATGAAGTACAACTTGGCAATTAATATTTTTTCTAGTAATTAAATATACATATACTATACATAAAATTCTTTAAAGGAGTCAATTCATTCAGAAAAAATATCGGCAGGAGCGGGATGCGAACCGAGGACCTTTGGAACCTACCATTTTGCCCAGGTATTTATACCGCTTGGCCACCGTGGCCATTTCTCCGCCTGAGCTGACTCGTCTTGGAACTTGTATTTATGTCATTGTTACCATCGTATGATAGATGTCGCTATAGTATATATTCAAAGTAAATATGTATATTTTTTATTATTTATTCACAAGCTTAATATTATTACTTTCCGATAGTCAATTTATAATAAATGAAATAATAAAATAATATTCTAATAAATATTAAAATCCATATAATATTTTTTCTCCAAAAAATATTTATTTACGTATATGTATTAAAAAAGAACTGTTTACTACCGGAAAAGGGTTAGAAAGAACATAATTAGTCACTAATATTAACCTGTTTCAATTCTGAATTTAATTGAGAATTAGTATAAAAGGATATAATCTGACCAGCAAAGAAACTCATCACACATTATTTTTGTCAAAAAGAAAACTGCGCCGTGAAAATAAATGATCAGCTTTTCAACGCAATTGTAAATATTATAGTGTTTACTACTACTATACTTAAAATTTAGAAAGATCCCTGAATATTTAACTTAATAAAATTGATTTACTTTTAATCAATTTAAATAGGTTGAAGCTATTAATTATTTGGTGCAAACAGGTGAAAGAATTTAAAATCAAATAACTTTCAATAATTTATAAGGTTAAAACTCAAGGATCATGCTAAACATCCAATGTATATATACAGTCTGCCTAAATCTTTATAATTAATAAATAGGTAAATACGGTTCTCATACCGACCTCATTTACATCATGGCAACATTTAATTTATATGTTTCTCTCTACAAAATGTCAGCGCTGTTTGAAAAAATACGCGCAGTAAGAAAACAATCAAAGAAACTCGACATTATAAAATAATACGGAAATTTTATTTATATTTTGCGCAATAACTAACAGTCAATACAATGCGTTACGCACAACTCGTCATGGGGCCAGCGGGGAGCGGAAAGGTAACGGTTATAACCTCACTTTTCTATTCGTCAATGTAAACACTCGCTGAATAAAGCCAGTGGAAGTCGGTTGATAACGTGACTCTATTCGGGTTCCTAAAAATATTATAAAATGACAGTGGAATGGTAAACTCTTCTTACTTTTATTGGCATATTACACTTAAGGACACATATATCCAAAATCTAGTCTTGACATTTTCTTACATTATCTACTAACTGTTTAAGCATTCGAATGGTACGCCCATCAGATTCAAAAGAACCAATTGGGATGAAGAATTTTTACTCATTTCATTGTGTTTCATCTATCACAGCCCCATGTCGATAAATATTTGGATATAATAAGAATATAATAACTGACGGAAAATGATTTTGTGGTTTTAGAAGTTAGGGCTGCTTCGGAAATTCTTAATAGAATGAACTATACCGCCGAGCCGAGGTGGAGGTTTGAGTCAGTCCGGCACAGTTTCCCAGCATTACATTAACGCGTGCCATAGTTTTAAGTTCAATTCTTGTATTTTTAGAGTTATTTTAAATAATTTAGAGTAAACTTAAAAGTCGTGGCCTTAGTCAATTCCCGCCTTGGTATCAATATACATATATATAACAGATGACCACTATAAACTTGTTGTGCACAGAGCTGAATTGATATTTATGTTGTTACTGTTTTCAAGTCTACTTACTGTTCAACGCTGGTTCGCCACGGTGAGAACAGCGGGCGCACCATTGAGGTGGTCAACCTGGACCCGGCCGCGGAGCACTTTGATTACTCGCCGCTGGTCGACATCCGGGAACTCATCCATCTGGACGATGCCATGGAGGATGAGGAGCTGCAGTTCGGTCCCAACGGGGGACTTGTCTTCTGCATAGAGTGAGTAAGGCCAACTGCACCCACCGCTTATAGGCAGTATGCTGGAATACTATGATTTAAAAACAAATAGGAATGTGTTTTTTTGTACGAAATTTCCAACCAGTGTATTTTTTTTATTTTTTTTATGTAAACACATACAGGAGAATACCGACAGATGGCGATAGTATTTTTTTTGTCTCATCTGTGGAATTATATGACGCTTACCATGGTGTATATGGCTAAACGCTGCATGTGGAGTGTTGATCCGCCAAAGTCATAGACTACAGCCCGAGATTCACGCATCATCCTTTATTATTACAGGAATCTACTATGAATGGGTGGTCTTCACGGGACGACTTTTGTCTACCACCAATTTCAATTGATAGGCTATGACTGACATTTTACGGGTGATGGATCAAATTCATTCAGGGTATTTTAGAGCTCAGAAATCGATTAAAAATCCTTTTTTTTTTTTTTTAATCTCCGTCGGGGATCGAACCCACGACCTTTGGCTTGCAAAGCAAACGCTTTACCATTGAGCTATGACCGCCGGCATGTTGTAATTTTGGGTTTAGCCGTGTGTGGCGAATTACTTCTTTCCAATATTTCGATCGCCATTGCAGGAGTCTTCTTCAGGGTTGATGACTTAGTGATGAGTTGGTGTCCGGAGGTAGTTTAGCCGTCAACCTTACGTTCCTCCTCGAACGTCATGTCGGAGAATCGTGTACGGTGGGTATGTTCCAAGAAGCGTACCTCCACGAGCGTCATGATGAGTATGTTCTATGGAGCATACCTCCATGATAGTTATGTCCGACATGACTTTTATGGATATGGATTCCTATATTGCGTTGGGTATAGTGACTCCTGGATGGCACCTGTATGCCACGTTATAATGTATCTGTGTTGCAGAACTTTGATAGAGAACTCGGAGTGGCTGGAGGAGAAGCTGGGCGACGCTGATGACGACTACATCCTGTTTGACTGCCCGGGGCAGGTGGAGCTGTACACGCACCTGACGGCCATCCGCCGCCTGGTGGAGATGCTGCAGCGGTGGGACTTCCGCCTCGCTGGAGTCTTCCTCATAGACTCTCAATTTATGGTCGACGGTGCCAAGTTTCTCTCTGGTATGTTTTTTCCGGGCAGCATAGTCCGGTGATGAGAGCTTTTGTTTGTCATTCAAACGCTGTCTGTTCAAATCCTAACCAAGCTTGATTTTTTCAAATTTATTTAATTAAATCTATGCTCTATACATGCCCCCGATAAGGTTAAGCCACCCTTAACCTTTTCGTCTCTATCATAACAACAGTTGATACGGCGAAAAATCTGATTCTGAAATACTGATATCAACTGGATTTCAAAATAAAATTATATTTCAGTAAAAAAACAGTGATAATCAAGTGCGTGTCATTGTGCCTTTCAAATGCCTAAGTTCAAAATTTTATCGACTGCTGGCGCTAGTAATATTTAGCTGTTTGCGTATGCGAAAAATTGATATTTTTTTATCATTAAACACCCAAATATTTCTCTGGTAATTCAGCCGTAATCTATGCAAGTTCCCGAACTCTTACCCTGAAGGCTCCCGGGAACCATCTATGCTCCCTTGCGGACCACTGGGTATACAGGAGTTCTGGGACAAGGTATAAACAATCATGATCTATAAAAGTAGATTAGAATATTGAAATAATAAAATAATATTCTAATAAAAATTAAAAAAAATCCATATATATAAACAATCAATTTGCGGTATCCATGTGCTCCAAATATGGCGAGTATATGTTAAAAAAAAATGTTTTTGTGAGCTTTACTCGATGAAAAATCAAAGTGCCGTCTATCCAGCGCTTGTATCGTTTCCATTCTTCTTTACAGCTGTGAATCTTGGCGTCTCACCAAGAGCCAATGCAGCCGTATAATGGGTTTCGAAAGAAAATGCCTGCGTAGAATACTGGAGGTATGACGGTTTAACTTTGTGGGAGAGTGGACAAGGTTGCCTTCCATACTACAGTCGGTAAAGAGGCAAAGTTAGACCTGGTTGGGATATGCTTAAAAGATACTACAAGAGAGTATAAACTAAAAAACTTCCTTTTCGTCAATCTGCCGGGCTCGCGCCATCCTAGAATGCCGTCGGGAAATATACATAGAATGTATTCGGCGGGCTGCGGAAAACAGAGCTAACATAAGGCAGGGTGAAGGCTATGGTGGCTGACAGAGCTTTGTGGCAGCTGTTCATGAATGCCATATGCTCCAATTTAAGGAGCGGACATGTAATGATGATAATAGATGTCAAAAATGGTATCCACTTGTAATGTTAAGTAGGTATATTATTAAAGTGGTTGTTTGCTTGTTTCCAGGTACCATGGCTGCCTTGAGTGTGATGGTGAATCTTGAGCTTCCCCACGTTAACATTCTTAGTAAAATGGACCTCCTCAGCAAGTCAGCGAAAAATCAAATGGACAGGTAACAATCTGTCAATATTATACTTCAATATCTTATTGAAACAGCTTATGCTAGGCTTGTAGGAATGTTTCAAAGGCACTGGTAAATTATAAACAAAAGTACAGAATCAATCTGCCTATAGTCCATCCAGCGTACAAAGAACCCTATGACACATTTATTGCCCCTTGTAAAAGGGATGGGGCAAAAATATTTATTTCGAGTAGGTCGATTTTTTTTCTCTTCGAAAAAAAATCGAATTTGAATTCGAAGTGAATCGTATATAAACATCTCTACTTTTAAATAATATAATTTAAAGTGCAGCGAATATTATATTTGGAAAGTTTTAGCTTGATACGTATGACACTTTTATTGCTCTGTGTAAAAGAGATGGGGGGAACATTTTTTATTCTAATATATCGATTTTTATTCTCTTCTTCTTCGAAAATAATTATATTTTAGTATCATTTTTTCCCGCATGGCGGCGTGTGGATCAGTACCAATGTCCGACTTTTAGTAGCGCATTGTTCTTCGATCGATTCGTGTTTTTTGTTGTTGTAATTATTATATTTATTGTTAGTATTGTTAAAGTTGTTTCATTAAAGAAAACATTCGAGATCGGGTCGCGGATGCCGTAGGAATCGGTAAATCTACAGTATCTCGGATCACAAAGGAGAAATATGGTGAATCTTCATTAGAAGAGAAAAAAATATTAACACCAAATAAGAAACGACAGAGGAAATGCTCATATAAAAAACCTGATTTGGAGGCAATTCGGAATCACGTGTATGCATACTATATGCATACCGCAACGAAATACCAACACTTCTTAAACTGGTAGGTTCTCTAAAGTCAGTCGGATTATTTCAAGGCAGTGCGACGTTTCTTAGTAAGTGCTAAGTTTAGCTTAGTTATGTGCTAATATTTATCTCTACACTCGCTTTTCTTCATAATTTTCATATTACTAATATTATTATTTATAGTTTGTTTTACATGTCTCTTAAAACCTGTTAATATTCACTTATAATTGATAATAATTCTAATATTTCATTTTAGTAGGTATTTACAAAAACAATCGAAAATACGATTATCTATACCCCAACACTGGTTTTCGCAGCAATGCGAGATGGCGTTCTACATGCGTCAGATTTTGTATTATTATAGTTACAAATTGCCGTATTTTTTCTAATTTGTAACAATGTGTATATATTTTTTATTATTTTGTTTTTATTGTGACATATTTACCTAAATAACTTATTATATATAAGAAGAGAGGTTTTTGTTTATTTTGATAAAATTAATATGGGTAGCGAACGTTTTTACAACGTTATATCGGATGATATTTAGCACAGGGCAATAAATGTGTCATAGGGTTCTTCATACACTGGATGAACTATACCACCAACTTTCACCACTGTTCGTAAGAAGGAAGGACATGCAGCACATGCTGTTAGACTGTTGTATGCATTAGTTTTTATTTTATTGTTTTCTTGTATAGTTACGTGGTTTTAATATGATTTTATATTTTTGTATTCATCATCATCATCCTGTATCCGTCCACTGTTGAATGTTAGCCTCCTGCATGAGTCTCCATCCTCTTCGATACTCCGCCTTCCACATCTAGGTCACTTCCGCTGTAAAAATAAATAGTTAATAATAATACCTAAATCATTAACAACAATTTGACACTGCTGAGACAAAGAAGAAAAAGAAGAGACTAGGGTATTTTTTGTCATTTAACCATTCACTGCCCAAGCATTTTTTCTCGCAAATTTAGCGCAACCCGTTAACTATTATATAAATAAGTATATCTCTGAAACTAGTCATCCTATTTGGGTAAAATAAAAAGCATTGTCAAAATAAAAGATTGATTATAATTTAAAAATGGTTTATTTTAAATTTATCACATTTTATATAGTTACACATTACAGTTAAAGAATTAAAACTATAAAAATTACACAAAATTGAAATATTCTAATACCATAAAATTACAAAAATTAAAGAATATAAAATAATAAAGACGTACGGCTGATTTATTACGGTTCTCAAAATATAACACAACGCATATCACAAGAGCCAACCTTTTGTTTACATAACTCATTATGACAAAAATATTTATCGAAACTAAAAATAAAATTATGGATCAGTATCTCAGTCATTATTTGTTTAAGCTAATATTCAAATTTTGAATACTATTATCATAAATCAGTGTAATCCGATAGTAAAATGTACGATAAGCACTGGTCCCGCATGAGACCGTAGGGCATTGAACGACATAAATCTATGGCGGATAAAGGTTAATCACAGTATATGTGTAATGTAGGGTATATTTCAGGTTCCTGGAGCCCGACCCGCACAGCCTGCTGGCGGACATGGCGGGCTCGCAGTCGCCCTGGCACGCGCGGCACCGCGGGCTGAGCGAGGCTCTCGGGCGCCTCATCGAGGACTTCAGTCTGGTGCGCTTCCACCCGCTGGACATCCGCGACGAGGACTCGGTGGCCGAGCTGCTGCTCACCGTGGACAACATCATCCAGTACGGGGAGGACGCCGACATCAAGACCAAGGACTTTGAGGAGCCGGATCCTGAAGAAGACGATAATGACAACGAATGTGATATTTAATAAAGATAATATATTATTTTATATGTGTGTTTCATTTAATTTATTACGGTTCTAGACATAAACGATACGGCATAATTTGTTTAGTAAAGCGACTCCACTTCACCAGGATTCTCACATGGACGCAGAGATAGGTTCACTTAGTCTTTTCTACCTTTGTTACCATTATCGCTGCCATTTGGAAATTAAAGGACTAATTCCTCCTGCACCCACCCACGACCGACAAACTCATCTTACACTTGCCGAACATCCATACACGTATAATGTGTGTCGACCAAAAACTGGCAGTTTCCAAAGTCACTGGTAAGCTTTGGAATGCTCTTCCAGCATCTGTGTTTCCTCCTTCCTCCAATCTCGATCTCTTCAAAAAACAGATAAGTATACACTCGATCTCCCCAACCCACACAATACATGTTTCCTGCATGCAATGAGACAAAAAATTACTATCACCATCTGTCGGTATTCTCCTGTATGTGTTTACATAAAAAAAAAAAACATCCAGCCTCCCTAGCTGAGCGTCATAGAGTGCATTGGTCTCAACCAGTTGGATCTCCTGCATGTGATTACATAAAAAAAATGCGTCAACGCACTTGGTTTGAGTTTTCAGCAGCAACAAATGAAATACTGATGAAGTGTACAGTGTGCACGAAACAGTGTTCTCATTTTTATTATTAGTAGTTACTCAACTTGATCTATATTAAAACAAGGTGAACTATCTGCTTTGTCGGATCACAGGTAAAATAAAAAACATTTTTCTTATTAATTTTTTAATGACTTAAATATGATACATTAATTATTTTTTTTTTTCAGTTTTTAACCTTATTGGTAATTAACACTATTCAAATAAAAATACTTACAATAATAATCAAACCATAACATTAATCATCAATACAATTATATACAATTTGTTGCAAAAACAACAAAAAATGGCAGCAAATTAATCGGTCAGTAAATCAATAAAAGGCCAGTAATTTACTTTAAAATCGATAAAAAAAAAAACTATTTGTATTCCTATACACATTCTTGTTACTCCTAAATATGATTGTGTTAGAAAGTGTAAGAAAGGTAGATTGTTGGATCCTGATCCAGATTTTAAATCGCTGCCATCTTGAATATTCTAGAAAAAAAAATCCTGTCCATTTTTGATCATTTATTGAATTTTCTAACCAAAATTAAACTAGAAACCGATCCAATAAAGGCCTAAAAAATGTCAATATGTAATTCATAACGAAGCAAAACAATCTCATCGTCCTAGATTGTTTTATGCAATTCAAGTGTTTTTTTTTTTTTAAATAACTACAACAATCTATAAATAAAATCTATGAAAACAAAACTACTAACATGACAGCTTAAACACTACGCATTTTAACATTCATTAAAATATACATGTTAAACCTACCATTAAATTTACCTACTATATTAACAACCTCCCCTCTCTTTCGTGAAATTTCTGCCATAAATGGAGGTAACATTTAACATTTCACTGTTAACACGTTTAACGCCACGTAATGTTTTTAATACATTCGACTCATAGGTCACATTCAATGTTAAAATTCCATTGAAATGTAACCGCTGGCGTACAGGGAGTTGTTCGAAAAAAAACCGTAGGTCATCGGTGACCTACGTGGCGTCCTTGACAACAACAGCGTAGTCACTGGTGACCTAAGTGGCGTGAAACGTGTTAAATATCTTTATCAAATAATATCTTAAAAGTATCCAACAAGTGAATTTTATTCTTATCAACCACGTTTCAAAAAACATTTAGATCCATCTAAAAATTCAACAGCATTCTTAAGATACTAGCTTACGCTCTTGGCGTCCTCGTGTTTTAAGGACCAAAGTGATTCTTATTCATAGAGGAGCATATTATCATATTCTTGCAAAAGATACGTTAGAATACATTTATTTTACAATGTTTTACAATAAGCCTCCAATAATATTAAAGAGTAAGTCACACTACGCTGCTTGCCAGCGGCTGATTGAGTAAGCCGCTACCGTCAGCCGTTGATCAGCTTGGTTTAACCTGTTAACCGGGCAAAACCTATAATTACGTCAAACGTAAACAATATCGGGTACGGGTAGGACATATGAATACATCCTAGAAGAATATATGTTGCGCCCTGGAAAGGGCGGGACGTATATATATGTATATTTTATTTTTTTCTATGATATAATATATGCATCTTAAATACATTAAATATGCACGTATGGCATATGCTCTTTGTATGTATTTTATACAAAAAATTTAAAGTTAATTTGTTTGTAATTTTGTATTTTGCATTGTGCTTTATATATAAATAAACGAAAAAAAATATATAGTTAATAGTATTTTTATTTAATATAAGTATAATATAAATGAAAAATAAAATTATGTTTTCACCAGGCGTGACGTACTGATACATTCTAGTTCGCACCCGCTGGATGTTGCAAAATTAAAAGGTGCTTCCCTGGTTAACAGGTTAAGTACAACTTTAGATACAATATCGCCAGCCGCTGCTTGTTGATGCTACTGGCAGCGGCTGACATGCAGCTTAGTGTGACTCTCGCTCTAGGCACTTGGCAAGAGCAGAAATGGATGGTTTTTATGAGTCGGGTTAAGTGTGTTCGGTGTCGGGTTACACGGCCTCAGGCGGGGAGCTGATACCATCGTCAGGTTTGCTCTCCAGAGAGAACGGTGGGATGCGGCAGTCAAACGTGTAGCCGTCCTCTCGCTCCATTCTAAATGTCCCCCTGGAATAAAAAAATAATTATTGATCTTCCTGTTCGAATTAGCTGCTGTGCATTTAGTAAACAATTTGATCGAAAGACATTTGAAAGAATATAAATTTGGTCTTCTTCTTCTTCGTGTCAGCGACGTCAAATTATTTCTGCCTAGTATCTGGCAACATCGATAGCCCGTGTGTTGCCTAGCATTAGGTCTTGAGGTGTACAGCTTGTTGGGCACATAGAGCAGGATCTTAGGTGTGAGGTGGTCTGCAGTTCTCCGCAGTCGCACAGTCGTGGGGAGAATGAAAAGAACCTCCACGCTTTTCCCCCTAGAAACGGAATCTCGGACTTCCTCCTCCGGCCAATCTTTTCAACCCAGCGACATTTGGTTAGCGTCCTTGACAGAGAAAAGGTCCGCAGTCCCTCTTACCACACGCAAGCTAACATGGCTGCTGTACTGGAAGGCCGGCTGGGCGCGGCTCAGGCGCGGCTCCTGGCCGACCACGCCACACCCGCGCACGGTCTCTAGCGTCTCCGACAGAGAGAAGGTCCGCAGTCCCTCTTACCACATGTGCCCGCTGGGCGCCTGCAGGCTGACATGGCTGCTGTACTGGAAGGCCGGCTGGGCGCGGCTCAGGCGCCCGTCTCTATTCCGACCGCGCCCGCGCACGGCTGCTGTACTGGAGGCGGCTGGGCGCGGCTCCCTGGCCGACCACGCCGCGCCCGCGCAGAGAAGGTCCGCAGTCCCTCTTACCACATGTGCCCGCTGGGCGCCTGCAGGCTGACATGGCTGCTGTACTGGAAGGCCGGCTGGGCGCGGCTCAGGCGCGGCTCCTGGCCGACCACGCCGCGCCCGCGCACGGTCTCTAGCGTCTCCGACAGAGAGAAGGTCCGCAGTCCCTCTTACCACATGTGCCCGCTGGGCGCCTGCAGGCTGACATGGCTGCTGTACTGGAAGGCCGGCTGGGCGCGGCTCAGGCGCGGCTCCTGGCCGACCACGCCGCGCCCGCGCACGGTCTCTAGCGTCCCCGACAGAGAGAAGGTCCGCAGTCCCTCTTACCACATGTGCCCGCTGGGCGCCTGCAGGCTGACATGGCTGCTGTACTGGAAGGCCGGCTGGGCGCGGCTCAGGCGCGGCTCCTGGCCGACCACGCCGCGCCCGCGCACGGTCTCTAGCGTCCCCGACAGAGAGAAGATGCGCCAGTGACGCTCGCGCAGCTGCACTGACAGCGATCCCAGGTTCTCCAGGCGGATGCAGTAACGCCACTAAAAAGAACAATCAAAGACAGAATATTCTAAATTATATGTAAAGGTAAGAGTTGGAAATCTGAAAGTCCCAATGTTTTTGATTTCAGTTATTCATTAATGGCTTCAATCATCCATAGAAACGAATCATTCAAAGCGGCATTTGAGCCGTGACTTATAACATCTGTAATCGTTGATCAAAATAAAAATCAAAGATTATTTAGATTATTATTTGATATATACATCCAAGTCTTTAAATTATTAATATTACAATTATAATCAAATTCTCAGTCTTGGCTCTAATTTGTTGATGACATTACCTTTACACATGTCTCTGATCTCACATAATAATATCAGATCACGAGAAATGCACATTCCTCTACTAATTCTCACAGTCGGGTACAACAAAAGGCGCTGGTCGGACATATTTTATAATATTTATAAAGGAAATCAAATATCAAATAACAACATTACAACATGATTCATCAGATTACATAAACAGAGCAGACTTTTATCTACGATATGAAACCAGACACTTGGGTGTCAACACTCCGAGGAGTGTATAACGAGCAATAAGTTTTAAGACCACTGCATTGATATAACTGATGCGCACCTTATCACATATAACTTTAATTTCATATAAACTAATTTAAAAACTCAAACCTAAAACACACATAAATTTATATAGGAATCCGAATGAATTTAATCTGTAACAAATACAAATAATACAATCGGCGCATGTTACAGCTTTTTACTAGTTCGCGCAAGCAGCTAAATACCACTAGTGCCAGCAGCAGACGAAATCTCGAACTTTGACACTCGAAAGGTACGATTATATGCTCTTGATTATCAATGTATTTTTAAATGAAATACAATTTTATTTTGATAAAAATCCTATAGATTTCAGTATCGCGATTAAGGCGAATGTCTAAGTGAGCAGGAAAAATTCTGTGACAAAGAATCACTATAATATTGGCAGTCAATGTTCCCATATCAAGGGCTGATACGGCTGCGTATCAGTAGTGACTTATTGCCGTATCAACTGTTGTTACGATATCGTCAAAAAGGTTAATCAAAACCTCTGCCTAAGCTTTGTGCAATGACCACAGATAGCCTGCTGCCTCACCCAGTACACGGCCGTGGTCTGCGACTCCCGACAGCCCATGTAGAAGGGTATGACGGTGACCCTGACGCCCTCGGTGCTCTCTCGGTGCACGTCGCTCAACTCCAGCCAGGGATGGTTCTTCTTCTGCCAGGCGCGCAGAGTCTCTTGGGCTGCAAACGGTGGATCTGCAACCAAAACAATCCATATAGGAGTTATTGTTCTTCGTCACTGGATCGACAAATATTTATCTGTACAAGAAACTTCCTCATTAACTCGTTGACTGCCACGAAACCCCGATCGGGGTTCTTCGGCTACTCAAACGAAGCGCCACGAACCCCGGTCGGGGCTGGCAATTGCGTACAATTGGTATCGAGTAGTCTTGAGTCATCTTGAATATTACTGTTGTTTTCGTTTTTTTTAAATCTATGAGTTTTTATGTAATGATTGTGACCCTGAAAATCATTTTTTCCATATTGGCTTGTAGGTTGCAGATATGGGAAACATGATGGCAGTCAACGGGTTAATACTGATCATTGTCATTTTACTACAATGTTTTAATTTGAATAAATCCTGTTAACTTATTCTATTGTTTTTATTTTGTATTTATATATTTGCTATATAACATTTTTTCTTTTACTTTTATTTCTTCATGTATAAAAATAAAACAGCAAGGAATGTGCAGGCGATGAAGGAGACCTTCACTCAGTTGTGTGGATGCTGGTTGGAGTTATTCAAATGAGTATTTAAATTGCAGCTAACGAATGTTAGGATTTTACCTCTTTCGGGGCAGTGAACCAGAAACTTGTCGAACAGCTCATGCTGCAGCGGCGTGCGCTCCTCACTGGCGTATGGCAGAATGTCCTCATGAGCCACATAGTCCAGCCCCGGAATGGCGTAGAGACTCCTCGATGACTCCTGCCCACCAAGGAAGGTCACCGCTTCTGTTTGAGCTCTCTGTCGCAGAACAAACAAACGATGAATAGACAAATCCACAAAATATGTTCTCACGACAGTATAACTTCTTAGGTTCTCACAGACAGATTTGGTATTGTGGCTTTCGGGATTAGCCGTGCGTGGCGAATTCTTTATTAACATTAAGGTTATCAACTGACAATACTTGGTGAAACTGCAAAATTATAATTTTAAAATTATAATTAGAATTCTTTATTACCAATATTTTGACCGCAGAAGTCTAAGTTGTCAACCATGAAGAAGACCCCTGCAATGGGAGTCGAACTATTGATAGTAGAGAATTCGCCACACACTAAGCCCAAAGCCACAATACCATGCTCTCACGAGCTCAGCAGATGAATTAGCTGTTACCCGGTAACCAAATAAAATGCCCTTCACTTTCCATTTCCCATGCTTACGCATACTAATACCTATTTTGAATGTTAGGTAAGTAAATAAAGCTGTTGAAATTGAGTGAACATAGAGAGAATGGTCCAGCTAATCACCCGACCTTCACAAGGTCCACCTGAAGTATTGATAATGGAAATTCATTAGCTTTCTCGGCAAAATTTAAAATTCATAATTTTTGGGTTGAGTTAGCAACCTAATGACATCATTTCATCAAAGACATTACGAGATGAACCCTACGACGGTGATCCAAATATTGAATAAAACAATTTGCCACACACAGCTCAACGCAAAATCCATGAATTCGTATAATATTGATTTATAGTCTAACAGTGATTCTTAACCTTTTGTGGCCATGGAGCACTTTGATTATAAGGACAGTTCAAACAGGACCAACATCGCGGTGCAATTTAAATGCAAAGGGTGAAAAAAAAATACAGCACAAGCAAAAAACAATTGATGTATTGTATATAAGTTTTTAGGCCCCTTTTTTACACAATAGATTGACAAAAAAGTTACACAGATAACACAAAATATCAACTGTGGTTGACTTTTCAAATACACATTTTATTTAATTGTATGGACTAAAATTTCTTTTATTTCCTGGTGCTTCCCTGCACAACACAGATTAAGAACCACTGGTCTAACATTAGATAGTTATAATAAATTAATTATATTTTCAGTTATAAAACAATAATTTGTGCGTTAAACATTACATGCGTGTTAAAAACTATTACAATTGTACTGAGAATATTTTTTGTAATATTCCATATTCAAGAATTGATATACAGTGGTACTTTGACATACGACTGCCCCAACATACGAGTTTTTTGGGATACGAGTTGTGGAGCGAGCGATTTTTTTCTTTCAAATAAAAGCAAAATTTGAGATACGAGCATTCGGCTTAGCAAGAAACACCCAGAAAAAGTTTGCAACTGGTCGTGCATTGGAGCTCTTTAATGACACTTTGAGATACGAGTGATTTGAAACATGAGCAAGATTGCAGAACGAATTAAACTCGTATGTCGAAGTCCCACTGTACTTGGAAATTCATAACAAACATCAACAAAAATAATATTAGTGAATATAATTGACTGAAATTACTGAGATATCTGCAATAATTTATAACGAGTGCCATCTATAACAATATGTATTATAAGCATATCATATGAATTACTTTCCCAACTCAATGGGGTGCTGCAACAGGACATTGGTATACTATCTACAGTATGAATCTCATGTGCACTGCGTATTTGCCTCTGATTGATCGACAAATATCATCCTCTATGACATTTTTCTTGTCAATATCGGAGAAAAAGAAACGACAGATGCTGAGATTCGAACCGCGAGCTTTGCACTTTAGTTCTGTTTAATACAGAGTGCTGGTCTACCTACCGACTTGCTTCTACCTAACGACTGAAATTTTTTAAATATATTTATATTATTAATACATATTATTGCAGATGGCGCTCGCTGTAAATTGCATGTATATTTTTTTAATATTCAATCAATTTCCATTTATTTCATTAAATATATATATATATTATGAAATGGTACCTGATACAGATCTATAAATGTAGCAAGAGTTAACCAATTTTTTCTTGACTCATAATGCAATAAAAGTTTTGACATAAATGCAAAATACAAATGGTTTTTTCTATGAACCAAAGTGTCTATGAAGCAAGTCTCATTGACAATTTTTCAGAACCGCTTTGTGATTAATATGAAATTTGTAAAAAAAAAAACACTTGGATATAAAACATTGTATAGTAAATCAAGTGTTTTGGTGTCTCTGAGTCTTCGTCTAAGGCAGTGCTATAATTTTTTAGTATTATTGATGACTGGAATATTTTATTATTGAAACAATGCAGTTGAACAGTTTAGTATTAATACAAAAAAACATTAAAATTATATTGCTTTTTCTGTCTGGATTTATATTATTATATATTTAAGTAGAATACTGCCAGATGGTGATGGACTTGTTTATATATTCTTGTCATTTTAACAATGGCTAAGCGTCACACGTGTAGCCATTGACTACCAATTTGTACTAATAGGTCAACAATATATACAAGACACACATTTTATATGTGAGCCTCAGAGTCACACCAATCAGCTGTATTTACAGATATTTGTAAATAATTAATACATTGTTTATAAATTATGTTTGTTTAATGCTTCGTCATAGATAAAAACTGCTTGAATTACAAGTCGGAAGCTTTAACCATTCGGCCACGCCATTGTATTCAGTTTTATATTCACCCAGACAGAAAAGCATTACAATAGGCCGTGGTCACACAGCAAGTGTTGAGTGTGTGATATGCCGGTTACTCACAAATATAATTACGTCACATGTGAACCTGAGAGCGATAAGCACTAGTTGCCCGAAATGAGTTATGCACATCTATGTTATTATTAACCTTTTCAGTTGGGAAGTTGAGTTCAAAGTATCTAAAATTTATGCATTTGAAGTCGGGACTTAGTAAGAACACATTTGTATACATACAAATTGTTTATCAACAATAATACCAAATTCACGCCGGTGACATAATTACATCCGTATGCAGTCATTCCTTGGCTTAAGAGATATTTCTTAAGGTAACCAACATATAATAGTTACATTCCTTTAGAATGATTAAAATGTGGAAGCCTCAGCCCACAACTCTCCTCAAATCTTAAGAAACGTCTCTGCAAACGGGTGTTTAGTTGGTAACCTACTATTGAATGAATAGTAGTTGTCTTACTTCCACACAGTTAAGATGTACCTGTAATGTATTACGGGTAGACACAGCAAACGTTCTAATGCATGCTCGCTTGGATGCATAGACCATTTCGATTGCGTGAATATATTTATTATAATAATAAATTTTTAGATGACACAATTATAATATTGGAGTGGCGCCCAAGAACTGGCAAACTAAGCATTGGCCAACAGCCCTGCAAGATAGACTGACAACATAAGAAGAATAACAGGAGTGACCTGGATGCGGAGGGCAGAGGATCGAAGAGGATGGAAACTCATGCGGGAGGCTTACATTCAGCAGTGGACAGATACAGGCTGATGATGAATAATATTTAATAATGAAAAATGACGAAGTATTGTATTTATTATTTAAATTGTTGCTGAAAATATCAATCAAATTGCTAGAATGATTACCGAGTAAAATGGTATTTTACTTCAATTTCAAATCCACGCTTAAATCTAGACACCGTGACAATGAAACATTAATGTACATAACTCATTTCTGCTAAAATTAGTTGAAAAAGTATGTATGGGTCTCGGGTACAGAATCAACAGCGAGTGACCGGCACAATGTCAGGTCCAGGCCACGACAGCTATTGCAAGCACTGATGTCACACAGATGGCAGGACACAAGAACACAAGAACACAGGTTAGCTCGGGAGAGTTGCTTTGTTGTTTACCTTCTTTTTCCAGTCAGGGCGCATGTCAACGGTGGCATGTATGGACAAAGTTCATTAGAGATCTCCGATTAAAAACACATCACTTATCACACACAGCATCAAAAAACATCAAGAAAACCAATAATAACATTCATCAAAGACAAATTTGACATACATTGTAAGTACAATAATAGATGTTGATAAATTCAGGCATGAACTCCACTTCAGAATAATAATTTGTTGGAGTCATGTGTTTGATGAGCATTGGGACCTTCTGTTGCTTATCTTTATTGCTTTGTTCTTAGTATTTAATAATGAATACCTTATTTTTTTATAGAATTACTAATACTATTTCAGTAACAAATTGAATTTGTAAAATTTTTAATGTTACTGTAGGAAAAAAAATGAAAAAATAATAATTTAGATATTGAAATTGCAAATATTTAGTTTTATAAAATTTTGTAAGTCAGATTTGTAATTATGACTTTGTATTGAGCCGTGTGTGGCGAATTTCACGTTCTCCTAATTATTTTGACCGCCGTTAAGAGGGGTCTTCTTCAGAGTTAATAAATTTGATAAATTAGTGTCATCATTTAGCTTGGTTATCGAAATATGGAAGAAAAATAATAATGGTCCAGACACGGCTCAACCCAAAAGCCGTAATTCCATTTAGTTTTATTTCAGAAAAATAAAAAGTTATTATACACATAATTAATTAAATTGATAATGTAAAATAAACCTGCGCGTTTATTCTATTTATTGTTAATTTATGTCAATTCTTAATGCATTCCACAACTTCAATGTATGGATATATCCCTTGCAGGCTGGAGTCGAAAACCTACATATGCGATCTTTCATCTCTTTTTGTTTGTTAGTCGGACATGTATGTGTCGCCGCCATATTGGTTGTTTAGGTCCTCCACAAAGACTTTTTCAGAAGCACATATATTCAATTCAAAGGTTGGCAAAACTTTCGGTCTGCTCGAGGAATGACGTGTTGTTAACGCCTCGGGCAGACAGGCTGGCGACTCTTAGTCGGTGACACCCAGCGCCGTAATTCATGCAGTGGCGATCCACAGAATTACACCTGTCAAACAAGCAATATGGCGACACATACATTTTCGATGGGTGAACAAAAATATAAGACGAAAGATCATATATGAAGCTTTTCGGCACCAGCCTGTAAGGGCCATATCAAGCTGATATCAGTATCTAAATAATATAAATATTGAATATTTTTTAAACAATTTATTTAATAATGATTGATAATGAATCCACTAGATTACTACTAAACAAAGAAGAATAATGGGGGAAACATAATCTTCATCAAATTCGTATACTTATAATGTTCTGCAAAAATTTTATTTAACTTAAGTGATGTCTTTATTAAAAAATAACTTGATATTCATTAGAAGCAAAGCTTATATTAACCACTTCCCGGGCGTTCATACGGATATGTGTAAAAAAATGTTCCAATTATGGCGCTCACGCAAATAGGTGTGATACCCGAAGCGCGCCCATATGAACATTTTTATATCGTCGTTTGATTTTCGGCGTTCACGCAAATACTTGTTTCATATAATTTCACGATTTCTGACATTAAAACAAAACATCAGGGTTTCTAAACCAGTTTTTGTGCTATTTACATTTCAATAAAGACACTTGTTATTTATTTAGCCTTTTTGATGAAAACTTATGTTTTGCATTTATAAATATTTTGTGTTATAGATTCTGGAATATTAAAAACATATTGTAACGTAAAATGAATTATATAAATTGTACTAAGTAATATTAATTTTAGATTATTTTTAAAAATATTATTGGAAAAAAAAAATAGAATTCGAAGGGTTAAAAAATATGCTTTGAAGTAAACGAAAATAAAAATAATTTTTTTTGGAACATTTTTACCAAAATAATTTGCCGGGGAAGTGGTTAATAACAAATATTGAATTTAATTAAAACGTCCCACGCCACGTGGGTCACCGGTGACCTACGCTGTTGTTGAAAAGGGCGCCTGTAGGTTACCGGTGACCTACAGTTTTTTTTCGAACAAACAGTCCCTGTACGCCAGCGGTTACATTTCAATGGTATTTTAACATTGAATGTGACCTTTATGGCGCCTCTGAGTTGAAAGCATTAAAAACATTACGTTGGCGTTAAACGTGTTAAACGTTATAAAAGAGAATGTAAAGAGATAAACTGGTTTTATATATTATAGTATATTTGTAATTTGATCACTTAAACTTAAATGCTACTGTTTATGCTATGTTTAATATAAGCACAGCTTTTCTCTTAATTTCTTTCCTCATAAATACACCCGTCATGAGTAATGTTCCCTCTAAGTGCGCTTCCAGTATTCTATGCAGGTATTAATATATAGTTAATGTTAAACAATAAATTAAAGACTTACAATAAAAGGTCCATCTCGGGAGTCGATCAGGACTTGGTAGAAGGTGTGCGTGCGGCCGCGGACTTCCTTGGCGGCGGCCGTTAGCGAGTCGTCTGCTCGCTCGGGAGGAGAGCTGCGCCGCTGGGGAGCGTCACGGTCATACACGCGCGCCAGCCACGGGAACAAGACCACACCGCGGTACCCAAACACTCTGTGCAGTATCAGCTGACCCGTCTCATACTGACCCGAGGCCTTGGGCGTCTCTAGCTTTCCCACCTCAGCTAACCTGAACAGGCAACCAACAACATTCCATCATTCTATGAATTACATATATATATATATATAGCCAGGCCTCACGAGCGTCGGGCTAATCATCCGACTTCCTTTAAAATGTTGATTATTGCACACCCAAAATTGTATTTATATAGTGCTTTTAATAACCGAACGGTCATTCCAAAAACGCTTTTTTGCCTCTCTGAAAGTTGCTTCTATTTTCAGCTCTCTTATACTTTCTGGGAGCGATTTCCAGCCCATTAATGCCGCAAAGGTGAAAGCACGATTGCCAAAGACTATGCTTGGACTACCAAGTTGCATATCAGCAACCTATGATCACTACAAATTGCGGCCATTATATTCTGTCAGTGGCCGCTGTCCATGAAAGTCTACCGGGGATCATATGATTCCCGATGAACTCCAAGGCAGAAGCCCGGGATAGAGCCGGCTACTGTAGAATCCGAGACTCACAAGTGGACTCTATAACGCTTAACCGAATCGGCTGCACACTGATAAGGATGTGTAATGGTTGTTTGTATGTACAGATTAAGAAGACTGTTTGTAGTCTTCACAAGCACATCCACCCTTACAATGACAAGTGTCACACTCCACTGTTGAGATTTCTCCATCAACATCTGTTACTAGTACTCTCCTGTTTGTGCAGAAGAAAAGATCTCTTATAGCTATAATCTACACTACTTAGCCTATCAAGAGTTTGCCACAATTACAAGGATGTATTAAAAAATAATATAAATGTGCATTCTCAGAGATTTTCATAGATATATCTATATCTATAGAAATAAAACATTTCAAATTGATCAACATAGCATTTAAGAATGGTTTCAGAAACGTGGAACCACGGAAAAAAAAATACGCGGTAGTTAACATATTTATACACACAGTCATAAACGTTCACACAGCTATTACAGCATTCCAGTATATATGTATATACGCACAGGAATCAGAAGTTCTCAAATCGTGTACGCGATGTACTGGTCAAAAGACATTTGTGTTTCGAATGAGAAAGGAATAACGTTCTAAATGAATATTTTGAAGGGTGAAATTAATGAGGTTATGGGACACGTCAAAAATATATATTTTAATGTATTTCGATTTACCTGGCGTATGTCGCTAGCTGCGTGAAGAGGATCTTCTTGGAGAGGGACTTGGCGAAGCTGCTGAACAGACACTTTCCCAGTAATTCCATGTTTTCATGTTTCACCTGACCATTTTCGTATTTATTTTCTTGTAGAGTGTTGCGCAAATTTCTTTTGGAACACAACCAACAGTGCTGCCAAATAAAAAAAATGGCCTAGAAAATAATATTTAGGTATGTCTACACACGGTAGGTATATACTTAAATATAATTTTCTTCGAAAATAACACTCGATTATATAAACATTTTATGGCGGAAAAAACTACTTGGTTTTATTTTCGGCTATGTCTTCTATTTTTTGTAACTAAAATCGTAAACTTGTTTATGTAAATAAAATAGTTAATAAATACAATTTGTTTATTGTTTTGAAGGTTTATTATTAGAGATACATATGTAATAATCGCATTGTGCGATAAATGAACATTGGTTTGTCAATCACTATAGTATATTATTTCATTTATCGGTAATAAACACAAAGACATTTTATTTTTCATAAGCTTTTAAGATAACAGATTTATTAATATTTATACTTAGAAGTAAAGAACATATTAAAATATGAACAATAATTATACAAATAATACGAGATAATTTAATGTATAGCATTCTTTTTTTGGATACTATTTATGCTAAGAAACTTAATCAAAAATTAACTTAAGCTTCTCTACAAATATGAACAGTCGAAACTGTCGAGCTGGCGACTGATCCTACCTATATGCCTCTTGACTGGTCCTGCCTATATCCCTTTGCATCCCGCATTCGATATTCTTCCAGTGAGTTCCACCAAAAACAGCGCAAAGTCCTTGGGCGTCGCCATCGTCTTGCTCTGCCACGATGAGATCCATAACCACAGAATAATGTCTGGCAGCTTTGACGCCATATTCTTGAGAAGCCAAGGTGCAAAAGTATAACCAGTGTCGCATTTCTCGATGATAGAGACGAAAGTCCTGACCTGCAATGCGTAATTGGATACTGCCGCTACACTTGCATTCGGGAGTTTCGGAATCTTGCTGAATCGCTGGATCGCCGCGTCGATCACTACTTGCGGATGCCCGAAGTACTTTTCAAGCATCGTCATGATTTCAGGCACGAGCTCCGGGACCGAGAGCATGTCCATCACCGCTTCCTTGGCTCGCCCACCTAGGGCCCTTTTTAATCGGATGACGTTATCGACATTCGACAACTTGAATATATCTGTCGATAGCTCAAACTGAGACTTGAAGATCCCCCAGTATAGTGGGTCTCCGGTAAAATGCGGTAAGTCATTTGCTTCTGTTATCTCCGCCATTTTCTCGGTAGATAGAATTAACTTGCTGATAATTAACGAGAGAGATGCGAATCGGAACGACCGCAGCAGAGAATTAACGGGACGACCGCGTAGTCCGGCCAATACTATATGTAGGAGCACCTCTCCGAACGCGCAAGGTTCTCGCGCGGTGATTTTAACCGTCAAATTCAGTCGTATTTCTGCTTCGGACGGTTCGAAATTACCATTTTTTTCGAATTCCGAAATTTCGAATTCCGGAATTTTTCGAAAAGCATTATATTTCCGTGTCTCTGAATGTTAACACATATTTTTTTTTGTAATTTAAAAAACATGTTACAATGCATCTCTCTTTATAAAATCTATTTTACAATCAACAAAGCCTAGTAGCATTACCCACTTTAAAAATACTTTTTTTTCACTATTTTCCGGCAACTTTTGACATTACATAAAATTATCATTTTTGCAAGGGAGGATACACAACATAATTAACTTTGAATTGCCAGCGGAGGATTGCATTATTTTACCTCATTTCAAAGTATCGACACCTTCGTTTTCCTTTTTTCATTATGAATTATTTTTATTTATTTTAATGGTGCGCTAAGACGGCCGTCCCATTTTAACACATCGCCGAAGAGCATTTTATTGAAATAATCATCACGTTGCGGGGATCAGACAAAACTTGTACGACTGCAATATCTCCGTACGCTAAAGATCGTTCGAAAATTATTCCGCATTCCATTATTACTGGACGACAATAATAATTCTGACATTGTGCAATTCCACCGAGAATTATCGGTTGAAAAAACTTTTAAAAAATACGACACTCTGATTAGTCGCGATAATTGCGGTGCCGAGAAAGAGTTAATCGACGACAAAATACGATAGCTTAAAAAAACCCACAAGTTCACGTTCCGCGTTAACTTTGAATTGTATACACTAGCTAGTCATCACAGTAGTCACTAGTGGAATGAGAGATGGGCATCGCATGTTCTAATTAAGAAGTGAGCGTCAAATTAAAAGGTAACAAGTTTTATTTAATTTTTCGAAATGGAAAAAAAAGCGAGACCGCATCATCACGTTTCATATTGTTTGTAATTTATTATTATTTTTCCGTGTGGCAAATTTTTTTTAGGGCTGTATTATATTCAATTAAAGGGCAGTAATTATTTAGCAAATGGTCAGTAATAAATACCTAATGAGGTAAGTAAACAAAAAGATCATTTGGCTGCAGAAATAAAAACGGCCGGACATAATTATTGAAAGCCAATTAATAATAGTGGGCCAATTATAATAGATCAAAGTCAGCGTATACAACATAATTCTCAATCATTTTGAAAAGTAATTGAAATAAAAACGTGTCAAAATAAAAGGTCATTCGGAAATTATTGAGCGTGGGCAGGTAGTATTGGGGTAATTTTTGGTACGAAATTTCACCAAAATACCACAAAAAAACCACCAAAATACTACCAATTATACGTAAGCTAGACTTTTATGTACCTTATAATCGCCAGGCGGCAAAAATGCTGATGACGTCACGATGACGTCACAGCTGGAGGCCCAGAAAATAGAGGTCCTCACGTCAAGAGAAAATCGTCAAATTTTGTATGACTTTCAGACACATGTAAAAAAAAATTTGACAATTTTGTTGATTTTTGGTGGTTTTTCAGGATGTGACGTCATCGTGACGTCATCACGATATCGTGTGTGGGGCCATTCTGCCATTTCGTCAAAAATAATGGAGAAAGTACATACAAACATGAAGTAGTGAACGAAAAATCAGATAAAATTTACCCAACTTGAAACAAATCCATGTAAGATTTTTAAAAATATGTAAAAATGGATGAGAATCGACAAAAAAAATATATGAGAATTCACATAAAAATTATGAGAATTTAAGAAAACTGATAGAAGGCTACGACAAAAAATTTCAAAAAGAATGTTTTTTTTGTCTGTATTCAATTCAATTCAATTAAAGGTCAGTAATTTTGAAAAGTAAATGAAATAGAACGTGTCAAAATAAAAGATCATTAAAAAAGTTATTCCGCATTCCATTATTTCTGGGCGACAATAATGAGAGTAGGTAAAAAAAAATGTGGAGGAATAATTTCAAAATAGTTTTTTTTTTGTCAGTATTTAATTAAATTAAAGGGCAGTAATTATTTAGCAAACGGTCAGTAATAAATACCAAATAAGGTAAGTAAAAAATAATCATTTGGCTGTAGAAAAAAAAATCGGCTGGAAATAATTATTGAAAGCCAGTTAATAATAAATCAAAGGCTTCAAGTCAGCGTATACAGCATAATTCTTAATCGTTTTGAAAAGTAAATGAAATAAAACGTGTCAAAATAAAAGATCATTGGAAAGTTATTCCGCATTCCATTATTTCTGGACGACAATAATAAGAGTAGGTAAACAAAATGTGGAGGAATAATTTCAAAATAATGTTTTTTTTTTTTTTTAGAAAGAAGAGAATTATCGATTGAAAAAAACAAAACAAAAAATGCGACTCTCTGATTCGTCACGATAATTGCGGTTCCGAGAAAAGACTTAATCAACGAATAGGAGACGGGCATCGCATATTCTGACCGAGAAAAGACCGCCAAACCGAATGATTCGCGCCTAAAAGAGCGAGACCGCACCGCCCCGTTTCATATTGTTTGTACATATTTAATTACTTTTACTATGCATTCGTAATCCATAGATATAAATGAGTAGAAATTAAATGGCTTCACCATTGTTGTCGGATTTTAATAAAATGAACGGTCAGTGACTAGTAAATACCCAATAACCTTTATTTCACATATTTTTTTACTAATATTGAATTGACATTACCGCCTCATTTATTTTACAATTGACGATCAACTCTAATTACTGCGGAAACCTTGCATCGGTTACCGAACAAAGAAATAAAGACCAAATTAAATAAAACTCCCACCTGGAGAGTAATGTAAGCAACGACCTTCGATCGGACAGGCGGAACGTGACGTTTCGATTGAAAATAGTGGCGGCCCTGAAAAGGGCCTTTGTTGTTTGTTGTTTGAGAGATGGGAGCTGCTGATCGATGAGAGATGCTTCTTGTTTACGCCTTCTTCTCAGTCTTTTTCGGCAGGAGCACGGCCTGGATGTTGGGCAGCACACCACCCTGGGCGATCGTCACGCCGGAGAGCAGTTTGTTCAGCTCCTCGTCGTTGCGGATGGCCAGCTGGAGATGTCTAGGGATGATCCTGGTCTTCTTGTTGTCGCGGGCGGCGTTGCCGGCCAACTCCAACACCTCGGCGGCCAGGTACTCCATGACGGCGGCGAGGTACACCGGAGCTCCGGCGCCCACCCTCTCGGCGTAGTTGCCCTTGCGCAGCAGCCTGTGGATCCTTCCCACGGGGAACTGGAGTCCGGCACGGCTGGAACGGGACTTTGCCTTTCCCTTCACCTTGCCTCCTTTGCCGCGACCAGACATGATCAAAAAGGTAGCGAAACTCGACGGGCAATAGAATGCGATAGAAGTCGCCGAAAGCGAGAGATTTGTTAGCGCCCGCCGCGCGGCCGATCGTATTTATAGTATTATCGCTCCGCGAGCGCCGCGCCGAGTGTCGCTCGCAGGGGCGCGATTGGCCGGCGTTCTCCGCCAGGGCGCGACTCGCCGGCCGCCGAAGCGACGTATACGGAAAACGTCGTTTCGCCGGTCACACTTTCGCTGTAACCTCGAACGCATCGTGACCCGACCATGCCACCCAAAGCGAGCGGAAAGGCGGCCAAGAAGTCCGGCAAGGCCCAGAAGAACATCTCCAAGGGAGACGGAAAGAAGAAGAACAAGCGCAGGAGGAAGGAGAGCTACGCCATCTACATCTACAAGGTGCTCAAGCAGGTGCACCCCGACACCGGCATCTCCAGTAAGGCGATGAGCATCATGAACAGCTTCGTCAACGACATCTTCGAGCGCATCGCCGCCGAGGCGTCCCGCCTGGCGCACTACAACAAGCGCTCCACCATCACCAGCAGGGAGATCCAGACGGCCGTGAGGCTCCTGCTGCCCGGCGAGCTCGCCAAGCACGCCGTCAGCGAAGGCACCAAAGCCGTCACCAAGTACACCAGCTCCAAGTAGACACTGTAGAGTTGTGACGCGACCACCACATCGACCGGCATCCCATCACAAAGGCCCTTTTCAGGGCCACCAAGATTATCCACACGAAAGTTTGCGTCGTGACCCGAGCGTGTCGTTTTGCTTTTCAGTCAGTTCCTCATTTGGCTTATTTATTGAATGCTGATGATGCTGATGATGCTGATGATGCTGATGATGATGATGATGAATCGTGCAAAGGAGATCTGGAGAGTCTGCAGGGTTTGTATTTATTATTATATGTGTTAGGTTATTTCATTTTTAGTGCCTTTAATTGTCTATAATTATGGCGCGTAGTGGAATTAACAATGTGCGTCATTACCGACTGACTACACATTTTATTCTCGGTCATTTTGAATTTGGAATAATATTGTAAATGATAATAACAAATACATTTCATGAGATAAAAAAAACCTTTCACCGAAGGATCTAGTGACGCATTTCCGTAACTAGACAATACCTATAAATATTATTTTAATATATGAATATATGTAAATATAAAATAATAAAATATAATGAGCGACATTTCATGTATGTTTATTGCTTATAATATTATGGCGCGCGGTGGAATTACAATGAGCGTCATTTCATCGCCATTTTAGGCTGCATTACTTTTATTCCATTTCATATCCGAACGTTCGTTATCTTGCTTGTGCGAAAGCGCGTCTGCGGAGCGTCGGGTTGATCACGCGGCCTCCTTAATTATTAATTTAGAATAATGTTGACGACGTGCGTGCGTTAAGTGAATGTAAGGTCTGAAAGTAACTTATATGAAAGATCACATTCGTGATAATATAAAAAAAAATGAACGCAAATGCGAGTCACATTTATTGTATAAACCGATAAAAAAAAATCGTCCCGTCAGAAAACGATCGACTGAATGATATACTAAAGTTATTTCTAATTTTTTGGATCGATATTTCTTGGTGGAATTCCATTATAGAAGATTCTTTAGAATTTATTCCACATATTTTTTTTTGATTTGATTTTTTTTTGAATTCCCTTAAACATTAATGATTTCCTAAACCCACATAATTTATATACACCTTTTCGCTCACTCTTTCGCTTTATATAGAGCCAACAAAAATTTACCTAATTGACTTGAAAATGGCCATCCGACCTGGCTGAAACATGTAGTCAAAAAAAATACATATGTGGAATAAATTGTAAAGAATCTTCTATTTTATATCTGATATACTAATGTATTGTGTACAATGAAGAAAACATATGCGGTAAACGACAACGATTTCGAGGAAACGTATTGGTGGCCCTGAAAAGGGCCGTTGTATTTATTATCGGATGGTGATGTGTGCGAGTGACGGACGGTCAGCGGCAGCTTAGGCTCGCTCTCCGCGGATGCGCCTCGCGAGCTGGATGTCCTTGGGCATGATGGTGACGCGCTTGGCGTGGATGGCGCACAGGTTGGTGTCCTCGAACAGGCCGACCAAGTAGGCCTCGCTGGCCTCCTGCAGGGCCATAACGGCGGAGCTCTGGAAGCGGAGGTCGGTCTTGAAGTCCTGAGCGATCTCGCGCACCAGCCGCTGGAATGGCAGCTTGCGGATGAGCAGCTCGGTGCTCTTCTGGTAGCGACGGATCTCGCGGAGGGCGACGGTTCCCGGCCTGTAGCGATGGGGCTTCTTGACGCCTCCGGTGGCCGGAGCGCTCTTGCGAGCCGCCTTGGTGGCCAGCTGCTTCCTCGGAGCCTTGCCTCCGGTGGACTTGCGGGCGGTCTGCTTCGTACGGGCCATTTTCAAAAATCGAACGAGTAAATTATTCGTCGGTCGAGGCGCTCCGCGACGGCTCGCCGCTTATATACAAGATTTCCCCCCGCGTAAAGCACGACGAGCGAGGCAAGGGCGACGATTGGTCGCGCTCACGCGACACGTGCGGCTGCCGAATGGCGGCTGCGAGAGAGAGAGAAGGCGCACTAGTCACGTGACGTGTGCGCCTTTCGTCGCCGGCTAGTCGTTCCGTATATAAGCGAGAGCCGGGGCCTCGGTGGCTCACATTCGATCGTGTTCTCGGTCGGTTGTTTTTGCGTCGTACAACACTTCACTCGATATTCGACGATGACCGGTCGCGGAAAGGGAGGAAAAGGTCTGGGGAAAGGAGGCGCCAAGCGTCACAGGAAGGTGCTCCGCGATAACATCCAGGGCATCACCAAGCCCGCAATCCGCCGTCTCGCCCGCCGTGGCGGGAGTCAAGCGCATATCCGGGCTGATCTACGAGGAGACCCGCGGCGTGTGTGTCTCTAATGTTTTTTTATATCGTCATTATTTATCGAGAGCCGCTCGTAGATATTAATTGGACAATCTTTTATTCATAATTATTATTAAATTTAAAAAGCAATGTGTGATGATTTTTGTTTCAGTTATTTTTATTCGTTGCTAGTCCGTTAAATGTTTGTTATTCTTTGATATTATTTATCGAGAGCGGACTTCATTTTTTCAGGCAGTTCTAATTAATATTCACGCAGTTGAAATTATGACATCCCTGCAATTAGGAGGTAGCGCTCTCACAATTGTGCGCGCGGCCAGGATATTTAGTGCGCGTTATGATCGTCCGCGCATAGTATGAACTCTCATAGGTGGAGCTATCTTTCGCTCTCGCTCTCTCTCTCTCTCTCTCTCTCTCTCTCGGCCGGTACAAAATAATAATAATCCTATGGAGTTATACAAAAGAAGAAGAAAATAAATAACTTCGAATCAGCGTTGTTACGGACGGCTGATGACTAATAAAACATTAATAAAATACTGATAAAGCACTGATAAAATATTTAGCTTCATTTGCTCTTATTTAGCTTCATTCGACTCTGTTTAGCTTCATTTGACCTTATTTAGTTTCATATACATCTGTTACGTCAATATTGTTTATAATGTTATTTATTATTATATTCTCCGATGTAAATACTCATCTAGACTCGAGCGAAAGACAAGCTGCGAGAGAAAGACAAGCTGCGAGCGAAAGACAAGACAACAGCTGCGAGCTTTGCGCGCGACCCCCTCTTGAACGAAATTGTATAAATACGAGGTGCGACTCGGAATAAAATCAGTCACTTGAAAACACTTGCGAGTTTCACTACCTCCCTCCCTGGGCCTCTGGACTTCACGGCGCCCTCGGCCTACTGCTCTACACGGACTACTACTTGGATGTAGAACTGGGAAGCTGCCAAACATCACAGCCCAGGAAGCCGACCGGGATACAGCTGCCTTACAACCAGCTGAAGGAAGTTAGGACTTCGAAGGTGGAGGACCGCAGTCGCAGGTAGAGCGAGTTACCAGTCGAGGTCGACTGGTCGTCTACATTTTGGTCCTTCGAACCGGATCCCGCCTTCGCGGTGAAAGTCCACTTCCTGTCCGATGCCAGTCAACCGATCCCCGGTTTCGACTCGATCGGGGGGCCGCCGTGAACCAGAGGAAATGGAAGAGGAAATGGAAGAGAGCGCCGAGTCGGAGTCAGAGGCATCATCGTCGTCGTTCAAGACGGCCCTTGCCGCCCACGGCGCGGATACGAAGAAAATGCTGAGCGACGTAATGGGCGACCTGAAGGATATGATGATCGATTTCCTGAACGCCCAGACCGCCGCCATGGCCCGCACGCCGCCTTCATCGGAGAGTGAAGGTGTGGAACTCCTTAATGCAAGGAAACCAGACCAGCCGCTGACGCCGTCTACAGTGACGCCGCCTACAGTGACGCAGTCGACAGTGGCGCTGCCTACAGTGACGCCGTCGACAGTGGCGCCGCCTACAGTGACGCCGTCGACAGTGGCGCCGCCTACAGTGACGCCTTCGAGCTCTGGCGTAGCTCGCGATACCAACAAGGCCGTAGAAACGCAGCAACCAACATGCGAAAGCATGAACACGGAGACTAGCAACGTCACCGGAGAATGGGTAAATCAGCAGACGTCAACCCCGTTCGCAGACACGATGGCCGCAGCCTTTGTGAAAGCTATGAGGATTGGTGAATCATCCGGGATCTCCAGGACGCTGCCGAGGGAAGAGGATCGGGAGATGTCGTCGTTTATGGCGAGACAAACTATGGACAAAGCGCCGAGTCAGGAGTCGGAGACAGGAGGCCGACAGCGCGAGGAGCGCGCGGTGCATTCGGTCACCGCGGCTCAAGAAGATTCTGCATCCGGTGATGTGGATGCTGCGGCCAGGAGGCCGACAACGCGAGGAGCGCGCGGTGCATTCAGTCACCGCGGCTCAAGAAGATTCAGCATCGGTGATGTGTATGCTGCGGCCAGGAGGCCGACAACGGGCACGCGGTCAACTCACGAAGACTAAGCGTCGCGCTGGCGCCGCGCTAGGCGCCGCGCTAGGCGCCGCGCTAGGCGCCGCGCTAGGCGCCGCGCTAGGCGCCGCGCTAGAGCGCCGCGCTAGGCGCCGCGCTAGGCGCCGCGCTGCAGATCCTGAGACGACATCTTTGTGGCAGGACCTGAGCCTGAGAAGAGGATGCCTAAACGGGAACAAGTGTTTAGTGTGGACAAAATGCCTAAACGGGAACAAGTGTTCAGTGCGGACAAAGTGCCTAAACGTGAGCAAGTTGACATGGAGAGAGCTCCAGTGAGTTTTAAGTGCGCGATGTGTCGCGGGGCGCACCCAATCGAGACGTGCGCGAGTTTCATAGCTCTCGATCTGGACGACAGACGAGACTCTGTGCGTGAAAACAATTTGTGTTATCTGTGTTTGGACGCCCGCTGCCGTGTGTCAAGATGTCGTGCGTTGAAGTGTGATGTAGAGGGATGCCAGCGAAGGCATCACCGAGTGCTACACACACCACGGTCTTCAAATGCGGCAGGCGATTCAAAAGTGTTTCACGTGTCGCAAGGGGAGGGCGTCGTCGCCCTCAAAGTGTTGCCAGTGATAATCAGTGGACCGAAAGGGTCAGTCAGCACCTATGCCCTCTTGGATAAAGGCTCGACTGTGACGCTGGTGGAGCAGGATGTAGCGATCACAATCGGAGCGCGCGGCCCGCGCGCCGGTATCAACATAACAATTTTTTATTTGTATTTTTATTGTACTTCAGAAATGCATTGAGTTAAATAATTTGTAATGTTTCTGAAAGGCAAAATAAACAAAATTGAAATTGAAAAAAAATTGAAATTGAATAACTGGTACGGGAGGAACAAGGGCAAGTGATGCCGCTTCACGGCGAGTGACACTATCAATACGTGGTGAGACCGGCACGTTTAAAGCAACAGCGTACACTGTAAAAACTCTGGACTTGCTTACGCAGCTTCTACGCAAGAACAATTTTGAAAATAATTTGGCTGCCAGTGCGGAAGTGAAGCCCCGAATACTAATAGGGCTGGACAATGCAGACTTAATAGTGCCCCGAGGAATTGCGCGATTCCAGTGTGACGGCATGATTATTAGTGATACGCCGCTGGGCCGTGTGGTGTTCG
Organism: Glossosoma conforme; assembly: GCA_022606575.1. Classification (NCBI taxonomy): domain Eukaryota; kingdom Metazoa; phylum Arthropoda; class Insecta; order Trichoptera; family Glossosomatidae; genus Glossosoma; species Glossosoma conforme. The sequence continues at coordinate 5,186 of JAGTXR010000111.1, read as the reverse complement.
GCGCGGGCACTCGACCGAGAGACAGCAATGAAGCTGAAGCGAGTGTGGTTACCGCGAACACGACCTGGAAACACGAGCGGTCATGCTGAATGAAGGAAGAACATCCCGCGATGATGCATCGGAAGAACTGGTGAGGTACAACTTCAGTCTCGAGTCAGCCGAGATCGAGTCGTCGCCAGGCATCAACGCGGATGACAAAAAAGCGCTCGGGATTACCAGCACAATGATAAAACAGATACCTACCTGGAGGTAGGGAAACAGGCTGTTGAGAATTGACAACACCTGGACGTTCTCGGACAACAAGAAGGCCGTCAAGAAACGCCTTGAATCGCCGAGAGAGGAGATGTTGCGCAACAACCCGGCGCTGGATGTGACGTGCCGGGAACGAGAATGATGGCCGCACGGCGCGAGCGCCCTGATATTCTATCTTCTGATAGCGTTACTAATATCATGGGTGCCGGCCGCGAGAAAGCGCAACCATCGCGGAAAGCGGGCATCAGGCGAAAGGCAATCCGGTCGAGTTGTCACAGACGAGATGGTGCAGCAAAGCACGAGATGTTTGGGGCGAGACGTACCCCGAGTAGTGCCTAGTGGTGAGGAACCAGTGGTGGACGCGCAGAGATACCCGTGAGTGGCGCTCGCGATCCAAAAGGAAGATATGTGGACTACTACTTCAACATTGGAGGAAACAGCTTGCTGAAGGACGTCGCGACCCTCCTCAGCTCAGGAGGGCTTGAGTCGACCAGTGAAGCCTTCAGCAACGGAGAGATGCTGAGTCCGATCGGGAATACAGATCGGGCTTAGTCACACATCATCATCAGGAAGCAGCCACTACAGAAGCATTCTACGCGTGGACTAAGATCCGCATGTGGATATGTCATGTTCCGATAATGGCAATGGATCAGTGCACCGACTGGCCTACGAAGAGACGACATCCAAGTGAAGTAATGGACATGCAAAGTTGTGAACAGGAAGCACGTGCAGAAACGGAACGAGTTAAGAGTTCTGTTGGGTAGATAACTGCGCGATGCCGCGATTCTGTAGCAACAAAAGGAATGAAGAGGTCGCGCTGCATCTCTTCAGATGCGCCTCTGTGATTGCATGTTATGCCAAGGCGTATTGGAACACAGAGCTGGTACCGTATTGTGTGATAAACAATGGAGAGTGGCCCGCTGAAGCCGCTCTCAGTACCACGTCTCGAGTTACAGACAGCCCTACTCGTCATGTAATTGGCGGCGAGTATAAAAAATAAGGGAATAAACAACCAGGGTGATGATTGCCACACCAAGAATTGGACGGATCCAAATACGGTGATGCGTTGATTATGCAATAATCCCCGGAACTGTTCGACATTCGTGATGAACTGGCTAGAGGTTGATGAGACAGCTGGCACGAGTGGGTGGCGCTGGGTGCCCACAAGAATCAACCCAGCGAACGTTGGGACGCGCGACGTCCAGCCGCCCGACATGTCGGCGGGCGGAATGGTGACGAGGCCCGGGATTATTCCTCTCTAGGCCAGAGAGCGAATGGCTTCAAGAAAAGAGGACGGTCGCACCTCCTGACAAATCATTGAGTCCAGCCACCGCGTTATCGGCAGATAACGACAGCAGTTAACGACAGCAGTTAACGCGGTTCTCATCAGGCACAAACACCTGCAGTATGGTGAATCGCCGCCGCCGCCCACAACGTGAAGTGGAGCTGGCGGGGCGCACAAACACCTGCAGTATGGTGAATCGCCGCCGCCGCCCACAACGTGAAGTGGAGCTGGCGGGGCGCACAAACATCTGCAGTATGGTGAATCGCCGCCGCCGCCCACAACGTGAAGTGGAGCTGGCGGGCGCACGAACACCTGCAGTATGGTGAATCGCCGCCGCCGCCCACAACGTGAAGTGGAGCTGGCGGAGCGCACAAACACCTGCAGTATGGTGAATCGCCGCCGCCGCCCACAACGTGAAGTGGAGCTGGCGGGGCGCACAAACATCTGCAGTATGGTGGTGAATCGCCGCCGCCCACAACGTGAAGTAGAGCTGGCGGGGCGCACAAACACCTGCAGTATGGTGAATCGCCGCCGCCGCCCACAACGTGAAGTGGAGCTGGCGGGGCGCAAAACCCGCGTGAAGGCGGGCGACTGTTTGAAAATAATCATCGATACCGACGGGCATGATCGCGCCTTTCCTAAAGGCGCGCTTTCGGTGATGAACGGGAGATCCTGAGAAGGGGGGAGACCCACCCCCGCCCAGTGGGCGCCTGCGTGGACTTACGCTGAAGACAGCGCGACGTCTCGAGCCCTGCATCACTTTGCGTGGGACTTTGTCAAGCTGTCAAACGTCTGAAATAGTGACAGAGCAAGCGTGCACACCACCACAAGGATCCGGCCGTAACGGCCCCGAGAATGATGGCCGCACGGCGCGAGCGCCCTGATATTCTATCTTCTGATAGCGTTACTAATATCGTGGGTGCCGGCTGCGAGAAAGCGCAACCACCACAAGGATCCGGCCGTAACGGCCCCGAGAATGATGGCCGCACGGCGCGAGCGCCCTGATATTCTATCTTCTGATAGCGTTACTAATATCGTGGGTGCCGGCCGCGAGAAAGCGCAACCACCACAAGGATCCGGCCGTAACGGCCCCGAGAATGATGGCCGCACGGCGCGAGCGCCCTGATATTCTATCTTCTGATAGCGTTACTAATATTATGGGTGCCGGCCGCGTGAGAAACACAGCCACCGCGGAATTAAGCCGCGAAGTTGGCCAACTGCAATACGCAGTGATGAGAAAGATAATTTTATCGCCGCGCCGATTCAACAACAACACATGACAGATGCATTCTTGCGTATATGAGTACGAGAATACTTTACTCTATATGGACACGACTCCGAGGACGAGTGCCACGAGCCATCCAGCAGCCGACCGAGAGGTTCTCGTGGTCCGGATCAGGACGAGAACTTCACTTCACAGTCGGCCGAGAAGCTGGCTGAGCTCAACACGGGGACGAGTGACACGTGCCATCCCAGCAGCCGACGGGCAGGTTCGCGTGGTCCAGATCAAGACATCAACAGGGACCTACACGCGGCCGGCGGCTAAGCTGGCAGTCATCAACACTGAACGAGTCAAGACGTCCGACGAAGAGCAGCGGAGACTGCACTGGGGAGTGTTACGGACGGCTGATGACTAATAAAACATTAATAAAATACTGATAAAGCACTGATAAAATATTTAGCTTCATTTGCTCTTATTTAGCTTCATTCGACTCTGTTTAGCTTCATTTGACCTTATTTAGTTTCATATACATCTGTTACGTCAATATTGTTTATAATGTTATTTATTATTATATTCTCCGATGTAAATACTCATCTAGACTCGAGCGAAAGACAAGCTGCGAGAGAAAGACAAGCTGCGAGCGAAAGACAAGACAACAGCTGCGAGCTTTGCGCGCGACCCCCTCTTGAACGAAATTGTATAAATACGAGGTGCGACTCGGAATAAAATCAGTCACTTGAAAACACTTGCGAGTTTCACTACCTCCCTCCCTGGGCCTCTGGACTTCACGGCTTTATCGAGAGCGGACTTCATTTTTTCAGGCAGTTCTAATTAATATTCACGCAGTTGAAATTATGACATCCCTGCAATTAGGAGGTAGCGCTCTCACAATTGTGCGCGCGGCCAGGATATTTAGTGTCAGTTATGATCGTCCGCGCATAGTATGAACTCTCATAGGTGGAGCTATCTTTCGCTCTCGCTCTCTCTCTCTCTCGGCCGGTACAAAATAATAATAATCCTATGGAGTTATACAAAAGAAGAAGAAAATAAATAACTTCGAATCAGCGTATATGATAATATACGGACAAGGCAACCTTCGATAGGTTGATTTTGGTTTTTTCAGTATCGTTTACGATTATGTATTCACTCAATGGATTCGCAATTCGCACCCGTTAAAAAGCAAACGAACGCATGACACCAACAGGCGATACAGCTTTATTGTAATTTTTCGAAATGGAAAAAGAGCGAGACCGAACCACCCCGTTTGATATTGTTCGTGTTGTATTGCTTTTATCATACATTCATAATCAATAGATAAAACGACTAGAAATTAAATGGCAACAATTATTTTTGGCGGTATTTAATTCATGAGAATTAATGAGCGCTAATCAATAGTAGGCCAATTAAAATAAATCGAAGGCTCTACACTTTAAATCGGCGTATATGATATGAATCTCGGTCATTTTCAATTTGGAAAAATAAATGAAAGGCCTTCGCTCGGGTACATTGAATGAGAAAAACCTTTTAACTGAAGTATCGATCTAGTGCAGCATTTATTATTGTCGATACCTTACCTTACCTTGCTGACGCATCTATGTAGCGTGTGACAAATATAATTTAAAAATACAATTTTAAAAAATGCATTCGACACGTTTGGCGACTTTGGTTAACTTTCAAAGGAATCGTGTGGTAGCCCTGAGAAGGGCTTTTTGTAATGTAAGCGTAGTTCGCCACTGACGACACTCTGCTGACGAGAGGCTTTACTTCTTGGCTGCGGCTTTCTTGGCGGCGGCGGGCCTTCCCTTCTTGGGCGAGGCGGCCTTCTTGGCCTTGGGCGCCTTGGGCTTCGTGGGCGGCTTGGCAGACTTCTTCGCCTTGCTGGGGGACTTGGGCTTGGCGGGCGCCTTCTTGGCTGGAGCCGCTTTCTTCGCGGCGGAGATTTCTTCGCCTTGAGGCGGCGGGCGCCTTCTTGGCGGCGGGCTTCTTGACCGCGGGGCTCTTGCCGGCAGCGGACTTCCTCTTGGCCGGGCCGGCAGCCTTCTTGGCGGCGGGGTTCTTCGCTCCGGCCGCGGGCTTCGCCTCCAGCTTGAAAGAGCCGGACGCTCCCTTGCCCTTGGTCTGGACGAGGGCGCCGGAGCCGACGGCTCCCTTCAGGTACTTTCTGATGAACGGGGCCAACTTGTCGGCGTCGACCTTGTAGTTGGCGGCGATGTACTTCTTGATCGCCTGCAGGGAGGAGCCGCCGCGTTCCTTCAGCTCCTTGATGGCGTTGTTCACCATCTCGGATGTCTTCGGGTGCGCGGGCTTGGCGGCGGGCTTCTTTGCGGCCTTGGCCTTCTTGACCGGCGCCGGAGATGCGGCTACGGGTGCTGCGGTATCGGCCATTTTCTCAGTAGATAGATTGAACTTGCTGACGATTGACGAGAG